>OU026127.1:2500000-5000000 GCA_907269095.1 Blastobasis adustella
GAAGCTTTCTAATACAAACAGACTGAATGAACAAAAAGACTGTGTAGTATTGAAGACATCGAATGGTCTTGAAAGTTGAATTAAATAAGAACAGGTTTGCATTATTGCGGAATTCCTAACATTGCCTACGTTGAAAGTTACATAGGAGTATGTTGTTAGTAGTTTGCAAGATACAGTAAAGATAGAAGACAGGAAATTGCTGAGGATCTTGTTTCATGATTATATCATTAGAGCTATCGTGTTTGTTCCTGCGTAATTATGTTGCAGAATTGTTTGTTTACACTGAGATACTATGCGAGTCACTTAGAAAAATGTTTTAATTCATATTCATATTCATTTATTGCTTCACATGGTAATATAATAACATTGGATCTTAACAGTAAATAAGTATCTCATGTGACCCAGTGAGGGCACTGCAAAATAATAAAAAATATAGTAAACAAAATTATCCTTACAATTAATCTAGATTCCATATTGCATAAATTATTACATGTTCATTAATAATAAATTAATTAAATAATCAACTAGCTATACGTCAAAAATAAGAGTATGAGTATGTCAATTAAATATCAAAATTAAATTAAGTTAAATGTCACCTTTTCAAATTAAATTACACGTCAATTATCAATAATAATTAAATTAAATGTCAATCACCGATTAAAATCATTATAAAACTAACATTACTAACAGTACCTACTGCAATTATAGGAGACATCGAGGATTAAGTGTCACAAGGTTGTGTTATAGTTGCCTACAAAAATAAATGATAGGAACAGTGTCAAATGAGTGAGTCAATGTGGGGACGACTGCTGTCTAACAATGGTCATTGTTCTTTGAAACTGGACCTCATAATGTTTAGTACCACCAAAAACATTAAACTAATTTGACAACAATGTCAAATCTTACTCGCTCTAGAACATTATTTTTATGTCTATGTACAATAGATGTATCTACAACTCATAGTATTGAATGAAACAATTTTTTTAATATTTTAATATTAAGAATTGATTTTTAGATGTCTAATCTGAACTAACGTCAAGTTTTGAGCAACCATAATTATAACCAGACGAAAATATATTGAAAATAATGCTTAAAACCGTTATACACCATCGAATACTATTTCCGATCCAAATATTGATTAGCCCACAAACGGCATTTAGACTATCAAAGCCAGTCGACGACAAACTATGTCACGTCCCAATGAACACAAATTATCCGTTTACCTCACAGAAAGTAATTTTTTGTGCAAATGGACAAAAAATAACTTCGAGTCTTAGACGACGTAGTTTCAACCGGCTTCAAGGATACATTGCGAAAGCACTATGCTGTAACCGATGCTGAAAGCCTGGATTTCGAAATGTGAACTGGAGCCTTGTAGCAAAACGATGTCGATGGACCGAATAAGGTATCGAGCAAACAGCTAGGAGATTTTGTTTCCTTGTTAAAGTCCGACGTACTAAGTGCAATAGAGAAAATAATGTTTTCTCCAACGAAGATAGCACAAAGAGAGAATAACATAGGTACATAGTGAAAGGATACATCCACAGTTAGTGTTCAACGGGCACGTTCTCAATTATTAAAGTAAAGAAAGAAATTACAAATATTTATGGAGAGTCTAACAGAGAAGCTAATATGATGTGAATAAGCGTAATTAACCCAAACGACATTGACATTTTGACAAACCAGTTTATAAATGTTACAGGAAACGACGAGTTAATGATCAAAGTCATCAAAACCGGTATTAAAAATAGAACTTGGATGAATTAAAATGAATTAAGTGGTTGCCGATAGTGCAGATTTGAAATACCTACTTATTAAATAAAGCGAAACGATAAAAAGAAAACATGTTATTAAACAGATTGCATTTTTTAATATAAAATGACTGAATTAAGATTAGAAACTACTGTTAAGGAAATTGAATATGTATTTCTAGTCGGCATTAATGCAAAAAAACTAAAACGACCTCGTGAATATGAACTAAACCATTAATTATCGCATAAATTAAGTAAGCCGAAAAGACTTTGCATAAAATCTTGTTACGATTACGAGGTGCCTGGAAAGTCCAAGGCAACGTTGAATGCATGAAAATGTATGCATCGAGAGCAAGAACTAAGCACAGCTAGCTTTGATTTGATGAGCCGAAGCGAAGCGTAACGATAGATAACGCGATAAAAACGGTAGAAAGCAACGCGATTACTAAGTTTGTTAACACGTTTCGTAGCTACAATAACAAGTATTGTTGTGAGATGCGAATTACAGAGCATGGGTCATCTGAGGAGCGTAACCGGCCGGCAAGTACTTGCGACATTCAACAATATGAGTGATTGGTTTTCGTCACTGATAGGCACTGACAGGATCAGGTTGGAGACTTGGAGTCGAGTAATCACAATGGCACTATGTCTGTAAGCACAAATATCCACTTTCACTGTGTCGGTCGGGAGCGCGGCGCGGCGCGTGCGTCTGTGCGCGGGCGCAGGGCAGACTCGCCGCGCGCGCCGCCCCTCCCCGCCCGCACCACCAGCCAGCCAGCTGTAGCGAACTCGTAGGCGGCCAACGACCATTTACGTCGCACCCCTGCACTGGACGCTTTGCGAGATAATCGCGCAGATATGCTAAAGTTGCTATGAAATATTTATGTTGACCATTTGCATTTTGAGCTCGAAACGTGTTTGTCTCGGGAGATTTGTCAATTTTGTCATTATATTTACGTTTTTCATATGGTCACAGTTACGTAGGTGGTAAAAATCCTATGGGCCACTGAATCTACGCAATATTGCAATCGTTTTCAATTTCTAAACCGAATAAGTCTAAATAATAGTGTAATAATTGAGCCATAACGCAGTATCTTAGAACTTTCCCTATCGTGAAATATGTCTGAGCAGCTGATATCGCACAGCAACCGCACAGAGCCACATTTCAGAAAACTGGTCCTGTGAGCCGGACTGGAATTCGTGGCGATACAATATCAATTAGTCTATAAATTATTGCAAAATACACAATAGAATACCGGAGCAAAGGAGCCGCCGCCGCCGGGGTGTCGCAAGTTAGCCGTTCGCTGTTAAGAGCAAACAGCTGCTAATTCCGCACGTGAACCGTAAAAACAATGTAGAGCGTTGCTCTGGTTCGTGTCTTTCGTGACATAACGCGATAGTCGCCACAACTGGAACAGGTAAATAATTGATCCCACGTTCGATTTTGTCGGTGATTTGGGAGTTGCGCAGTGCGCTCGTTCAGCGCATTTGATCGGTATATTAGATTCACGCTCAGTCTGGCCGAAAGGTTAAAAGGTTATAACGCCAAGGTTACTCGTAAAGCAGTCGAGACCACCTCGAAGTCCTGTTCCATAAGAGCTACGATGCTCACATAATATTATGAATAATGCACAAACTCGTTTCTAAAATAAATGTTAAGAGAAGATCGAAGATTCAATGGACTCTTCTGTCGTGCGCTCCAACGTTCAAGATTCATTATTTAAAACACGTCAAAGTAGCTTATATCAACAATGGTCTCGCTACTTGGTTTCGTTCGCGTGACACTAAAGAAATGAAAAGTCTTACACAAATTGCAGTGACCAAGGCAAACGGGTACACACACGTTTCCACACAACCCAGTAACAACCTCCATGGACGCGATGTTAGCATGCGGCCGTCGACGTAATCTGACTATTGTTATCAGAACACGAAAACGCTTCTCACAATTATCTGTTTATCCATCATTTGTTAAAAATTGCTCAGCGAAAGTCGTAAATTTGAATCTGTTATTATGAATATTCATTTCATAATCGTGTTGCAGTCGGTGTTTAACAGAGTCCTTGGAGCAAGAATTTTTCTCATGACGTTTTTGGACATTGTTAATTGACCCCGTATATGCTTTGCATTGTAAACATTCAACAATGTCATAAATATATAAAAACTAGTCATTTACTGGAACATATTGTTGGCAGACCAGAATGGGAGTTTCTTGAGTAAAAAAATTACAACATTATAACAACAATATTGAACTTTCCTTGGAGATATTATCGGTTTCCCGCGCCATGTGAGGCATATGTCACTTTTTACAATTGAGTTCACATTGAGTGAGATCCGCTATTCAATCGGCTCTTTTTCACAAATACAGCAAGTTTGGAAAGTAAATATACTAATGCACAATAGCCGTATCTCAGGCAAAAGTAGGACGTTTCTCTTCAGACATATTATCAAAATAATCGATTGGGTTACACAAAGAGAAAAGGTTGAGTATAACGATATTCCATTGAAAAGTAATCATCATGTATCAATAATACGCCGGTTCATTGAGATCATGCATATCACTGTAATGGTACGAATCATCATAGGTGTCCATTTTACTAAGCACTCTACTAACCATACAGAACCTACAAAATGCAAGATTGGCTAGAGTTCTTGTGTAGATGGTCGATTTATCATCACTCACGGGCCTCTTGCTTTTTTACGGTCAAGGATAGTTGTTTATGTTCTTTTACTAAATGCACCGTGAGAAGCTTTATACGTTCAATGGTAATACGAGGCACGACGAGGAATTCCATTGTATTAAGTACAATTTTTGTATTACCATCAACGATAATATTTCACCAAGGGCTTATAGACCTGACACGTTAATCATGCTAAATGTTTCCGACAACACCCTAACTGTTTCTGTAACTAAATGTAACTGTATCGACCTTTCGATGCACAAATTGGGCTTTAATATGCTCTAAGGTTTAGTTACCGATGCTGTTATTCTTAACGAATAAGATAAATACGGAACATACAATCTTCGGTTGGTCGATTTCTAATTTCGACTCAATTTTACAGCCAATTACCGAGTGGCAAATTAAGTGCGCACGGCTGCCTAATAACTCCTACGAACAATGTTGGAAGCATCGCCAGTTGCCAGTTTCGTGATGATACCGCCGCTTCCTGATGATTATAGTTGAAGCCCACAGCCAGACAGGAAGCGACAAGCGACAAGACGCCAATTGGCTTCAATTATACGACTTTCATATTTTCCATTTAGAGGTTCTAAGTGGACCCAATTTTTGTACTTTCACCGTAAGCTTTTGTTTGCTCATTATCAGCATTGTATTCGAGGACATAAAGTTCGACATACCTATCGGCATTCTTAAGAGACATTACCTATTGAGCCCGACCACCTACGTTGATATTACCGCTGTATTTGTACCGACGAATAATATTGAATAAACAGCCTAATCAGAATCATATCCGGCAGCCAAACAATAGTAGAACAATTTAAGTAAGCTGTTCAATGAACTAGTTTAGGTTGAATGAAAATGCAATGGTCCAAATCACGCCTAATGTCGAGTCCCACCTAAAGGGATAGGCCACCATTGTTCAACGGAGAAGTTGGCCGTAGCATTGTGATAGCTCTAATAATATGTGAGGTAGAATTCAACATGAACTCCGAATGTTTTATCAATTTGGATATTAAAAGGAGTGTTAGGATCATAGGTTGTGGTACCCGTTAGTCTCTTCCTACCCTTTTGGCACGTCGGCGGCGTGAAAGTGTATAAAATAGGTATTAAGTATTGCTGTTATTGCTGTTTAGTGTATACGGCTTGTGCTAGCATCGGGTAGGTTCTCTGCTCTTTTGTGTATAGGCTGCCTTATTGGGTCCAAAAGGGGATAAGATAAAAGAAATGTAGTTTAGTATTCTATGGTAATAGTAACATGTATGTAGAAATATTACTCAAGTATCATCACTAAATAAATTCAGTTATTCTTCCACAAGTCAGGCAAAAAACCTAGAGTCGATTGAGTGCACCAGTGTAAATTAGATAATGTAGTCCTAAGATTGTGGTTGTTGATAGAGAATTGCAAAATAGGGCCATTGACTTTTCCTCGTCCAATTTGCATAAACCTGAACTTGTTAGCCAAGTTTGTGAGTCATCCGCAAATCCTGTTCGTATGGGATGGCCCGGACCTTACCACAAATGGTCAGATGGGTCGTTAAAGTCATTACACCGCTACTTAAACCTTACCCGCTGTGAGCTTACATTCATTGTTTCGAAATATTGAGCAAGAAATTTTGGTAATTCTAATTTAGAATTTCTATGAAAACATGGGAGAGAAAAGAGAGATATACACGTAATGCCGACAGTAAAACATAGCATGTAAAACATGTAAGTCTGAAAGCATTTGGATAATAAATAAATAATAGCAATATAGAGGGACGATGGACGATGAATTCATCTTCAGCTTAATATAGGTATTGCACCGTGAATTTAAGAAATATCTGTTTGAGAAGCGCCCTGACTGCGAGTGCATGTGGAGTTTACGATCTTGACAGCGCATCTTGAAAACACTCTCATGAAAAAAAAGAACATTTTAGGCTGGACTTCAAATAAAGTCGCACTGAAGATTATGTGTCAAAGAGGAGGAAGACATAAAAATAAATTCCAGAAGTATGGAACCAAACCTGACCGCCTCTTGACATTTAAAAAGCAATTGCTGATTCATAAGTAGTTTCTTTGAAATTGAGATTCAACTTTTTCTACATTTTTGAATACCTGTAGCACAAAATTAATACCCACGAAAGAAAGAGAAACTAATATTAATTTCTCGCTACTAGACTGGCGGTTGCATGTTGGGTAGCATGAGCAACGTAACTATATTTTATTGTACATACACGGATACAGTGCAGTAATCGATGCAAATGGACTTTTACACGGTAAAAACCAGGCTTTGTTTTCACGTCATAATCATAACGGTTAATTACAGATCACTTTCGTAATATAATTTGTAGGTAATAATTTATAGGTAATGCGAACTTACAGGCTAGATTTAAGACCATTGGCGACCAATGTCGGACCTTTGTGCCAAGAATCGACTTCGGGTCGCTGAGCCAGCAAAATAAATATGGATGCTCCGAAATAAATGAGGTCGGAAATGGCATTGAATTTTACCTAATAGACACGAGTCGGGTTGATGCTACATCCTACTCTGCTAGTCGCCCACCACAGTATTTATTATTTACGTTTTATTATATGTATAGATTAGTAGTACCCCCAAGATCGCTTTCGTAGGTAATTATTTTGTGTTGCTGCTGCACACATATACAGCTTATGTATTAAATTGTATTTTTGGTAAAATGAAGCTGTATTATATCTCTTGTTTAGGTGTTAGTTGATGTGTGTGCATGGAGAACCAAATAAATGCTTTTCTATTCTATTCTTTTAGTGTTATGACGGTGTGCTTAATGGTTCCGGCATGTTTTGCAAACGAGTTTTTTTTATGTATATGACGATTAGTTTCCACTGAGAATGGTTGTTGGATCTATGACTGCGCATATTTTAAAAGTGACAAGACATATAAGATTACCAATAGGAAAGCTAGCATTCAACGTATGTAGCGTTTTCCTCGTGCAGCGATGCTTGCATTTTATCTATATGGGTCATGAGCTATCAGATCGATAGTGGTCGCGGTACTGACTGAATTAGTTAATGTTGTGGGTTAGTATTTACGTAATTTTGAATACATTAGGTCTCCTGCGATCGAATATTGATATAATGGGGTTACGTTATTTAAGTAATAAGTGCCTATACAGGTAGGTACATATCTACGTAACGTTACGCCTTTTCCCCGTACGGTTAGACACTTAGACATAGACAACATCGTTCCACTTGCTAGGGTCTTGACAGCTTAGATCTATATCGCTTCTTCTTCTTGGTCTAGTACACTTGCAAAAATTATAATTAACGGTCAAACTATCCGAAAGCGAATACCATATTGATCGATCTGCTACTACAAACTGTGAAGAAACACACTGCTTACAATACGAAATTATGAATCTTGATTTTTATTGTGTGTTTGTTTTGATCTCTTCACGGCGTGCACCTCTTCAATCCTCCGCACGTGACAACAAAGAAATAAATTGTGACCAAGCAGGCGCCGTCCCGCAGGCTTGGTTACCCTTATGCCGAGCTCACGCACTAGCTCTTCGATCTCCCTGTTCTATATTTGATATCCGAACAGATCCTCTAGCTACCTGTTGATCTCGCGTTTAGGGATCCCAAAATTACCCGTAACACTTTCCTACCCCTACCCTGGGCGTCCAACTGGGTAACGTCCTGTGGGACATCCTAGATATAGCTGGTTGAACGTAGTACTGAAAACCTAATCTCTAGGCTGATGCAGAGGCCCAGATGAAAGGAATGCATTCAGGATCGACATGAGTGACGTGTTTTGATGTCGGAGACCAAGTGTGTTAATTTGATCATTGGGTCCCATTAATCACATTTATCAAATTCAATTTTTCTTCCGCTGGGGATCCTAAGACTGGTTGAACAGTTAAGGGCTCCGTGACGGTAATATTTATTTTTAATTCCTCGATTTCCAATTTTAAAATAGCTGAACACAGAATACAACAAAACGATCAGCTGACCACACAATACAAGCTACAACAATCCCGAGTGCTGATTCATTCTCTTTCAGTGGATATTCAACGCGGCAATTAGATTTGTAAATCGCAACACTGCGCGGGCGACACCGGCGCGGGCGAACTTGCGAAATGCCCGGCTGACAATTGTAACGATTGTTGAACATTACCATTATTGGCGGATTGGAGCGCGTAATAAATTCCAATCCCATTCTGTCTGCGTTTACATGGGTCTATTACTGCGTGCGGCTAACCAAATCGCCCCACAAACCTGTACCTATACCTACCTACCTACCTACCTACCTACCTACTTGCTCCACCATTAGTCGACTGAAATAGCTTCCGTTCCGCCTCAAAGCCACATCGATTCGATTAATCGATTAATAATAAAAAATAATTATTTATTCATGGACAACAACAGATCCAATTTGTGTTTAGCTTACAAACTATGTTAGTATTATTCTGCTTTCAAATAAAAATGATCGCGTTGAAATCGGACCATCGAGCGGGAGCTACGATGCCACCGATAACTACACCCCACTTTTTGCGTCGCAGGTTAATCACAATCATTCCCCTTTTTCCGTTGTCCACTTGTCCATAGTCACCTACAACACCCGAGTAATCACAGATAAACTTACTTACTATAAATCACTTATCAATGCCTCAAGGGTGAATGGCATGCATTTGGTCGGCGGTGGTCATTAGGCAGAAGCACATGGCATATTACTTATTGAGCTAGTTAGACCCATTAACAGCTGGTTTGATTAGCTTATTATTATGAATCATTTGCGATAATTACAATTACTAGATAGAATAAAGGACAATAATCTTGATAGAATATTACACCGAAATTGAGGCGTTCAACATAACAGCGGGTAGGCAGGAATGCGCGTAGGACGCGGTTGTCACCGACAAGCAGCATTTGCGCAAGCCGCCGCAAAACCGTGCGTTTGCGCATACAATGGTGCACTGTCCCTTGGTTGCGGTATAATTTGACAACATGCCATGATAGGGTCGGAACGTGGCCTAATTTTGTAGGTAGCAAGTGTGATGGTCAATGAGAGTAGCGTCAAGAATAAAAAAAAAATTGAATAAAACAACCTAGATAAAGATTAATTGATGATTGTCGACTAAGTACCGAAATTCATAAAAAGGTAGGTAATGAGAGAATTCAGACTACATAATTGTCATTAATAATTGTTAGTAAGAACCGATTTAAACTTACTCAAAACTTTAGCTTTGTGGCGCCATCTATAGACGTACATCAGAAGCAGGTTAACCTTATCGATCTACTCTACGCTATGTTTACAAATGTTATCTAACAATAGGAATAGATGGCGCTGTGCGCCATAATAAACAAAAGTGAGCATCTACCTGTGGATTTACACGCACAATAGCAGTTTTTTTTTAAAAGCATGTCAACATTCTATGCTGTAAGGCGGGTAATGTATTTGTTAATTGATAAAATAAGTTGAAATTTACCTTTGTCGTCTTGCTTCTGTTTAGGCGATTTGTGCCACTGATGCCTGACTTTCTGCGACCAGCTGATTGGACTCTTTCGACCGCGACTTATTTCACGTACACTGCAATGCACATACAACAAAGTTTTTATTATGCTTTTTGTCTCCACAATGACCACCAACATCAACGCTCTTTATACTTAAAATTTAAAGAAGAATAACTTACAAATCACATGGTTGTATCATTTTAAGACAGACTTTTCTGGGTACTTTGCAACAATTACAGGCTAAACGCCAGAACTAACAACTATCCCCGTACAAATGAGGAGAGCGAATGGTGAACTAATATGGAGTTACATTGATAAGAGTGTTTACATTTCTCTTTGGAAACTGTAGCTGATTAAACTCGCTAACGCGTTTTGGTATGACCCTTCTATGTTTACTGGGTTATCTTTCCACTTTGGATTATTTCATAATCAATAATTTCGGGGTTACAGGTTTAGGTGGTGGGAGAAGTAAACGGTTAACCTGACGAGTGGGGTGTAAATAAGTTTTAATTCTGTGATATACCAATTTAATTATTGATATCTAAGTTGCAGAAACAAAATGGTTATCAAAATCGGTAAGTGGACCCTGGCATAAGCTGGGATAAACGCTAAGATGAGGTTAATGAAAATGGTTTTCGGTACCAATTTCCTTTTTAGCTAACTGCACTTAACTTGCAGTTAACTAATTGCATCATTAATAGCCAAATGGATTGCTAATGGCAAAGTGCCGACTGTCTAATACCTAGAGACATCAATTAATCGAGATTCTCAATTAATTGACAAACAAGGGGAAACAACATCTAGGCATCTAATATACCATTTTGAAGTAGGTATTGAACTATTGAACTGTAGTTATTGATACTTACATGATGACTTTCTGCTCGTCCGACTTCTCCTCGTCGGAGACGTCAACCCAGTCGTCGCTGCGGTCACTGGTGCCGCTCACCTCGCTGCTAGGCACCTGGAAGGCCACTTCCTGCCCATTGTAGCTGATCACCGACCGCTGCCCGTATATGCTGTTCGTCTTCTGCTCGCTGGATAACGTTGACTGGCTTATATTCGACACAGTATCGAAAGACAACCGCTTCTGAGCAGCAGAGGTGATGTGCTTCCTTAAATTGTTACGCATTTTTGCCATGCTCGGGCTGTTCGGAATACTTTCGTAGCAATGGGAGAGAGACGCCGCGTCGCAATGCTTGATTGTGTCATAAATGTTCTCAGAGTCGTTGTATCCCGTGTAATCTACAGAAACGATCGAATGTCTATTATTGAATTCAGGACTTTCCTTAGTTTCTGCTGATCTATAAGGGATCTTCTCGTATATCCTGTCGGGACCGATCTTCTCGTAACTAACTGTAGAAGTCCCACTCACTGATTTACTTATTGCGTAGTATTTGTCGTTACTCTTTGATGAGTAAGGCTTGTAGTCTTCGGCGATTTGTATGCCTGAACTGGATGTCAGACAATACGGTTTGATAGGAGACTTGCAGTACTCGTAACCGTCGTCACTGTCCCCGTCACCTCTAGTCCTCTCTTCTAGTCGGCTGTCACAAAGCTCGTAGTTGTGAAGACTACTTTCATCTCCTTCGGGATGAGACCGCATCTCCGTCAGACATTGGTAAATGTTCTCTTTCGGTTCTTTATTGGAAGTATCAGGTGTAGTTTCTTTAGGTATTTCTGGCAGGGGGCAGTTTATTTTAGACGATCTTTCAGAACTTTTTACTGGAATTATTAATACGTTATCCAAATCTCTTGGTTCCAGTGGCTCATAATCATCGTCTACACTTGGTTCATTTTTAGGTTTTGACGTGTAACCTACGAGCACTTCTTTATTGTAAGCTTCCACTAAATTACTTTCAAAGTCTGAGTTATTTTCAGGTTTTGAGCCTGAAGTTTCCACAACAATTTGAGATTCTGTACGAGTTGATGATTGAGATTCATTAACAACTGAGATGTTTTGAGTTTCATAAGAATTCGTAGTGTCATTCATAGTTAAACTTATGAAGCTGTATGGACTATCAGACATTGATTTTTCACTATCGGAATAAATAGTTGTGCTACTTTTTCTTCGCCATAGAAAAGAATCATTTGGTGCCACTTGAGTATTCGTGTCCTGAACAACTTCTTCTTTCTTGGACGAAGTAGTATTAACAACTGTCACTTCTGGTTCACTAGAATTTCCCAATAAAGTTACTGTTCCATTATTATTTTCATTTACATCTTCATGGATTATTTCCACTGCTTGTAATGACAATTTTTCTGAATGTATATAACTTGTTCTAAATTTTTTCTTATCATATATAGGCTCTTTCTTTTTTGTTTCATTTAAGGTAATAATTTTGACAGGTTCTGGTTTGGTCACTATATCAGGCGCTGCTGGTTTTATCGTTTTAATCTTTGGGACACCATCTTTAACGACGACGTTTTTAGTTAACACTAATGTAGATTTCTTTTCAGGTACTTTGGGTTTTTCCTTTACAATAATTGTACTTTTGTACTCAACCGACTGTAAATTTTTAGGAGCATTTTTTATTGTAGCTTGAGCATTAATTTCGCATTCAAACTTTTTAATAACATTTTTAACAACGTTACTTTCAGTTTTCTTCTCTACGTGTGTTTGTGTATTTTTGACCTTGACAGGAGTACCATCAACTGAGTCAGAGCCACTTTGCTGTCCACTAGAGTCTTGGTATTTTAATCGTTTTTTCGGTGATTTTGGTACTTTATTTCCATCTGATTTAGAACGTATTACTCGGATTTTCCCAGAAGAACCGTCAGATAGAACTAATTTGTCTATAGAGTCTACACTAGAGCACCGTTTCTTACTATGTCGTTTTTTGGAGCCTCGCCTTTGCCGTAAAACAATTTTAATATTTGGACTGGTGCTTAACGTTGATGACGGTGTCGAATTATTACTTGACGAATACTTTGATGCTGATTGTAAGTCTTCTATAGTTTTAGTCAACTTTGCTTGTTTAACAGATTCACTACCTAATTCATTAAATTTTTTCGTTAATTCTGATACCTTACTGCTATGTATTGTCAGTGTTTTCGCTGTCGCCATAGGCGGCCGACGATACGCACTTGAAGCGTTTTTAATTTTAAAGCTAACTTTTCTTGGTTGCATCTCTACTTTTTTCTTAGCTGGCGACAATCCAGTAGGAAGAGTATTAACTTCATTTTTAAGACTATTCACTAACTCTTTAACTTTCTTGCCTCCGCCCGTGCTTCTTGTGTCTTCACTTACAGTAGCAATAGCTATCTGAGCGTAGTGTAAAGTGGTTTCTTCTTTTTTTACATTAAACCGACGTGTTCCAGGATCCGAAGCATTTGTGTGAACTGTCGCGTTAAGGAATGCCTGTTTAGCTTCATTTATAGATCTCGTTCTGTCACTCGACGCGGGCGGTTTCACAGGGACTGTGTATATGCATTTGTTCCTTTCACTTTGGTTTTGCTTTATAGCCATGGTTTCTGTTTCAGGTAATATAAAGTTCTTTAGTAATGCCTTTATCGTGCCATGTTCTCTCCCGTCGCTGTTGAGTTGCTTGATTGATGATATCAAGTGTGTTTCGCCCTCCATTAGGTTGTTGAATAACATTGGTAATGGATGCCTCTGGGCCGCTTTTCTACGCCATCTGTAACAATCGAAAGTAGATGATCAATTACCAGCCCACTAGAAAGCACATATTTGGTTTTCGATGTAATTGAGATAGTAGATACGTAATGACACGAAAGTAGGCCAACTAAATTGTGTGATAAATAAACTATGATGATTGATCATTATTACGTGAGATGAGAGAGATAAGTAAGTAGATGTTGTCAGAGTTACAGATGAAATGACAACGTTGCCGGCGGACATCAACCTGGTTCAGTTTCAGATCCAGACTAACAATAGGTCGTTCGTGCTCGGTTACTAAGCGAAAGTGTGTTTCTTTCTATTGTAGTGTTTCCACAATTTTCCAGCGATCGAGGCCAGAATGGCGCATTATATTTGATACAAAACGCTTCCCACGAGATTGCGTCTGTAATGCCTTGTTAATCTGTGTAGACAGCTGTATCCAACAAATATGTGGGCACTTGGGAGTGAGACGTTAACGAGTCTTATAAAGTTAACAAACCATTGTGAAAACAAATTAACGGAAAGCAGTACAGTTGAACCCTGAGAAATCGAAATATTGAATTAATATTGTTCGGGTTTGGTATGGTGTTCAAATGTCAATTACATACAAATGGATTTGACAACTTCTTAGACATGTTTATTAGGTATCCAGCGAACTTAGTATACCTACCTAAGCACCTAGTAGTACGCTGATAATACATGTCTAACGAATTTTTTATATATTCTTTATTGTACATAAAACAAAGTTAAGACCTTAAGATAGTTCGCAAAGGCGAGCTTATCTCTGCAATTTTCACAAAAAAAAAATGTTTTTGTGCTAGGTTGTGCAGGAGCAGACAAACGTTTTGTGGGTGTCCTAAACCTCTACTATAAGCTACAAAGTGGATGTTTTATTGTACTTGATGACGTAGGATAACCAACGGCGCCCTCACAGTCTAGTATTTCAATGTATATATGAGAGTTAGAAACGGCAAGTTCATAGGTAAAGACATAAAACGAGCTGTTGCCCGGAAACCGATTGTCTAGAGTCGTCGTAGCCTCGCCGTATCGACCGCTCACGGTGTCTTACATTTTTTTCGCAAAAGTTTCGGACACAGAAATCTTTCCTGGTGTGTGCTTAACAACAGAAAGTTAAAGCTAGTTTTTATTACCTAGCTATATTGATTTAACATTTTAGTGGACAGTGACCAACTAATTAAGATAAGGCCTTTGTTCTAATATAATCTATAATGTTACTTTTTTTGTATCTATCTATGTAGTTAGTTCAATAAAAAGTAGATCATTTAGGTACTCTACGACATTTTAATTCGATCAGTTTGCAGCAGTTGGCTGTTGGCAGATGGTTTTTTATTTTTTGCATTTGTCAATTTAATTATTAAAATAAGCAGGTAAGTAATGTATGTGACGAATTATTCTGACAACTGTCAGGTGTGGAGTTCGCCAGTCCATCACAAATTCATGGAATGTAGTATTTACTTTTAACGCTTTTTGTAATTAGAAAAATAAAGTGCTTTCGATATCGCCATATGGTAAGTATTTTGTTATCCGAATAAATGAATTGAATTAGTAGGTACTCAAATAACATGTGACTACATAACCTCTTTTAAAAACAAAGAAAATTATGCATGTGGCGAATGACACGAATTATTTTGCATGGTACTTAGTATTGTTACCTACACTATATTATGTTGGTTTCGAATTAAAGAGTGATAGAGAGTCGAAAAGCATGCGATACCAAATATTCCTTCCCCTTTCGATTTTCCACCTAACCCTGACAGCTACAGTACATACAACTGTCACTTAAAAGAATGATGTATTGTCAATGTTTCTCCACAATAAGAACCTTTAGGTAAGACCGTAGTTCAAACAGATAGTGTGAGGTCAAAACGTGCAATTCGAGAGCTTTCACATGCGCTTGAGCATTGCATGTAGGGTTGAAATTCATAAAAAAGTCATTTGAAGATTAATATGTCACACTTTATTTATAGGTCAGGAGTAGCTATTTATCTGTAAAAGAATTTAGTTCTCATATTAATCCTTCCAATTGGATTATTTAGGTAGAATGTATTTCTAAGAGGTCGGTTCGAATTCAGAAAAAAAATTAAAAATTGACTTGCAGTACCTAACAATTGTTTTTTTTTATTAAAAGAAAGTGTCCGGTAAGAAAAAATTCACACCCATAATAATTAAAGTTCCCATTCGTGTTCCATACTGTCTACCTTTTTAGGAATAAATAGTACTCATGGTGATTATTGCCAAAGCAAGTGACAACCCTACTGCAAGGTTACTGCTGTTCCATCTGACAAGATGCGATAACAGTGGATTTACAATATCATGTGACATGATTGCAACAAGACAGTTGGAAAGTAAAACTGAGAAGGTTATCTGATTACCTTCCTTGTAATGTTATAATAGAAGAAAGGGCGAATGGATAGCATGTACCGGTGTAGTTGCTTCATGCTAACATTTTCATTTTCTAAGTTTAATTTTAAAGATGCATTTTATGAGGACCTGAGTGGTTCAGTTGGTTAACATGCCGGTCGCCACGCAGAGGTCCCGGGTTCGAGTCCTAGCCTAGCAGAAATTGAAATGATGAAGTTTAATTTTTGTTATGGGTCTGGGTCTACATACTACATGTATAATAAGTAAATATTTATTAAAAAAAAGTATATAAGTAGTTTATCAATTATCTAACACCCAAAACACAAGCTTTGCTTACTTTCTGGCTAGATGGAGATGTGTGAAGTTGTCCAAGCATAAAAAAATTATAAACACGTCATATCGTGCCTTCATGATTTATCAAATTAAAACTTTAAAAATAGCAATGGTTTAGTTACCTATGGTATTACTACTGGATGATCTGATTAAGCTAAGTAGGTACTAACGAACATGGCATCTACTAAGATGTGGATCACCGAGGTATATCTGTAAAAAAGTCGCTTCCCGCCGTCTTTCCCTATGTACGATTAGATTATTGATATTTTAAACTACGCAACGGATTTTAATGCGGTTTTCAACAATACATAGAGTGATTCATGAGGAAGGTCTATAAGCAAGAAAAAAAGAGTAGGTAGGGGTAAAGTAGGTGTACGCGAACAAAGACGCGCGGGGTCCACTAGTAAGGTTGTTTCTACTCTACAACTCTCAAACATACCACAATACCAGCACGATAAACACAAAACAATTGCGAAACGAAACCGCAGACCCGCGTTGGAAGCCAATGAAATCAACACAACTCGTTGGTATGTCTGTACTCTGCATAATCACAAGGAAACAGCAAGGCCATTATCGGCACCGCTGGTTGCGCATGCGACGCTAGGAGTGCCAACTGCCGGCGCACGCATGCAAAGCTCGAGAAAGCCGAATACGTGACGGAAATCAGATTTCAGTATTAGAGCTCGTTACACCATGAAATCGGCCAGTTATGTCATATCGTGATTTCGCCAGGGACGGCCAGATTAGCAGTTTTTATTCTTGTAAATGAACTGTAATATCGATATTATAGCCGTATCTTCACCGTGAATATCGTAGTTTTGAAGAGAAACGCGGATGACAGCTTTGCTCTTTACTATTTACATGGTTTATAAATTGATTTATAAAGATGTAGGGTAGCGCGTCTGTCGGGCTTCTATAGGTTACATTACGAAGAGTGTGTAAAGCAGTTGCACGACCTCATGCATGGGCCTTGCGTTATACTCGTGAACGGGTGCTGCCTTGGTGGACTGGCTTACTCTTGCTGTAGTTTTAGGTGGTTTTTCTTAAGTATAGTATAGGGTCCTATATATTATGCCGGGCGAGGACCGGCTCTGCTTAGCATCGTCGGGCGGATCTGTCTGGTATTGTCGGACATGGGATCGGGTTGGGTGTGCTGCGGCCATGGGGCGGCCAACATGTCACTCTCCTTCCTACTTTCCTACCCCCTCCTCTTTGACGATTGAAAGAGATATGTAATATCCTACTCAATAATGTAATTTTGAATTTTGAATTTCATTACGCCAGCCCCTTTCAGCCATCGGGAGACGCAATCCAGGCGAACGCTTCATCCTTATGTCGTGGATCTGCACAACCCGCTGTGGTTCAACCTTTATAATACGTACGGCTAAGGAATGGAACACGTTGCCTGTTGTGTGTTCCCTGATCATTATAACCTTGACGCCTTCAAGGCTAGAGTGAAGACACTGTTCCTCTATGGTTTTCCTAGTAACACTGTATTTATCTACCTACTACCTATACCTACATGTTCCACTGAGGTGTACCCCAAGGTTAACCTTTGGGGCCAAATCTATTACGTTAATAAATTTTCAATTTCATCGGTTGTTAGTCGGTTATTATGCGCAATTCTCGACGGCAATTGAATTTTGTGGCGCCCATTTGTTGTTATTTATTGTTAGGTAATGTTATATCACTTTAGCGGAACAATTTAGTCAATTACTTTTCCTTTTGTTATTTTTGCGACTAGCGACTTCGTCTCCGTAGACTTTTTTTATTATAAGTAGTTAATTGATAGTCAGGAATATACCAGCCCAAGCTATCTCCGTTCCAAGTTTTTTTGAAATACGAATATCTATTGACGTGTGACTGAGTAACAAACTTATAACGTACCACCAAATCGAAAAATTCCCAAAAAAATATAGTAAGTACCTACTTAAAGATGTTAAGATGATTTTGTGAGGGTAAGTCTTAACATAACATGTCATTGTTTTGGTATAATTACTTAACTTACATACATGCATATTGTATTAATGTAAAACGATACGTGTAGGTATGTTTATGATTGGTACTTTCCTGTTTTCAGTTAAGGCCATAAATCAACTACTGTAACAAAATAGTGATTCACCACCTACTCTAATGTTCATCTTTCAATAAAAAGGAACAGACGTCCCAAAATTTCAAACCGTACGACTTCATCCTTTCCTTAAACTTGTCCTTTTTAAAATTGACACTTAGGAAAGTTAGGTTAGAAAACTCGTAATTTAAATTTTATTTCAGTACCACAACGCAATAGCGCTGTTATCTAGTATCACTGAGCTAAAACGAGCATATCATATCAATTTTCTCGGTGCACGCAATGGAAAGCAATATTATAATAACTGAATTGATTGAAACATGGCTCTGTTAAAATGAATTGCACTGCGCTGAGAATAATAAACGCAAAAGTAGTGATATGTTTTGTATTGTATTGAATATTCTGAATAGCTGTAGACTTGTCGTCTCAAGTTAAAAATTCCGTTAGAGCCTAATTTATTGTTGGGTTTATTAGGTACATAAACTCAAATCTAACAAATTTAATTATTCGTTAGAGATCATATCATACGTTCGTTTCCGTTTTATAATTTAATCTGGGTCAATATTGATTGCATTAATGCAGGTCCTAACCTTTTAGACTTACGGTCGAGTATGTGTGCGTACACCTAGCTCTAGGCAAAGCTAGCACCTATGCTGGCTGGTAAAGATTTCTAAGAAAAAAAAATCAACATCCACGCTCTCAGATAAAGTTGGAGATTATACTTACACAAAATAGATTGCTTACAAATGCAAAACGTACGAAAAAACCTACCTTATCTGAAAACTAGAGCAATATCTCTTTAAACTTACAAAGTTCTATTTTAGTACGCCTTGGATATGGATTTCATACTACATGCCCAATTATCTTTCTTTCAAGGGGCGAACACTAGAACCAAAGGTAACATACAAAGCCATATCACACAAAAGGCTTAGTTTCGGATTCGGCGTGCGCGTGAGTTTCCCCGCTTGTGTGAATTGAAGCCGCATTGCCCAGTTTGTATAACTGTCGGTCGCCGGTAACGGGACATGCGTGGGCGCACGCTTGGGATTAGCCGAAACCGCCGTCTCTGTATGCGAAAAAGTATCTTACTTCGAGGATATTTGTTTGTTTGTAAGGTTTTTTGAATGCCTCTATCATTCACTGCGTCTGATTTTCACAGTTATTTTTCTGAGTTTAATGGATTTAAAGATTTGGTAGAGGTAATGTAAAGTGAAACCACTGAGTGGTATTGGTGAGTCGTGTCTTCCGGTAGTAGGCCTCGGTCGTGGCTTGTCACCGGCTCACAGGGCCCCAGAGTTAATCCGCACAGTCAAAGGGTTTGCGGCAAGTTCCGGAACGGACAAAAATCAGGAAAAGAAGCTCGTGGTATACCTATAAATCGGCGGTTGGGCAGAATCCATTATCATCAGTCTGATGGACGTTTCAACGCTTTGTCTAACGTCTTAACTTAACTTAACGTCGTAAACGTTGGATCCCACAACTATAGCACAGCTTTATGTTCGGACAGTATCTAAACATAATCCTATGCTATGCCGTGAAACGTTTACGCGATTTAAAATTTATATGGCCCTTATATAATTTTCAACGCTATTTTCGTAATAGCTATAACTTTCTATGTATTAGCACACAATTGGTCGTTCCGACAGTTTGTCTGACAGTGGCGGCGCGGACACGCCTTAGCCTTGTAGTTTTCCAATAACATAACATTGGACGGAGACGCGGTGACAACTACTGTTTGAACGAATGCCAACTATTACGATACATAGTCAACTATTATGATACACAGTCAATTTTCTCTTGTGAATATAATGAGGCTGAAAAGCGAAACTGCCAAGAGGATGTCAGGTACCCCGGTTTTTTAGAACCCACGAGAGGATATGTAAGTATTATCACTACGAAAATTCTAAGTTTGGGTAATTAAAAAAATTGTTTGAGCCAGAATGTGCATGTGCAGGCCAACGTTTTGTGTGTTCTCCTAAATGTCTACTATCACTACAAAGTCGAATTTTTCTTGTACTCAAAGATGTAGTGTAACCTACGGCGCCCTCACAGTCTACAGCGCACTCCACATGTGGACAGTTCCGCGGAAACACGAGAGTGTAGAGGGAGTATTCGCCTATATTCGTGTATTCCCGTGCATGTTTGGCATGTCTCGCCTATTTCATAGACTAAGTAGAGATAGTTTGTTGTCGTCTCGATTCGATCGGTTTTATATTTATATTCCTAGCGCTTTTTAACGTAACAGATTCGGGGTACACTTGACCATGATGCAGGATATTAGTAGATCAGGTAATTACAGTAGAGCAGCTGCCATCACCTCTGTGACCCTGTTTACAGCAGATTAGCGACATTATACCAATGAATCGATATAATGTCGATGCGTTTTGACACCCACCACATCCCTAATAGGCGAGAATGTAGAGGATCGCCCAAGTCCCGGCAAAAGTTTCGGCGGACATGTGGAGTACGCTTAATACTGCAACCAATTTACTCTTGAACGCCTCGATTACAACAGCACTAAGAATATGCTTCATTAAAGCAGTATAATCGGTTGATTTGTTCTATTGTTCAATTCAAAAATTTTACGAGGCAGTAATTTTTGCGAACGGAATTTAGAATATGTAATTAATTAGTTAATACTTTTAGTATAGATAAACATATTTATAAATAATATTCAATAGTTTTATTGTTTCTGACGTAACTTTATATTTTATTAGTTAATGGTATTGACAAATTAAATCTTGACAAATAAATAAATTAAAGAATATTAAAGTCAACATTATCGCAATGGGTTAGCTGTAATGTAATGCTTGTAATAATAAATAAATAATATGATTTTATTCATTTGCTGGGTGGTGGTTGGTTTGCGTTATGGGTGGCGATGATCGCTTTCCATCTGGTCGTAAGCTCGTTATACGTATATAAAAAATTTCAACAACCAGTATTCAACAACTGTCTTGACTTCAAGTTTAGTTGACCTAAACATTTGCGTTAAGAGAAGTACAAATGCAATTAGAATATAAAGCGCCGGGGCCTAATTCAGCGAGTCCGACTATAAACGAGAGGTATCGAGTTCGATGCCCAGTGCCGCCATATGGGTACTAATGACTTTTTCTGAGTTATGTACATTATTTGAACACTAACCGATACTCTTCCGGTGAGGAAAAACATCGTGATAAAACCTGCGCATTCAGGTGTCTAATGTCTGTTAACAGGATCAAGGTGGTCAGATAGCAGTCGCTCCACTGCAATTACCTGCGACCTGCCAAATCCTAAATCATGATCAAGGCGGACCCGGGGACCGGATTATTGACGCCAAGGTAATTAAAAGCAATTAGAAAATAAGATAATAATTATGTATCCTACACCGATTTAGTCGCACAATACTTTATCAATTGCTAACCGGAGCAACGACGAAGGACAACAACGGAAACCATTTTAATTTTCACACGGTATTATGTGAGCCCGCGTTCAGTGCACCCCAATTCCAACTGATCGGTTTCCGCTACGAGGCTGCGCGTGCGCCGGTGAAAACGCGGGTCCAGCGACCGAAGGGCCGCAAGTCCGCAACGCAAATGTATTTAATATGTAAATATTACCAATGGCTTTCTCTTAAAAAGGCGGAAACGTTAAAATTTGTGTACCAAAGCAAAATGTTTAAATTTCAACGAGATGTTAATATTTTACTGTTATGCGAGCCATTCGATTGGATTTAAATTGCTTGTTTGATGACTGCCCGAATCTATAATGGTCTATCAACTACGTGTCAGTCAATCGAGGAGGGTATGTTTACCAATTTATTTTTGGATAGAGAAACATCTGAGGCTGTTTTACGTTACCATATAGATGAATATATTAATAATCTTTTATATTACAGTTATGGTAAAGCAACAAAAACAAAAGGCGTGACGTTATGCATGTATCCCATGTAAAGCATAGCCGTGTATAGCTCGTCTAAGCTCAAATGACGCTCCCCACTATCGCATTAACGCACACAAGCAAAATTTAAAATGTGGACGCAATACATATACAAATGCCGTTGTAATTGGTCATTCAGTTGCCGGTGAGACTCAAACGTAGGAGCACGCGTCGTTCGATTGAACAGTCGACGCTCCCACAAAGATGAAGTGTCGTTATTAATATTTGCACTCACACATCGAAATCAACTAATTAAGTAGTGGGGCGCGTCATTTCAGCTTAGACAAGCTCTAGTAGCGTAGTGATATAACAAGCCACTAGAGCGTTTCATATTATGATTCACTTTGCCACACACTTATCTGATCCGGTGGCCAATACTAGACCTAAATGACGCCATGTTGAATTAAATAAACAAATTGTCATGGCTATGTCAACAACAGCGATACAACAGATAAGTTTGTGACAAATTAATATGAATCAATATGTTACAATATTTTTGTATTATGTAAATATTGTAAATATCTCTTTTAATGTTAATAAAGTTCCTCTATTTGCACATTGGAAATATGAAGGATATTATGAAACGCTAATGTGGTCATTTTAGATCCCCAGAAGAGCAGAATCAAAGTAAAAAAAGAAGTAGCATCAACCCCATCCATATTCGGGTGTTGTAAAATGCGAATAATTTCATAGAGGTAGACCTCTACTGCCTCCGTAATGGGCAGCAGCATTTCCTTTTGAATATTTTAAACAATGAGATCTGCAATCCTTCTGCGAAGAATAGTAGAACGTTGCCATAAGGCACTCACTATAGAATAAAAAAAAAAACATATGGTGACTTACAGTCTAAATTCCTTTCACCTAGTAATGTGAGAATGGGGCCAGTAGGTACCTCAACAGTCAGCATGTTTATTAAATAGGTAGGTAAGTTGTAATTAACAATTAATTACAAAATGTACAGCCGACTTCATTACCTTATTAATTAAAGAGGAGTAAATTACAGTAATTACTTGGTGTCACATTTACGCTCTGATTGCCAATGTATTCTTGCGAAATGCGAAACTGTATCCAACTTAATCGTCACGTATTTAATTCATACCGGCTGTATTGACGAGTGCCTTTACCTAAATTATGCGTAAAGCCAGTTATTTATTTTTAGTCGTGGTCTCACTTGTCTGTCACCTGGGTCTATTCTGATCTGTGCAGGTATAAAGATTTTAAGTTTGCCACTACCAGCTCACTCCTAATGGCATCAATACCAATCTGCAGTTCAGCATTTTCAGTACATGTGAGATCCATTGTATGGGGTGTCGTTCGATAGGTGTTCTGAAATCATTAAGGGTATCTGACAAACGTTTTTGTATGAAATTTTCCGTTTTCGCTATATTTAGCTGCATAGTGGAATATTTTGTTTAAATTATGTGCACGGGGCTCGACTCGTCTTGGCCGGTTTTATTATTGTATATTAATCGGTAGACAACTCGGCCAGGGGCCACCTGATGGAAAGTGGTCACCGCTGCAATGCGTTGGCCACCTCTAAAACCCCCAGACACGTTACTCTAGCATTGATAGGCGATATTTACCACTTTCATAAAGTGGACTCTATTTATATCGCCACTTGAGCTTTTAGCAAATTTGACTATTGTATTAATATTTTTTGTATTATGTAGGTACGTTACGTATGTAGTTTGAACGGTATGGGCTATACCAGTCACCACAAAACCATTATAAGTATTTATGACGAAGCGCTGAATTTAGGAACGCACATTAAACAGTTGTTTCAGCTGTTCACGGTATCAACGAGTAAGGTCAAAAAAGTCTCACTTTAAACAAAATATGTAGCCTGAGTCAAAACTGTGCCGAGACGACTTTGCACCGTAGGGTTAACACTTTTAAAAATATAGTTTTAATTACCTCTGCACCCACAATATCTGCCGGATTGAATAGGATAAATTAAAAGCCTAGTGCAGTGGATTTTTGGGGAAAAAATTACCTGTGTATCCACAGTTAAAATTAGCAATTACCTATTCAATAAAAAAAAAGCAACAAGGATACAATGACGGTGCTTTCATAACTGTCAACAACGTTATAACAGCAAAGGTAAACTGTGAGAATGAATGACTCACTGCTCGCGCGCGACAGAAACAGCTGATGTGACGTAAATGGAGACCGGCGACTGGTACTACAGCGATTGGTGTCAGATATCGAGCTATGAGTAAGCTAAGCTGGACAAAGTCTAGATCTAGCTATTATGAAAATACGTAACGCCCCAGTTTCATTATGGACACTAGGATATACTTTACGCACAAAGAGCGATAGAATAAAAAGTTATCAATTCCTTTTTTGTCTGGGGGTGAGGTGGTACTGCAACCAGGTTGCCAGTGCCAGGTAGTGCACAGGCAGATCAACGTTTTGTGGGTCTAGTAAACGTCTAGTATTGCTAAAAAGTGGAATAGGACGTAGGATACCCTACGTCACCCTCACAGTCTATAATTCGTGGGTACAACACTGCGTGGTACCAAGCAATTCGTCAAATGTGCTAAGATTAATTATAAATGCTCTTGTATGGAGGAGCAGCATACTTAATAACAACTCTCAAATACTTAATTATAGTTTAGAGATACCTAAATTAGAGATGTGAAAAGAATGCCAATGACAAATGACGCAACTGCTACTAGATTAGGTACAATTACATTATACATTCATAACGCGAAAGGTGATCGCGAACAATTAATACTTCATTGTTTTCCAATTAAGGCAACATAGACGGCTGCGACTCGTGTTGTCAACGTTCCAAGACCAATGTCCCGAGTAAATGATGATCAATTATTCAATGTTTGAAGTTGTGCTCAAAAATTACATTTAGACATAATGTCAAGTAAAGTTCAAGCCAAGAAAAGAAAACTGGCGAGCAGCGACCGTTTGTAATATAGGATTTAATAGGACTTAAGGACCAATTTATTGCATGGGATAATTTATTACACATGGTTGGATTTTGAAACTCTGATGGTTTTATTTTGAGTGAAATTGGAGACTGTTGAACTTTTCCCGCTGTTGAGAGATACAAATATTTGTCTCTTTATCTTCTTATTTTTATTATGCTACTCAGTAACAACAATGAGCAGATAGCCCACCTGGTAATCATACCAGGTAAGTGGTAACTGTCGCCCATAACAATACAATTTATACAGGTTGCAGGTAACAAAAATGCAGCACCGCAGATGCGTTGTCACTGTATTGTTATTTCGATAAGCCTTTTCCCAATATCTGGGGTCTGCTCAAAAACAAGATCTATCTTTTTATGATATTAGGATATTAAGTAATCCGTAAGCAACTGCAGCACAGTCTTTCTAGAATAGTATCGCACACGAACTATCTATTGTTAGAACTTGATTTAACCTCACGAAACATGACTAGCATACTACTCACAGATCACAACTCAATGTGCATACCACATTTCTTTAGGAGACAATACGCGGATATTATGCTGTGAAGGTTAGACAAGTTAATTGTTTGATATTAAATAATCATCATACAGATAATAGAGCAGGTACTTTGAGAATGGCTAATATAAAAGTAATAGCTTCCTCATAATATAATTACCTCCAACTAGTTTTCATTAGATCCACTTTATTAGTTTCGGGTTTTCCGCCTTTTGGTCTCGCTCTTCGTTTTTGCACATCCATTTCAGTTTCAAAGTTGTTTCAAAGTTATTGACGTATTTACCTGTATTTGGGTTATCCGAAACCCTATTCAACAAACAAAGGTTTTAAAAGTGCTTCCTCGACAACAAATGGTGGGAAGGAAATTCCACCGGTAAATTATTACTATAATACTTTTTAAAAGGCGAAGACTCAATGACGGACCTATATTGTCAGAATTGTCTTTATTGTTAAACTGTGTTAATACCTGAACAGGAGTTACCTGAATTCTGGTTACAAAAGTCACACGACCTTGAGGGAACCCCTTTTCTTTTGCCAATATCGGATGCAGTAAAGGTTCATGGCGAGGCAAGGCAATTAAGTAACGTCGTTGCCGTTAGTACACAATAAGAAGTATTGTGTTAAGAAACAATGCGGGGGTCGAGCCAGACAATGGCGCAGGCCCCGCCAACTGCTAACCACACAGTTATATCGCTGAGATCGGTGTGGACGGATCTTACACACACTTATACTTGTTGCCTAAAGTGTATCTTCTTAAGCGCCAGGCATTTAAATTGCCGTCTTAATATATTACATTTTAAATATATTACTTAATATTTTTAGGTCAATCTATAGAAATTTTGTGCATTATCTAAATATGTATGATACTAATAGGTAATTTTTCGAAATTCCTATTTTCCTCATATTCCTGGGGTGGCGCCTGGCACCCTCTCCTGCGGCGCGAGGAGTGGCAACTTAAAGGATATAGTAATGTAGATAGACATGCTCGGATTTGTTAAGCAAACATGCTGGGCGTTTAAAACCCAATACATAAGTCGTGTCAGAAAACGGAATTCGCACATTCACATCTGGCAACTCTAGGCACTTTGTGGAGCCACAAATGTAAACACCGAGGAGGATTGTTTTGGCAGACAACCGTTTATGGCACCTAGTACCAAATTCATACAAAGTTAGATTAGTTTTACACAGCACAGTGACCCGAGTGGGTTGGCCTGCGATAGTAGAATTAGACGATTCTAACATACCGGTTTCAAGTTAGGTTAGCGTGATTCGGAGTTATAAATAGAAGATATGCGATCAATAATCTACAAGTAGTAACTGTTCTCATCTTCTTGAAGAACGTTATATGCTCTGTACAAACGTTTCCGACTAAAACCAGTAAGTCTAAGAAATATCGAAAGTGACTCCCAAACCAACGAGTTTTCATAATTGTTTTCTTGGACACATAAATATTTCAAGAACTGAAATCTTTTGCAATCTACGCTTTGACAGTCCAATGCCGTTCTGAATCAAAGAGTTTTGCTTTACGAAATAAATTTGTGAATTCTACGAAACTGAATGACGCGTTATATTTATCCCTTTACTATCCAGCGTAACTGACTCAGGTGTAGATTCATTGCCCAACACAGAATATATTTTTATACCCATTAGTCAGCAACACACTCTCACTAGTAATATTTTTGATAAACATTCAACATCTTAGCCTCGTTATTTTGATCAGAGGCTCTGAGTGAGTAGGCCTTTTCTAGAGACTTGCTCCATCTTCGGTGGCATTGTCATTTACCACCAGGTGAGATAAGGGGTAAGACCATTAGAGCGCCCGCTACTTTGAGAGGGAGCATGGCCTGTGTTCAAATTCATTGAGGGTTTAGTACGTGGCGCCCGCCGGTAAGACCAGGCCATGATTCAGATTCAGAATCAGATTCATTTATTGCCCAAAGTGAATACAAGTACATTTATATATCTAGCAGTAAATATAGACAAAATTGTGCATTCATTTAGGATTCGTCAATAATAATAAGCGATACAATGTAATTAATTGAAACACAATAATAATATTATTATTCTGTACAAAAGTAGCTCTAGAATCAAAATGTCATCTTAATAAATCAATGTTCTGAAAAGTAAATTTAAGAATGTCATAATAATATGATGGAAATGTCAACATTCAAATGTCACGATAAATAATAGTACAATAATAAAAAATTTCGAAATAATAATCAAATAATTTGAATACGGTCCACGCACCGTGCTGACGCTCACCGCATTGTCACCCTTAAACCAAATAGACTGGGAGGGCACCGTAGGTTATCCTTCGTCATCGAGTACAAGAAAAAAAAACACTTTGTAGCGATAGTTGAAGTTTAGGAGACCCACAAAACTTTGGTCTGCCTGTGCACAACCTGGCACCAAACTGCCAAAGGCATGTGAAGTAGACCTGGTTTTTTTACTTCTAGAACATACCACAAGGATATGCAAGTACTAACACTTCGAAAAGTCGGAGGACGAAGTTGAAAAATAAGTTGGTTGAATTGCTGGCCAGCAAAAACTTAACATGCTAGCCAATACAATAGCTTCATGAATGAACTCCACGCTACGTATCCGTCTCTTTTCCGTGCGTCCGTGCGCATACGCAACTGCTACCAACACCTCGGATCCAGCCGTTGCGTTTATTACAACTGCATTACTTCACGCCGTTTCCAGTCGCCGCTTGGCGCTTGGTAATCGGAGCCGGTCGCGCGTGACATGCGCACGACCTTAATAACTTGGCGTTGCATATATGGATAATAATAATATTCCGTCCCAGGGTGCTTCTCAGTGCGACTGTGGCATATCTCCGCAAACCATGGACCACGTCGTTTCATGCTCGGCGTGTCCTAAAACTTGTACAATGGAGGACTTGTTCGAGGCCAGTTTAAACGCTGTATGCATCGCCGAATACTGCGAATAAAGTGTGAGTCAGAGTTCAGACCATCGACTCGATAAGAAGAAGAAGGGGTGGCAATCGGCTCCAGAGATTGTTCAACCAGTCTCAGGGTCCCCGACGGAAGATGTTGGTGAACCTCGCTTCGTCTGCGGTATTAGGAGGCACAACCTAACGAGTGGAGAGCTGAAGTTCGACTAGTCTCATAGATTGAAACGGTCACCCATCCCATTCCTGGGGTCTGGGAGCGTTGCTTAAGCTTGGTTATTGGTGTGGCAACTGCCGCTAGACCAATGCCGGTTCTTCAATGTATGCTCATTTATCTTATTACAATGGTAAGTGGCGATGCGACCGAAGATGGAACATGCTAGTCCAGAAACAGCCTGTTTACTCCGGAAAAGAACTGATCGATTTTGTCATTTTGTCAGGTTTCACCCATAGTTTCACCACAGTATATCATTGCTGTTTTTTAGGGTTCGGTACCACAAAAGAAAAAAAACGGATAATAGGTCCGTCCGTCCGTTTGTCACGACCCTTTTTCTCAGGAATTGATATCAAATACTCCTGTCTGCAATCCCTTCGAGCAGTGAAAAACTTGACGCTCGCGATCGAATCAAACCCTATGGGGTACTTCCCGTTGACCTAGAATCACAAGTAAAGGAAAAAAATCCGATAACCGTGGAGATTTGTATTTCCATCATAAAAAATAGCAACCAACTCATAAAGTGTAGTTGGATTACCAAATATTTCATACAAGTTGTACAGGAACTAGTTGCATTTGTAACTTTGTAATATGTTTATAGTATCAAAAAGCCCTCTCTCCTCCTCCCTCCTTCCCAATACTTGCTTTTTTGTTAGTTACTTTTAGGAACCAATCTACCTTCGATTAATTCGGATATTTCGGAGTTTCTAGAAAGATTTCCCACATTTTAATGGGGGCCACCAGGGTTGAGAGTGCAGAACAATTTAGTCTTAACAACCACAAATGACGGTGCCCATAAACAGTTAAAAGTTCAACGCGTGACATTGATGTTATCATATGCATGGAGTGCACTGGTACTGGGGCGGTTCTATTCTATTCATATATCTATGATATTGAAACGTTTTCTTTGGTTATGATTTTGTTAGGTTCTTTTATTTGTTAGGTATTGTTTTGAGGTTAGACTTTGTGGTGCCTGGCAATAAAATACAGCATGTAGGTGTCGTACAAGGCGTCTAATGACAGCAAAGTAACTAATAGACCAAGAAATGGGCAGCAATGTTTTTTGTTGAGTATTTTAATCAATCAAGAGGAGTCGAAACCCCGGGCCCTCACGTGCCGCGCGGGAGCGCAACCGAGATTTAACGCCAAGATGATGATGATAATGATTTTAATTAATATTGCCATCTCCAAGTTCTCCAACCCACTTGCCAACCACAGAGATTGTGGCTAAGCCGCCGCCAGTGGTGTGGAGGAGGCTCAACTCCAGCGAACTGTTAAGGGATGTGGATGATGCGATGACTTACGTTATCGTTGATCAATGTGGTCATAAGGTTAAATTTCCTTATACTTTTTTTTATATTAGACTAGCCAGGCAATTGACCGCCATCTCACCTGGTGGTAAGTGATGATGTGGCCGAAGATGGAGCATGCCAGTCTAGGAACTGCCTAGTCAAGATTATAACGATCAGGGAACACACTCGTAGGTAACGCGTTCCATTCCTTAGCCGTACGCATTATAAAGGTTGAACCAAAGCGGTTCGTGCGGATATCTGGAAGAACCACGACATAAGGATGAAGCGTTCGCCCGGATCGCGTCTCCCGATGGCGGAAAAGGTCTTTAAATGCCTCGTCATCGAAACGAGAACTCACAACGACGCCTTCTATCTTTCCATTAGCAAAACCGCTGCCTCAAAAACATCGGCCTCGGAATGTCAGCGTCATCATCAAACAAAAAAACCAATATCAAGTGCAAATAACCCGGCCAAGGTGCAACGCGATTGACCTTTACCGTGCACAGTAATGACAGTCATCGCACATAATTAAAGAAGACCTGACGGATGTAACGGCCAGTTTTCTGAACAATCCCGTTAGTACGGGCTATACGACCACAATAATACCTACGCGAGAAATTAATTTCATATATTTAGTTCATACGAATCGCCTAGTAATGCTATTTTATCATCGATAGAGGATAAAATCCGGTCTTCCGTACACTCTACTATTACACTGTTTTAATCGATATCTACATTATAAGTTGGGTCGTATTTGACTTGAATTAATGTCTGTTCATCGCACAATGCAGATGTGCAAAATGTAAGGATATTCTGTAGATAGAATAGAACACACCACAGAAGCACTATTTTAGAACGTAACAATAATATTTAAAAATCGCCTTGTACACTAATCCAAGACTAGGTAGGAATAAGTGGGACACTCGGAGTTCACTAGTGGGTTATGGCTTTGTATTTCATTAGAAGTTATGAGTAAGGTATTATAGATGAGATATCATTTTCTGGTTCACATGTACACTCGGCTGCAGAGAGAACTGGCCCCCTACGATACATTTAAAGTATGCTAGGGTGGTCCAGTCACTCTGCAGCTGACTTTACGAGATAATAAGTTTGATGGTAATTTACAGAACACCGTTAATACTTATATAAACGAACTGTTATTTTAACTATGTACATACGAGAATAACTAACAGATGGTCGCACTCTCAAACTTTCACTGCCAAAAGACGAACATGTCAATAATATTCGAAAATAAACTTGAACACTTTCATTCAATCATTAGATAACAGATAGTGCCTCAAATTGTACAGCCTATAAATAAACATAAGATCGATTCAATAGATTTCTTCCTACGATCTGGCGTGGTATTTATGAAATCAATAATGGTGACGATCGATAACCGACTCTATAAGCCTTGTAATAGAGTACTTATTCCCACTAAGATAGGTCTATTGAATGCGTGGTTCTCATGATACCAGCGTGGTATTATTTCAGCGCGTCGGAAGTTAAACTTCTGTTACTTAAGGAAGTATTTTTATTAAATTGTCCTCATATTATGCTTCGATTAAAGGAAAACGTTGCACGTACGCAGTCTTTGTTGAAACATTTTGCCTGCTTCGCTTTACAAAAGAAAATCGTGGGCGTAGCTGCCGTAATATTTAAGTTGCATAAGCTAGTAATAATAAATAATATTAAAATGAAGACGAATAATATTCAAAAGTAAAATTTAACAAGTAAAATAAACAATGCAATACCTAAATCTACGCTATATAATATTCAATTCGTTTATTGCGTTTCCACGTGTTAATAAATACAAGACCTTAAATATATATGTTACTACAAAACATGGAACCCTGGTAGGGTATAGCATCAATAATTTATTACATAAGAATATCAATAATAAAGCATATAATTAGGTATAAAATCAATAGAAATGAACCACAATTTAGAAGGCAAATACAGCACGAATAGACCTCTGCAATAACTGATGTACTAAACACACAAAACCTTGCATACCTTGCTCGCGGTGGCGATATCCAAAATCCAAAAAAAGGCACAAGTCACACTGATCACTGCACTAGACACATGCGTCAAAGTCCTTTTAACTGCGCGATTAATTATTTATTAATACATCTTTGCGGGTGGTGCCTCGATGTAAACAGACTGCAGAGTGGTGGGAACGCAACGCGCGGTCGTGTTTACGGGCGTACTGACTCGGACTGTCTGATAGTTTGACTGACTTCACGCCGCTGACTAGTGAACTGACTCTTTCCACGCCTGCGGTAAAGCCGTGGGCCTATTGTAGTGGTTTTGTACGGTTTGTTTTGCTGCGTCAGTAACTGTGGCTTTTGTGACGTTTTTCGTGTCTTGTGTGTGATAGAACGTTATCATTTCTTGAGATTTTGCGTAATAAAATTTAAAAACTATTATAAACATTTACTTTGTAGTGAAATTACAACAATTTTAGATTTCAATATAATTTTAGGCACGAATAAACAGCATTCGTATCGTACAATTTTTCAAAGAATTAAATGTGTTCCTGAACACACCAATCAAAATAAGAAAATCATAGTTCTCTTATACTTTTTGGTAAAGTATTTTTTAAATTTTGTTTGCAAGTTTGTAAACACAATGACATTTTGACATCACTCTTAATACACCGAATGCAATGACAAATGCGTCTAATGCAATTTGCAATTATAAACCATTATTTATGATGAATAGCTAATTTCTTCGGTTTAGTCATCGAAATTTAGATGTACCTTAGGTATAATAGTTTCCCCGTAGTTTGATTTTATGGAGTCTGCAACATAAATTACCATCTTAACTGAATAAATAAAAATAAAGCTTAAGCTTAAGCTTGGGGAGTATGTATGTATGAATGTAATCTCTTTATTGCATCAATTTATAACATTACAGGAAATAAAAATACAGTTTATAATGCAAAGGCGAGCTTATCCCACAACGGGATTTCTTCCAGCTAACCTTTGTTTGTTGTGGGAGTTGTGTTAGGACAGAACAAAGTGCCTGTCCATAGTCTCTGCCTACCCTACCTGTAGGACAGAGGCGTGAGCTTTTTGTTCGTATGAAGGACGCTTAGCTCAAACAATTCTCTCGCGAAATTAAATATTTTTTTATAATATACGGCAGGCAAACAGGCAAGCTGGCTACCTGATGGTGCGTGGCCACCGCTGCCTATAGACATCAGCAAAACCAGGGTCGTCACCAGTGCGTTGCCCGCCTCTGATAAGACCTCTAATTTACTCTTGAAAGATCCCATGTAATAATCCGAAACACGTTGGGATATCGTAAATAAATGCAATTAATTTTCGCCACAGTGTGTAATCGGCCTAACCAAAGACCGGTAAGTCGAGGTGACCCTAAGAATTAGGTGAAGCGGCAAGGGCTGCGGCCGAATTCCTCGCTATCTCGATCCCATTAGCAATAGCCTACTCAGAAGTAATTAGGGAAAGCCTGTTTGGTGCACTATGCGATTAGGACTCTGGGAATCGATATTGAAGCTGTTTGAACGGGAAATTAAATTATGGAGCGTAGGTGGCCTAATGATTAAGGGTCGGACTCGTACTCCGAGTTACCAGGTTCTAATCCCAGGGCCGCCATGTACCAATGACTCTTTTCTGAGTTATGTACATCAGTTTAACACTAACCCATGTTCTTACTGTGAAAGAAACATTGTGATGAAATCTGTACATTGAGGCGACTGAATGTGTAACCATGAACCAATCTGGTCACGCCGGTCTAGGCCACATAGTCAGATGGCAGTTGCTCTACTATAATTACCTGATCTACCAAATTCTGGATCATGGTTTAAGCAGGATCCGTGTCCACGCGCGCGGGAGCACAACTAGGAAGTATGGTTATTTTCTATTAATTACGGGTTTTAAATTATTTTATCGTTCCTTAACTGTAAGTCCTACTGTAACAATGCAAAATTCCAAATATACAAATGGACTGTTGATAAAAATATGGTGTAAAATATTCAAGTTGTAAATATGGTGAAAAGAAGTCAAGTCTCTTTCCATTTTAATAGTTGTCAAAACACAATTACAGAATGAAAAGCAAGGGGATTAATGATACATCACAATAGATCTGTTCAAAACCTACTCATTCGGTGTAGAGCCGCCAGAAAAGTACAAATTTTACAAATATCTTATACAGATAAATAAAGGCATGGTCCGATTCAAATATCAAATAATTTTCAATGAAAATAAAGATATTATACTTTTAATAATTGGTCGAATATGAAAAGCATAAACCTTGAAGTTGTCACACAAAATTACTCAGGTATGTAACAACTAAATTAACACGTGTACAACGTTACTTAACGGACGCCACACAAAAATAATTGCCCACCACTACAACCTAACCACCGTAGTTCATTTCATATCACCGAATCTCTTCATAGCGACCTTGTACTCGTATGGAGCTCAGTTGAATAACGAACGAATAATAACATTGTTTAACCGGTACCCAGTCAGTGTGACTGCCCAGCACCAATCTAAGGAGACCTTTCCCCTTTCCTAGTACGTTAGTACGCCGAGAGTGATAAATTGTATCACTATGTCACTTTCTCTAGTGGTAGAGGCGTTGTAGAGTCATATTTAACGTCGATTTTTGATTTTGTAATTTGTCAATGTTAGTCTGAAATTACAGATGGAGCGTCGGTGGTAAAGGTATCCGACTTGCATGGTACCGGGTTCGAATCCCACAGCCACCATGAACCAGTGACTCTTTTCTGAGTTATGTACATTGGTTGACTTTAACCGATGCTCTTATGGTGAGGGAAAACGTGATGAAACCTGCACATTCAGGCGACGGAATGTGTAACCATGATCCAGTCTGGTCTGGTTTCCCTAGTAGCAGGGTCAAGCAGGTCAGATGGCAGACATAACGCCAAGAAGATGATAATGAGTCTGAAATTACAAGTATTTACTGTATCACTTAAACCTGCAATAACGATAAAGCCAGGCGCGAATCTCATTTTTAGGAGAGTTGAAATCTAAGGAGCCCTATCCCCTTTCCCAGTTCGTTACCACACCGAGAGTGATAAAATTACAGTAGAGTCGATGTAGAGCCATTCTTAGTGTCAATTTTAGATTTTGTAATTCATCAAGGATAGTATAAAATTACAGACAAAGCACATCAGCCTCCAATAATCTTAATTTAAACAGAGTTTGAACAAAACTTGTTCAAAAAATACAATAAAGTTTGTTGAAAATTTACATAATATTTTATTATTTTCATTACATAATTACGAGTATCACGGTGTTCTTCCTCCTGTTAATTATGGTAGAATCATGTGCGACTACCGCTCACCTTGAGGATGTCTCTAGGTATGTTAACAATAACGACTCTCCGCGAGATCTAGGAGATACCCGCATTTTTTTTCCATGAATACCCGTATGTATTATTAAAATTATCGTGTCAGTTTGTCCGGAATCAGTCGAGGGCAATGTATACGTTGTGAAGGGTCTACCGGCGTTGGTTGCGCCGGTGCCGGTCGGCGGTAGCCGCCATCGACCAATTACCATGGTATTTGGGTCACCCGCGTAACTTAGCTTTAGAATATAACGCTCTACATGTAGAGCTAGGGGATATAATTTTTAGATACAATGTTTTTAGTTTTTTATTAAATTCATGGTTGTTATGTAGATCCGATGAGGTATGCGTATGTAATAATTAAATTGAATATGGTTTGAAATTAGATTATTATAATAATGAATGGCCATATTAGCTAAGTAGGCATGTAGTTAGAGAGTAGGCATTTAAATAATTATTATGTAGTAAAAAGTTAATTTTAAACGATAACGAGTATAATTAATTAAATTCAATTTCCTAAACGATTATTTAATTGGAAAGTTGTATTCGACAAGTTGACCAGTGAATATGTGTTGTCCTAAATCCCAAATTTCTATTATCGCACGTTACTATGAATGTTGACATTGTATGACATTAAAAATGTTGGTCATGTAAGTCATCTTCATCATTACCTACTATAATTGTCAGGTACACGCAAGTTCAAGATCATTATATGTATGAATGATGATACAAAAAAAAAGCAAGCACAACGATGAGCAGACATTCTTTAACAATGAAGGCATCATCTATGAAAATCAAGACTATAATAAACAGTTTTTTTTAAACAAATCGTGACCAAGAGTACTGGTTATAACTGCCACTATTATATCATAGTTTTAATTAAAAGTTTGCGCAAGTGAAGACGCGATCAAAAAATGGCTCCAATTAACCAATCGGTTTTCATACATTTGAAGACTATACCAACGTAATTAAAGTCCTAATTGACAAATTAATCAACAGGCTGATTACACACACCTCAAAACAAAAAAGTTACTAGCCTTTACCCAAGAACAGCCGTTAAGTTCGAAAATATTTTTTTAAGAACAACTCGCCAGTCAATGACCCAGTAAATCAAACTGTGAACGGAGTTTCGGCCAACCGTGGTCGAATTCATTTGCATACTCTTTTTGTGTCGCCGCCTTCCGCGCGAAGGTCGCCAATATGGTGACACGGAGACCAAGCCGCGGTCAAGATAAAAATTGGAACAAATCTGACAAAAAATGTCGTCGCACTTGTAATTACTTTATGGGGCCTATAAAAAGAAAAGGCCGAAGCAATGGACGACATCGATGTAAAATATATAGGTATTTTGTTTTGCATTGAAAGCTAATTTAATCGAAATAGTTTAGCTTGAATTCATTGAAATTGGTTAAATAGGTTTTTTGCAGGGAAGATAGAAGATCTTCACATTTACTCGATTACATTCGGGGATGTTTCCGGCTTTCTACGACAGAATATACCATAGGTATAGTATAGCTAGACGCTAATAATTGTACAATAAGTATAATAGAAATAGCGTCTTCCAAAAAGTACAAAGTACACCTACAATGTTAAATTGCCTTACTTTAAAAGTCAATTCTTAATTGTAACTGTTACATGGTATTTTGTAACTAGCAGTTATTCCTAACCATAACTAATACAAACGTTACATCAATATAATTATACACAGAGTATCTTTAATTCCGCTTATGAAATAGGTATACAGTATTAAATCCCACTTTTATGAGTGGATAGCCATCCAACCGTATATAATATTTAAGCGTTCGAATCACTATAACGTTATTGCTAATGTTGATTATCTGTTTTATTGATAGACAAGCCTTCGAGAATGGAACGGCTTAGCAATACATGTAACAAGTATACTTATTCCAATATTGCAAGTTTCAATTATTATTTTATAGACACAGACTTTACGATCATTGCAAAGAAGAATAATAATGAAGTGAAAATAGGAAATACAATTTTATTACTACCTACAAAATGTTTTGTACTTGTACAGGCTTTACTGTGAATGTGATATTTGTTTGTTTATTTGCAGATGTAATCCCTTAAGGTGTTGTAGATAGAAGGTTGATGAACCTGGAAGAAGCTAGAGGTTTGTCAGGACCGTGGCAAATGGCCCTAGGCTCTGCCTAAAGTCCCGTTTATACGTCGGAGACAGAAAACGCGTACGCATCGTGCCCGCATAGTCGCCGCGTAGCAACCGGACAAAACACGTGCAATCTAACCTATTGGCGCACACGACGCGGTGACTACGCGGGAGCGGCGCGACGACTGTGCGGGTGCGAAATAGTGACTGTGCGGTGGCTGTGCGGACGCTGCGCGTTTGTTTGCAAATAATAAAATAAGCTTTTTGTAATTAGAATAGAAACCAAAATTGCATAAAAATTAGGGACAAATCATGCAGTAAGTAATCGTGCACGTCTATAAGGTATAGGCCCTAACTCTTACAGCGAAATGGCGTGGCGTGTTGTGTAGGCTGTAATCTGTGAAACTCCTTGAAACCGAATTTCGAAAACTATTTCGCTAATAGGAAGCTACTTTATTTCCGACTATCATAGGCCAGGTACTTTATGTCCCGGAATAATAGCAGGGTCGCGCGGGATGATCTAATCTGCTAGATTCAAACTATATGCGGGTGAGAACCGCGAGGGACCATCTGTTAAGATGCTTTATTGTTCTTGTACTCGTAAGTATAGTATTTACAATACAGGTTATGTGCTGATATCACTGGTTCTTCAAAGGTCACACAAGACCAAACAGTTTGGTAACCAAGCACACATTACCTTCTAAATGGCTTGCCCACAGAATCAAGTTTTAGCGCGAGCATTCAATGTTAGTTTCTTAAGCGTCAACAAACTACATTGATGGGCTATGATGGAGGAGTATAATAAAGTTAGTTAGGCAAAAAGTCATGGTAAATAGATGACAGGTTGCCTCAATACGGTTGGGCAAATTGCATTAAAAAGTCATTACAATTGCTAACTGTATCTTGTCTTTTCATGGGGGTTTCTTGCAAAAGTTAACAATCACCGAAGCCGTGACAATTCTGTTATGGAGCAATGATGAAGGAATCTAAACCGCAAATACTAATGCACGATCCATTAGATAGAATTGAACGTCAATGATGGAGAATGAACCCACTCGGCCAACAAAATTGACCAGAATGTAGGCTGCAAGTAAATTACAGTTTATGAGCGTCATGCACGTACAAACTGCAGAATTTATAGTGCTACTAAGTACTTTCTTTTACGAGATTCCCATGTTTATCATAATAATGGGTTTAGTAGGTCAAAGTTCTAAAGTATTTAGGTCATTAATAGTGCTATTAACTATAATCATTAGTATTAGGACTATTAGGTCATTATTACGAGGGTATTTTCTAAATAGATATTGCATTATATAGTATTTTTTGATAAATTGAGGTACATATTAATGGGTAAATTGAACAGATGTTTTGGAAACTTTCAAAAGAGGACTTGGACTTTTATATCATTAGGAAAAGAACTTGGAGAAACGAAGTACTTATGCCAGAACTTATTTTTATCGTGGGGAATATCCATTTATGGACGGGTATGACGAGAAGGTTATGTGGGACTCGCTTGTCAGTCCTAACCTTAGTCAGCAATAGAGCCTAACCTTTTTTTTCGATAGCAAATTCTTGTTACAGATGCCACCTGCCGGGGAAGCAGGTGGCTATGTGGGACTCACCGAAGGTCCTACCCATTAAAACCTGACGGTGCCCTTCGTGCCGCATGTCAGCGGAGTCACACTACTTGCGCGGAGGAGCTCTACGCTTACCCCGAAGACTCTGCCAGCGGACCTCGCGTAGACCGAATCGGACTCTGCCTGGCATTGTCGGGCACGGTTCGGTCGTGGTTGGCGTGGGGTGGGTTTGCTGCGGCCATGGGGCGGCCAGTGTGTCACTGTGTGCTTCCTTTCTACTTTCCTATCCTTGACGATTGAAAAAGATATTTAATGTCCTAATCAATAAAGAAATTTTGAATTTTGAATTGAACACGGGGAATGAGCTTTAAGCTCACTCCCGAACAGCTTGTTATGAAGCGTGCCGGGACACACGTGGCGTCAACCATCACGGGATCTATTTAACGACTGGCAGAATAAAGTCTAACCTAACCTAAAACCTTAGTTATAATATAGCAATAGAGTCGCATACAAGCAAAAGTAACGTGCAGCGACCTCGATGGGCTGAACGCACAGCACATAAAGTTGCATTCATAATTAATCAGTTCGATTTTAGCTCTTGCTGCAATCAACATAAGGTGCAAAGTCTGACCAGGTCACCATGGTAACCTGATGTGGCTGGTAAACTAACCAAAGTTGCAGCAAGCGTAGGCGTCAGGCCCGCGGTCAGTCAACAACTCAAATTGGAACCATTACGTGGGAAGCAGCTTGTCCTTACCGTTTAATAGCATTTGTACGGTAAACTCTCGAGGTATGCCTGCATTGAGGACGTCTATCTGGTGTAATTTTAAAGCAGTGTCGGTTGAGCATTTAATTTGTGAATTGTCGACGGTTTTGGCTATGCGACCAATGGGTAGTATGGTAGTATGATTGATATAAGGCACAACACCGCAAAATTTCATCAAAATCAGATAAAGTAGTTTTTGCGAAAGAGTAACAAATACGAGTATCTATCCGAACATCCATCCTTAGAAACATTCACATTTATGTGTAGGATTGTAGGACTTATATTAAATACCGGACAAACACAGAATTGTTCAGATCTTAGTAAAACTATTAATTTATATTAATAATTTCATTTTATATTTTATATATCTTTTTGCATACCTTTGTAACTACCTTTGCTTAACCCTATTGTCACTCATTTCAAAATTCAAATATTTAAACGTATTCATTATTCGCCAACCTTTCATGACAACCTTTCAGCAGTTTCTCATTACCTTTGTAATTATTTGCTCAACAACTTATTTAAAACTACAGTCCACTCTTCATCATTTTAACCTGCTTACCCTGAAGTCTACGGCCGAAGAAAGTAGGCCTGAACAAGAGTTACTTACTAGGTACATATAGAACAATATAACAATCGAGTTATCTACAAGAGGGTAATGGCCGCCAACATATAAGATTACAAGTTAAGGAAACCCGTCGACTTAGGAAGCGAATCGGATTCGCGACTGCGGGGTTTCCTTCCGAGTCTACTCTACTACGTAGGTTACCGTTTCCTGCCGCTTTTCTGTTTGTAGTCATAAATTTATGTTTTTTATTATGTAAATCTGTACAGAAATAGGCAAACGGACCACCTGATGGACAGTGGTCACCGCTGCGTAGACACCAGCCACACCAAGGGTATTCCACGCCTAAATTTAATGCACTGCCAACTACTGTTGGAGTACTACCCCATGGAGTACTGGGAACCACTCCAAGTAAATGAAAGATAACAGATAATGATAAAATATTAAGAAATAATCATCTTGGCGTTAAGGTCTGGGTTGTGCTCTCGCGCACGAGGACCCGGGGTCCGCCTTGACCATGATCCAGGATGTGGCAGATCAGATAATTACAGTGGAGTGACTGCCATCTGACCTTCGTGACCCTGCAACCAGGGGCACCTGACCAGATTGGATCATGGTTAACAGATTCAGTTCGATAATTTCCCTCACCATGAGAGCATCGGTTAGCATTCAACTAATGTACATAACTCAGAAAAGAGTCATTGGCACATGGCCGCAGTGGGATTCGAACCCGTTACCACTCGCTTACCTTAACCAGTCGACCACCGATGCTTCTATGATAGATAACAGAATACGTTGAACAATTATTTACGAATACCTACGTAATGTACGAGTAATTCTAATAATAAATAATACAGTGAATAATGCAAAATGCGGCATAACAATAGAACAATTTGTACAAATCTATTAATAAAAGCGTAACAAACTAAAATAACAGAAATAGGCCTGTTTCCAGTGTAATATCGAAAATATACACAGTTAACGACTTATGTAGGTATTAATTTACAAATATTAATGATTTGTGATGAGTTTATGATCATAGCTATTACTTTATGCAATGCATTGCGCGTTTAGTATGCACGGGTAGATAAACTTAATGCTCTATACGATTCAATTTACTAAGATGAGTTTTAGTGAGGAACCCTGAACTCTAAAAGTAATGAGACAGCCTGAAACTTGAGTCATATACGTGTAGTTAGGTATACAAACTTTCATGCATAAATTATTAAAATCAATTTTTAATAAGATAAAAATTAAAGCATTGTAATGTAATTCTAATACATTTTGAAAGGTAGGCCTTTACTCACTTTCTGCATGGTCTACTGGTTGACTGGAAGATAAAGCCTTTTTGTATTTTTTGTGCAGTAAAGTTTTTAAACAATTACTTAAAAAATTATTACATTTTGCTAGATGTACGTGTGACAGTTAATGTACACTACAAAGTGATTTTATTGAGTAATTTGACAAATTCGATGCGACGTTTGTTTACCTATCATTCGTAAAACTTCGATTGAAAGACCTTTATTCTTCTTAGATGATGGAATTACAATCTCGAAGCAATACATACACATGACAAGCCACATGTTCCCGATTTCGCAAGCCCACACTGCGCGTATCTATTAACACCCCATTGTTGCAGTTACGATCGCCATGCGATTGCGCACAGACAGCCACGGCGTGTGTACACTGTTACATATAAGCAGGTAGGTGTGGTATGTGCGCACGCATGTTGCAATTATTGCTTCTCAAATGCAACCGGTGATTGCAAAAGAGTTTGAGAGCTCTTTAATTAAAAAGAGATCGGGGCATTGCGAGAGCCTTGTTGGGAAAACCTTTGTGTGAAAGGAATCTCTTGCATATTCCAACTCGCTTTATCGATCGTAAAACTGCATATCTGCTCTAGTTTAATCGCTTGACAACATAATAGCACATACCCCATTGACATACAGCGGGGCTTTTGTCCAACGCAGTTGACAACTGACTTTGACATAAGATAATCTACACTACGTCATCTACGTTGACTACTTGCTATAGCGTCTACCAAATCAGAGTAGTTTAAGATTATTATATGTCAAATTCTGTTGTCTACTGAGATAGCTATATTATCAAAATGATATAATTTGTGTCAATAAATTAATTATTTTTAATTTATTTAATGACAAGGCAGTTTAGAGATAAAGTTCTTGATCTACTCACTCAAATAAAAGTTTCAGTGCGAAAGGAATGAACCATTTATATTTAGAGCTTGACGTTTAATTCTGAAAGTATATTTTGCATTGGCTGGACTAAGGTGTTATACAACGTCCAAATAAGTTACCTATAGATGTCAAGTATTTGTATTTCATTTAATTGCTCTCGAACGACTGAACATTACGTAGGTACTCATAGCATTAGATTGGTTTTGGATTGACAGACAGCCAGACACCGTACCAAATGCATCGCAACCAGTCGCGGATCTTAAAGCTTTATTCGCGACTTATTACGCAGATGTAACATGAAAGTTAAATAGGAAGTCACTGTAAATGTTGTTCTGTTAAATAAGTGTGCAGAGATAACTCCAGTATCCAGACAGTTAGAAATGCGGATGTCCAAACAAGGCGTAGTACCTAATGTATTGTCGAAGGGCGCGCCGCGGGTCCGACATCCGGTCGGACGACAGCAGGACTAGGGGAAAGTGGCTAGGGCCGGTGAGGTACTTTGACACTAAACAGAGGTTATTGGTAGTGAATATTTACCACCACCGCTACTGTACGGATCCCGATCAAGCAAATCGATGATATTTTATAGAATGGTCAGGTCAGTGTACACTAAACAGATGTGTAACATGTATCAAAGGAATGTGGGAGAAGCAAGAGGTTTCTCGGGATCGCAGCAAATGGAACGATGTGGTCTAAAACCTGATCAGACTGGATCATTCACGATGTTTTTCCTCACCGTAAGAGCATCGGTTAGCGTTTAATAACTCAGAAAAAAGTCATTGGTACATAGCGGCACTGCGGTTCTGTATGTATGTATGAACTAATTCCTTTTTTTATTGGAATTTTGGCGGTGGTAAGGATCAAAGGTAGCCGCCAATGTTGGCAAGCGAAGACGGAGAAGGTGGAAAAGGGTAATTACCCACCTGGCCGGGTGTTGTGACCAGGGGACCAAGGGTCCGACGGTTGATCGTCGGAAGTTGTATATATGCCGCGAAGTTGGCATATTTCGTTAGCGCAATGTAGGAAAGTTAGCGCCATCTATGTGCGGATGATTGCCAACCTTGTGTTCGTGTTACTCGTAATGTGAGTATCGTCGAGTCTTCCCTATTTGAGCGGTAGTGCGATAGATGTCGCCACAGAATAATACCAAGAAACAAATTCTAATTACACACCTGCTGCATACAATGAGGTTCGTATGTACAATTAGGTAATTTTGGTGAGTAATATTCACTTTAAGCGGCGCTCTGCGTTTCCCTTTTAGCAAATAGCTCATGGATCAACGGACACCACACCTACCTTTAGGTGGGCCTTTACAAAACCTTCATGTAAAAGTAATAGTATCTATCTGGTGATATCTGTACATAGTATGAACCAAAGTCGTATCCCGCCGTCTGGCTCTATGTTTGTATTTATGTACGCTTAGATATTTTAAACTACGCAACGTATGTTTATACGGTTTTCAACAATAGATAGAGTGATTCAAACGGTTTACAAGGAAAAAAAAAGGGTCGATAAGCTAACCTAGTTTACGTAGGTGTACCTATGTGGGAGTAGGACGCCAAGCGCAAGAAATCGCGCCGGGTCTTAGTAGACCTGCTTTATTACTAACTAGTGTTAGTAATAAAGCATTAAATGTTACATCCGAAACACATCTTTCAATTAGGCCTAGGTAGAGGCAAATATAACCTCAACCTTCAATTTCGATAATTTACGAACCATCTTGCTGATGCGAAACAATGAACGCTTACTTATGGGTCTTACCGAAACAGTGGAACTATATTTGAGTGATTTTTGTACTTATTTATTTATTCGCTGCAAATGCATGAACGAAAACACTTTATTAAATGGTAAGTTACAAAGTTATACCCATTTAAAACTTGTTAGTTTGTTGGTAGGGGGTTTTTTTTTATAGGCAATGAGATTGCATGTGACATCTAAGTACCTGATGGGAAACAGTCAGGAATTCAGATAGGAAGCTACAGTATTCTCGAGTGATATAGGGTACGTCCGTCCAATATAAAACATAAGAGCATTACAACCTGAAGAATCAAATTCCTGTGCAGATTCTGTTGTTATAAGGTTATAGCAAATCGTTAGTAGTATTTTGTAAACGTACAAATTACGTACACAGTGCTCCTTTGTCTACAGACACGCGTGACGCCAATAATCGAAGTTTATAAACGTTGCCAATTAACAAACTGAAGAATTATTATAACATTTTGCCGACAATACTCATGGGAGAATCCCTAATAAACATTTTAAAACACGCGGTGTTTATTTCAAACTTTCACAAACATAGTCTGTTACGCTGTAGGCTTTGTGTCGTCTCTTTGCTCATTTATTAACACCGTGTGATAGATTACTATATTCTATACATAGCATAAAACAAAGTCGCTTCACGCTGTGTGTATCCATGTTCACGCTTAGATCTTTGAACTACGCAACGGATGTTAATGCGGTTTTCAATAATGGATAGAGTGATTAAAGATTAATAAGCAAGAAAAAGGGTAGGTATACGTAAACGAAGTCGCGTCGAGTCCACTATAAGATAATAATAGTAGCTGTGTGTATGTTTCTTTCTGCAAAATTTTTTAGAGATTGGATTTAGAGGGTATTGCCATATTCTCCACACGTGGCAGAGATAGCAGGGTTTTGTCATCCATTTCTGAAGTAGGTATTTTAAAAATGCAGTGTGGTGGATTACATTTTCGATAAATAGCTGAATTTCCAAACCAGTAAGTACATTTCTTTTTATGATTAGGTATAACAGAAAAAAATGCAAAACCAAAAACAATCGTTTGCTAATTAAGGTCGCTTTCACACGGAATAAGAAAGTGAAGTTTGAAACGTTAACGATCAGTGAGAATGTTTTAACTAACGAGACATTAAATAAGCTAAATATTTAAACAATAATATAAAATATTCAAAATTATGGATATTATTGCGAACATTAAACATACATACATTCATATACACTAACGCATATATCTTGCATCACACACTCGCACACCTGACACACCTCTTTTGCCATTTCTATATTTTTTTTCATAAAACGGTAAGAAAACAGGCAAGCGGGCCATCTGGTGGAAAGTGGTCACCGCCGCCTGTGGACATCAGCAACACCAGGGGCGCTACCAATGGGTTCATTCAATAGGGTACATTCAATTTAATAACCACTTGGTGCTCTGTGACCTCTTCTATACAGCTACACCTAACGCTACACAGTCGAACATAAGTTTGTTGAAAGTAAAACCACAAAGTAAAATAAAAGTTAAACATTATTGTTACCTACTACGGTTCGTCCTCGGACAGTTAATTTGAATAAAAAGTAGACACGTGTGTTGTCACCAAGTTGGGTTTTCCTGTACACACCATTATGACTGAGGCATAACAATTGATATATCTACTAACAATGACTTTACACTTCTGGCAACAGTGCGGAGAATGAATGATATTTTTATATTAATAATTACTTACATAGAATGTTAAGTTCGATTTAATATTATGAAGAAATGTTTAAAAAATATTTTATGGGCCCAAGTTGTACTACTCAGAAGTTTTGATAAGAAATAGAGACAGAAGACTGGTTCTGAGATAAAATCAAAGAAAAATATTGTAAGTGGGTATGTGGCAGCTGGCCGGCAGATGGCCGTGTGGTGTCCGGTAAAGTAGAATAGCACCAGCCCCTTACGCTCGTGGGTGTCGTACAAGGCGACTAATGTTTCCGAGGCAAAAGATCTAGAGTATCTGAGAGCGTTTCCCATTGTCATATTTACAATACTGCGATCTCCAACCCGCCTGCCAAGCGTGGAGATTATGGCAATAACCTGCGAGAGGCCCTAAGTCCTGCAGTGGACTGTTATGGGCTGTGATGATGATGTCGCAGCTCCCGCGTAGCCTTGTTTGATCGACCTTACGTCTAGGTGGACTGACCAAACTCCACTTTCGGTGGCAGAATTCACACTTGGGTATGGCACGACTGAGGCGCGAATGGTGAAAGTGTGTTACATTTGGCAATAATGTCTCATTGGATGCCGGGATGCGTACAGACTACGAACCGCTGCCAATTACGTCGGTGGGAGGCGAAGTTGCGCAGGAATGTATATTAGGTCCTTAGCTGTGAAATTGGCGTTTTTTATGGTGAAAATTACGGAAACATACAAGCAAATTTTTCTATTTCTTGAAAATGCCAAATCCGATTACAACGAAACTATGTACGTATAATCTGACAACATTAAGCTAACTGGTGTATATCGCTATATTATAATAACTATCTTCTTCTTAAAATTACACCTGGTTAAAGAGGCAAAACTGACGACTACTGAAAAGGGCTATTTTCAAACCATTACAAAAACTTAAGGACTTTTTTTTTTAATTTTATAGCCTTATCGGCATATAAATATACTCTATTTTCGGAGTCAAGTATTCATTTTGATATGTACAATTTAAAATATTTCAACAAATATATACTTGCAAAAAGACTGCCAATTTTATAGGTAAGGACCCAATATTACAATGTCGTCATGGGTTGCCAAATTGGTTTTTGGATCTTGGTTAGGGAAGTTTTTTAATTGGCTCCCCAGGCTGTTCAACCGGTCCCCAGCGGAAGACCTTGGTCAGGAGCCACACCTAACAAGTGGCTAAGAGCTCGTTGCTGTGCTGAAGATCACTAGCCTCAAAGTATGAAATGATGACACGTCTAGTTCTCAGACCTGCCAAATTCTGGATCATGGTCAAGGCGAACCCCGGGCCCTCGTGCGTGAGAGTACAACGAGGACATTAATACCAAGATGATGTTGATGATTATTATTAATATCAAATCTATACTCGTATAATTAACTAGGGCGGTACCGAGACTATTCTAAGCTGATAATCGACTATCACGCTAGATAGCCACTGTTACTTTTCCGAAAGAAAAACAGAATATAGCTTCAATTTTCGAAATCGGTTAAGAGTTTCGGAGCTTAGTTGTGTATCTAAACAAAAAAACAAATTCCGAGATAACTCGCAGCATCGTTCTCTACTTGACACTCTAACGCGTCTACGAAGCGTATGAACATTGAACAGGTGGTTCCTTCTGATCGAGTAGCCGACAAAATAACACCACAGACAAAATTAATACATTAATTACGTTTTGAAAGCACGAAACGATGCGTCGAGGTTATGCAACTATGGAATTTGCCAATGTACGCGGTTAATTACAATCTAGAATCTAGCTAGAGTGTATTGGAGAAATATTTATAGATAAATTGAGACAACATTCACTCTATTACATTGAGTTAAATGTTGGATCCGGTCTAGGCTGAAAATATAATTTGAGATTGATTTTGAATCTAAGTACCGAGTTAACGTAGGCGTAAAATATTACATGAAAGTGACTGTACGCGAGTATTTAAATTATATTGAGCTTGCTTTAGTTAGTGGTATAAAAAAATAAATTAATACCTTTTTGATGTGACTTTGTGCAATTGTTGTTGTCGATAAAAACTGGCATTTAGACAATGTTTCAAGGTTGAAGCTAACTGGATACGAAAGATACAAACAGTGTAGCGGTTTAACCATAAAAACGGAGATAACTTTCGCATTCACAATTAGTTAGTAAGATGGCCGACCGGAAAGTGAAAAAAAAAACAACAACAACATACTTGCGCTGTCCGGCTGCTTTTAAACTGAAACCAAAATAAGAAAAGGAATTTCACCGTGCGATTATCAGCAAGTATTACTTGGAAATAAGGCCAGGCCGTTTCCGAAATAACTGATCTTTTGTTCACCTAATGACGTTACGAGGAAACGCTAATTGTACTAAGAGAAAGAAGCGAACAACGCATACGTTCTGTCAATGGCATGCCTGTTTTTGCTACAGAACAAAACGTAAAATACGCGTATCACTTTCACACTGCAAAATGGGGTCACGAAACCAGCCTTAAGTAAAGCATTCTCCAAATTATGCAAGGGTCAAGTTATTTTATAGGTGGAACTCCATTTCATTTCCCGAATCTGTACCTCGGACGCAATTCATCATGATTGTGTAATGTTTCCATAATTATAAGCGTATATTGAGCCGCACGCGATAATTGTATAATGGGTACCATTATAACACCAATGTTGAAATTGGTTAATGAATAAGAATTAAATCAGTTGACACGACATCGACACTCATGTGGTCAAAAAGAAAAAAACATAACCCGTCACTAGCGTAACTGGCCGGTAGTAATGAAGTGTCTAAAGAGAAAAAGAAAACATTTTAAAATTCGGAACTGAGAACTTACGAATCGCTGAATCTACCGTACCTACGTAATTAATTCTGACATTTTGTCTCTCTCCCTTCGTAATATTAATAGCGTGTTATTTCGCAGAGACGTCAATGGTGACGTAACAACGATGAACAAGAACAGCAAGTGAACTATAAAAATTATAAGAAGCGACAGCTGATAGCTCTCTCATCAAGAATGTGAAAGCCTTGTTGGCATACCATGTCAATTAACTTACTCTTATTTACTTTTACACTTCTTCTCTTCTTCCACTCTAATTACACACAAATAGTTGTGTAGAGGAAATCACCCAGGGATGGTGTGTTGGATTAGAATGTAGGTTTATAAATATCTTCAAGTTTTTGGACCTTCCTTATCCAGTCGCTTTCTAACTTAAAACTTAAGGTACTAAATAATTGTTTATTGAAATAGGATTAATTAATACCCCTAAAATCTTCACAAGATCGCCTCTACCTACCTAAGAAAGTATTATCGCCGTAATAAACAGCAAGCAATATGTCACCGTCTAATCAAGTTTGCAATCTATTGAAATCTACAACAAAAGCTGTCATGAAGCAAAACCACAAAAGAGCCGGCATCAGACGGGTAATATTAGAAAACCGGTACCAGTTTCGGCTAAAGACCGAGCAGGCTCCTGCATGGCAATTAGCTGAGAGCAACGGCAAAACAAACGATTATGTCTGTCAATATTATAATAGCCAGACAGCATATCTACCTAACACATAGAATTTTAAACCTATTTTTCCTCTTTATTTATAGTTTGTCTGCGTTGTGGTTGAAACTTCAATATTGAGTATAGTTTTTTGTTGCCTAGGGCACACGATAAGACGGGCAATTCGATGGAAAGTGGCCTCTGTCGTTCAGGACATCAGCAACCTAAGGAGAGCGGATATCGGCCTTTGAAGTACCTATAGATAGACATGCCCTTTGGATAATCCCAAATCATAGTGCAAAGTATAGACTTCGGGTTAGCCCATTCCACATCTTGCACTAATGACCTGTCCGATTTTGATAAATGACAAGAAAATTGTTAACCTGCTAGAACACAGTGTATATAAAAAATTGTTTCAGCGTATGTATTAAGAAAAATGTGCATGCATACTATATTTATTAATTATGTTATTTTATCACCGTTAAGTCAAAGTTTTAGAACTTCACAGTAACGTAATACATGCGCCTTTGCATTTTTGTTAACTTCATTTATGCTAGCTGATAGATAAGCTGATATCTATGACTCATGCCAGTAACAGCACTGGCTCATGTAGCCCACAACAATGCCAGCATTGTTGCTTTACTACAAAACCGGTTTTCCACAAAATTCTACATAATATAATAAATGTGATGATTTACTCCTCAGTTATTTCAGTGATAAAATCATTTACGTCACGCAAGCCGTAATCGACGAGGGAACTTTCTTACCTGCTGCGGTTTATCAAGGGAGTGCACCTGCAACAAAGAAAGACGATTAAGTTATTATATGGTTTCTGCAGCAAGTATTCGCGTGAGAAACCACAGTCTTACGACATGCTGAGTGTAGGGCGGGACCTCAGGTCGTAGGCTTTGGGGGTGTCATTTGATTGATTATTCAGTTATAATTGTTTTTAGTCTTTAGGCGTACGGCTAAGGAATGGAACACGTTGCCTGCGAGTGTATTCCCTGATCATTATAATTTGGATGCCTTCAAGGCTATATAGTGAATAGGCTGTTCCTAGACAGTCATGCTCCATCGTCACTCACTACCAACTAGATATAGGTATGCAATTTTTATGTGACTGAAAGCTATAAATAAATCATAGACTGCCGCCATCAGACCGATCTAAATTTAGTTGTAAGTAGTCGTATTAGTGTTTGTCGTGGGCAAAATCTTGTTTGTGCTTTCCTATCCTTAACTTTCCCATAACTAACAATGTTCAATCTCCCAACATCACACATAACAACACAACCATGTAACGACGAAATTAGTATCGGCAACAATAAGTCTTAACAAAAACCAGCGATCGATCCAGAAAAATCGATCGATCAGAACATCGATCGTGTGACCAGGAAGCATGTAACCTGCATCATGTAAGCTGCATCATCGTTAAAAACTCCTCTTCTAGAATAATTGACGGTACCAGTAAACATGTTAATTGCCATGGAATCGGTGTTTTGCTAACATAGGAAGCTGACTATTGTGTCGTTCTGTTCCTGGATGCGCGGGCGCATAGCGATTGGTAGTTTACCGAATACGGCGCGGATGAAAGCTTCCCAGACCTAGTGTCGGTGTTGAGAAATGTAGTAGGGATTGTTGGCAAAACGTATTGTTAGACAGGTACAGTGCTTCCTTATTTACAAAAGTTAAGGTAGACAAATAGGTGGATGTATATTCATACGATTTTCGGTATCGAAAAATATTAGGATCCCGCGGGATAGTCGAATAGTCACTGAGTTTTGAACTGCTCGCGTAAAAACCGCGGAGCATCGCTAATGTAACATAAAATTAAGGGGATTAATCATATTTTATATTTGGCATTTAAAAAAAATCCTTACCTATATTTTGTAATACCTATTTAATTTTAAGAGACTCATTATTGCGATGTCACCATCCATTATCATATACCGAACAAATGGGTATAATTTTTTTCATAATTTCCTAACTAGACTTGAAACCATACACCGTACTACCAACAAGCTCAAAGCATACCGCTTGCCATCAATATAAATAAACACGCTCATTAGAAATGACAGTCGCAACTCTAACCTACATGCATTACAAATTTGTTATCATTAAGACGTGTTACATAAAAATCACAATGGCCCGTGGGAGTACCACAGTTCGCACACGCGGCGCCTTTCAATTAATGTGGTCATGTTACGGGGGCATTGAATAATCGCATTGCTGTTTTCTCGCTGTTTTCACCAATTTACACTAGGGGTACACAGGTGTCTTGGTGGCAATTGGTTATATGTTATGTATTGGCCTTAAGAGGGGTGAAAGTGCTGCCAGTATAGGAAAAAGGGGAAAAAATCAGTTCTCGCTTACAATAATTATCAAAAATCTGCTCAATTAAACGTCTAGAAATAGCAAAGAACCTTGTTTAAATAGCAAAGTTATATTAAATAAAGTCAAGAAATATAAAAAGTTTAGATTTTGTTAAAAACGGCCGTTGCAATCGTCTATAGGTTGCGGTGACTGCTTACCATCAGGCTGGTCGAAAGCTTGTCCGCCACCTTACTGGTACAAAAAAAGATTAAATTTTCAGCTAGAGTTCAGTAACAGTAGAGACAGCTAGTTGCTAGACGATATAGCTAGACGTTGTTTGTGAAAATGTTACGGTTTAAAAATAGTTAATTGCTATTTAATTGAGTAGATTTTTGATAATTATTTTGTTTAACAGAAAATGGTTATTTTCCTGAAGTGGCACTTCGGCACATCTTAAGCCCTGAACGCGGTTAGGTGTAAAATGAAAACAAAGCATAAACAATGAATGCATTAATTGTAAAGGAGTTCATGAATCTGCATCATAACATTTCAGCGCACCAATTAGCACCCAGCCGCTGCGGGGAGTCAATGACTTTGCGCAGGCGTCGGTTAGGGTCGCCGCACACATAACACGTTACAGATGCAACTGTTATTTATTTATTTATTACTCAAATGCTTCCACGCTTAAAGTTTTAATCAAACACACTAAATATTGCGAACGTTCACGTCAGCAAAATAAATACCAGGCATAAGTTTTCATCCTTCGAGCTGTATTTACCCTTATTATAACAAAATTGTAAAACTTATACAAATAGCTACTACAGTCAGAATAGTAAAACGAATTACAAAAATGAAATACTTGCAGAAATCTGGATGTAAGTATGTAAGTAGGATCTTTTCATTTTATATTGTGGTTTTGGCTTTTTAAGTGCGGCGACTACCACCTGGCCCCCACAACACTAGCGAACAACCGATTGGCCAGAGCTTCGTCCATCTGTCAACAGGGGGACCACGAGATGGTGGTGGTAGGGCTCCACAATCCCCTATGTAATGACATGCACTAAATACAAAATACGCGGCACGCCAACAAGTGTGTCGCGACCCTTGCTGCGCAGGCGCACCGCACAATAACAAAGCTGCGGCACGCTGCGGTAAACGGCCGCCGGGAGCAACAAAACCAAGGCGGCATGAGAACCTAGCTTGGACTGTGTGCCGGGATGGTTATTGCGCTTAAAGAATTATTCATTTTTATTTAATACACGTATCCGACTGGCAAGAGTGGAGACTATAGTAAAACGCTCTATCAATGTGGAGGAGGCTTCAATAGTGAACTGGTGACCATAGATGTGATGTGGTCGTATGAATTGAGTTAATTAACATCGCACATGTTTTTATTGCCTATAGGTAGGGATAAGGATAAACAGTCCACCTGATGGAGTAGCTATCTTAGTAGCAGAGACTAAGGGGAGCTGATGCAGTGCCAGCCTTTGAGATACCTGTAGACATGTCTTTTGAAAACCCCAAGTAGTCCGAAGTCTTTAATTTGCAATAGCAAACGAAATATTTCGGAAGGGACGTCACTGGCACTGGTGAGTGCGCGGTGAAAAGTCTCGCGATGCAGTACGCACGTTACTTGGATTGGAAGCCAGATATCCAGATGATGTTGTTGTGATGTGTTGAAAGAAAACCGTAAACATTTCTTATGTTAATCAAAACAAACGTCATTATGGAGTCAACAGCGCGTGGGCGATACCCCTGGTATTGCCATAGCCTTAGTGGTATAAAAAAAAAAACAGAACTAGGTGATATGTTGTTATAAACAGGCTAGTTTAGGCTCTGTCATTCACACTCGCGCGACAAACTTGTCATCTGCAATATGCATCAGTTACCACCAACATCTGTGGTACTTCTCTACTTATTTTGGGCTTCCGTCAGTCTGTCAATCTATCAAAACTCAAGTTTCTTTTTCAGATGAACGATAAACATTAACGAGTTGAAATGACTACGAAATAGGTCGGACGGTAGTCGGGCGAAGAGGTACTGTAGCGTGTGTGCTCGGGCAGGCCCTAGGTTAGGACGGATCCCAAGACAGGAAGGCGGTTGGAGGCCTCATGTCTGGAGGGGCTTTAGGTTAGGTAGGCTTTCAGGTGCGGTTGCTGCTCCCATAGGGTAAGGCAGGAAGGCGTTCGGAGGCTTCATGCCTGGAGGGGCTTTAGGTTAGGTAGGCTTCCGGGTAAGGTTGCTGCTCCCATAGGGCAGCCGGGGCTTTAATTAGTTAAGTAGGTTAGGTTAGGTTCGAACAGGTAGGAAGGAGGTCGGTTAGCTTGGACGGTTCGGAGCAAGCAGAACTTGGGTCTTTGGCCTGTCTCTATGAGCACACATCGCACTGGCTAGGCAGGAATTCAAATAGATTATATTTGAATTAGACGTAAGATGTCTTATGTATTTTTGTATCATTCATTATTCATTATTGTTGATTCTTCAGTTGACTTTCCTAATTATAACTATAATATCTTCTATCTCGAGCTACGAGTATTTATTTAAACGCCCCCACGATCCCGAGTGTTACAGTACCTACCTCACCTAAACAATTATAAATTGTGTGGCAATTAAAGTCATTACTTTGTTTAATTTCAATCGTCTATGCGCAACTAAAACGGTAGCTACAATAAAAATTCCTTTCCGCTAATCAGTCATTGCTATCATCGATTGAAATCTGTAACAAGTATGCAAATCCGCAATCGTTTATTATGCAGTTTAATAGAAACATTCGACGTACAATTGGGAAACAGTGGAAAGTAGGAAATAAAATAAACGTTGTCATTTGCGACATAATAATCACCATCTTGGCTTTAATGTCCCGGTTGTGCTCTCGCGTACGAGGGCCCGGGGTCCGCCTTGACCATGATCCAGGATTTGGCAGGTCAGGTAATTACAGTGGAGCGACTGCCATCTGACCTCCATGACCCTGCTACCAGGGGAACCTGACCAGCGACATAATAATACCCCTTATCAAACATGAAGTTGTAAGTAAAGGAGGAGAGAGAGCAATTGTAAAACCTACATGAAGTAATGTATGTGTATCGCTTTCGAGCATTCTGTGGTAGTGCCGGCCAGGCTTCGTAGAGTGAGACCTACGCCCGAATACTGGAATGCTTCTTAACTTTAAGGGCTCCTTATCCATACTGTCACTTTCAAATCTATGACATTCAAAAGGGATAGCATGATGAGCCCTTAAAATTAAGAGACATTTAAGTATTAAGCTCTTATTCGAAGTGTTGCTTAACTTTATCTATAATATCATGATACATCAACCATCCTCCTGAACTTACCTGATCATCGTCAGTCTGTAATGGTCACATTGTGGAGGCATGAGCCCCCCTCAAATAAAAAATATTTGTAAGAGTGAATTATACGAACTAATGTAGAACTACTGCCGCGATCTCCTACTACTTACTCAGGAGCGCGAGGTCGTAACCCCATACGTTGGTCGGATCAAATTCGCGCAATGCAACAATGCCTCTTCATAATGACGCTACATCTTATCGAGAACATTCATTATAAAATTACATAGAAAACAGAAAAGAAGTACTAACAAGTAACGTAAAAAGGAATAAACTTTATCGACGGGCGCTTCACGACCTTCAGCTACGAGGAAATCGACGCGAGGAGGAGGGAAAACTACCTCCAAAGTTTTAGGGTTCCGTTTCTCAAAAGAAAAAAACGGGATCCTTATGGGCTCACTTTGATTTCCGTCCGTTCGTCCGCGTGTCAATACCCTTTTTTGCAGAAACACGTAGAGGTTGCTGAAAGATGAAATTAATATAAAATACTTAGGTCTGCAATCCCTTAAAACGGTGAAAAAACCAAACTTCTAAGTCGACGCAAACAAAATATACGGCCTTTTATGTAGCTTATACCGCATATATTGACGCTCGCAAGGCAATTAAAACCTATAGGCCCGTTGACCTCATTAAATTTGGTAAGAAGCAATGCTAGTAGCACAAGTAAAGGAAAAAGTCCGATAGTTACATCACAAAAAATAGTAAACCAACTTGCTTCAGGGTCCCGAGCAGAAGACCTTGGTCAACCTCGCTTCGCCGACGGTATTAGGCACACATGTAACGAATGGCGATCTCGTTGCTGTGCTGAAGTTCGACTAGCTTCAAAGTACGAAACGGTCCCCCATCCAGTTCTCGGACTCTGCATGCGTCGCTTAGCTCTGGGCCGCTAATAGATAGACACAAGGTAGATACTAGACCTAAGTTAATGAGTAATACTAGCCGCGGAACATGATAGATGTTTTCAATAAAAGTAAACACAGATCGACCTAGGCATGGCCTCGAGAGATGATACGTACGTTGTACGTGTTATTTGAAAATTAAACATATTGGCCCCGCCCAAACGCTTGCATTACAAGTTGGCCGCACGCTGATTCATTCATTTCTCGCAAGATCCGCTTGAATGGCCGATTAATTTTTGCAATGCATGTAGAAGAGCGAGCCGCAAGAAACCGAGTTACCTTACTTTCTCGGTTGGAATAGTGAGTCACAGCCTGCTGTCTGTGCCACTCTTTGTGACGTAAATGTTTAAAGGAATTGGTATTATAATAATGACATAATAATAAATTGTGATGCGTTGATTCGATTGATTTTGTATTGTAATTTGGAAGGAGGAGTTTATTGAATAGATTGATATGGTTTACAATTTTGGTGGTGATTACGCTTCGATTGGTGATGCTTGGTTGACGGACGATATATTTATTAATCTCCATGTGGTCTGACGCCGTATATTTGGTCACAAACGTATGTGCCGGTGTGTTAACAATTAATCATAAAAGTATATTACAGTTTTGAGTTTAGCTTAGCAATAAATATGGGGTAAAATTACACTCCATCTTGTCCTCGCACGTAAGTATTATGCTCAGGAAACTGAGTTCTCGTAGGGTTCATTCAGGAAAAAAATATTATAATATAACAGGTAATGAATACACTGCAGCCCATGATTAGCACAGTTTTGTAGTGCGTCAAACAGTTTATGTACAAACCGTCATACTAAGTGTTAGCTCACTCACTCAATTTCAGGGAAAGAAGCTGTATGTACGACAGGTGTGATGAGAAAGTATTTTACGATATTTGACCAAGAAACAGTAAACATTGTCATGTTTTGCACAATACGGTATTTGAAGAGGTATAAAACTTAAACAGAAAAGTTTGGAAAGTCAGCTACTTGCTATGTGGTTTAAGCATTAGCTGTATGCGTCGCTGTATACTGGACGAATAAAGTGTAATTCAGAGTTTAGTCCATCGACTGCATAACAGACTGCAGAAGAAGGATAACATATTGTGAAAAATGCACCTTCAATTTATTGAAATACGGAGTTACTACTACTTAACAAATTGTCATTAAAATTAAAATTTAATTAAAAAAACGAACAACATAAGTATATTAGTTAAATTTACAACTCATTTATTTGTTACATTTTGCGATATGGCTAGTATATAAAATAAATTAATGTCAACAAATGTCAATATCATTAAATAATAATACAACCGTCAATACAATCTAATTTATAATAATGCTTCGTCCAAAATACGTGTAGTCAATGAGGGTAGTAAATAATTTAACGTCAAAGAAATAGGAGAAGAAAAGCCAGCAACACAACCAAAACAATCTGCATAAGTCACCAGACATCGTGAACGAACGACAATTACTACTCGAATAGCCCTCCCCAAGTAGCACCACGCTCAAAAGAGCCCATTATCGAAGCCGCGTTGCCACGCTGAATCGCCAACGAAATCCGCTGCACGAGGTAGGATCCAGAATATGGACCCAAACCATTTTCACGCAGACGACGACCCACTTCGCCAATGAATATCTTTGCCTCCGAACTCCACGCCCCTGCCGTTTTCACTGCCACCGGAACAAACAGTATAAATACTATACAATACAATATTCTTCTTCTTAGCCGGACCAACAGCCGCGATTAAATAATCGATTACCCTGACTGACCTACGAACCCAAAAACCAGCTGAGAATGTATCACATGCCTCCTAACGATCGAGAATCGAGATGTATTCGCACATCAATTAACTGGTACCAAGGCGCACAGAAATAAAAATGTAGCCATAAAAGTGAAAACTCTTACGCAACTAATGGGCCATGACTAATGAACGTAACATTCAGTAATAATATGTAATACAAACATTTTACACGCTAAAACTTATTATAGTAAACAAATTAGTTGACGCCAAAAATATTGGAAAGTCAGCTACAGCTACGTCTACGCCGACGACAAGGCTCAGGCAAGTAGATAAGGCTATTTTAGCTTAAAGTCCGTCAATGTACCTCTTTAGTGCATAAAGCTATAAAGTAAATAAACTAATTGAATTAGGTAGATTACGCGATAGCAGAGCAAACTGTTCTTGCGTTACAAGGATGTGCAAAAGAGGCTAGTGAGATTCTAAAAACACATCATAGTACATGGGAATCGCTAGATGCAAACCGTCCAGAGTGGAGACTGGGACCAGACTGGCACAAAGTAAAATTTGCGTATTTGAAGATCGACGGTCAAATGAGCTCGATTAAACACGCGATGATCTAAAAGCACTACTATGCTAGAACTCTCAAGGCGATGTTCTGACCAGTCCAACTTGTTCCCGCATACTTGGAGCGAACATTTTCTAGTCATATGCGATCCAACAACAAAACAGGAGCAACATAATCCTAGCTAATATCGTCGTTGCAGTCGCCAAAATGGCTAGGAAGACTATCATTGTCAGAACCTTACCACATATTAAAGCTCATACGAACAAAAACGTTGTACAGGTAGATAGAATGGGACTATTCTTCAAAACGACACAACACTTTCACTAATACCCATTCATCCGTCCAGATAACGCTATCAAATATCAAACAATCAATTACACGAAATGAACAGAGGAGCATGATAAAGTGGCCGTAGGAGTATTTGGGGGCGTTTTGGAGAATTTCGACCTTATGACAACGCAATAAGACCATCGCCATGTAATTACCTTATCTGCGCGTGCGCGCTTTATCATCAATCATAACAATGTCGTAATAACAATGAAAGTGACTGGTCGTTGGGAAGCTTCCGCCGATTGTCGGGACAAAAAATCGAGATAGCATTTTTGTTAAAAACAAATGGTGCATAGAGTTCTCGAACGGAATGCGGGTCAAATATGTCTCTACTCTATGTAATCATGTCGGCTTAACTGATGCTTTTGTTATGGAAAATATTGTTATTGGTTTTAAGCAAAAAAGGCTCTAACCAAGGACTCAATTTACTCGTCTACAAAATGATTCATTACAATGCAGACATGGTAGATGCAAATTTTCATTTACCTTACCATAATGGTAGGATGTAACATGCATGTGTTTACTTACGTAGTCAGTATAAGAATCGCGTAGGTACAATGTGCAGGTATTATTTAAACTTTGATGCAGATATAATGAACGTACGTATTAAGGTACGTACGTCTTATGTGGGAAATAGGTTTCTAAGGTAAGCTAAGCGACCGTTATCAGGAAAGAGGATGGATGAATATGGCTGAGTCTGTTGCGAGAGCCAACGGCTTATGAAGTGCGTGAGGTAGCCGAAGACCGGGTGAAGTAGAGAAGAAAGAGCAGGAAATCGGACCCTTGCAGAAGCCGGGATTGACCTCTTGGATGATGAAAATCAATGGATAAACGGAACTAATTCGACAGGACATGGGTCCTACCCTGAGTAAAGATAAGATGTACCTACTGTTCTGACTTTAATATGTTGCCCGATAACATTAAATCCAACTAAAGCTTCAATTGAAAAGCATTTCAAAATTTGATTTTTCTGGACGCCGCGACATTGACAGTACCATGGGAATCAATGTACTGTGTTTTTCATTGTGTAGGTATTAATTACGTGTAGTAATACAGATGGTCTTACTTACCTACATAAGACAATGAATTTTTTTTTTGGTATTAATTTTAACTTTGTTTATTTTTGTCGTGTCGTGGTCTTGTGGCAATAAATGTTCTCATTCTTGAATCAAAACAAAAAATCTAGAACGCTACTACTCGATTCATGTCACATCGATAACATCACAAATCGATTCCGCGTGTTGGCTGAAAGCGTAACTGCCGTTGGCCCAAGATGGCGCGCAGCCAGCTTTTGATTTTGGAATGCGAGAGTTTAACGGAGCCAGTGCGGTTTCACGCTCGTGACTCGAATCTTGCGCACATTCCTCAGCGGCAAAGCCTGGACGCAGAATCGACAGTTGCGAGATGCCGGTCGGACACATTTATTTATTTACTAGCTTTTGCCCGCGACTTCGTCCTCGTGCACCAGTTTTTCTCTTCTCATTCCCGTTTATTTCACATTCCTTCCTTATCCTTACATGGTAGTATAAAATAAAATCTGTATATCCGCTAAAACTTCTCCTAAACCACGCAACGAATTTTGATACGGTTTTCACTATAACTTAGAAAATTTCTTACGGAAGGTCATGTTTAATATAATATTTTTTAAAATATTACAACCACGATAACACCCTTGCGAAGCCGGGGCGGGGCGGGTATTTTAGAATTAGGTTGGTTTTCTTTATTAGCATTTTCAATATATGTAACGTAATACGAAAGACTAGTATGGTGCTCTTGCAACCTCCGGCCGGACCGATTTTTAATAGAAATAGATTTTTATAGAACCTAGGGAGGGTAATAGGCTACTTTCATCGAAATCTTCTTACTATTACGTAGCCTTCAGTTTCCGATGTTACATAAGTTATATTTTTACAAAAATAAATGACAGATCTTCGCTAATTGCAACTCAAAAGGCAACGCGCAGTTATATTAACACTTGTAACATAACTAAATTAGAAAGCGACACTTGAATAAATTGAGAATTGACGTTAAACATACTATAACAATATTTAATTTTATCATAAAATGTAATACGTTTAGTGTACATTTTACCAATGGCCCACATCCATCGTATCTACTTCTGCGATTTACGTTAATTATTATTATAATGCCCTGTAAAAGTAGCCATTTTCCCAGTCAAAAATGTAGAGCCCATCAGTGCAAAACCTTGTCACGCTAAAATATCTATTAAATGCAGGTAAGGCGAGCATTTTGTAACGGAAATGCTCGACGCTCTCGTAATTTCTATAACAGATGTCTAGTTTTTATTTGCGAGGCGTTTAAGAAATGCAACGCGACAGCTGGGATGATCAGAATGGATAGCTTAGAAAATATCAGCAATAGAAATGGATTTGTGAAGCGAACAGTGAAATTACACATTTTTCAACGGATTGTGCCTAGACGAAATGAGGATTTAAAGGCATTACATAAATTTTAAACTTTAATAAGAGATCCAAATATAATTTTAATTTAACAAAATATGTGGAGATACCAACAATGTTCTCAATAGGTATCTAGAGCTGGGGTAAACGAGTTCTTGAGTTGAGACCGCGACTTGGCAAGCTTAGTGCAGGATGCCCTTCGGCCAGTTGCAGTGACGATATACGAAAGGCTGTAGCACAACTAGCACAAGCATGCCCGCGACACAGCTCGCGCGCTAGAGTGCGTATGTTCTCTCAAAACTGAGATGAAAGATATCAAAGTATCTTCAACTCGCTTTTTCTCACTAGCACAAGTGTGCTCTCGCGCGCGATAAGCGAGAAAAGGCGCGACATAGATACTGCTATTTATTTCATCTTAGTATTAAGAGAAGGAAACAAACGCTCTCTCGCGGAAACACTTGAGCTGGTCGTGCAACAAGTGAATGCTGGATGCAACGAGCTGAGGACAGGGTGCGTTGACGCTCATTGGGGGAGGCATATTATGTGACGTATGATGTCTAGCAGTGGACGAGTATAGGCCGATAATGGTAACTAGAGCTGTGTAAAACGGTATACTAATGCAATGTTGAACAAAAGCCCTGTTCATTACAATACATCTCGATAACAAAAGACTGAATGGAACAACTATAGCTGAATGAATCGTGCGGGGAATGTTTATTTAATTTTGATTAGGTATTACAATGAGGAATTATACTTTTGAATGATGTTGCGTCTTATAAATAGTATCAATAAAACAAAGACACAATTTGCACCTGTCTGTTTGTACCTTTAAGCGTTGTTTCTAAATAAGCCAACGGGTCGTTGATACGGCTTCCACTAATCATCATCATCATCATATCAGCCGAAGGACGCCCACTGCTGGGCACCTCCCTCACAGATCTCCACAAAGGCGGGTCCTATGCCTCCCGCATCCAGCTGGTACCTACGATATTTACCAGGTCGTCGGTCCACCTTATGGGAGGTCTACCTACGGTGCATCTTCCGGTACGTGGTCGCCACTCGAGAACTACTGTCCCATGGGCCATCCATTCCACTAATAAATTGATAATATCAAGATTCCTGAGGAAATCGTTTTGGTATAGATATAGTTCGTCCAGACCAAGGTCTTCCGCAGGGGACCCTGAGACAGGTTGAAAACTCGTTTCGATCCATTAAAATTGGTTCAGTACTGTCGGTTGGGTTAATACATGCATACATACGAAATGTCAATTTCCCGTAGAAGTAAGCAGAGACCACATTATTCTACCTGTCACGGTTCTGAGAAAACTCATTAGCTTCGCTAAGATTATAAACAAATAAAGTAAACGGAAAGGGGAAGTCGATCGTGAAAAAGTCGCAAGTGTCAAGAAGGTCCTTGCAGCCTGTCAACGAACGTCTGACGAATTTTAATAAGTACACACACACTGCACGCCCAATCACTAAATAGTTCGTCGTTGTCAAGATAACAATGCGTCCTTTGGGATATCCCCGCTTGTATGTTGAATTGAAAGTGTGCGACTGTATTCATTTCCTGCTTTTAAAGGTCGTATCACAATGAAGAGTGATGACCTTTGGTAATATTTATTTTAAATTATGACAATACTTATTTACTTTCTGTACGCATAGTAACCTATAACATTTTTATTGTTTAATAATACGTAGGTACTATCATAAGCAATACCCTACTTTAAATTTACCTTCTAACATCTAGGCATCTAGTTTATGATAAATATAGCATGTATTTACTTAAGTTACTTAGCTTAAATAACTTTGTTTGTAAGTGACATGCAATTGTTTTACTCTTATTTGGTCTTATCATGTCTATTCTTTTAAATTTAACTCCAGTACGGTGTAATTTTAGACTTAAGTTTCTTGAATAAATTATTTGTTTATTTATTTGGCTTTATAAAAGAACGAGCCATTGCCCGCGATTTTCACTCACGCTGTGCCAGCGCTATGTTAAACTGTTAACTATCCCAGCGGGATCCCAGCCTCCATTATTTTTCCCTATGACACTCGGGAATATAGCTTCATTTTAGTGAACGATTTTCAAAATCAGTTCAGTACTTCTGGAGATTACTACCACCATACCAATTTACAAACATTTCCTCTTTATAACATTAGTATTTATAAATAAATGAATAATACTAAAAACAGGCGTGTGATGAAAACCAATTCTTCTCAGGGGTTGCACAAAGTGACTTAGCTATGTCTGAGAGTTGAACCTTCTAGGATCTCCGTAGACATTTATTAGCAGTATCTACCTAAGGGCAGGCCGTCTAGGTAGATCCTGGATAAGACGTTGAAACTATAGCTAGGATCAATTTAGATTGACAATGTATACCTAATAATTTTATTACGATACGGGATGCTGCTATATTATCTACTAGAAGATACTTTTACCATGATTAGATACTACCTATCGTAAATCCTCGAACAATTTGTGATATGTTACCCAAGTTATCTTAATTTCATATAAATTCTGGTCAACGAAGTGGAATTCCTATGCAACAAGACCCCGATATACCACGGTTTACTTGATTCAATTTGCTTTTCGTTCGTAACTACCTATCGTAAATCCTTAAACAATTTGTTATATGTCACCCAAGTCATCTTAAATTCATATAAATTCCGGTCAATTAAGTGGAAATCCTATACAACAAGCTGCGATATACTACATTTCACTTGATTCAATTTGCTTTTCGTTCGTAAACAGCGTTCAGCAAACACGGCCGGAGATATGGAATTGCATACGCGCGATAAACAAGTTCTGTTGACTTTTATTAATATTAGGTTAATATTAGATGGTCAAGCGTTTAATAAGTCTGTTTATTGGGGAAAGTTTCTGGTCTTTGTAAATATAAAATACCGAGAGATCATTTATATTGGCGGACAGTACCGAGTATACAGAAGTAGCGTCGCTGGCCTAATGGTTTAGGGGTCCGACTCGTACCTCGAGGTACCAGGTTGGAACCCCAGTGCCGCCATGTACCAATGACTCTTTTCTGAATTATGTTAAACACTAACCGATGCTCGTACGGAAAAATGTCGTGATAAATCTGCAGAATCAGGCTACTGAATCAGTCAGATGATCAGCCAAATCGTGTATCATGGTCAAGGCGGACCCAGGGGCCTCGCGCGCGAGAGCACAACCGGGACATGCCATGATGACCAGTACCGAGCATACAGAAGTCGCACGTCGCCAATTTTATCCCCGAAGTAAGGCCACTTCCTATCCGAATCAGAGAAAATGGTGTCCGAGGTAGACACAGTATCCGCTATTTTTATGACCGCTTAAATGCTATAGCTATCCGAGTTCTGTAAAAATGTTCTACAGGTAATCCGCCAAGTTAAACTTGTCCGCGTGCATCAAGAAAACGAACTTTACCCGATTGCAGTAAACTTAGGTGCTTCCTAAGATATTCCTAAGCATTTGGGTGTCACAAAATCGGAGTCATAAAGTGAAGAGTTTAGTTTTCACTTGAAGTTGGTGTTGGTGCAATGCTTTTTCTTTATAGGAACATTTTAAATTAACTTAGGCGTCGCCTAAAGCTTAAGTTCATTGATGATATTTGGAACTAAAGTGAATTTATTGTTGATATTTGGAACGCCATATTCATGTTATATCGAAAGCAATGCATAAACACTCTAAGGTTGCTTTATGTCATCATCTCCATCATCATTGACAGTCCACTATTGGGTTGGAATGTTGGACCGCGCCCAAAGAACCACGCATACCTATTATATACTTACATCAATGATACAATCGGATTGATTTATTTGTTGCGCGACCCGATCGCAATTCATCAGCCGAGGGACCGGCCTTCGGTTATTACACCATGTAATAACTGGAATACACACACTATTAACTATGTTTTTTTTACCGAATACCTATCTACTGCCATCGCGAGATACACGCCTTACGCAACAGATAAAAAATCTATTTCGCATATTCGAACGCGGCTTTCACTGCATAGTTAAAATGGCAATAAAAAGAAAAACAAACTAACCATTAAACTGGACCCAGAATTATATTTTGTAGTACCTTAGTTCGGTTTAATGGTCACTGTGGTCGCCTATAATTGGTCAGAAATCACACTGACGTGGATCTGTGAGACTGACAGTTTCAATTATGTCAACATAGGTAAACAGAACAGAAAAAACAAGAAGCGCATTGTGAGGTTTCAAAATGAAAGTAGGTATTAATATAGGCACTCTGCCTGAAAGAAAGCCTGCAGTCTATGAAAGACCTGCTGCTTAAATGTTTCGGGACACGAGGATTAGCAATATGGCGTATAACAGTATGGTGTAAACTAGTAACAGACGTTCCGTTTTGTCTAGAGCCGACTAAGCGTCAGTTGCACTTGATACTAATCCTTACGCAGTATAATATAAAGTCGCTTTTGGGTGCGGGGGACGTGGTCGGACGTCCGACCAAGACTCGCCCGCGCTTCTGAATTATTCCAAAAGCGACTTTATTCTGCACTCCGTAAGGATTAGCATTGACTGCTACTGACGGTTGGTCGGCCAAGCCAAATCGGAGCATATGTTACTAGTTATATACTCATATCACCACTACGGATGTCGTTCAAGGCGACTATTGATTCATACCGTATACAACCCGTCCTAGGATAGGAAGTGGAGGGATACGGAATAAGCTCACGTTCAGCAGAGGACTGTTATGCGTTGATCTAAGGAGTATCTCACAGATCTACAAAAACAGTACAGTTTTACAGGCGAACTAAATTATGTCACATGCCATTTAAGTCACGCCGTCACGTGGACGGCCGCATTTGACACGGCTGAGGCGCACAACACGAACTAATGCCACATACAATGCTAATACATGTAATAGGTGTTATTTGAAGCAAAGTATATTAATATGTTGTAAGTAAAATACATTCGTAATAATAATGTTTAGTTAACTCTCAAATACGGAACTAGTGAAGAGTAGTTCTAATTTTGTTATTATAGGCATAAATGTATGAAAAGATGTATGAATGTAAAAGAATCAAGAGAGGTGTGTCATCCTGACACACCTCTCTCGTAGCTTGTGGCACTCGACAGTGTGACCTACTCCTATGGGATACGGGCGTAAGTGTGTACGTATGTATGTATGAAGATGCTGCGTTAGATGTGTGGAATTTCACGCAAAGACCGCGTCCAAAACGCCATCCCATATAAGCTGCAGAAGGGCCGTCTGCGATTGTTTGGCCACGCCTCGCGCAGTCCGGGTAACTTAAGTAGGAGGCAAATGCCTGGCCACGCCACCTCAGTCAAGCACGTGAAGGCCGGCCCAAGAAGCTTAGTTAAGGATGACATGCGGGCCAACAAACTCACCACCAAGGATGCCGAATACCGAGCGAAGAGGACAAGGAGAAGTAGGAAGGCCGACCCCCAGCCCGCGTAAGCACAACCGGGATTGACGACAAGATGACGATGATGACATAATACATTAGTATGTATTATGAAATGGAAAAGTTTGTACGTAATTGATAGCACACATCTCGTTATTATCTATCAATGCGAGATAAATCGAAAATACAGATAACGGACACACCGTATCAGAACGAGCAATCGAATCATTAAAATGTAATTTTATGGTGTTCAATTGTAATCGATAAGATTTAATGATTTCGATACAAACTTTTGACTCTCGTTAACAACTTCTAGATAACGAACATTATTCGAATTATACAGTATGTCAGTATTCGGTGCCCGAGAGTGAATAGTCGTTGAATAACCAATCTCAGGATCCAATCTGGTCAGGTTCCCCTGGTAGCAGAGTCACAGAGGTAAGATGGCATTCGCTCCACTGTAACTATCTGATCTGCCAAACCCTGTATAATGGTCAAGGCAGACCGCGGGCCCTCGTTCGCGAGAGCGCAACCGGGACATTAACGCCATGATTATTATTTTTATTATAACCAATCTCAGGGTTCCCAGCGGAGAACCTTGGTTAACCTCGCTTCGCTAAGCACACCTTATGAGTGGGGAGTCTCAAAGGACGAAACAGTCGCCCATCCAGTTACTTATTTATAGTTATTTATTTATATCAGCCTGAATCATCCCACTGCTAATCAAAGTTCCTGCCCCTATTCTTCCATACTTCGCGATCGTTTGCTATGGTTTGGTGTTACTTAATTTTTGTTATCGGTCTCGCTAGAAAGCTGATACTAGACTGGGGTCGCTTCCTTGTAATGCAATTCAAAATTAGTAGGAAACGTATTGTCATTTCCTATAGATAAACGTACATTTCCAAGAAAATCCAACAATTAATTTTTTTTAAAGTAGTTAGGACGACATCATCAAACAAATATAGCGCTGTGCAACACTCACGGATCTTGTTATATTCATGGTGCATGTGTAGGTTAAAGTTTTTTTTTGTTGTTTTGCATACATGTATGCTCTATCAAAGGCCGCACCGTCATTTACCGTCAGGTGAGATGGCGGTCAACTGCCTGGCTAGTCAGACATAAAAAAAAAATTTGTTGTACAAATAGATTGGGAGATTGGCACGGAGACAAACGTCGGTCTTAAGTTTTCAGTTAACTTTTCGTCAAAAAACTAATTCAACTGAAATGGACTCAATATCTTCCATTTAAAGTAGTAGGTATAACTTTTAATGAACTATACGAGATGATTTTGTACTATCTACCCTTCTCTGAATACCTTTATTTTTGACAGAGATCAAATTCAAAATCTATTCCATATCTTACACTTCAAATTTGGATAGAACAATATAATGGAACTAGTACAGTACCTACCCACTCTTAGTAAGTAGGCAGTAGTAGTATAAAATCTCATTTACTCAATATTAATTTAACAATATAAGCTCACATGATAAAGTATGTATTGTATTCTAATCCAAAGTAAAAAAAAACGTTATAACGTGTGATGCTTCCTAGCTAGTAGAAAAACAATACTTGATGACCTTTTCCTCAGGTGCAGGTTAAATATAATTATGAAGATGTAGATACTCGTGTCTCTTACAGCCGCAAGATGCGAAGGCAGCCTGATGACGCCATAATTATAGAGGTACTTACTGGTACTTACTATAGAAAATCAGATATGATATAACCCAGATTTATAGAAGCCAGGATATGGCTTCTAAATGTATACGCAAATCATCTTCCTTCATATTATGTATATCTCTCTTCTTCTTGGCGTGTAACTAGTGGCGGGTCAAATTTGCGAGGACCAGTACTCCGTACTATCTCTCTACCACTTGATCAATGATTCAAATCTATTGCGTACTTTAGAAGAATTAAATAAAACTCCCGAGACAAGCGAAAACGACTTTAATCTATTTAAGAGGAAGCAATTTTTTGCCGCTGAAAGGACTATGAATAGTAGAAGAGCTATGTCAGTTTATATATTTTACATTGGTTCCAAACAGCGATAAGCAGGCGCAATGAACGCAAGAAGCCTGTTGCGTTGTAGGGTTAAATGAAATAAATATGTTAAGGTCCCGCTCAAACAATACAGCTTCACTCATTAATAGTAAAACAATAGTCATCAATACAGATAGAAAATAGATTTCCCTAATTAATAACTATCGATAATTTATTGTCTATTGATGGGGCCGACAAAACACTCCCAAAGATGAGATTTTTTAAAATTACATTAGAAATTAATGTATGGGAGATGTGGGGGTGTCAGCCATATAATTAAACGCACACAGTACATTAAACTGGTTTCGGGTAAAACTTTTTAGAACTAGTTCACAACACGTGTTTGATTAAACAGAGATCCCATAGACTTTCGAGCGCATTGACTGTAAAAATCATCATTCAATTTTCATCCTTGTGTGGACCAATAACCATAAAGTGCCGCCCATAAAAAAAATATTTTTTTGATGGTGTAAACAAATCCTAACATTTGCTTAGTCGTCAATCTGTATGTTCAAAGGATAGGTTGTTATTAAAATAACAATATTTAGTACTGTACGTCCAGGACACATAGTAATGGCGCCCATTACTAACCTAACCTGAAGGTTTAGTAAAAACTTTTTGGGACTTGTAGGCTTTCAGCTTATTAGACCAAATGAATGCCTTTCCATAGTAGGCCAATATTTTATTAGTTCCGAGGAAGAAATCGGGATTTTATAAGTTTTAAATGTTAGGCCGGTTTGGATAACTGTACCAAGTTTAATTTTTTTGTGATTGACAAGATTTACATCATGTGATATCAGACACAGAAGAATTTTCGTAAATGACTAATTTTTATTTTTGGCTTTTGCTTTTACGAACCCTTTACGTCTATCCTCATGATCCATATATTGTCCCTCGAAATAATTTTTACATTCTGAGACCGTGTACAGTTTTATTATACCTAGGTTAGATTAGATATGTAGAACTCACCAGTTGATGTATTATACTGCAGCAGACCTGAAAACGTAACATCTGAATAAATACACTGAATCCATAAACACACATACTCGTGTCTAGTGCCTACAGTGCAGCCTACATACTTTCAGCATGAGTTCACCAACGTCTTTGAAATAACTCTACTTTAAGACCTAGTTGCACATAAATTGATATTAGAACCCAAAATGTCAGTGAACTTCATTTTTGCGGACACGCTTACTCTCAGTTGTAATAATAAAAATACCTAATAAACATAATATGTTAATGATTATACTTGACCACAACTTATATTTAGTCACCATAAACTGAGCATCAATATGAATACACACAGAAAACAAAGTTGGCATTTGAATAAGGAACGGCTTATTAATATTTAAAACAACAACGAACGCGGCATAACGTGTCGAACTGTCAAAACGAATTCGAAATTCGAACTCACCGCGTGAAAAAAAGCGGCACGAGCCTCCTTTGTCTCCTAGAATCCTTAACGGCTATCTGGCCCTCTATAGCTGGTATAAAGGGGAGAAAACAGATTGTAATCCTTAAATCCAGTTGTCACAGCACTACCGATTGGAAGACCACAGACAAGGTTGGGGTAATGACCGGTCGTCGCGCGCGAGTGCGCAAGCGGCTCTCTCGAGGAGCACTGATCGCGCGCCGGCGGAAGGCTGAGCGGGCGCCGACGCGTTTTGCGTAACCGACCACCGATGGAGACATTATGCCCAACATAAATAAACTAACGACGTAAGACTAAAGGACGAAGGGTGTGGTAGCGATTCGGTGGGGTTTTGGGGTCGAATGTTAGTCAATTATGGAGATTTGTTATGTAAGCTGTGTTTTGTTTCGACTATCACCGCGTTGCTTATAGAATAGTAGAAGGCACCTTAACTACATGTACTACCGACCGATTAAAATGTGCAATTTTTGTTTAGGATCTAAACAACCTAACGAGCTGACGACCTAGTTATTTACGTTTTTGATAGAGGGGATTTTGAACAGAGAAAGTAATTTCAGCCACAGGTGACAGGGCCCTGCTGTCTGGTGGACATAGACCTCCACTAGTCATCCACACCAATCAGCAAAGCCTCTTGCATCCACTGAAGATTTTTCTTTTAAGATATGTAAAATTAGAGCAGAAAACATTTATTATTTCTCACGCAATGAGTGCTGCAACACTTTGGAATGCTTAGTGGTAAACACGAGCTTATCAGTGCGAACGACCTTGTGGCAAAGCAAATCAGTGATGTAATGCACCTAATATGGATATTTCTACATGTGTAGCGACCCGTGTAGTGATTATAGATAAAATTTAAGTAAATAAAGGGAGTTTCGTTTTTAAGAATATTTGTACCAGTCCAATAACGTTGAAAGTCAACGAACGTTATTCTTATTATCTTGCCGGACTTTACACCGCATTAGGAAGAAATAAGGAAAAAGTCGTATAATTGTGAACATAGTCCTGCGTTTGGGTTCGCTGTACCAACATTTTCTCGAACCACATGTCATGTCCGCTTCGTCACTATTATGATGGCAGTCAAATGCCTGATCTTAGTTTCCAATTAAATTATTTGATTGCCTGCGAGTGTGTTTCCTGATCATTATAATCTAGACGCCTTCGAGGTTAGAGTTCCTAGACAGGCATAATCCATTTTCGGAGGCATCGTCACTTACCACCAGGTGAGATGGCGATCGAATGCTTAGTATAATACACTAAATTAAAAAAAAAAAGGCTTTGTCCTGGAAGGCAAGCAAGCAAGCGGGCCACGTTGATCATGGAAAGGGATCACCAACGCTCATACACAGCCAACGCTTAAACCTGCGCAAGTTCGTTCCAAAGCGCGTGCGACACACCCCGTACAACATACACGAGACGTACAACATGATTAGGTACATTGTACTCGCAGATATGATTGTAAAGGTTAGTAGTAGAGCTGGATATCGAGTGGGGTGGACAGCTGCCGACTCGTGCGCACAAAAGGGGCACAAAAGGCGCGCAACATGCGTCGGCGCAGTCTGCTCATATTCCGGAATGAGGGCGCCATTTGTTGTGAAGGCTCGCTTTTATTTTTATTATTGTAATTAACGCACTTGGGTTTTTTTATTATATAATATATCTACGTACAATGCAATGCGATTCCATGTGCTTTTAAAAGGCACGATGTGTTGGAAATGTAAGACAAGTTGTGTAAAAGCTTTTTTTCGCACCCTTTTTACCCGACTGTCAAGGAAGGGTTATGTTTTTCGTGGTAAATTTATTTATTATCTCGTATCTTCTAAAAAGCTGCATGGAATTCGACAGTTAAGATATTGTTAGATTCGTCTCAAAAACCGAAATGTCCTTAGATAGGTGTTCTAAATAGAATTATAAAGTGGCGGATTTTAAGCGCCATATTGTGAAGTTCAAAAACATTATTTTGTACCGATATCTATTGAGTGGGGTATCAAAATGTACTCAATCAAGACAAATGACAACAAAAGTAAAATTTTACAAAAAGTTATGTTACGTCGAGCAAATGGTACCGATCGTTGAACTAAAAAGCAGAAAATTAAAAAAAAAATATTTGAAGCTAAAATCACGACAACTATTAAAAAACTAAAAAGTTAAAAACAAGCCGAATGTTGGAAGTAAATTGGTGTATGTATATAGTGTAAATGTTAGTTTAATTTAAACTTGAAGGCAGGAAATAGTTTCTGTCGCAGAATGTTTTCGTAGTTGTTTTGAAAAAGATAGAAAGAAGACTGATTTTATTACAGACTACATTTTTCATAATGATTTTGTTTTCAGTTTTGACAATAAATTTTAATGCTTCCTTTAAAAAAGAGAGAGAAGACTAATTCATAAAGACTCTCTTCATAGATTTCTTCAAAGAATTTTTCATAGATTTTATTTTTGTTTTCATTACTGGTATTATGTTTTTCGATTGTCCGTTTTAAGAAACATTCATATCACATCACGTGAAAGAAAGTTTTTATGCGACCACACAGTTCGCGAACACTCATTTCTGTACAATAAAAGTTTTGACCGAGGTCCATGCAACAGCGATAGACCACCCTGCCAGTAGCTATAGCGAGTTATCTTAACTATGTACAAGTATTTAATTGACCCCTTATCACTGGACATAACTTGGTCGTCTAAAGAACGACTTTCTTACTCGGCTTGATATTTATGATACGATTTCACGCTCAATACGCCATATAAAGCCAAGCGCAAGCATTGTGGTTAATTCAACATTAAGACCTTAAACGACGTGTAGGGAAAGCGGGTACTCGATTTAATGTGGAGGAAAAATCATTTATGTAAGCGGGTAGAATGATATACCTATATTAAATGTGATAATCGTTCTGACTTTAGAGAGTTGTATTCATTTACACTTTGATTAGGTACGTTTCTATGACGAATCGTTGTGGGTGTCTATTCATTATTGGGTATGTGTTTCCTTAGCTAATATTTATGCTAGGTCACTTTGATCTGCATTTACATTTTTTTTTACAATTTAGGTTTCAAACACAATATGAATCGGAGAAAAAGATTAAGAAAAAGGAATCTCTACCCATTTCTTAAATGTGAAAATTAAACTGGTAAGCTTTATAGATAACGAGGTGTTCACTAATTTTCACCCCCGTAAATTCAAAATGCTACGTAAGAAAATCGAGATTATTACAATTACGGGGTAACACTAAACGTGGTATATTTATGAAAGCATCGATTTGTTTGAACTAAAGCGTTGTGTAAGGACAGTTGATCGAAGCCGTAAGGAGCTATTGTACTTTTGTAATTTCGTACAAACTATGTATTTTCAACATTGTAGGCTCTATAAGCCTACAATATTAGAGAAGCCCTCATGTAGAATACCAATTTTGCTGCTACAACTTGCCATAGGCTCAGCACACTCAGTTAATTACAGATTTAGAAAGTCTGCCATACAGCAGCAATTGTTATCTGGCTCCAAACACATCGACAGGAAAATAACATCGTCCGCTATTCAAAAAGATTTTCATCTTCGTAATTGGCGACGTGAATGCACCACAGTGTTACGACAACCACCATCGGAGTGCCAAAGCAAATATGCATAATTCAATGATGTATCACTTAGTTTTTCGGTTGGACAGCACAATAGGTGTTACGAGACTTCAGACCCCCCTTACCGCTAATAAGTTGGAAAGCCGAAAGAAATGTTCCCAGAGTCGTGACAAATTAAATGTTATCTCATTTCGGTGAGATGAGTGCAACAATGAGAGTGCTCTGATGTAATAACCACATAATTGTGGGAACTGGGGGCCGGCTTGTTTGGGATTAATATAGGATGGCACTGACGATTAGATGACACGATACATATTGAATAGACAGTCACATTGGCTGTTATGCTGCGCTTTGTAGAACACGGTCTACTTAGAGCTTAGAGAGGTCTGAAAGGGACTTTTCAGTGATCGACGTGCGGAGGAATACTTACAATACAATGGGTATTACTAGCGTCTTTTAGCACTAACCGATGCTCTTACGGTGAGGGAATACATTTAGATGAAACCTGCACACTCAGGCGAGTGAAATCATTATCCAATATGGTCAGGTTCACCTGTTAACAGGGCCAAGGAGGTCAGATGGCAGTCGCTCTACTGTAATTACCGGATCTGCCAACTTCTGGTTCATAGTAAAGACGGACCTCGGGCCCTTGCGCGCGAGAGCTCGACCGTCACATTATCGCTAAGATGACCTTACCTACTAGTGACTTTGATGTTGATACTATGTTATTGATGTCGGTGGCCGTGTGTCCGACGGAACAAAAATATAAATAAATATATGCTAAAAAATGCTTGGACAATTCACACAGCGCCATCTAGCCCCAAAGCAAGCAAAACTTCTGTTATGGGTGCCAGAAAACTACTTATATATTTTTTATATACAGAAATTAAACTCATAATTTCAATTTCTGCCCGGCCGGGAATCGCACCCGTGACCTCTGTGTGGCAAACCGGCATGTTAACAAACTGCACCACTCAGGTCGTCAAATATTTTACTTCGAAGCACAGCATTTAATCTTACATCTAAAGCCCTTAGCACAAAGCACCTTGTGTACCTAACAACCGCGCTATCGATTTCAATCTAAGCGGGAACTGAATTTAAACACCTACTTACACTCACTACATCTACAATCCTATCCAACCCGTACTCGCAGACAAAACAAAAACCATCGCGAGCCCAGCAAGCACTCCATTCCGAATGATAATACATCAGCACAGCATTCTCCGCCCTCTGGAAAGTGGTCGAAAGCGAACCTGAAAGTGGTCCCGATATCACCAACAGCGAGTCCAATAAACTATGAGAAACTGTACCTGGTAGAGCAAATTGTATAACAAGGCTGGTTTACTTGTTATAACATACAAGGACATCAAAGCTCAGACAAACAGGTAGGTGGCATATCAATAGGTATAGTTCTTGTCAAGCTATTTGTGTGAGGTAGCCGGTAGGTATAGTTTTGCCAATAATAGATTTTATCGATTTTAATAGATTTTATCGATTACGGCATTGTAGGAAGCCTTTGTCCTCCGTACCAAGGGTTCTGCTTTTCGGAAAAGATTGTATAAACAATAAAATAAATAAAGTTATTTCATCTTAGCATAAATGTCACGGCTCTCGCGTGCGAGGGTCCGCCATGACTATCATCCAGGATTTGGCAGATCCTGATTACAGCGGAGATCATTATTACACGTTCAGTCGCCTGAATGTGTAGCTTTCATCACGATGTTTTCCCTCACCGTAAGAGCATCGGTTAGTGTTTAACTAATGTACATAACTGGGAAAAAAGTCATTGGTACATGGCGGCACTGAGGTCCGAATCCGGTACCTCTCACTTACGAGTCGGACTCCATAACTATTAGGCCACCGACGCTCTATCTCTGACTACACCAAATGCGACTGTAAATAAAGTAATTAAAACTATAGATACAAAAATATATAGTACCTATGTATCAAAATGCAAACAAGACACGTCTTATCTAGCCGTTGTAGACAATATCATAGTAAATGAGAGAGAATAGTAAATATAGCTCCTTTACTTTTTAATATTATTTTCCTTATACTAACTCGAATGCTACGAAGATGAGGAGATAAATTTAGGTAATAGCGAACTTAGGTAACTCGAATCAGCTGTAGGTAGTTATCACTCCACCATCTGCCACCGCCTCAATCTATTACGTACAAAATTAATACAATGAAAGTGACTGTGCTAAAGCCTCTTCAACAAAAGGAAAGGTGTATTGGACTACCGATAACACAAGTAGTAGGTAAGTGCCTTATTCTTCCCACTGTCATTCAACATGGTGAAAGCTAATAAATAGATAATCTGCGATCGCTGATGGCGCTGCAAGTGGATATGTGTTATTACCGAATGTAACTATTTTTACTTTGGCATCGTGGGAACTGGCAATAAAAAAGAAAATATAAAGGGGACCTTTGCGACATTAATTTCAGACCGCGGCTTTGCAAGCAAGAAATTCGATTCGGTTCGGTTAGTTGAGTTGGCAAGCAGCCCTCACGTGGAAGAGACCCTATGGCCTGCAGTGGACTGTGAGGACTACTTAGAGTTCAGTGAAATATTACATCATCATATCAGCCGTAAGACGCCCAGTGCTGGGTATAGGCCTTCCCCAGACATCTCCACAAAGGCCGGTCTCTACATTAACAATTACTTACCTATGTGTTATTCTGGAGTATAATAAACTATTGCAGAAGTTCCGTCACTAAATCATAATCCGTTTTTATACTGAATTAAAAAGCACTTGCGCGTGTGTTGCTTGCTTGAAAGAGCACCCTTATCAGACTTTTCGAATTTGTATGTACTTATACACATTACACTTACATGTTATAATCTTAGTTAAGCATACTTAAAGGCATTATAATTTTCCGATAGTGCGAGATAAACTCGGGGGCAGCCCCCTCTACCAGCCAGTCCTTCCTGCAGATGACTGTATTGTGCTCGAACAATGCAGTAAATTCCCAGTAATATTGTCTCAAAGCAAACTCTAACACAGATAGTCAACAGCTAATTTCACAATCTTTAACTCAGTCAACAAAAAAATTCTCATTATGACACGTCATTGCAGATAGATACATCTTCATTATTTGTAGATAGACTCACTTCCGCTAACGTGAATAGGTACATATTATGTTATTATAATCTCCCAAACATTACAGGCAACCGAACAAAGCTGAATTACCCTTGACAGCGAGTTAATAAGATTAGCACCAACAGAACGAATCAATACGAAATAATCGACACGGCAGTCCGTCCGCTGCCAAGGTTGCAAGGTAAGAAATGTGGTAAGACCACTCGGCGAAATGTCATATGCGCCGGTTGAGGAAATTGGTAGAATCTGCAGCCGTTTATTGACTGGAATTCTTGTCTTTTGCCTTTTTTATGCTGTCCAGTCAGTGACAAGCCCACCTGATGGAAAGCAGCAAATGTCGCCCATGCGATTCGTGTACTTAGGTTTAACAAAAATGCAGAATGACGTGGACAAAGATATACCTCTTATCTGGCCTGCTATGTTATTTTTTAAGACAACATCCGTGAGCGCAACGATGGAACGTGACAGATCATGGCCAAGTTGATAAACAACGCGCATATTTCGATTGAAATATTGTTACATTCGTCAGAACGTCCTACATTTCATCGTAGGATCAAGGATAGCGCTGAATTTGTGTTGTGTACCTTATCCTTAAAATTGGAACGGAACAATACACATACCCGTAGGCAGACTCCTCAGGCTTAACAGAGTCCTAGTACCTAGATTTATCAATGAAAATGATTGCAACATGGTACTAAAATGTAGAGAGATTGGAGAGGTTTTCCCTGGAGACAACATGGAGTTCTTAAAGAAAGGGGTGGAAAGGATTTTACGGGGTCGGCAGCGCGTGGGTGATACCTCTGGTATTGCAAACGTCCATAGGCTGCGTTAACTGCTTACCATCAGACGGGCCGTAAGCTTGTTTGCCACCTTAGTGATACAAAAAAAATACACGCATAGGTACCTAATGCTTTGACTGTACCCACTTAGACAAAGATCTAGGACAGTCAGGTGAATTACCTTTCACTGAAACTTGTGAAGTCACCTGGGACTCGACAGATAACGATGATGATAAAATGCTTTATCTAAATGAGTTTAAATTTCTGTGACCTATTGTTCTTCTTCCTCCCCATCACACACACCTTAATAATACAGCCAATCGGATCCCTCACACCTGTCTTATGAAAATAGCACCTTTAAAAAAAGGAGTGTAGGTACCTAAGACTAAGTCGGCAAAGGCACGCATGCGCCGTCCGGTGGCAGGCGCCGTGTTCTTATTTTTAAGCATTAGTCTCCTCCACATGGCGTCGCATAATCCATATTCAATGTTACAAAAATAAACAAGTTATCCCGTAACAACATCTGGAACTGCTATGACTATGTCTTAAAGATGGTCAGGAACTTTCAAGTAGGTATTTTAACGCACCTGCGATTCTCTGTTTCTGTATGTAAACGTTGTTTTAGAAGTAATTGTTGCAGACTAATTTAACTAAACAGAACGTACCAGATAAGGCAAACTATAATGGGTACCTAAAACAATCATTTTTATCTAACATGACTAACGAATAAGAGCGTACAAACAATCAAATGACGGCATTGGACTTTAAACGACGAAAAATAGACTCTTCTGACTTCACTGTTTATCGTGCAGACTGCATACGAATTGAAAGGACATATGACTACAGCCAGACACCATCAGTACAGGTTTTCGAGGAGGCGTAAGCGAATTACGCAATATATTTTTAATGCTTTCACTCTTCGCTCGCACACAGTAATACATAATACCACCCTTATACAAATACCTGCCTCTTACCACTCCACTGTCAAATCGCAGCTTGAAAACGAAAGTATGGCCGTGTCCACGTCGCCGAGTGTCACCTTCAAAGTGGTAACAGATACTGGAAAGGAGTTAATCAATACTAAACATAGGTGGATCACGTAGCCCAAAGCGTTAGACGATGCGTGGCGAATCGAAATCGTCGCAACACAAACAAAAGTGTCAAAACACCTTTTTATTGACTATGATGATACAAGGACGATGGGTTCAATAACTTCTGAGGTGAGTGGATTCAAAGCATTCTATAAGCGAACCTTTTATAGTAGGTATACTTAGGCGCATTGGCTTTAATCCGGCTCATGGTAGGCATTGCAAATAGAGTCCATTAGAATGTCCATATACTAAGTGTTAGTGTAACTATAGATACACTTGTTTAATTTTAAGACAGCCTATGTAAGATTTATAACTATTTATAGGAAGTAACTAAAACCTACAACTACTCAATGAATTAAAAACATTGTGTCACTCGTAGAAATTACATCCCACCAAAACATTTTAAATTTATCAGATCGTAGTAGGACTGTCAAGCGGTCAAGCCTGAGGAGTCCATCTGGATGAGTACCACCGCCTTATCTATTTCTGCCGCCCAACAACAATGCTTGCAATGTTTGTTTTATTTTATTTACTTAAGGAAAACCAAAAGCAATGATTACAATATAAAATAATACTGGCCGCACATACTTAACTAAAAGTTAAGCATACCGAACAGTCAGTTAAGACTTTACAATTTCAAATTTGAACTAAAATATACCAACAATACCCGAAAGTAATGCAACAATAGTTAATTTAATAACATGGTTTAATTATGGTTATGGTTATAATTGTTGGTTGCGGTTTGAAGGATAAGGTAGCCAGCGCAATGACAAGCATGAGGCATTTCATTCTAGTCCTCACAGTGTCAACGCTGCATTTTTGTTGCCTGCAATCTAAATATATTAATCGTAGTCGCAAGCTCATAACACTTTACCGTTGAAACATGATCAGATCACAAGGAGAGTCAAACACAAGGCGTAACTTTAGATAGAATTTCGTGGCGGTCTCACGTGTTTTTACGGATTTATGGTAAGAAATTAAGTTTAATTTGTCATGTAATGATTCTATAATATGACCAAGCAAACTTTTCAATTCCGGTAAAACTACCTATTTAAGTAGTACGATTCACAAACGGGGGTTAAATTCTATCTGCTTACCGGAAAGTAAGCATCCCTACCCCTTTTACCCCTATTCAAAGAATCAAAGTTTTATTTGTAAGAGATGTGAATTACGGAGGTTTTCAATTATCTTCAATAGTTTCATCCATCTATTCCTCCATCCATCCATTCTCCATCCATGCACTCCATCCATTTCCATTTCTCAATCTATTGATTGACCAGCGCAGCTCACGCAAATGCACCAACACTTGTAACATTCTTCGCCGTCCTTGCGCGGGAGTGGAAAGCTAATGCGGCGTTCCATTTTGCAAGCGCCTCGTAACGAGATGCGTACCGAATACCTTATTGGGCCATCCAATCATGGACACAATACCTACTTCGTTTGCGCACTTTTATTAAAATGCGCAAGTGGGATCATCATATATTATGTGTGTTAGACTTAGACACGAGTTTCGACAAAAACTGTCGACAGCTGTTGCTTAATTGATTTGTTTGAGCGACAGACGAAGAAAATAATATTTTTTTCTGATTTTTTTTTATTATATAGTAGAGCCGTCTATTGTATAGTATTCATTGTTTATGATTTTATTGTACAGTAAAAGAGCATATAACTACTTCAAGATAATATCCCTTTGCTGCTACAGCAACATTTACGGTATTTGGTTTATCTTTAACCAAAATCAGTATGCTAAAAGAAGGGAGAATTCGTTCTGTCCCTTTTGTCCAAAGACCTTGTCCCCAGGGTATATTTTATACAATTAATAAAAATATACTATAAAGTCCGTTTAACAACTGTACAGTAGTGCAAAGGTGAGTTGAGGTTAAATGCAAGCCTATTGATAATAATAAAAAAAACATGTGCTTCTTAAAGTGGCCATGCACTTAGGCTCTTGCAACACCTTTTTTTTTTTTTTTTTTTTTTTACTTGGGGAAAATCCATTTACGGATATCTAAACGGAGATTATGTGGGACTCGCCTGTCAAAATGACAGTCCTACTCAGTAAAAACCACCACGTTGCCCTTCATCTCTTTTTCAACGAGATCACGGGACCGGTTAGCATTAGCATCTTGCATTACACCTACTTTCAGATAAACCTTAAGATAGTCTACAAAGCCGAGCCTTATCCTTCTAGCCTACCTGAGGTGTGAAAGCGATTTTATAGGTAGGTACTTAAAGACGGAGACGGAGAAAAGACTTACTTACTTACTTCGTTGGCTCAGCGACCCGAAGTGGATCTTGGCCTCCGAAACAAGAATTCGCCATTGGTCCCTATCCTGCGCCATTTGTTCCCAGTTCGTTATCTATAGTTCACGCAGACGGGTAGATATTATGTAATTTGTAGAGTTCGTAAACACGCACATTACGTTCATCAAACCTAGAGACCAACTTAAAATGAAATTAAGAATCTCTAAACAGAATAAATACATGATATAATCAATCAGTCATTAGTCAGGGTCAGGTCATTAGTCCAAACCTTTTGTTGGCGTTTTTTTTATCTTTTCCTCGAATACATGACCATTCTCCAATGTAATCAATAAGTACTGTAACAGATTTACAGTTTTCTGGACTAATGGCAATAATCGATTTTATATCGATGCAGCGGGAAATTAAAAGGCACTCAGACGAACCGACAGTCCATTCATGATTACGATTACGGTGACTAAAGATCACAATTAAAACGGGTGTTCACCTCACTTTGCCAAGTTTTTGTAAGTCTTAACGGAAAACGGAAATGCTTCTTACGGCTTTATTTCGATCGAGTTCAGTTACTCATTACGAATCCAGTTGTGGTAATTATTTGTCCGAATTTATATGGTGAGATTCTCTAGTCTGAGGCCCTCTGTTCACAGCTACCTCTGCCACAGAAATTTAAATAAGTGACTTGAATTGATTTATAATTCATGACCTGAGTGGTTCAGTTGGTTCTGTCACGCAGAGGTCCCGGGTTCGATTCTCGGCCGGCCAGCAATTTAAATGATGAATTTTAATTTCTGTTACGGGTCTGGATATTGTATGTATAATAAGTAAGTACTTAAAAAAATATGAGTCGTTTATCAGTTTTCTGGCACCCATAACACAAGCTTTGCTATTTTGGGGCTAGATGACGCTGTGTGAATTGTCCAAGCATATTTATTATTATTTAGGTATTTTATTTAGGTTAATTAAATGTGACCTCTTCACTGAGTCTGACGTTTGACATACGTGCCTTGGTCGTGGCACAGTATAAAGAAAGCTAGGTGGTGTTTCTGAAGATAAACTTAGGAGACCACACACAGTAGGTACCGAAGTTAGAAACGAAGAGAACCTACGACGCAGTTCGCAAATCCCACAACAAACAACTCGTACAATCGGCACACCACAATCCTCTGGAAGCGTGACACCGCTAACGAGGGCAGTGCCACTAAACTGCCGTCATTATTTGATAAAAATCAGTCTCAACCGTTGAGGCATTCTTGTCTATTTTCGCGATATTTACCTTGCCGCGTGGGGCAATGTCAACAAACCTTGGGGTATTTGAACTTGTAATGTTTTTCGCGAGCACGTATGCGCCTGCACATTACGGCGTAAAGTGCCTGTAGGTACAGAAGGCAGCATATGAAGCTAGCCTCCACAAGTATAAAATAAGCCAATTGGCGGTGTGCTGTGTGCGGAATTTGGCTAAATTTAGTCGACTAAATTCAGAAGCAATAATCGTGAGAGCAAATCAAATTGGAATGTATTGTTCATAAAATAAGGGCCATTTTGGTATCTCGCCTTTTGAAAAGCAAGGCGACAACATAATATGTCATACAAAAATTTACTTTATTCTACGAGCAATACATTCCATTTTGATTTGCACTCACGATTATTGCTTCTGAATTTAATCATCTTGGCGTTAATGTCCCGGTTGTGCTCTCGAGAACGAGGGCCCGGGGTCCGCCTTGGCCATGATCCAGGATTTGGCAGGTCAGGTAATTACAGTGGAGCGACTGCCATCTGACCTCCATGACCCTGCTACCAGGGGAACCTGACCAGATTGGATCATGGTTACACATTCAGTCGCCTGAATGTGCAGGTTTCATCACGATGTTTTCCCTCATCGTAAGAGCATCGGTTAGTATTCAACTAATGTACATAACTCAGAAAACAGTCATTGGTACATGGCCGGAGCGGGATTCGAACCCGGGACCTCTGGCTTACGAGTCGGATACTGTAACCGCTCGGCCACCGACGCTCTATTATTATTGCTTCTGAATTTAGGCGACTAAATTTAGCCAAATGCAATAAGCCAGAAAAGGGCCTATTCGGTTAGTTGGTTAATACTAAAAATAGTAAAAATTCATATTAGATACTAACCGACGACCTTGGCTTGTTGTTGGTTAAGGAAAACATGTATAGACGCACCGTTTTGTTTTGAGTATTTATTTTCAACACTGCGACCTCTAACCTATCGCCTGTAGAGAGAAAAAAATGTGGTAAAACCCTTCACTAATGTGGAGGAGGCTCAAATCTAACAGTGGACTGCTTTGACCGGTTGATGTGATAATGTAGCATTATAAGTACCTACTATTAAATATGGATCCTTATACCAAATCAGAGACATGCCAGTCTAAAAAGATAAAGTTGAAGCGTTGCCGTATGAACGCGGGGCACATGCTGCGGTCTGTGGTCGAAGTTCAACTTACTAATGGATCAACATTTGCGATTCCGAGAGATTGGTTAGCATTTGAAGGTACTTTTCTTTTGAGTACCTACTCGAACTAAGTTTAATAATGACAGTGGGAGGTAAATTGACTTAAGTTTCTGATTTAGGTACGTCAAGTAATGCGCTAATTACACCTGGCTAAATTCAGTCGTCTAAATTCAGAAATAAAAATCAATGTAAGCATTGGGCAAGTAAGTAAGCTTGACATAAGCAAGAAATTATTATCTAAATTAGGCAATTTTACTACGGCGTATTCTACCGAGGCCAAAAACGCTTGGCAGGTGGCTTGTCCAGAGTTGGTGCAAAGCAACTTTTTAAGCGCATCAACCAACTCTGCAGAGCGTGCTCGTCTGTTGGCTGCTGGTGAGTGAGAATTCGGGTCTCTGACTTCAGGCAATGCCCTCCAAAAATATTGGCACACTTCTCGACCGCACCACGTTTAGGATTGCCACGGCCCTGCGCCTTGGCGCGCCCTGCAGTGATCATCATGGCCACCATGGCCTGTCGTGCAGCAGTAGTGCTGGGCGCTTCCCTCGGCACGCGGACCTAAATGATATCATCCGCTGGGCCTTCACCTCCGCTGGAGCACTCGCAGAACTGGAACCAACCGGGTTGGTTCGTAATGACGGTAAAAATCCCGACGGGATGACACTCCCGCCCTGGAAGCTGGGACGACCTTTGGTCTGGGACGCCACGTGTGTCGATACCCTTGCACAGTCCCATCTTCCAGTAGCCGCGTGTCATGCTGGGGCCGGTGCCGCCGCAGCTGAAAACGCCAAGCAGCGCAAATACACGAGTCTTGGTGAGGACCACATATTTGTGCCATTTGGCGTGGAAACCCTTGGGCTGAAGGGAACCAGGCGCACACTCTCTGTTTCAGGAGCTAGCTAAGCGCCTGGTCGATGTTACTAAAGACCAGAAGGCTGGCCTCTACTTCGGACAACGAATTAGCCTCGCCATCCAGCGGGACAATGCGGCCAGCCTTCTAGGCAGCATTCCTAATACCGTGAACCTGGGACAATTTTTTTATCTGTAAGTTTGTTTTACTTAGTTTATTTAATTAGTTGTAAATTAGTAGTGTGTAGTTATTTATATCATTGTTATAATCTGTTTTAATGTTTAATAAATCTTTAATATTTTGATGAGCTAAAAAAAAAGTAAGCATAACACTCCACTTTGATATGCTCTCACGCATTTTGCTTCTGATTTAAGCCAAATATAATAAGCCCATAATTTAATGCGACATCTTTCAACAAGTAGGTAAAATTTTTGCTCATATTTGGAACACTAATTGAAAGTGATTCCGAGAGCTTCATCTTTAAGACATGGAAGAAATCCTACTACAGCTCACAAAATAACTCTTATAGACGAAAGAACGACACAAACAAGAGCTGTAGTACCCACCGCCATCGCCGCATACTATCGCACTTAAAGTTGCTCACACAAAGGCATGCGTCTCAAACTAGGCCACAGAAATAACATAATCTTTATTGGCCATATCAAAATCACGATGTCTCTGAAGTAGGTAACACGAGATGACAAGACGGTTTATCGCATTACCCGCAAAGTGTTGGATTTCTATAAAATTGCCGTGAAGTAGTGAGTTTCTACTAAAAGCGGTGCTTCCGTGCTTAACTGTGATACTGTCGTCCATTAAAAATGTATTAGTTTTGTCCTCTATCTACTATCGTAAGAGGCTTCCGAATGGACAATATTTTTAACGCAATATTGTCACTTTGTCACTTACGACAGACTTCAAGTCGAATATAGTAGTTAAGGCCAAATATTGTTATTATTCGGCACTTCTAACTATAATTGTCCTATTTCGTACATTTGTTCTGTAGACTTCGAGCAATTTGAATCGCATGAGTCGAATTTTCGCCATCGTGGAATGGAGTTAAGATTATATATTTTTAGTGTGGCAAAAAGAAAATTTTTTTTGTTGGATACCTAGGTTTACTTATTTATCGTATGACTTTTAAGTTCCTACTGATACTTAAATTTTTAAATTTTCAATTTACATTTCGTCAAGTAGGCGAGAGCTTCGGCCGAAAGGGACTGAAAATCTTCCGCTTGCCCGCTGTACTAGGTACCTAGGTAGGGGCCGGTTACAAAAATATATAACACGACTATCTCTTAGCAACCTGTTTTCTAGAAATTCAAAACGTATTTTCAAAACACGCCATTTTGGGCTTCTTCAGGTAAGAAAGGGTCGAATGATGTTTTGCAAATCATATGTAACGCCACAAAAGCAATTTTGAATAAAATAAAATAAGGTAGTTTTTATTATTATATTCGGGAGCAGTTCCTGGAGTTTCGGGAATTACTGAAATTTGAAATTGGTAAGTGATACAGATTGAATAAATCGATAACTTGAGAAGTTAAGCTCCTGTCGCTATCACAAGACCCAAGACCAATACCCTTGAAGAAATTGTAAGTAATGTGATGAAAATTAAATAAGTACGATAGTTATATTTGAGCTTAGTTTAATAGTTGTATAAGACGCCACGTTCGTTTGTTTAATTTTACTTTAGTTTTTTTTTTTTTTTTAATATTATACAAGACAGGCATTTGACCGCCATCTCCCCTGTTGGTAAGTGACGATGCGGCCGAAGATGCAGCATGCCCGTCTTGGAACAGCCTATTCACTCCAGCCTTGAAGGCATCCAGATTATATTGATCAGGAAACACACTCGCAGGCAACGCGTTCCAGTCCTTAGTTTGAGCGTTCTTACGTTTGAGAGACCCTTTCGAAAACCTACGAGATGTTTTTTTAGGAACAATGGCAGGCTTCCAAAGCGATGCACCATTCGTAACATTTAATATGGATACATGGAGTGATAGTAATGATGCCAACCAGATAGAAACAATAGCAACTAAAGTCAGGATCTAGCAGGCTAACGGCCCGCGTTGGAGACGTATGATGCGTGTAAAATGAAATATGTCGTATGCAATTTCCATGCTTTAAGCGAAGCACACACACGCATATATATAACCAAAGATAAATTACGGAAGTAAAGTGCCGCACAGGTTCGTAGCTAGGTAGTACTAGTACGTAGTACTGCCTAGAAAATATATATGTAAGGTGCCTCAAGCAAGCCTCTGGTTTTGTTTGGCTACTTTGTCTTTGAACCCAGAACACGATCATTGTTATGCGTTGCACTGCAATGAGATTGCTATACTTATTCAATTGAGATCTGGCTTTCTAAGGTAATACTGAAATTCACTAGACACACATCGAAAACAGCCCGAGTAAGTGAAAAACAAGGCAGAGACAACACACGTTTCCTTCCTTGTATCGACATCAAAGCGGCATTCTTATGGGAATTAATCTACATCGCAGCTAATGCGCGGCGCTCGAGCGCGAAATCGATGCGCAGGCGCAGGATGTCTGTTCTCTGTGCCATCGCCGCCGATCTCGCTATAGCGGTGTATTCCCGTTGGCTCTACAGGCCGTGTTATAAAAGTAATAGTTTTTTTTATTCCACTACGGTGGCACACAAAGTTACGGCCTGTCTTGATAAACAGTTACTGCAGCCGCGATAATAAAATAATCATCTTGGCCTTAATATCCCGGTTGTGCTCTCGCGGACGAGGGCCCGGTGTGCGCCTTGACCATGATCCAAGATATGGCAGATCAGATCATTACAGTGGAGTGAATGCCACCTGACCTCCGTGACCCTGTTGACAGGGGAAACGGACCAGATTGGACCATGGTTACACATTCAGTCGCCGGAATGGGCAGGTTTCACCACAATGATTTCCCTCACCGTAAGAGCATCGGTTAGTGTTCAACTAATGTATAACTCAGAAAAGCAGTGGCAATGACGGTCGAACCCTAGTAGGCCCAAGTCTCACTACTAGCCCACCGACGCTCCTAACATAGGGAATGTCTACAAGCTGAATATACAATACACGGGCTCTCTGAGTGGGAAAAACGGCGTGGGAGTTGTGCTCTCTGAAGAGCATAGACACAGCCTCTTAGATATAAAGCCTAAAGCGATCGCTTCAACCAAGCGATCATGGGGATAGCTACAACGGGGACAAACAGGAATTTACCTTTCTAGCGGGGACCATGGTCGATTCAATTCACACATGCTCAGCTGTTCAATGGGCGTGGTTGAGAATATTATTAACAGTGGACACAGTACAGATCCCTGCGGGATTATAGTAGGCAGTAAGTACCAATGTAACAGCTACATAACTTTAAGGTTAAATTTTTTTTTTTATAAGCAAACAGATGAATTATTTGTGTGTAGCGAATCTTCATTAAAAACAATAAAACTTAAATTATTCACTAAGAAGACAGACAGAAATAGCGACTTTGTGTTACGGAAATTATAGTTTATTCCTTAATAGTGGCCCGGCGCGACTTAGACATAGACATAGACATAGACAGCACTTTATTCGGTTCCACATTACATCCTTAACCTAAGGTGAGTACAGTAAATTATTATTACGATTAAATTAAAATTACGTAAGACCAGCCAGTGATGTAACGGAAACCGAAATGGACCAGTCTCAGCATAATGCTGTGAGGGCTCATGCCTGTCACAGCGCTGGTTTTCAGAAAAGCCCATGCATCCCACGCGCGTTACGCGAACGGTTAAAAAAGATACAAACAATAATGCAAATTTTTAATACATATTATAATAACACTAATAAATATATACCTACAATAAATACTACATTGATATTGAAAATAGAAACTACCTTTGCAGTACCTCACTAAAGTAATTCTAGCTATAAGTAGGTAAAACGCGAGTTCCCGGAGCGACCGTTTTCTGATATTCCAGGAGCAGGTTCCGAAGCTTAACAGTAAAAGATCGTTTGAATGTCAAGTCCCGAAGAGGTGGTGGAATATCATTCCAGCACTTTGTAGCAGTATAACGGAAACTGCCCCTAAATGCCGTTGTACGGTGCTTATACGGTACCAATATGTAAGTACCCGCTCGAAATGAGCGAGAACCCGAGTCACGCCACAGCAGTTTATCGTGGAGATATTCGGGTCGTTTAAATTTTATGACTTCGTTCGCGTACACCTACTTTACCCCTACCTACCCTTCTATGTTACTTATAAACCTTCCTCTTGAACCACTCTATCTACTGTTGAAAACCACATTAAAATCCGTTGCGTAGTTTAAAATATCAAAACGTACATATGTATATACAGACGGCGGGAAGCGACTGTTTTATCTTTGTATAGATATTATATATCTATTAATCAACATTTATTGTGTTTTATCATCTAAAACTACCAGTTAGCAATAGAGGTATGAGAGAGGTCTGTAAGGTCAATGCAGCTACAAGTTTATGTCTAGTGTTGTAGAAATTTTCAATAGCAAGATGCAGCAAGTGCCCGTTTGACAAGCTTCTCGTTGGTGCATGATTCAAGTAGTAATTCAACCATCTTTCGAAACCTCTTTGGTTAAAACGTCGCTGTAATCACCGACTGGTAAAATTATTGCAAGAAATCTATAGAAACCTGCAGATAGCTTTTGAAAGGTAGTCCGAGTACTTCGTGGTTCTCGTTATCTCTATATCAAACAACACCGGTCAGTTCTTTCAATCCTGCAATACATTTTTATTATTAGACATTAGTTTCTTGCAATGTATTGCTTCTTAAAATGTAGCTTCTGCTAAACTATAGCGATTTTGCCAAAGACCGTCCAATAGTGATACCAGGGACATCTAGTGTTATCAGGGGAACCTGTCCAGATTGGATCATGGTTACACATCCAGTCACCTGAATGTGCAGATTTCAACACGACGTTTTCCCTCACCGTAAGAGCATCGGTTAGTGTTCAACCACTATGTACATAACTAAGGGTTTCACTTTTATAATATTACTTGTGACAAATTAAGGAGTCATAATTCATTTCATTTCTCATTTCATAAGTCATTTCTCAAATCACCGTACGCAAGCAGGCGCGGCCGAGTGTACGCCCTTGACAAACTTCCACTAACAAACAACAGTTGTTGCAAAGATGAGAAGCCAGCTAGAATGAAGCCCTGAGGCCTTCTTACACAAACCTTACTTAACCGTGTTTGTTAAATCTTTGTCGGTGGAATTTAAACGACATGTTGCCATATAATCCTAAATAAATATTACTATCGCTGTCGTAGGTAATCATTATAAGCACCGGCTGCCTGTGGCCAGTATTTTTATGATTAGAATGTGATGGGTCAATAATTAATCATGGGTAAAACGAGTTCAAGGCTCTATGATCTCTACACACCGATTTATGTTTTTTGAAAAGCTTTGCAAGTGTTGTTACCTATTTCAGCTGGTGGTAGGACTCTGTGAAGCCGGAGGAGTCCGCCTGGGTGAGCACCACCGCCTTATCTATTTCTGCCGACAAACAACAACGCTTGCTCCGGTTTGAAGGATTAAGTAGCCAGAGCAATTACAGGCATGATCCATTTCATCTTATTCCTTACAGTGATAACGCACCGGCGCGCGGCGGTTCTGCAATTTTGTTGCCTGTCACCTAAATGCATGAATCGTAACATGTTATGGGCGACAGTTACCGCTTACTATCAGGTGGGCTGTCTGCTCGTTCGTCACTGCGTAGAATAAAAAATCTAGAATCTAGCAGCTCAGTGGAACAAAATCAACGTCATAACATAGAGAATTCACATCACGTCAACAGCTCGTATTGTAACTCCATTTTATTTGAGCTTCATTCAAATTAGTGGAGGATTTTGCAGAAGGAAATAAAAAAAAATGGCTTACTAAGTGTCATATGGACAACGATGGCTTGTACCAAATTTTAGATTCCAATTCACCCTTTGTACGCAGAGCTCGAACCCTAAAAAATCTGCCCAACAATACTTAAATCGCGTGCAAAATTAAACAACATTTAATAATTCTAGAACAATTTACAAAAATTTAATCAGCAAACAGGACACGCGGGTGTTGATAAAATGACTGAAAACAGACAATGCACTTTTGACGCGATAGCGCGAATAATAAAAGCAAAAAATTCCAGTTAATATTTTAGAGTCCGTCGGGTTGAGTACCATCGCCTTATCATCACAGCCCATCAGTCCACTGTAGAATTTAGGGCCTCTCCCACGAAAAGGGAGGTTATTGCAAGAGGGTTGGAGATCGCAGTGTTATAAATATAACAATGAAAAACGCTGCTGCCCATTTTCTAGTCGCCTTATTTACATTTATTTGCGACATAGGTAGGCATACAGATTGATAGATTCTATTATATTGTTTTTGAGTATCTCTGTGTTAACCCCAATTGCTAACAGTATCTTAAAGTTCTATATTTTCTGTCCATTGCAGACGGGCGACAGTTGCTGTTTTTCATCAGGTGGGTTGTCGCTCAGTAGTGCCCTTAAAAAAGCTTTATTATCTATTATTTACAACTATAAACAAATATTTTTCTACTCAATCTCTATACAACCTCTTCCTTTTATGGAAGTTTGTTAAAAATAAACATACCTAGATGAACCAAAACTCGAACTATCTATACTGACTATTACGTAATTAGTTACTTGAACCTTGCAAGGCATCTTTCGCGCTATCTCGAACGGCGCAGTAACCTTACTGCATTGGTTCAATTTTGCTCTGTAAGTTGTAATTGCTGCAATTAACACCTCATATTAACGGTTCATCCTTGGCCCATAAACAGATTTACGCAATCTAATACGTTATCTCACATATTCCGGCGAATTATTGAAGGTTACATGACCGCTCTTCCTTCCTTCCTATTTCCTAAAATTAAATTATGTAACTCTACATATAATGTTGTGTAGAGCTAACTTCCATGGAATAGGTTTTAAGCTTCTATTATTGTGTGGTCCAAAACTGTGGATAAACTTTTAATCATACAAACACGCAGAGGGCCCAGGTTCGATTACTGTCTGGGCAGAAATTGAAATGATGAATTTATCTTAGTTTACATACTCACAGGCTGCGCAATTGGCTTATCAAGCAGGCATTCTTGGAACTAAAAATATTGACATAGACACATAATGTATTATTATTATTTTATTATTAATCATTATCATTTTGAAATCCTTATGTATTGTAGCTTGACATACTTATACTGTCATTGACTAGTAACTTAACAATTATCAATAAAACATTGAATGAATTAAATAATGAATTTCTGTTACGGGTCTGGGTGTTATATGTATAATTAGTATGTATTTATCAGTTTTGTGGCACCCATAACATTGTTTACTTTGAGACTAGATGGCACTGAGCATATATATTTATTTATTATACCTACAATTAGGGAAACAGACGACAAAAAGACTGATGGAAGGGAATTTAAGAGTACAAACCTTATTTTCAGTGTTGATCCAAAATGTTTTCGACAGATAGAGCAAGAAAGTATAAATGTTGACCATAATTGTTTAGTAAATAAGGCCATTGTTCCATTTCATTTTGGATGCAATCAATGTTGTCATAACACCGGTACATTTGGTTACATTGTCTAAAAAGTAACAACTGGCTGGCTGACTATAACTGATTAACGCATATCGGAAATATCTACATCTCTAAAAACTTTAAATTTTGCGGAGACGTTTTACCTATAAATACTGCAAATGGGTACAGTTAATACGTATAAGTACTATATTTTCTCTGTTGTTTAATTTGTAACAAGAAAACATTATTAGCATGATTAGCTTACTAAATATAGTTAGATGTTTTTGCCCAATTCAACAAATGTCATTTTATCCTTCAAGCAGGAACAACAACGCGACATTGTTGCTAGACAGAAATAGATTACTTTGTGGTACTACCCACCAACTGTGCCCATTATTTCTCAGGCTCCAAGAAACCTAAACGCAATCACGCTCGAATAATCTTAGGGTAATGCTCCAAGCAAGTGATAAAGGCAAAAAGCGCGACAAAGCAAATTACACGCGGTTCGCGGTTGGGGCAAGGAGTTCGAGCGTGAAATCTGAGCTAGATGTTTTTCGCTCGTTTTGGGAAAACGTGGAACATAATGTTTTGGGTATTTCAGAGTTTATATCAGCCCAAAACATAGGTGGTTACAGTTAGGAGCGTTGGTGGCCGAGCGGTAAAGACATCCGACTGGTAACGAAAGGTATCTACCGGGTTCGAATCCCGCTGCGGCAATCTACCAATAACTTCTTTTCGAGTTATGTACATTAGATGAATACTAACCGATGCTCTTAAGGTGAGGGAAAACATCGTGATGAAACCTGCATCTTTAGGCGACTGAATGTGTAACCATGATACAATCTGGTCAGGTTCCCCTGGTAGCAGGGTCAGATGGCAGTCGCATTGTAATTACCTGGTCTGCCAAATCCTGGATCACTGTCAAGGCGGACCCCGGGCCCTCGTGCGCGAAAGCACTACCGAGACATTAACGCTAAGATCATTTTTTTTAGGTGGTTACAGTTACAAGGCTATCAGGAGGGCTATTGGCTCGATGGTAATACTAAAAAAATATGTAAATTTTACCGCAGTCACAGCGGATACGCTGTAAGTATTGCTACATTTCAATATATTTGTATACTTCATGTACTGTACCGCAGGTGGGGTCACAAGTCGGAAAGCCGTGATATATTATTAACTAGTAACGACTAAATAATAATAGCTAATTACAAAACAATGTTGAATTCCCACGTTACCACATTATCATCGGCATTATTATCTATCTAGTAACGGGCACGGATGCGTCCAGCCCGTCGTGCATGGCCTAAATCTGAACTAGCTTTTGCAGTATACCTACCGACCGACCTTAAAATTAGTCAGAACCATTTAAAACCAATACGGGAATCAGAAATGAAATCTCGTGGGAGGCCCAAGAAGCAATGGATTAACGGAGGTACTAGTGCTGGTCTGCCTCTATGACATTAGGTTCTTCAAAAGGCATGGTACCACAAAGGCCAGCACCGCATCCGCTCCCCTTATGTTGCAGATGCCCTGGACGACGGTGGCCGCTTTCCATTAGGTGGACTGCCCGTCCAAGTGCTCCGATATGGAAAAAAAAACACCACACAACCAAAACCAGGATCATCATTATCCGGGTGTCAATTCCGATTGTGCTCTCGCGCAGCACGTGCGCCAGAGTTCTGCCTTCCTCCTTCTCAATATATGTCATTTTTAACGACGTCCAAACCATTGCGTCTCAGGGCGGCCTCTTTTATGGCCACAACCATTTAGATTGATGTTATGTACAAGTAAGTAGTTATTTTAAAGGCGACTACATGGCTGGGTTGTCTGTCTCGTTCGTCATTAGGGTGGCATAAAAAATCCGTTAGGCGACGGACTCTCGACACGTACTCGATTAATTCTCCGCGTGAAAAGTAAATTATAACTGGCTACATTCCGGCTAGCCATTCGGATGTGAAATATCCGATATGCATCATCGTCTGTCGCAAAAAATGTAATGCCATTTTAATGCCAGTCTTTCTGTAGGCTCAGCAAGCCAACAGAAATACTCTCTCACATGCCTCTCTAAGGCTGGCGTGCTTAGTTTTATTTTTACTTAGTTCATTCAGAACTATTATTCACGTACGTGTTGGTAGGTAAATAATAATTTTTGTACGACGTACTTAGTCGTAGTTTCAGAACTATTGTTGTGACAGCAAATACGTGTGGTATCTTCTCTTACAAAATGTGAAAGTGTGTTTAATTGACGATTTTGCTGTAAATAATTATATGACCAATAAAAAAATACGCAGATTTTAATAAAATTTGGTACGGGGATAGATAGATTACGTGAACGCTGTGGTAGGTCATTCCACTTTTTGTGAAATCTGTGCAGATGATGCCTAAGAGTTTGGTAACAAATAACCTAATTTGCAAATATCTGAATTAAAGAACAATCAATAAATTTATTAGAGGCATTTGTTTTCTAAAAGCCTAGAAGCGGTTATAAAGTATGGATTAATTTAGCAGAAATGAACTGTTGCGGCCGGCAGAAATAGATAACGCAGTGGTACCTATGTAACCGTAAGATTTGCGTTGTTGCTTGGCGGGAGAAATATATAAGGGGTAAATAGAATCCATCCAGGCGAACTCCTGAGCCTTGACAGAGTCCTACCGCCGGCACGTATCCACAAAATGCAATGACGAAACGTGTGCACCAGCATTAGCCTATAAAACTACACGGCTGTTTCCGAACGATTGCTCTAGTCCACACTATAGCCATTGCATTGATCGTCGATAGACGTTAGGCCGGCGATCATCGCCGTTTTATGGTTACGAATAGCCTCATAAATGTCCGACCGCAAGACGGTTTCGAAAACTATCGAATTGAGTCTGCAAACAGATTTATTGCTGGACAATCAAAGGTTTGCGATACCGCAACAGCGTCGTATTAAGAACGTGTTGGGTACTTCTGGCATGTCAGTGTCAATAAAGAGTGGGGTCATGGGTCATTAAGATTTATTACGTGTAAAGGCAAAGTCCTAAGTTCTTTCTCAAATAAAATTGACATTCAGGTATTTCAATATTTATGTCAGCAAATTAAAGTAGGATAATATAAAATGAAAATAATCCTCTTGGTATTAATGCCCCGGTTATGCTTCTGTGCACGAGCGCCCGCGTTCGCCATTAAAAATTCCGATGAAACCTGAAAAGTTTCAGGCTACAGGTGCTCCCAGGGGGTGTTTAGCACGTAGGCGCCTAGGTCCTTTTTGGCGAGTCGTGCATAACCATACCGGCCGGCTGGTACTCTATGAGGGTTCACCTCCTCCCTCTACCGCTACCTGAGGGTGCCATTTCCTTTGCGTTGAGCGCAAAAAAAAATGAAGGTAATTACAATGGAGCGACTTCCATTTGGCCTCTGTGACCCTCCTACTAGGGGCACCTAACCAGATTGGATCATGGTTACACATCCAGTCGCCTGAATGTGCAGGTTTCATCACGATGTTTTCCCTCACCGGTTAGTATTCAACTAATGTAAATAACCCAGCAAACAGTCATTGGTACACGGTTGCAGTGGGACTCGAACCCAGTACCTCTCGCTTACGAGGCGGATGCCGTTTTACTCGGCCACCGACGCTCCGAAAGTAGGATAAAATATCGAGAAATATTGGTTAGAGCAATCCGTCGCTAGAGCTGCAGTGCGTAAATGAAAATGATAGGTATCTACTGAAGGGCCTACCCATTGGGTACTGGACGATCTCTCAGTTTTGTATTAGATACCCAGGAGGAGTTCATTTACGTGAGTCTGTTTTGAATATTTCATTATCCTTACGCGTAAGAACGTACCTACCTGCTTTAGATTTGTTGTTACGATATCGAAAATTCAAATCAGGGATTATTATAGGCTGGTACATCCACCCACTGTAGGTACGAAGTAATTCAGGAGTTGAATGGAAATATATTCAAAGCTAAGCAAAGCAATACAATAGACGATTGTTGTTCCAGTGATTCCATGGTTAGATCTTTGCCTCTGTATGTCAGTCATTTTCATGATACAATGAGAAATGGCCTCGATGATGGGTTGGGCTCTGAGAAGGCGGGATGTAGAGCTAGACTTAAACTAGCTTATTTAGATAGGTAGGTAGGGAGTGATGTGACGCATGCAGAGAAGCCTGAATCTTTTTATCTTTTCAATAAATAAGAATTATTGGCGTCGGTCGCCTAATGGTTAAGGGGTAAGACTCGTACCCCTCGGGTTCAAACCCCAGTGCCGTCACGTACCAATGACTCGTCTAAGTTATGTAGGTGCATTTGTTGACCACTAACCGATGCTCTTACTTACTCTATTCAGGCGACTGAATGTGTAATGATCCAATTTCGTCAGGTTTCCCTGTTAACATGGTCACGGAGGTCAGATGGCAGTCGCTCCTGTATAATTATCTGATCAGCACAACCGGGACATTAACACCAAGATAACAGACGACCAAATAAATAATAAATTTAGAAATCATGATATTGAGAGCGATTACCACCGTAAAATATGAGATCAGAAATTCGGATTGGCTCCACAAGGTCGGAAATCGGATCGGAATGGTATGCTCTCGATTATAGGTTAATTATGACATGCTGAGCAGTCTCTGGGCGGTCGCGAGTTGCGATAAAGGCGAGCAAGGCCGCGGGGCGTTACACAATGGAGGACACGAGGACGCTTTCGCTTTACCGCCCCTGTTGGCTTTGATCAACTATTTCCGCAGTTTAGAGAGTAATTTCGCTCTTTAGGGTCATGGAGTACAGAAGGGGGTACAGTGACATCAACTGATAGCCGCCACACGGGCGCCTTCAAACCTGCCAGTATCATGAACGATGTATTGAGCCCAGAACGGCATACGACGCGAGGATGCTCAAAACCGGACGAAAACAAATAACCTAAACAACAGAAAAAGTCGGATAATCCTACTCAAATATTTTCTAAACTACTAAACCGATTTAAATGAAACAAAGCTAACAACAATCTCGATTTAACTGGCTTTCAAACAGAGAAAACGGCATCCAAATCGGTCCATCCATTCTGGAGCTTTAGGGGCCACAGACAGACAGAGTCACAGATACACACCTCATTTGGATACTAATACTCAGTATAAATTTCAAAGCAAGTTAGCGTAATTGGCAATTGTGCTTTAAGTGGTAAATGCCTGTATATACTTACATTTTACTAACCACTAAAAATATGTTTTGCTTCATTCTAAATTTATAAATGTAAAAGAATGTTTGTTACTCCTTCACACAAACACTACTGAACTGATTTTGATGAAATGTGGCAGCAATGTACCTTATGGTCCTGAATAGCACATAGGCTATAATTTATCCCAAAATTCAATGTGGTTCCCACGGGAATGGAGCTGAACAGTTTTAACCAAATTTTATGAGGATGAAGTCACAGGAAAAAGCTGGTCTATTTTATTTACTGTATTGCACAACACAGCATTATTTAAAACTAAACAGTGAGATTCTTAAAGATTATATAAAGGAGGTATTAAAGATGAAACATATTATAAGAACAAATAATTTATTCTTAAAAATTGTGATTGAAAAATGTATTAAAAAAGTAAATATTTTCTTTAGTGAAACTTTTTATCGTGTACAGCTTTAGTATTGGGGGTCTATTTGTGTAGTTATTATGGAATGAGTCACTGTTTGCCTGCTGTATGCAGAGAGATGCCAAATAAAAAGTAAGCAAAGTTGCTAGACCACTTTAAAGAACAGCCTGCTCTGCAGCCTAACATTCCATTATGAATGCTGATGACTCATCCACTCATTTGCAATTATTAAAACTTTAGGTTTGAATTTTGCTTTATTCTGAGGAAAGACTTATTACAAAATGTAGGTAGGTATCTATAAGTAGGTAGGTAGGTTATTTTATTAGGGAATTAATTAAAAATTTGAATACGAAAATGTTTATAATAAAAGATAACAACAATTATGAGAAACTGCTTTAATTATATTTTTAATTTATTTATTGCCATTTTAATTATATTCAAGAAAGAATATTTTTCGTTGTGTTTGTGTAGAAGCAAAAGAAGTTTGTCTGGACTACTCAGGACCACAGCAAGTGGAACAATACAACAATGTGGTAGGTTTCTACTGCTCTGCATGCATAACTCTATGGGAGAAAGGCGTTACGCAGTACTATATGGTAGTAATTTTGTTTGTAATATAATAAAACAAAACTTACCAAAGTTAAAGTTTATACTGCGCGTTCTATTCTGACACAATCAACACGACGCCGTCTGAATTATATGAGACATTTTTATAAATATTACTTCTTTATCTCCTTAAAACTGTACAAATATAAATAATTAAAATAAAATTTTACAGCATGAACACACGACAAAATAAGTTTATTTTTCAAAAAACGCACTATGAGAAGAAAACAACACCCACAAAACATCAAACAAACAAAAACAAACTTCGGTTCATGACATTCACTCAGCTGTGAGCTGTCAAAACCAAACAATAGATTCCGATCGCAAAAATAATCAAAAATAATTATAATTTCTATTTAATCAGTGTAAAACTTATACAAAATATTTATTAATCGATCTTCACTGTACTGTAACTACTTGTAGCACATAAAATAGTATTGTAGTCTGAAATTATGAACGTTGTAAAAATAATAATTCGCTTTCTTATTTTCAAACCAGAAAATGGTTTATGAACGTACAGAAACTGTTCCTTTCATTGTTTCAGTTTATTTTTAAACCGACTGACAAACAGCCATGTGGTGACCTATACAAAAATATAAAAGATGTTCAGCCTGTCCTCTCTCCATTTTAAGGTCCTCCACCATAAAGTACACAGAAAGACGGCCCGCACCAAGTTGTTTGCCTTCAACAACAACAAACCCATAGTACACTCGCGAACAAGCAAATCGATTCACCCCATATTTTTCCATATACATTCATGTTTCTGGTGTTACAAATCAGTCTAAATTCATAAATACATAATCAATTTGAATGTGGTTTTCACGGTTTGATAGCCAATGAGACAATGATAACATCTTATTATAAGTATTTAATTTATTTATTCAACCTGATAACATGATCGCATTGAACAGACAAATTCAAAGTTCCGTGCTGCAATAGGTTGGTGAATACAGGTGATATCGGCTCCGATGTCAAGGATCATAATGATGAGTATTAAAGTAAGTTTTTAAAGAAATTTAAACATTATAATTTTTCACAATAGCTTGAATGTATTAATTTGTTTACATCATAAAGAAAAATATACAGCAGTAGATACACTATCAACTTTTTATTAACACAATAATATCATCATCTTTATGACAAAAGATTGGCATGTTTTGGATCATAGAGCTCTGCAAGCAGCCTATAAATATAAGATGGTGATGTACCCCCAATATTTGTAATAAATAGAGATATGTGATCAGCTGGCACTAGATCATACATTGGTGCATATACATGTGCTTCTCCACTTTGGAGTTCGCCATATGGGAACACATTACTTGCTGCTCCTAATGCATTGAAGCCCTGTTGATCACAAGTGAAAAGTGGTGACAGCTTATATAAAGGAGTGAGCGCGATGACTGGCACACTATAATGCTGTGCCGCAGCTGTTACAGAGAGCATTCCCACACTTGCAAGCACGGCTCCACCAGCAAGAGCTGCTCTAACACCAATTATCACTTTGTTAACACGGGACATTACACCAAAAATTGAATTATTACTGATTAGAGTAACAGGAATTGATGCATTACTAAGACGAAGTGCCATTGCATGTGTTTCTTTGTGACATGGTCCCTCCGCAACAATTAAACGATATTTCCTAGAGACGCAGCTCTTCAAGAATCTCTCTGTGATACTGCTCGCTCCATATGTGAGAATAAGCTCATTGGTATGGATGTGTTCTGGTGCTGTGGAACATATAGATCCGATACTAGATTCAAGTTCAGCTCGAAGCTCGGCAAAATAGTCTCTCAATGTTCCGTTCAAGTCTTGTTCTACCGTATCCAGGGTTTTTCGTCGAGTAGGGAGTGTCGCTAATACTAATTCCTGTAAGCTGCGACTGTTATCCGGTCGGGAATCTGTTTTGTATTCATCTCGGATTCCACGAAGCACTCTACGCACTATATTGGCAGCAACCAACTCCTGTGGTACAGCTTGGCAAATAACCTGTCCACATTCACGAATTATACCATATGCTTTCAGTGCTGTAGCTTTTTCTGACTTGCTGAATTCAAGTATAATTTGCTCCAATAAAGACACCGTGGCAATTGCTATTTTGTACGAACCATGCACTTTCTCGTTTCGAATATTGGCCACAAATTTTAAGACTAGATCTAAATATTTTCCTTCGAGTGGTATTTTAATACCATCAGATTGATCCATCGTGAATAACTAAGGTCACCGTTACTAATAAGCTTTGCAATATTGATAATTAATACGAATTCAATGAGATGATGCAATAATACAACAACAAGTCAGAACAGAAATAACAAACAATTTTATAGGTTATGTTTCGTTCAAAAAGTTATCTTTGCCAATCAACTGTTAAGTCAACTGTCAAACTACTTTCAGATTATCTTATTTCATGATGAAACGAACACACATATTAAGACGTTGCCATAGAAACCTGACGCCAAAACTTTGTTGCAAATCGGTTTTCTTTCTTTTCTCAGACAAAACTTTTAATCTAAATTGAAAATGGTTACTATGTCACGTTGGTTAGACGTGGAGGTCGGAACCGACGAAGTAGATCTAAACACCTTGCCCTCAAACCTGGCACTCGTCGATCTACAGAACGATAATGAGTTTAAACTTCTTGTCGGTGACTTGGGCAGGGGAGAAGAAATTCCAAAGTTAAAAGTAAGACATCCAAATTCAGTGATATTTATATATACCGTTCTTAAGTTAATTTTCCTAATATTCCTTTTTACTTGCCAGGTATTCAGAGGTGCCATGCAGATATCTGACTTGGCATTGCCAGATCTCCCTCTCGGGGTAGCCTCCTTCTATACAAGCGATACCTCACCTCGGGTTGCGCCGTTGACCGCAGTAGCGTTCAGTTCCTGTATTTACTTGTACCGTAATTTGAAGTTGTTCTACAAATATTACTTGCCAGCATTTGAGCTTAGTGCCACTGAAGCTGATGTGTGGGCACAGGTACCATCTAATATGCCTTTTAATGCACTCAATTGTTTTAATAAGTGGTTAGTATCCACTAAAAATTATTGACTTTTGTCAAATTGTACAAATATTTGTACAAAAAAAGTACAAAAAATGATCACTGAGCAGGTAATATTATATATAAGATCATTCGAAAACATAAAAATTTCCATAATTCCAGTTAATTGATACCATGAACCACAAAACTGAGGCCATTGCTGGACTGACGGAGAGCCTGAAATCAATACCGCAAAAGAGCCTCAGCCCTCAATCGGTGGCATTTATATCAATGTCAGAGAGCCAACAGCTGGAATACCTCGAACAGAACCCTGGTGTGCCAAAACGTAGGATACCAGAGATAGCATATATTACAACATTGAGAATGAATTCTGTAGACCGACATTCTGTCAGCGCATTAGTAATAGGTTCAGAGGATGGGAACGTAATCATATTGGATCCTCACACATTCACTATTTTGTCTCAGGTGAGTTATGGAAGTTACTTTTTTAATTTCCTGGAATCTTCCTGTGTGTCTATTAAAAATGAAATATCAGAAATTAAGTATCGCTACTTTAGTAAAATATCTTTTCTCCTCAATAACATTGGCTAATAAAATAATAATAAGTAGGTAATATAAAATTTATAATTTCCTGTACTTATCCTCTTCTCTCTTCATAATAATGTAATTGCCACATACGTAGCTGAATGCTTAGTTCAAGCAGAAACCATTTTTTAAAGTCTATTTACTCTATTGATTTCCTTCAAAATGATAACCATAGTCTTGTAATATTTGCAACTTCAGGCTAAACTGTCCACAACGAAACGAACACCGTACCAAATGGTGACAACAGGCCTGTTCACTGTTGACTACAGGATCACTGTAGCCACAAGGTACCCTCAAACATTTGGGCACCTATCTTCACTATGCTGTTTTTCTTTTTATGGGATATTGCTATAACTTTAATGTTAGTTGTGATAAGACCAGCCTGTCGTACTTTTACAAAATTAAAGTTACTGAGACTTGGCGAGGGCTGCATGCACCACTAGCAGTGAAGGAAGTTTGTTATCTGTTAAGCACATGCACTTTATGATTTAGAAGATTTTTTTATGAAATACTGACTTTCATTTAAAAACTGGGTAAGCCACAGGTATGATCAGTGTAAGCTACATTGGAGGCCACTAGGTAGCAATTAATATTCTAATATTCTATGCTTACACTTTGTTACTCCATTGAACTAGGTAGGCACCGCACCAGGTATAATCTGGACACCAGATTAATTACAATGAAAACCAGATTTAACAGGCTGTACCTACTAGGCCGTGTGGTGGCCGGCAGTGTAGAATAGCACCAACCCCTTACACTCGTGGGCGTCGTACAAGGCGACTAATGTTTCCGAGGCAAAACTTCTAGTCTCTGTAGGCTGGAAAATGGGCAGCATTTATTACATTGCGATTTCCAACCCGCCTTGCCAAGCGTGGAGTGTATGGCAATAACCTCCCCTTTCGTGGGGAGCCCTAAGTTCTGCAGTGGACTGTTGACCTGTTATGATGATGATGAGTGGGCAGGCAAGCTCTGAGCTATCTACTTAAAAACGTTGTGGTATGAGAAACAACTAGGTATTATGTCTTTTCGACAAGAGTAATACCTGGTGGTACTTCGATATTTACAATCTAACCCTGGCGCCCCAATTCCAGAGAGAAGTGCGTGTGTCTGTTGAAACGCGATTGGAAGGAAGGCCGCGTGCTGTTCAACACTGAGGAGCACGTCATAGCCTTGGAGGTGACCCCGACAGACCACAGCGTGTTCGTCATATGCGCGGATCACACGCTCGCTTGTTACAGTAAGAAGGTAAGTGCTGACGTGCCTGTGCTTATGTTACGTTATACTTATATGCTAAACCATGGATCATGGTCAAGGCGGACCCCGGGCCTTCGTGCGTGGGAGCCCATCCAGGACATTAACGCCAAGATGACCACGTAGAGGTTTAACTATTTATACCTATGACAGCTCACCTCACACACCTCACACATGTCACCTCACACATGACAGAGTCCTTAATCTAGAGTTCCATCAGTAAAACCTTAACCTTCAAGCCTTATGAGATATATCTAGAGACACTTTAGTAGGCACAAATCAATCAGCACGGCAACACCGTTCCGATTCAGACTTTGCTGTACCTAGAATTTATGAGGCTAATTGAACTTCAGGATCACAACGCCCACCCACCTGTTTCCCTTTTAATACCGTTGGCGAAACGAAGTTGATCAAGGTCTTCCGCTGGTAATCCTGAGAGTGGTCGAACAGTCTCTCGTGCCGATTGGCACCCGTGACGGTATTAGGTAGGTACAGTTATCATATTATTTGTGTTTAGATCTATGACCTCAGATCTATGCTCATAGACCTGTGGAAGTAGCGTGGCAACCTCTTTTGTGTCCACCAGTGTCCGCCACTGTTCTATTGGCTAAAATCCAATTGTAACTTTGTGCGTTTGATTTCGACCAATAGCGCAACGTATTTTGACAACGGACCTTACTCCCCAGTGGCGCCATCTAGTGAAACTTTGGTCGCACTGTACCCCTCATTTCTTTATATTTTTCTAACCCCTACAAACCCAGGGTAAGAAGCAATGGTGCCTCTACCTGGAGCACCGTCCGGTGTCGATGACGCTGGTGCCGATACTGCATCTCGGGGTGACGCTCACGGCCGTGGCTCTGGCGGCGGGTCACGTGCATCTTTACGATGGGAAGGCCAAGCGGGATACGCTGTTTGTTAGAGGTGGGTGGTCTTTTTTAAGCTGTGACTCTAAGCTGGTTTATGCGGTTGATGTTATAACATTTGACTAAATTCAGAAGCAAAAACCTTGACAGCAAATCAAAGTGGAATGTATTCTTCATAAAATAAGGTAAAGTTTTGTATCACGGCTTTTGAAAAGCGGAGCGACGCGTAACATGATATGAGTGATACATAAACGGACCTTATTATATTAGCAATACATTCCACTTTGATTTGCTCACACGCTTTTTGCTTCTGATTTTAGGCTACTGAATTTAGCCAAATGTAATAAGCGCATTAGACGGTTGGCGGGTTTCATACTCATGGTCAAAGGATGTCATACATTTAGCCAGAAAAAAACATTGTATCTACATACAATTAGGTAGATACTAACACTTTCTACTATGACGCCAAATCTGTACGTCCAACGTCACTGTGTCACTGGGCGACCGTAGGTAGGTAGGTACTAAATTCGTTATTCTAATACCATATAAAAACCCACAGAATACACTTTGTCTGACTTTGTGTAGTTTGTGTTTGTCATATTTTACGTCATAATAAAAATTGTTAGGATTTTATAATAAAAATATGAACGTGCCTGCCAGAAAAAAAAATTATTTTCCGATGGAGCAAACGCAAATAATATTTTTTTCTGGCAGGCACTTTTAAATTTTTATCCCAATAATGTATGAAACATGAATGAGGTCTTTTTGTTCTTAGCTAGACGAAAAATGTTATATTGCGTGACCCTACTAAGCACAAAATTAATATATTTTTGATGACTTTTCAGATGTGGCATCGGTAATGAAATTCGGGCGACTGGGCCAAGAGGACCATGTTTTCACCATTATCACTGCAAGTAAGTGTTTTTTTATGTTATATGGCAGACAAACAGGCAAAATGGCCATCTGATGGAAAGTGGTTACCGCCGCCTATGGACATCAGCAACACCAGGGGCGTTACCAATGCGTTGCCGGCCTCTAAAAGGACCTTTAATATATGTCGTGAACGATTCTATGTCATAGTCCAAAGGAAACAATGTGGCTATGCTTATTTCATCAATGTTTTCTTTTACCTACCTTACCTCCGCCAATTGTGTTGTTGTGCAATAAAGTTTTTAAATAAATAAATTAATAAATGTCCTCTAAGGTCATAAAACTAACGTTATTCAATAACTGTAGGTTACTATACTAAAAGTCCAATTCGTGGAGCAATGTATAAACATTTTAACCCCACATTCGTTAACCCCCGGATATTGCAAGTCTCCATCTCCACCGTAATCAGCTTGTTTGTTCGCTCGATCTACTACAAGAATTGTAGGCTACGACTTCTACTTGGTGAATTGAGAATCAATAATATAGTAGAATTTTGTAGATTTGTTTATAAAATCTGAACGTATTTTAATTGCAATAAAACCTAGTGAAATTTTTTCGAAGTCCTTATTACGTGTTACGTAAGGTTTACCAGGGTGTCGAATGACGTCATCAGACATGCCAAAATTACAGTGTTCTAGCGCATATATCTTCTATGGTTTAAGAGATATCGTGAAATTTCTTTACAGTCATGTTGTATCACAAGCCAATGGAAAGTACACTAAACAAAAATCGTGTATGATCCTCATTGGTCTGGTCGAAAACCCTTATTTTAAAACGTCATACTCTTTCTAGGGTCATCATCATTTTCCGAGCGTTAGTCCCGGCTTCTGCCAGTGTCCGCTTTCCGACTCTTCGTCTTGCGTCTTGGGCATACTCGCGATGTAAGCCATCGGCTGTCGCATCCGACTTGGCGATGTCTCCTCTAACCTGACCTCTTTCCTGATACCGGCAGGTTCAGACACCTATTTCCCACGTATCTCTGAAACTTACGCAACATGTGACCAAACCAGCGAAGGCGAGCCTCTTCAATCTTAACCGCGATATCCCTCACGCCCAAGGCTGCCATGCCACGGAGTATTCTATTCCTAGGGTAATATTAGGACGACCTGAGCGGTTCAGTTGGTTAAATAAATAATAATAATAGATAAATAATCGTGGACAAATTCACACAGCGCCATCTAGCCCTAAACTAAGTGAAGCTTGTGCTACCACGCAGAGGTCCCGGGTTCGATTCCCAGCCAGGCAGAAATTGAAATGATGAATTTTAATTTCTGTTACGGGTCTGGGTGTTGTATATTAAGTATGTATTTAACAAAATATGTAACTAGTTTATCATTTGTTTATCAGTTTTTCTGGCACCCATAACACAAGCTTTGCTTACTTTGGGGCTAGATGGCGCTGTGTGAATTGTCCAAGTATATTTATTTATCTATATTTAATTTTCAGGCGGCAACCTCATGCTGAAGATACTGAGACGCACAGCGGACTTCAATGAAGATGCCGCAGCCATCGATTCGCCTTTCGCTCCTGTCCCGGGACAGAAGCCCTGGCTGATACCAAAGAAGTCGAAGTTGTTTCTAGAACAGTCCGTGAGAGAGAGGGAGAATCCTATAGGTGAGTTCTCATCTTGGCGTTAATATCCCGGTTGTGCTGTCGCACGCGCCCGTGACCGTGATCCAAGATTTGGCAGATCAGCTAATCACAGTGGAGCGACTGCCATCATTCGAGCATCGGCGTTGGGTTGCTTGTCTGTCGGTCTTCTACAGGTATTCTACAGGTTACATATCGGAAAGTGTGCGAAGCAAGCTGCACGACCTCATTTCGCCGGCCCCGTGCCGCCATCGGAAGACGAGATCCGGGCGAGCGTTTCATCCTTATGTCGTGGCTCTCCCAGTTATCCACATGAGCCGTTTTGGTTCGACCTTTATAATGTGTACGGCTAAGGTTTGGAACACGTTTCCTGCTAGTGTGTTCCCTGATCAATATAATCTGGACGCCTTTAAAACTAGAGTGAATAGGCTGTTCCAAGACGGGACTGCTACATCTTCGGCCGCATCATCACTTACCAACAGGTGAGATGGAGGTTTAATGCCTGTCTTGTCTAATACAAAAAATATACTAATTTAACGCGGACGAAAGTCGCGTGCATAAGCTAGTACATATACCTTGCGCATATAAATTGTTATATTATTCTTTTTATGTATCTTTTACTTTTGTGTGTACAATAAAGAGTTTTTACTTACTTACTTACTTACCTTGTACCTAGGCTCCATTTTAACTATGAGTAATTTAGATTATGTCATCCGAAGCGAATTATTTTTAAGCGTCCGTCTTGATACGCTAAAGCCTAGATAACAAGATTATAATCCAGGCCATTCGTAACATAGGAAGATACCACACGCGAAATAAAATATTGGTTACCTACCAACTAAAGAATTAATTCACTTAGCTTCAAAGTAGAAGCTCTATAATTACCATAGGAAGAGCGGTGCCTCCTACCACAGGCTTTTAGCTTAAAAGGAGGCACCAACGACAGTAGATTTAAGGTAAAAATTGTGAAAGAAAATAAAGATATATTAAAGATATTAAAGAATGATGCCAATCTAGAACTATGTAAGGAACTACAATGTCAAAACTCTCAGGCTAACGAATGTCCCCTGGTACATTTGAAATGCACGACTACATGAAGACCTGAAAATAAGATCCAAATGTCATGCAGTCTCCTGAGGAGCATACGTACTTTTAAGCGATTGAAAAGGAAAGCCCCCGGGATCTAGTCGGTGAATAGACCCATAAGCTAAAGTAGCAATAAAAGAAAAAAAGAAGCAAATAAAAGCAATAGTAGGTAGTATAATAGTTTAGTAAATTAAGACAATGCACAATTGTACACTCGTGCCTTTTGTTGCAAGTCTATTATTACATTGACAAAAGAAAGATAAGAAAAAACGCTCATGAGTTATGGTAGTCGAAGGGAAGATACCCCAAGGCTGAAGTGCGAAGCACTGGATGCCAATCGGCTCCCGATACTGTTCAATCATTTTCAGGGTCCCCAGTGGTCCCCCTTGATCAACCTCACTTCGCCAGCGGTAGATATTAGGAGACATGGCGAGCTCGTTGCGGTGCTAGGTTCATCTAGCCTCAAAGTACGAAACAATCACCCATCCAGTTCCCGGGCTCTGCGTGCGTTGCTTAACTTTCGTTTTCGGTCCAGCAAGCACGCAGCGCTAGAGCAATGCCGCTTCTCCGAAGAGATGGTCGGACCAAGAATAACTGGATAACTCATAACTCCAAACGACAAATCGGAAACTATGTGGAGGCATAAAGAGGCATTACAAACTCGAAAGGAGTGACGATCCTCAGTGAGGGAACGAACAAGAAGGAAAGAAGAGAGGTACAGCGAAGAGAGGTGTAAGTAAACCTCTTCAATCAACTAGTGAAACGTAACAGACAAACGCTGTAAAAGGGATATTTGGGGTACCAAGTGCCAACAGATGGTACCTAATGTTGCGACATCGTTTTTTTACATATATATTGGAATTTTGACAGCTACGGCCACATACCCGTATGTTAAACGGCCAAATGTATTTAACTAGGTATACTCAAATATACCTACGCAAACAACTAGGTACCTATCACAAACTTTTTATATCTCTTTCACTCGAGTGTGTGCATGCTGATTAGATAGCGATGCACAGGATTTAACTTTCTTAGGATTCCTAGAATGTCTATTCCAATCAATAAAAGGGTCCCGTAGACGGTACTCGTAAAGAATGTCTGACTTCAAGATTTATTTTTCAAGGTGTCTCAAAAGAAAGTTTATATTTAGTGGATCGATTAAAAAAAAAGTAAGCCCTGTATCGAAAAAATGTTTATTGATCATTAAAATACACAATTTGGGAATTTATTTCTTAAAAATAATATCGTCCAAATGTAGACTCTCGCGTTCGCGGCACTCATTTAATCGAACAGTAAAATTACTTATGACGGCTCGGCAGGTGGACTCAGTAATGGCTGCTATTTCGTGACGGATATTTTCTTTCAAAGGCGCCAGGGAAGTCGGTTTATTGGCGTAAACTTTAGATTTAAGATAACCCAATAGGAAAAAGTCTATAGGGGTTAAATCAGGACTGTGTGGAGGCCAATTTATGTCACCTCTCCTGGAGATCAATTTGCCCGAGAAAATTTCACGAACTCGTGGCAGAGATGTATTGGACGTGTGTGACGTTGCTCCGTCCTGCTAGAACCATGTTCTTTGGTTATAGCCAGGAAAGTTTTGCAGTTCAGGCACCAAGAAGTCGTCTAACATCTCCACATAACGCTCTGAATTCACTGTAATTGCACGCCCCCTTGCGTCTTCAAAAAAGTAAGGGCCGATAATTCCGCTTGCCGACATCGCTGCCCATCCACCCACCACGGTCACTTAAGGCGAATAAAGGGGTTTCTGATGCTTAAGTTTCGGATTCGTTGCACTCCAGTAGCGGCAATTCTGCTTATTTACGTGTCCATTAAGATGAAAATGAGCTTCATCCGAAAACAAAATGTTGGTAAACGTTGAAAAGCGTTGAAAAGCTCAATTGCCTGATTTACGAAGTCAAGCCTCTGACTGGCATCTTGCGGCTTTAATTCTTGCACCAATTGAATTTTGTAGGGGTGTAATGATGATCTATGCACATTTAAAGCACTTGCGCGCTTCCGAATTGAAAGGTTCGGGTCATCACGAACAGACTGATTAACACTCTCCACGTTTTCTACCGTTCTTGATGACCTTGGTCGCCCGGATTTTGGTTTTTCCAGCGTTGTACCGGTCTCTTTAAACTTTTTGACCCATTTTCGAATAAGAGTAATGCTTGGCGCATAATTAAGTGGCGAAAACCTCGAATACTGCAGAATCTCCTACGCGCTACAGTTGCCGAATCGCCGTTTTTGTAAAACTCTCGCACACACAACGCGCGGTCTGCTCCTGAGAAACGCTTCAGAGCGACTGAATTCCCAAGAGCCAGGCTACCGATTGACATAACCCCCGCGCCCCTCGGATTCGTTGCGTTTACGCAGTAAACTAAATAAATATAAACTTTATTTTGAGACACCTTGTATAACCTTAACCTATAGTTCGAGCCTAATGGATTGCCAATAGCGTGTCTTGATCTCTCGGTGAAATACTGGCTTTAAATCGTGAATAAAAAAAACTGACAACAATTAAAAAAAAGTAAAAGATAAGCTTTTTATCACACAATACGAGTAAGATAGATATAATTAATTTTGGACTCGGTGCCAGCAGTAATGTTCGTTGAGGGGAGATGTAAAACCTTTGGGAGAGAGGACGGTTTGTGTGTCGGGGGGCACCGAATCCAAAAATAATGATATTGAACTTACTCATATTGTATGATAAAAAGCTTATTTTTGTGTTTTGAAGTCAATCCATTTAGCACGAACGATCTCAGCACAACATAAAAGTCCATCGCGTTCTCATTCTGTGTTTGTCTGACCGCCTGCTGTATGATTATGTCTAACGTCATACAAAACAACGACCGCAGAACTCAAATGCGGAACGCTTGACAGCGTGATCGCTCTCTGTCTGTAAGATCCATAACTTTGCCCGTAAAAATCTCACTCAGCCTCCAGTGAGCTACTATTTACACTAAGTTGACATTTCTTTATGCAGTTGCGAAACAGGTTTCCTTGGCTATCATAATTTTCTTGAATCATGCCAGGGGTCTGTCCTAAGGTCCCTAATTTATTTTTTCCGTTCTCATTTCTGAACGGTGGGAACTGTTTTTTTTGTATAGAAAACAGTCAGGCATTTGACGACCATCTCACCTGATGTTAAGTGCAGATGCAGTCTGCGGTGGACCATACCTGTCTATTAAATACTACTTGATGTCTACTTTGAACGCTAGGCGAGACAAAGACGTTACGTCACCGTCTGCTTTTCTTTGAATGGTCGTCTTGGCGTACCGGTTGTGCGCGCGAGGGCCCGGGGTCCGCCTTGTCCATGAAACCGATGTTTTAGCAGATCAGGTAATTACAGTGGAGCGGCTGGCATCTGACCTGCTCGGAACCTGAGCAGATTGGATCATGGTGACACAGTCAGTCGCCAGAATGTGAAGATTTCATCATGATTGGCTGTTCTTTGAATAACTACCATAAATATCATCAGACGACTGAATATGTAACCATGATCCAATCTGGTCAGGTTCCCCTGGTAGCAGGGTTACGGAGGTCAGGTGGCAGTCGGTCTACTATAACTATTTGCCAAATCCAGGATCATGGTCAAGGCGGACCCCGGGACCACGTGCGCGAGGGCATAACTGGGACATTAACGCCAAGATGATGATGGTCATATCATAAATATCATCAAACGTAATTTTAATTCCCAGAGTCCACTCATAAACGGCTGTGGCATACTAATGGACACAGAAAATAGAGAAAGTCTGCGGGGTCTGAATGTAGAGTACATTTTCATGGAACTCTAAAGATTATCGTCCACATGCTTCTTTATCAGACTTATCAATGGAAAATTTTACAAATTCGCGTATTTTTAATACTCTGATAAGCTGATTAGATTTTTTTATATCTATTTGTTTGTAAGCCGTACATCGTACCTACCTACAGAGCTAGGTATAGGTATTAGGTACAGACCACTCCTCTTACCCGTAGATTACCTATGAACCCTTCACTAATGTGGAGACTCACGTCACGTTGAATGGAAGTGTGTAACAATAAATAAATAGGAAGAAAATCCTTTTTTTTATTGCGATTAATATATACTCACACATTTCCTCCGATTCAGACCCTTTCTGGAGTCCTACATAGGTAGGTATAGGTCGACAAGAATACATCAACAATCCTTAGTAGGTAGTTTACCTATTGTAATAAATTGGATGTCTTACTACAAATTAGAATAACAGACTACTTTTTGCTCCCATCCAATACAACCGGGGTGCTCGAAATTTTTGTTATTTATTTCTTAAAACATTGAGCGATTTTAATAAAAATAACGAAAAATCAATAAATGGACGATAGCAGCGATCTCGAAATTTCTGGCATGTTGGCTACCTAAAGCTTCCATGATTAACTTGAAAATAGACAAATTCGAAGATCGTGAGGGCGTTTGGACCGAGACGATTTTATGATCCACCAATGAGAAAAGAACGGAGTAAGGAGTTGCTAAGTTTTTGGACCCCACCGATGAAGCTGAAACTATGAGATTTCCAGCATGAAATCTACATTTTTAGCATTTTTGTCAGTTTCCATGAAGCAATGAGTGCACGTGGAATGCCCAAAGTAATTATTTGTGAAAGGGTATTGAAAACAAATTGTGTCACTTGATTTCAGTTGCTTCTTTGGCAGTTTTTCGGGCCCCCCGAACCTGGTCAGAAATTCTCAATCGAATATTTTTTTTCGGGTTGTGGATAACACGGTAGCTACGTCCCTGATATGCCACCAGCCGTGTGCAGGGTGTCGGCCAGAGTACAATAGCACTAATCCATTTTGCCGCATGAGTGTCACTAATTCTATAGATAGAGATAATACCTCGTATCGCTGCGATAGTATTAACGTAATAGACTTATTATTAAATTAGTTTAATATTTACCATTTCGTACTTAGAGACGTGTGGTGTCCGACAGAGTAGAATAGCACCAACCCCTTACACTCGTGGGTGTCGTACGAGGCGACTAGTGTTTTCGAGGTAAAAGATCTAGAGTCTCCGTAGACTGGAAAACGGGCAGCAGCATTTTCCATTGTTATATTTACAACACTGCGATCTCAAACCCGCCTGCCAAGCGTGAAGATTATGGCAATAACCTCTCCTTTCGTGGGGGAGGCCCTAAGTCCTGCAGCGGACTCTTATGGACTGTGATGACGATGATTTAGAGATGAAACGCACTGCAGCACCGCAACGAGCTCGCCACTCGTTACGTGTGCCTCCTAAAACCGTTGGCGAATCGGGGATGACCGAGGAGTTCCGATAGGGACCGGACCATGATACTGGTTTAATAGCCTCGGGGGTCGTGGCACATCCTACTTGATGGAAAACGGTAACCGTAGCCCATAATACCGAGGTAGGAAGCGTTAATGTAACGAATATGCAGAACCGCAGATGCTCTATCACTGTAAGGACTAAGATGAACATTCTCTTGTCTGTATTTGAGCTGGCTTTCTCTATATTTTATCTGGAAAACAACAACGAGAATTAGATGAGGGTGTGCTACCATCCAGGTGGACTTTTTATTTGTCAGGTTTACCATCAGATAGACCACACGCTTAACAACCTTAGTCGTTCTATAAAAAGAAAAACTGTATTTCTATCAGCTATGCACGAGACCTTCCAGCATGATCTGGCACGACGTCGGTGCCTTGGAGCGACTATTTGGGGGACTTAATAGTCCCAAGAGCCTCAGAAGATTATGGTATAATTCAATAATTATACCATCATCTTCTGGGGCTCTGGGCTCAAGCCAAGCTCACCTGCACGCGATCCCCCTGCTGACAGACGGACGAGGCTCGAACGACGAACCGGCTTCTCCCTAACGGGTTATGCGGGTCAGATGGCGGCCAAAACACTACCAAGTTTCTAAAAACAGCTTTCAGAAAATCTGATATCGTTTTCCTAGTAGAAGAGCGGAGTCTGGCTGGCAGACTTATCGCTAGCCGAGATTTACCGATAGGATTAAGAACAGATCCTCCTTCTACTTGCTTCGTATTTCCTCAATGCTGAGGATATAGGAGGAAGGAAAGCGTGGGTAAGAAGAGATAAGTAGATGAAAAAACACAGTAAACTAATTACAGTACTATGTCGCTAAAATTTTTTTTATTTCAATGATTTATATGTATTGTTACTTTTGCGATTACGTATCATCGATTCCATGGGTTCAGTTGCTAACAAAGTTAATGAACTGAAACTATTAAATCGATCATAAGTTATCGCAAAGTAACAGTTTCAATCATATAAATCAAGGAATTGTTAGCAACCGAGTTTATTTTAAATGTAATACGGCAGACAAACAGGTATGCGGGCCATCTGATGGAAAGTGGTCACCGCCGCCTATGGACACCAGCAGCACCAGGGGTGCTACCAATACGTTGCCCGTATCTAAGACCTCTAATATACCTCTTGAACGATCCCATGTCATAGTAAAAAAGAGACACTGTGACTCTCATTCCACATCTGAATCGTACGAGCGAGAAACGTTGTTATGAATCTTCGCGTGAATAACGTGCATGAGAGTTACGTGATTAGCTTGCAGGCCTCTAATGTACCCTGTATCCCCAGCGATGCACGACGCCTTCCAACACGAGCTGAACCGGCTCCGGCTGTCGGCAGCGCGGGCGCTGCTGCACGCGCACGCGCACGCCGACAACTGCGTCGGCGCCGGCGCCTTGGAGCCCGTAAGGCTCGCCGCCGAGGTATTATACAAGCTTCTATTTAACTTGCACTGTTCAACAACAAATTCTCTTTTAAATAGTATTGTGTTTCTGCCGGTGAGTAAGCGCTCCATGGGGTGAGGATTTGAGGAACCGTGGCTTAGGTAGTGGAGGGGTATTTGCCTGTTTGCTGCCAGAGCAACGTGTTATAGAGGTGGGCAATGCATTGGCGATACTCTTGGTGTTGCTAATGTCTATAAGCAGCGGTGACCACTTCCCATCAGGTGGCCTGATGCCTACCTGTTTGACGCTTGCCTGTTTGCCTACCGTATGTCATAAAAAAAGTACAATACAAAAACATTTAATTCTCACAAAAAAGCATCAGGGTACATTGTTATTTAGATACTTTATACATTGTACATAGCATTCGCATCCTTATTCGTATGTAACTTGTCCGTCAAAATTTGCAAACCATTTTTTGGTATCCGATTGAGCTGAAATTTCGAAAGGTAATATGATACAATGGAGTGATAATGGAGTCGGAAGATGGTCATAGGAACTAATGAACGCAATAAGATAACCCATCGTGTTTGTGCTCTTTGGAATGGTCTTTATGAGCGTGTTATGACATTTTTTTTTCATTTGAGAGCTGTTTTTTAAAGCGGTCATTTTTCTTACAAATTTTGGGTGCCCTTAATTATTCATTCTTTCAAGCGTTTTTAATGTAGATAGGTACCTATGTTTGTGCAATTGGCCGTTAGTAAATGTATCCAAATGGGCGTGAAATGGATTCCCACATGTTAGTAATGTAAAGCGTAGCAAAACTAGCAAAACTTTCATTAAAATCATTAACGTATAGACACCCATTTTGCGCCCCATGGAATACATTTACTAATGGTAGATAGGTAATTTATTTTAATTTATTTATTTTAATAATAATGCAAGTGCAATGCAGTGCAATGTACTTGTGCAACCTACCTTAACAACTATACAGTCGTTCTCATGGACATGCGATATTAAAGAAAAAACATCAAACATTGACAAGTTGGCACGTTCAAGTACACACCTACCTACTTATGTGCTTACACAAAATGCCGAAATGTCGAAATTCCCCTAAAATGTTTATCTCAATACCTATGCACTTGTAGAAGTTTGTGATTCACTTACTAAATATTTGTTCTTGTATACTTACTTTAGAATACATAGTAACTTTGTGGTTTTTCGCAGGTGGTGGGCCTGGGCCCGACCTTCAAAGTGACCCTGGTTGTTGAAAACACGTCCTCAGATAAGGCTGTGGTCGGACTGGCCATCTTGTTTCACGTCCACACAGTCAACTACAAGGTGTCACACCCTTACATTAAGGTATGTTCTATTAGGCACTCAGTATGTACTAGCATAGTAAAAGGCCCACACTAACTCATTTTGTTTTACGGTTCCGCGAGTAAAAAGGAAACAAAACTTATGGCCAAAGACGTGATGTCATCAAAATATTTTCTTTAAAGAGATACAAATACAATAGATAGTAAACCTGGGTCCAAAAATAAAATTTTGACATGACAAGCAGGGAGCGCAAACCCTTGTCGTCTTGGCGTTAATGTTCCGGTTCTGTTCTCGCGCACTAGGGCCCGGGGTGCGCCTTGACCATGATCCAGCATTTGGCAGATCAGGTAATTACAGTGGAGCGACTGCCATCCGACCTTCGTGACCACGCCACCAGGGGAATCTGACTAGATCGGATCATGGTTACACATTCAGTCGCCTGAATGTGCTGGTTTCATCACAATGTTTTCCTTCACCGTAAGAGAAGAGTGGGGTTCGAATCCGGTACCTCTTGCTTACGAATCGGATACCGTAACCATTCGGCCACCGACGCTCACTTGTACCTTTCGTAATCCGTGCCCTTGTGCCGACTGTCGACGACTTTCATACTTTGTTGACTTTGTTGAAAGTGGCCCAACATATCGTTACAGATTTTCAGGAACAATCAGGTTCAATAGATTTTTCTTAAAAATTAATTCAATCCAAAAAAGGTTAGTTTAGTTTACTGGTATGTTGGATCACGTGCCTGCTTCGGTTGATGTTTATTGTTATGTCCAAATGGGCATTTTATAAAGAGTACTCACTCTCTAAAATGATTACGCTTTAAGCTGAGCTCTCATAATATGAATTTAATGTAAATATTTTTTTCTATAATTGAAAAGTGTTTGGTTGCCATTACGGTTTAGACATACCTCTGTAGTATCTAGGTCATAGATATTGGATATAGAGCATAGATGGAGTCTCGACCAATAGAGAATGTACACTGTCAGTCTGTCACAACTCGATACCTACAAATGACACAATGTCATACAAAAAGCTAGAACATTACGTGACTAAGGCCACAAAATTTGACAATGGCAGTGGTTATGGAGGGGTATTTGACAACATATAGTCCCTTGTACACACGTTTAAAAATTAAAAAAGGAAACAAAACATAGATTGTTTTTCAGCTCCGTCAATGCCTCTATGTCCAATTTCTTTTATCTAGGTATAGAGCGTTTATACCTATCACGTCATCATATAAACAAATGCTACCTTTGGATGCAATAGGCCACGTCATATACATAGCGCCAAAACGCTAGCCTCTTTAGTATCTGTTTAGAGGACGCGCATAGATAATTCTTCTTGCATCATACAAACAAATGCTACCTTTGGACGCAACGGGCCACGTCAACCACATACATAGTGCCAAAACGTTAGCCCCTTTATAATCTATTAAGAAGGCGCACATATCACGTAGATAGCTCTTCTTGCATCATACAAACACATCCTAATACTTTATGATTTGTCGCACCACGTGTGTGTGTTGTGGTGCCACGTACGCGGTTGACGTGGCCCATTGCATCATACAAACATATCAAAGAATAGGTTTTACTGGTATGAGACATTCGGCCACGTCAACCACATACGTGGTGCCTAAACGCCAACAGACATTGATGACTGCGTTATGTCGGTGAGTCAACGCGTTCAGGTGTCTCTCTCTAGTGTTAGAATGTCGGTATGATACGATCTTTATATGTGATGTCTGATATTGATTAGATCGTTTTTTAGAATAGTTAAACAAAAATGTCTGCCGCGATAAGAAGGAAATATTATGATTTTTCAATGTAATGTGTACTTATAATGATTTTTCAATGTCACGCACGTCTGCTTGACGTTTTCGTATAGAAAGATTGTATCTGCCTGATAGGATCTTACTTACTGATTACCTAACAAACAAACAAATCGACTAATTATTCTGATTAACAATGTTTACTTGACGTCAAGGTAAAATTACGAAATGGTACAGTATTAAGGGAGGCACGGACTTGAAAAACATATGGACCTAATTTCTCTAACAAAATAATAAGTGAAGCATAAAAATGGTCGCCTATTTTATGTGTGTGCGTGCCTTGAAACTGTCACTGGCGCGGTACAAAATGGAACGAAATGGGGGCGGATTGTTGGCCCAGTAGGCAAATTACGTAACTCTGTTGCCCACAATTCTCTAAGTTACTTTTGCGATTACGTATAATCGATTTAATAGTTTCAGTTTATTTTAATGGAACTTTGTTAGCAACTGAACCCATGAAATCGATCATACAGAATCGTAAAAGTAACAATTTGAATAATTTAAATCAGAGAATTGTTGGCAACAGAGTTACTTAGCATATTGGTTTTATCTGCGTATGTTAGGTACAATGAAATAAATCATCAAGATGTTGTCGTACCTTGCATGCTTTACTTCTTTTTAGTGTAGAATGGCGTCCGTATTTTTTTCAGGCCCGTGGAGGAAGGTAGGAAAACTTTTCCGTGAAGCTTAGATTAAGTCGGTGCTAGGCTCCACGAAAAAAAGCACATTTTTAGTCAAATGTAGATAAGAATGTACTTACATTCATAGTTCTTGCCAAACGTCCAAAATGTGGTCTAGGTAGGTCTACTAATGTCGTCAGATATCCAACATGATTGGTTTCTGTCGGTCAAAACATTAACATGCCTACAGAATCCAATACCGTATATCCCAGACGTCCTATCAGAAAGTTGGTTCGTAATCATCCTCTTGGCGTTAATGTCCCGGTTGTGCTTTCGCGTATGAGGGCACGGGGTCCGCCTTGACCATGATCCAGGATTTGGCAGGTCAGATAATTACAGTGGAGCGACTGCCATCTGACCTCCATGACCCTGCTACCAGAGGAACCTGACCAGATTGCATCATGGTTACACATCCAGTCGCCTGAATGTGCAGGTTTCATCACGATGTTTTCCCTCACCATAAGAGCATCGGTTGGTTCGTAATATAAAGGAACAAACACTCAGCAAAGTAGAATATTGCACTAACTCCTTGAACTCGAGGGTGCCGTAGTGCCCGTAGTAGGCGTAACCAACCAGAATGACTCTAACGTCAGGGCAAGAAAATGTGCAGCAGTCCTTTCCGCTGTGTATTTTAAACTTTGAGATCATCAACACGGCTGCGAGGCATATAGAGTTCTACGAGTAGTAGGTAGCTGACACCCCTATGCGTGAGAACTTGCATAAGAGAGGGGTCAATAAACTCCTCTCACATAGTTCATCATCATCATCATCTTGGCGTTAATGTCCCGGTTGTGATCTCGTGTGCGAGGGCCCGGGATCCACCTTAAACATTATCCAAGATTTGCTTTCAGTCGCCTGAATGTGCCGGTTTCATCACGATGTTTTCCCTCACCGTAAGAGCACCGGTTAGCGGTCACCTTATGTACATAATTCAGAAAAGAGTCATTGGTACATGGCGGCAGTGGTCTTCCCACATAGTTATTGATTACCAATTATTTACAGATCCCACTGCTATCCGCGGGCAGCAAACTAAACTTCCCAACGAAAATCGAGGAAGTTTTCGACGAAAACGTCAATCCTGAGGTTTTCTTCCGATCAGTGACAGGGCAAGGCGGGGAACGAGCTCTCATTAAGATATTGTTACTGAAAGAGGGCAGGCAGAGCCCCGTATTAGCTGCAACCGTACAGATGCCAGCAACAGACCCTATGATGCTGCCGTACGACAAGCTGCAGGCGACTGCGAGCTATATGGATGCCGAGATGTAGTAAATGCACGTCGAAAGGAAATAGGAGAAATATGCACATTGCACAGGGTATTATTTATCCATGATTATAATAGTAGAGTATTAAGTCTTTTTTTTATTCTACGCAGTTACAAACGAGGAGGCAGCCCACTTGATGGTAAGCGGTAACTGTCGCCCATAACATCTACGATTCATGCATTTAGGTTGCTGGCAACAAAAATGCAGAACCGCAGGTGCGTTATCACTGTGAGGATTAAGATGAAATGCCTCATGCCTGTAATTGCGCTGGGTACCTTAGCATTCAAACCGAAACACAACAATGCAAGCATTGTTGCTTGGCGATAGAAATATATGAGGTGGTGATACGCACCCAGGCGGACTCCTCAGGCTTGACAGAATCCTACCACCGGATAAACCAGTATATTATGAATGTGGAGTTCTGAGCGTGGGTTTCACCAGTTCGGATCTGCTGGTTGGTTGTTGGATGGATGTCTATGGCATCGAACGAACCCAAGCGCAACGAATATTTGTTTTTATAATTAATTTTATTTATAATAGACTTAAGAGGTTTTTCAGTAATTAAATAAGGTTTATCAAAATAAAAATGTTCTGCCAACCTATCTGGCTTGGACAGCCCTGGTTTGAGGGATACAGGATGTTTGAGAAAAACCTTTATTAAATTTCTTTATACATACAAATAGCGCGGTGCAACGTGAAGGTGCAGTGTACTTGTTCAAACAATCGTTTTGTAAGAGTAAGGCGACTATGGTCGCACGACGGACTCAAAACCGCCCGTCGCACGACCGTTGCCAATTAGGACTGCGCCTAAGATTAATTTGTTGTCTAAGTATATAATTAAATATGCAAATAAATACTGTTACACAATACCGTTTATCTTTTACCTGCCTGGTGTTTACCTACTCTAGACCACTTTACGAGAGCCCTACTGACCGAGATAAGAAGTAGGTAAGTATCTACGTAGTTATCAAACGTCCTTGCCATTCGCCTATGTAATAAATTAGCCTTTTCAAAGTAATAATAGATACTTAAGTCCTTTCTTTTTGATAATGTAGTCACCAAGTAAGCTTAGATATAACATTCGATATATTCTCCAATGTCAAATTGATAACATTTGCGTTGCCTCTATCGTTTTATTTGCATTACGCTGTATGCTATACCATGTTATAATATCTACAGGGCAGAATCTTTGCCCAGGATTTTGACCTGGGGTAAAGTTTTTGCCCTATAGATACAATGAGGGCAAAGTTTCTGGCCAAAAGATAGGTAAGTATTTTCAAAGATTAAAGTGTAGATATATAGGGTACGCTATTCGAAGTGTTACCAATAATTGCCAATGCTGTAATACTGTCAATTTTGATATATTTAGATAAAAACTTCAGTAGATATATCCACAGAATGATAATGTAAAAACAATATTTCAAAGAATAGGAAAGTATGTAATGATATTATTCGAAGTAGACACTTGTTTTTTTATTGGCTTGCTTGCGTTGGAGCTCATTTCACCTGATGGTAAGCGACGATGTGGTCGACGATGTAGCATGCTTGCCTAAAAGATATTTACCACTCTTGACTTGAAGACCCCAAGGTTATACTTCTCGGGCAACAGTGACGCAGGCTGGCTATATGGCGTGCAGCAGAGTTAAATAGCACTAACCCCTTACACTCGTGGATGTTGTTGGCCAAAAAATGAGCAGCAGCGTTTTCCATTGTTTTATATATAATACTGCGATCTCCAACCCGCCTGCTAAGCGTAGAGATTATGGCAATAACCCATTTCGTGGGAGATGTCATAAGTCCTGCAGTGGACTGTTATGGGCTGTGGTGATGAAGATAAGTGATGCAGACAGAGAGTTCCTAATAGTTCCAATCCTTACCAGTAATCGCCGAGTAGGTACGAGATGGTGGGACGTCTACCGTTATAAGCGTGTTGATTTTTTGTCCCCTTCATTGTTCGAGGGACAGAAAGACACGATGAATCGACTTCATGTTGCTCCTGAGACCACTCACTGTGAATTCGATAAAAGACCAACAGGTCGGCTACCCTTCGTCGATGTCCCAGACCTTGAAGTCGCAGATAACAGGATCGAGTCTTTTCTGAAAGATTCACTTGCTGCACTAATGCGGTCTGATGGTATTTTGTCCCATTCTCGGTGAAGAGCGATCTTGGCATGGGTCGCCTCATATTGCTTAGCTGATATTTTGGCCTGACAGATAGCCGGATAGAAAAATTGGGTTTGAATACTGGGAATAGGTATGCAGATGGCCATTGTTGCGAAGGAATGAAGCTGGGAACTTTATCTTGTAAAAACGTTAGGTTTCAAGAACTTCATGAGATGGAGTCGAGTTTTGTAGAACCGGCCAATGGTTTCTACCAAATTGTTTACGTGCCCAAGGTTTAAATTCTTTTCACCGTAAAATTGGTTAATTGTTAGTCCCTGAGTGATGACGCTGGCATCAGGACACTTGCGCGAATCCATTTTCGTGAAAGACATTTGCGCAAATGGAACCGTATCAGACAGCTTGAAAGTTTCTATCATAGGGTTAAAATTATATACAGGAGGTTTCCATGGCCGTATGGTATTCTAATAATCAAAAATTAATAATGTTGAAAATTAAGGGGTTCCTCATTTTTTTGGCGTTAGTAATAGGTGTTTTGTCATTTCCGTCGTGTCCGACTCACGGTTGACCGGTTTTAAGCTATTGCATAGCTTTTATCGCGGGCTTTGAGCGCGGCGACCGAATCAAGAAATTCCGTAACGAAAAAAACCTAACACCCCCACTCCGACCGGCACAGCGGTGCGGCGTTGAAAGCCGTGCATCGTCTAACGTCGTTTCAGTTCGGCAGACTTCGGCACGGTGTTTGTGTGCGTGCGACTAGACGTATGCGTATAGACTAGCTGCTAACTGCTCATAACTGATTCTATCTCTTTTAGACATAATGCTAGGTGAGACAGCGTGCTTTTTGGCCGCGTCCACGAGTGAGTTCGAGCCCGCGACTAGTTGAACCTTAACGTGTATATATATGGTTAATATCAAAGAAAAAACTTGAATTAATATCAAAGAAAAAAAATACTGCATAAATAAAATAAATAAATAATTATAATTGCATAAGTTTGCAATAGCTTTACCGCGGCAGTCCCCGAGTGCCACACGTATTTTTTTATTATTAGCACTATCATCATTCAAGTGTTGTTATTGTTACGATAAAGAAAAAACAAAAACCCTCCTTAATTTTCAACATTAATTTGATTTTATAGCGGCCATAGAAACAAACAGATTCCATGAAAATGTCAAGTATCTGTCAGTTTCAAAGATACATTCCCGCAAATGTTCTTTCCTGATTGTCCACGTGTACCAGATCCGGTGACGCCTTGTGGCTATTATTACTGCGGCCTATACCATCACTGATGCTGACACTTACTTTCACGGAGCAGTCGCTAGTCTTAATTGCCTTTTGATTTGCGCTTTAACCTTAAACTAGTCCTTTTATTAGTTTACCTTTACATACCTATTGGCCAAATTTTCAGTCACGTTCGTGCAGCGTGTGAAGTCTTGCCAGACAGACATGAAACAATATCATATACCTCTTTAATTTAGAAATTTACGGTACTGTTAGTGACAGAGTAGGTACATGGCTAGCTGCAGCGCGAATCTTGAAACCATCCATATAGGTACCGAAGCTGTTAACAGAACTGATAAATTAAATTACCTTGGATCTGTTCTGCACGAATCCGGTGATATCGGTCCCGAATCTCTGCAGCTTGGGCTAAATGGCGGGAACTCACGTAAATCCCGATAAAACCTAAGGGACTTATAAACAAGAGCATATTATGCCTGTGATGCTCTATGGCTGCGAGACCCGGCGCTGACGAAGCACATCCGGAAATCCTAGTCAACGAAATGGAAATGCTGCGATGGATGTGCGGACTTATGCGACTTTACCGAGTACGTAACGTGTAGGTACATCCGTGGCTGCCTTGGCGTGAGGGATATCGCGGATAACATTGAAGAGGCTCGTCTGCGTTGGTTTAGTCATGTGTTGCGTATGTCCCAGGGATACATGGTAAATAAGAAACCTGTCGGTATCAAGAAAGAGGTTCCGCGGACGGCTCAAAAAGCGATGGATTTAATGGAAACAGCCAAGCCATACTTTCTGACCAAAATGTAGGGTTTGTAGAGCTTGGCGAACTTTTTCTCAGTGAAACCGTGAAGAGCTTACGAAGCTTGGCCAACCATTTTATAGGAGAATGTTCTTTTTGACATGACGCACTAATATTTTTATAAATGTTTCTAAGAGGTATAGCCGCAGACGGAGAAAATTCTCTTCTAACAATACAAGAGGTGATAAAAAGATCATTATCATCATCATAACAGCCGACAGATGACTACTGCTTGGCATATGCCTCCCCAACAGATCTCCACAAAGGCCGGTCATGTGCTGCCGGCTGGTACATGCGATCTTTACCAGGTTATCGGTCCACCTACCTTTCGGTACGTGATCGCCATCCGAGAACTTTACTGCCCTATCGGCCATCTGTTCGTCGAGCTATGTGTCCTGTCCATTGATACTTTAGCCTGGCATCCCTTCAGAAATAATGAAATAATAATCTTTAAAAAGCGTGTAAATGAACATTACCTTTCCTTATGTGCCTGAATGTTCTGCAATCATCTTCATCATCTTGGCGTTAATGTCCCGGTTGTGCTCTCGAGAACGAGAGCCCGGGGTCCGCCTTGACCATGATCCAGGATTTGGCAGGTCAATTAATTACAATGGAGCGACTGCCATCTGACCTCCATGACCCTGCTACCAGGGAAACCAGACCAGATTGGATCATGGTTACACATCCAGTGGGCTGAATGTGCAGGTTTCATCACGATGTTTTCCCTCACCGTAAGAGCATCGGTTAGTATTCAACTAATGTACATAACTCAGAAAACAGTCATTGGTACATGGCCGGAGCAGGATTCGAACCCGGGACCTCTGGCTTACGAGTCGGATACTATAACCGCTCGGCCACCGACGCTCCTGAATGTCCTACAATACCTGTATATATTTATTATGTAAATATGTATGAATATACTATTGTGTGTATTTTGTATTTCCTATATAATTTTTTTTTGAATTTTTTTAAACTATTACGCACGTCGCATCCCCTATACTCTACCATGTCTCTCATGATCGAACGCAGACATTAGGCATACAGTCTTTGTAGGTCCGCCAGTACTCCGCCTAAAAAGGGACAACTCTTGATGGCTTGCTTTCTTTCTTTTACTTGTCATCATCACTTTTCTATTTATAGGCGATACTAAAACGGATTACTCTACAAGATATCGAGTAGGATGTAGTTTTAGGTAGGTCATCAATAATCAATTAAATTCGAACCATATCTTCGCTTAGGGTGGGATTACTGTCCAATTTGATATCTGACTGATTACAGATTCGAAGTACAACGTAGGTAAAAAACATAATTTACAAACATCACTTATTATGTAATTCTATATTTTTATGGAGCGTCGGTGGTCTAAAGGCTAGCGTGTCAGACTCGTAAGCGAGAGGTACGGAGTTCGATCCCCAGTGTTGCTATGTACCAATGACTTTTTCTTACGGTAGGTAAGGGAAAACATTGTGATGGAACCTGCACATTCAGGCGACTGGGTATTGTCAAGGGACATGTCGACAAGGGTGGTCCCTTGTGACAGTTCACAGCGCAAAGGCTACAGTAAAGAAACATTTCGGTGAGCAAGTCTACACCGCTCCGAAGAAAAACATTTAAAAGTTAGCTACCTTTGTGGCTCCGAACTTTTTTTATATCAGGTACAATACCTGATTCATTTATGAATACCCAGCCGGGGAAGCGAGCGGGCTATGTAAGATTCACCCGTCTCTATGAGCAACCTACCATCTAAAATAAAACCTGATGGTGCCCTTCTCGCCGCATATTGACGGAGCCACTGTACGCGTGGGGAAAAGATTTCCATATTGCCCGAAAATTCTACCGGAGGGTCGTTCGCTCAACGTGAGCTAAAACTCGGGGGTGGCCCTCTTCCCTTACCCGTTCCGACACCTCCTTCCGTGTTAGGACTATTTCACAGAAATCCCCCCCCTCCCCTGTCGATTATATGTAACCACGGCCGGCAGTGAGAGCGCGCGAGCGAAAGCGCACCCATGTAGGAAATTCGCTATAGTATGCTGCCGGCTGCGCCATGCCCTCAGCAGCGCGACACTCATCACACTGTGGCGTTGGTTGTTTTCTCGCTACCTTGTGCAGATATTTGAAGAAGCAACCATTCTCGAACATTATCTTTATGAAATTTACTAACTAAGAAATCAAATTCATAATTGCAAATTGTAGTGTATCGCAATAATGCACACAACTTCAGAATGGCTTAAGGAACCGCTACACCTATTTGACTAACTATTTTTTTGTTAGGGTAGAGTAGGGTAGGCTAGCGTAGGATAGGATAGGGTAGGGGACACCACGTAAGCGAAATCGCGCCGAGCCAGTTATGGTTTAGGATAAAACAATTCGCATCACCGGCATGCAAGTGGACACCCTCCACAGGCCACCACTACGTTTGTAACGCTATTTTTCACAAACAAGTAGGTGTGCCACATAGGTGTGTCCGCGCCCTCCGAATCCGCCGGTATACTTAACTGAATCACTTCGATAGCGAGTCAAGTGCTCCGTAAACACTTACTGCGACCCAGTTATTTTCGCGATAACTGGACGGACTTATCGAATTTTGCGTGGAAAAATCTTGGGTGCGCTTTGCTGGGGATCTTTGTGGATAAGCTGGGTTGATTATACTTACTTATAGCAAATTTATAATCTTACCTTTTTAGGTAAAGGTGCCTACAATTTCAATTTCTCGATTAAGATTTCTAGCAGATTGTAGAGTACCTAGATCCCTAGTAGAACACTACTACAGGGTGTCGCAGGTCCGTGGTAAATTGGTCCATGCTCGAGACCAACCCCCAAAATAATAAATATGCTTGGACCAATTCACACAGCGACATTTAGCCCCAAAGTAAGTAAAGCTTGTGTTATGGGTAACTGATAAACTACTTTTTTTAAATACATACTTAATATACACACCTACTACACCCAGACCAGCAACAGACAATAAAATTCATCATTTCAATTTCTGCTCGGCCGGGAATTGAACCGGGGACCTCTGCGTTGCAGACCGGCAGGTAAACCAAGTAAACCACTAGGTCGTCACTTCTAATTATACCGAATCAGGATTTTCACCGATATATGTAGCTTCACAGGGTACGTGTGCCGGCAGCGGCGACGCAAGATGCGATCTTCGAAGGACTTGGCCTCCTTCCAGACCTTACAACCTGACGGCGCTAAGGGTCAGCTGCTGAAAATCCGGAGGAATCTTCAGCGGCGCCACAACTCCACAAGACCTGTGTGCACTCGCCCTTTGTCATTCTATTGGGACCTATAATGTCATTTTATATTCTAGACTAGTTCTTGCCCGCGACTTCGACCTCGCAAAATTCAGTTTATAACATTCAAGACCCGTTCCCGCGAGAACCACATTGAATTCCGGGATAAATTATACCCTATGTGTTATGTTATTCTAGGCTATAGGCTATATTGATGTCAAAATTCATCAAAATCAGTTAATATGTTATGCGAGAAGGAGTAATAGACATCCTTACGAACTGTCGCTTTTTGAGTTTTTGAGTGGCGACCACGTACCGAAAGACGCAGCGTGGGTACGCCTTTCACAAGGTGGACGAACTGGTAAAGATCGCAGGTACCAGCTGGATGCCGAAAGCTCAAGACCGGCCTTTGTGGAGATCTCTGGGGGAGGCCTATGCCCAGCAGTGGGCGTCTTCCGACTGATATGATGATGATGATAAAGATATGATGGGGATCCAAAGCCAAATCCACCTGCTCGTGGTCCCTGCTATCACACGAACGACGCTCTGGCGAATCGACTTTCCCCTATCGGGTTGTGCAGCACAAATGGTAATCGACGCAAGTAAAAATCCAAAATACCACAATTTTTAATAAAGGTTCTAGTGGAGAAGAATTTTCAGTAAAACTGAAAGTGCTTTCGTACTAGAAGCGCGGACAATGACATAAACCGGAATTGAAAAGGTTATTATATTACTATTATGCTAAAGGGCTGATAGTGTAGGACTTCGATGGACAACATAAGAACAAAAGCCGAAAATTACGGGTACGCTGCTTGCGACAGGACGAAAGTAGAAAATATAAAAATTTAAGAAGAATAGCTGAAGGTTACGGGTACGCTGCTTGCGACTGGACAATTAAAATTAAGAAGAATAGCAGAAAGACAAGAGTTAAAGAATAGCTGATAGCGTAGGCACCTGCCTACGTTGTTGCAACCTTGCAACAGGACTTCTATGGACAGCATAAGAAGTATAGCCGAAAATTACGAATACGCTTCTTGCGACAGGACATCGAAGGAAAATTAAGAAGAATAGCAGAAAGACAAGAGATGAATAGAGTACGCGCTTGCGACAGGACGTCGATGGACCAAGTATATAGTATCTATCCTCCTTCAAACTGACCCGATTCTGGTATTCTTGTTGGCTCCAAATCCTTTTGCTCCCATCCTGACTGCGACAGTCCTTCATTGGTATCTCGGGCTGGAGGTAGCGAAAATCAGTGGAGGACGAGATCTGGTGTAGCCTAAAATCGACAACTCCCACGTCTAATGCTGTATCCGGAGCAAACCAGCTCTTTGGTGAGACCCGTGACATCCAGTGGCCTTGGTTGCTCAAAATACAAGTACAGACGACGGAACCACCGATGATGGCGACGCCGTACTTAGTTGTAGCTGATATGACCTACATACACCCTTGCAGAAGCATTTCTGGCTGGTGTTGTACCTTAACGAAACGGAACGGAACAAAAAATATTATTTATTTATTTATTATTAGCAACACTTTGAGGTCCCAACTACTTACCACATCTACGTCGTGATGAGGTAGGTACTTACCGCCGTCCCATAGCCGGATCTGGTGTACTCTCCACTCTCCTCCCGCCCTCTCCTCAACTCTTCCAGCCGCCCTCTAGGACTTTAACTTTGCGCATTATATGGCAATTCATTGCTTCCTGGACGTCCCGGGGACCTTTTTTTAGATACTAGTAAGTTACTAGTAATATTGGTACTAGTTAAGTAGGTCTGTTTCCCTTTCCCAAGTATCCCTGGAGCGTACGCAGCACGTAACCATACGTCGAGTTTATTTTTACCTAAAACAAACTTGATGGGTGATTGTTAACGGTTATCGCATATCCTTTTTCAGATTACAACAATATATTATTGTAAAAATATAGTGTGCCTATATTTTCCTACGTATATCGAAGTCCGTACTCGTATCTAAACACCATTATAAGAAGAACCTACATCTTATACAACTCCACTCCGAGAAAAGGTCTTTAAAAGTGGTGGTATATATGTTAGTATATTACTAAATTTATAGAATTATAGATAAAATTCGATACAAGCTAGCAATTTGGAAAGATACGTGTGATACGGACAGTTTTTATTATGGGCTTAACGTAGGGTTGTCGATCCATAACTTTTATCAATAAGTTACGGATCGACATATAATATATAGATAATAAGAGGTATAGAAACTTGCGTTATTTAATTGTATGTATTTAAATGTATTGCGGGAACCGCTTTATTCTAATGCGTTATAACGGTAAGACCGAGCGACATGTATGAGAATTTTTAAATTCAGCGATGTACAAAACTCTGGAAAACTTAGCAACTTGTTGCATGATTTGCTTCTGACCATGAAAACTGGAGCGATGTTTGGAGATCTCTATCTAATAGGCAATCTATAATGCTTCAACCTATAATATTTCAATTGTTTGCAATTACTCAAAGTACTTACCATTAATTAATCGTCGTAAATTACCTGTTGCGAACTTAGATCAACGTTGTAAAACAATAGACTATCTCATCTAATTAGAGGTCGCTTGCAGTCATTGGTCAAGGTGTGAAGAATAATATTTGCATATACCTACCTAGGTTAATCAAAGAAATAATTCAAACATTCTATCCAACTCTAAAGAATCTCCATAACTATAGAACTACATACTACAACGGTATGTGTTGCACTGACAACAACTACAACTTTAAGTTGTTATTGTAAGTAGTTACCTAGTCTATTTTTAATTTATTCGTACGGCCTTCACAGATGAGCCAGTCAGTAGTAAGTCAGTAATCAACCTGTCACTAGGTCCGCCATTTTAAAAGTTAGACTAGGTCTATTATCTTAAGATGACTTACTCTAGGTCGACCTAAGATTTACTACTATTACTCATATAAGTGACATACTTATACCTACCTATTTGTTTCTTAAATATTTACAGATAATTCTGAACATACATATAAAACCGCCCAAAACGTGTACAATATGTAGTGTAGGGTTCCGTAGTTGCCATAGCTATACGCTCTTATATTTCTGGCATTATAAATCAGTTTATAACTTCATAAATACATATTCGATTTAACTCCGTTTTTGCGGTTTGATAGCCAATAAGGCATTTTTTTTTATATTAGACAAGACAGACATTTGACCGCCATCTCACCTGTCGGTAAGTGACAGCAGCCGAAGATGGAAGTATGAACGCCACCTCATAAATGTATCTACGAAATTTTAAAAAAATATTGTCTGTGGTAAAGCGATCGTGTTGAAAAAATTAATTAATTATAGAGGTATTTAAACCGTGAAAACGGAATTACAATGGAATACCTAGGTATTTATGAAGTTAATACCTATTATAAACATATTAAAAAGTTACAACTGCACCGAGATTCAACTTATTTCAAGACATTTATGACGCGGACAGACCGCGGTTTATTCGACGAACATGGTGAAACTGTAACCTACCTTATCTTTCCTACGGAACCTTAAAAAGTTCTAAAAAATTCCTACGTAAACAGGCGGTGGCAGCCCTGGTCAAATATTTGTTTTCAGCTTTACTGCGCTGGATTTAACGCGAGAGCTGCCTGAAAATTATTCAGTTCCCGAATCGATCTCGATCTAGCTCCTCCTAACTTGGTAAGTTCAATAATTTTTTGAAAGTTTTTTCGTGTTTATTTTTTGTTAGGCATGGTTATTTCTAAAATTTGGTGTATTTTGTAGTATTGTAACTTTAAGGTGTTGTTTTTTTACTTGCATTCTGGGGTTGTGTATAACTTGTATGCAGGACCTGTCTAGTGAAATTTGTTTGGTTCGATTCTGTGATCGATTAACCTCGAATCCGTTAATCCGTTGTTATATTTAAATCATCGAATCTGAACCATCGAATCTGAACCATCGAATCTGTTACATTTAAGTACGTTCACAATCTAAGATCTCTTTCGGAATCTCTATGTATTTTTCTAATTCTTAATAGTATATAATTACCTAGATTTAGCATTGTGCCTAGGCTGCATCAAGTTTTAAAATTAACTACCCCAATTTGGTACAAGTTTGGTACAACTGAAACTGATTTTTAATAATTATTTAATCGTTTAATGATTTAGTACCTAAACTTTTAAAGGTAACATTAGTATGTGAGGTAATTTGATTAGATAGGACGTGACTCGTTGTTTACCTACAATATGATTATTATAATAAGTATATTATATAATTAACAATAACAGCAGGTAACTTTGCGCAGCAGTGATTAGCTCCTATATCTGTATTGGCAGTAGGTAACTAGTTTTTAACGAATTCTGTAGACATGGGAATTTGTAGAGCTGGGGCTCTGTACATCTGGGAATCTGTAGTCATGGGAAATTTTTTTTATAATCCACCTACTTATATTGTTTTTGTGTGTTTTGGTTTTGTCTACCTTCTAAACCAGAAATTCATTTGGTTTATATAACCAATAAGCTCGTTTTAGCCACCGCTGTTTGACACTTATTTTTTTAATTATCTAGTCAAGCATTTGACCGCCATCTTACCTGGTGGTAAGTGCATGCTTATCTAGGAACAGCCTATTAACTCTAGCCTCGAAGGCGTCAGGATTATAATGATCAGAGAACACACTAGCAGGCAATGTGTTCCATTCCCTATCTCTGCTTTGTATTTAGGCGATTCGTGGTTTAGAGGAATTAGGAATTAAGTACTCAGAATTAACATGATTCCTGCTCTGAGTATGAATGTTGGTACTTTCGTATATTAGGGTTGCGCTTGTCTCATATAATGTCCTTGGCGACATGATTCAGGTTTTCGCAGGTTAAGTAATTACAGCAGACCGACTGCCATCTGACCTCTGTGACTAACAGGGGAACCTGATCAGATGGGATCGTCTGAATGTACAGATTTCCTCACGATGTTTTCCCCCATCGTTAGAGCATTGGTTAGTGTTTAACTAATGTAGGTACCTACATAACTCATACGAAGGACATAAAAGGGCGGCACTGGGGATCCAACTCGATACCTCGTGCTTACGAGGCGAACCCGCTAACCATTAGGCCACCGACGCTCTTAAGCGCAAGGTTGTAAATAATACGAAGATGGTGGATTAAGACATAATCTCTGTGCCCAAGATTTATGAGGAGGATTGAGTCATCATGATTATGACGTTAGCCAGATGAGATTATTCGTAATAGGTAAGTAAATATTTTGTAGCTTCGGGATAAAATCCTTGGTATTACAGTATTTACAGTAGAGCAACCATATCGGTCAATCCCGGCTTCTTTCAGGGTCCACTTTACAGCTTTCTTCTCCCTTTCGCATGGTCATCGGCATCCTACAATCCATCACGCATATAACTTGGCGTTTCCTTTTTCATCGCTTCTGGTACCGGCAGTTTCGATTTCCCACGTAATAAGTACCTACATTATCAGGCAAACCTCTTCGTTGTCTCCCGCGCCAAGGCTGCCACGGCTGTACTTCACATGTATGAAGTACATTCGTCCGACTATGTACTCGGACAAGTATTTGGAGTATTACCTTCTTCAGTTGATAACCAGAACATTGTATGCATAATAAACAAGTTCCTTCACAAATGAAATTCGTATGTACAATCGAGGTGTCGGTCGTCGTTCCAGTCCCAGCCAACACAGCCGCAACCGCCCATTTACGTTTTCACTGTTCATTCGAGTCGAGTGAAAATACTTTAATCGGCAGTTAGCTTGCGCCTGTTGTCTTGCTATAATCGCACGTTAAAAACTGCATGGCGTATTCTGTCGTCCACTGGTCTTTACCCGCGCGGTACTTTCGTTTCGCACACTGGAAAGTGCGGTCTCCAGTCAGTTTCCCGCCAAAGGTGTCGATGACCTCGAGCAGCATGGCCGCCAACCGGAAAGACGCGCGCAGTGGATCTCAAATCTTAATCTTAATTGGGATGGAATTTCACTGGTTCTGGTTATAGGTTTTCACCAAGATAGGCCAGGTTTCATCTTCTATATTTTGGCGACAAGCAACAATGTTTGCTTGCTTGTCAAGCTGTTGGTTCCCTTAGTAACAATGCATTCGATGGTTCTGGTAGGTATTTTATAAAAGTCAGATTAGATATAAACTAATTTGAATTATTTATTGTGTTTATTGAGGACGTTTAATCTCTATAGGTATATATAGGTACCTACTATCTACCTACTTAGCGAGCGCGTGAGTGTTTGCTTGTTTGTACCTAATTATCTACTTATTGTTTGTATTAGGTAGGTATTACATAAAAAAATAAATTAAATGCAATGGTACCTACCTACCTACTCTACATTATATTACGTAGGCCAGCCATTCTCAGCGGTTTTCAACCTCGCGCACTTCGGATCTCTGTAACCACTCAACTTTCCCGCGGGGACCTATTCCCAGGATAAACAGTAGCCTATGTTACTCACAATCAGTCACATGCACAATTGTATTAGTGAAAGTTTTTTAAAACGGTCCAATACATTTTGAGTTTATTCATTACAAACAAAAATACAAACATTTTCTCTTTATGTACCTACCTATATATTATGACATAAACTAAATAGTGATATTTATTTGTTACAGATCTCACTTACCTGAATCAACAGCCATGTCCGTCGACGCGGTGAGTTAACATCAATAACATCATAAACTTTATCAGTATACTGATAAATTTTGTGGTTTCTAACAAGGATTTTACTTAAGTAACCTCATTGGTTTAAGCATTTTGTGTCGTTATTAAGGATAAATTCACACAGACTAGGGTTATAATTAGAATTAGCAAACTATCGCGTACCTACCTTTGTTTATGAGTAGCCCGATATATCGATGCAGTTACATGCATCATGGTTAAAGGAAACAGAACATACCTTTAATATGTGTGATAATAACTGCGACAGTTTAACACATTATGTTATAAAAACTTTAGTCGTTGCTGTATTGAACTCCTTACTTTCAAACAACAAACCACGAAAAGGCAGGATTAAAGCTAGGTAGGCATCATAAATCGTTTCTCGTTGTCAATACTGACGGAATATCTCGTTGTGGTCTCCAGAAATTCCAGACCATCAGCGGCCAGGTGAGGAACTGGACCAAGAAGCCCTCCGACAGCGAGAACCTCTCCCTGTACTCGCTGTACAAGCAGGCCAACTTCGGAGATGTTAACATCCGTAAGTATTTTTTATACTACGCACAAACGAGCAGGTAACCCATCCGATTTTAAGCGGTAACTGTCGCCCATAACATCTACGATTCATGCATTTAGGTTGCAGGCAACAAAACCACCGCAGGTGTGTTGTCACTGTGAGGACTAAGATGAAATGCCTCATGCCTGTAAATGCGCTGGCTATCCTATCCTTCAAACCGAAACACAACAATGCAAGCATTGTTGCTTGTCGGCAGATATAGATAGTGGTACTCACCCAGGCGTAGGTACCTACTCCTGAGGCTTGACAGAGTCCTGCAATGCAGTAGTTAAAGTAGGTACCTACTTAAATGAGAGAGAAATTAGAAGATCAATCTTACTCTACCTACACATTATACCTATCAGATTTACAGACATCAACAGCCCATAACATTCCATGCTGGACTCGAGCCTCGTCCACACTAGTGGAAGGTCCTGCCATATCTCGCTTCGTAGCCGGTTAGGAGATAGCAGTTCTAAAAATACTCAGCTTTCTTTTAAGGGCCCTGTTTATAAACATCTTACCAATGTATTAACAATATATCAGGTCAATCGTTTTGGATGGTAACGGACGGGTTTATAGAGTAGTTACCACATGACGCCCTTTTCTTTTTAATTTTCAGCTGCGTTTGTAGCCTAGCCATTTTCACCACCACACACCACACCAAGCGGGGCAAATAGGAACCTTCACAGATTAATTTCAAAATAAATTATGTCCCGTATTTATGCAGATTAATTAATTGGGAAGTGAAAATGTATATACCTAAATAGGTATCTACTTCAAAAGTTGTATCAACATCATTACTTTTTTATTATCTTTTCTTATAACTTGCTTCAGACCACTTAACACTTTCTTACATTAGGTAACCTTAATGATATTATAGCTTTGCTTACGTAGATTGTAGATACTAATTTCCATACAATTATCAATGTACAAGGCTGTCTGACTTTGGCTTGAACAATACCTTGTCTGTAGTATCTAACCTCTGATGAGACATCTTGAATACCTACCCAAAGTGCCTAACAGTAGACTTTTAACAATTCAGTCGCAGATTCTAAAGATATGACTTAATTTAAAATTAAAGGCAAATAGATGGTAATCGGGAAAAGGGGACTTTGATGTGGGATATTAGAACTAGGGATATAATGTAGTTAAGGAAGGTTCTGGCAGAGTAAAATAAAACTTTCCAAGTATGAGTTACATACAAAACGACTAATATCTTGAAGACAGGTTATCTAGAACCTCGGCAGACTAGGAGTCTTATTGGCTAACTCTGGACCTTTACTTTAACTTTTGCAAGTTAAAACTTAAAGGAATGACAGTTTTGTTAAACATATTTTAAACTATGCTTCATGCAATATTGTTTGCATGAAGCGTTGAAAGGCCATTGTCAAAAATCGTGACAATGGACTTTCAACTTAATTGTCATTCTTCTAAGTTACCGCGTTTTTCGTCCCCAAATAAGACCTTGCCGCACCGTCCCATTACTCACTATCGACTCATTCTTCCTAGCTATTGTCGATGGCTAATACGAAAGAGAGAAGAGATAATAAGAAGCACCTATACCTACTACACCAAAGAAAAACATATCAAACTTAGAAATATTTGTTAGACTCTTGTACTTGTAAAAAATTGCCCAATGGCGTTGTAGGTTAAAATAGATCGGGTAACTTCCTACCAGTGCCACTGTGGTATATTTTAATCACGGCCACGGGTAAAGCAGCGGACTGTTACGGCTTTTTGTTGTTGACTTGATCACATAATGAATTCTTAGTATAGTTCTTAGTATGCACTTGTACTTATAGTTGTTATATCTATTCGCAGCGGAGCCCAGCGGCGTGGTTGAGAAGGCCAAGTGGAAGGCATGGAGCGATCGCAAGGGTATCTCTCAGGATGATGCCAAGAAGCAGTACATCGAAATCGCCGAGAAACTCCAGTCCAAATACGCTTAAATAATTAATTACTAATAGGTATTTACTAATATTTATGATACTGTTACTTTACTAATAAATAATTGATATTTAAATTGTGTGTTGATATTTTAATACCTATCACAGTTTGAAAACTAAAGCTTGGCTTATCACCGACATAATTTTCTTACGAAGATCGAAATAGATATAATTTAAATAATTTTATATCTCTGATAAATATAACAAAAACATGTTGTCAAGTTAACGCTGATTGTTTGCCATGATCTGATAGAATAATGCATGAAAACAATTACCTACAGATAGTAATCATCTTGACGTAAATATTCCAGTAGTATTCTAATAATATATATAAAAACCTCTACAAAGGAGTTATAAAAAGATTGTATTCATTTAAGTCTTGCGTCTCTTACTCATTACCCATTTACCAGATTGCGTAGACAAATCTACAGAATGCTTTTGTTTTAAGCACTGTCATTCTTTCTTTCACACGTCCTCACGATTGCCGAATTTGTTTCTCTGTTTTAAAGTTGATCGTGGACAGCCAAAGGCAATTTTATAAGTTAATACCTCCTCCCCTGCTAACATGCTGTAGTCGCCGCTGGAAGGGTAGGGAGACGCAACATATTTTTACCTACTAAGCGGATCACGTCATGAAAAAGTTCGAAACCCACTGCATTAAATTACTATTATGTTTAATAATCAATCAATCAATCAATGTATTTATTGCAATGTATATAATAAACTACCTATGCTGCCCTATCACTAGGTAAATGTAATAGGTAGATACAGGGAAAGATGGTATAGTATCGGACACATTTTAGTTGTAATGAATATTTCTCGAAATTGGAGACATGGATATCATTTCATTTGATCATTGGGTGCTCGCTGCGCTCACTCATTCACCGCGCATTTCATAACAGTCCACTGCAGGACTTACAGTCTCTACCATTAGTGGGACGTTGTTGCTTTATTATAAATATAAAAATAGAAGACGCTGCTGCCCATTTTCCAGCCTACGGAGACTCTAGATCTTTTGCCTCGCAATCATTAATCGCCTTGTATGACACCCACCAGTGAAGGGATTGGCGTATTCCTAGTCTGATTAACACCACACGGCTAACGCACCGCACTGCTCATTTAATTACTTCTAATACAATTACCCCAGTCCCTAAGTTACCTACATTAAAAAAAAATTTTGTTCGCTGCGCTTTCTCATTTAGTGGTTTGGGTGTAGGTTTAGTTAATTTTGTCCCATAAAGACGCCAGACTATTTAAAATTTCAAGATCGATGAGCTCGTCCAACCTTTGTACAAAGACGTTATAACTTGCATTGCCATAGCAGTGTTCTTATGTGAAACTAAAAAACATTGTAACATCTGTAACAACGACAAGAAAGCAATAAAGTTAATGATTGTGATTGATATTTTTACAAAATCAAACCTTGCAGAAGGTTTTAAGCGTCAATATGGCAAAAATTTCGAGATCACTGTAGTCGCTCATTCACTGCACATTGAGATGAGTTGAGACTTACCTCACTTTTATTATGAACTACTCAGACTTATAAGAGTCATAATTTAAAAAAAATCAATTTTATTTATATTTATTACGGTTTTATCAGTAAAATTGTCGAAATTTAGTTAATTCTGGCTATCAAAAAGGTATATTTTTGATAGACGCCAGAATATTTTGAAAATTTCAAGCTTGACCATTTATTGATATTTCGAATCGCAGGTGTTCAGAACAAATAGGTATGACAGAATTACAATATATGGGTAAACACACGGACACATGGTCCACCTGATGGAAAGCGGCCACTGTCATCCTTTGAAGTACCTGTAGATTTGCCTTTTGAAGATCCCCACGTTATAGTGCAAAGGAAAGACTTCGGGAGTGAGCTCATTCCACAACTTGCGATGCTCGTATGTTAGTTGGATGCCAGGCATCTAGATGGTGTGGATGAAATTTCCATATCCCATCGTCGGAGGGTGCGGTGGCGAAAAAGTGACGATGGCATCAAGTTAATCAGTTCCTCGGAACATTCCCCATTGTACAGACGGTAGAGAACACACAGAGAATCAATGTCTCTCCCGAGGCTTAAGGGATCTAAGCCATCTGTGGGACGGGGATCATCGACAATTCGAATAGTCCGGCGTTGGATGGAATTAAGTGGAAGCAGTTGGTATTGGAGTGTACCAGCCCATAGTTGGGAGCAGTACTCCATATGGGGACGAACTTTCGCTTTGTACAGCAAAAGTCGATACACCGATCTGAAGCACTACAACATTAAGCACCCCAAGTTTTTTAAGCCCGCTTAGCATTGCTCTCCAAGTGATCCCTATAGGTATAGGTAGGTCAAATCAAATCCCGAACTAAACGTTGTGACGCTCCTCGCTGAACGGTCGCGGTGCCGTTCTAATGGCGCGGGCGTCGCAAGACGATCAAAATTATCTCAAATCCATTTTAAAAGTTAAGGTCCTGCCATACGACATAATTAGATTGTCCAATCAGATTGCCAATTGAATTGGCACAATCTGATTGCCTGTCTAAACGAGATAATTTTATTGCCAATCTGATTATCAGCAGGGTCTCCAGGTTATGCATGCTAAATACCCCAAATTCACGATTTCATTTAAAAAAAAACTTAAAACTCCGTATAATTTCCCCCAAATTAATGTTGTGTATATTTTATGTTAGTAAATCTATTGCGAAAAGATTCTTGATATTGTAGATGTTCTAGTACTTTATTACTAATTCCACATCCACCTTAAATGAAACATAGTTTTTCATTTCGACAAAAAAGATAGTCATTGGTGACAATTTAATTTGAGACAATTTGATTGTCAATCTAGTCAGATTGCACGTACAATTGTGTATGAGAGCAGCGATTTCAAAAGCCTAGCTTTCTGATTGTAATTATATGTATACGTCTATGAAACGCAAGGAACCCATTTTAGAATGTCGTCGCAAATAATTACAAAATACAGGTGGTGGGAGTCTGTTGGCAAAGATCGTGAACCTTATTGTAATTTAAATTAAACGCCACCTTTTCCCCGACCTCTCTATTTAGCCCCGGCTTCCTTTTCCAGGTTAGAATTTTGACAGTGACAATGACAGTTCACTGGCCGTCCTTTAGTCACATAACCACTATACAAAATTATTCGTAAATTAATCACTTTACCTACTAAGAAAACTTACGATAACGATAATAAGTGTTCGAAGCGTACGAAATCTACAGCGATAACTCGTCATCGACTCCGTTTTTTTGTGTACAGCATTCGTCATTGTCGTTCATCAGTGGCTGCCTGCACAGTGTATTCTCAGTTCAGTACGCCTTGAGCCGTTAAGCCGATTACTTGTTCCTGTCGAAGTAAGTTTTGTGTTGTGTCCGTAGAAATACTTTGCTAAACAGTTGTAAATACCTTTAGTATTGCTTAGTTTTGAACGTAAACGACTTTTAGTGTGTATAACCTAGCAATAACCCATAAAACTTACTAGTTTAAATTGATTCATTCATCGTAGGTTATTACACCAGATATCGTATGATTCGCCGTTCGCCGCCGGTTCCATTACCGCTATCCATTGAGCCAAGTGATATTACATACATAATTAATTACTGTTGCAACAAGAATGAGTGTTTAATACAATTTTTTTATAGTTGTTTGTGTATTTTAGGTTAAATAGCAGTACACAGCACACACCATGTCTCTCCAGGAGGTAAGTGGATAATTTTGTATTTTTTTTCGTGCGAACCTTGCCCCTAAGATGACACTAAACAAATTAATTGTGATGAATGCAGTTCAATGTACTTTGATATCTCTTTATAAGGTGGCTAAAATATCCAATGTTGTTCAACTAGTTTTTTGAAAGTTGGTAGGGTAATTAAGTTTACCCTTGCTCAAAGTTATTCATCTCATTTAGATAAATAATCAACCTATTAATACCACAAAGTCCATACCTACACTTTAAAACAGTATTGTAGCAGAGTTGCTGCAAAGATAGAAAGTTTTCACTTCAGTGATTAAGATGAAATACCTGCTGTACTACTTAAGTGGTATTATACTTTCTAGAGTAAACATGTTTCATAAAATGTGTTGTATCGTGTTTTGGATTTTATGTTAATTTTGGGCAATTTTATACAAGTTTGACCTAAAATGGGCAGTGTTTTCAGTTTAAGCTTTGCTACAAGTTATTCACTGTACAATAGTATTATTGAATACTGAATTAATAGCTACTTGTCATTGGGGGTGATGGTATATTTAATTAATATGAATAAATAGCTCGAATAAATACATGCCCATTATGTTTTTGGAACAATGGAGCACTAAGAGTGGACTATGAATTACAATATAGGTGTTATTTAATATAATCTTATGAGCATATCTGTAGAAACACAAATTAATACTAGCCTACATGTAGATGATATGACAGTTACAGTTAATTAATGACATAGGTAAATTGTATTTTATGTTTGTTCAATAATTTATAATAAAGAGGTATGTTAGAGGTCTGTTTAGAGGCAGGCAACACATTAGTAGTGCCCCTGGTGTTGCTGATGTCCATGGGCCTGCTTGCTGTTTGTTTGCCGTATAATACAAATATGTAAAAACTTCTGAATAATTTCCTTGCAATATTCACAAACCTTCAGTAAAACATAATGTAAAGTAAAGTTCATAATTAAGTATCTAGCTAATGTATGCAAGTCCTAGTCAGTAAATTAGGCACTTGCTAACAATTAGTCTTGATCTACCGTCATGCCTAAATGCATGAATACTCACTGTAACCTGTATAACAATACAGCAGTGTTCTTATGCCGTAGAGGTCATGGTTTGATGTGCAACTCGCTAGTTCAACTACAATGTGGTTGGATTTGGCAGATCAGGTGATTACAGTGACGCAACTGCCATCTGAGCTCCATGACCCTGTTGACAGGGGAACCTGACCAGTTTGAACCACGGTTACACATTCAGTGACATGGTTACACATGATTACTCACTATATTTTCCCTCACTGTAAGAACATTGGATAGTGTTCAACTAAGTAACTAATAAACCGTGTATGATGAAAATGCAATGCAATTAATGAACTATTTTGAATTGTGATTTTTCTATCATTTTGTCTAAAAAGCTACAATACTTGCATCACATTCTTACAAACTGTCTCATTTATAATGTTGTAGGATGTTATATCATTTTGTCCATGGCATTGTACACATGGTTTTCGCAGCCATCTGCATACCACACTAGCATTATTCGCTACAGAAGTTTATCTGTGAAATCCAACAAACAGAGATAGGCATAACGACACAATTCGCATCCAGCTGTGGTAGTATTGAGATTATGGCAAAATTCACTAATGTGGTGGAGGAGGCTCAAGTCTATGGGCTGTTGATGTATATAACCTGTAAGCGAAGTACGCTAACATGCTCAATTTCCGAATTATTTCCAGCAATTCGACAAAGCCGCTTTGGACGCGAAGAAGCTGAAGTCCCTGCCCAGCGACAATGACCTCCTAGAACTTTACTCCAACTTCAAACAGGCGACGGTTGGTGACGCCGACCCTGCCAGTGAGTGTTCTTCCACTTCTTTTCAAACTTATTTTTATACTGCCCACCTGATGGTAAGCGGTAACTGTCGCCCATAACATCTACGATTCATGCATCTAGGTTGCAGGCAACGAAAATGCAGAGCCACAGGTGCGTTGTCGCTGTGAGGACTAAGATGAAATGCCTCATGTCTGTAAATGCGCTGTCTACCTTTTCCTTCAAATCGGAACAACATTGCAAGCATTGTTGCTTAGCGGCAAAAATAAGGCGGTGGTACTCACCCAGGACTCACCCAGTTTTCAGGTAGTAGAGTAGTAGTCATCTCCTTATAATAAACCCCGTCGCTCACATTTTCCTTCACGTCCTTCCAATATTCAAATCGTGGCCTTGCTCTTCCTCTCTTTCCCTCAACTTTGCCGTCTATAGAGTAGACTATTTTAAGATATATTTGGAAATACTTTGTCAAAGGGGTTTCCGATGCTATCCTGTCTGTTGTTGAGATTATCGCGTTCTGACAGACAAAACCGTACCTATATAGTTATTATAATATGATGTCAAAAAACAGTATCCATGTAAAAAATATCCTTTGTTATAGACAGGTTTCCTAATACAATCATCAATCTAAGTCAGTCAACAACAAGTAAAGCTGTCTTAAGCCGGCTCGCCGACATGTTCACGATTTTGTGTTTGCTTCCCCTAATTGCAAGTCGGAGACATTTTGATAATTACAACAATACAAATTCAGTGTCACCGGGCATGGTTCGGAAACTAGCAACTCGCTAGGTTCTTTTGCGTGACGGTGTTTCTGCTGTATGACTAATACATAGCTACTATATATTTTTGACCCTAAATATAGTAGGATATTATATTATATAGTAGATTAGGCAACGACATGAATGACAAACTGCCATAATCGATCCTGTACCAAGAACCGCGTTATTACTTTAAACTGCGGTTTAGGTAGTTATGAGTTGGCATTGACGACGATAACACCGCAATTTCATAGAAAACGTAATATTTCTATATTAGTAAAACTTCTTTTGGTTAGTGTCTAGTGTCAGGTAGAGACCACATTATTTCACAGTCAATGTTTCGGTACCTACCATAGGCATATGTAGTATATTGGCTTCTTCGCGCGACTTCTTTCGTTAAAAATTCGGTTTATTTTTGAGATAGACTAGCCTATTGCCTTCTTCAGGTAGCCATTTACCTTCTTGGCAAATTTTATCCCAATCTGTTTATTTGTTATGCGTGAAGACGTAAAAGGAACACACACAGACAGACTTACATTCATATTTATAAAATAACCTACTTACTATGTTAATATGTTGATTATTCATAACGTTAGTTCGGGTATTTGTGCGAAACCGGGCTCACCGCTATGCGTCTCACAGTCCGAATCGTCCTTTTTCTCAGCGTTCCATCACGATAGTAGAATTTACCTTATTTGTAGAAGCAAGCATGTCATCGCCCCGTCCGTACAGAATTGGGTATCTGCCTAATAAAGTAGGTATTATGCGGTGATGACTATTTTATAGACTATAGACATAATGTATGGGCTGGCAGTACCAGAGATCTTTGAAGTAGTTTTTAGCACCTTTGGTCGTTTTTATACATTCATTAACGTGTGTCATAAAAATAATGTCATAGACACATACCTACACACATCTACACTCGCGAGTAAGCAAATCGATTCACCCATCTTTTTTCATACGCTCATACATTTCAGGCGTTGCAAATCAGTCTATAACTTCATAAATACCTTATCACAGGCAATATTGTTCATTTACTAACAAATTATGGAATACTGATTTGAATTGAATTTAGTTATCGATTTTTACAATATGTACCTCTGCATATAATTATTTAATTTCGTCAACACGATTGGTTTACGCCAGACAATATTTTTCATAGACGGATTTGCAGCTGTTTTGAAACATTCTGTCTTGCGTAAAGTAATCGTGTTCAAGTAATTAATTAAATACATATGTAATTATTGTCTTATTGGCTATCAATCCACAAAAACCGAATTGAAATTGATTAGGTTTTTATAAACTTAAACTATAGACTGATTTGTAACACCAGAAAAGTATCAGGGTGAATCAATTTGCTTGCTCGCAAGTGTATAAACATCGTAAACCAGAAAATGGTAACCAGCAGCGTATACTGTTAAGTATGTTCCAACCCGCCAGCCAAGCGTGGAGATTATGGCGAAATCCTCCACTAATGTGGATGCGGCTGAAATCCAGCAGTGGTCTGTTATGGACTGTCGATGAAATGTGAGATGTGATGCATGATTTTTACATTCATAAATGCGAGTAGTATGTGGACAGCTTGAAAGTGTCCCCAAATGGTGACAAGATTCAAAGTAACCGCTTGTCATGGTGCCAAAAAAAGTTGGTTGGATTGTGTGGGATTTGAGGGATATCAGTGAGCAAGAGGTGAGATGCGAGAGGCGATGAATGGAGAAAGAGAACAAACTGTGCCGACCCCAAATGATTGGGATTAGGGCAGGCAAATGATGAAATGCGAGTAGTATGTCTCCCCCAAGGATATTATGAATAACCGCTACTCTATGCGTCCGGTCTAACAGTTGGTAGCCAATTATTAAACATTCACGCACTGTTATTTATAGTCCTATGTACGTCCACACAAATCAATAAGTAGACAATCTAAAGGCCTTACCTAGTTAACCTTAGTTCCTGTCGCTATAAAATATTAAATTAAACATATTGTAATAGCCACTTAAGTAAGCGTATCATATAAGCGTGCAAATCTCATATTAATTTACTGATAATGCGGCCTACCACGTAGGCTTAGGCGTCCGTACTACACGTGGTATGTATTTTCACAAATAATAATCTAGCTAATGAAAGAACGCCGTCTTCCATGGTATGGTCAAATCTCGGGCAGACTGGCAAAGCACGTACACACGGGAAAATAACTCAGTTGAAGTGGTGGGTTGACGTTGTTAAAGATAACATGGTGGTGGTCAGCTGCAGAGTAAATGGACCCCTCTAGCATATATTAAACGTATCTCAGGTCAGTTCTCTCTGCAGCTGACTGTACCGGAGGCGTGCCAACAAACTCATCACCAAGGTTGTCGAAAACGGAGCAAAGTGGACAAGAAGTAGGATTATCCTAAAACTTCCGTTCATGGGCATCGTACAGGGCTACACCAAAAGAAGGACGGTGGCGAGGTTTTAGATCAGATATGACCTTCTAAGACCTAACCGCACTGCAGAAATTATTTTGTGCATTTTTGATACTGAAATATCCCGCGTGTGGAGATTATGGTGTCACCTTGTTGTGATGATAATGACTCATGATGATGGTGATGTCGAATTATAACGATAACAATAGATAGACCTAACAGCAAAGTTCGTCGAAATCCTGAGGAATAAATGTACTGAGTCGTAGACATGAAAATATCAGCAAAAACACCGTATAATTCGAATCGTAGTCAGATTTTCGAATGAATTCCGGCCTAACCTGAGATGGGAATGGACTCGTTAATCCGTTATTCGACAATTAGGGAAATTAAAAATCTTTAGCTGGTTAACTTTTAACGATTAGATAGGTAACTTTAAGTTGCGTTGAAAATTTTGAAAATGTAACCTTTGTCGATTATCAAACTTTTTGATTAAATAATATTGACGTAGTTAACTTCTGGATTAACTGTGCCCAAAATCTATCGCTCCTAAAATAGATTACATAATTACCGAATATATTAATTATAATTATAGGTAATTATACTGTTAATAAAATCTTTAGATAACCCTAAATTACGATATCGACGTCCAAAGGTAGCGGATAATTAGATTAATTTCTTGTCAACTTAATTTATCAGATACTAACCTACATTTCGATAAAAATATTTTTATTTAACTTCTTTCGGTTTAATGAAGTTAGTAACTAGATCTCTTAGTAGTTAGTACTCATAAAGTGGTTTTAGCAGAACTATCAACAGACAAACTTATCAGTGGTTTTATTATTTATAGGTTAAAGAATTATAGCGTCAATCCGGTCAGGATCCCCTGGTAGTATTCCCCAGGTTCCATGGAGGTCAGATGGCAGTCGCTCCACTGTAATTACCTGATCTGCCAAATCCTGGATCATGGTCAAGGCAGACCCCGGGCCCTCGTGCGCAACAGCATAACCAGGACATTAAAGAAGTATAGCGATGGTTTAGTTTGGGATTAGAAGTTAGTTAAGGCTACTAAGCGCAGAGATCAAACTCCGTATTTGTATAATATAGATAATAATAATACTATTCATAACCATCTCAGCGGAAGACCTTGGTCAACCTCGCTTCGCCGACGGCATTAGGAGGCGCCTAACGAGTGGCGAGCTCGTTGCTGTATATCGACTAGCTTTAAAGTTAAGAACGGTCACCCATCCAGTTCCCGTTAACCTTAGTTATCCATATTGCAAGCACGCTGCCACTAGACGAGTATGTATGTATGTATGTAAACTCTTTATTGCGTATAACTACATAAAGAAAAATAACAAAAGAAAATAAATATACATTGCAAAGGCGGGCTTATCCCAAAATGGGATTTCTTCCAGCTAACCTTACCTTGTACCAGTTATAATGTTGAACAGTTTCGGGAGCCGATTGGCACCCAGTGACGGTATAAATATTTTTATTTATTTATTTGTGTTTGGGAATACTAACAGCTGTCAAAATTAAGTAAATTAGTAACTTTAAACATCTTTAAGCCAATTACAAGCTTCCGTTTATAGATTTAATGTAGGTATACTCCATTACAAGGCGGGTAGGTATACTTGATTACAAGGTCGGTATACTCCATTATAAGTTAGGTATAGAAACAAATCAAGAGTAACAAATAACTATATAACGATCACTATCACTGTCATCTCACACTGTCTGTGTGTGTTTCTTACATACGTGTACGTTGGGGTTCCAATGGCGGTGTTTCCAACGATTTTGTCAGCAACCACAAAAAAAATCCTTCCTACGCGCCTACATACGCTGTAACTGTTATAAAAGTAACTAGCTTCGCACGGGTTTTCCCGGCTTTCTTTTCTGTACTTGCCTAATATGCACAATTACTGGCTAGGATTTTTGCGAAGATCCAATTTTTCCAAATATCTTACGACATATATAATAGGACCACGATAACTCCGAATTGACTGACAGTAGTATAAATTATAAAATGTGGATATGGCAATAATCTGGGGATAATCTGTCCTTGTCAGTCCTTCTTGTAAACATTCAGATATTTGGCTTGTACTTTTAGTTTGATTAAATTATTAATCATGCTGAAAATTATCACTCTCCCTTCCTGTTTAATTGTTTTGCCCATTATTTAATAATATTTTTCGTAATTCACGAAAATAAACAAACCTACAGAAATCAAATTGTTTGTTATGACTTTATGAATTTCGTTCTATTACTTTTAAAATACTTGTCATAAGTTGCCATACAGAGATTTTTATTTTATTCTTTTTAATAAGTGTTTCGGACTTCGCGTGGTCTTATTATAGAAGATTTTGACTCGACCATTCGCGAGGAAGCTGACGTGGATTAGAGAATTTGATGTGACAACCCGTAAGATAATAATCAAACATGTACCTAACTACTTATACCTTTCAACATTTTGTACATAATGTAAAAATTTATTGACAACAACCCATTGAGAATAGTTTGCTCGAACCATTAACATAGTACGTTTATTTGACTCCTTACAAATGGAGGTCAATGTTCAACTTTTTGTAATGCTTGGTTACCAATATTACGAACAGGCAAATATGAAAATAAGTACGATGACGTGATAACCAGTTTCAATAGTGCATAGAGACATGATATTGTATTCTATGAAAATGTTACCTCGTACATACATACATACATAAAGCTGTAGTAGGCAGTGGGGTAGGCAGAGACTATGGACCGCCACTTTGCTTGTCTGTTACCTCGTGTATCATAAATAATCATCTTGGCGTTAATGTTCCGGTTGTGCTCTCGGACACGAGAGCCCGCGGTCCACCTTGACCATGATCCAGGATCCAGACTGCCTGACCACCGTAACCCTGTTAACAGGGAACCTGACCAGTGAATCATTTCATATTCGACGAACTTCGTAATGCGCTATTACTATCGGAAAATCCCGGGTTAGAGATCGCAGTTAGATAGGTTTTATCTATAGATAGTAGTAGATACTTAACCGTAACTCGATACTTACACATAGGCACCAAATATCTACACATAGGCACCGATTTATTTGATTTTTGAGTTATTTTCCAATCATAAAGCGATAAAGATCGCCACTTGAAATGATTGAACGCCCGCCTGATAACCGATAAGCAATACAAGCGGTTTAGCAATTATAAACAGATTTATAGCGTTTCCAATTAACCTCAATTATGGTATGATTCATATTTTTTATTGCATAGAGAGGACAGGCTGCCTGATGGAAAGTGGTGGCCTCTGTTCAGGACAATTGTTCGAAACTAGACTTTGATACGTTTCTTTCGTGGTTTTCCGCGTCTCATCATCTCACTGTTAAGGAAAGGCATCCTATAAAATATACCTACATCATAATATCTATATTATTCTTGCTACTCTCATCTACAAACGTCGCAAGTACAGGTTTACCTGAACCTAAAGAAATAAGAAAAACAAGCAGTGTTTGATAGATAGATATAATAGCGATGACGCAAATCAAATAGGTGTTGTTTTAGCATAGCATCAAACATCTAATCAAGGACAGACTGAATGTGTGTTTACCTACTCCTCTGTTTGTCAAAGGCCCTCTTAACCTAGCCTAAAGAACAATAGTAAGCTACAGCTCAAAGTGCATAGGAATCTCACTCGTGAGCGCTAATGAATGCGTTATGTTAGTTATTTATCTGGGATGTTTGTCCACTGTATGGATTTGTATGGCAATTCTCACACAGACGGACCTGGACGGACATGAGATATTGTACTGGACACAAATGAAAATATATTTTTTTATTACCTGAGGTTCTGACCTACTTGAACTACAACACATGAGAAACTCGACACCTCGAAGTAAAACCTAACCGACAGAAAACCAAGTTCACATATATTCTAAACTACAAATATTTTTTAAACAACTGAGACTACTACGAAGAGCCATCTCGAGTAAACAGGTTTTCAATTAGCGAAAACCGCATCCAAATCGGTCCTTCCGTTCGGCAGCTACGAGGCCACAGACAGACACACAAACAAACATACACAGAGCCATAGATACAAAGGCACATAGGTCTAATTTATAACACCTGTAAATCTTATAACACCCATATTTTTTCGTTCAAAACGCTGCTGCCAATTTTCTGGTCTATGGAGGCCTTAGCTGGTCTTTAGTAGATTAATTGATCAGCCTATCGCTGTCGTAACGTAGGCCTCCCCCAAAGAGCGCCATTTTTCCCGGTCTTGGACAATCCGCATCCATCCCAGGTCGTCGGTCCGTTAGTAGATGATACCCGTGAATGGTAGAGGTTTGTGTTTGTGCTACTACTCAGTCGGATACTACAATTGTGACTTTTGAGTCTGGATCTCAGCATCTCGGTTGTCCTACTCTTATTTCATACGGAATTTTATTCACTTCGTCGCCATAAAAGTCCCCAGTCGAAATTGTTACTAGACAATGAGTTAGCAAAAGGATGTTTAACATGTCATGGTTTAGGTTGGGTTCCCGCCGTAATGATCTACGATGGAATCTTGCAATTATGCTATTGCCCTCACATTTTTTGGCGCGACACGGTGTTAGACGACCGGCGTTAGCTTTTTACCTTTTTTTAACACTTTTTTAACATCTAACAAGATATTTCTTGCCCCCGACGAAAACAGAATGATGTTATAAATATGTCTTGGGGATCTAGTGTGCCTCTCTCTGTGGTATCGTAGTTTTTTTTAATTGAACGCTAACTTAATCAAGATGGTGCTTAGCTTTGTTTAGGAAATATCTAAGCATATATGTATACTTGGCCGGGGATTTGATCTGACGTTCTCTTGTTGTTTATGTTATCCAATATGTAATTGACTAGCTTTTTTGCCCGCTACTTCGCCCGCATTATATTCGGTTACTCGCTCCGAATCCGTTCCCGTGGGAAATTGAATTTCGGGAAAACTATAGTTGGTACTCGCTGATAATGTTAAATTGATTTTTCCTTTGCAAAAACTGTTTCCTTTGCAAAAACTACTTTAGTTTGTGATGCTATTTGGCAGCAATGTAGCTTGTAGTCCAGAATAACACGTAGGCTACAATTTATCCCGGCCCGGCCCCTGGCCCTTGCGGGAACGGGCCCGAAACATAAAAACCGAGTTTTAAACGGACGAAGTCGCGAGCTCGAAAACGCCGCACAAATCCAAAGGGTATTGCTTATATTTATTTATTTATTTTATTTTATTCGGGTGGTTTACAGCTGTAATCAATAATGCATTAAAAATAGCTTATCTATGAGCCATTTACAAACAGCCACATATAAATTTAACAATATACTTTTCGAGTAATGTGCCATGTGTGTTGTAAGTAGATCGAACCATGTAACTACAGGAATACATACATATCTAGATAACGTCACGCCTTCTTTCCGTAGGTGTAGTCGCTTAGGCAGAGACCACATTGTTCTACTTAACCTGACAAATCTCTCGCCTCTTCCACATTCGCCACCTTTTCATACATGCTCGTCGGTTACTCTTGACCCTGTAACTTACTCAGCTTATATCTTAATTGCAGACAAACCCGGTATGCTGGACTTCAAAGGCAAGGCGAAGTTCGAGGCGTGGTCAAAGCGGTCAGGCACCTCCAAAGACGACGCGATGAAAGCATACGTCGCGAAGGTGGAGGCCCTCATTGCTTCCATCGGCCTTCAGTAACTCTCTAATTATAAGCCTACACGTGTAATAATGAGCTGGACTAAGCCTGACAAAATGTTACCGTCCGTTTTCTCTGAAAGATTTAGAAGAGGATAGATGAGGTCTAAGATCAGTAGGACGTGGGTCAACCATTGTCGACAAGGCCGTTTTTAAATGGATTTTCATCGATGGTAACCTTGAACGCCTTGTTTGAAAACAGTGCGGATTCTAGGAATTGTACGCGGTAGTGGTAATTTTTTTTCTGGCTCATTTTACTTGTTTAGGTTGCAGGGTTTGGCGTCGACTTCGGTCGACGTCGAATTTCTTCTAGGTTACTTTTAAGAGCATTTAATGGTGACAAATAATATTTGCTCACGGTTTGTCTTGTTCCAGTGGGAGGTGGTTAATCACACGCCTACCACTGGAACATAGAACAATATATTTATTTTGGCTAAGCACAGTATTTAAGTATATTCTCGGGCTAAGACATCACATAATAATGTAAGACGACCGTTTTTTACGAACAGTTTATCATCTACACAAGTTATAGCTAAGCTGTTTATTGATTTATAATGTTGCAGTTTTTTTATTTGTTGGAAATTTTTATATTTATTATACTGTAAAATAAAATCATTTTGGGTCAGCAGCAAGACGGTGTTTCATTTCACATTACGATATCATACATAACTCACTCAAGAATTCAGTGTTTTACAAACGGACTAGGCATTTAACAAACTTATGCAATTTTGTAATTGTGTGTGGTTCGCTGTGTGGTTCATTCAAAAATCTTTTTGGGTTAATTGCAACATAGCAACCTGGACAGTGTTTTAACCACTGACCTCTAATAATATTAGAGACATACTTTGCCTAGATGTTTGCAAATGCCGGATTCTACGATACGCCGCCCACACATATACTAGAGCTTATCTGCCCTTTAACAGTGGTCGTGTCACAGATATCAGAATGATAACAACAATTTTGAAATAGCAGAAAGCTAGCTGATAGCAACAAGTTTTGTTTGTAGTTGCATTATCGACTATCGTTGTCATATTTACGAATATCTATTCGACGTTTATAATGATTTATTTATTTTCTAGACATTGTATTTCAGGTAGGAAAGTAAGTACGTAAATGCTTGTATTCTTTTTCAATGTAAAATGTAAAACCTACTAAAATTTTTAAGCAATGTTATTGCTGATGATTATTGCCAGTATGATTTCATAAGGAGTTTCCATAATATAAACTCGTTACTAGCTAAAGCTAAAGGATTTACTACGCATGAAAACGTAAGGTTATAGATATGCAGTTAGTTAATAAATATTTCAAACAAAACGAGTTAATCTCGGTAAGTAATAGATCTGTGTTGTGCGAACTATAAAAGTCACGGGCACTTCGGTTTGCAGGTACGAAATAATAGACAGCGATGATAAAATTATTTTAATAATTTTCTCATTTACTTATTCGTAATAAATGATCGCTTAAACATATAATTAAAGTTTGTTCTTTATTCTTGTCATGCATAATCAAAGATTAGCTGTAAGTTTACATCAATATTAAGCTTTTCTATAAATGGAGGGCCTTTAGCAAGCAGTATATCCACAGGACACAGTATCCTAACATATTCTGCTATATCAGAGTTAGTATACTGTACCTAAGTATACTTAGGCACTATCATCTACTCCTACTCCATACTGTTATTCCTAGTTCAAATATCCAATGATACCACAAGCTATAGAAGGGCCCGCGGTGCCAGTCAACGCACTATCTTCAGTACCAGCTCGCCCATAATCGTCCTCTGCTTTACTGATGGCCAGGGACCTGCCTACTATGGACCGTGGCCCGGCTAACGAGACAAGGTGGTCCACGATTTTGACGTTGAGCGTGGCGCCCTCTTCGGCTTTGATGTTGCCGAGGTCGCCGACATGACGGACGTGGTCCCGTGGCCCGCCGTGGCGACCCTGGAAATGTAAGTTTAAGGTATAACGCACATTACTGTGCCTAAACGGATTTGGTGATAGAAGTATTTTATACTAATCAGTAAGATAGAAATCGGATACTGTCGCCCATAACATCGACGATTCATGCACTTAGATTTTATGTAGACAAAAATGCAGAATCGCAGGTGAGTTGTCACTGAGGTCTAAAATAAGGGGGTGGGAGAAGCCAGACACTGAAAAAGCAGCAGCTCGCCGACAGCTGGGGTCATCATTAATAAAGTAAAGTGTATGGCGTGCAGTCCACTAAGTGCACAGGCTTCTTCCTAAATGGGCCACTTACAATTAGACCTGTCTACGATTTTGGGCATCCAGTCACTGCTAGCCTTTCGCGCAGATCGTTGAATCACCTAGCAACAGGACGTTCAAATATATATCTTGCCGCCGGATGGTTAAAAGCCGGTTAATGAAATGGCTAGCTTGAAAGCAATTATCAAATTGAACGTAACTCCAAATGAATGGACTTTGAAAGAACGTCTTACGAACGACATTGGCAAAAGCTTACGCAGCTCCTCCATGCTTTGTCACAACGCTGACAATTTTTTGGCACAGGGAATGCATTTCGCACGGTATTCTCCGTCGGGGGATCAAGGGTCTGTGTGGGACTCCTGACGCTCAGCGATCTACCCACTAAACACCGCGGCGCTCCTGTATGACCAGAATAGAGCAGCCGAGGATTTGTCATCCACGACACCTCCGGCGACCGCCCGCCTTACACGGCGAGCCCACAATGTCCTCCTTGCGGGGGCGGATGGAAGTAGCCGGAAGCGACGAAGTATTCCTTTCCGATGGAGATGGATGTGCAAAGCAGCCACTGGCCACCACCGGGAGAGCGGTTGTACAACTGTCTTCTTATTCCTCTTCTACGTCTGGGGAGCGGTGGCGCGAATAGTAGCCAGTATAGCCACCCACCCTCGCCCGCTCCGCTGCCTTCTGCGACATTATATCCTCATAGAAGGCGGCTACAGCTATTAGGTCCCTTTACTTCCAAGCAACCTAATCGAACTAACATCTAATGCAAACTATTATTATCGTTTGAAGTCGCTTAGGTACGTTATGATAATGTGGTGACAAGTCATGAATTAGATCCGCAAACTCGGGGGATTGTCGTTCGTTAGAAATTACTTTCAAAGTGTATGAATTTAGAGTTCCGTTCAATTGAAATATTAACGATCTAGTCGTTTCATTAAATCATCCGGCTGCGACTTAAATACCGTCACGGAGTGCCAATCGTCTCCTGAGACTTTTCATCCAGTTTCAGCGTCCCCAGCGGAAGACCTTGAGCAACCTCGTTTTGCCAATGGAAGGTAAGCATTAGGAGGCACACGTCACGAGTGGCAACCTCGTTGCGGACGTTCTACTACCTAAGTATTTAGGAAGTTTATATTCAACATCACTGAACCAGAAGATTACAAGATTGAAAGTATGCCTAAGGGACACAGTGGGATTGTACACTGTACAACGCCTTCACCAATTACAACCCTTTCAATAGATACTCACGTAGTATGCAATGAAATGCGGCCCGATATCCTTGCAGTTGTCTTTGACCGCTCCAGTCTGGTGCACATGGACCCCATGCAGGCCAGGACTCAGGCCCGTGATGTTGCCCTCGATGGTCACGGGGCCGTTTGGCACTATCTGTGTGAAGATCAGCTCGCCACCTACTCCGGATTCCTCGTCAGGTTGAAGGTTCACCACCGCTTGCAGACCTGGCGCGGAGCGTGGTGCCTGGAACAGTTTTAGTGGGCTATCAGCGAGGTTTTGAAAAGTAGTTTTTTTAGGAAAATATGCTTTCATATTCTACAGCAGGTAGTGGGGTTGAATTATGCCAAATAAATTATTGTTAAACTATGATGGAGTGGTTTTTAAACTATCTCCATGGAAACTGTGGCGACCGTTTAGCTACAAACAGGATGCACACGTACCTAAAAATCCAATTTGTTCAAGCGAAAAGTAAGGTTTGTAAAGGAAGCAAAGACTAGCTAGACCATTGTTCATTTTAATATCAGGACGTTTCTTGCTGCACGAAACAGATGCACTCCTAAAAGGCATTTAACCAGATACTTACATAATATTAGAGTACAGAAGGTACCTATAGAGTAGACATTACAAACAGTTATTATTCACCTTGATTTCAATGAAACGTGTAGGCACTTTATATTGGCACTTAGGTATATGGTGACAAGATGATATATTCATAGTTATGACATTGCAGTAATTTTCGAATTAAGTTTGATTACACTATGATCAGGTTACCAGTTGTACGCAGAGGTTCCTTGAACATCTATAAATAACAAACAAAGTAGTAGGCTATTAAAACATGATACCTACTTCGTAAGTTAACCATTCGGAAGAGATTAATATCGTCTTAATAAACAGATTGTTTTTTCTTTTTAAAAATTGCTAACAGGCTGAGGCAATCATCAATTGGCAGCCAAGTGAGACCACCAGAGACCTTTAGTTCAACTCCAGACCATGTCAATTATACGCACGCGAGAGCACTGCTAAACTAACAGGACAATTATTAACCTAATAGATGGTCAGGTTGGATGTTAGTTTTGAAGATTTTATTTCGGACCGGGTGTTAGGAAACAATTCGGAGTGGGTTGGAAAAACGTTCATACCGTAAAATGGCATGAGAGCAAAACGTCCTCAATTTATAAGAACAAGGCCTAGAGTCCAAGCAATAAGCTCAGAATTCGAATACGTTACATTACAAGTAAAGTCTGAAAATCCGCGCTAGGATGTGTACTTAAAGTTTAAATTTTAATTTTTGCTAAAAATTGCCGGTTTTGGTATCTTTACACAAATATTTTACTATAAAAATAATAAAATGATTTATTTCGAAAATTTACATGCGATAAAAATACAGCTAGCATAGGGAATACACATAGGACTGAGATCAAATACATTGAAACTTCTGAAACCAAAGTAGGTCAGAGACCTGTGTCTTGGATATCAAGGGTTTCGTCGGGTCGTAGTAGCACTATTTTACTCAAGACGTTCTTTGTAAAGATTTGTGCTTTCTGACATTTAGCTATCAAAAGCATCCATGATTATTTTAAAAACAGAGTAATTCGAAGATCGTGAGAACGATTCGAAGAACGCCAAGATCATTATTATACCTGGGCGCAATTTCAATAAAGGAATGAGTGAGCATGGAGAGCCTTAATTTGCAGTAGAAAAGTTTCCTACTGGATAACTAAGCGAAAGGGAAATGAAAAATGCCACTGCGAACCCTATAATTGTCCCCGTCTTTTATGTACAGTTTTTTTGTGTTAAATGTAAATTATGATGTCGTGGCGTCCTTTGTAATAAATGTTTTCGAATTTCTTTCTTTAAAAGGGATTGTATTACTTGATTTGTCAGACCACCCGGACCCTGGTCTGAAAAAACCTATTGAATAACTTTTTAAGAACATAATGGGTTTAATTGATATTCGCTTACACACATTCGGGGCACCTGTGGCCCGGACCGAGGGCCCCGTATCATAGGTAAGGCATATACGGCGATAGCTACCTGTGGCGGAGGCTTATCCATCAATGGACTCTAGATGGTAAAAACCTTGGTATGGTATGTCATTTATATCCTTGCCTACATACTGTTAAGACATCAATTACTAAAGTTACGTGATGTGATTACAATCTAATTAATTCTATTTTATCCACTTGAACGACTTAATTGACAGATTGAATTAATTTGACAGCGTTTTTCCCGGCATCCGTGTTCCGCCATCTTGATAAATGTCCGCCGTCCGTCAATATTAAAAAATCCATTTGTACGCCAATCCGTATAATTGGTTCCTATGTCGCTCCTAGCTGTTTACCAGTGTCGCAACTCGCATCTGAGTTTATAATTATAAATAGCTATATGCGAATTATTCACGCGCGCATGCGCCTTCCTGCCTTCACAGGATGCCGGCAGCGTTTACGCCGCGACTTTGGTTAATTTTGCAGCAATTATTTTTTAGGCTATGTCTGTCGATGGAACTTATTTGTCTGAGATTTTATTTTTATATTAAGAAGGAAAGGGTGCAACCATTGACGAGGCTTAAATGCTCTATTCAATGCCCTTAATCTTAACATAAATTGCCTACATCTGTGAAATAAACTGTCAAATTCATCAATAAATCAATCAGCTTATAGCCTTCCACTGCGTAAGGTAGGCCTAATGAACGCCATTCATTCCGGCCGTGGACAGTCCGCAACTATTCGCGACCCGCCACATTTTCTAAGGCTGTGCCGCCAATGGCGGCTGATGGTCCATCGCACCATAGGGCCTCCCACACTACGCTTGCTTAGTGGCTCCAGTCGAAGGCGAATCGACTTCATCGATCATCAGGCTACATGAGTAGATGATAAGGCTACCTGCTGGAGGCATGACCAGTCAACTTCCACTAAGTAACGAAATATAGAATTCGACTATGACAGTTAACATCCGTATTTAGTGTTTTGGCTCTCGGGTTTTGATTTTAGTATAGATTATACTAAATATTACCTAAAACAATTAGCCACCAGGATGCTCAAGTAGCTCAGGGTTAGGTATTATATGCATCGGCAGATATCAGAATTCAAAAATACGTATAAAAATAACAATTTAAAAGAAATATAAAATATATTTTACGAAGGTTAGCACGGCTATTAAGGCTTACGATTATATTACTGATCGGTCACAGTTCTTGACCGGGAGATTACATTACCAATCGGTTACAGCTGGGTACATGCGGACCGTTTACTTTACATCTTTCATCGTCATCATCAGCCTATATTAGTCCACTGTTGGACATAAGCCTCCCCCAATGAGCGCCAATGCACCTTGACGGCTTGTCGCATCCAGCGTCCAATAGTAGCCTTTCGCAAATCGACACTCCGCCATACCAGAAGGCATCCTAACTATTTTTTTACTTCTTTACGATAGTACCGACACAAAAAGCAAAAAAGAAAAACAAGCAGATTATATCATGTACATAGGTCTTTAATGCAAAGGAAGGATATATTTATAAATAGATTAGATCAGGAATGTGCCTTATCTATTAGATATTAGAATGGGTCTCCGGCTGCTTGACATTTGGTTTTAGAGTTATTGGTATTACTTTTTTAGTGTTTGTTCCTTTAAAGCTGGCAGCCTTGTGGTGTCTGGCAGAGTAGAATGTAACCCCTCGACTGGGTGTCGTAAAAGGCGACTAATGTCTTTGACCAAAAAATGGGCAGCAGCGTTTTCTGGTGTGTGTTTTGGGTACTTCAGTCGCTAACCCGCCTCCTAAGCGTGAAAATTATGGCAAAACCCTCCACGGATATGGAGAAGGCTCATGTCCAGCAGTAAATTGTTATGGGCTGCTAATGTGATGTTTCTTTAAACTACGCGACAGATTTTCATACATAGTTAGGTACAGTTATCTTGTCCATTAATGATTTTAGTTTGTATTTTGTATCTACGACGCCTCAGCACCAGGTTTATCTAAGAGTCATTTCATGTTTCACGAAATCAGCGCAACTAAAAAAAATCAAGCCCAACAATCTGTTCGTCAAAGCTATTACAACTAGCTGCCTAGAGAAAAAAAAATACATACAGAAGGTCATATTAGTGTAGAATGGGTCCCCGGCTGCTTGACATTTGGATTATAGAGTTATTTTTATGCGACAATCTGGAGTCGGGGTTTTTAGTTTTTTTTAATATTTGTTTCTTTAAACTACGCAACGGATTTTAATTTGAATTATTTAGTTTGTTATACGTACCTATAGTTTATACTATCTATTTCTACGACGCCGCGGCGCTAGTTTCTTCTACGATCCATTCCACGTTTCACGAAAACATCGCAATTATAAAGCCCAACAATTTGTTTGTAAAACCTATTGCACCTAACTGCCTCGCGGCGCAGGCCTTGTCACGGAGTACTGTCTAACAATAATTGTCGGGTCGTGACAAACCGAATTCGAGGAAGCGTGCTTCTTCCGATGCTCAATGGCAGCAACACGCGCAATGACGCAGCTTAGTTCCTATGATATCACTGTAACGGTTCGTGATGATAGCTGTACTCATTGGGAGGTGGGGTTTGAGGATCTGCTTGAGGCGAGGTTGACGGAAGTAGTTTGGTTTTTTGAAGAAACGAGCTTACACCTAAGGGGGCCATTTGCTCCTTTGCTTAATCCAGCAACCTAAGTTATCAGAGAGCAGATCAAAATGGAATGAATGCTCACATAATAAGGTCTATTTTTATATCACTTATATATTTTACGCGACAGCTCCGCTTTACAAAATTTAGCCAGCTTAGTTCCTACGATATAATTGTTAACGGTTCACGTTGGTAGCTGTACTTAATCATTGAGGGGTGAGGTTTGAGGATCTACTAGTGGTTGACGGAAGTATACGATTTTTTGAAGAAACGTGCTTACGATCTCAGACCGCATGGGGCTCGACCGATTAACATAAGTGCGAAAGATCTCAAACTTAATCTTACGTAAGCGAGCAAGATGAAGTATGAAAGCTGAAAGCCTTTGATCCCAAGTTGCGTCTCGTGTCTATGGGCGGCGGCGATCAGTTAGATAGTTCTAACATCGCCGCCTACTTGTTTTACTTTTCGAAAAAGTAGTACAAAAACTAAAAACTTCGTGTGCTATAAAGAACTGAAATGTAAAATTTATTTTAAGTGTATAGGTAGATACCTAAAGTTTGGGAATCGCTTTATTTTGATATCCCACTCGATTGATTTTAAAGAAAAAATATTTTTGAAAGTCATAATGGCACCTAAAATCCACCATTTTGATTTTTTTTTATGTTAATGGGCATAACAACACCTCGTATTATGTTAAAATCCATTGAGCCGCTAGGGCTGCAGACCGTAGGCATACATACCTACTTGCACTCCAAACATAACCCTCCTGTCGCTGTCGGGTAAAAACATAACTCTTCTTCTGATGCAATCGGGAAAAAAGGACGTGGAACTAGCATAGGTCTTCGAACAGGGTACGTTCGAAAGTTTCAAAGCTCTGACGAAAAAGGAGGGCGTATCTGTGTATCTGTTTATCTGTCTGTGTGTAGCTCTGTGTTTTTGTCTGTGGCATCGCAGCTCCCGAACTGTTGGACCGATTTGGATGCGGTTTTCACTATTTAAAAAGCCAATTTAATCGAGATGGTATTTAGCTTTGTTTCATTAAAATTGGTACAGTAGTTCAGAAAATATTTGAGTTTAAGTAAACTTGGTCCGGGATTATCCGACTTTTTCTGTCGGTTGCTAGACACCTGATTAAAATAAAAGTTTCTAGGTATTTTGGATGTCCTTGCTTTTTTCGTAGCTGACAGACACGTATATTTCTATAGCTAATTACCTTGTACAAAGACAATGGCAATAGGTTTGATTATGAATTTTCATTGAAACAATGATAACAGTGTGCGAATAATGTTAGCATTAATTGCTATATAGAATTCTTGTTTTCTTTTTACAGATGCTTATCATATTCTGCCTGGAATACTGGTGCTTCTGGGCATGGGGTCTTCGAAATAGTCCTTTTTAACCATCGACGAAAAAAGAAGGGGTGTTCTAAGTTTGACGTGTGTATCTGTGTGTGTGTCTGTCTGTGGCGTCGTAGCTCCCGAACAGATGGACCGGTTTGGATGCAGTTTTCTCTATTTGAAAGCCAGTGTGATCGAGATGGTTTTGAGCGCCGTTTCATTAAAATCGGTTCGGGTTTAGAAAATATTTGAGTTTAGCTTTGGGGGTTATCTGACTTTTTCTGTCGGTTAACCTAACCTACAATTTACAATTTTCGATAATTATATTATAGTTAGTTCACATTTATGAAGTGGCAAAAATTATATCGCGTTGTATAACATAGGCAGTGGTGACCGCACTTATCGAGTCTACTAATTGACATAAAAAAAAATCGCATGTTTCTATATCATGGAGCGAGGCACATGATTTTTAGTAAATGTCAATTATATGATTTGAAGTACCTACCTATGTTACTTACAGTGCCACAAACTTATCTGACCCGATAACAGCGTCGTTGGTGACGAAAAATTTACATTTCAAAATGGGGACACTAGTTCCCGCTTTGGTTAATGGACTAGATACGTTCGGAGTACCTAAATTACTGAATGGAGTTAGTTACTTAGGCCCGGATCATATCTGTACGCAAGGTGATGACCGACGCACTTTGCGTCGCCGTCGCAACCTGCGTTATTAACGCAACCTGCGTCGGCGCGCGCATTAGAAATACATACAGTTTTGGGTTGACAGCATAACGCAACCTGTTGTACGCGCGTCCAAAGCGTCGGCGACACAGCTTGCGTTATTGCCTTAAGTTACTGAATAGATTAGATCAATCCAAAGGGAGGCATGCATTGATGCTTGATCAGGGTCTGTGAGATCTTCAGTAGCATTACGTAGTTGGAGGGAATGGCAACCTATGTGGGTTGTCTATGATCGTTAGCCGAAATTAAGAAAAGTTATTTTAAAAGTATGTTCTAAGTAGCCCGGAACATACTTTTAAAATATATGATAATGACCGCGATAATTTAAAACATTATGCAAGCAAATATAATTATGCACTTTACTTTGAGCGTCGATGGCCTATACCAAAATCCGAGCGTCGTGCCATGTACCAATGACTCTTTTCTGAGTTATGTACATTAGTTGAACACTAACCGATGCTCTTACGGTGAGGGAAAATATCGTGATGAATGAGTGTACAAATAGGCCAAGATTTTCGTCATTTATTATGTAAATTAATGAACTGTCCTTAGTTAAAGTGTTTATCTTAGGTACAGAACGCAGCACCTCTACCTATGCTGTTTAGATTTTGGACTCGTATTTGATTGCGCATCCATAGTGATTCTAGCTCTTTTTATACTGGGTTTGGTTTCGAAATTTAAAATATTTAATTTACTTATTTGTTATTACTTAGCTTATTTGTTATTAACCTACTACTAGAACTATTCCCTTGTATTAACTTATATGTATACGCGCTTTATTCCACTATATGGTTACTGCAGGTAATCAAAGTACCTAAAGTATGTTTTTCCTTATTTGGCATAAGTAGTAAACAAATATCATTCGATCACAAATCACGACATTCCGAAATAATCACTCAATTTAGACCACTACAATTAGTCGTATGTAGACATTAGTTTATACACATATGCATTAATTTCCTCTAAAAACTGCTAACATTAACCTTACAAATAACATATTTTAGCCAAAATACTAAATCTCACATATTCTCGGGCACAGATTATCGAAACGAAATTTTAGTTTGGCATTTCATTGTAGGGATGGGATATGGGTAATGAATGAATGAATAATTTGAAAAGGTTCAGATTTTTGGTTAAATTAATAATTATGTTTCAAACTGTACCTGTTGATACGCCATATTTGTTTACTACTTATGCCAAGTAAGAAAAAATGTACTATAGGTACTTAGTTCGTTGCGTATTTGTAAATAAGAATTCGAGTATGTTACTTACACCAGATAGGTCGATTTGTTTCTGAGTGCGCTCCCCACCTAAGGGGTATACTGGACCGCCGAGATCCTGGGAAAAAATATTCAAGTCAAAGATAACATAATACATTCACTGGCATAGATATCCGCCTATCCCATATTTTTCCACATACGCTCATACATTTCTGGCATTAAAAATCAGTGTATACCTATAATCAGTCATAAATACTTAATCGATTTTAATTATGTTTTCTTGTTCGGTACCCAATAAGATAATGATTAGCTCTGGATTTTATTAATTTCTTCAACACGACAGCTTTTGTCCGTAGATTGATTTTTTAAATTTATGAGGTACAACCGCTGCGAAGACCATCCTATAGAAAATCAGTCTACGAATACAAATCTTTATTTTGGATAAATTTTACAGGGTTACGCGAACACGGCAACGGTAATCATTATCTTATTGGTTATCAAACCTTAAAGAATGATTTGTAACGCTGGAAATATATGAGCGTATATGGAAAAATATGAGGCGGGCAAATGATTGTGCCGGTGAGTGTACGACATATATAAGTAGGTAAGTAGCCATTATCTCAGTACGATTTTTTAATATACTTCAACATAATTTTTTTTTTATTAGTTTTTAAGATATAGATAGGGAAACTCGAATAGATTTAGATTCAATGTTATTTTTGGTCCCGTTGTCCGGGTTACTACAGCACCTCGACGAGCTCGCCACTCGTTAGGTGTGCCACATAACAGTTGGCGAACGAGGTTGACCAAAGTCTTCCGCTGAGGACCCTGAGACTGGTTGAACAGTCTTAAGAGCTGATGGCACCCCGTGACGGTATATTAATATTATTATTATCCGGAACCCTTAAAGCGACAATCCTAGTCGCACTTGTCCGGTTTTTTCGTAGACACGCTACGATCAACGTAGCCCCGAAAATGGGAAACGGTAAACTGTAATTTAAAATCACATAATTTTCTTTGACCATTATCAAAGCAGGAGCGTCGGTGGTCTAATGGTTAAGGGGTCCGACTCATACCCCGAGGTACCGAGTTGGAACCCCAGTGGTCACCCCGAGGAACCGAGTGGAACCGAGGTCAGGCTGCAGTCGCACCACTGTAATTACCTGATCTGCCAAATCCTGAATCATGGTTAAGGCGGACCCCGGCCCTCGCGCGCGACAGCACAACCGGGACATCCATGCCTAGATTATTATTTTGTATTAGAAAAAGCTCGAAGAGCCAATTTAGATTGCATTGAGTGACAAAGCTTTTCTTTTTCTAGGCAAATATCAATGTTTATTAAATTGTCGTCAAAAATGGTTTAAGGATTGGCGAAGATCGTTAAGAACAGGTTTTTTGGCTGCTATAGAGATTTCAGTGACATTTTAATAGAGATTTTCGGCTAGAGAAAATGTCGCATCGAATGTTGAAAGCGCTAGAATAGATCCTGGACTATACTTAGTCGAATAGCACGCGAGTTAACTACATCAGTGTGCGCAGGAGTTCAAGAAACTACAGCAAAAAGTATTTTAACGACATTGACATCGAAGAAAAATAAATTGTGGACAATATTTTGGTAATCTAGGTCTAATAACCCCTTGTTTTTGTGACTACTATCTGAGAGAATTCTAAAATTTATTTTGTTTTGGAGTGTACACCGCAAGATTTGAAACTCGAAATGAAATATTTAATAAAGGTTTGATCTGAGATTGTGATTTTGAAACTACAAAATAACAACATGTAACTAGTGAGATAGGTAGGTATATGTTATAGTTATTTTATATTTTATTTTAATAGTGAAAAAAGACAAACATTTTTATAAGTTAATTAAGTAATTAGTGGTCCATGATGTATTTTTAGGTGTCCATTTTAAACTCAGTTACAAATCCTTATATTGTTATCGTATTATATGTAGTTTCAAAAAAGTCGCTTCAGGCTATTTGTTTGTATATCCGATAACTCCTCCCAAACATCGCAACGGATTCCATTCGATTCGAGAAGAAACGATTTTGCTTTATTTAACGTTGTATACGTTATATAAATTATGTATATATAACATTATTACTTCTTCCGGAAGTAATAATGTTATATATACATATTATAATAGAGAAATCCTGAAAACATCCGGTCGCTAGTAGGTACTTCTTAATAAAAATAATGGCACTTACGTAGAGATAGGGCTCCATAAATACTTCGTACACATTGCTCTGGTAATCTTCAATCGCTGGGAGTGTCTTGATTATCAGGTTCCTTCCGTAACCGGGGATGCCTTGGAACGCTTTGCCGTTCAGCGCTGATAGTAGCCACAGAAACTGGCCGAAAAACACGTGAAGCCTTAGGTTCATGGCGATAAAAAAAGTAAAAATAAAAAATAAACTAAATTGCGCGCTCAATTTGAAAACCGAACGTGTTGTCTATGCGAGGGGCTAAGTAGTAATGGTGGCAGTAGTTTTTGGTGTCGATGCGTTGTTTTGCTTGTATTAAACCAGTGGGACGGGCGCACAGTGTGATGGCTTGTCATTACCTGGTCTTCGTGGCTTGGGCCAAGGCTCTGTGTTCGAGAGGCGTGACGTAATAAGTGCTTAGACACGGCATTGTTTACAAGCATGTGGAAGTGAGTTAATACGATGTAGTGCCGCCATCTTTGATAATATAATTAATCGCCGTTAAACGCTTAATTGCACCGATCAGTTTGATTTATTTTCGATCTTGAGGATAGGCCGGACATTGTATTTCGTATACGATTACCGATATTTTTAACAACTGGTAAATTCCTTATTGCGGATAAATGTAAATAAAAATAAATATTTGTACTAACCATTTACGCCAAAAAGATAAGCAAGTCACCAAAATTTGTTTTATGCTACTCTGTGACAAATGATCAGATAGCCCACCTGATGGTAAGTGTCGCCCATAATATCTACAATTCATACATTTAGGTTGTAGGTAACACAAATGCAGAACGCCAGGTGCGTTGTCACTGTGAGGACCAAGATGAAATGCCTGATGGCTATAATTTAGAAAATTCTTTATTTTTGTAAATTGTTTTTCAGCTCTGTGTGTCTCTGGGATACGCGCTAAGTTTTCCGGTCCGTGGAATACAGTCAACTAAAATCTGTTTCAACATTTAGTACCCACCATTGTAGAGTGGCGCTGTTGTCTCTGAAACGCTGTCTACTTCCTGAACCCTATATAGTAATTTCAGTGCTGTTAAAACATTATTCTGCATTTTAATTATTTGTAATGTAAACTTATGGGTCTATTGCCTGAAATAAAGATTTATTATTATTATTATTTCAAATGGATGTAGGCTGATTATATATAAGGTGGGGATAGCATAAAAATAATCTTAAATTTTGTTCTAATTGCTACTCGCTTAGGTAGGACATACCTAGGTAAATAATGTCACGCGTTTTTCCGTAGGGATAGGCGGAGACCATATCGTTCCACTTGTGATCTTGAGATAAACCTCTAAAGCTTCTTCGACATTTGTCGGCCTTTCATGGCGTAATAAACTGGTTTATTTCTAACTGAAACTACGTAATGTTTTCTGTGTGAATTCCTAACACTGTAATGAGATTTTTGATGGTGATGACTGGAAATTAAAAAGCCAAAGGAATTCTAGTTTAATAATAAATGGTACTGAACTACACCGGGCCGAGGCAAAAACAATTACCTGAATTCCTATAGGTACCGGACCGAGGCATAAATAAAAACAATTAAATTATACAACATGGGTATAAAACATGCATGTTCCTCAATATCCTAATCTACATAAATACCGAAATTACACTTTATTATAGTGTTTGTATCACTTAACAGAATTATTGTTTTCATACGGATATAATCGACAGACATCAGAAGAAGCTCTATAAAAAGCGTAACATGTTTTTTCCATTACTTTTTGTTTCTAAAATTAATTAAAATGTTTTCCGTTACTTGTTTCGGCGAGGAGAATTAATTGTATAGGTTATGGGCCTAGCGATGTATTTATGGAGCTTCAATAAACGTTCATGCGTAACTTCGTGAATCTTATTACGTTGACGTCATTTACTACAGACGACGTGGCTTTACAACACGTTATTTTTAATTGATTTCGATTGATAAGATTTGCAAAATAGTCCAGGGTGTCTTTCTACTCATATCTTTTCGGATGTAGGTAAGCATTTAATAATAGAGAAGACCGCGTGAATGGGGATTTACGTAGTTGCTTTTCAGTAGCGTAGATAAGGTAGCCTTACGGCCTGAGGCAAGTCGGCCATAATAAAGTGACGTGACAGCGCAAATTTTTAGTTAGCTTTTGTCCCACTTCTGCCGCACATAGGAATTTCCAAAAATATCCTTCCTTATGTTCGTCCTAATCCTTCGTCATAATAAGTGTGGTGGTCTGGTGGGTACAATGTGTGTGGTGCCGAAATCTCAGTTCACTCTCCCATGGTTTCAGCTCAGCGTTGATAAGGCTTTGGAACTTTCGTTAGTACCTTTTTCTTTTAAAGTAGGTATTCCGTTCGATAACTTTTAGGTATAAATTATGTGGCGGCGACCATGAGTATCTTTTTTCCTCTATACTAAAGCCAAGGAAATACAATTCGGTAATTATTGAGGTAATAAAATACACAACTGCATTTACATAATTTCCGAAGCATCAATTTTGTTTCGCATATTGCAGGAACGAACACAAACAGTTAAAATAATCATAAAAATAGGTATTTTAATACAACGTAACAATAAAATGTATATCCATAATACACAAATACACGTAAGGTTATCAATATATCTAAATAATGCACTGTACATTGATTCATATGGCATTTTGTGTGGAAAAAATTGTGTCAGTTCTGGACTAAACTACTTACAAGTAGGTAAGGTACTATTAATTCACAAAGAACTTGAACCGTCGCCGATATACCTATACTATTTCTAAAATATTGTATAAAACAAGGTCCCGTGCATCATCCGTCTCTCTGGTCGTAAGAACGCATAATCTCAAAAACTCCCATGTCAGATTTCTCATGCCATTACGAATAAACCGGTTTACGGCACAGGTGTAAGGTATGCAGTTTGTATTGCAGTAACACAGCTTGTATTCGATTTCATACAAGTACAATACCGATGCGCAGCTACTAGCATACAAAAATCGAAAAAAGCAAGCGTAAAACTGACACAGCAACCATACGCAGTTAAGACCTCGCCTTTGGGTATTTCTAGAGGTATTCGAAACCGGTCAGCCTGGCTGGGGCATCACGCGTTTGTCTCCAGCAGCCACTTCTGGGAGTGCAGGTACAGGTTCGGCTTGTAGCTTCGAGAGCGCACACCGCACTGCCGACAGCATCTCTGGCGTGGACTTGCGACCTCCCGGCGCGTGAGGTCGGTGAGGTCGCACCAGACGGTCCGCTGTTGCTGTCGCTTCTGCAAATGTACGATTGATTTGAAAAAATTGACATTGCAACGAAAAGTTTTCGAATTTCTTCAATGGAGACTGAGATAGAGTGGCGGTAGGTTAAGAAGGTTATCCTTTTTACGTTATTCAGCCAAATGAAAAGGATGGTGGAGAAAGGATGTTCTCTGTCCCTACTTATTTTATACCTCTATTTCAGACACACAAAGGTTCCTGCAAAAATATGAAGGCAATCTCCACGGAAAGTATTATTGCTATTAATATTAGAAAACTCACAATATGATTTTGATTGTGATTCTGAAATTCAATAAAAAATATTTTTAGAAGTTACATGGAAACGGGGCAAATATTTGAAATTGAGATAGGTCGTATCTTATAATACAATATGCTTTAAGGCGTCATCCGTCCATCATGCCGCTTGCTGCGCTTTGAGATAGAGTATGGAAATGGCTCGACACCTGATGCGTCCACAATCTGAAGAATACTGTTAGCCAAACTCACGGTTGACCGTTGGCGGTTCGTGAATCGGCTGGCGCGCCTTCTGGCAGCAGCGGCAGCGCGCGCACGGCACGCCCGGCTCGCCGCAGCACACCACCACCCAGAACACGCGGCTCACCGTGCTCGCCACCCGCGTCCACGCACTCGGCCTGCCAGACTGTGGGACACATTTGAATAAATAAATAAACAAATATTACACAAATTCACACAGTAAACCAAGCTCCAAAGTAAACCAAGGGTGTGTTATGGGTGTTAGGTAACTGATAAACTATTCATATACTTCTTTTTGTTTTTTGAATAACATACTTATTTTATTAAACATACTACACCCAGTTTGTTGAGGATTTCCTTCGTAAAAACCCACGTCTCAGCTCCATAAGTGAGAACCGGTAGAATCCACTGATCATGAATGCGAGTTTTTTGTTCTGATGTTAACTTCATTCTGAACACATACTGACACATAGTCTATCTTGGCATAGGCTGCCCATGCTAGTTTTATGCAAACTCAACTCCTCCTCCAACTCCAAGATCCTCAACAAACACAGAGTCGTTAAAAGAGCAAAAGAGAGGAAGATTGTAGGCGTAACGCCCAGTGAATGGAAAAGAAATGACTGGCTAAGAGTACAGAGTAAAGTGAGAGATATTATCAAACATATATGGAAGCTTAAGTGTCGTCACCAGAAAGCGGGCTTCATTGTGCAAATCTGGTGGGGCGTGGGGTAAAAAACGTCCACAGGGAAGGCCTCAGATGCGCTGGTACGACGACATTAGGAGAACAGCTGGAATGGAATGGTTGAAAATAGCACAAGACCGACAATGATGGAATATATTGAAGGAGGCCTACACCCTAGAGGTTGAAAATGGCTGAAAAGAAAAAAAGAAGAAGAAGGCTACTTCCAGTAAAAATAAAAACTCATTATTTCAATTTCTGCTCGGTTAGGAATCGCACCCGGGACCTCTGCATAACAGACCGGTACATGTTAACCAACTCAACCAATCAGGTTATCGCTCAATCAATTCTTCAAGAAACAAGCCTAGGTACAGCCATACAACGAACTAGCTGACCACTTAGTCCTTAATATCATATTCAATGGATTTTCATACGGTCAGGTACAGTCATTCCAATAATTCATTGAATGACCGACAGTCCAGCGGATGGAAAGTCATTCACAATCTCTGAATGACTGGTGAGTGGAAAATGTGCAAGCTCAGCCTTATCGTTGAAACAGCAATCATCTATACATAGTATAAAACAAAGTCTGTTCCTATTTATCTATTTCCGATTACATCTTTCAAACTACACAACGGATTTTAATGGGGTTTTCAACAATAGATAGAGTGATTCAAGAGGAAGGTTTATAAGCTAGTAAAAAAGGGTAGGTAGGGGTAACGTAGGTGTACGCGAACGTAGTCGCGCCGGGTCCACTAGTGTGGTGATAAACACGATTGTGGTAATAAATCAGGGGTGACACATGTTTGACTTATGGAGTGATAAAGATCTAAGATCAGAAGATCCAATAATAGGCTCTACAATGTATCCCACAATTCACACGATATGCATACCTGCCATAATCCTCCCACCTCAAAATATCGCAGTGGAAATAACTCACAACCGACTTCAAGATGGTCAAGTAGTGCTCTGACCCTGCTCTCTGGTTATTTTGTAGGAAAATCTGTAGCAAAATCACCTGTAGGTCGAATACAAAATTGCGGTTCATTCCAGCACTTCATAGGGGCTACATGTCGCCACTTCCAGCGCGGAGGAACCAGCTGCAGCACTCCGAAACCACCATAACAAATCGACTTTTGACGTGTGACATAGTCGATGAGTGACGTTTAGTACCATCGAGTTCGCATCGCTGTAGTCTTTGGATTTGGGAAATGAGGTCGACGATCTCTTTGAATTGTTGAACGTGTTGGAGTAGCTGTTTTAACCTGTTTGTAAATAAAACTAACTTAATTCGCTTGATTGATCTTGAATGCATGAATAACGCTTTATTGCATATTTAAAAGAATCGGTAGTTAAAATTAACAGGAGAAGCAACAGGCGGTCTTATCGCTGCTGAATCTTCTTTCGGATAATGAGAGTGATCCACACTGAAAGTTGACCTTCAGGGAAAAAGCAAAGGGGACGGATAGAGTCAGCATATGAAAAAGTGATTGCTCCATCGAAAACAGGAAGATCAGTATGACAACTGGGGTGAAATGGTTCTCGAGTAGCGACCACGAAGGTACAGTGTACCTAAACGTTGTAGATAGTGCGCCGTAAGGAATTGATGGATACTGGACCAAGGACAGGAAATGCCTGGGGGACATATCTTGAAGTAGACATCCAGGGGTAGGTAAATTATAATAATTAATACTATTTGCAGTGATTTTATTTATCTGAATTGAAATATTTTACTCTGCCGCCTACTACACGGCCACAAGAAGAATTATAAAAGACAGTTTGCATCAGAATTTCTATTCCTTACAACCGGTGTATGAAATCGATATTCCGACGCAAACTTTTCCGCTGTAGAGTAAATGGCCTTTTGGATTGCTTTCAGATTGCATCCAGATATGCTTTTAGATTGCACCCAGTAAGTTGTTACGATCTCCAAATTGTCTCGATTGTATGAAAATTTCCCATTTGCCGGTTTTTTGCAAAGCACTATATGGGACCGTAAATGTATTAAATCAGTCATTAAATAGAATTCCTGCTACTATTTAAAAATTGTGTACAATACCTAGGAAATACATACAATTTTAGGTATATACATGGCAGTATTTAATAGAATGGTCGGAATGGGAAGACGGAGACGTACATATTACGATCAAATCGATGATATTTTAAACAAAGTTCAGGTTAAAAGTACCATGAACCAACGTTCTGGTATGAAAAGGGTAATAAATGTGAAAGAACCGAGAGATGTCAGGACCATAGCAAGTGGAACGATGTGGTCTCTGTCTACCCCTACGGATAAAAGGCGTGACGGATGTATGTATTATGTAATTTACTCATATTGTTCCAACCAACCACCAACCAAAACTAACCAAGTGTTGACACTAACACGTCGCAGGAACAAACGCTGTGAAACATCCGAAATGGAGTGTTACTAACACACGCTATACATAACTAAACATAACTTTTCTTATAAACTCGTACTTACTATAATTTACTATCCTATTGACTACGCGATACAGCATCACGGTGTCGTCGTCGCGGACGATCTTAAGTACAGTCTGCTGCAGCTGCAGAACATACACAATTATAGTTAGTTGTCGACATGAATCTCATTTTGACAGGTGTACTCTTTTCCTTGTGTCCACGACATAAAGTATAAATTCTATTATTTTCTGTCGCTCACTCTGGATCACCTATTTAACTATAGGTATAACATAACATGCTATATTAAAGTATAAACCTGTCTACCAACAATGTATACACGCATTAAGTAATGAGCAAATAACTATAACCTATAAGATTATCAATTAAAACACTTTTTGTACACTAGTTCCACTTAATTTTACAAATTTTATTAAATTGCAACCGGTTTTACTCATCTTCAGGCAATGATTTCCAGCCAATATTTTTATATTTTAAAACATAAAATCATAGTCTGAAAAGATGAGTTATTTGAAACCGGTTGCAATTTAATAAAAATTGTATAATAAAGTGTAACTAGTGTACAAAAGGTGATTTAATTCATAATATAAAGAAATTCCATCACGAAGCCACAACACAAGTGTTAACTCTGCAAGAGACAACCCCATTCCATTGCTTATTACGAAGGCGGGCACTCCGAGCTCGTTTGCAGCTGGCAATGCGTACGCGCAAGTAACAGCTCAGTCACGACGTGAAATCGGTTCGGATACTACTGTGGTACTGTGGACGCGATCGTTGGCGGTACTAGTGGACATTTTAAGGTGAATTATTTAGGTGAAAAGTGGTTCAAGTGTGCTTCAGGCGCGGTAAGTCTTTCTCTGTCTGTAGTAAGGGTTAATTGAGTTAAGTGCTTATAGCAAGTATATAAAGTACTCTTCCTAACGTATATGTGGAAATTATCACTTTTCTCTTGTTTGTGTCCTAAAAACGGCAAAGGAAAGTGCAATCAGTAAGATAATACAGTTTCATAGTCGTATCTTTCGGCAAGAGATGATACTTAATTCTTACAGTAATTTGAGTTCGTGTACCTTCACAGTTAAAAGTTTTCACCAAATTATGGTTTGTTAATTCAATTTATACAAAAGGCGAAAATATTGAGGAAAAAGGAACGTACTGAGCACAAAAAAAATACAAAAAAAATTATATGGTGTTATTTTTATTTGCGTTTGCCTGAATGACACAAAATGATCTCAGTACCACATCAAAATCGGCACCGCGGTTTGGCCTTGAAAATACAACAGACCTACCTGTCTGACCAGCATAATAACCTAGGGTTACCATTTACCAATTCATTATTTGTTGAGATGAGTTCATCTATCTCCATGAACTACTAAGTGTATTCGGTACTAAAGATGTAAGTAAGTCGCAATTCCTTACAAAGATGTACTCTCTAAAAAAGAGGGGTGTTATAAGTTGGACGTGTGTATCTGTGGATCTGTGGCGGTGTGTGTCTGTCTGTGGCATTGTACCTCCCAAACGGATGGATCAATTTGGATGCGGTTTTGTCTATTCGAAAGCCAGTTTATTCGAGATGGCTCTTAGCTGTATTTAATTTTAATCGGTTCAACAGAAAATATTTAAATAAGTGTAACATTGGTCGGGGTTTATCCGACTTTCTATCGGCGATGTTATTCAACGAAGGCTTGCACAGATAGTGTGTAATGTTTACATGACGATAAATGTAATCTACCATGAAAACGGCTCCGGTTGACATAATTAAACACCTACATCATATTACTCGTGTATTCTACACTCTATTGTGTCGTAAACACTTGTTAGGAAAACTTAAATACATACAATACGTGTGAAAATTATGACAGAGGTGAGAAATCACCTCGTTAATGTGACTGCGATCGTTCGCTATAAAAAAACAGAACGTGTCTGTGATTTTTAATGCTATAAGTTCATAGAGCAAATGCTGTTTATAACCCAGATATTTCTGGCTCCGACAGTGTAGTGGCTATCAACAGGCTAGAAGAAGCAAATACATATACAGTGAGTCTAAAGCATATCGAAAATATGATTACCAGCAATCCATAAGCTGCAGCTGATGCGTCCTATACAAATCTGAGGAAATGCCGTCCGAAATGGCTACTATTTTTATTAAGAGTTCTTTCCTAGAGGCTAAGTCTTGCGCAGTAACATCTCGATTCGACATTTTTATAGCTATTATTTATATCTCTTTTAACAATGTCATTGAAAACGATCTTCCACGATAAAGGATTAACGAATATCTTGTGACTTTTTAATAGATATGTATGGCTAGAGAAAATAACATACTCTAATATCGAATGCCCGAATCGCCCCCCTGGTATGTGCTTCACTCTGCAAATTAGTGTTACTGTAATATTGTTCTCCTAATGAGCGTCGCTAATGAACTCTACAACTTAACTCTATACCTAGCTGAATGTAGAGTATGAAATGCAAATATTATTACCGTTCTTATATTTTCTAATGAGTCATGGATGAGCTAAAACTTTGTTGTTCTAGTGAGGTTGTTTGACTGATCATTTTAATAGCTATTTCATAATGCTATGACGCGTTATGTTTTGTCTAATTTTAACACAACTGAGCTTGTTTATGAACTCTTTCGCCTGACCTTCGTGTCGCGGCAATTTGCCTGTACAAAATATTTGCATTGTGTTTGTGTTAATTTTCATCCACAGTATTTTACCAAACAAGTATACCAATAAATCTTAATTCTCATGGTCTATAGCTGTAATAATGTCCATAAAATCAAGGTTTAGCCATTGATTGATCTCGTTTGAAAGTCGAAATATCTATCCGCTGCAATTAAAAACGAATGTAATCTATGTCAAGTTCAACAACCTTTATGTGCAATGTCAGTTATACTGATGGCTTGAGAGAAGACGATGGATCCTTTAGCTATCTTTAGGTAATAAGGAAAAATAAATCAGTAATTAACACCTAGGTACCTACTCACTTTTACTATGAACTATCAACACGGGAAAAAAAGGTTCAAGATTTTAATTTGCTGTTAATTTTATTTCACATCAGATGCTCGATAATTTCCAATCATGAAATGTCACCGTAAAGCATGGCCTTGTTATCCACAGGAAATAATTTTATATGAAACTTCCCAAGGGAATAAAGTGATTTCAATTTGGAATGTTAAAATTCATATGAAAACTCTTAGCATGCGGGCTTTATTCGATAATAGCACAACAGCAATAACAGCAGCATTTTTCTTTCTAAAAAAAAGAAATTGAAAGATTGATGATCGAAGACTAAAAAAAAAGTGAAATAAAAAAATGTGTTTTGAGTTTTTATATTTTTCAGTGCCAAATTATATTTTTACTTTGATACGAAAATGTCGTAAACCGATACTACTTTAACTCCAGAGTAAATCAGATGTTGTAATTGTTTGATTTTTTGTCTCACAGATAGTGTGAAAAGTATAGTTTCACCTGTGGAATAAAGCTGTCTTAGTTTTGGGCGGCTTGAACTCCTCGCTTTACTCAGGACTTTACATAATTACCTCGTTTCGCTCAGGAGATAACTTGTATTTCTAGATTTCTTCGGTATGCTCAGGATTCAACATGTTAACTATACTTTAACTGATCTAAGTAATAACTGTTTTCCAGTTGCCAAAAAGGTTAAATAACATGTCTTTCAGTCGTTAGTTACAATTTCAAAACGTAATTTCGTCAATTGCAAATGAGATAGAAGGCTTAAATTAAATAGGTACCTACTTAAGATCTGAGGATTCCGAGGTACTGCCAAACTAGTGCCTTCTATTTATCCAAATAGTTATTTGTTCAAAAAGCGTTCAAAGTTTTTACTGCGAGTGCTGACTTTAAATCACGAACTAGAACTAGAATTAAATCACGAGCGTAGCGTAGCGAGTTTTTTTTTGACAATCGATTTTGTCTACAGACAAGCGCGCAATATTAAACAAATAAAACTAAAAATACTCAAGCAATTGACTCTTTCGAAAGACGTGCCAAAAGACTGATTGGTGACGATTCGCTTCTCGAGTCCCGCCTTCTGGGTCTGGGACACCGTCGCAGAGTAGTCGGCTTGTCGGTCTTCTATCGAATTCACTTCGGTGAGAAGATACGACTTCCCATGGAGCACTGGATACCTTATCACCCATATCATCATCTTAGCGTTAATGTCCCGATTGTGTTCTCATGCACGAGATCCCGGGGTCCACCTTGTCCATGATCCAGTATCTATGAGATCGGGTAATTACAGTGGATCGACTGCCTTCTGACCTACAGAGGTCTCTGGTACTAGAGAAACCTGACTCGATTGGATTATTTATTTATTAATTTTTATTTGGAAGGTCATCATTATAGTTACACATTCAGTCGCCTGCAGGTTTCATCACGATGTTTTCCCTCATCGTAGGAGCATCGGTTAGTATTCAACTATCTACTTCTATTCAAGTCAGAAAAGGTAATTAAAAGGTAATTAAATTATTAAAAGGTAATTGGTACATGGTGGCAGTGGGATTCGAACTCGGAACTCCTCGCTTACGAGTTGGATACCTCAACCACTAGGCCACCTATACACCACTGGACATAAAAAAATTGTCTCTCTTGCTTGTAACGCGCACAATTTTTCACTTTCTCAGTACAACAAACACATACACAACTTCTAACCTCAAACAAACATACCGCCTCCCTTCCGTTCCATCCGTCGTGGGTAAAAAGCGTACTTTTCGCACAGGAGAGCTGGCTGAACAGTTTAACCAAATTTATAAGTATAATAAACTATTGCTAACACAGTTTGCATTGCATTGCGATTAAGGTAAAACGACTTAAGGTTGACTATAAATAGATCTATTGTAAAAAACTTAGCTGTTTGTTCTAGTTGAGTACTTCTAATTATGTAGAGTCTGAATCTTGTTAACAAGATAACGATATTCTTTATAAGCTTAAAGTCGATAAGCTACTACACCTTATGCTTTATAAGCTTCCAAACAAGTTTTAAACTGCAGAGGGTTTAGGCAACTGACAGATCTAGTTCCATATTGCTAAACAACTTTGTTGATCTCCTACGCCCCTAGGCAATCTTGTTTGTATAGTACGCAGACGGATTTTATTAATCGGAAAACCGGTCTAAACGACCGCTCTAAGCTGACCTACCTCGCTCTCCCTTCTGTAAGACTCGCGGGCCAAAATCGGGGGGTCAGCTTGGCTGTTGGGGATCTTATAAACTGGCCGGGAGTTATACATGTACGTATATCGAGGAGGATTTGAAACATTCTCTGCTACAACTTGTAGAGGTAAGTCGTGTTTGTTATTTGTATAACCTTAAGAGTTAAAATCGACAGTTTTGAATAGTAATTGTTAGTTGAAACGTGATCTAACCGGCATTGTTTTAAAGTTGAATTTTGTTTACTAATGTTGAAGTTAGCTCGCCAATTTTAGCTTCTCTGTAATGTTCATAAGACATAAGCAATAAAAACACCTTTATGCGGCGTTTCTCCTCATGTCCAGAGCACTGATTGTTCGCGGCCGTGACTTGACCTTTATGTTTTTGCTCACGAGTTACCTACCTACCTATATGCACTTTTATTACATACGTTGCTGATGTAAATTGTGTTATTGTCCGGATTTATCTGTTTACAGAAAAATACTTAATTTTATTATTGTCGGTATCGCTGGTTGCCTTCGCTGTACCCTGAGTCGAGTTTCGATTAAGCGTTGTCTATCGCACTAATTAATGTACCAAGTATGATAATTATTGCACTTACATTGAAATTATTTCTTCGTATTTTCTTTGCAAAGTGTATATACAATTGTCTGTGAATTTCGTACTACATACAGGCAGCGTTAAGCGCACATTGGCATAGTTCGGCTTCGCAGAGCGTCGTCTCTGTCGCAAGTTTGGGAGTAAATACGAAGCCGAAACTAGCCGATATGCACTGTACAGTCGATGGCATATCGACCTACCCAATTCCAGTATAAGATGAGCTAGCGTCTCTATAGACGCGCATAGTAATGTTAGCTAATTTTACACTGGTTTTTAGGTAGGTCGATAGCTGACTTCTACATTATTTACCGCCGACAACTCATTTTTACAGTACTAGTGCTATTGTAATACTGCTGTACTGTACTGTAGTACTAGTAGTATTTAAGTACGGTAGTACTTAATTTCATAGTACCTATGTAATTTTCACATAAATTGAGTTTTAAGTATCTGCTTAGGTACCTACCTACCTAAATTGCATTGCTCGTTTGCTCGGATTGTTGAACGCAACGACAGACACACGTATAAAGCGTACGTACATAGACGGGTAACACCTCATCAGATAAATTACGAAATTGTCACGTAGTTTTATATGTAGTACTCATATTGATTTCAGACACTCAGTAATCATGTGGCAACAGGCGGTTCTAGTACTGGGAGCGGCGGCGGCGGTCTTAGGACACCATGAGCGGGTAAGTGGTTAGGTTTAATTAGATCTAGATCTAGATCTAAGTACTATCGCTACGAAAACTCGAAGTTAGTGTCACCAACAAAAAAATTAGTGTTTGTGTCAGATTTTGCACGAGCAGACCAATGTTTTGTTGGTCTACTATTGCTAGAAAGTGGAATTATTTTTGTACTCGATGAAGTAGGGTAACCTACGACACCCTCACAGTCCATAAGCGGTCAAAGCTACAGCTATAATGCTTTAAATAGTTGTGTTCTTTACAATTTAACAAAATAGAGAAGTTTAGAACAGTTGTCATGTATTTTTCCTTAAATAATGGCAGTAGTTGTCTGAGAGATCAATACACGCAATTGTCAATCCATTTGGCTCGAACTAGAGCTTTGTCCCACATTTTAAAGCCACAAACGGTAAACCTCAACACGGGGTCCGTTCCTCCAAGAAGCATCCTGAGGAAACTTCCTAAGGATGCTCAGTTTCCTGAGGAGTGACGAGGTAACTCAATAGAGTGCTGCTGTAGTTATGTCCGTAGATTTGATGGATTTATTATTTATGGTTCTTGATATGGTATCAAGATACGATTTTTTGGTATGGTATATTGGGGATGGTTTTGATTGTATTAACTTGCAGTACTATTAATATGCAGAATTTAAATAATAATAATAAGATATATCATATGCAGAATGTTAATATATATTTCAAAATACAATTTTTAACTTGTTTTGAAGCGAATGAAAAAATATGCCTTTAGTACGGTAGTGAGTTTGCCGGCATGAGATATTTTATTTAAGAAACCAAGACCTCTAACTTTAAAAACACTTTATTTTGATTATAAGCTCATAGAATCTGTTTACCTGTACACACAGTAACATGTTAAACGCATCACTTGACAATTGGTTTTACAAATTGAAAACCACAGAGGCGGAAATCGCGGCACAGAACTAATTCCAGTGGAATGTTTACAGCGCAGTAGATGACAAATCCTATTTAAACAAGTGTCCAAGCAGTCATGCTGATGTTTTATTTTGTCTACTTCGACTGTGAACTACATATATCATCAGTCACATAACTCTTTGCGACTCTAAGAAGTTTCAATATTTGAAGCATTTATTTAAAACATTTTCGGCCATACGAGAATAGAGTAGCATCTAGAGACTGAAAGAGGAAATCGGTTCCGTAGACATTCAAAAACATAATGAAATACCCAAGTATACTTTTTTGTACCGCTATAGGAGGTAAGTAAAAATCTTTTTAAGCACGCTCTTCTTGAAGGACCCTGCGTTGTGAACGGTAACAACTGTTGCTGTTCATTGAGGCGTGTTGGTCGCAGAGCTGATCATGAAGTCGAACCATATCAGCCGTAAGACGCCCACTGCTGGGCAAAGGCCACCTCCATAGTTCTGCGATTGCCAAATTATACCTATGTTGTACTGACTCTCTTGGAAAAACCTCAGCAGGTATCCGAGCACCTTCCACAACCTAAGAGTGTGTGGTAGAAAGTACACGTACCTACAACATGCTACTCTTCAAATTGTACGGACGCAGTTACTCACGAGACCCCTTTGTTGCAACCATCTACAGTCCACAGGAAATTCCACCCACCAACCGAGAACTAACCAAGTTTTTATACCTAAGTGGTATAAAAACTCATTACCATTATCATCATCATCATCTTGGCGTTAAATTTCGGTTGTGCTCTCGCGCACCCGCGGCCCGTGGTCCGCTTTCCTATTCCTCTTGGTCCAGCGATCTTTGGCATCCTAGGTGGTGAGTTTATTGGCACGCATGTCATTCTTAACAACGTCTAGCCAACGCATCTTGGGCCGGCCTCCAAGTGGTATAAAAAAACAATTCCGCAGTACAAAACTTTAAACTCTTCCACAGAGCCTACCTTACCGCGCGATCGCCTACCTGGCCAGCCCATCAGGCGGGCCCGTCCACGGAAACGTAACCTTCACACAGCAGGCTGATGGGAAGGTCCACATCGAGGGAACCCTGACGGGACTGCCGGCTGGAGAATACGGCTTCCACGTCCACGAGAAGGGAGACCTGACGGGAGGATGCCTTTCTACTGGGTCCCATTACAATCCTGAGCATGTAAGTATACAAGAACGGCCCACGACAGGTTACAGTTTGAGTCAAGTTTCGTCTACGTAGTGCTCTAGTGGAGATCCTGGTGGTCTAGTGGTTTTGCGAGTCATATAGAGCCTTTAACCTAGATTAGAAGTGACAAATTCACGCCGGTGAGATGCAGGTGTGGTCAGAGTAAACTACCTATCATTATTACCCTGGCGTCAAACACGTTGTGCTCTCGTACGGAGCACAGCAGCAGAAAGTCTGACGGTCACGATTCGACTTCGACTTCATTTTGTCATATGTGTAGATTAATTCTGTTCCCATTATACGAATACTCCTGTATCTGTTAATTACAAAATATGTTTTATGGGTGGACCTGTAGTTAATTCAGGGACGAGCCCAAAATAAGAACTAAAAATAAGCCCTTACAAGTTCGACCAAACAATTCCAGAAAGAGCACGGCCACCCTGGCGACGAAAACCGCCACGTCGGGGACCTCGGGAACGTGGTCTTTGACCAGAACCAGGTCAGCAACCTGAACTTCGACGACACCAAGATCTCTCTGACCGGCGAATACAGCATCCTTGGCAGGGCTGTGGTCCTCCACGAGAAGGCTGACGACTTCGGACGCTCCGACCACCCCGACTCGAGGAAGACTGGAAATGCTGGCGGAAGAGTTGCCTGCGGAGTCATCGGGATCCTGTAGGCATATATTTTTTCTTTTGTAACCTAACCTACCTTTAGTTTAAGGATATCATTAATATTATCATGTCAACTCTGTTTTGAATGGCAGCTCTCTGTTTTCCCCAATTACTTTGCTCCTAACGTCAATGAAGTTCTTACAAGTAGTATTCATTGTTTGCCATTGGAAATAAGTTGAAGTTCAAAATAAGTCGACGAACAGATTTTCCCGAATTAATGAGATTATCTAAATATTGTTAGTTTTATGTAATTGATACTTGAGAGTTACCGATGCTCTCTATAATGTAGGTAGGTACTCCATACTTATTTTTTATAAAAAAGTGAAAGGCCTTATGATTTATGAAAAGCACAATATTTTGTTTCCTGTAGTATGTGTAAATAAAACATACCAGGCACCAACCGTCTCTTTCGAAAACCGTAAACAGCAAATAGGAAATGGCCCTTAAAACAAGTTTTCGAATGGTGAAATGGAAGGGCAATAACTTAAAGTCATCGCGTCAATGCTCATGTCGCTATTAAGGCAGTTGCAAAAGTCGTTACGACATCTCTTTGCGCTGTAAGGCGGCCGGTTATGCCTTTGTTTACTCAAACTGGTTGGTGTCCCAACAACTATCTCATAAGACTCGTCAGGAACTACTCACGAATCAATAGATGTAAAACAAGTAGATTGAACTTGTCTTGTGGGTACCAAAGTGAATAAATTGTTCTAAATCTTATTGTTGTTTTTTATTGCTTTAGGGTGGGTACGTAGGATTCTGTTCCTTACGAAATTGTTTTTTAGTGTGTTGGTGTACTCGGACCGACTTTCATGTCCTAGAAAATACTGGTTAATACTCTGATTTACAATTCGAACCAATAAAATGACAATTAAAACTGTTATGAGGTAATAGTGCACTAGGATATTGGCGTTCCTGTCATTGTTTTGCTGGGGGTTGTTGTTGTTGGATGTCTATCACATTTAGTTCCAAATTCAGTCGCGCGCATTGCGCATTTTATCTTGCGTGCATTCTTTTGGGATTATTACCAAAACGAATAGTTTAAATAACACTACTGATTTGATTTACGAATTTAAGTAGTTTTGGCACGTAAATAAGTTTTCGATGATCAAAGTCTCTATGTCATCAATACTAATTTTATAAAGAGAAAATTTTTGATGGTTTGTCGTTTTGTTTGTTTTGGTAGATATTTTTATAAGAATCCATGCAATTCTTTGATGAATATTATCCACACAAATACTTAGGTACTTAAACAAAATGTCAGATTTAACTACATTGTAACGTATTGTTTCGAATACCGTTTAATAATGTATATCCTAGTATCCTACCAACAATTACTTTTAATTACCGAAGTTTAGGTCTTACCCATTCTTATGTTATGTTCAATCCGTTGGCATGGCATTTATTGATCACTCTACATTGTTATTACGCATAGTCGTTAGGCTCAAGGTAAGACATAGAGTCACGTAGAGCACGATCCGCAGATGATCGTCTCTAGGTAGAGACGATAAAATCTCATATGTGTATAAATAACCTTGGACTACGTTGTACAGAAACGAAAATATTTTAAGCCAATACAATAGTAGGTAGACATTAGATATCATCTTGGCGTTAATGTCCCGGTTGTGATCTCGCACGGGAGGGTCTGGGTTAACTTAGCCTAACTAACCTAACCCGACCATGACCATGAGTAGGTAGATATAAATTTCATAAAAAAGAAAGGCGTTATAAGCTTGACTTTTGTATGTCTCTGACATCGTAGCTCCCGAACAAATAAACCAAATTGGATGCGGTATTTTTCATTCGTTAGCCAGTTTAATTGAGACAGTTATTAGTTTTATCGGCTCAGTAGTTTAAGAAATTTTCGAGTATATTATAGACTTTGTCAGGGGTTTTACCATTTAATACAACATTTTAGGTTGAAGGTCGTAGTATCGTCGTGCGAAACGCACGTATCGTAGTACATGTCGCGCGAGTTGCACGAATGCACTTAGTATTTGGAATGGATGGCGAATGCATCTGGTGTTCAAAGTTTCATAGAGCTCATTGTGTTGGAATTCGCACGAATGCCATTCGGACGATTGCGCAGCCAAAGTGCAACCATTCTCGCTTGACATAGTCCACCTTATAATGCCATCTGCTGGATTTTTAGGAAATGCAAAAGTTCTCAACAGGACAGAATGGGATGGGACATTCACATAATAGTTCAACTCATCTACTGTAGGTTGAGCTATTGACACATAGTATTATAAATCAAAGCCGCCCATGGTTAAGTTTCGTTAGCTTCTGTTAAATTGTGTTTATTGTTTGTATATACAATAAAGAATAAGAAAAGTCACCCCTGGATTATATATGACTGTAGTGAATGGAATGGTCAGAAGGGGAAGACCGAGGCTTAGGTATGTATCACGATCAAATCAAGAGTAGCCCATACCTACATTCCTGTTTGAAATGGTAATGAAAGTGAAAAAAGCGAGAGAGATCTGTGAAGACCGTAGCAAGCGGAACAAGTCTCTGGCTACTGTACTTAAAAATTGCGAAACGTTATATGTACTTACGTAACGTTGTATGTGTATAAAATGCGCCTAACCCCGGATCTGTCTGTCTGACTGCCTGCGCAAAATTCCGAAACTACTAAACTCATTTTGAAGCTACAGTCTATCCGAGTGTCATACCTGTACTTATGTCTCGGGTTAGTAACAGAGGGAGAGGCCCTAAGTCCTGCAGTGGACTGTTATGGGCTGTGCTGATGTGGTGATGATGAAGTAACAGGAACAAAGTGAAAACCGCGGGAAGTTAGTTGTGAAATCAGAAGTGCAAAACTGGTTTTTAGATCATTTTTTATTTGGTCTGAGAACTGGTTTCTTGAGCAAATATCTCCAGCAGTACACTTAAATGAAAAAATACTTATGAAGAAGTCAATGATCTTGTCTGAAATGGGCAGGTCAGGATTACCCTCAACTGGCGTAAATGTATGAGACGTATGAATGTAGATGAGCAAAGAGGGTGTGTCAGGATCGTGGCTCGTGGCACTCGAGAGCCTCTGCATACCCCTATGGGAAACTTGTATGAGTATGGATGTATGTATCCAGCAGATGGTATTAAATAAGGTGGTACAAAGATACATAGACGACAAAAAGTCACAAACGTAAACGCTGCAGCCCATTCTATTTTGGTGGGATTTTTAGTATCAGCAATAATATTTAGTATCATACTAATTAGAAACAGGGGAACCAAAACCAGAAAGAGCTAGGAGTTGTTAAAAAGGATAGCTTACATTTAAAGAAGAAACTGAATAATACAATAAATAAAATCGGGATCAAAGTCTACGTAGCTTCGCCTGCCAATTCCCCACATAAATGTATAGCAAAGTGTCTCGGGGTATAATCCCTGGTGTCGCCAATGTCTAGAGCAGGCTTTCTCAAACTGAGGTACGCCTATTATACAAATAAAGAGCCAACTTTATTTTTTCTTTTTGGGGCTGAAGGGGTTTGCTGCTTCTCAAACCTTTGACTTAGGTACATAGAGCTATAAGTTTAAGAAACCCTGGTCTAAAGTTAGCGTTGAACAGCACTTTCCGTCAAGTGGCCTAATTGCCTATTTATATAATAATCTCGAAGCACGCCGTCGCGTACAACAATGTGGAATTATTACCTAGTGGAGTATCGAAATACCACAATCAGTGTAATAACTAGTAAACAACGAAATCAACATTTGAAACGGGCTATTACTATATTATAGTATCACATAAAAATAAAAATAAATGTTTCCAGGAGTCCTGTGGACGGGTGGAGCAGCGCGGCGAGACCAACAATCGCGTCCGCCATTCTCCTGCCAGTGTTAGCGGTCTTCGTTTTACTTAGATAAGAATAATGTAGGATTATACTATGTACGAGTTTAGAAGACTATCGACCTGCCCAATACTAGCATAAGATAAGCTGGCGCTACTAGTAGCTAATACTAGCATAAGATAAGCTGGCGCTGGTCTTGTGTTGGTCGATATGCTGACTGTAGCTCAGTTTTGATAGAGTTAAGGCAGTAAGTTTCTACTTTTATATTAATTTGTACTTAATAAGAACTATAAATGAATATTTAGTATATATATGAGTGAATTGTTACAATATCCAAAAGTGCCGAATGTTTTCCTTTTTTTTTACGAATTAACTAAATATTTTAAAAAGTGTTTTTAATTTATTTATTTTAAGCGTAAGTGTAAATTATTTTAGAAACAAAGTGATTGATTTTAATTAAAACAGGCACAGATAACGATTAACGATTATTGTTACGCGAATACTTAACTAAAACAATAGATTACGTATTAGGTATACTTACTTATACAGTTTGGTAATAAATTGTTATTTTTTTTAAGTGTTTTTCCTTATTAAAGTGTCCATAATAATCATAGACGTAGAAAAAAAATTGACTACATCCTATATCTATATTTAGTATGCATTTCCGGACTATAGTTTTGCATAAATGTATATCCCTCCTCCTTTTTACTCATGTAGTTTTTTTTCCTGCACCGCCTACTGTACACAGGCTTAGATTTTCCCGGTTTACTGGTAGATAAGGCTAATTTAGCTTTAAGTCCGCCACTGTACTTTTTTGTGCATAAAGTTTTAATAAATAAATATCTATGATAGGTAATAATTATGAAATGCTGCTAGTGTTAATCTTAATATTCTGTAGGAGATACGTTTTACGGATTAAAAAAAAAGTATTGGCGTTAATGTCCGGGTTGTGGTCTCGCGCACGAATGCCCGGGATCCGCCTTGGATTTGACAGATAATAACAGGTAATAATGCTTTTTATGGATTATTAGTCTTTTATTTTTAAGTAGCAGTTTTTAATTTAAACATACATAACGCATTTCATCTTATTCCTTACCGTTACACAACCTGCTGCAGTTCTGCATTTTTGTTACTGCAACCTAATTCATTGGCGACAGTTACCGCTTACCATCAGGAGGGCTGTCTGTCCGCTTGTCACTGCGTAGCATGAAAAAACATTCCTACAAGAAATAAAATTGCTCCAAGAAATTAACACTGCAATTACACTACACACAGTTCCATCGCGAATTATTATTGCATAAACAGAAACCATAAAAATTCGATATCAATCAATTATTAACTCCCCAGGTGTCCTTTCCCATAAGAATACGCATCGATACAGACGACCACAGTGACTGTACTTACGTAGATATGAATATCTACATGATGTGAGTACATGTAGAGCTAAACTTTTGTACCGTACTGTATTTGAAGGTTTATTGGAATTAAAGTCTGTGGCAGTCAATGTCAGCAGTTTGACTCCACGGCTGCAGACCGTAAGGAACAAATAAATATGAACATGAGAAGTTTTGTGGAGTTCTGCAGAGGATGCGCCAAGGCGATGTTTCTCGTCCTCAACTCTTTCTGCATAGTAAGTACTTTCTAAGTCGCATCGTTCTTGTTTACATGTAAAATCTTTTATCGTATACTCCTTTATGTATGTGTTTATGTATTGGACATCTGTGGTCGTAGAATACGACTCTTATCATTAATCATAATATTCAATGGCTGTAGAAATGAAAGCATTACTGCAAAGCACGGGATAGCTGATATTTCAGGATATATATCACGTCTTATCAATGTATGCATGTAGACGACATAAGTGGTTCAGTGGTTATTATGCAGATCTGACGGTTCACGTGAATTTTAATTTCTGTTACGGGTTAGGGAGTCATATGTATTAAGTATGTGTTTAAAAGTAGTTTATTAGTTGTCTAAAAACAATTATAACACAATGTTTAGAGCAAAATAAATTTGTCTGTCTAAGAAGCTAACTTTCCAATCTTGTTGGTGGTTTAGTACTAGGTATTGATACTGAACCCAATTTCAACTCGCATTTGGCCAGTTTTCATGGATTATGCAAACATTACCAATAACTACCATGTTCCAGCCCTGCGCGAATAATTACTTATATCTATCTTCGCTCCCTTTCAGCTGACAGCAATCCTCACGCTGGGCTTCGCAGCAGCTGACACCAGGATCCTGAAGCAGTATGGCACCGACCAGACGGCCGGGACTCTCACTTCTGATATCATCATCATATTCTCCTGCCTGCTCGTCGTTGCAGTAGCTGTCTTCGGATGTATCGGCGCTATCAGGGAGAACGTCAAGTTTCTTTATCTGGTGAGGACTTACTTCTATAACGTGGAGTACCTACCAATAATGTGTCTCCTGATCATTATAATCTGGACCCCTTTAAGGCTAGAGTGAATAGGCTGTTCCTTGACAGGCTCCATCTTCGGCCGCATCGTTACTTACCACCAGGTGAGATGGCCGTGAAATGCTCCAGGCATCTCTATTAAAAAAAAAGTGGACAAAAGACTTGATAACGACTTTGAATGGTTTCTCCCTCGTTCACTGCACAAAGCTTTGCAGGTTTTCTTAATCTGGTGGTAACCAGTCACGGCCAAGGCCCCGAAGACTACTCCCAGGGGTCACTTTTTATAAATATATGTAATAAAAATGCAGAACGGCAAGTGCGTTGTCATTGTGATGACTAAATTGAAATACATCATGCCTGTAATTATTTGTAGCTGTGGGGCCATCATTTAATCAGCTCCTTCATAGGCCTCCCCCATGTCTTCCATGTCTGCATCCATCGGCTCCCTGCGATCTTTATGAGGTCGTCCGCCCACCTCAAGCTACGATTGCCAGAATGTGTGGTATAATTGGGGTTAAATAAACCCACAGAAGCGAGTAGCATCGACCCATATGGCTTAGAATATTGTTGAATGAACCCTGGGATCGACAAACAAATAACTAAGATATTCGCTTCTGAAATACCTATATCCAAATACTTTTACATGCAAAGGAAACCTAAATCAAAACTTTGTAGTGTAATGTTAGTCTCTCAGTTAAATGGCGTGCTAGGATATTTTGCCATCGGATAGTATTTGTGAAAGTAATTTTGTTTGATATCGATATGCAAAGTCTCAGGATTAGTAGCTGGAATTTAAAAGAAAAATTCAAAGATAATAATAATAATAATTAGTCTTAAGTGTACATATACTGTATAAACAATGAATAATCATTAAAACAAAAAAGCAAAGATGTTGTGATTTTGTTTATATTCCCCTCACCAGTACGTGGGCTGCTTACTAGTCCTGGTAGTGCTGGAGTTGCTGGTGGGCGTCTACGTGGGCGTCCAGCGCTATGGGCTAGAACTGCGCGTGACCACCTGGCTGCAGGACAGCTTCTTTGGGAACGTCACCGGCGAAGAACTCAGCCTCAAGAACCGGCTCTGGGATGAGATTCAGACCAATGTGAGTTGTGTAGGCATATCAACGTATCATCTTCATTATAATCACATCCCATAACAGTTCACGGCAGGACTTAGGGCCTCTCCCACGAAAGGGTAGATTATTGACATTGTCTCCACGCTCGGCAGGCGAGTTGGAGGTTATAAACGTTGCTGCCCATTTTCCAGCCTACGGAGATCTAGACTTTTAACTTGAATACATTAGTCGCCTTGTGCAACACCTACGCGTGTAAGGGGTTGGTGCTATTCTACTGTCGGACACCACACGGCGGATATCAACGTATCCACCTCCATAAAGTGAGATGAGATCACTGGAGAACCTTCATCACCGGAGACTGACGAAAGTTCACTGTTGATTGTAAATGGTAACTGTCGAACGATATGTGCATAGTATTTATTAAGTATTTAGTCCTGCAGGAAACAAAAAATAAATAACCGCAGGTGAGTTGTTACTGTGAAGACTAAAGATTAAATACCTCATAGTCCTCATGCCAGTGGTTTGCGCTTGTTATCCATCAAACCGGAATACAATAATCCCAATATTATTGGTTGGTGACTGAAGTAGATTCCTCACTCAGGCGGACTCCTCGGGCATGACAGTCCAGTACCCGTTCTCCCAACTCCGCTAAACCAAGTCTGCTAATTTACTGAATCTTAATTGGATGCCAAGAGGATGTTTGACACATTTTTGGTATTCTGCACCTAATTTAAGACCAATGACGACCTGAGTGGTTCAGTGGTAAACGTGCCGGTCTGCACGCAAAAGGTCCCGGGTTCGAGGCCGGGCAGATATTGTAATGTTGAATTTTAATTTCTGTTACGGGTCTGGGTGTTATATGTATAATAAGTATGTATTTATAAGTACATAAGTAGTATATCAGTTATCTTACACCCATAGTACAAGCTATGCTTAGCTTCCGTATCCAGCTGATGCCTACGATATTTACCAGGTCGTCGGTCCTCCTTTTGGGAGGCCTACCTACGCAGCGTCTTCCGGTACGTGGTCGCCACTCGAGAACTTTACTGCCACATCGGCCACCTGTTCTTAGAGCTATGTTTATTACGATTATTTATTTTATATTAATTAATTATAATGGTTTGCTATTGCAGTACGAGTGCTGCGGCCTCAACGGCCCTGAGGACTACCCAGCGATAGAGCTCCCAATCAGTTTGTCGTGCTGCGCGCGCGCGTACCGCGCCCGCGCACCGCTCGCGCAGAACCAACTGTACAAGGCTTGTATTGAGTAAGTACCAATTATGCACGGTTTAATATGAAAAGACAGAATCGAAAAGCTGTTTACTTTAGGAACCTGTTACTGGAGAGAGGATCCAGGATTTGGCAGATCAGGTAACTACAGTGGAGCACCTGCCATCTGACCCCCGTGACCCTGTCAACAGGGGAATCTGACCAGATTGGATCATGGATCATGTTACTGTAGGTTACACAATATGTCGCCTCGTTCATCGCGATTTTTTCCCTCACCGTTAGAGCTTCGGTTCAGTAGTAGTTATTAATCAACTAATGTATATAATTCAGAAAAAAGTTATCATACATCTCGCAGGTACATCTTGCTTTGCGAGTCGGATAGTCAACCGCCCGGCTACAGACGCTCCAGTAGTTACCTAATCTATGAACAAAATACTAATTACCCCAATAAAATTCCAGGTCAAACACATACAGCACCAGCGGCTGCGAGGACGAGATGGTCGCTGTTTTACGCGATGACGCCGACTATCTTCTCGGAGTTGCGGTCTTCACTTTTTGGTTTGAGGTGACTATACTGGTTGTAGGCTTAAAACCTGTTCAATGGTAGATAGGCCAAGTAGCACTGAGGCGATAACGGTCTAAAACAGTCCACTGTGTGACGTGAAACACTAAATACAGTGTTTCTCACGACTCACATGTGGTGATTCTTTGTATTTATGGAGTTTGTCTGCAACAATCGATCCTTATAAAAATAGGTGTAATTTGGATAATATTAATCGCAAAATAAACAAAAAGTAAAAAAAAATTATACGAAAATTAAATATGTCGGTCTCAGCCCGTGCAAGACCCAGCAAGAAATACAAATCACGGCTATCGTCGGAAAGAGGGGCCATGGGCCTTAAGTGGGTACCTCAATGTCCGGCGCTGAGCGAGCAAGGCGGTTTCGAGAGCGTCTCAAAGCAGCCAAGGGAGACTAATAGTAATAATAATAATAATATTTATTTCAGAAAATCACATTCCATAATATTAACTATTACATTCCAATTAATGAAAAACAATAATGTAAAATATCAACGAAACATCAAGCAATAATCGTACCAATAATAATAGCAATGGCCGGTGTTCGCGCTTTCCCGCACTCGTCTTCAGGCTATCGTTACTCGTGGTTTCGGCATTCGCACCTGTGTTCTACACCCGTTCCGACAGCTCCACTCGATTTTATTTCCTAATTATATTTAATGATATTTTTTCTAATAATTACAGGCTGCAGGGATGGTCCTCGCCATGTGGATGGCCAAAAACCTACAGACAAGTGTCAAGGTGTACAAAGAGACCGTCAAATATTAATAAATTATATATTTTTTAAATAATAACTTATTTTCGACTTTTAAATATAAATTTATGTTAGTAAATCACATACATGAAAGTACCTACTATTTACCTCTGTGATCTATATGTAATATCTATAAGCACCTATTATACCTACCTTAATTTAAATAAATGTTGCACATACGACCAATAATTATTGACGGGGCTAAAACCTTGTTTTATTTGCGTGTCTTTAGTACTTAAGTCTTTTTTCAAGTCGAAGATCTGTTTATCATAGTGCCGCAGTTCCAAGGACCACCCCTTTCCATCTCTGAAAGTATCGGGATATTTTATAGCGTGCGGTTCCGGAGTCACCTTGAAGGTAAGATCAAGGCCAAAGTACTCATCCCCACTACGTAGACCCTTTGTTGGTCTCCATGCGAAGGTTCGAAAGAACGTTTTACGCTCGTACTATTCGGATGTAATTAGAGGTCTTTTTAGCCATAGGCGGTGGTGACCACTTTCCATCAGGTTAAAACTGTATAACATAAAAAAGTTACAGGTAACAAAAACCGCCGAAGCGTTGTCACTGTGAGGACTTAGCTGAAATGCATCATGTCTGTAATTGCGCTGGCAACCATATCCTTCAAGCTGGAACACAACAATGCAAGCATTGATGCTTGGCGGCAGAAATAGATAAGACGGTGGTGCTCACCCGGAGGACTCCTCAGACTTGACAGAGTCCTACCTCCTGATCTGTGCGTCAGATAAGTTAACAGGTCACCAGCAGATCGACCCCGACAACACCCATATAGGAGATAGCTGGTGATGCTCCTCTAGGTGACATAGGAGTTGATGTTCAATGGATTCCATTACTTTAGATAACAAGGAGATTATGGTTATAGGCCTATAAATAGTCATTTGTATCAGAGGTATCGCCTTTTTCGGTAGATATCGGGACAACGCCAGCGGAGTAGGAATGTCGGAAAAGACGCATTAACACTCAACTCAGGAGCGCACTCCCTTGAGCTGCAACAGGGCCAACTGCTTGGGCCAAATATAGCTTATAAAGTGTTCACAATAGCACAATGGCTAAACTTGATGATTATTCATAAAATTTTCTCAAAACTTTATGAGGTCTCATAGTGCACGCGGGCGCACAGGGTTCCGACCTCCTGTATGTATACATATTGGAGGTCTGTGGTTCTAACTGACAATACTCGATCAGCATAGACAATTGGCACTATGCGTACGTCAAAACCTTACCGTCACAAAAGTTCGGATAACCCCCGATCAAGTTTACTAAAACTCAAATATTTTCTAAGCTACAAATCCGATTTTAATTAAACAAGCTAGGAACCACCTCGATTAAACTGGCTTTCAAACAGAGAAAACCGCATCAAAATAGGTCCATCCGTTTGGGAGCTACGATACCAAAGACAGATACATCAGAAAAATTCTTGTATATTGTCTTTTCATATGTGTGCATACTTACTTACTAAAAATATACCGTATACCACCCCTCTTTTATCGTCGGGGGTAAATAATGGACGAAATTGACCACTCAAAGAGCCGCGAACGAAATGCGTTCACTTACCAGAGAGCCGCTAAGTACTACCTATTGTTGGTGAGTATGGGTAATTACGGTGTTAGTATGTCTAAGTGGTTACAAGTAATTATGGAACCCATTAAAAACTTTGGACATGAATTGTAGATTTCGATTGGTTGTTTGTTAGTTATTAAAGGTTAATCCCTTTTCGATACATAGATTGTTTTTTGATCTGTATTGACCCATCACGCTCGTAAATCGTAGAGAGTCTTCTTCATGTCTGTCTGTTTGCGATTAACTCAAAAACTACTAAACGGATTTTCATGCGGTTTTCACCAATAGACAGAGTGAATTAATACGGTTTAGGTTTACAATTTGTGAAGGTTACTTACTACCCGTGCGAAGCCGAGGCGGGTTGCTAGTTATTTAAAAGTATGCAAAAAGCCTTCCTGAGCTGAAGCGTCCATAACATCTTTCAGGTAAAAGAAATGCAGAACTTAGACTAATTGGTATGCCTTTATGGCTGCAAAATCGCTGACAACCTTATCCTTTAAACGTGGACAAATCATTCAATCATTATTGCTTAGCGGCAGAAACAGATTCCTATAGCGGTATTACTCATCCAGGTCACCAGCAGGCCCGTCTTGTTGCTGTGCCACGAAATAATCGATATGATTCAAATAATTCACTACCTGCCAAGTGTACCACAAAACCGCATCTATTGCAAAGTCATAAGCGTCATTGCAACGTATCATACTTACCACAATTCTACGTTCTGGCTGTAACATTCTATGCAAAGTTGAATTTGCGGTTCGAAAATTGAAAATCAACGAAATGGCCAACGAAGAAGCCGTGGAATCGTTGGCAAACGTAATTGTGTATGGAAACAAAGGAAACTGAAGCGTCGCTGAAGACATACCCTGGCGTGTGGGGAACTGGACATCTGGGCTCCCACGTTCCATATATTGCGGCGCGGTGACGAGCGGAGCGGGAAGCGGTAAGCGGAGCGACTGGAGAAACATACTTTCTCTTGATTCTACTTTGATTTTGACATAGTTACTTTGAGCCACTTTCAGATAAAAATAAAAATTCCATTGTCAATAAGTTAAATTAAAGTTAGTTAAGTAAGGCTAGAGTGAATAGGCCGTTCCTAGTCAGGTAAGCTCCATCATCGGCCGTATAGTCACTTATCACCAGGTAAGATGGCGGTCAAAAGCCTTATTAGCCCAAAAAAATATATTTTTTCGTGTTTGGCGTCCTCTTTACAGATTGACTAACAGAAAAACCTGGAATAAAATAGAAGAAAAACGATACTGGTCTTCCTTGCGAATCCCTTTATGAAATCGTAACCCAAGGCCTTCCCATCCTGAAACTACTTCACGAACGAAGTCTCATCAAAACAAATAACGCGCGTTACGCACCTGAAACCGCCTCCTTCGACCACCACGACCGCACCCTAGGCAATCACCAGTACCTCGTCAAATGCAATGATCGATAAACTCCATGAGCCATTCATTCCCCGCGCCCATGCCAGCAGTAACGGTCACCGCCGAGCGTCGGAACCTCATCGGACCCAACATGAAGTCCCGAAGCGTCCGATGTATGAAGTTCTTTCTCACACTCTTCAACATCATTTGCATTGTACGTATCATTTTTATTTTCTATATTATTATTGTGTCCGATTGAAAATATTTCGAAGGCTGTATCGATTGCTTTCTTTAAAGGTGCTGTTGTGGATATCGATTGTTTTGTTTTGCCGTTGCGTGCTATCTTTCTTTGGTCCTTTGTCCGCGTAAGTAGGTCATCAGCGGCGATGTAGGTGATGTGTGGAAACTTTAAGTTTTCTTGGTGAGTTAGTTGGTAGTTCTTTTTGAGCTTTTACGGAAGTAGGTGTGTTTTTAATGCGGTGGACGGGCTATATTGAGCAAGATACAAGCGGATAATTAGTTGCATCCATTAGCAAACTCTAATGAATTAAGTTCAGCGAAATTACATTGTACATTGATAACGCCCATGTTTTATTCAATAACAATTTTCTAAAATCTATCATTCCCACGGCTGCAATAACCAGAATCAAAAGCGGTGATTGAAAACAATCTTCGGGTACTGCGCAGTTTCAGGAGAACTTTTAACCAAACTTTGGTTGTGGAATGAGTTCCATGCCGAGGTTTTCGTGAAAATCCCGGGCCGGGCTATTCGTAAAGTCGATGATCCCCTAATCACAGATGGTTTATTTATTTATTTATTTATTTATTTCACAGTTTTACAGCATATAAAATATAATTAAAAAATGATTACATTATTAAGTTGTAATGCCAATTACAAAACTGCAATTTATAATTTTGGTAATTAATATAGCCTGTAAACACCATATAAAATACTAATAGAAAAAAAAAAAACTACTATCAAAATTAAAATATAAACTTCTCTCTCTAATATATAATATAAGATTCTATCTCTGTTTGTGTGTGTGTGTGTATGTGTGTGTGTGTGTGCGTGTGTGCGTGTGTGTGTGCGTGTGTTTGTGTGTGTGTTCGTGTGTTTGTTAATGTATGAGCGTCTTATCCTTCACGCGACTGGAGGTACTGGATAACCCTTTTTGTAAATTGTGCTCGGCTAAGATGGAAAACGTCAGCACTGTCGGAGAGGCACTTCTCATACCCGTCAATAGCCCTATTGAGCGGAGAGCCCAGGGCGTAGCCGCTGCGCGCGCGGCGGTGGTCAAGTAGCCGAGGCCATCGGCCACCGCGGCGCGCGCGCGGGTCTCCCGCGCATATTAACACTCGGGATAATAACTGCGGAGTATCTACTCCGCTATGTATGATGTCATACAGAAGCTTCATATCGGCTATAAAGCGTCTGTCCTCCAATGACATTATTTTGTGGGTATGCAGACCAGTCGCATAACCAGCAGGTACCGTGCCGGAAAAATAATTTAGTTTTTTTATAAAAAGTTTTTGCACCGATTCCAGTCTAGCGCGATGGACAGCGTAGACCGGGGACCATGAAGGGGACGCGTACTCTAAAACACTACGTACATAGGCATAATATAAGGCTTTAAAAGCTGCAGTTGACCTCAGGGGCTTTACCGTTCTGAAAACGAATCCCAGCATCTTGATCGCTTTCGCAACGATAAATTCGTAGTGAGCACAGAATGTCAGTTTGGAATCTAAGATGACTCCCAGGTCCCTAACTTGATCAGTGCGTACGATTGTTGCGTCGTTAAGCCTATACGTTGCGCATACTGGGTTTCTCTTCCTTGTAAAAGTGATGGTTGCGCACTTCTTTACATTGAGATCTAGGCTGTTCCGTGCACAATATGCCGATACTCTATCGAGATCCTGCTGCAATTTTAGATAATCGGTTGAGCATTTTATGGGCATAAAAATCTTCGTGTCGTCCGCATATGATAAGTAAAATGCATTGTGAAAACAGGAAGCATAATCGTACAGGCAGATATTAAACAATAGAGGCCCCAAATGGGACCCCTGGGGAACCCCTGAAGGGATGGGCGCGAAACGTGATTGATAGCACCCAACCCTGACAGACTGACTCCTATTCCGGAGATATGACTCGAACCACCGAAGGAGGTCACCGTGCACACCGACTTCCTCGAGTTTGCACAAAATAACATCATGATTCAGTCTATCAAAACACTTAGAGTAGTCGGTGTACACGGCATCCACCTGGTAGCCCTTATCCATATAACCGGTAACCGAGTTCACGAATTCAGCCAAGTTCGTCATCGTGGAACGTTTGCGCATGAATCCATGCTGAGCTGGCGGTATACTACGAGCAAGTAGCGGATAAACCTGATCGTAAACTATCTGTTCGAAAACCTTGCTAAAAGTAGTGAGAATCGACACTGGACGATACTGTTCCGCGAGGACCTTTGAGCCACTTTTATGTATGGGCACGACGAAAGCTTGTTTCCAAATTGTGGGAAAAGTGGCCTCCGCAATCGATCTCCTATACAGAATACTTAATGGCAATGCCAAACAGCGAGCGCAGTAACGGATAAAGATAGGGGGGATAGCATCGCAACCCGCGCCCTTGTTAATATTTAACTTTAGAAGGTATTTCTCAACTAAGTCTGCGGTAATCATCACTGAGCCTACACTGCATAAAGAGTTACCATGCGTATTTCCCGAGGTATACGAAGTATCAGAAGTGCTCGCGTAAACAGATTGAAAGTACTCTAGAAAAATGTCACATATTTCGGGACCGTCCGAGCCTATACGAGTGCCGTAGTTTATCTGTGCGGGTAACCCACGATCGCGCCGAAGACTTTTTGCGTAGTTCCAGAACTTTTTCGGATCGCGAGTTATAGATTGACTACAATGATGTTTATATTTGTTCCAACACTGACGTTGTAATTTTTTGTGTCTAGAACGTAGCAAAGAGAAAGTTTCACGGTCACAACTATTACCAGTTTGTTTCCAAAGTGAGTGATACTTATGTTTTTCTTTAATTACGTGTACTAACGCCCTGGAGAACCAGACTGGATACCCATCAGGAGTGCTGTAGAAAGAGGGTACATGTTCCTCTATAATAGAATTTAGTGTCGTATTCAAAAAAAGGACTGCCTCGTCCAGTGGTATATGATTTAAAGCAATATTCCAGTCAATAGCACATAAATCACGGAAAATATTGTCGTAATTAGCCTTTTTATAATTAAAAATTTTCTTAGGAGGTACTTTAATAAATTCGTGACTAATATTGACAAGTTCCAATTCAAGTGCCGGGTGATGAGGCCAATCTTCGCGGGTTAGATCCCTCCTCTGGAAGGACGTTGGTTCTCTGTGTGTTCTAAGCCGTCTGTACAACGGGGAATGTTCCGAAGAACTGTTTAACTTGGTGCCACAGTCATCCGAAACCACAACCTCCGACGACGGGATAAATTTCATCCAGACCATCTGTCATGTCTGGCATCCACCTAACGTACGGGCATCAAACCTTTTTACTGCGCACGCGCAAGATGTTGAATAAGCTTCCTCCCAAAGTCTTTGCACTATAACATGGGGTTGTTCAAAAGGCATGTCATAGTCTAAAGGTACCTCAAAGGCTGGCACCGCTTCTGCTCTCCTTAAGTTGCAGATGTCCTGGTCGACGGTTGCCACTTTCCATCAGGTAGACTGTCCGTCCGTGTGCCTTCCTAAGAAATAAAAAACCTATAGATAAACAACGCGTCCGAACAACAAACGCGCAGCTCTACAAGATAGTCTCGTACGCATCTAGGGCCCGACCGCCTAACTCGAATTAAAGGCAAACGCTATCGGACCATGCAGGGATTTTTTTATACTACGCAATGACAAACGAGCAGACAGCCTTGATGGTAAGCGGTTACTGTCGCCCAAAACATCTACGGTCCATGCATTTAGGATGCGTTATCATTGTGAGGACTAAGATGAAACGCCTCGATGTTTACACGTCATGAATACAATTAAATAAATTTCTCACTTCTATGCGGAGGCTGCGTTCGCTGTTCGGTCGCTCTCTAACACCAAGGAGAAACGATATAATAAATAAATAAATAAACAGTACTCACCGAATAAATGCTATTTGAGTAGGTAGTTAGGTAGCTGCGAACTACGCAGCTTAAACTTCTGCGTCAATCGCGGGTCGTCCAAAGGCATTCGGTGACTCCCTCCTCCACCCCACCCCTCTTTCCCGCTACAAGCGTTTAGAACAGAAACGTGCTGATTCGCTCTCCACTGGTTAAGTTGCTCTATATGGTGCGTATACGGTGTACGTTTCCTGTTCAGTTATTGAAAGGTTTTTACTGGTTTCATGAAATAAAATTTTATTTATTGAATAAAAAATACCCTGAGAGTCAAGGACGAGTTATTTGGGCCTAAGGGACAGCTAATGCACCCCTCTTTTAGCAAACTCATTTTAGAAAAAAATGCATCCAATGTATTTCGCTATGCAAGGAAAATTTTCGTGAAGTGGTTGTCCACTTTTTCTTGCCTGGAGAGGCACTCGGGTGGACGGTCCACCTGATGGAAAGCGGCTACTGTCGTCCAGGACATCTGCAACCTAGGCGGAGCGGACGCTATGCCGGCCTTTAAGGTACCTGTAGTCATGCCTTTTTGAAGAACCCCAAAGGAAAGATAGAGAGAAAAAAGTGCAAAGGAAAGACTTCAGGGGCTCATTCCACATCTTGCACGTACGCAGTAAGAAGGCTCTTGCACTGTACGAGTTCTCTGCGCGAATTGTAAGCGTACATACGAGTACTCGTATAAACAGGCCCTACAATAAACAATAAAATCAAATAAAATTGTTTTTCGGATGATGAAATCCATAGAATAAGTAGGCGATCATCATATAAAAAAAATCCCAATAAACAATCCCCTCGTTTAACCACTTGTCCCCAGCTCTTCGGCCTGGTGCTGATAGCGATATGCGTGCTAAACATGCGCGAGCGCCGCACCCGCGAACAGAGTGCGATCTCCCGCGGTGTGCTCGCGTTCCTGCTCACACTCGGGATTGGCGTGGTCGTGACCGCTGTGCTCGGCTGCGTCGGCGCACTGAGGGAGCATGTGCGCATACTATATGTGGTAGGTCTGGTTATTTGTTTGACACTAAGGTGGCAGACAAGCTTACAGCCTGCCTGATGGTGCTTAAGCGGTGGTGGTTTTATCTGACCTCTTAATTAATTTAATTAGCGAAAATTTATTATTAGGGTAACTTAATCTATAGTTCTATCTGCAATATATAGGTAATATTTAGATACTGATTAGAAGATTCGTAAGAATTAGGTTTTAACTAATTGGTACTTGTACTTACATCCCATAGTTCACAACAGATAATATCATTCTAAATAGAACTGTGCCGCATTTAAATAAAGTTTAAGTTCCTTCGTTTCTGAATACCTAGCCTGTTTCCTTAGGTATTTGATGATGGTGATCTGATACTTCAATGGATTAATTTTTACTATTTTGATAAATGGCTAGAAAATGTGTCATTTCGCTATCTATAGTAGAGTCAATTTCTGAAGACAAGTACTATACCGTTATCTCATCTATCCAGCATGCCTGCTTCTTCATATTCCTGGTGTCGGTGGAGGTGTTGGTCGGCGTCGGCGGCGCAGTGCTCAGTTCCTGGGTCGGCGGCAGCGAGCTGCGGGTCCAGTTCTACAAGAACGCCACCGCTGATGAGGAGGTGGCCAAGTATCACGCCTTCTGGGATCAGCTCCAGTTTGAGGTCAGTTTTGATGTGGCAAGACTCTGTGGACTAAGTGGGGAAGAACGATCTCGTTCCGCCTCTCTGATAAATAAAATGAATCATAGAAATAATGTTCCAATACAACTACATGTGTGTTTCTGTTCATCATTCTGAGACATTTAATCATGTCAAATCACTTGATGGCATGATTGACGTACCTACCTAGTCCTAGTACAACGGCGCAGATGTGGCGAAGACGGTACTGTGGCACAAAATATGGTACTGCTCCTGAAGTGGCGAACATACTCGTAGGTACTCCAAAAAGCTCATCAGAAAACAAAGATAAACTAATGTTGTGTCATACATATGACACGTCTCCGAGTTTAAATCAACTTTTGAAGTTCACTTGCTCATCTTAAAGCAATAACGTCGATTTTCCCCGGCAATTCTCAATGATCTTAGCGATATTTTGGTTACAAGGGAAGTTTTGTGTAAACTGTTAAATATAACTGTGAATAAAAGTCCTGTGTCTCACTCACAGAACCAATGCTGCGGCGTAGACGGGCCGCAAGACTACTCGATCTTGCACCGCGACATCCCGGCCGCTTGCTGCGCCCGCGCACATCCCCTGCGCGAGGGCGGAGCCCGAAGGCACCTGCACGCCACCTGCCTGGCCGACCGATCGTACTACGAGAGAGGCTGCGAAGAAGCCGTCAGCCAGAAGAAGAGACTCAAGTCGAATGTCTTTATCTGCGTTGGACTGCTCTTCGCTTTCTTGGAGGTTAGTTCGACTTGTGTCCTAATTCAAGGACCTTGAAAAATTAAAGCCTTAGGAAGGTCACATATAACATGTGACCTGATGTGTCGACCGCGTAGGTACTGTGTTAATAACAGAGCAACAGTAACTGATCATAAGTAGTCACACTCCGCCGCCTAGTGTAATTCATTGATGCGAAATTCATAACTGCGATGTACACTGTTGCGATGTACGTTGTAGCGAAAGTATACTGTTACGATGAACGGGGCATCATAACTACCGCCCATGCACAACCAGGAGAATTGCGAATGCATTGTCAACCTTTAAGAGAGACGTAGGCGTAAATACAAATAAACATTATCTATCTATAACGTGCACGCAGCCCGTCTGTCAGAAACAGTGACTCAAGTTTCTTCATTTTTACCAACACTTCTGGGCTAGCACTTAGCCAGAACAGGGTATAAGCAGGGTTCCGAACTATATTAAACTGATATTTTTATTCCTATTTCCAGATGCTATGCGTCACAGTATCGATATGGATGGCCAGAATTATTCGCATGGAGCGCAGAAAACTGCAGGCGAACCTTCAAGCGCACTTCGAAACTTAGAAATGAAAATATCTGCTGTTCTAAACATTTCATTTCATACTCACACCTGCACTTTGCTCACTGTTACGGAACCATTCTTGAACGAAATACTTACGGAAAATAGTTTTTTATCACCAGTAATTTAAGACTTTTTTCGAGATTGTATGGCGTTTTGCGAATTTGTAAAATTAATTACGCAAAATACCATACATGTACAATACAACAAACGCAAAACACTCTGGAAGAAGATTTGAGATTAATAAATAAATGTAAACCGCAATATTTTGCACCCGCATGGTGTGGTACGGTTCGTATCAACCTAGTATAAGATAAAATCGAAAAATAAGCGTAGTCAAATAGCTTTTATATTAAATGTTTTCTGTCGTAAGTTTCAACAATCAATATATTTTACTAATTTAGAAAATAAATGTAGCTTTAAATTGTTTGCACTTACCTTACCTAAATAAAACATTTATTTATTTACAAAACTACAGAAACAACTTCATTTAAATACTAAGGTATGGTAAGTAGTGGTTTGCAATGCCTTCTCAACTCACAAAATGTATGTAGGTATATTAGTATCATATTTTTATGGAAATCCGAACAGACTCTACATTTTGTAAACATTTTCCATTATATTATTAGTTAAGTATACAACTCGTCGTTGCTGAATCCTGTGATAATAATTTAGCGTAAAGGCAGCTGACTTTTTATCGGCAGAGGGACCAATTTTTCTAGAATCACCCACAAGACAAGAACGGTACAGTAGTTCTTTACCTATGAAATTAGCGTTTTGTATTACGAAAATGACGTAAATTGGAATTTTTCTAAAGCAACTTCTTAAATTTCTTGGAAATGGCCGAAAGGGGTATTTTTAAACCCTTATAAAAAACATAAAAAAGTATTTTTTATTCAGTTTTAGGGACTTCCTGGCATATAAACATAAAGTATTAATTTTGATATGTAGTACAATTAAATTTTTTTGAGAATATGTGTAATTGCCAAAAAACACGCCAATTTCATAGATAATACTACCCAATACTAATTCGACCTCGACGCATATCTCTACGCCTTATACGATATTTGATCGCTTTTCCGATGTCTATCTGTTACCGTAGTCAAAAAATGAAGTTACCCTTTGTTGCCCGCACATGGAAAACTGAAACACTTTATAATCTTTCTCTACTTAATATGCAAAATTGTTTCGATCACGTTAATTTATTATCAAAGCAATATTATAACAATAAGATTTCATTATGTAAGCATCGGGAATTATATTTCCAATTATGATCGATCAAACGAATAGGTTTAAGTACTTATTTAAATTCGCACTTGACTCATTTTTCAAAACCTGACTTAGGTTTATTAAATATTAGTATTTAGTAGAAGACTATTATATTTTTAGGGCGGCTTGCACCAAATCCTTAAACGCATTTAAGTCATTTAAACTAATACTTCATCCAAAAAAGTTAAATGTCATTCTTAAACACTTATAAGAATTTGGTGCATAGTTGATTTGTAGGAAAATCAATAGTTCATATATTAATATTAAGTGCATGAAGGAAAATATTTGCTTTTACTGTCACAGCCTTGATACTCAATAGTCAGTTATACTTAAGAAATAGTCTATATCAATAACAAAAAAATGTGTTCAATCGATGTTAAATAAACAAGATAATGTCACTTCAGGAACAGTTTTATTTAATTTGTTTAGGTAAATTTGCTGTTCGTTTCATGCTTGGCGTGCCCTAAAACTTGTACAATGGAGCACTTGTTTGAGGCCAGTTCAAACGCTCCGCCGCCGAATACTGGGCGAATAAAGTGTAAGTCAGAGTTTGGTTTATCGACTCGATAAGAAAAAGAATTGGCTGTTGATGATGTTAGGCCATTAGTCAATCACGAGTATTCTGGGAGCTAGGTACAGCATGCCCGTTATACAAAATACGTGCAGAATATAATATTAAAGTTACAGAACCATAATATCGGTAAAGTATTTATAAATAGAGCATTAGTGGTGAGTGGTTACGGTATACGACTTGTAAGCGGGAGGTATCGGGTTCGAATCCCACTGCGGCCATGTACATTAGTTAAATACTAACCGATGCTCTTACTTTGATGAAATCTGCATGTTCATGCGATTGAATGTATAATCATGATCTAAGCTGATCAGGTTCCCCTGGTAGCAGGGTCACGGAGTTCAGATGGCAGTCGCTCCAATGTTATTACCTGGTCTGCCAAATTTAAGATCATGGTCAAGGTTGACCCCGGACCCTCGTGCGCGATAGCATAACCAGGGTATTAACGTCAAGATGATGATGATCTATAAATAACGCCTCCTCCCCAATAGTATGGCATCTCAGCCATATTCTCGATATAGTTACAAATGAATGTCTTTTGATGTGAACGTTGATAAAACATACGTTACCTTCTTATAAAGAACATTGAAAAATGTAAAATATTTTTTGTTATCAAACCCAAATGTAAGCGAAACCATGGAATTAGTATGTATTCAAGTATTTCACTAATTTAATGAGCGAAACCTACCCAGACAATCCAAAACGAAATATCTTGACCGCTGTCCGTTTGAAAAACGGGCCAACTGTGCTAGCGCGCAACATTTCGTCAGGGAGGCACACTTACAGTCCACCTGATGGAAAGCGGCCACCGTCGTCCAGGACATCTGCAACTTAAGGAGAGCGGATACGGTGCCGGCCTTTGAAGTACCTGTAGACATGCCATTTGAAGAACCCCTTGTTGTAGTGCAGAGGAAAGACTTCGGGAGCGAGCTCATTCCACAACTTGCGCGTGCACTGTAAAAAGGCTCGTGAAGCCCTTACGTTAGTAGGATGCCAGGCAACTAGATCTGTGGTGAATGGTGGAGATGAAATCTATTCTATCGTCGATGGTGCGGTGGCGGAAAAGTAACGGTGGTGCCAAGTTAAACAGTTCTTGGAACACTCGAAATGCTGGAATTCTGATGTAACAAATCTATTAGCGTTACAACGCACTACATTAAAATATAAGATAATAGTAGTTTATGAAACTCTCATGTAAAAGGGGGTATTAAAACATGAGTGTCTCTTTATCACTGATGATAATAGGTTGACACGAGTATTTTAATACCTAATTATATACTGTTGCATATACTACTTTATCTACACTCATATTTTCATGTTTAAATATCGTTTAAAGATGTGAAGTGAATTTCCCGCCGCTTGATATCCTCGACGCGTAGATACAACATAACTGACTCGCAGCTTACTTCTAAGTTGAGAAAATTATAGGTACGAAATTTAACATGAAAATATGAGTGTGGATAAAGTAGTGTATGCAACTGCATATAATTAGGTATTAAAACACTCGTGTCAAACTATTATCATACTCGGCTACGCCTCGTATGATAAACTGACACTCATGTTTTAATACCCCCTTTTATATGACAGTTGCATACACTTATAATTATATCCACTCATAGCGTAATGTTCCAATCACATATTCGAAAACAGTTGTTTTCACGTTTCAACTCTCACATTTATCTATTTATTTGCTTCAAACAAGGAAAAACATTCACAAACACAAATTACAACAATTACAAAAAATATTCTGTTTAACGGGAAAATAATTCCAAATGTATACAATCACAACCATAGACTATGAACTGATCACAAATATAAACAGGAATTTTGAATTTGTTGAAAACATTTAGGTATTCAGCCTACATTTAGCCGTGTCCCAGAACCCGACAAAAATTTAAAAAAGAAAAGTGTTGCATAATTATTAAAAAGTTATTTTTCGATACAGCTGTAATGAAAATAGTATGGGAAATGCTGTATCGAAAAGTAATTTTTTAAAATTTTATAGACTGCCGTGAAAAAAGTGTATCCTTAAACAACTGTTTTCGAATATGTAATTCAAACATTACGCTATGAGTGTAGATAAAAGCAAATTATGTTGCTTTGTCGGAAGTGGGTCAGGGGCGGATCATAGGGTATTTGGATCGGCTGGTGCTTTGCCTCCAGTCCGCTATTTTACTAATCGCTCGGTTGAATTGCAATCGGATCGTAACCGCAGCTCAATGGTTGTTACGCGTTATTGGTAAAAAAAAAATAATCATCTTGGCGTTAATGTCCCGGTTGTGCTCTAGAGAACGAGGGCCCGGGGTCCGCCTTGACCATGATCCAGGATTTGGCAGGTCAGGTAATTACAGTGGAGCGACTGCCATCTGACCTCCGTGACCCTGTTACCTAGGGAACCTGACCAGATTGGACCATGGTTACACATCTAGTCGCCTGAATGTGCAGGTTTCATTACGATGTTTTCCCTCAACGTAAGAGCATCGGTTAGTATTCAACTAATGTACATAACTCAGAAAACAGTCATTGGTACATGACCGGAGCAGGATTCGAACCCGGGACCTCTGGAGTCGAGTCGAATACTGTAACCGCTCGGCTACCGACGCTCTTATTTTGGTATTCTACTACAATTAAAACTGCCGCTGGACTGCTAATAGGTACGATCCAATTTAAATTCGATTACATTTTCATGGAACTAAGTAAATTGACGGACGGACTCGAGACCCTGGTTGGGTGTTAAACCAAGATTGCACTTCCCCTAGGCATCCAAAAAGTTTTTATCATCATCTTCTTGATCGATGAGGTCGACCGCAATATACTTTACGATCCGATTCCAGTTTAATGCAATTATTTTTTAAAGAAAATCAAACACAAAATCGATACGGAACGCAAATATTTTTATTTAGGAAATCTATTTCAACATTAAATTTCATTAGAACTATATAGACCTGTAATTTACAATCGATTCTGGTACACATATAATTTCAATAATTTCATATTTCAAAAAAATAAAATTCAATGCGAGGAATGCGTAAAAGATTTCAATTATATTTCCCTAGTGAAACAATACTTAATTATAACAAAGAAACCTTAAAAGTTAGTTAAAAGGTGTAGGGTACTGTTAGTGACTAGCAAAGTACTTTTTACAATAAATATATAATTAAACAACAACTATTCGGCTACGTAGGTATGTATATATAAGTATTAAATAAATAACTAAATATTAGCGGATTTTTGCAGTACAAAAACTATTCACTTATGAGTAGGTACATTGTTTTAAGAAGGGTCTTCATTTGTGCTCTACATTATTTTAGCTTCGTTTGTTTTATAGTTTTACTTTTTAAGTTGACATGTCTATTGACTAAATTATCATTTTATTTTATAAATTTTAAATTCTATAACAAGCTATTGCTTTGTAATAATTATATCTGGGTACGAAAAGCATGAAATAATTCTTATTTTTATTATCAACATAATTTGTACACAAGACTGTGTGATCAACAATATTAATCAATATTCTGAATCAGTAATAAAATTTATGTTTAAAGCTAGTACGTACCTACAAAATAAGCTACTCGTATGTTTTCTTAACAAAACCCTAGTTGCTTACCTATATCATATGTTAGACTTAATTTAGGATTAAAATGACGCACATTCATAAAAATACTACCATTCTCACAGTTTCGACAGATGAGGCAAACTTTTCGAAAACGCATGATATTCATACAGAGTGTAGAGAGAATTTGAATCCGCAATTTTTTAAATCAATGATAATTATTTAACCTAATTTTCACGATATAGATATAGGTATGTCTCATAAAGTGTGTTTAAAATAGCGATTTACAATAATATAAATTTTGACTTAGATTAAAATTATAATTGTAGGCAATACAGTCGAACAAATGTAAAGCTACACAGAGGCTTTAACAAAGGCATTTTGCAATTTTGCATGCAGCCCTGAGTAGCCTTATTGGTTCCAGAGTATCTATCTACATATTAAGTTAAACTTTAAATAAATCCTTCATATTTTTGGTATGGTTTGTTCGGCCACCGTTATACTGTCATAATCGAAAGCTTGGAACTTTATCAAATAACCATTAATTTTCACACGCACAAAACGGCCTCGGACTATTTCTAAGTACAAGCATTAACACTAATTAAATATATTAAATTACAAAGGAAAATGCAATGTAGCTACATAAAAATGAAAATAATATCATCTTGGCGTTAATGTCCCGGTTGTGCTCTTGCGCACTAGGGCCCGGTCTGCCTTGACCATGATCCAGGATTTGGCAGATCAGGTAATTACAGTGGTATCTGACCAGATTGGATCAAGGTTACACATTCAGTCGCCTGAATGTGCAGGTTTCATAACGATGTTTTCCTTCACCGTAAGAGCGTCGGTTAGTATTTAACTAATGTATATAACTTAGAAAAGAGTCAATGGTACATGGCCGCAGCGGGATTCGAACCCGATAACTCTCGCTTACAAGTCGGATACAGAAACCACTCGCCCACCGACGCTCCACCACAAAAATATGTAGGTACATGATTAAATCAAAGAAATAGCATACTGAAACATTCCTTAAATACGTATAAATTAACTCATAAAATAAGCCAACCAACAGAAAAAGTTGGATAACCTCCTACCTTTACTCAAATATTTTCGAAACACCATAACACCAAAATAACAATAATTATAAAAAACAATAGGACAGACGTGTTTCAATTGTAAATAAAATGGCAAAATTATCAATATTACAAATTGCTTGCATAGCAGATCCAGCTTTCAGATGTGTACTAATGCGCAGCACCAGAAAATTCAGTGCATCTAAACATAACAATGATAATTTATTAATATTTCTGGAATCCTTGAGTATACTGATAAGAACCCAGATCTCTAAAGACCAGAAACCTCTAGAACATAGTGAAAATTCTTAAAATTAAGAAACTGTTTACAAAAATATAAATGACTAGGATCCTGGATATACAAATAGAGGTCGGTACAGATAACGAATGTTATAATTTGTAGACCGAACTTCGCAAGATCGACCATAATCTAGATTTAGGGAATAAGACTGGACTGAACTGCAAACATCTCTTATAATCTATAAATCCAGTCTAAAATTAAGTCCAACTATTGTTTATAACTAAAGCTACAAGGATTACATCGTGTACATCTGTGCTGATCCTAATAAAAATAGTAAATTGTCTTCTGGAAATTCGTTCTCCAAATCAGACATAGCAGGAGTACGTAAAGCCATGCTATCAATAATTATTATTAAATTCTCATGAACCAGGTACTTATATTTATAAATTACTTAGAACATGAAATATAGCCTAATTACTTGTCAGCTAGCTATAATAACAATACGCACGCGATTACAAAATAATGAGGGTTCTTTAGGCATGTGTGCTAGTTGCCAAAATTCTGTTTGCCTACTTTTTGAGCAAACAATACAACTACTTTTAACTAATTTCTTGCATGCGATAAGCTTTATATTACACTTATTAATTATAATTATAAAGGCTAAGAAACATCGATTCGATTTGCATATTGGGTAGTCGATAGAATTTTAACTCTTTACTCTACGAACTGTCTCTTCAGGTTTCGGAAGAAAGAATTTTTAAAATTTACAGAGTAAATTGTACGCGTCCGGAATGTTATCTCCAAACTAGGCGGATAATAATAATCTTTATATTTACTTAGGTATCCTAAAAAATACACAGTAAACAATCTCACACACGAATCTTCGATTACCTTTCCAACGATACTTTATCGATTTCAAAAGAAAGTGCTTGAACAATAGAGAGACTAAGTTACTGATAAACAGGTATTTATGACATACTAGCTTATAATGCAGCTTAAGCTGTTGCTTATAATGGTTTAAGCTGTATCCCGGCTCTTGCCCTGGGTCTTGATTGAATGCGCTAGCCACAACGCCAACACTATGCCGGCAACCTGAAAGTAATAGAAAAGTTATATATAGTTACACTTTGAAGATATTAGTTACACTTTTCCGCCACCGCACCCTTCGACGATGGGATGAATTTCATTTACACCATGTAGATGCTTGACATCGAACTAACGTAAGGGCATCGCGAACCTCCTTACCGCTCATGTACAAGATGTGGAATGAGCCTCTCCCGAAGTCTTTCCTTTGCACAATAACATGGGGTTTTTGAAAAGGCATGTCTACAGGTACTACAAAGGCTGGCATCACATCCGCTCCCCTTAGGTTTTAGATGTTCTGGACAACGGTAGCTGCTTTTCATTAGATGGACCGTCCGTGTGCCTACAGAGGCAATAAAAGATACACTTGCTTCATACTTGCACCCGGTCCCTCATAGGCAGGACATTAACGCCATGATAACCATACTGTCTTGTATCATACTTGTCATCATCATCATTTTCTTAGCGTCTATCCCGCTTCTGCCAGAGTCCGCTTTCCCACTCATTCTACTCCACTTCACCCGCTCTTCAGTCTTGTATTACACTTGTTATGGTTATGTTAATATGAGGAACGTAAGATATTATCAGTAAATGATTACGAGTATAGTTAGTGGTATTGGTTACACTCAAGTTTCGTAATTTTGTGCAAGGCAGGAAATGGAACTAAAGGACGTCATCCAGAAATATAGAGTGGTCCACTGAAATGACCCGACACATCATATTTCACTGAATTTAGTGTGGTCGGATTGTCTGATAGAACTATTATTAGTTATAATTTTTGTAGAGTACCCAGCTTACATTGAAGCATTGATTTCTACGACAAGTTTGTCAGGGTTTTTATTTTGATTACAGAACTAGCTCTAACACGAGCTGGTACTTTGAATGTGACCTAGCTGGGGCAAAGATTATCCGATTCGATTACCTGTGGCGTGTTTGTTGTGACGTGAGCGCTTTGTTCGAGCTGCGCCACTATTTGTAGTACTCGCTTTGTTGTCGGCTTACGTTTTTTAAACTACCTTTTCAGTGATAAAAGAGCAGCCACATGTTGGAGAGCGATAAATGGCGCCCGTAATATCTACGATTCAAGCACTTGGGGTTCATGTATAAAAAGTGCAGAACCGCGGGTGGGCTGTCATTTTGCCTCTCAAACTGCACTATCATCGACCAAGATATCATCAACAGCCCGACAAACCACTGTTGAAAGTAACCTATTACGTTAGTATAGATATTTATTTATTTAACAGTTTATTGCACACAGTAAAATACATAGAGAAACATCATACATATAGACGACACATCAGGCACTTCTTATTTCTAAAAGAAATTTCTTCCAGCAGGCCTACAGAAGAGAGATGTGATAAGTAAAGCAGATCGACGTTCTTCGTTCGTTCGATTCTGTATCTAGACTAAGGAATTGCGGACCGTAAAGGTACAAACTGTTTTATTTAAATTAGACTAACCAGGCTTGTGACCTCCATCTCACCTGGTAGTAAGTGACGATGCGGCCGAAGATGGAGCATGCCTGTCTAGGAAAAGCCTACTCACTCTAGCATTGAAGGCGTCTAGATTATAATGACAACCAACATTTCAACATTTTTATTTAGATTAATCTTCGCACTTATATCTTGGAAGAATACGGGGTATATGCTATATTTATTGTCGTACCATGAAAATATTGTAAGAAAGGATATAATATCCTCACGTCATAAGCCGTTGTCTCGCGCATCAGTCTTAGCACGGTACAAGCAGCACAAATCCTATTTTGTATAATAACAAATGGTAGCTCCGTCGTAGAATCGATACTGTTTTCACGCCATACAGTAGCCATGAACAAGTTATTTACAATGCCCAGCCCTTGCTTGGCCCTACACCGTGATGGATTATGCTACTACAAAAAGGCTTAGGCTTACGCTTATAGAAATTACTGACTGTTATTTCCAATGTTATAATTGAACGAGTATAGTTCTGCGAGCTATATAGTCTGTCTATTTCCATTTCAGGTTTTACGGTTCTTTATATGAGTGACCTTGACGTTAATTTCTGACTCGAACCAAATCATATTTGTAATGAATGACTTTGGCTTTCTAAAACCACGTCGGTAAAGACATCACTCTGGCTGATTGATGATGCGATAGTGTGGCATTCGAAAAAAGGTAGGTATTGTGGGAAAGTCATTTAGGGGTAGAATGAATGTTCAGTCACTTTATTGAAACTGAAGAGACTGATTTTATGTTTTTTTTTTGTGTACTGAGCAATCTGTCTCTTGGTCTACCTCTCGGGTATTAGAGCGGTAAGTAGATTTATATTCTTTGCTATGTGTGATACAGAGTTGGCATTGTTTTGGTTATTCTGTAGGTAGGTACTGTCTTTTGTACTAAAATGCGGGTAGAGGCAGATTTCGATGTAAGACATTTCTAATTAATTTAAAAACTTTATTGCACAACACAATTAGCGGACCTAAAGCCATTAAGGCTTTATCTTCCAGTCAACCAGTAGACCATGCAAGTAGTGAGTAAGTAGAGCTTTTAAAGCGCTCGCTTGCTAATAAAACGCTAATCTCGCTCCCTAGCTAAATATACACAACGATATATGTTGTTAAAACGCAATACTATGAAAACGTGTTTTTTTTCTAGGCGTAATCCACCTTCACGTAAATAATAACAACCACACTTATTAATTTACCAAGTGTAGATTTCTCAGAAACTATCGATCTTTCCCTCGTGCAAGTTGCATGTTTACGGAGCATAATTTACTTACCTAATGCCGTATTATTTTAAGCTTCAAGTTATGGTGGTATTTTCAAGCATTCTTTATTGCTATTTTATAAATCTCATTTAGGTTTTTGTACTTCAGAAAAGGGAAACCTAAAGCTCAATCAACACCGGAGTAGCTGTACGTTCTCTGCAGCCTCTTTTGCCGAGCTGGAGGATGGGGGCTGCATCCGAATGCTGTCGTTCCGATGTGAATTAAGCCTAAACTTCCCTAAGCTCTAAATAGATATCGATATTTTGGAAATACTCTCGTTCGCATTTATGAACGTGGAAGAAACAAATAAGGTATGGATAAAGGATCATAGCAAGTGGATAAAGTGGACAACATAAACTTACGTCAAGGAGCATTTGTACATGTGTATGTGAACGCAGGTGTAAATTCCGTCGAAACCATCTCCCGAGGTTATCCAATTACAGCTAACAAACGACAAAAAATATATCCAATATAATTAAATGAAAATCAAACGTAAAATCACAAACTCACCTCCAAGAAACAGAAGAGGAGCCCACACACGATGACGGTGAGGCCTGCACTGTGGATGGTATTCAGGACCTTTTCCTCACACCCTTCCTTGTAATAGGCTCTTTTGTTGATGCACTCAGATCGCTTGATCTCGGGGGAGCGGTCGCTGCCGTCGTTGGGGCAGCAGCTGAAGGACGGATTGAGGCTCGGCTCCGAGCTCAGGTAGTTGTCAGGGCCGGTGACGCCGCAGCATTCCAGCTGCAAGATTTTTTCAGTTAGTATAGCTGTAGGTTGAATAAAATTGAACCATCTGATTCCGCCGACACATTTTCACCTTCAGGGCTCAATAAGCGCGTATATGTTCCACGGTTCAACTCTTATGTCGTAGGTATTATGTATATCTGCGACAGAAAGGCGTACAAATCATAATATTATGTATAATCAGCAAGAACCGCTTTGGCGCCAATTTTCTTAAGCGCACCCATTGAGAATGGAATGCTTTTCGCTGCAAATATGCTCCCTGATCATTTGGGGTCTGAAATTTTAAGGCTAGAAAGGCTGTTTCTGGGCAAACATGTTTCATCCACGGCCGTATCATCGCTTACCGTAAGGCGAGATGACTGATAAATGCTTGCCTAGTTTCTAAAAGTTACAAAGTAGATAGAGACCTCGGTATGTCTCTTTTTGAAAACGTTTTTTTAATTTAATTTCAAATAATTACAACTTGTTTCTAGACTTGATCTTTAAGTCCGCAAGTGTACAGAACTACAGAACCGTGTCTGGTCAATGTGGCCCAGTCGTGGGTGGATGGACAATACTGGATTGAGCTAGCAACTGGAAGTCTAAGGAACTATTTAAAACATAGTTTGTATGAATTGTTGTAAGTCTATTAAATAAAGAATGACAAATTCGTGTTTTAATGTCACCTTAAAATACAGCATACAAACAGAATAGGTATTAGAAAAGCCAGCTGATGGAATTCATTCAATGTTTCTATTACAAGAGAAGTAAACTGTTATAACTTTTACTGGCCTTGTAATATACGGGCTCATTTATAACAATAAATACAAAATTTACTTAATATGAACACAGACAAACATTAACTTAAAATCAATGTCTATACACAGACAACAGGTTTTAATGGATTACATGGACACCAAATGAATGACTAATTGAATTGGATTGGTTTTCTGTGAATTGTTAGGTAGTCACCATTTTAGTATTAAAAAAAACGTGGTAAAATGTATTGCAAACTATGTAGGTATTGGTTATTTTGACGATTGAAAAAGATAATACCTAACCCTCCCCCTGACGTAGTGGGTAAAACAGGGTAAACTAATCATTAATTTGAAGACAACAACAAATACCTAGATTTAAAATATTCAAGGCTAAAGATAAAGGAATGTCAATACTCTTTGCTCTTGAATGAAAAAGGCCTTCGAACTATTGTATTCTTGGTTTCATTGTTACATAGAACTGAGCATAACATAAAAAACCCCAGGTTACACGAAGCGTAACGTCTGTATTGTAATTTGTACTATGCATATTTAGTACACGTGAATAGCGATATTTTTGTTTTAAATATGTGGTAAACATTAAAACTAGTACCATTGATAAAATAATGTCGTCAAAATAAATTCTTCTACAATCATCATCATCCCGGTGTCTGACCGGGATCCTCTGTTATTTCCATTAAATCCAGGGTTACTACTCTTTGATTGGTCGATTTCGTTTATTATATCGGATCGTTCACAGAGCAGAACCTTTTTTTCCAGAGCTATTTTTCCAATATTTTAGCGATCGCCACTCAAGTATTGCTAGTTGGTTCCTTGAAGTATTCATAGTTACATTTCTCAATAGGGCGGAAAACAAAAAGTAACAAAAGCTTACCCGAGTCTGGACGCCATCCCAGAACTCCTTGTAGGTGGTGTCTTCCTGGCGAGCTGACTTGTTCTTGATAAAGGAGCTCCTCAATTGGGTCTTCAGGGTTCCCTCGATCTGGGGGCGCAGGGCGGCCGCCGCGATGCCCACCGACAGCTCCAGCAGAATAATAATGATCAGGCAGCCCACGAACTGGGGAGGGAAAGGGCGAATGGTTAAGATGGGGTCAAGAGATACGACTGAGGGTCACGGAGGCCAGATGGCAGTCGCTTCACAGTAATTAACTGATCTGGCAAATGCTGGATCATGGTCAAGGTATACTCCGGGCCATCGGGGCATTAACGCCAAGATAACTATTACCTTAATCATTAGGCTATACTAGTCTAACTGCTGGATATAGCCCTCCCCCTGAGCGCTAATGCATCCTGCCCTCGGCTTGCCGCATCCAGCATCCACCCGCAGCCTGTCGCTAATCGTCACTATATCTATAGTACAGTATATTTCTGCAGGCAAACATCGCAAACGCGCATAAACTATGATATTTTTATATGTTGTTCTGCCCCTTTAGAGGAGTTTGCATCCCAATTTGCAACACTGAAAAACCAGTGGGACTCCGCTCGAAAAACTACGAAATTTTGGCACTTTTTCAGTTTATTACTCGTTTTTTTGTTTCCGACCGAAGCTTCGGTTTCGGCTTCGGCCACCTCCGGCGAAACCATCGGCTTCGGCCATGTTTTATTTCTCTGATATTTACGAAATAATGGACGGTCGTATTGCTTTTTATAGTTGTGTAGGAATTGACCTGCTTTACCGAACTACTCTAACCAATATTCTCTACTTCCTCAACTAAGCCTGGGTCATTCGCCCGCCCATAACGATATAACCTGATGGCCGATTTAGTATGTGGGTCAAAGTTGGTTGAAATATTGACTGGAGGCATGAGATAGATTCTAGGTGCCGCGAGCGGTTTGGGCGCAAGCAAATTGCTTGACATGACAGCCTTTATTAGTGGCCCAATGGGGGCTCAGTTGACAGGTCATTATGAACCCACAAGTGGAAAATTAATGGCGATATATATTAATGTTTAGGTACGTCATATGACGAGAAAACTTTGTTGCAGGATATTATTGTTGCACTGCTGCTCTAGTCAAGGTTGTCGCGTCACTTTAACTTATCTATTTCTGTAGGCAAGAACATTAGTGCTTGCCTATAGTGAATTTATAGGCATATGAGTCATGTCAACATGCCCTCATAATACAATCGGTTCGGATCTGTTTTTCTCTTATAAATTTTAATGGAATTGTTTAAAGGGGAGGATGTGGATATGCCTGTCTTTCGGGAAAAAATCGTGACGTAATGTATTTAATGCGTTACCTTTCAAATTGGTTTAAACCAATCAATACCCACCCGTTCACTCTCAGAACCACACAAGCTCTACGATGCATTCGAATTCCTACTGTACAAATACAAATATCCGAACCTAACGCGACGTCATAAATACAATAACGTATTTTTTATGCTATTCAGTGACAAACGAGTAGACAGTACTCCTGATAGTAAATGGTAACTGTTGCCCAATACATCTACAATTCATACATCTAATACATAAATAATTACGAACTTTACGCGAATATCTGGAAATTTAAATGGACGCATGCTCCGACTGCTGTACAGCAGAAATCATGTAACGAAACAATATTTATCTAAATAATTAACTGTACAAACCAATTCGCGAGTCATGTCTCATTTTCTCTACACTGACCCACTTAACACTATGTGTGACCCAATTCCTTAGTCCACGCGCCTCCCCGGCTTGACGGAAATAGACGTGACTCGCCACGGAAAATATCGGCGCCGACGGTTTTAATTTGTGACTTGTAATCAAATGGCTGAAATAGAATCGTGGCTTTGGCGAGTGATGTCACTGGGCTATGTTGTTGCTTTTTTATTTGTTTTAATGACTTAATTTCTGCTGTGCATCGGAAGTCGGAGCGTTCGCGTTTATACATGCTACCACGGCGACACCGAAACTGCGGATGTCATGGGTGATTTCAAAAGTGAACTATTGTGTAGTGTAAGATTTAAATTTATTTCTATATGTTTATATAGTATGCTCTATTAGTTTAATGTATTTATAACTTGTATTGTTTTGGACAAAGCATTATTGTGAAGTACATTGTGTTGATGGTTGTATTATTATTTAATGATATTGAAATTTATTGACATTAAATTAACGTGACATGTATTTAATGTTTAATTATCTTATGGATTTGTTAAGTTTTATTTCCCATGTCATGGGTGATTTCAAAAGTGAACTATTGTGTAGTGTAAGATTTAAATTTATTTCTATATGTTTATATAGTATGCTCTATTAGTTTAATGTATTTATAACTTGTATTGTTTTGGACAAAGCATTATTGTGAAGTACATTGTGTTGATGGTTGTATTATTATTTAATGATATTGAAATTTATTGACATTAAATTAACGTGACATGTATTTAATGTTTAATTATCTTATGGATTTGTTAAGTTTTATTCCGAATATCAATAAAGTGTTTACTTGTATTGTATGTAATGTATCTATGGGTCTTTGATATCTGAAAATAAATGAAAAAATAAGTAAACTGAAATCAATGCCGTCGCCGTGACCGACTACAGGCGAGCCAGATCTAGGGTTTTCGAAAATTAACAAGACAAATAAGAAGAATAAACAAATAAATAAAATTTAAAATTTCAGATGTTCGAGCAAATTTTGTAATTTATTTTAATTTTATTATGATATAAAATAACATTATTGTATTTACAACGTCGCCCTTCCGACAGTTTTAAAGGTTTTAGGTTCAGATATTTGTACTTGTGCGAAGCCAGAGGCATGCGAATGCGTCCTCTGCACTTCTATGGTCAGAAGGCTTTCTTTAATTGTCTTCTCTGATGTATTTGAACGAACCATGGACCGGAGCATTTAGCAGTTCCCCTACAAGGTGTACCAGTTAACACATCTACTTAGATCGTCTATATAGGGAGACTGCAACACTTCTCAGCCTGGCCTCTCAGTTTAGTTTGTGAAAATATGTCTCTGAAGACCTTGTCGCCAAGCACCGAAGCTCCCGAAGACCACCAGCCAGAAATGATGCACAACTTTTATATCCAATTTCGTATGCAAATAGTCTGATAACTTTTTTCTGTTAATTTATTAATGGATCTATCCAAGATCAGCTTGGAGGTCATTCGAGACTCATTTTTGTTTATCTATCACATTTCTATTTAATCTCAAACTAAAAAATGTACTCATTAATCCGTCAAAACAAAAAAACGGATGTGCTGAACAAAAATTAATCTGACGAACAACGGATCTGGTGAAAAGCCTAACTGACACATGTCTTCGAGTTTACACCATGGGGTCACTAATTTTGCTTCAGTTTCGTAAGCAAACACTTAAAATGATCTACAAATCAAAAATAATTACTTACTATCTTTACAAGCTTTTATTTAACTTGCACTGTTCGTATGTTGTCTGTCAAAATTTGTAAACCATTTTTCGACTATTTGTGGTATCTACCTAATTGAGCTCGCTTAACTTTCCTTTTGCTTTCCATTAAGTTTTTACGTTTGAAAAGAAATTAATTAACATAATCCTAATTCAATAAATACTTTTTTCATTTTCATTTTCCGATTGAGCTGAAATTTGTTATACCTATGTAACTTGGATGACAATGCATTAATATGGTACCATAGAGCTGATCTAATGATGGAGCCAGAAGATGGTCATAGGAGCCAATTAACGCAATAAGATAACCCTTCGTGTTTGGGCTCTTTGGAATGGTCTTGATGAGTAGGTACTATACCGCGCGATTAACCTTGTTGTGAAACATTATTTTTCATTTAAGAACCTACTCGATGGAAAATTGGTTTAAGACAGACTTTGAAGATACTCACAACATACAGTAGCTTCGGACTTTCCTTCCAAGCCCCGAAGCAGCCGAACGCCGCCACGATGATGATGAGGACTCCCACCGCGATCAGCACTGCGTCGGTCTCGTGGCCCGACGTGGTGTCCATCCCGGCGAAGTTCTGGATCGCGCCCATGTCCACGCATGCTGCTGCTATGATCACGATGCCGAAGATCTGGGGAGAAGACGAGAATGGATTTTAATTGTTGCTTTTTCTAATATACTGTAGGTGGTAAATTTGTGTATGTCCTGTCCTGCCTTATGGGCGTTAGAAAAAGGGTATCTTTTATTAGGAAAAAGGGATGGTACCGAAGACTCTAGCCTTTATTGTTTCTAGGTTACCGGAGGCTACGTTTTGTATTTCCTAGCTGTACTCGTTATAAAGGTTGAAATAAAACGGTTTGTGTAGAGAACAGAAGTGCCGCTTTCGAATGGTATGGCCATGTTTTGCGCAGACCGGTAATTTCAATACGTAAGGAACAAATATCTGACCATGCCACCTCCATCAGGCACGGGAAGGAAAGGCCGGTTCAAGAAACGATGCGAGCCAATAAATTAACAACCAAGGATGCCGAAAACCGGGCCAAGTGAACTAAGAGGAGTAGGAAGGCGGAGTCCGGGCCCTCGCGTACCGGGCGAGAGCACAACCGGAATTTTACGTCAAGATGATGATGATGATAATGTTGATCATGCTGGATGTTATGGGCGACAGCTACCGCTTACTATCAGGTGTGCTATCTGTTCATTTATCACGGTGTATTGTTACGAATCTGGCTTTTGTCAGCGACTACTTTTTGTGCCTTCAAAACTCCAACAAATTAATTTTTAAACGCAGAAGACAGGCAGAAGGGCCTTGTCAAAACATTGTAGAAGAGGTGCTAAATGCAACAATGGTTTTATTATCACATTAATAAATGTATTGATTGTCGTTAAGAATACTTCGTAAAGCAATAAATAGTTTTACATCCTCATACTATGTTTATGAGGTTCTAAACGCATTCAGTGTCAACCACGTATTACTATGTTCACAGGTAAGTAAGTATTTATATCGCAATAAAAATATCTCTTACTCTGAGAGTACGACGATAATCATGGTTGCAGTGGTTTAATTAAGCAACTGGGTACCTTCCTTTATGCGATTCGAGTCTCCACGATGAGTTTGAAGAGCTTCAAGGCGTGAGACATCACCTTTATACCGCGGTAGTTGGTTCATTCCCGAACCGAGCCCTAACTTTTAAACTGGAGTAATGATACTCAGCCTCCATTGGTCCCGGTGAGCAGGATGCGACTACAAAGGTCGGTAAGGATGCTCACACCACGAAAGCTCATCGAGTTCCACGCCTCAATAGGGACTCCATCGTGTCCAACAGCATTCCGGTTCTTCATGCGTTGATTGCCTTGACTTCCTCAGGCGTTATCGGCGGCACGAGTGGTTGATTCAAAGAGAGGTCCGGTGACTGCACCTTTTTACGCTGCTTGCTCAGCAGCTCGTGGAAATACTAGCGCCATCTTTCCTTCACCGCGCGGTCGTCGCATAACAGGTTACCGTGAGGGTCATTTACACAGCCACACATGGAAAACTTGTACAGTCACACAACGAATGGATTATCATGAATGGGCAAGTTTAATTGCGAGTACAATCCTCAGTAATTTATAATATAATCATCATCTTCATAATTAGCAAAATTTCGCCATCGCACCACTCGCCATGAGCTGGGTACTTATACTTACTATGTAGATCCTCTATTGACCACTACGCGAAGGTTTGAAAGAACGTTTCTCGCTCGTACGATTCGGATGTGAAATGAGCCCAGCAACAGTGTTTTCTTTGGACATGGAATCGCTCAAGAGGTATATTAGAGGTCTCTTCAGAGGCAGGCATCGCATTGGTAACTCCCCTGGTGGTTGTTGATATCTATGTATAGGCGGTGGTGGCCCTTTCCATCAGGTGACCTGCTTGCCTGTTTGTCTGCCGTATAATATAAAAAAATCTTGGTGTTAATGTCCAGGTTGTGCTTTAGCTGACGCGGACCCAGGGTCCGCCTTGACAATGATCCAGGATTTGGCAGATCAGGTCGTTACACTGGAGCGGCTGCCATCTGAAGTCCGTGACCCTGCCTTCCAAAGAACCTGACTAGATTGGATCATTTCTTATATCTTTGGAAAAAGCATTTTGAAGCTGACTCATAAAAAGCATGTTTTAAAACGCGTGAATACGGGATATAAGATCTTTAATAAACCCTATTGATGTAATATTCTGATAAACAAACATTCTTACTTACTACCAAACGAATGTTAGAAGCTTACATTGGTGTGAATTACATGCGTACCCAGAAACCCACAACACACCTGTCTACAAAACGATGCGCCCACGCAATAAATTGTATCTAATTGCTGATAAGATCGTCTAAGCCTGCACTCATTTTAAATTTTAACATGTCCAAATTGTTTTTCTTAATTGAAACTGAGTGACTTTTTTGATAATAAATAAAAATACACATTTACCAGTTAAATTTATTTCTTTTTATAGTAGGTATAGATAGTACAGATATGTAAGTAGATAGTAAATAAAAAGGTCTAGTAAAATAAGGTTTTTAACTATTATTATTAGAAACTTTACTTGGTCGGTGCTTTACCAATAAAAACGAAAATAGTTCAGCTTTAAGAATAATGACCAAAGCACTTTAATGTTGTGACCAAAGTCACGAAACATAGCCGGTTGCAGATTAAATATCAAAGTTCATTCGTCCGATTGTATATTTGTTATACTTAAATTAACAAACATTAGAAATCATAAAACAAAAGAAGTTTCAGTACAAATCGCTTGCAATTAACTATACACTTCATACGAGGTCAGTCTTTCACGGCATTCAACATTTAAAAGTGCAAGGTTGAGCCATTTTTAAAACAAATACCTAGTCATTACACGTTTAGTAATAGCATTTAATATGTACTTATTTATCTTCGAGAGATATAAAGGCACCAGCCGAAGACAAAATAGGCGCGACATTCATGTTCATTCAGAAAAACCTAGCCGAAGTTTTCTTCTTAAGTGGATCTGGTCTTAAATCTTGTAAGTGTCATTGAAGACATGACATTAATCAAAATTTATTGTGATATTTATATAAATGTAAAATGGAACCCACCTGCTTTCAAGTTTTAAATAATTATATTCCTACTTATTCACGTAAATCAATCTGCTTGTGCAACTTTTCAGTTTTAATAGCAGTCGAGGTATTTTAGTCTCTGCTATTTTTTTTTTCAGCATCAATGTTGACGAAATTCTCCCTAAACGCCCTCTGTTTACCGAACCAAAAGCCAGATGTCTATCAGCTACGCTTACCACATTACGACACGAAAGAAAATTAGCTAACTAATATTGGCTGTTAAACAAGGTTGGAGGTAGGCAGCCATTATGTACATTTTGTCGATTAGCCAATGTGCCCACGAAATCGAGAGTTTCGTCACCAGCCCACGGTTTTATGGCTCATTTCCTTCGCTGCATGGGGAACGCCTGGGCGTAGCTATGGGTTTTATTATTATCGTGTTCTTTTTACGGGACCACATATAAAATGGTGAGTCACCGGTGTTGGATAGAATAGTGTCACTACGTAAAAAGTGGATGATGTTTGCAGTGGATTTCAAAAGACGAACATTACATGAGAATGTAGGTATATTTTTAATTTAAATTATGACTTATAATTGGGAATGTGTGTCCTAAACCATTTAATCCTGGTTTCCTCCTATACCCTTCATCCAATCCAAATGCGGTTAAAGTTAATGAAAACATCATGAATGCAGTAGCGAAGCTACAAAGGCCACTACTGTTACAAAACCATAACGTACAATGACAGACGGTCGTATAAGTCGATAATATTTAAGCATCGATAATGGCCCAACAACTAAAGTCTGGCTAAACAGGAATTGCAGCAGCGGGAACGAATAGGGCAAAGCCTCTCATGGAGAAACAAACTCGACAATCCCTCAATACCGACTACCATTGACCTAATTCGACAAGAAATCCAAGCAGCGGGTCATCGACTTGGCTGCGCGGGCGCCGCTGGCGACCGAAACGCGTGGGCGTGCCCAATTTGACCAGATGACGCTAATTGGTAAATCCATCCCATTACACCAACTGTTGTGTGGGATTCTTCCCATTACCTTGGTTTAGGAGGACTTAGTCGAATACTAAGGTAACTGTAGTAAGGTAACGGTAGGTAGTCGGATAACTAAGATAGGTAAACGGTAACTGTCGCCCATAGCATCTACGATTCATGCACTTGGGTTGCAGAACCCAAGCACTTTGAGTACTAATCCTTCAAAACGAAACACATCAATGCAATAATTAATTAGATAGGCGGAAGTACTCACTCAAGGGGACTCTTGAGGCTTGACAGAATCCTACCACCTGAGATGAAGAGTTAATTAACTATTCGGCTTAAGCGGTGGGTGTCTTTCGCACAAGGTGTAGGTAATGTGCCCAAAGAAATAATAAATAAATTGCCCATAGAAGGCTAGCTAATAGTTCAAGCTATAGCAAACAAACCGATCGTTGTAAATTTCTGTTGACGTCATCCTGCTGTTGATGGTGATTGACGATTGTAAAACAACAGACGACATTAATTACGGTCTACGTTAAGAAAAACGATATCCTGGACCGATTGTATCTGTATCGTAGTAACCCAAAAAACTAAATAGTCCAAGCTAATGGTTGTAGATTGAATAACCTTGAGGTGTCTGTCGAGTCACTCTTTGAAATTTCTAGAAAGCATTGTATGAAAAATCGCATTATAAGTAACCTCGTCCGAATGATTTCGACCACGCAAAGCCGCCGGTTTACAAAGTTCCGTGATGCGGCCTTGCTTGCATCCCACTATAATTTACATAACGTAACTCTGATAGAAATCAGTTGTAGGCTACAACTTTGCCTATTTTGGGAAACTTTTAACCATCAACATATGAGTACAATTTGGCGTCATTGTTAGTTTGATTGCGTCTCCAGCCAAGTCGACTGATTTCAATACAGATTAAATGGCTATGTCAGATTATATGCTGATGGATGAATGATATGGTGGACTGATCTGATGAAGCAAGCTACAGAATCCACCATAGTACAATGGTCTCGCAACGTCTTTAGCCAGCAGAATGGAAGCAAATCGCTGAGAAAGCAATCCTCGGAAAAGTCTGCGACACAATGAACATCTCACCGGGTACCTCGGCTACGCAACTGCGACCACTCTGACAAGAGTGTCCGACTATGACGAAGATGCTAGAGTATAGTCACAGCATAAAATAGACAGTGGAGGTCCTGAAAACCGGTGATGGAATACTCCAGCTTTATTCTCAACAAATCTTAGGGATTAAGATCTCGCAGAAAAGAAACCGCAACAAAAATATTTTATATAGAATACTTACTACATTGAAGAATTGACATTGACAGTATTACAGTCGGCATTTATACGATGCGTAGGAGTGGACATGGCATTGAGCAAGGTATTCAGCACATTGGCAATGAATATGGTCACCTTGACTGTTGACAAACGCACAACAAACTGATACAATGGCATAATAAAAGGACAGACAGATCAGCTGATTGTCTCCATGTTAGTGTGATCCACTTTTAATAAAACATGACACGTATGGTGGCGTTTGTTTTGATAACAGACTGCAACATTAAACTCCATGTTTAGAGTGCCCTGGTGAAAATTTGACTATTCCGCATTATAATATTATTTTTGTGGAACCAAATTTTTGTGGAACAATTTTCAAAATCGGTTTAGTAGTATTGGAGATTAGGTACACTTTTTTTGTAAGGTTTTATTTCTTTTTAACCTCAGACTAAGTTTGACATGTGATTCTGTGGCTATGTAGTTCTGTGGGTCTGTATGGCTTCATAGCTCCCGAACTGATGGACCGATTCAGATGTGCTTTTCTGTATTTGAAAGCCAGTTTGATCGAGATGGTTCTTAACTTAGTTTCATTAAAATCGAGTCAGCTGTTTAGGAAATATACAAATATATAAACTGTGCCCAGATTGAATATCAGAAACCAAACTCAAACTTTGAACACTTACAAAATGAGTACTTAGGAAGCGAGTAAATAAAATAATGTAATATTTAGTTTTTCTGGCTTAAACATATTTTTGAGAAGAGAATCCAACAAACAAAGATCGAAGCTATCAACAAGCGAACTCGGAAACGTAAAAATCCAGGGTCCTATGCTTTACTTGTAATCGCACCTACATCAGCAATAAAGTCTAAACAGTGGAACCACGGAACTGAGACGCATAAATCCGTCAGTTTTTTATTTACGCGTGTAAATCACCAGCTCAAAATAAAACATCGTTACACACAACGTAGTACTAAGCCACCAATTCGTTAGGTGGTGACCGTGACCACACTGACCACCAGGTGTAAATCTGAACTAGCTCTAATTGATGGCAATCTAAGTTCTCGAGTGGTGATGGCATCGCTTGAATGAGGTGTATTATTGACCATTTAAATTGATCAAATAATTGTAGATTATGACACAACTGTACGGTGTTACGACGTGCAAAGCACAAGTGCGATAACTTTAAAATAAGTTTGGTTGTACAAAACTTAGACCAAACCTGTCAGGGTATTATTCAAGTCAGGCTATTAAAACGGAAAAGTACCAAGTAAGAATTAAAAATGAAAATTCTAGTTTAATTAAAACTTAAAAGCATGTGGATTTTATATAAATTAAGTCTTATGCCTAATATGCGTGTTACCGCATGCTTGTCCGTCAGATATTACCCCCACGTCGTGCAACTCCTATACCGCAGCAGGGACCTACTAGGTAGTTAGTCACTATACACGTAAAGAAATAAATTGAAGAGTACATGTTTATAATGAATCCCAAAAACGTAATTTAAATTAGGGGTAATAGGACCGTTACCGCAAAAGAGCGCGGCAACCGGTATCGCCCTATTGAAGCAGACGCTACTCAGTTGCTGCGCGTACGCTGTTCGGACACAGTAAGTACGCGGTGAAATGGAAATATATAAATAAAAAATTATTATTATTATTAGGTATTCATTTTTCTCCCAAAAAAGTTTACAGAGACAATTAAATTATCAAATAGTTATTGGGAGAGAGGAGTCCAAACTAGGTTAGTCTGTGTTATGGATCTCAAAAAATAATAATTTAAAAAATTATCCAGTCACCTCTTAGTACTGCGATGTGTGTGTGTCTGTGTGTCTGTGTGTTTGTGTGTAATATAAATATTCTTTATTCAATAAGGTTTGCTCTTTACAATGTGGCCCTAACCCTTAAACTAAGCAAAATACTTGTGTCTTAAGGGCTAGTGCCCTAACAGTAGTTGAGTAACCTTGGTTTATACCATAAGATGAAAAATAAGCTTTCTGTCTTTAGTACAGAATCCAAAATTGCATGCACATTTGGGACAATGCGTGCAGAAAACGCGTGTTCTATGTCTGTACGGGTTCTTGGAGTAGATATTATATAAGTGACATCATTTCTGACACAGTGCTCGTAAACGCAATCTATCTCATAGTTAATTGGCTGAATTAGTTGCAATTTGTGACAAACGGTATTCCTTATGACTGTTATGAATTACGGGGAAGACGCCTAGCCAGTTTCCGTTACTTTTGACAAATGTTAGTTAGACATGCTGTGTAGTTTCTGACAGAATTCATTCAGTTTCATTTAACTTGTGCTAGAGAAATTCCGTCTAGGAACTCTGAAGGAAACAAAAAGTCCAGTACTAGTATCAGAAATATGTATGTTTCGACACTGTAATTTTCAACTCTAAAAAGTCCCCCACCCCTGCTTAAATACACCAGTTTGCAAAATGGTTGTTTGTTACAGGCTAACGCTATAAGTGCCCTGGAGCTGGAGCTTCCTCCACATTAATGGAGATTGTAGCCATAATCTCCATCTCTTGATATACGGGCTGTAGATCACAGTGTTGAAAATAACAACAGCAAATGCTGCTGAAAATTTTCAGGTTTCCAGCGGTACTATCGCCTGGTCGCCTTCTATGATACTAGCGAATGGGAGAGACTGACGCAAGATTCTATTCCGGATATACCATACGGCTTCTTTCGCTGTGTTATATTTCACTCTCTAATATGGTATTATCGTGTCCAACTGTAGTTTAGTTTCAAAAATACGATGGTAGCATTCACAATTGTAGCGTGAGTTATCGAGCGTTGTCATGTCACATTTCTGATGCCACCGCTGACCTGATTTGCTGACCTGGTTGGGTTAGTTGTAACTACAATTAGTGGCGACTACTGGCTATTTAGACATTATTAGTTAATGTGTGACGTAGACAGGACAGTGTAGGTAGCTGTAGCGGATTGTAGTGATCTATTCGGCTTACATGGTATAAAATAGATGAAATAGTTGCATGCACCTCAATATTGGAAGATTACATCACAAATCTCTGCAAGAGAAAGAAGCTAAAGGCCGGGCCATGCCTTCGCATATTCATTACTCACTGAATGTAAGGATCTACAATCGCTACGTCTTTTACTGCATAACGCTACTGCATCTACGAACTTCAAAATGATAATGTAGTCAAACTACCATGATTTCGTTTTAATTGATGTTTATAAAATAACCATTCTCGTTATCGTAGATCAATAACATCGTACTCGCAGTTAACATAAACAAAACAAACGAAACAAACCCTTCTTTTAATTTCTAATCGATTCCGAATACATTAGGGGAATGATCGATAGTATTCGACGTAGTCATTTAAATGAAGCTCTCACTAATCGATATTGGTTTCCTCTGTGTAAGCTCATACTGGATTAAGCGATCGTGCATTGTGGTTTTCGTTCGTTTTTAACTTGTGAATGAAGATTTAGGTCTGTTGTTTTTTTTGTAGGATCTGCGTTTGACCTCGCCCGATGGAAAATGACGATGTGGCTGAAGATGGAGGAAACAGTCTAGAAACAGCCCATTCAGATTATAAAGTTCGTTCTGCTGGTCTTTAAATACACGAATAATTGATGACAAAAATATTAGATTAAGCAGGGGTACACAAACCCTGTCAGTAAGTTTGTAAATATTGCGACAGGTGTACCACATACTTAGTAGAATTTTAATTTTCGCCTGTGCTTTTATCATTGCCACTTTGGACCTCATAACATAATGAGCGTTACGTGACGTTTAACTTATTCCATGCACGTACTGTGAGTAGTGGTCAGTGGTCACGTCATCGTATGGGCCTGATATTAGGTACTATTGCGGAATAAAGAGGGTCAAATACGAGTAAGTTCAAACAGAGTTTGTTTAAGTTAAAAAGACGTTTTCCTAGGCTACGTCCATCCTAGGTTGACTATGGCGTGGTTACTGGTGTCAAATAGAGGCGCGCCAAATTCCATAGTCATGCTTTGAGTACAAAATAGATAATAATTAATTACTCTTCATAGAAATGGCCGAAATGGGCCGTACACTTTCACTATCAGTAATTTGAGTTTCGGTTTATTTCACAACGGAAGTTTGACGGCCTGAGTGACTTAGTCGGTTAACGTGCCGTCTGCCACGCAGAGGTCCCGGGTTCGATTCCCGGCCGAGCAGAAATTGAATTTATGTTATGGGTCTGGGTGTTATATGTATAAAAGTAGTTTATCAGTTATCTAGCACCCATAATACAAACTTTGCATATTTTGGGACTATATGGCGCTGTGTGAATTGTCCAAGCATCATTATTTATTTATTTTATTTATTGGCTATACGGAAATTCCAAAATATCTGAAACTTTGTACATGGAAATCGCGGCGGTTTTCCTTTTTAAAAGATGTTAAAAACACATTAAGGGCGTCTTTCACCAAATTGTTAAACGCATTTAGCTGATCCTTAAACAAAAAACTTCAAACAAATAATCGTTAAACATCACTCTTAAAAGTGTTTAAGAATTTGGCGCAAGCCGTTGTTTACGTCGATAGACATTAATTTTATTTGTCACAATTTCGAGAATATGTCTGAGTTACCATACTGTTGGGGGAGGCGTTCTTGATACTGTGGTCTAAGTGATGTCATTCACCGCCATAAATATATGACGGCACCGCTGCCCTAGGAACCACAACCGAAAATGTATATGATAGAAAAACGTTACACAACGTCACGCTTATTTCTCTTCTCTTATAGTCCTCTGCCTAGGTCACTAAAAAGGTCTCAAGCTCCACTTATAGCATGATTCCACTCTTGCGTACTAGGTACAGTCCCATCTCTGGTACCTTTTCCACATCAATGTCTTCATATATCTACCTAAGCTCGTCGATTCTAGGCAGTTTGTTAAAAGGCTATCTTAAGATGTAGGTAAATTGAATCTTTTTAATCAAAAGGTTAGTGCATACTTAAGTACTTGCTTAGGTAAGTCAATTAGAAGTTAAATGTCAAAGTAGTGAATTGTCCAGTGTGGAAATAACCTCAAGGGGGCGGTTCTCGCGCTTTCGACATTAGAATTCGACATTTTCTCTAGCCACAAATATCTATTACAAAGTCTCTCTACTAAGTACTCAACGATTTTCGCTAATCCTTTATTGTTGAAGATCGTTTTATATTACACTTTTAATAGAGATATTTAGCTAAAAAAAATGTCGAATTCGATGTTACTACTCGAGAATTAGGCCCCTGTATGCAGATAAAGAGGTGTCCTTAAAACGTTTAACTTCATCTTAGAAAAGTCCATGTCATGTCCTGGGCTCTTAAATAACAAATTTTCCGTATCGTTGCAAATTCAGAGCAGGAGAAAAGTGGTCTAGCCCTATTTGGCAATAACTCTATTTAGATTGTCGGCGGTAACCATGATCCAATCTGGTCAGGTCGCAGGGTCACGAAGGTCAAATCGCAGTAGCTCCACTGTAATTATCTAATCTGCCAAATCCTAGATCATGGTCAAGGCGGCGAGCGGGACGGGAGAGCACAACCGGGACATTAGCGTCTACAATATTATTATTTTTTACATTGTCGGCGGTAAATAATGCACATCAGCTGCTATTCAAGATTTCAAGTCCAAGAACACAACATAAGTATGCATAACCGAGATTAACAATTGCTTTAACAGAGGCCGACTGTTACGCATAATGATTCACAGGGCGCCTCATTCACAGTGAGTACGTATGACAGTATATGTTGATATCGTATGGTCTCTCAATTTACCACACGTAGATTTACATTTTATTATTTAACAGTTTATTGTTCACAAGATAAAACATACACGTTATCTTACAAAAGATTAAGACACAACAGGCACTGCTTACCTCTAGAAAGAAATCTCTTCCAGCAGGCCTACATTTTATTATAGATGGCAAACAAGCGAACGGTCCGCGTGATGGTAAGCTGTTGCCGTAGCAAACGGACGTTAACAATGCCTTTGCCGGCCCCGTAAATCATGTTGCTATGGCTATGGCAGCGAAACGGTAATATATAATATCGATGTTATCAAAAAGTTGATAATTTGAGTATGTTTAAGTTAAGAGGTGACAGAAGAGCTGAAATTTTTTTGAATTTTCATTGAATTCATGTGCAGTAATAAAATAATGTCGCGCTCACTGAGAGGACGGCACGACGACTACGGCGAGGTATTTTTTGGGGACGAGTAAGAATTACAAGAAAAATGTTCTGTCAAACTCCTCCAAGTCAAGTCTGTCAAGTTCCTTGGCCCCTTGCTGTGCCCTCCCGTCGAGCGATTGCAATTTATACATATTTATAATTACTTACAACAGCAAGGAAAAATATTAAACCTACCAATAATTACTAACAGATCGCGGATCCGTTTGTAGACGATAACAAGTAAATCTAGTAGGGGTACTGGTGTACCCATACTACTCGTATATCCGTATACTGTACAATACTACGATTGTGTCATTCACTATACCTACTTACTACGCGTGCCGTAACTAAATTGTGGCCAAATATTCATTGGAAATGTTTGTCCACACGATTGGAATTCAATATGTCATCTATTCCAATGCCAAATAAACATTATCAAGATGTTATTTTTTATATTAACGTTGATGGAATTTGAATGTGGCAGGAAATTAGTTGGATGTTTAGTTACGGATTTGCACATTTAGCACTGTAATCTACTCCTAGATATTCAGGTACTTATACTATAGTCTGCCGTAAATAGCATTATTTACATACAGGTTGTTGAAGAAATTGAGAGTACCATGTTCACGTTTAACTCTACTATACATAAGTATAATAAGTAATCTATAGTATGTTGATACAAATTGAGATATATTGTTACGACCCTCTCCCCCCCTAATGGGATAAGGACAGGTAGATGATGATGATGATAATAATAAAAATAATAAAAAAGCCTTGGCGTTTATGTCCCGGTTGTGCTCTCCCGAACGAGGGCCCGGGGTCCAAGGTCAAGGACCATGATCCAGGATGTGGCAGATCAGGTAATTACTGTGAACTCGATAATAATAATAAATAACCCTACAGATACAGATTATTTCGTAGGTACATACGCAGAATGTGTAAACCTGTAGAGATATAAATTATCATCACCGAGGTATTATTTCGGATCGTCATCATTTTACTTGCAGTCGTCAAACGGATGTCATTTGACAGGATCGCTCTTAAAAATTAGCAAACAATAAAGTCGTTTGACTGACAGCCCTGACGTTGGACAAAGCACCTGCATTGTAAATCCGATTCGTTTTATCTTTGACCGAGATCAACAAAAAATCCTTTGGCCTTCAGCCGTTCGGAACTACAAACGACATCTGGGCCATTCAAGTCCGAGTCTACAACTTTTTGATAATGATGAATTCATCTTTCCTCATAGCCTCAAAATGTATTGAAACTCCGATGACTTTAACTGGTTCATTGCATTCTAAAAATGATTTATTCGCCGGAGTACCTACAGAATCTTGACGCAATTATAAAAAAATTAAAAGTTGTGTGTGTGTTTGTAGACTTGTTCGTAATTAGTAGAAAACTTTAGTAACCCTTCAAACAAGTGACAACGAATTTCAAACAACAAAAATCAGGACAACGATAACACGAATTTTATGTTCTTACCGTATATGTGCATGACCACCTTAAGAATTATATTCCTTTGCACTACCGTGCAGTTGTTAAACAGTTTTTATAGCATTCATGAATTAATTTTGTTTTATTATATGAAAATACCATAGGTGTAACGGACCAGTCTTTTGGGCATAAGGGACAGCTCGCTTCTTTTAGCAAACTAATTTTGACTATAGATGCACCAAATGCCGTGAATGTTGCTGTAGTGGCAAAGGATTTTTTTCTTGAAATAGTAATGGACTTATGCTCTTGAACTGTACCATAGTTAACGAGTAACCCGATATTTCGACGTAGTCAGCATCATTGCCGCGGGTCGTCCCTATACTTTGAAATCTGTAAAAATATTTCAATATGCCTGTAACTGCGATAGTTTAAAACAAGGTGCTCCACATAGCCCGTAATTATGGTGGAGCGACGGCCATCTGACCTCCGTGACCCTGATAATAGGGAAACCTGACCAGATTGGATCATAGTTACACATTTAGTCACCTAAATGTACAGATTTCTTTACGGTGTTTTCCCTCGCCGTGAGATCATCGGCTAGTGTTTAACTTATGTAGAAAGGGTTACTGTTATAGTGCTTACACTGGGGTTCGAACCCAGTACTCGGTTACGAGTCCGACCTCCTAACCAATTGGCCACCGAGGCTCCTTCCACATTGCCCATGTCATTCTCAAAATAGTCTGACACCATTACAATGACGGCTAGGTTAATTACAGGTCGAGATCTTGGTCTTTATGGGTCCCTTAAACTTGATTGAGCCATTGCGTGATGTTTGGGCATGAGGGGGGACTCGGCCCCACAAAGTTGTTTCGGCCAAATATTTGAACTCACTGTTTCCTTTCCGAGATTTTTATGACGCGTAATTTGAAGGTACGGTAGGAAAAGGGACCGTGTCGTTCGCCATTAAGAGAAAGCTAGTTTTTATCATCAATATGCCGTAATAGATGCAGCATCGTCCTACCGGGTTCGAATCCACCGCGGCCTTGTAAAAGTGACTCTTTTCTGAATTATGTACATTACGCTCCATTACCTGATTTGCCAAATCCTGGATCGTGGTCAAGGCGAACCCCGGGCTCTCGTGACCGAGAACACAATCGGGACATTAACGCCATGATGATTATTAAAACCGTAATAGATGCAGAGCTAAGACCTCCGTATACCAGAATAACCTAACTGACGGGAAACTTTCGGAAATCTCCCGACCAATACACATAGGTGGGTACCTGCTCAAGTATTTAATAAACTACTGAACCTATTTTAATTTAACAAAGCTAAGGACCATCTCGATTAAACTGACTTTCATGTAAAGAAAACATCATTGGAAACAGACAGTCTTTTTTAGTTGTCTATTTACTTTTTTATTACAGTCGTCGAGGGTTAAAAAGGAGCCACTACAACAATGCGACTTTCAAATATCTTCCAGAAGGCCTACAAAAATGATACCTCTATAGTGATTTTTGATAGACGCCGATAAGATATGCTTAATACTAAATGATAAACATTACAATGAACACCTATAAAATCATCATCGTCATCCTAGCGATGAATCGCAGCTCCTGCCAGGTTCAGCGTTTCTAACTATTATTTTTACTATTACTACTTCGGCTGCCCTTCGGTATCCTAGCAGCCGTTACTTCTCGTTCCGACTGTGCAATGTCAATTTGAAGTCCGGACTCCCTGGGGTCTACTCAGTACGTGACCAAACCAATGCATCCGAGTCTCCTGGGACAATGCGACCTGCATAACTTTTGAGGTTTTTCCTTGTATTATTTGTTTAATATTTATCAGTTAATAAAAGTTTTAAATCATTCCTTTTCGCGTACGCAGGTGGTAGCCCACGATTCCCTGCACATGATCCTCGGATGACGCCAAATACACAGTGAAACGCTGCCTGGTAGTAGGGTGGTATTGCAGGGTGGGATACTGGACTGGATAGCTACAGTGAACCTCGGGTTGGATCGGGAGCCATTCAGCCCCTCAAGCCAGCTAACCACATCACCTCACCATTTATTGGGGCTTTTCATATCGACTTTGACCAGTGGACCGTTTTCACCATGGCATTCCTTTAATTTTCTCCCATGTAAAAAACTTAAATGGCAACCACAAATAAAGTAATATAGATTTGATCAGAGAACTCCCCTTCCACATTTTCTGTGGACTTTTGCAATATAATTGGATTGCATTCCAATCTGAATGCCGTACATCTCGAGACGGTAAAACTGGCCATATTCTTTTTGACGGAGACTTAGATTCTGCCCTTGTTGACTCCTCCTTCCTCCATAATCCAGGATATAACTTTGAGCACGCTTTTTTGCCCCGGGCTGGAGTGTGCATGTTCCTCAGGGGCAATATCTGCTGCCGCCTAGTTAGCCTGGAAGACAAGGACTTCTCTATCTATACTTTGGGCGTGCGTGAATTTTAACGCACTTCTATCGAAGCTACGGGTTTCCCGAGACGCAAATGGGTTGCGAGCTTCTTGTCACAGCGGAGTATTCAAGTCGTTGCTGGCGGGTCATGTTTAGATACTCTGTCTGTAAATGCAGGAGTTCCTCAAGGCTCTGTGCTGTCGCCCACGCTGTTCATTCTGCATATTAATGATATTACAGATCAGCGGTTATACGGATGACAGTACGGGTCACGCCTATTATATAGGCTGTACAAATGTTCGTCGCGCAGAAGTGGTTGAGAGAAGAACCAGACTTGTGTCTGAAATCGAGACCTCCATGGAGCTGGTTTCCGAATTGGGAGACGAAACCTCGTTCAATTCAACCCTCAAGTTTGTGCGTTCACGATGAAAACATCACCATGCGATGTAGTGCCACGGTTCCAGAACATCAAGATGCCCGGGATCCAACTAACGTAATGGGATCGCAAGTCGTTTTTCCGCGCATGTGCGTGCAATGAGCTCCCGAAGTCTTTCCTTTGCATTTCTTGCAATTTAACATGGAGTTCTACAAAAGACCCAACAGTACCCACTAACAGGCCACTACAGGTATTGCAAAGGCCGGCACCACATCCGCTCCCCTTAGATTGCAAATTTCCTGGGCGACTGTGACCGCTTTCCGTCAGGTGGACCGTCCGTCCGTGTCCCTAGGCAATAAAAGAAACCTGGATAAAAACAATATTTGTCTAAACACAAACGTATGAAGAGCCAAGCAAATTATAACATCTAAGTTGAGATGAGGTAATTGAATTAAAATACATGTAATGACAACATGCATTATGACCATATTTATGTATGGTAGTTAGGTGCAACCATATAAGTGAATAATGTACCAATGTGAGTCAGTCGTGACGTCAACTTCCCTTTACAAGGTGCTTTCAATAGAGATAGGTACGCGATGTGTTGGTATGTTTGAATGAAATTATGTTGTTATTAATTACGCTCTTGATTGTTGTTGTTGAGATAACATTTAATTGAATGAAGCACATAGTAATCTGTTTGTGTATAGTGCACTTGTAAATATTTTCAAGTTTGATATTTTTTGTTTGTTTTTTGCTACACTGAAACAAACTAACCTAACTCGTTTACGTCAAATTTTATTGAATACATTTAAAATCAGACTTATTTAAAATGTGACTTCTTGTAATCTATAGACATGACATGACGTTCCTCTAAATTGACTTTTCAAGAAAATGACCTGCCTCGCCATAGGTGCCAATCTCTTCAATAAACTGGTAAGACTCTTTAACATTCTTCTTAAGACTCTTCGCATTTGGTAATCCTAAAAAAAGTTTTACACAAACTAAAAAACCGACTTCCGAAATTGTATGTACATACATGAGTTACATAATAATTTCCTACTTTTTGTTGCGCCAAATGGCTCTTGGAAACCTGTTCAGTTTTCGTTCATGTTTCCTCGAATTCGTTACTTATAAACGTACAGTCCAAGTATGAGGGGAATTCTTTCGTTGAAGTACTTTTGCCAAGTGTCCGTAACGCACTCCAGTCTTGTTTGTATTTTACAGGTGATTTATACTAACAGTTGTATAATTTTAATAAATAAAATGAGGCCTACACAAATTCACAGTGAAAATTGTGTGTGATATCGTATTGAAGAAGGCTTCAAAACGTTCTGCCAGGTATGTTTCTTTCATATTACAATGTTTGCACGATCGTCATAACCTACCTATACTTATTCTTTTGAGGACAAATGAGCAGATGGCCTGATGATAAGTGGTAACTGTCGCCTATAACATCTACAATTCATGCAGCCCAGGCAACAAAAATGCATTGAGGGGTATCATAAAAGGCGACTAATGGCACGGAGGTAGCCAGCCACACGGACACGGAAGGAGGCAGGGAGTCTAGCGCTTATTACTTTTGGCTAAATTCAGTCGTCTAAATTCATTTGCAATCTAATCGTAATTATTTTTCCAACAAAGTTAGTTTCACTGGTATTAAATACTTACATTTTTCTTTGTTTTATTTCAATTTAAAAATTAAACCTTTAAACAAATCGTCGTTTATTACCGTAAACCAGAAAACGTGCTATAGCGTTTTCTGGTTGTATTTTCAACACTGCGATCTCCAACACTGCTAAGCGTAGAGATTATGGCGACGCCCTCCACTAATGTGGTGGAGGCTCACCTCCAGCAGTGCACTGTAAGTACGTTGATGTAACTGTGTGTTTGTTATTAGTTTATCATTCTTTCGGAGCAACGCACCGGTGTGATTGATTGCATAGAGATTAAAGTTTGGTAGTGGACCCGGCGCGAGTTCGTTCGCGTACACCTATTTTAACCCTACCTACAACTACCCTACCTACTAAAGCGACTTTGTTTTTTACTATGTATAAATAGGTCAGATATAGATAAACTGAGATGCACTGTAATTACAGTAGATTTTCTGTATTTTCATGTTATCTATTTCACGCCTATTTGAGAGTTTTCATACTAAGCTCTGTAGTTTTAGCACTGGGATTTTCATGCAAACACTGTATTTTTTGGTAATTTTGTATGGGAACACCGTAAGTTTTTTCCACCTGGAAGCACTGGTAAGGACGAAATACTTTATCAATGTCTGTGAGGCTCTCGTATAATCACAGGCGATCTATCTGGTATATACGGTATACGTTTGTTCATGACATAAGTGAAAAAATAGGTACCTAGTACGTATCGCGATCCGGCAGAACTCTATAATAAAGCTTTTAATAATAATAAACATTTATTTCAGACGATGGTCCATATTTTGTTAGTATCTTGTGAACAAAAAAAATACTTATATCTAATGTTAGTAACAAGTGCACACAGTTTACTAATTCTATTTTATATTAAAAATAAGGGGTCTGCCCCCAGTATGGACATTGTTCCAGTGTCCCATTATAGGACACTGAAACCGCTCCGCTATCGGTTGGAGGATAGAGTTGTAAAATCTCTTTATTGCTCACATATATATGACAAAATACAAGAATCAACATCACAGCAAAGGCGGCCTTATACCTTTAAGCGATCTCTTCTAGACAAGCATATCAATCGTTTAATCGCAACTCGCACTAGACCAGCATTTATAGCAACATGTTTTAAAATTCTAATCTAAGCAGTTTGCTGTCATCCGTAAATTTAAAACCCACTGCCATACCACATTTGGTCTATTATAAAAAGGTGTTGAGCCTTGCTACCTTACGGGGCAGAATGTGGCCCACTTTCAAGTCTATACGTTTATCTTTGTCAATACCTACCTGCTATTTGTTATTATTTAGTTGCCACGGAGCAGTTCTTTAAGAGAATTGCAAAAGATAAACTCACTACTGAATGAAAGCAAAACTTCCATCTAGTTTTTAGACAGCTTGATGCTAAATTTAATAATTATCTTAACTGACTTAGAATAAATTTGGTTATTTTATGAAACTATTAATATTTAAAATATAAGGTACCTTATCGTCATCTTCTTCGAAAAGCTTCAAGAAAACCAATAACTAACCAGATTTTTTCAGACAAAAACGGAGCTCTACAACTGAAGTAGTTAACCTAGGTAAACTACACATAAAATTAGTTAAGGGCCTTTGACTAAACTATTATTATATCGGGTACCTATGTGTTAATATAAGCCTATAAAATTAATATAAACCAACGCGCGTTCCCAGAACACGCACGGTGACTAAAATAAACAATCGCTACTACTTACTCTCAGAGACAACTCCAATAAAACTAACGACAAAAATAGATTCCAACACCAGGATGATTCCTCGAATCGACATCATCTTACAAGTTTTCTCTTAAGCCGATTGATAAAATCACATTTAAAATACTGAATGAACTCACCATAAACACAGCATTGAAGACTACCAACAGGTATTTTATACAACTCATGCCGCAGCCCTCCATTTTCACGAAGTCCCACGAAACAAATCACAGAAAAAAACAATTTCCAAACAAAGTCTTTGGTAGCAAAAACTATGGCGGATTCCCGCCAAAACAAAAGAGAAACGCGCGGAACGAATTCGAACAGCGAACGTTTTTATTTTTTCGGGCACGTTCGAGCGGCCAGCAGTCGCGAGCGCTTATGGCGGAGGCGTCGGCGTATACAGCCAGCGTCCGTTCACAAATGTCGGAATGGGTTGGCTCGATGGGTATTTAGTACCCCAGGGTTTCGGTGGTGTGAAGTAGCGTGCTGGCGCTGAAGTCACGCACCACAAAAACCCCCTAAATTACATCGACCTTCGCTTACAGCGCTGTAAAGGAGGTGATAGGGATCTTGTCTAATTGGTCGTGTTAACCGGCGATCGGTTATTGGTCCCAAGTTCGAATTTGACGGGGTTACTGTACGGATAACTGTATTTAATTGGTAGGTATAAAGTATTATTCTACTGACAGCAATCCGATAAGGGCAACTTTTTCGAGGCCTAGCAGCGCCTAGAAGTAGATAGTTTACTGAACACGAATGCTAATTTCACGAAAACCTTGGTAACCTTTTCAATGAGTTTTCCATAACTGATGGACTTAAGTCTCTTCCATACGAGTCAAGGTTTTTATTACATAAACTAATGATATAAAAAAAATATTTTTACGGGATTTCTTTCAGCTAACCCCGAAATAATTTTGTAGAGCTGTTAAAAAAGAAAAAAGATATGGGTAAACTCTTTTTACTTTTATTACCTAATTCCTTGTATCGCACTAGGCAGTGATATGACGTCATTGTTAATCCATAAACTTGTCCAAGGGCTCGGCGTCGTCTCCCAAAGACAATGCCAGTTCGTGTTAAATATTGCGTAACAAATGGCCGGGAATTGCTCTCTGAACTCTACGGCCTACGAAGCTATTGTGTTTTTAATATGGTACGTGGGCGCTACATGAGTTTTGTCGTATGAATACTACATATCATAATATTGTGATTTGAGGCCACAGCTATAAAAATGTAAGTAATTAAAAAAATAAGAAATAATAAATTTAGCGGAAAGGACCACTCCTCTCCGCTAAATTTTTAAATTTTAAATTTTAAATTTTTCTCGATTTTTAAATTAAAATTCTAAATGAATATTAAAACCATAGAACAGTAGAATATTCAATTCAATCGCGGCAATTTTAACTTGGAGGTTGATGCAAGGTTCGGCAGGTCGATTGAAGTGCTTAGATTATCGATAATAACGTACGAAAACTATTGGATGAAGATTGACATGTAACATATCGACAGATCAGACAGTTAAGTGCACAAACCATTCATCGGATACTTCTTGACTCATCCTTTATTAGGAGCCTACTTGGCTCGTGCATCAATATAACGCCCCTACATGGAGCTAATTAAACTACGGACAATTTGCACCAAGCTGGAACCAAATTGCGGGACACCTTCCTTAATGTCCGGAACACGGCCGTTCCGGTTTCCATTGCTTCATGGGGTGGGGATTTGGGGAACCATGGCTTTGGCAGTAAAGGGGACTTTGACTTTTTGCTGCCAGAGGTGTTACAGAGGTAGGCAACACATTGGCGATACCCCTGGTGTTGCTAACTTCGAGAGGCAACGGTGACCACTTTCCAACAGGTGACCCTCTTGCCCGTTTGACATTTAAAAAATTATGTTTATATGTGCAGAACTCCAGCGCAGGTGCGTGATTACTTTGAGGACTAAGATGATATTCTTTATCCTGAATCACATATGCAATATCGGATCATGGTTACATATTCAGTCGCCTGAATGTGCAGGTTTCATCATGATAATATCCCTCACCGTAGGAGCACCGGTTGGTGATCAATTAATGTATATAACTCAGAATAGTCATTCGAAATTCGATCTCGGAACCACCCGCTTACGAGTCGGTCCTCTTAACCACTAGGTTTAGTCAAACATAAATAAGAACCACTTCGATGAAAGTTATTTTCAAATAAAGAAAACCCCAACGATATCATAGACAGACACACGGATCACTGCAAATTATATAACAAAGTCCCTCGCCGCCTTTGTCTGTCTATCTGTCTGTTTGCGATAAACTTAAAAGCTACTTTAGTAGCGTTTACCGCAAACAACCGTTTACGGTTCATGCGGTTTTCACGAATAGGCTGAGTGATTCAGTAGGAAGGTTAAGATGTATAATTTGTTAAGGTTCCTACCAGCGCGAAGCTGGGGAGAGTCGCTAGTACGCACAATCATCACCCTATTGTCCACTGCCATACATAAGACAGTATATGACCTACCCATAACCAGTATAAAGGAGCTAACATTGCTAGGTACGTCTATAGAGACGGTAGTTCATCTTATACATCTTATATTGGGTAGGTTATTGTGCCCCCCAATGAGCACCAATGACCCTGACCCTGTCCTGCCCTAGACACCCAGCATCCACCTGAACTGCAGCCTTTCACAAAATGTCACTCCACCTGGCCGGAGTCCTCCCCACGCTTGCCGAGTCTTGGTCTTAATTCCCACACACACACATTTTTCATGGTCCCAGGTAGGCTTATTTTAAGAAGAAACAGATTAAAGTCACCATTTAAATATTTTGATTTTAATTATTTCGCTAGGGATTATCCTTCTTTGATTGGTCTATTTTTATACTATTGTGATTTCTCCCAAAACGTTTGAGAGCAAAAGGAAGCTAAAGAAAATCCATAGATCTCATGCTTCCATGACCTCTGGCGTATTGAAAATGGCTTTATGTATTTTAATAAGTAAAAGCTACTGCTGATCGTGAATACAAATAAAAAGAGAAATGTACTATATCAGTATAAGTATCAAAACATACGTAGATACTCTTCAAAGTAGTTATAGGACTAGGTACCTACCTGCATATTATCTTTTACCTAAGTTATTTTATTTAAGAGCAAAAACTGCAAACTAATTAAGCATTAACTAAAGTCGTAAAAGTAATAATTAAAATTATACAGCCAATATTAATAAACAACTCCAATCCTAATAAATTACAATCAAAGTTAACCACAGCAGTTAAGATCAGAATTATGGTAAAACTTTAAAATAACATTCTAAATGAGGTTTAAAATATTTTTGTTCCGAATAGGCGACTCATACTATGTGTGGTCGCTATGGCAACGCATTTAACCAACCAACTTTAAGTTACTGCAGGGTGCTTAACCCCGTACTTAGGTCAAAACCTCGGCTTTCTCATGTATTTAAGGAGCTAAAGTTCAACGGCTCCAAATAAATGAAGTAAAGAAGTTTACAGGATTCCGTAGAAAGCATTACATGAAACAATTGAACATGAAAGATAACCCGTCATAAGACGGCTATGGTTTGGTAATTTTTTTATTTATTATTTTATTTTACAGTTTTAGGAAGACCAACAGCTTTAATATGCAAAAGTAATTATTGTTAGAAATAGAGCGCCAATTATAGGTTTCTACAGATAGTGTAGATACCTAATAATAGAATTTACTTTGGACCCCCTCCTCAGTCGCAACACGTTCATTTCACTGTGATGAACGCTGATGTTTATGTACGAATGTAGATGAGGTAAGAGCGGTGAGTCAGGAATGTCCAAGATGCGTGTGTGAGGGTACGCAACTGGTATCAGAACCCACCTACTTAACAGATGCTGTAGGCCGTGATCCTTCTTTGTTAGACCTTATGCTGAGGTCAGCCGTGAGGTTAGGATAACCGTCTTGGTGGGAGGTCCCACCAAGACGGTTATCAGATGTCCGTCGATACCCAACTGTACAATGGTAAATGTTCTGGGGAACTTTTCGATCTGGCGCCCGCAGCATAATTCCGCCATCGCACCACCCGCCGCTGGCTGGGTACTCATCGCCACTACGGAGACCCTCTGTTGGTGTCCACGCGAAGGTTCGAAAGAACGTTTCTCGCTCGCTCGATTCGGATGTGAAATGAGCTCCTAGCGACAGTGTTTCCTTAGGACTAAGACATGGAATCATTCAGGAGGTATATTAGACTCTTTACAAGCGTAAAAGTTGCTCAAAGTTGCTCATGTCCATAGGCGGCGGTGACCGCTTTCCATCAGGTGGCTTGCTTGCCTGTTTGTCTGCCGCATAATATAAAAAAATCTAGTTGAAGGGTTGTTTCAGTTGAACTCTGCCGGATACTATAAAATGTTTCATTTTGAAGTCCTGTGATTTCAGCGGAACTACAAAAAAATTGCTAAGTCTACAGTTAAGCTAGAAACAGCAGCGCCCTCTTCATCGGTATTATCCGCGTCATCAAAGAAGAGACCTGTCATAATCTAAATTGAAATACATCGGCAAAAATAAAAATATTTAGTATTGACAATTCACTTTTTTTTAGCCGTAGATGTTTTAGTTGCGGCCGCTGTACGTTTTTGTAGCGATTTGAAATTGTCGTCGCCGTGGTCTGCTTCTCTCGCCATAGAAGTGTATAAAGTGTTAACGTCGAACACAAGTTTTTTACATTGTCGGCTTAATGTTTTACTTCGAGGCATAATTTACCGTGGTAATAAACAATGAAAACAAAGGAGAACAAAACAACTACAACTTTTGCACTCGTTAGTACTAGCGGACCACAACGGGGCATGCGCTTGATGCAGGGGGCGTCACACGGCCTTAGCGCGTGCGGGAGCGCCGTACCTCGCCCTGCACACCGCTTGCCTCACCCCAAAGCGGTCCGTTCGCTCCCCTCCCGCCCCGCATACCGCCAATGTAACCCACAAATCGTCTACTGCGCAAGTTGAACAACGTGACCCGCTAGGTCTCTTCTGACATGACACTAGTTGTACTTATGTTGAAACAGATTATACACGGCCTGCAGACACCACACGAACTAGGGCCTAATTCTTGCGTTAATAATAATATAAAAATAATCATCATCTTGGCTGTAATGTCCTGGTTGTGCTCTCGATAACGAGGGCCCGGGGTCCGCCTTGACCATGATCCAGGATTTGGCGATCAGGTAATTACAGCGGAGCGACTACCATCTGACCTCCGTGACCCTGCACCCAGGGGAACCTGACCAGATTGGGTCATGGTTACAAATTCGCCTGAATTTGCAGATTTCATCACGATGTTTTCCCTTACCGTAAGAGCATCGGTAAGAATTCAACTAATGTACATAACTCAGAAAAGAGTCTTGAATAATATTTTCCTTATTTCCATACTTATTTTCCTTTAAATATGTAGGTACAAAAAAAAATATTTTAACGTTTTCTTTTCGAACCCTAAAACTTTCATTAGACGGATTGTACCGCGTATTTTGTTTCGAAATCGCTATTTCCGGCCGAAAATGGATGGAGTGTTGTTAGTTACCATACCACGCTACCACGAATGTCAAGTTTATCCGACCTAGGTCTTGTGTTATAATTTAGTAAGTACTGGGGTAGTATTAGGTCCTAACTATGGTTACCTAACGAATTTTACAAAACGGTTTAATGACGTCTAATAATTAGTTTCAATAAATAGTTTCACATTTCGACAATTTTATATTAGTTTTCCATCCACAACTTTTGTTGCTGGCATCTCAAATTTGAAATCTTACTTTTACATGGATTGGCTCATTAACGCAGAAAAAAAACAGAATTCATGGTACCTTAAAGAGCAGTGGCGTGGCGTCCAGGGGCCCTGTATCAATATTTATATAGGAACTAGGGGAGTTCATACATACATCTTGCGTAATTATTACATAAATGACTTATGTCATTGAATGAGCGAGCGAAGCGAGCTCGAAATCATGTAATTTTTCTTTTAAATAATTGCGCGATTTTAATAAAAATAACGTAAAATCAGTAAATGGACGATAGCGTAGATATTAAGGTGTGACGAGATTGTATAATAAAATTAATTTCGCGAATATTCAATGAGCGAACGCAGCGAGCTCGAAATTTCTCAAATTTTGGCTAACAAAATCTTCTATAATTACAAATATAAAAACAAATACAAATAAGTTTATTGAAAAAATCAAGTTATACATATTATGTTGTTACACGTTTGCAGTACATCAGCTGGTGTTACAGATAAATGGAAAGGTCATTATGGCCTCCACACTAGGACATGCCTGTATCGTGGGGCCAGATTGTACACAAGGATTAATCTATGCTTAGGTAAAACTATACTGTGGGCAACATAACAATTTCTTTGTGGATTAAATTCAAGTAATTAAAAATAAAAATAAAAGAAGAAATATAAATAATTACTTAAATTAAGATTATGGTGTGTGTGAGTGTGTATGCGTGTGCGTGTGTGTGTGTGTGTGTGTGTGTGTGTGTGTGTGTGTGCGTGTATGAGTATGTATTTTCTCTATTGGATTATTTTCAGCATGTCTTCAGTCTCCGAGTAAGATAAAGTAAGTAGCCACACGGTCACCAGTTTCCTCGCCTCCCAAACTGAAGAGGATTTGATGTCGCACTTACGCGCAACCAAGTTATATATAAAGGGAGTTTTGAAGGTGAGGTATTTATTTGCAAATACAGTCATCACAGGGTTTGATGGAATACGGTAAACCCGCTTTGCCACTAGTACTGGGTACTCAGCGGACTTTAGAGTGTCTCGGTGAGCCATTGAGAACACCTTGAGGACGTACAGTTGGCGGACGTTCAGGACACCGGCCTCGGAATAAAGATCTTTAGTTGGGAATCTATATGGCTTCTTATACATCACTTTCAGGATGGACCTCTGCGCTCTTTCAACACAGATCATTGTGGAGACACCAGCCCCGCCCCAGACAGGTATGCAGTAAATAAGGATCGACTCGCATAATACTCTGTAGATGGTTTTTAGGAGAATGGGATCGGCCGAGTTGCGGAGGGTTCTGAATATATGAATAAGCTGTCTTACCTTAGTGGCAAGCAAACCAATGTGATCTTTAAAGGAGAGCCTGTCATCGATTTGAACTCCTAGGTACCTTATGGACTCCGTCCTCGTTACCGCTTCACAGCTGTAGGGAGAGATAGAACAGGAGTGGATTTGAATTTCGGCTAGAGTTGGTGGAGCTGATGCTGCAGTTTTGTAGAAACAGAGGTATTTTGTTTTTTGGAGGTTTAGTGTCAGCAGATTATTATCGAGCCATTTCTTGATAGTTCTCATGCCGAGCTCCATCCTAGCTCTGGCTTCTCTCCAGGAGGGTGCATGATACACAATTGCAGTATCATCCGCGTAACAGATCAGCCTCATATCTTGAGACGACAGGTGGTGAATGTCGTTCATATAAATAATGAATAGGGTTGGACCGAGCACACTTCCCTGGGGAACACAAAAATCAACTGGCAGATCATCACTAGTTTGGTCTCCGACCCTCACCCGTTTTGATCTGTCACTGAGGTAGCTCTGAAACCATTCCAGCGCCACTCCTCTTATACCAATGGCCTCAAGTTTCTTGAGAAGGATTGGCACTGAAATGGTGTCAAATGCCTTAGCTAGGTCTAGAAAGACACCTATACAGCTGTGTCCCTTGTCAAGATAGTCAGATACCGATTCGGAAAGGAGACTCAAAGTGTCTTCGGTGGAGCGGTTACGTCTGAAACCGAATTGGTTGTCCTCGAGCAGTTTGAATTTCTCCAATTTCCTTAGTCGAAGATTGACGATCTTCTCTAGGATCTTGGAGAGAACAGGAAGCAGAGAGATAGGCCTATAGTTTGAGGGAGATGTCTTTTCGCCAGATTTGTAAATTGTTATAACTGTAGATTTCTTCCACTCACCAGGAAAGGTGGACGTGGATAAACTAAGATTGAAAATATAGGTGAGTGGAGTTATTATTTCCTTACTGATATACCTAACCAGTTCAGCCTTTATGCCGTCCGCGCCTGGGGCGCTATCCAGTTTCAAAGAGTTTATAATCGCAATGATTTCTTGTTCGTCTGTTGGCTGAAGAAAGAAGCTGTGCTGAGACTTTTCCTTTAGATTTAAGTTAGAAGCCAATAGCGATTCTGAGATATTCGACGCCTTTAGTAGTTTGTCCGAGAGTGTTTTGCCGACGGTAGAGAAATATTTATTGCATTTGTTCACAGAATCTATGGGCGTGCCGCAAGCAGATAATAGGTCTAGGGATGGCTCTTTCTTATTTGGAGTGTGTATAATTGATTTAATCGATTGCCACAGTCTTTTTGGATTGCCCTTATTTGTTTTTACTTAATTTGCCTCATAGTCATATTTGAGTTTGTGCAGTAGATTAGTTAGGAAGTTCCTATATCTGTGGTATATGAGTTTACGCATAGAATCCGAAGGGTCCCGTCTATGCTCCTTATGTAGTTTATCCCTGTGTCTCATACAACGGATGAGTCCTGGGGTTATCCATGGCTTTAGGACTAGCTTAGATCTACTGAGGCGCACTGAGCGTGTGTTCACCCCGATGATTCCCGTTAGAATGGAGGTAATAATCTGGACAGCAGTATTTACGTCGGAATCAGTCATAACTGGTGACCAGTCTACTTTTGCAACCGCAGACAAGACGGAACTGTGATCAGTTATTGACTTATACCTGATTTTACGAATCTTGGAGTTTGGACCACCAACACCAAGAAGAGCCACTCTGTGATCCGTGATATCTAGATCGGACACAATACCGAGGAGACGGTCTCCCATGGAGCGTACATATATGTGATCCAGGCACGATTCAAGTCTGGTGGGCTGGGTGATTGCGGGTAGAAAACCCAGCTCGGCCACTAAGTTGCAATACTCATTAGATGTGGATTCAACCGGAATTAATCCGGAAATTAATTTGAAAACAAACCAATTTGAAGACTTAAGGAGTGTGGGCCAAGACGATTTTATGAGCCAAGTTCATCTGACCCGTTGAGGAAAGAACGGAGTAAGAGTCTTTGGAGTACCGATAGTGATGCAAATATGAGATTTTTAATTTGAGATCAAAATTGTTATTTTTGCCATCTTATAGGCGCATATTTTACACAATTTCATGGAAGTGTACCGTTACTTCCAATATTCGGCCCTAAGTTGTTTCAATTTTCTATAAAAATGATAATTATCTCTTAAGCGAAAGGCGGATGAAAACGGATGAACACTTAATTCGATTTGCTATTTCGGCTGAGGCTGACCCTGGTCTGAAATTCTCTATTGAATCATTTTTTTACCCGGGAAGCAATGAACAGTTTTACAGAAATTATGGATAACGTATTTTGTACACGTTTGGGGGCCCCTGTGGCCCGGGGGCCCCGTATCATTGATACGGCCATGGACTTATCATATATAACAGGACAAAAAACTCTCCAAAATTACAATTGCGATAAGCGACCTTTTTTATTTATTTATTTAAAATAAATGCAAACTTACAGATAGAATTACTTATATTCATACACTCTTGTCTATTTTGCTTAAGGGCCGGGACACATAAAAACGATACGACGTCGTGTCGTACTACGATAGCATGTAATGTACGAATTAATCATCCATAATTAACATTTTGGCAAATATAATTAACTCTATTAAAGGCTAATTCAATATTTGCTGTATAATATATAGTTAAAAATAATCCTAGTAATCCTGTTAATGTATAATCCTTGCATCGAGGTACGACACGACGTCGTATCGTGTTTATGTGTCCCGGCCCTTAGTCATGGCTACAGAGGCTAACCCGAGCCGAGAGGGACAGCGAGAATAGAGACGAAACAAAGAAACTCTAATCTCGTTACCTGTGCCATGTGGAGAGTGCAATGGTGCCAGCATATACCACGACAGTCGCCGTGACGCTGGTTTTCAGTGGTTACCCCCATAGATAAATAAGTATATAGAAGTCTTTGGGTTACCCCCTATCATTACGACCCTGTTGAATGTCAAATGTATGTAAAATACATGGAGTCAGTCACGGAAGAAAAAAGCCAAAGAGCATGTGATGTGTCCAAGTTAAAATCGGAAGCGCTGTCACCAAACTTACACAAACAAACCGCACTACTAATACCAAATACACATATGATTCTTGGCTTTCTGATATATATATATATAGGCCTCCCCCAGAGATCTCCACAAAGACCGATCCTGTGCCTTCCGTATCCAGCTGGTACCTGCGATCTTTACCAGATCGACGGTCCACCTTGTGGGAGGCCTACCTTCGCTGCGTCTTTCGGCACGTGGTCGCCACTCGAAAACTTTACTGCCCCATCATATATACCAACCATATTCATATTATTTATTTGGTAATATAAATTACATGACAATATTTAATTACATATATTGCACACATTACCTATGTATATATATATATATATATATATGTATAATACCTATGTTACTTTAAATGCTTAAATTGTTAGTATATATAGCTTTTGCCAGCGACTTTTTCCGCGGTAAAATTTGGTTATAACGTGCCAGACCCATTCCCGCCCCAACCACACTGTATTTCGGGATACGCTATCCTAAGCTATAAGCTATATCGCTGCCAAATTTCATCAAAGTCCGTTCTGTAGTTTTTGCATGACATCCAACTTACAAACTCAGAATAAACGAATTTTCCTAAAAAAAATCAGTGTCCATCCCACAACGCTTTCCAAAGTGAAACACTTACAAGTACGTAGTATATCGCACACTACGCGCGTGATATCTCGAGTTGAAAATATCGATTATTTCAATATAATAAATTTCGTGGGTATTTCGAAGTCATTAGCGCCGTTCAGTAAATGCTTGTTTACAATACGTACAACATCACACGGAGGGCACCACTTCTAATTATTCGGTAGCATTTTAGCTCTAATCACTACACAATAAAGCATACAGTCATATACGTTGAACGATACATTTTTAACCGTACTAGGAAGTGAATGCTTTCACATTACCGCTTCCCCCTGGTGTATAGAGGTATAGAAGGGTGAACACCCTTGTTGTCATGTTCCTACCACTATCAATCATTTGATGGGTTCCTTCCTACTACAGGTGGCCTAATGGAAAGTTTATGTTTGTCATTAAGTTTGTAGAATATGTGGAATTTTTGTTAGGGTTTAATACCTATCTACCTACATTATGGATCCATTTACCTTATTTTAATTGTTGAATGAATCGAAATGCGGAGTGTCAACACAACGTTGCGGGTAAACCGCATCGAAATCGGTCCATTTGTTCGGAACCACAGACACACATACTGAACACAAATACACACGTCAATCAGCCTCTGTTTGCGTCGGGGTTAAAACAGACAACAAGACAGGGGTGAAAAGGTTTTCACGGGGTCGACAACGCGTGGGTGATGCCCCTAGTATTACAAACGTTCATAGGCTGCGGTGACTGCTTACCATCAGACAGGCCGTCAGCTTTTTGCCATCTTACTGGTATAAAAATAAAAACTCAATCGTTGCTTGACTTGCGCCAAATGGCCACTTAAAAACTAAGTATACCTATACCTAGGCTATAAGTAGTATACTTAACCTAGACAACCTAGTAACTAGTGAATAGATAACTATCTTGAGGTAAATAGACCCCTAATTCACTTTGATCTAAATGATTCTTTTTTAGGTTTAAGCTGATACGGTTTTCGTGAACCGGATGTCGGAAAGAGCCGGGTAATTTCAGCTGTTTTCTACTGAAATTGACGTCAACGGATGGCGTAAAATACCGAGAAAATACTAACTGCTGTTTCATAGTATAGTTAACTGTTTCCGGAGAACATTTTTCTTTATACTTATTACTTTTCTTTACCAAAATGTGATATCATAAGCATTGAATTTTTAATTTTTTTTTATTGTTGTCAATTATAACAGAAAGTACCTATTGTCGATGTAGAGATAAAATGGAGATAATACCTACTTTTAAGCCAAGCCAAGAAAAATTGGCCTTGCTCTTCCACCGACAAGAGTCACACTCTTAAGTATATGATGATGATGATGATGATTTACATGGCTTAACGTGGCTACCGCACTGATAAAGAGTGCCACAAATTTATCCGACCCGGTGGCGGGCGGCGCTGTTTTTGGCATTGACATGTCAGAATACATTTCAAAATTAAGTGCCGCCTCTTTACCACAGTTCCAGCTTTGGTCATCGGGTCAGATTAGTTTGTGGCACTGTAATACTGCAATAATAACTGCATTCAGTCGTCGTATACATATAGTTTGACGTATGATTCCCGTACTTTATCCTCTCAGTTACCTACTGTCGGGAAATGAGCGTTGGTGGCCGAGCGGTGAGTGTATCCGACTTGTAAGCGAGAGAAACCGGGTTCGAATCCCGCTGCGGCCATGTACCAATGACTCTTTTCTGAGTTATTTACATTAGTTGTATACTAACCGATGCTCTTACGGTGAGGGAAAACATCGTGATGAAACCTGCACATTCGACTGAATGTGTAATCATGATCCAATCTGGTCAGGTTGCCCTGGTAGCAGGATCATGGAGGTGAGATGGCAGTCGCTCCACTGTAATTACTTGATCTGCCATATCCTCAAACATGGTTAAGGCGGACCCCGGGCCCTCGTGCTTGAGAGCACAACCGGGATATTAACGCCAAGATGATTATTTATTACCTACGGTTGGGAAAGAGGTCGAGTTAATGACCAACACGAGCAACAGTTCTAATGAACCATCGTTTGAGTTATAGACAGTTACCTTTTACCTTTCGACAGCAACCCAAATCGATAAATCGCGCTACATACCACTACCGGTCATCAATCCAGAAACTGACATAGAAAGGGTGCTTGAATCAATCGATAAGAGAACACGGAACCATAATAAATAAATAATCATCGTGGTGTTGTCACGGTTGTGCTCTCGCGACCCCGCACGAGGGCCCGGGGTCCGCCTTGACCATGATCCAGGACTGGGCAGATAAGATAATTACAGAAGAACCTGACCGGAAGGAAACACGGAATCATAATACCTATGATTTTTTTTTAATTATGTTAATGTGAATCAATATCAAATTTAATATGAGTGGGTAAATATCAAATAAAAATGATTATACAATCCGATAATATAGTACTATCATTGATTTGAGGACTTCTGAAATATATTTTTTTTACCACTAAGGTGGCAAATAAGCTTACGGCCTGCCTGATGGTAAGCAGTCACCGCAGCCTATGGACGTAATTGCAATACCAAGTAAGTTTAAGTATATTGAAATTAGAGAAAAGTAAGTACTTGAGTTCTAACCTACTCGCCTATGAACTCTTCGTTAGTGAACACCTGTGTTCTAAAATCTTGTATAGTTTGCGAAATGAATTAGCATAATGTTGATTAATTTCGATCTAAGCTAGAATTAGTATGCCAACACACTTGTAAGTTTACCGATGCAGTGGAATCAGTGTTGTTCAATACGAAAACCTGCTGAGTAACATCGGTTACTTTCAATTACCATTGTGTCCTTCGCAAGCATTGAGGAATAGGGTACTTTGATATTCGATAGCATTTTCTTTAATGACCTTGTTGCAATGTTGAAAATGTATGCATGAATGTAAACTATTTATTGCATAATAAATAAGTACAGAAATGACAGAAATAATTTTACAAAGCAAAGGCGGGCTTATCCCACAATGGGATTTCTTCTGGCCAACCTTAGACCCTCTGAAAGGAGATGGAAAGAACGGTGGAGGCAACATTGAGCACTTATAATTAAGTAAAATTTATTTGTACAGGTATGAATTAACGTAAACAACAGAAATTCAATTATGTTTAATGTCCTAATTTTATGCACTTTTACTGAGGAGGATGTTGATTTTTATGTAGATATGTTATCCATCACATGCATAATCATAAACATGGACTGTGACTTGATAGTCTTTGCCTACCCCTATGGGAAATCAGCATGACTGTATATGCCACCCTCGGGCGGCCCACATGACACTGTGTGTTTCCTTCCTACTATCATAATCTTACCCCCTCATTTTTGGCGAATATCCTACATAAAGCTCACGCCTCTGTCCCACAGGTGGGGTAAGCAGAGTCTATGGACCGCCTCTTAGCTCTGTCCTGACACAACTCCCTGTCCTCGCATATACCCTACTCAATAAAGATATTTACAGTTTGAGTTTATGTAAGCGAGTTATGATTGCGAGTGTCTTAGAATCGAGTCGACACGAAAAGTATGAATTCGATAGCAGAGAGCAGTCAAGACGTCCACCACTGGACAGAGGCCTGACGAGCAAGTTCGTCCTCGCCCTCGGAATATGAAAATTAACTCCCACCCCCCACCCCCCACCCAGGAGACCTAAATTCAGCGACAGACAGCGGACGGTGTGAGTGGACGACGATTATTCGAAATTTTAAAATTAGAAGCCACCACACTCAAACTACCTTATTACCCCAATACTAAACTACAGTACTAGCGAGCTACACACATAGGTTTCCGAACAATCGCAAAATTTCTTTACCACACGTCCTTGGGCGAGGGTACCACCAAGTGGTGGTGACCGGTGCTTTGAGCGTGGTGTTGTGGCACGGTTGCTATCGCGACCGCGGCTTGAGTGGCAGCCACCTACTATGCTTGACGGCTATGACCTATTGTTGGACAGTCAACAGGAAAACTGTTATATGTATGGGGTTATTTGGGGTCGCATCGAGAGTAGTCCTAGCTAACAGTACTTTAAACTTTTATAGATGTACAACAAGGGTGGGTAATTAGATTGTCCTTCCCTTTGTAGGCCACTCAGTGTCCAAGACGCAATGCAGTGTAGAGTAAGTGAGTACCTAAAAACTACTGGAGCCGAGTTTTCTAGATTTAGTGTTTTTTTATATTATAAGTACGGCAGCCAAACAGGCCAGCGGGTCCGAAGCAACCGTAATTACCAGGTCTGTCTCTAAAGTGACCTACCAGAAGGTGTATGTAGTGAGGATGAGTATCCACCCAGTCCACAGGCGGGTGGTGTGATAGCCGAATTGTGCTGTGGCACCAGATTAAAAAGGTATGCCTAACTCACTCAAAAGTCTTAATTTCGTTCATTGCCCACAAAACGAGCAAGATTCGCCTAAAACGTTTTCTTTTAAAAAATTAAGGGAGGAGAACTCGTTGCCAGAACCCATGAATAAAATTAAAAAACACAAGTATTATTTTTATTAGTCTTAGATACAATTTATTTTTTATTTTTATTGTAATACGGCAGACAAACAGATAAGCGGGCCACCTGATGGAAAGTGGTCACCGCCCCCTATGGACATCAGCAACACCAGGGGCGCTACTAATGCGTTACCCGCCTCCAAGGAGACCTCTAATATATAATACCTAAATGGAATTCACTTGTCTTCCCAACAGTCCAAAGGAACAATACTTTGGTTATAAACGAGCGGGATTATAAATAGTTTAATGTTAATGGGTCTAATTCGCTGCGAAAGGAGGCTCTCACCTTGGGACTGGTGAAGGCCCAGACGGATTTCCCAAAGAAGATTACTTTTCGTACGCCAACCAAAATAACATCCATATCTTACTGAAGTTACTAGGACGTGTACTTATAGCATGTACATTATGCTGATTCTTATGTATAGCCATATGTATATGTGCAATAAAGAGTTTTTACTTACTTACTTATTGCGAAAACGGGCAAGTTACTACGTTTAGTACCTAAAACCAAATATTTCCGCTTTGTTTCCTTTTGCAGTGGACTTTTCAAGTCGTTATTGTGTCCTTATAGTTGAACTTCTATAGTTTCTTCTAGAATGGTATCAAAAGGTTCTTGCAGGGTCGGTATGGTATTACAGATGTTCATATCATCAAATGGCGACTGCGGAACACAGGACTATTCCCACGCTATTCACTCCGATCCACTATATACGTTTTACATCAGTCGGATTTCAGTCGGTGACCGAGTGGTTAAGGTATCCAACGCGTAAGCGAGAGGTACCGGGTTCGAATCCTACTGCGGCCATGTACCAATGACTCTTTTCTGAGTTATGTACATCAGTTGAATGCTAACCAATGCTCTTACGGTGAGGGAAAACATCGTGATGAAACCTGAACATTCAGGCGACTGAATGTGTAACCATTTTCCAATCTGGTCAGGTTTCCCTGGTAGCAGGGTCACGGAGATTAGATGGCAGTCGCTCCACTGTAATTATCTGATCTGCTAAATCCTGGATAATGGTCAAGGCGGACCACGGACCCTCATGCGCGAGAACAAAACCGGGACATAAACCCCAAGATTATTATATTTTTTCATCAGTCGGACTTCTACGATCATTAAAAGGTCGTCCTTCGATCTTGTTCCAGCTCAATGGTCGTCAGTTCTGCTACCTATATGGCCGTCACATCAGTTTTGCGACTCTAAAGTCTATGTCGGTGATAGTCTTGCTACGGATATTATAATATGTTTCAATCACGTAGAGAAAATTTGAGCATAGACATAGCTCTTTCCATCAAACTCTGAGAGTAAGACTTACTCTCAGAGTTTGACTTAGTGCTAAAGCCTCAACCCAAGTTCACCTGTCGTCGTTCATGCGGGCTCTTTATTGAATGTTATCTAAAACGAATATATGAACGCCTGGGCATGTGCCTGTACCTATTACAACTTCATAAAAACTTGATTTAGCTCAAGCCTCCGGAGCGACGTTGATTCTCTGTGTGTTCTCAACCGTCTGCAAAACAGGGAATGTTCCGAAGAGCTGTTTAACTTGGTGCCTCCGTCATTTTCCCAGCACCGCACCTTCAGACGATGAGATTGATTTCATGGACACCATCTGGATGCCTGGCATCCAATTAACGTACGAGCATCACGAGTCTTTTTCCGCTCACATGCAAGTTGTGGAATGAGCTCCCTCCCGACGTCTTTCCTCTGCAGTACAACATGGGGTTATTCAAGGCATGTCTACAGGTACCGCAAAGGCTTGATGTCTACTAGATGTCTTGGACGACGGTGGCCACTTTCCATCAGGTGGATTGTCCGTCCGTATGCCTCCCTAGGCAATAAGCTTTTTTTGATATCCCATACCTTACATAATAGAAACATAACTCATAAGATTATATAATTAACCACACAGTAATTTGGTTATAACGTAAACAATGAAATAATTTTATTAGCGAACTCGTAAACAATTACGACCAACCATTAAATCCTGCGCCATTCATTACCATGAGGACTAACAATATTGCATTTGATTTGCTACTAGCGTATATCACCTAACCTATTGCCTATGGTAAGCCTCCCGAGCTGTACCTACGACCTGGTAAAGATCGCAGGTACCAGCTGGATGCGGAAGTTACAGAACAGGCTTTTGTGGAGATCTCTGAGGGAGGCCTATGACTAGCAGTGGGCGTCCTTAGGCTGATATGATGATGGTGATTATTAAATCTCGCCTCATTCATTACCATTAGGACTAAAAACATTGCATTTGATGGGCTTGTAACGTATATCACAGTCATGCGTAGGAATATTTTTTCTTTATATTTGACAAGACAGGCATTTGTCAGCCATCTCACCTAATGGTAAGTGACGATAAACGACTTTATGCTACAGAAGCAATAGTCAAAAACTCTAGTTAGAGATAATCGGGCAGATTCATATCTGTCGTCAGAGCGATGCTTGAATGAACGCATTGTCTTACTTTATTAACCACAAGTGGACCCAGCGCGACTTCGTTCGCGTACATCTTCTTTAACCTCTACCTACCTTTTTTCTCTTGCTTGTAAACCTTCCCCTTGAATCACTCTATCTATTGTTGAAACCCGCATTAATATCCGTTGCGTAGTTTAAAACATCTAAGCATACATAGGGACAAACGGCGGGAAGCGACTTTGTTTTATACGATGTATAGATTCGTACTCTGAGCGAAACGGTTATTCGAATGATCGTGATTGAGGACTAGGTATCCTATCAGTCCTTGACCAAACATTAAACAAATTTATCAATCATATAGATAGGCCCGATAGGCCGCCTCAACCTCACGCAGTAAGGAGTATCATAAGTGTTTTATTTTCTTGTTGAGAATTTCTAACATATCTTTTCCTGTTTATTGAGGATCACTAACAATTTAAACACTGATACATAAATATGTAATATAGCATTACATATTTATGTATCAGTGTTAAATTACTTAAAAGTGATCACAATATGCATTTCTATTTAACAGTACTTATCTAAAAAATTTAACAAAGTTTTATGAAATTTTGTGGATTTACATTAACACAATACACTATAAGAAAATAATATTTTAAGACACAATTTAACAATGGTGTTTTGATTTTAAGCAAAAGAGAAATTAACAATTGAACCATTATTTATCATAATGTGAGTACGTAGCACTATAAAAACCTAAAAACATTGCTCACTACTAAGAGGCATTTCTATTTTATATTTTTTGAGGCATAGAGGCAAAACAATCAAAGCTGTTGTTTATTAAAATGTTTAACTTTTTATAAATAAATGGTTAATCAACTGCGCATAAAACTTGCTGACAGGATTTATTTTGAGAAATGAAAACAATCGGAAATATCATTGACGAATTTATTAAACAAGGCAGGACCCAAATGTGAGCCCTGTGGCATACAAGATGTTATGTATCTACTATTTTGTACATACTCCCAAACAGGAAGTCACACAGTCATGTAGATACAATCCGCATAGTAATAATTTTGTGACCGAAAGTCATTTATCATATCGCTGTTACACGCAATAAAACACGCCCATTGTATGTGTTAATTAATTAAATTTATTACACACGAGTTTTCATAATGTTATTTTTTTCACAAGTTTTACAGTATTCGACAATATTTTCAGTTTACAGACGTTGCAAATCCTGTAAAATAAAATTTTGTAGACGCGATGTTTTCGCCTCAATTTTACTAGTTAAGAGCAGCGATACAAAATTTAAGTAAAGTTAATCGCGAATAATTATTCAGTGTCATTCTTGTATATAAATTGTTAAAAGTGCAGTGATACTTTTATTCCATTATATAACACAAACTTGGAAACAAGGCGTCTTGCATTCATCAAACATATTTTAGAAACTTTCAATCGATACATTTATACTTAGTATTTTCATAAAGTAGTATGACATTATTGTTCATATCACGATATGACAATGATATACTCTTACTTTAGGCATCTAATCAACAGCGAACATAATCAATCCTTCGCATATTATTATCCAAGTAAGTACCTATGCCCTATCAGTAAGTGTCATGAACGGCGACTCCTAGCTATCTGTTCCTCATACATAGACTGTTCTTTCTTTATTAGGGGCAGGAACCCCTAGACCTGCAGTATTTTTGTTGTTTTGGAAGAAAGGTTCGAGCTCATACCAATAGTATGAGCTCGAACCTTCCTTCCAAACCTTTCAAATTGTAGACATCCTCTAGTGGTTGTCTCATAGCTACTCATGTCCAACTGTGGGCTTTTACGGATTGTTTTGCCGTTCTTGCTTTTATTTATTCAGTTGAGGTTTTTTAAACACTTATTATTTTGGTCTAACCTTTTATTATCGATGTCTCTTTTACCGTTATAATAGGGTCAGTTGTTTTGAAATATATTTTAAAGGTTTACCACACCCCACACCAGAAGTCTTAAAATTTTCGGGTTGGAAATTTTGATTATTTTTACCTTGAGTATTTCGACGCGGTTCCTGCATATGTACATAGGGACCTATTCATCTCACTATGTCGATGATTATAATTCTTACTGCTATAGCCGCAAGTAAGATCTTGGGACCGAACTTCGCATTTCATTTGCTGACATGCACAGTAAAAAAATATCAAATCTATCAATTACACCGTCGTACTTACGTAAAACATCGTCTATCGAAGTACATTCGTCATGGATGGCCACAACAATACGTTTCATTGGCCATTATTCGAGTGCACAGATGCGGTGGTCCGTGGTCCATGCCCGTATTGTGTGGTATGCTCGATCTAAGCACGGTTTCCTATAAATCGCAGGTCAGACCGATGCTCTGCTCATTTACCCACCAATTGGTTGCCAGGAAGATATGGGGAAAGGAAATTGTAAGTACCTTATTTTTACTACTTACCTACCTATCTTATATTAGAAGTATTCTTAAATTCCCTACACTTTAGAGGCCTGTTACATAGGTGTCTATAAACTTTCGTAGTTTGCCTTTTCATAGTACTTACCACTATGTCAGATTTGACGTTTGACGACCTGTCACTCCAGGTGACAGCTAGACATCCCGTCAGGAACCGTTTCATCATTATGCGATCCGACCTTTTAGCTTTAGCGCATAAGCCACATTGTAAAGTAGAAGATTATCGCGAAATGATTCTGTTAGAAGAAGATACTTGATGCCAAAACAAATTATGTTGCGTCTATGTCTGAACTGCTAACACAGGGACTCGACTCGTAATTATTCTAAGAGCTGTTATGCATTTATTCCCGGTCGTACCCACTGGGAACATACGCACTGCAGCCGAGTTTTAAATACAGATCCGTAAAATTGAAGCTAGTGTCCCTGTATGCGAAACACTTAAACACGATAAGAAACGGATCGGATGCAGTGCGTGCGAAAGAAACCTCGCAATATGTTCTTTCTGACAAGCAATAATTAGGTACTAACGAAACGTAGGTACAAAAGCGTACTGTGTAGGTTTCTACAGGTTATTATGTTTTGTATCATATTCATAAATGTATTTTTAACCCAGATTTGTTCTTGCAGCCAAACATGATGTCCAGGAAAAGAAAGACGAATTTGCAACTAAAGGACATACTCCTACCAAAGAGGACAACTTATCAGAAGGTAGTATAATTTATTAACATTTGGCAGGGTTTAAGGTGATTAGACAGGTTGTACAAAAATATTGATTAAATCACCGCCGTATTTGTATGTCTGGCGTAGTAGAATTGTACCAACCCCTTCGACTGGGTGTCGTAAATGGCGACTAATATCTTAGACAAGAAAATGGGCAGCAGCGCTTTCCAACCCGCCTGCCATGCATGGAGATGGTTGCAAAGCACCACCATGGATACGGAGGAGGCTCTAGTCCAGTACTGGATTGTTATCAACAGTTGATTATTTACAAACTATATGTTATTGTTCCATTTTCATTTCAAGGATTGGGCAAACTGTACATGCCTTTCGCACGACTGAAGAAGCGACCAAACTGCTGCCACATATGCATCAAGATTATGTTTGTGGCTCTGGCTGTGCTCATTATGGTGAGTCTTTATCATACGGGCTGACTTTTTTTTGGTTCAGTTTCGGATGAAAAATCACGAATCTCTGGGCAATAGTGTCTTAGCCATTGGTATCGCTAATCAACCTCTATCCAAGTATTATTTTTACATTATATAAGGCAGACATATTGACCACTTTCGCAAAGCAATAATTATGGTACAACGATGTCTTGGGTATGAGACATTTACTGTATGAGGAATGTTATTTTCGATACAGCTTTACATCAACGGGCTTTCTAATAGTTCATCATTACGTTTATTTTTCTCTTCGTCCCATGTCAGCACCTGTCATAATCGGGTGGCAACAATGAGCGACACTATCCTTTGCTTGCGCTGGATTTTCTTATCGAGAGTAGTCCATTAACCACATTCTCGAAGTGCTGAACATTGTCCAAATCTCGTTCGTAAGCTCATCATATGTCTCCGTAATCTTGTGAAGGACAATGGATGCCAATGCTGAGGATTTACGGCATCAAAAGGTATAACAAACTTATGTGTCGCTGAGTCGGATGCGAGAGCCAACGGCTTACGACGCGAGGATGCCGAAGACCGGGCGAAGTGGAGAAGAATGGGTACTAAAGCGGACCCTGGCAGAGGCCGGGATAAGCGCTAGAACGATGATGAAGGTTGTATAACAAACCTTAAAAACCTTCCAGCTCCACGCGATAGTGGTGATAGCGGTATGCTTCACCACCGCGATAGCAACGAAGATGTACTCAGATGACATGTCTGGGAGGCTGGTAGCGATGGTGATACTGGCTGTGACGGCAGCAGTGACCATCTGCATAGCGATATACTCCTTGGTGGCAGCTGTCACGAATAAGACCAAGGCTATACATGCGGTAAGCTTGTTTTATTAAGGGGTTTGTGTGTCCTTGAGTTGGATGAGAGTTGAAACTTAATGTATCTTTAGTATGGGCTGCAAGGTGGCTAACAAAATCACTGGTGGTTATGGTTGCTACATGAAATGACCATACTATTTTTTAATTTTTTTTTAATTGTACTAACCAGGCATTTGACCGCCACCTCACCTGATGGTAAGTGACTACTTGTAGTAAACTCGAGAGTACTTTTTGACAAAATAATTATATGGAGTAGGTAAGGAGCCTTACTCTGCATGTATGAGCTCTATAGTTAACAGGCAGATTCAGTATGAGCTAGTGTCTGGGCGACCTATTTTTACAAAAATTTGGAAATTTAAGTAGGCACTTAAAATCAAATTGTCTTTGATTCTAAATACGTGTCAGATAAAAGAAATATTTATATTTATTGTTCGTTATCGACATAAAGACATAGGAGGAGAGGATGCCCAGAAAACAATCAGTCTTCTCACATAAGTTGGGGTCCGAAAAGGCAAAAAAAGAGATAATAATAATTTACCATCACGGGGTGCCAATTGGCTCCTGAGACTGTTCAACCAATCACAGTAGTTGTTGTTATGACAATAATTATGGATGTTTTATGCAAGGCTAAGGAGTTGTGTCAGGGTAGAGCAAAGGGGAGGTCTATAGTCTCTGTCTAAGTGGGACAAAGTATACATTCAACGAAACCATATAATTCTAACCGTTTCTAGTTATAATAAATGAGTTATTTATTTATTTTAAAACAATGAGTATCACACATATTCCAACAGAAACATAATAAACTAATAATTAATAATAAGGTAATTTTATTCGTCAAAGACGTAAAATCTAGGCACTAAAGTTGTAGCCTTGAAGTTAAATGGGTTCAATAAGTGTTTACTGGCATATCACGCGAAGTTTCTAGCTTGATACACGATAAGAGGAATGCGGAGGCCTAAAAATAGGGACTTAGGTACTTTTCTAATAATCCGGACATAATTACTTAAATCCCACTAATATTATAAATACGAAAGTTTGTTGCTAACGCCAGCACCATTATGTTATGTACAGTATGTTAGTTGAACACTATCCGATACTCTTACGGTGAGCGAAAACATCGTGATGAAACCTGCACATTTTGGCGACTGTCGATTAACCATGATCCAATCTGGTGAGGCGCCCCTGGTAGCAGGGTCACGGAGGTCAGTTCCTCCACTGTAATTACCTGAAGTACCGATCCCGGGTTCCACACCACAGAGCACAACCGGGAAATTAACGCCAAGTTATGAATAAGACATAGGATATTTTTAATCTAATTTTACTCAGATTTTTCTTTTAACAATAACTCACAGAGTTACATTACAAGACAACGTATTTATACCTGTCTGTGAACAAGACTGATCAGATCAGTAAAGTTCTCAAAAACCGTGGGGTCCGAAGTGGTCAGCATAAAAGAAGATGTATAAAAATACTTGTGGATATATGCAAGGCTAGGGAGTTGTGTAAGGACAGAGCAAAGTGGCGGTCTATAGTCTTTGCCTACCCCCCCTGTGGTTTGCGTATGCTTAATGTATGTATGTATGTGTGAACAAGACTGTTTTAGATCTGATACTGTAACACTCTTTCTCCATCAATTTCAGACGACGGTCGTCCTAATTATACTGGCAATCATACAAGCGGTGATAGCAGCAGTAGCAGTACGGGTGACGCCGCAAGACGAACTTCAACTCGGCAGGTCCCTGACCGAGTCCTTTGCCCTCGTAAGAGACGACAATCACCGCCACGTCAAGTTATGGACCACTACGCAGTATGAGGTAAGACATGGTCATGTAACAGATGGTCAGCTCTGAAGTATCAAACGCGAAAGCTGCCCCTGCGTATGGATAAGCTGCAGATGCAGTCCTTCATTGTCATTACGATATCAGCCGGAAGAAGCCCACTGCTGACCACCCCAAGCTATACTCGTAAAACTTACATTGACTTTAAATGATAATGGTATCAAAAAACTTGGTCCTGGACCAAGTACAAAAAGAGAAAGATTTTTCTAGGTCTGAAAAAGCTTCAGCACTCTCAGATATTAAAACTCTTTGTTTCGGATCATACAACCACACGATACTTATTTTAGATGTAGGTTAGATGTAATCACAGAATATTATTATGTAATTCGAGAAAATGGTTGAACTCTTTTGTTGACTTTTCATACAAAAGATTTCAACGCATGCGACGCCCCCGTTGTTGTCTATTATATGGATGCACAGAGTACACACCCAGTAGAGTTGCAAACTAGGGCGATCACTAGTCCGACATTCTGGTGCAGTGTATCTGTGGAGGTGTGTCTCTGTCTGTGGTATCGTAGCTCCCGAACAGATGAACCGATTTGGGTGGGGTTATAACAAATATCGTTCTTAGCTTTGTTTTATTAAAATAGGTTTAGTAGTTTAGAAAATATTTGAGTTTATGCGAATTTTGTCGTGAGTTTTCCGACGTTTTCTGTCGGTTAGGTTATTCTTGTACTACGCCTACCTTCTCATGTTGTGTGTTTCTTTATTTAATCAGAGGTTACCTTCTTTCTTTCAATAATGACATTTTACATGAGACAATTACAGGCAGGAGGCATTTCATTTTAGTCCTCACGGTGATAACGCGCCGTGGCGTGGGTCTGCATTTTTGTTGCCTGCAACCTAAATGCACGAATCGCAGATGTTATGGGCGACTGTTACCGCTTACCATCAGGTGGGCTGTCTGCTAGTTTGACACTGCATAGTATAAAAACAAAACTTCGCAAATTCCAGCTGACATGCTGCGGAGTCTACAGCCCGAACGACTACCGAGCCGCCAACATCCCGTACTACTTCCCACCGGATGTCCCCATCTCCTGCTGCCCCTCTTACGACCCTGACAGGTCCGAACTCCTCCAAGAGAGGGAGAGGGAGTTCTGTAAGGCGAAAAGGGAATTCTTCGAGTTAGGCTGCAAGGATCTGGTGGTGGAAGTGTTCCGGGACGGCTCGACTATTGTACTCAGTTGTGTTATCGGGCTTATATTGTTGGAGGTAAGGTTGGTTTTAATCAACTTCTATTTTATTATACTTTAGGTGCTTTATAGAATACGAGTAGATTGTACGCATAGAGGTCAGTCTATCCTACTAATATCTTAAATACGAAAGTTTGTACGGATACTGATAACTACTGATAACGGATACGAAAATACTGATTTTGATAATAGATTATATTATAGCCCAGAACCAGAAAATTTTAGTAAATTTATCCAGAAATTCAATGTGAGTCTGGAAAGTAACAACCGAATTTTAAACGGATAAGAAGTAAACTGGGGGCGCCACTTTTTGTCCAAACACTATTTAACAAATGAATAGGTCGGTGGAAGGAAAATACTAGGTAAGCGCCTACCTGCCTAGTTCTATTTCGAAACATTTCACAACTTTTAGTGCAACCGATCTTCGTTTTTGCTTGTTTACAGGTGATTCTGGCTATATTAGGCGCAGTTTTATGGAAGAGAAACCAATCTTTAAAAGAGGACGACATCCGGCCTGCTCCGGACGATTCTAAGCACGGAGAATTACACGCATGAAAAACCCTACAATTCTGGTTCTAAGATCTCTTTTGGAAATGGCAGTCAACAGTACCTATTATATGTTAATTATTAACTAATAATGCGAATTCAATTGTAAAAATCGTTTTTCCAACACGAAATGAGACGAAAATAATAGTTTTTATTACAGCGCCACCTATCCAACAAGCTAAGTAACTATCACAGAGAGTTACGTTCTAATCTAACCGTTCCAACCAATGTCTGTGATTAGAAAGAAGTACACTGTCAATGGTGCAGATGGCGCTAAACACACAACTAAACGAAACATTTCGTTATTATAGAATAAAAGATAAAAGGAATTATTAATATTACTAATTGCCCCGTACATTGATATATATTGCATCAAATATTTCAGTACCTATTATGCGCAGTTAATGAAACTGGTGTGTAATTTTAACAGTCCTAGCATGAGCATCGATGGTTCAGTGGTAGAATGCTCGCCTGCCACGCGGGCGGCCCGGGTTCGATTCCCGGTCGATGCAGAACCTTTTTTATTTTCTTTGATAAACATTACAAAATAAAAGTCGCCTCTCGAAGTAACGGCCATATTTCTCCAAGGAGCAATCAAATTTTTTGCCAAATCTTAAAATATTTGTGTCAAATAAACAGCTATTACAAGGGCTCAAAAACCCAGAACTGAAATTTAAAAAAACCCACGACATTTAAAATCACTGTTATTTGTATATAATAGAAAAAGGATCAAAGTGCAACTTTAAAACGATATATTTTAACGACAATCTGACAAACCAGACAGATATTGGTTTCTAGATCACGTCTACAAAATTCCATTGGCTATGATTGCGTAATATTGAAAAATTATGAAACTTTGGTTGCATGAAGCTCTCTCAGAAAACACTTAAGCTTTTGAATGGAAAAAAACCGCATCCATTTCGGTGTAGTAGGCTTAAACTAACTTCCCAAAACCAACTTATCAGGCTGCTGCAGCGCCCTTTTGTGGTCTACTGCCGTAAAACATGTCGAAAACTGCTCTGAAATTATACCTTTTGAATGCAAAAAACGCAACGAAATTGGCCTAGTAGTTTTCGATCAAAATGATAACAGACATGCGTACAAACAACCTCTGACCCTACACGCATATACCGCCTCCGTCGTAGGTAAAAATGCCAAAATGGAGGGTGCAATTTGGAATGAGCGCAGTGCTTTCGCAAACAATCAGGTAAGAATCTTACGTGCTGTTGGAACATCATCAAGCTAGGTATGCCAGTTTTTTCATAGCAATTGGTTCGTAAGGCAAATTCTAATTCGATGGATCTTTCAGGGCCTTAGATCTTCTACTACCCTCTTACTGGCTGGACATGCCATGAGAATATTACCTCAGCGTAGTCAAACAGTTACGTTTACTTTTTTTACGTTACGTTATACGTACGTTTTAAAGTTAAGCGTACGTTATTGGTGTGTTTGTCTGTCTGTAGGCATAACCATTAACTCCTAAACCACGCCACAGAATACCTATCCACGACCACACAACGGTTTTTGATGCGGTTTTCTTCCGGAAGGTGCGCCTATTTATATTTATGTTGCTTATTATAATAGATAAATCCAAGAACACCAGTGCGCCGGGTCCGGCCGCTAGTATATTTAAAGGTATTTTGGTCAACAGCATGTCCTCCTAATCACACCAGTATAAAATGTGCTAGCGTCTCTACAGACACGCATTGCAATGTTAGCTCCTTCTATACTGGTTTTTCTAGGTCGATATGCGGTCTCCTGTAGAACAGCAACTCTCGGCTTGTTGATTATTCAAGGTCAACATTGAATGTCAAGGTTGCATTGCAACCCTTCGCCCCTGTAGAGGGTGGCTAATGTCCGTAGCACAGGGGTGAATTAAGCTGTGACATTAATAACAGGAGGGTGTTCAGCGTACCATGACCGTATGTGTGTGCTGTGAATCCAAAGTATAAAATTCAGGTAAAAATAGGATAGGTCTTCCTATAATACCTTTATTCCAATCACCTTGGCCTTAATGTACCGGTTGTGATCTAGCGCGCGAATGTCCGGGGGCCTTGCCCATGATCCAGGATAAAGCAGATCAGGTAATTACAGTGGAGCGACGGCCATCTGACCTCCGTGACACTATTAACAGGGGAACCTGACCAAATTGGATCATGGTTACACATTCAGTCGCCTGAATGTGCGGGGTTTATCACGATGTTTTCCCTCACCGTAAGAGCATCGGTTAGTGTTCAACTAATGTGCTTAACTCAAAATGAGATAGAAAATAGTATATGGCCGCACAGGGCACTGGGTTTCAAACCCAGTACCTCTCGCTTACGAGTCGAAAACCCTTATCACTTGGCCACCGTACTCACTCTCTTAGGTAGGTATTATTTAAACAACATTAAGGAGGCAATTAAGCTAACGACACATCTCATAATAAGCAGTTACCTACCGAGTACTTATGCAATGTGTAGGGCTTATTTTATGTTATTAGAGACCTCTAACATAGGTACCTCTTGAACGATTGCATGTAATAATCCAAAGGAAACGCTGTAGCTGGGAGCTACGAGGGAGAAACGATTCGAACCTTCGCGTGGTGATCAACAGAGGTCTACGTAGTGGGGATGAGTACCCAGCCCACGGCGGGTGGTGCGATGGCGGAATTGTACTGTAGACACAAGATCAAAAAGGTTCTCAAAACACTTCCCATTGTACAACCGATAGAACACACACAGGAGGGAGCCAGTCATCGCATAATCGCTGATGCATTGATTACTATGTAGCCGTAAAATCCATTTCTCTATAACGTGGTTACTGTAGATACCTAGATATAATGTAAGTACCAAAATTTTGTTTTTAACTTCGGCGCAAAGGTAAAGTTTGTTCACCTTTGAACTAAAAAGTCGATTAAAAATTCCAAATTCTTCAGTGCAGCTGGTCTAACAATTGAAGACAAGACAATAATGGCTTTACTTGACTTGACCCCCTTAAAACGTTGTGTATTGTGTACTTTTGGTACCTACCTACAAATACCTGTCATAGTTTGGTATGGAAATTTTTAAAATGTAGCTACTATTTTGAAACAGCTGTTAAAATACGTGTCGACTGTCGGGCCACGTAAGTACCTACAGTGTAGCTTTAGTTGCTTGACATAAATGCTGAAGTATAAAATAAATATCTAGAAGCGTCGGTGGCCGAGTGGTTAAGGTATCCGACTCGTAAGCGAGAGGTACCGGGTTCGAATCTCACTGCCTCCATGTACCGATGACTCTTTACTAAGTTATGAACATTAGTTGAATGCTAACCGATGCTCTTACGGCGAGGGAAAACATCGTGATGAAACCTTCAGGCAACTGAATTTGTAACCAGGAACCAATCTGGGCAGGTTTCTCTGGTTACAGTAATTATCTGATCTACCAAATCCTGGCCAAGGCGGACCCCATGCCCTCGTAAAAGCACAAACGGGACATTAAGGCCAAGATTATTATTTTATAAAGTAGATATCTAGGTAGGCGTAGAGTTTTTGTAAGCTATTAAAAACATATCATACCCACGAGTGTGAGGGGTTTCTGCTGTCTATTCTGTCGGACAAAATGTGACCATACTTACATTATTGTAATAATTAATATTAAAAATATTAAATGTTTTTGAGATTGTGAGTTTATTCGTTGGAGATAATCTCCGAAACTACATACTGAACAGATTTTAAAAATCTTTAATTAACAGGAAGCTACATTATTCCTGAGTGATATAACGCTACTTTTTAACCCGGAAAAATTATAGGGTCCGGAATAGTTGGATGTTTAACAGAAATCTCAACTGCGCGCGGGTAAAACCCGCAGTTGGGAACTTTATAAAGTATAATCGCTGTCAGTCTGTATGTAGATATATCCGCTAACTCTTTTTAAATCTACAATGGATTTTGATGCGGTTTTCACCAACATTTGGCAAAATTTTCTTAGCCATGAAGGTTTCCAATCTTTTTAGCCTGCAGGGTACCCTTTATCCGTTGCGGTAGGCGCAATAACAAAAAAATCGTCGATAACTAATAGTGAAATGGAAACTATCTGTCATGATATCAAGTTTTTCACTGCTCCTTGTATGAGCATCGATGGTTCAGTGGTAGAATGCTCGCCTGCCACGCGGGCGGCCCGGGTTCGATTCCCGGTCGATGCAGTTTCCTTTTTTGCATATTTTTTCGTACTCTACTAGCGTCTAACAGACCCCCCTCAGATAGATCAACTATTTTTATTCTGAACATTTTAAACTACACAATTTGAAGGTTTTGTAAAGGTGTGAGGTTTTTAAGGAAATTGTTTCAATTCTTATTCTTGAAGGTAACACACTGGTGCGAAAGTGCACCGAGTTTTGAACCATTTTGTGAACACGCAAAACACAACGCTACAGCGAGTACTCAACTAGGTGGCGCTAGTGCAGATGCCAATATGGCGCCGAGCTAGCAGCTGATCGACCCCACCTGACGGCATACGATAACACGCAGTGAGTCAACGGGTTATTGGCAATGAAGCGCTTGACGCGAATATTTACCGAAAAAGATAGTATCCACCATCACCGCCCATCAATTACCTCTTTCCATCAGTTGGGTTGGACTGTCTGATTGTTTTCCACTGCGTATCTAGCTTAGAAAAAGATTCAGATTGGTCGAAGCAAATAACGGGTAGGGAACGTATAGGGTAAGTGTGCCTACAATTGGTTCCTGCAGCTGCACCTCTATCATATAATCATTTCATGTTATTTTCTTATTAGTATTCAAATTGTATTCTATTACCTATTGCTATGGATTTTGATGGCTGAAATAAATAAATAAATTTTCATTAAAAGAGGGAATTTCATCCGCAACTAACTGGGAATGATATTCTAACTTAAACAGATGCTTATGACATATGATAAGGTACCTAGTACCCACCAAGCACCACACACTTTTCCGATTTGTGATCCCCCATTTTCGAAGCGAAGCGCTGTATCAAGCGTTGTTTTTTCTAACAGTTACAAAGCGATAACAGTTCGTGCGATGCGACGTCGGTCTTCCTTGTGCACAGTCGCGGTCCGACCGACGACGCTCGATGTCGTCGCGTACTCGTTCGCTGGTTCCAAATTTGAATGTTTATGAACGCATGACAGTATGCCTCTTGACAAATGACAGCGAATTTACGGGAACAGTGCATGGAAAAGGTCGAAAATCGATGAGTTGCGTAACAAAATCGATTGCCACGTTTGTGCCAGTAATGTTATCGATTGTTGATGCTCTCGAAATGTAGTTGACCGTGTCTAGGTCAGACATTGGTACCTATTTCAGGACTATCTAAGTATTTATAAGTTTCATCCGCTGTGCAATTAGAATGTGATCCTATTAAAAACGATTTCAATGATTGTCAATTGGTGTTGTTTATAGTTCTAAACGTGTTTCTATTAGTAAAATAGTGAGTGTTATAGTGAGTAACGGAAGCGTAGATCGTAACTATAGTGATCACGATTAGTTACGTAGTGAAACAAGTGTGAAAAACAGTTTAGTGTCTACACTAGACTGAGTCTGGATTAAGGATTACTTCAAGTGCAGCGTAATAGGAAAATTTAAGAAAATGTTCGGGGGACTCATCAAAAGATGGAAACCAAAAAGGTAGTGTACAAGTTTTGTTATTCGGTCACATCACAGTCTCAGAGACTATGAGAGATAGGTACAGACACCTTGGTACATAAGTACCTACTTTTTTGCTAATGACGAATGAGTAGCTACCAATATTTTTAATAATAGGGGATTCCCAAAACGCTTTATAGGTGTCAAATTTTCGTAAATAAATCCGTCATAATAAGTGATGGTGTAATCGAACATAGAGTGTTATAAATAGGGACATTTACCTGTACTGTGCACCTAAATAGAAAACCTGCAAACGCAATGACGACGTTAATATTTAGAAAATATAAACATTTTTTATTTTACCTTTCGTCAGTTCGCTCGAACGTCTGTCGGACAAAAACTTTAGGGATATATCAGGTGGTAGGACTCTGTTTAGCCTGAGAAGTCCGCCTGGGTACTACCGCCTTATCTGTTTCTGCCACCAAGCAGTGTTCCGGTTTGAAGGATAAAGTAGCCAGCAAAATTACAGGAACGAGGCATTTCATCTTAGTCCTCACAGTTACCTGCAACCTAAATTAATTAATTACTTTTTTATTTACTAATCCTCTTAAATCTTAATATATGAGATTGTTATGGGCGACAATTACCACTTACCATGAAGTGGGCTGTCTGCTCGTTTGTCTGAGTAGATAAAAATATACATAATGGTAACATGTTATAAGTACTATCATAGAATTGTGCACAGGAGATACAGAGGTACACAAGCGTCGGTGACTAGTGGTTACGGTATCCGATGCTTAAGTGAGAGGTAACTGGTTCGAATCCCACTGCGACCATGTATCTATCAATGTCTCTTTTCTGAGTTATGTACATTAGTTGAATACTAACCGATGCTCTTAGGGTGAGAAATCATCGTGACAAAATCTGCAGGGTCGTAGACGTCCGATGGCATACCTAATCTACCAAATACTGGATCATGGTCAAGGCACACCTTGGGCCCTCGTGCGCGAGAGCACAACCGGGACTTTAACGCCGAGATGATTATTATGGCACATAAGTACGGACCCCAAACTGCTCGTGGCACGACACGTCTTGGCCTGTTTTTGTACTTCACCAAAGCTGTACGCACTGTATACCTAGAGAGACACGAGAGACTTAGTTTCCTGGCTTACATGACTTACCACGCTATATTGAAGTATCTAGTTACGCTGTTTGTTATGGCAAGGAGACACTTTTTGACACTGGCGCCCTAATTGATATCTAATCAAGTTATCAGATAAGGCCAATGTCACTCACCCTTGCTACGTAGCCATTGTTGTCTTATCTGCCGAGAATATTTCGACGTAACTTGAATAAGTAACTGTGCCTGCAGCTGTGTTTATTATTTAGATATGCTAAACATACTTAGGCTGTTGGCCGCGTGGTGTCCGGCTAAGTAGAGTACCAACCCCTTACACACGTGGGTGTCGTACAAGGCGACTAATGTTTTCGAGGCAAAAGATCTAGAGTCTCCGTAAGCTGGAAAATGGGCAGCAGCGTTTTCCATTGTTATATTTATAACACTGCGATCTCCAACCCGGCTGCCAAGCGCGCAGATTATGGCAACCTCCCCTTTCGTGGGAGAGGCTCTAAGTCCTGTGTGGACTGCTATGGGCTATTATGATGATGATACTAGATTTTGAAAGCGACTTCGTCCGCGTAAAATTCGTGAGAGAGAGAGAGCGAGAAGCACATGCAATTTCACACATTCTGCCGCCTAGCAACAATGCTTGCATTGTTGTGTTCCGGTTTGAAGGATAAGGTAGCCAGCGAAATAACAGGCATGAGGCATTCATCTTAGTCCTTACAGTGACAACGCACCCGCGTTTCTGCACTTTTGATACTTGCTACCTAAATGTATAAATTGTCGACGACAGGTTGTTGTTTTGGCGACAGTTACCATTTAAAATCAGGTGGGTTGTCTGCCCGTTTGTCACTGAGCAGCATAGAAAAAAATTGGCATAAAGTATTGGCCATGTGCTATTCTAGGCTTATTGGTAACTTAAAACAAGACAGTCAGTTTGTCTATTGTGTAATATGGTGGTTGACAATTGCAAGCGTAAGCGGTAAGGTGCGCTTGCGTTGCGAATCGATTTTTTGTCGAGACATTTTTTGCTCAACACTGATGACTCATCTCAGCGTGTCAGCTTCGAATCCTGCGCAAAACGGCATAAAGTGCGCCCACAAACGCCGTTTTTATATTTATGTCAAGCAGGCAAGCCGGCCATCTAATGGAAAGTGATCACCGCCGCTTGTGGACATTAGCAACACCAGGGGAATCAATTATTACCAATGCATGGTATTCCTCTAAAGATACATCTAAAATACATCTTCGTTCTTCGATCTTGAGTAGGTAGGTATATTACGAAATAGCGAAATTTGCTGCTTTGTTAAGTCTACCTTTGTAAAGACCAAAGTCTATCTTTGTAATCTACCTACCTACATGTCTCAGCTAAATGTTTCTACTTCTATTATCAATAGGTTCCACTATAAGTATCTACATCAACAGTTTTAACCGTCGATGTAAAAATGAGAGGGTTTCTGCTACTTTAATCAAGAATATAAATTTTATTAAAAATATTCGTAAATTAAACAGTGTTTACAGCGTTTAAGAGCGTCGGTGGCCGAATGGTTAAGGTATTCTACTCGTATACCATACCGAGTTCGAATCACACTGCGGCCATGTGCCAATGACTCTTTTCTGAGTTATGTACATTAGTTGAATGCTCTTACAGTGAGGGAAAACATCGTGATGAAACCTGCACATTCAGGCGACTTAATGTGTAACCATGATCCAATCTGGTCAGGTTCTGGTAGCAGGGTCTCGGAGGTCAGATGGCAGTCGATCCACTGTAATTACCTGACCTGCCAAATCCTGGATCATGGTGCCCTGCCATGGTGATCACGGGCCCTCGTGCGCGAGTGCTCAACCGGGACATTAACGCCAAGATGATACTTTTTTAAATCGTTATTAAACAATCTATTGAACATTGTTCCATACTGTGAACCTACCCTAAGATTCGTGTTTAAATGCATCATTACGGATCATGTTGCTTTAAATATATAAGTAGTTATGCACAATTAGAATTATAATTGCATAGAATGCAATGTTACCGTAATCATATACGAGCGCACCTGAAAATCTGTCTGCAGTTCTGGTTGATAAAAAACGAATTATCTAGTATTTTTTTTTTTTATGTTATCCGGCAGACAAACAGGCATGCGGGCCACCTGATGGAAAGTGGTCACCGCCGCCTATGGACATCAGTATCACCAGGGGTGCTACCAATGCGTTGCCCGCCTCTAAGGAACCTCTTGAACGATCCCATGTCATAGAATGTTAACTATACAACACAAGGGGGCGTCTAAATCTTGCGAATGCGCAGTTGCAGCTTCGGCTCGCCGCGTTCCAATTCATTGTACGAAACAATGAGAGGTTTTCAATTTGGCAGTTATAGAAAAAAAAACAAGTTTCATCTCCTTGTAAATAGATGGCGCTGTACTGAACTCTTACTACATTTGTTCTAAGAGTCACACAGGAGGAGATATCCGTCAAGTGACGTCGTAAATTGAGTACACCTAGCCCATGTTGCTAAACGAACATCAACATGTTAAATCTTGTCCGAATTCAAACAATATTCAATATTTTTGGTCTTTGTTTGAATGTGTGACATGTTTGCACTGAATTGCGCCATCTATTGACGATAACAAAATCTCTTTTTTTTAACCCCTTGACGAAAAAGGGGGGGGGGGGGGGGTATAAGTTTGACGTGGTGTATCTGTGTCTCTGTCTATCCCTGTCTATCTGTATGTCCTCCCGAACGGTTGGACCGATTTTTATGCGGTTTTCTTGATTAGAAAGCCAGTTTACTCAATATGGTTCATTAAACACTTTGTTTCATTAAAATTGGTTCAGTAGTTAAGTAAACATTAGAACTAAAGATATTGACATAGATATGTAATGTATTATTCGATATTATTTTATTATTAATCATTATTATTATGTTTCGATCATTAGCTTGACATACTTATACTGTAATTGACTTGTAATTAACAATTATCAATAAAATATGAATGAATGAATGAATAAATGAGTTTATAAACTTGGTCGAGGGTTATCCGACTTTTTCTGGCGATTAGGAAATTTTGATAGAGATGGCGCTGTAACCGATGTACATTACTTACCGCTACATCTGTACATTGTAGTGTTCCTGTTAGGCAGCCAGAACGCGACCGAGCCAGATATGCTACCTAGTCTAGACCTAGGCAGCTAGTTAGGTCATAAGCTCCTGATTACGCCATATAAGTGAAAGTTATTATTACCCCCATAATGAAGCGATTACACACTTCTTGTTGTGTTATAACATTGTTTCCATAACACCATAGCCTTACGACAACGGTTGAGAATTGAGAGTGTGGTGTTTTTATCTATTCATTCATAGGTTTTCCCATGACATTAATAGATACGTTATCGTTATAGTTTAAAGTATCTATTTAGGTATATCTAACTACGTAAAGGGAGAGTCAGAATCAATACTTACGTACTGAAATCATTATCACCAAATTCGACCCCTTATCACTCGTCAGCGAGAGCTACCGGGTTCGAATCCCACTGCGGCCTTGTTCCAAAGACTCCTTTCCGTGCTATGTAATGTGTAACCGATGCTCTTACGGTGAGGGAAAACATCGTGATGAAACCTGCACATTCAGGCGAGTGAATGTGTCCCCATGATTCAATCTGGTAGGGTTCCCCTAGGTCACGCAGGTCAGATGGCAGTCGCTCCACTGTAATTACAGTGTACAGGGTAATTACCCGATCTGCCAAATCCTGGATCATGGTCAAGGCGGACATGGGACTTTCGTGCGAGACAACAAAACCGACACATTAACGCCAAGATGATTATTTCATAATATTTACTACCTAACGTTTTAAATAACTGTGCATTGACGTCAATGACACGTGATAATTTAGCAATAACATAACAAAATTTAAATGTAAAAAAGAACCGGTCCATAGATAAATTATTAAATTAAAATTATGTTGGATTCCCGTTTAAGCTTGTCATTATATTTGCACAGCATAATTAAAAAGGTAATGATTTATGTCTATAATTTAAATTTCTTTAAATTTTAGGCACCTATGTAGAAAACCTAGCTAACTGTAGTTATATTTATTTAGCGACACACCAAGTAGACATCGATCGTTATTGAGCTGATTTTAATTAAATAATTTTATCAAATCAACTTCTCTAGCGTCGATGGCCTAGTCGGGGGTCTGACTCGTAAGCGAGAGGTACTGGGTACGTACCCTAATGTCGCAGGGTATTAATGACTCTTTTCTGGGTTAAGTAAGTTTTCTGGTTAGTTGAACACTAACCGATGCTCTTACGGTTCGGGAAAATATTGTTATGAAATCTGCACATTCAGGCGGCAGAATGTGTAATCATGATCCACTTGTCAGGATCCTTGTTACCAGAGCTCGAAGATCAGATGGCAGTCGCTCCGCTGTTCTGCCAAAGTCTGGATCACGGTCTTGGCGGATCACGGGCTCTCACGCGCCAGAGCACAACCGGGACCATAACGGCAAGATGATCAAATCGACTTCTTGACATCGTTTTGGCTAGGTACTCATCCCCATTACGTAGACTTTTTATGTAGACAGGTTTTCCTTTGGACGACACGGGATCGTTTATCTAGTGCCTGTCTTGTCTCATATAAAAAAAAGGTATATTAGAGGTCTCCTTAGATGCGGGCAACGCATTGGTAGCGCCCCTGGTGTCTATATCCATAGGGTGCGGTGACCACTTTCCATCACGGGGCATGCCGGTTTGTCTGCCGTAATACATTTTGGTAGCCGCTTTGGCTCGACTTTTATAATGTGTACGGCTAAGGAGTGGAACGCCTGGGAGTGTGTTACCTGATCAATATAATCTGGATGCCTTCAGGGCTGGAGTGAATAGGCTGTTCCAAAACGGGCTTGCTCCAGCTTCGATCGCATCGTCACTTACCAACAGGTGAGACGTTGTTCAAATGCCTGTCTTGTATAATAAAAAAAAATTATGTGGTACCTACTACCTACCTAAAAATCAAGCCACTTCTATTACAATCGGTGCAAAATCACTGCTGCTTTATAAGCAATCCCATCTCAATTAGGAATGAAGAGGTCTTCTGCCAAAGGCTTAAAAAGGGTTCCATTATGCCTCGTATTGGTCCCTCCGATTGTGCCCTCTGGCGACCACCTGCAGAGATTTTAATTTTGAATTGGCCCTCTCTATTTGTAGTGCTCCGAGTCCCATAGGGCTTCACGGTGGGTGGTCACCCTACCGGCGTGTTTTTTTCGCCCATTTCGATTCTAAAATAATAATCATTTGTTAAGTCATGTTACGCTCTCGATTGCGGCCTCGTTTGATTTTATAATTGCTCGTTTGATTACGATGCAGATGTGTTGTGTGACTCACCATCACAGCCGAAAGGGAAGGTTATTGCCGTAATCTCCACGCTTGGCAGGCGGATTGGAAATCGCAGTGTTGGAAATATATCAATGGAAGACGCTGCTGCCCATTTTCCAGCCTACGGAGACTGTAGATGTTTTGCCTCGAAAACATTTGTCGCCTTGTAGGACACCCACGAGTGTAAGGGGTTGGTACTATTCTACTCTGCCGGACGCCACGCGGCCAACAGCCTAAGTATGTTTAGTTGTGTAGCCAATTTTGTGTGACTAATGTTAAAAGATCAGTGATTCGGTATGTAAGGAATTTTAAGTTGATAAAGAAGATAGGACACAAAATAACATTCACCGTTTCGAATCGGCCTGTGTTGATAAATAGGAAATAGATTGCTACTCGGTACCGCTGGCCATGTTATTAAACCTATAAAAGAGTTTCATTACTATGCTAAAGCCTTTTAAAGGCTGTAGTATCTTCCAATCTGCCCTGAGGCGGTGTAGGAACTGTTTCACTTATTTTTTTTCGTACCAGCTGTAATGTAGTGCACATGATTACCTTATTCGCTTGTTTGTGCCCCGAGGCAATAAGCATGGTTCGTAAACTCTTTACACAAATTGTTAAGCGGTCTGCGGGTGATCCTTTAGATAAAAATTCGAAACTTGTAAATTGTTTACGATTCTTTACACCATGTCGTTATGAGTGATTATCTCGTAAGCGAGAGGTACCGGGTTTGTATCCCACTGACAATTCCAAGTCCGAACTGAGTAGAATGCTCAGGGATACCTTGCCAACCATAGGACGCCCTGTGGCTGACACGATGATTGTTGTCATCTTGGCGTTAATGTCCCGGTTGTGCTCCAGCGTACGAGGGCCCGGGGTACGCCTTGACTTTGATCCAGAATTTGACAGATCAGCCTCCGTAGCACTGCTACCAGGGGAACCTGACCAAATTGGATCATGGTTATACATTCAGTCGCCTGAATGTGCAGGTTTCATGACGATGTTTTCCTTCATCGTAAGAGCATCGGTTAGCATTCAACTCAAGTACACAATTCAGAAAAGAGTCACCGGTACATGGCCGCTGTGGTATTCGAACCCGATACCTCTCGCTTACGAGTCGCATACATTAACCACTTGGCCACCGACGCTCCCAATGTGACGATGTGATATTGTGAACACAGCCATTACCTAAGTTTTGCGTGCACCAGGAAAGACAAAAACTATAACAAGCTACCTGCACATCGTAGAGAATATTCCCATCTTATTGTAAGTATATCCACCGAAAAGAGCATGGTGATGATTGTTTATACAAACACGAAGATATTCAGAAGGAACTTTGATTTCAAGTCTAGAGATTCCGAGAATCTGGAGCATACTTTCTTTAAACAGCAACAAATGTGTAGAAGGGAGTGCCACCGTAAATGTACCGGTATCACAATACTGGAACCTACTGAACGTAAACAATAATTTTCTCGAGTAGTTAAATCCACGTCGCTGCGTTTCAACTTCCTTATAGATTCTTCCTCATAGCGAGCAAATGGCCGTAAAGCATTTGTCTTGGTCTACTTCATTTACATAAGTGTTCGCGAACCTAGCTTGTGGCTTTACAAACATGAATTGATCATGTTATACCTACTAATTAACATTTGGTACGAAAAGAAGAAATAAGAAACTCAAGGCTACAGTAGGCAAAACAGGCACACCTGTCTTCGTCCGAACCTAACTTGTATAACAGCAAATGAAGAAATAGTCATTGGAGTGCGAGTGGTGGGCGAGAGGTTGATATATCCGACTCCGAAGCGAGAGTTACCGGGTTCGAATCCCACTGCGGCCATGCATGTACCAATGACTCTTTTCTGAGTTATGTGTATTAGTTGCATGCTAACCGATGCTCTTATGGTGAAGGAAAACATCGTGATGAAACCTGCACATTCAGGCGACTGAATGTTTAACCATGATCTAATCAGGTCAGGTTCCGCAGGTAGCAGAGTCACGGAGGTCAGATGGCAGTCGCTCTACTGTAATTTTAACACTAAGATTTTTTTAGGTACTTATCTAGATTAGTAAAATCTTCTACCTATGGTACCCAATGCAATGTCATATTCATCAAATAGTTTTCGCTTGTGCTAAAACAAATACTATCTTCTGATTCTTTATTGGTTTTCCAAAGTTTTGGCTGTCGATAATCCTAGCAATGCCATAACTACATCAGAAAAGGAAAAAAAGAAGTAGTAGACACAAGTTCAAGGTAAACAATTTAAGGTTTGAAGTCCGATTACGTCAGTGCGAAATTTTGTGTATTGACAAATCTGAGATGTTTTAAGCAAGGACGGTGCGTTGCGTAAATAAAATGATGGCGTGTTCGGTTCACTACTGGAAATATTTGACTGCCAGAGATGAGGAATCGGTTCCGGAATCGGAATCGGCTACAAAGCTTTAAGTCCACCGTTTATGCACTACGCTGATGACCTGTGTTTCTTAGCGGATGCCCCAACTGATCTACAACAGCTGATGACTGGTCTTGACGAGTCGTGCAAAAATTCGCTCTCAAAATTAGTATTACTATATTTTGTTCACTTTCCCGTGAGACAAAATGTAAACAAACCAAGAAAAAGGTTATTTAAGTTACCATCTTTTCATCAATAACAGAACATTCTAATCATCAAATAATTGTCTTTTTAACTAGGCTCCTACGCCCTTATAAACAAAACATAAAACAGATTAATTTAGGTGTTACTGTTTCATTCAAAACTTAAATTTTTTGTTTACACTTTGTCTCACGGGATTATGAATAGGCTATAAGGCTGAAGTGATGGTCACAGGTGCGCAGACTGTCATCCCACTCAATTTCCGGCTCGATCAAGACGTCCTGAAGCAAGTGGAGAAGTTTAGGTACTTGGGAAGCACAATCACATCAAAGTACGACCAGGATGCAGAAATGAACAACAGAATCGGTGCTGCGTCAGCAGCGTTTGATAAACTTCGATCAAAGGTATTCCGTTCACATGATCTGAAGCTGAAGACAAAAGTCTCTGTCTATATGGCGATTGTTCTGCCGAATTTATTGTATTCATCCGAGACCTGGTGCTTATATCGGAAACAGATTCGAGCTCTGGACAGGATTCATCTTCGATGTCTCCGAGATATTATGGGCATCCACTGGTCCGACCACATCAGAAACACTGAAGTCCTTCGACGCGCTAATATCTGCGGTATCGAAGCCTATCTGATGCGAAAACAACTGAGGTGGTGTGATCACGTGGATGCCCGAGGGCAGAGTCGCAAAGCACATCCTTTATAGCGAACTTCAAGATGGTACGCGGAAGCAGGGCGGGCAGCTCTTGCGTTACAAGGATGTGCAAAAGAGGCATATGAAGAGATGTTGCATATATCCCAGTAAATGGAAATCGCTGGCTGCAGACCGTCCAGAGTGGAGACGTCGTGTGAAGCTGAACATTTCCGAATTTATAGATCGACGCACAAAGGAGCTCGATCAAGGACGCGGTGACTTAAAAGCCCGACCACCTGCTGCTATTTATGTATTATAACTTCCAAAGCGGTGTCCTGACCTGCCCAACTTGTTCCCGCGCATTTAAAGCAAACATTGGCTACGCTAGTCACATGCGGGCAAACGCAGACAGGAGCAGCAGGAAATACCTAACTAATGTCGTCGCTTCAGTCGCTGTAGCCGAAAACGGCTAGGAAGGCTATTAGTGTGTGCACTATAAGTGAATACTAACAATATAAGTGAATCCGTTATGCACGCACTATAAGTGAACACTAACACTCTATGCACTAAATAGTAATACTATTTAGTGCATAAAGTGTTAAATAAATAAATAAATCGGGAAGGATTTTAAAATTACCAGAAAATTTTAATGCCTTCAAAACGGGTGTAACAAAAATTAATCTGTTTCATTGTCGAATTAGCAAGAATTCTAATCTATACATCGATTCGTCATTAATTCTAATCCAGCGCTTTTTGACAGGCGGACAGGAGATCACACACGGTGCTGGGGGAATAGTGCTCGAAATACGCAATAGAAAATAACAAAGAATAAAACGCAACTTCGTTCGCGTGGTGTCCTACTCGTACCCCTAACACTCGTACCCCGTACATACTTCTTTTGAGTAGGAATATTAGACTGTCATGGCGATTATATACCAATAACTCTTGCATGCTAACTGATGCTCTTCCGGTTCACCGTAACCCTCAGGAAAATATCGTGATGAAACTTGCACATTCAGGCGACTGAATACGTAAACATGATCCAATCTGGTCAGGTTGCCCTGGTAGCAGGGTCACGGAGGTCAGATGGTAGTTGCGCCACAGTAATTATTCGAGCTATCTGCCAAATCTTGGATGTCCCAACTGGCGTTTTGGGTAAGAAGAACATTATAGTTTCTTTCATGGGTAGATACGTCAAGGATTTCCTGGTGACATCTCGTGCTTTGAAGTCATACCTTAAACCGGCCGATATTGGGTTAAATGGTGATGGAAGTATCTTTGTTAATAGACATAGATAGACATTACTTTATTCAGATCTCTAAAGCGGATGAAGACCATAAAATACCATATTGTGCCTACGTTAGGAGTCATATGGAATATACTAGTCAAATCTAGAATCCTCGTTATAATATCTACTCTGAGCGAATCGAGAAACTCCAAAGGAAGTTTACTAGATTCCTTAGTTTCAAATTTAAAATCCCTAAAGTTGACGTTGTGTTCGATTCCACCTTTTGCCCCTCTCCGTCCGTAGACATATCGCCGATGTCTCGTTTTGATGAATATTGCTCAATCCAAAGTTGACTGTTCGGCTTCTGACTGATATATTCATCAATGTGCCGTAGAGTTAAAGAAGTCCTATATAAAATCCAATCCAATTTGGAAACATAGTATAAAATAAAAAATGGAGCCAGCTAAATGAAAGAGCTACCTACTTTGATAATTTTATCTCTACTTAAATAATCGATGTTATGTTATCCGTAAAAGTATTACATGAAATAAAAATATTTAAGTAAGTATAAAGAATATTCCAATTATATCACCTATGCCAAATAAGTATGAAGTCTGGTCTAAACAACAGCACGGCTGTCCTTGGCCTTGCTGTTGTTCCAGGAATCCAACGCAAGTTCAAAGTCCCTTTCTCTAGGTAGGTAAGTAGTGCGTTGGTGCGCGGCTAAATACAGCGCAGGTACCTACATATAACTAAACATTCTGCATGTACTTCGTATTCAGTATCGTCTAAACTGGTATTGTATACATACCAGTTATCGGTATTGTATACATAACTTATCAATTCAGAAACAGAATAGAATAATGACTGCGAAATAATGACCACAGATTATTTTTACCAAAAAAAGAATAAATTTAATACGACTGCACTATTTTTCACATCAGAGTGTCATCAACTGTATTCATGACACGTACGGGGTGAAATTATGAGCACTTGGAGCGAGAGTTTTCAAAAAATGAAAACTCTTTATCCAGATGCCCCAATTTTACAATTACATAGGAGTATGGAATTCCTGCCCTACACCTGCATCGTCGTAGTCGTTAGTTTCTACTGAACTTCCTTCTAGCTTGCTTGCTTCTTCATCTTCATCAATCTCATCCAGCGCCTTATTAATGTCTTCAATATCTTCCTCTTGGAGTTTTTCGGCTTTCTCGATCCATGCTACACTTCGGACGCATTTCTTGCTGCAAGAGCTCTCATCGTCGAAAATGTTGTAGCTCGGGCAACCGTACCATGCCACATTAACGCAAGCCTGCGCCTGCGGGTCGTAACTGAACATTGTTTTGTTCTGGCCACACTTGGCCGTGTTCACTTCTCGCAGACACTCGTCTGAAATAAACGAAAACAAGTTAGAACATTTTGTAAGTTGTGACTGGTGCGGAAACCGATCTAAACTTTTTAAGCTGTATTTCTTACCAACAAGCTCCTCCTCCATAACCTCTTCGGCATGGACATTCAAGGGGAACATTCGGCCTATGCAGTAGTGAACGCACTGGAAGTCATCGAGGAACATGTTCTGCGTGTAGCATCCTCGCCAGGTGTTCAGCTCGCACCGGGATCCTGATTTGTAGTAGGTGAAGACGGCCGTCGGAGCCGACCCGCAGTCGCTGTTGTTGAAAACGCGCAAGCAGAATGGATGGGGCACTGTGGACGTGGAATTCGAATGAATGAATGAAAGACATTTATTGATTAACAAGGACACCACATTACAACAATCACATCATATAAAATAAACAATAATCATACAAATAGAAAACATATATAACAAATTACAAAATTAATAAATCGATCGGAATTGCTGTGCTGTGGCACATCTTGTCAACAAAAGGACCTCACTCAGCATGAGCCACGGCCGAAGCCGGGGCGCTGATCTTCCGCAAGTCCCGCGGAGTGAGGTCTAGAACGCTGCGGTCTAAAAATTCTAATTCAGGTAAAATTTACTACATAAATCTAGCGTCCTGTTCTTTCTGGTTCAATTCTGGTTAGGTAACTTACTTGGGCGAGTTTTGGCATCTGACTTCTTACGTTAGTAGGTAATCTATATATATTAAACAGTAGACTGTCTGACTGCAATAAATGCCGAGCCGAAACCGTTGGAACCAGATGCTTAAAATTGTGCACATAGGTTCATTATATAATGTAAGTGCGCGCTAAGAAGGGATTATTGGAATCACAGTTTTTCGATTTCCAATAAAAAGATTTTGCATTTTATAAATAATTTAAAATTCTGTAGCCCTCGTCGAGCTGCATCTTTTGACACCACAATGAGCCGCGTAGTCCCAAAAGCCACGATTCGTTGTAAATCGGACCTTTATTGCGCAGGAAGCAATAAAAAATGTTCAATGTTAAAAAGAAGCGGAAGGTTGTTTTTATTGCCTAGGGAGGCACATTTAGATGGTCCACCTGGGGGCTTACCATGAGCTCTCATAGCAGGACCTAAACAGAACAGCCCTGCTTAGAACGAGACACCGCAATACGTATCACATAAGCTTGTCTCTTTCCTAACTGAACGCGCGGAACACGGACAGTTTTATAAGTTCATGGTAAGGCCCCTGATGGAGAGCGACCTCCGTCGACCAGACCTATTTTTGAATAGCTAAAATAGCACGGTTTTCAATTTTCAAACAAAACATACTGCTAAATTTTTTTTGCAGCATCCTTCTACAATTAATTAAATGTTCTGAAAAATTATTTAGGGATAAACAAAATATTTACAAAAACTATGAAAGTAAGAAATACATTTTCAACTTTGATTTTCGACATGAAAAATTATTTATTGTGATGTATATGATTTTCCCTGTGTTTGAACCGATCACTGTCGGTGATGCCAATGTAATTAAAAAATATTGAACTTTTAACGCTGAAAATCACAATTGAAAACCGGTCGAATCGACGCGAGGGATAAATAAATATGGCCCCAGCACATCTGCTACCTAAGGGAAGTGGACAGTGAAGCGTAGTTTACAAAATAAGCCTAAATTACCTGAATTCGCAGATTCTATAAAAAGTAGACTAAAAAATATCCCGATGATATTTATACCACAACTTCTCCAGTTCATTACAAAAGTGTTATTTCTGGTATTGTTCATTAGGAAAACTAAAAAATACTGCCTAATTAACTTCTAATATTTTTAATGGTGGGAGTCATAACTCAGTTTATGGTATTAATTTACGAAAATGTCGCACTAAAAAGTGCAGTTAAACGTTGAAATTACTCAAAATTTCCCTAACGAAATTAGAAATATAATTGCCTGTAAAAGAAGGTTATACAATGTCTAGCTAAACAAAAAAAATCGGGGTACGCAGTTAAAAATAATTAAAGTCCAATAAGAGCCACGGTGGTCGAATGGCTAGCGTCTCGGACTCGTAAGCGAGATGTACCGGGTTTGAACCCCACTGCCGCCATATACCTATGACTCTTTTCTGATTTTGTATACATCAGTCTGACACTAACCGATTCTCTACGGTGTGTGAAAACAGCATGAGGAAACTTGCACAATTAGGGACGGATTGTGTAACCATGATCCAATCTGGCTAGGTTCTTACTGGATCTGCCGAATCCTGGATCATGGTCAAGGCGGGCCCCGGGCGGCACACGAGAACACATCTAAGATATTGTCAAGAGCGAGTGCTAGAAGTGCGAGTCTGACTCGCGCGCGGAGGTTCCCGCTAAGCAAGGGCAGTGTTATGCACCAAGCCATAAGTTTCGCTTAAATATAAAAAGGACGCAAGAATTTATCGCGACATTGATTATAGATCAAAGTATGTAGAGTAGCCAACTACCCTACCGGAGATCTTCTGGAGGCTGAAGGATCTAGTGAGTTTTCTTTTGGAGCTGGATTGGTAGGAAGATTCATTATCATCATTTATATTTAAGAGTATAACTCTTGTCGGTGGCGCAATCACCACTCTTCTCTCCTGTCTGCCAACCTCTTCATCTCTTTATAATTCCCGGCGCTCACTTATTCCTTCACGTCCTTCCAATATAGGAACATTAGTGATACCTAAATGTGACACAAATAAATCTCCCATCACGTCAAAGAGGCGCTTGTTGTCGATTTACGGGGAATGCCCAGGCGTATCTAGTCTATCTAATCTAATCTAGTGTGTTTATTATGTTAGTATTCAGATTTTTTTAAGTATTATAATACGTAAATTATACTTACTAATCACAGAGTTACCAAGCCGCCAACAGTCGCGTCACGACTGAGTTGGCTCACCTGAGTTGGCTCACGGTCGGCTGCCCATCGCTGTCGATGCACCAGGAAGCAAACGAAGCAAACGGAGGGTTGCGGTCCTGCTTGGCTTAATAGCAGTTTAGAGTTACCTGACCGGTGGCGGGTTAAGAATGGAGTGATGACTTGTGGCGGTTTGGTGTGCCAGATAAACAACTGTCGATTTATTCTTTCAATGATCAAAGATCTTAAAGGATCGCGGCACTTATTAGCGTACCAGGAAGAGGCGTTTTTCATACTATGATACTAATAAACTGATAGTTTAAATCGTGATAATGGGGCCATTTTTAAACCCCGGTGCAAAACGAGGAGAGATATGTTTGCCTAGGGAGCCTGATGGAAAGCGAATATAAGTAAGTCAAGTCAATGATGACAGAAGAAGAAAAGGGACCTGCCCTATGGTTCTATTTCTATGGTGATGCCAGGCTATGAGCGTGTTGTGTATGGTGGCCGTAACTGGAATCAAGTGGCGCCATTTAGAAATGTCATTATGCCATAAACGGCGACACTGTCACCGGGTCAGATTGTTTGTAGCACTGTACTAGGGAGTTCTAGTTCTTGTGCAAGTTCTTTTTGAGTACATCCGTCGGTCATATTATATTATGGGTGTCAAAATTGAATACCTATGTTATTATGTTGGTAGGCCCGGTGACGGCGGCGCTACTGAAACCAATAAAATGGCAATTCTATAGTGTTTCTGGCAATGTACTGCAAATATAATAACATATGTATTTAGTTTTGACACCCACGATATATAAAAAGGTATATCAAGCATTCCACGCATTATTTAACATGATGCCGTCTCCTCTTTAACAGGAGTTTCATTCCTCATCGGTCGCCTTTCGCCGTCTGGGCACAGGTCTGCGGAAGCCGTGAGGACAGATCTTGCAGATGCGATAAATATTGTCGACTGGACGAATATTTAGTGGCTCGTCCAACAGGCATACCTCTTACTTCATGAGCTGGCATCGTGACAGCAGCCAAATGCTTGAATGAAAAACATAAAAAGAATAAGACGCTATAGCTATATTAGTTATCTATACTTACATAGTGCAAAACAAAAGTCGCTTCCCGCCGCAGCGCGCGCCGTCGCGCCCTATGTATGTGTAGGCAACACACGGGGCGACGCACGGCGCGCGCTGTACATACGTATGTACACTTAGATCTTTTAAACTACCGGATTTTAATGCGGTTTTCAACAATACCTACAAAGAGTGATTAAAAACGAAGGTTTAGAGGATAGGGCAAAACGCGAATGAAGCTAGTTTTTTTTATAAAATACATTTCGCCACTTTACCTTTATTGCTAAATATTTTAAAGAAAGAAAAATATTATATTTATCGCTGCTTATATTATTTTGATGAATTAACAAGCTAAAAGGATAAAAAAATATATTCCGATACCGGGAATCGAACCCGAGCCTCCTGGGTGAGAGCCAGGTATCCTAGCCACTAGACCATATCGGATTGTTGTCAGGTGATTGAAATATAGTATCTCATGCTTTGTTTGGTTTGAAGTTGACCAAGGTCATAATTTTAATTTCAATTTCATATTCTTTATTTCGCATTCCATGAATTACATATATATGTTATAATAAAGATAAGAATCAACATGGACCCGGATTGGGCACAGCAAATTGGTAGAGAGGAGTCATTGGCTTGACTTAGTTTTAATTTTAATATTATGTTACTTTTATATACGTACTACCAACTACGAATCTTCCGTTGGGGACCCTGAGTCAGCAACCCCCGTTATAATATTTTATGTTTTGTTTTCTTCTAATAAATATTTAGTTGAAGTTAAAATAATTGCTGACAAAATTGTTTAAATAGTCTAAGCATTAATAACATAGAAATGAATAACTATTCTTACTTAATTACTTTAATACTTTCTCATACAATGACACAATAAGTAGTGGATATTAAATTAAATAATTGAAATGAAGTAGTCAAATTGTATAATAGTAAAAGTGGTCGACATTAAAATTGTACACGTATCATTATTATAAAGCGCTTAGTGCATTTCCCGCGCATTATCAGACAGACAGATGTACTTGCGGACCTATACGGGTAACCTATAAGGTTATAACGTATTATCTGCCGTATAATAATAATCAACTTCAAGATTTGGCAGTTCAGGTCATCACAGTAGAACGACTGCAATCTGACCTTCATGATCCTGGGGACAACGGTTAACAGGGGAACCGGACCAGGGGCCTTACCATGAGCTCTCATAGCAGGATCTAAACAGAACTGCCCTGTTTAGAACGAGCCAGCGCTATACATGTCACATAAGCTTGTCTCGTTTTTTGTTTTTTTACGATGTGTTATAGTAATTTGGTATCTAATATTTTTTAAGTTTATTTATTCAATCACCACAAGTCCAACTTTATATACATAGTATAAAACAAAGTCGCTTCCCGCCATCTGTTCCTATGTATCTTTGTACGCTTAGATCTTTTAAACTACGCAACGGATTTTAGTGCGGCTTTCAGCAATAGATAGCGTGATTCAAGAGGAAGGTTTATAAGTAAGAAAAAAAGGGTAAAGTATACGCGAACGAAGTCGCGTCGGGCCCACTAGTTTATAATAAACGGTACTTAGGTATTTATCTTGGTTCGTTCACCCTATTGGTTTTAATAAGCTTCAATTTCAATTGTTCATTTCAGTGCGTTTTAGTAGCGACATGACCATTCGTTGAATGAAGGTCAATCAGGTCAATGGATAATTATCTGGTGATTGTAGGTACATTCAGCATTTCAGATTTATCTATGAAATTTGCGTTTTTTCGCAAGTAAAGGTTACATTTGCTATTTTTTTTTCATTGTATTTAACAGATCAAAATGATTAGGTACTTGATTTCTAAAATAGAGTAAGGCTTGATGCGAAGTCCTTAAATGAAGTACAACGTATTAGGTGTAATTTTTATTTGTCGTCAGTTTTGAATTAATGCCATCTGATTATGCCTTTTGTATGCTTAATTTGAGAATTATACTTTTTTTATTTTTTAGGTTTCAATAATTATTTATTTAAAACCAACTTTACAGCACACAGACAACCAATAGACTTTAAAACGAAAATCTCGCACAAAATTACAATAATAGAAAATTATTTAATTCATTCATCATCTCGCAAAACTTCAGGCATTTCTTACACACATCCACCCAGCGCCAAACAAATATATCACACTAGGGTGCCGATGCCAGGAGCGGTTTGAGCATACCTAAGGCCCGGACAATAGGAGAGTTAGCGTGGGAGACGGTTCGGGCTGAGAGAGTGGCGAGGAGGTTAGGCCTGAGTTGCAATCTAGGGACAGGAGTTCCAAACAGTGCGACTCACCACGCAATATGCTACGCACCATTATCAAAATGTAGTAATTACGCCTTGCCTCTAGAAGCCAAGGGCTATACAAGGACTAGGTTGGGTAAAAAAATGGGTAATATCCATAATTTTTTTGTATGAGAAACGAAGAAATGCTTTTTGGATTTTCTCCAGAAGCAAGGCGTGGACTTACACCAGTGACGCTTATTCCAGCTTGGATCTAACAAAGGCGGTTTATTCGATTGCCTGGAGGTTCTAATAGGGAAGTCTAGTCTTTTGTAACACCGTACAGCAAGATTTCTAATATGTTTATGGTTAATACCCACTTATAAGATGCCGTTGTAATCGAGAAACTAGTAAGTTCGTTACATATCACACTTGTTTCTAATAAATAATCTCTTCCCTATATTATTTGACTTTTTCAAATTAAAAACCGTAGCTTTAAAAAATACCTTTTATTTCGAAGAAAATCAACTCGGTATTGCTATCTTCTCTAACAATTGCATGGCTACGGCCATATTGTTTTCTTTTTCCATCACCAATGAAATAGTTATCCACTCAGCCATTAACATACACCAGGCGAAATGGCATCACGCCAAAATTAGCCACCGCGACACCTCAATCAGGTTAGTGGGAACCATAACTAGATCAGTTAAAATTAACTGGCATCCTCGCATTCTAAGATTAAAATTCAACTACTTCGGAGTAGAATGTCGGTTTAGTTTTGTATTTGTTTATTTAAGACTTCAGGCACAATATTGTTGACGACCAGAGGGACTATTGGCTATCTCAGCGGACAACAGAATTTGACATAAAAAATCTTACACTGCGCTAATTTGGTGGACGTTATTGCCAGTGGCCAAAGTAGATGACGTAGAATAGAATTTTTTAATGTCAAATTCAGTTATCAACAGAGTTAGACAATAGCCCTGCTGAGTGGTTCAGTTGGTTAACATGCTGATCGCCACACAGAGGTCCCGGGTACGATTCCCGGCCGAGCAGAAATTGAAATTATGAATTTTAATTTCTGTTACGGGTCTGGGTGTATTATGTATAAGAATTATATTAAAAAAATCTCATTTATCTAACACCCATAACACAAGCTTTGCTTACTTTAGGGCTGTGAATTTGTTGAAGCATATTTATTTATTTATAATTATATTTATTGTACAAAGAAGACTTAATATAAGTAGTCCTAGACATAGACATTCCTCAGATTACCAATATAATATGCCCGCATTTCGTATGATGAACAACCTTGTATTCGTACGTTGCTAAACATTTAATTGATTATGGAGAACATGTTATTTATTGGTTTGTCGAAATGTAAGCAACGATGGAGGCATTTTGTTAATCGTAGATGTTAAATGTTAACATGTTCTTAATCTTGGTCACATGGAATGTATGTTATGTTGTGCTATTTGCCTATTTTAATGATATTTTAATGTAAATACAGTTTTTTGCGTGCTCGATAATTGATTTTGTGTTCTAACTCAATGTCTTTGTGTGGAGGCCTCTTACGGCGAAGGAGTCCTTCACATGGTACATGGCCGCAGTGGGATTCGAATCGGTACCTCTTGCTTACGTGTCGGATTTAACCACTCGGCCACCGACGCTTCCCGGGCTATTTTAAGAGTAATTCCATTTAAATAGGAAATGAAACGAAGACACGACTTTAAACATAAGCAATACAGTTAATTGAGCACTCACTTACTTGAATCGTGATGCGAGAGCTTCGTTTCTAACGAAGGCTCGTGACTGGCCGGGAATCGAACCCCCTTCATGGCACACGCTCTGCGGTAACCTATAAACTGAACTATCGGCAACTTAAGTTTAATTAGTGTAGTAAGAAGGAGTATCCGTGACTTCAATTAACATCGTAATCTTAAAAGTTATAAAAACTTTAAACTTGAGAAACGCGGACTAAAATAAAATTTGCACAATAATTGACATACCCCAATAAGTTAAGAAGAATTTAATGAACATTTACGTATCGATATTCTCAATATTTTGATTACAAAGGAAATTCATTTCAAATATTTGCATTCATTTATTTATTTAATGATGAGGGGGAATGGAGAGGAGTGTCCTGACGCTCAAGCGTCAGGGTAAGTTTTGAGAACGGGAGAAACCAAACCGGTCACGAAGATAGGAAGGAGCACGAGGATTATAAAGGATATTGTAAAGAAGACAAAGGATATGGATGTTTCTGCGAAGGCGTATCGGAAGCCACTTGGGCTGAGACCGAAATTGGGAGATGTGGTCATACTTGTGTAAGCTGAAAATAAAGCGAATGCCGAGATTTTGAAGGCGCTCAAGCTTACTTAATAGCTCTTCAGTAGCATCGAGATAGCAGGAGTCAGCATAATTTAGTATGAGGAGCATTAGAGTTTGGACAATGGTAATTTTGGTGTTCAAAGGAAGGAAATATTTAAGACGTTTGAGTGTATAGTGTGAATTTTCTTGCTCACGTTGTTGACTTGGACCGTCCACGACAGGTTAGATATAAAAACTACTCCCAAAGTTTTCGCAGTTTTGGTATATGGAATAACCGATCCATCATAAATAAATAATCGAAGGCACTGAGCCATCACTAATACGCTTGTAACTCCGCAATGGATTGTAAAGCAGTGTTCATAAATAGATAATGTGATTGAAGAGGAAGGTTTATAGCAAGGCAAAAACGGTAGGTAGGTGTAGGGTAGGGGTAGGGTAGGGGTAGGGTAGGGGTAGGGTAGGGGTAAGGTAGGGGTAGGGGTAGGGTATGTGTAGGGTAGGGTAGCGGTAGGACGCCACGCGAACGAAGTCGCGCCGGGCCCACTAGTGCAATAAATCAACGACGATATTAATATTCATCCCAGGTAAGTATATGCTATCAGCTTATTTTTCGCCGCAATATTTGCGAAATAAAGTTGAATTTCACGACGTTGCAGCGGTGTAAGTGGCTCTCATACAAAGTGCATTACGGTAAGAGCTGGCTGGAGCAGCCTCGGCAGGAGTAGGGTTGTCCCGCTAATCCTGGGAAAGCTAAAATTTAAATTCGTTTGGATATCAAAGAAAAATTAACAAATTGCATTGGTGCTGTAGAGTAGATTCCGTGTTACGTAATTATCAGACGTTTTACTACACCGCTTTCTGTCCGTTGTCTCTCTCGCTATTTTAGAATGAGAGAGATTTAGGTGGGTATACAGTCGATATTTTACGTACAGTTAGATACGTTGGTGACAGAGACCAAATTAGCCTTTAGTTTAGTAGATTTATTAAAAATATGCTTGTTTATAAGAAAACACTGAAATCATGCTTTCTTAATTGACACCAAAATCACAAAAATGGCGGTAAAAAGTAGAAAGAGATTGCTGAAATTTATAGTGGGAAAATCGAGGGCCCCAGAACGCACCCCTGGGTAATCCCTAGCGAAGCACACCGCGCTGGCTTCCACTTGACCTACTTTTCGGAAAATGTCGGGAAATATTACTGCATTCCTATTTCCCAGCAAAACATATTTACAGCTTCTACCCGTGCAAAACAAATTCCTACTGATTTCATATAACGAGATACAAACAACTAAATATAAATAAGAAACATCCGATGGGAACTGTATTGGGTAATCTAACTTTGAAAAGTTGTTTTCTTTGTACAGTGCGGCGTAGTTCGGTTTTCGTTCCCTTTTTGCGTAGTTTGAATATTGAATGTGTCTTTTTGTGAGCATGCAAAGCGTTTATAAATTAATCTACTAATATAGAGACAGTTGAACTTGTATTTATCACAGCCCATAACAGTCCACTGCAGGAATTAGGGCCTCTCCCACGAAAGGAGAGGTTGTTGACATAATCTTCACGCTTAGAAGGCAGGTTGGAGATCGCAGTGTTATGAATATAACAATGGAAAAAGCTGATGTCTATTTTCCAGCCTACGGAGACGCTTTTGTCTCGAAAACATTAGTCGCCTTGTGCTACACCCACACTGAGTGTTAGGGGTTGGCGCTATTCTACTCCACGCGGCCTCTTCGATATAATTCTTCTATTGTGCCTCCTGTCTCCAGTGCCCGATTGATTCGTAATTTTTTTTTATATTTGACAAGGCAGTATAATCATTTTTGTTTGAATAATAAAAGGTTTATCTATCTATCTTTAGGTAAGTTCGAATATTGATTCCATCAAATACTTACAAGCAGTGTTTGATAGACTCTCTAAAATTGCTGAACCGAAGATTGTTTCACTGCTTTAAAGCAAGCCAGACCTAATCTTTACCTTATTTCAGAACTCTTTAGAATAATATCGAAATAATACAACAAATTGCGTATTGTATCAAAATCAATGTACCAGTCAAATATACCGCAACATCTCCAATCCAGTATCTAACCCTTCAATGCCCCAATTCTGCAACTCCCCCCATACCCCAACATACCCCAACTTCGGCCAAACTGACCCGAAGCATCCCCCGAATTGTGTTACGCGTGGGAACGTGCCGGGCCTGCCAAGCCCGCCTGATTGGACCGTTCTTACCTAACAAATGGGCACTGATCAGATTATATTTATATTGGTTTATTACAATTCCCAACCGAATACGGTGGATACCGATGATTTTGAACATTGGGATATTGTAATTTATGATTGTTCCCTTCATATCGATAACTAAATACTAGAGAATGAGATGTAAGCATGTTATTGTCTTATCAGTAGAGATGTGCCGACTAGTCAGCCACATTGCCGACTAATCGGCTAAAACAGCTGATTAATCTGCTCTTTTCTTTACTTATATTTATTAAGGTGTGAAATTAAAAGTAAATAATATGTGAAAAATAAATGAAATTAAAAATAAAAAGTCATCATCATCATCCTAGCGTTGATCCCGGCTTCTGCCGCTTTCCGACTCATTCTTCTCCACTTTGCCCGGTCTTCGGCATCCTCGCGTCGTAGGCCGTTGGCTCTCGAATCTGACTCAGCGATGTCAATCCATCGCTTCTTCGGTCGCCTACGGGGCCTCTTTCCTGATACCGGCAGGTTCAGACACCTATTTCCCACGTATCCCTGAGGTTTATACAACACTAGACCATACCAGCGCAGGCGAGCTTCCTCGATCTTATCTGCGATATTCCTCACGCCAAGGCTGCCACGGATATACTCATTACGTACTCGATCGAGCCTCGTAACTCCGCACATCCACCGCAGCATTTCCATTTCGTTGCCGTGGAGTTCGCGAACGTGTTTCGTCAGCGCTGGCCATGTCTCGCAGCCATAGAGCATCTCGGTATCATACTCTTGTATATAAGCCCTTTAAGCCGCCATCAGAACATCGCCTAAGACAATGATCGGTTTGGTCGACTAGTCCAACTAATCGGCCAGTCGCCTACTCGGGCAAACGGCCATAGTCGGCCCATCTTTATTTATCAGTCCATACAAGCTAATTATTTGATTTATAAATACTTTTTTTTCCGACCCGTGCAACGGAGGCATGTGCTTTATGTATGCAATTATATGTGTTATTTTGGGCTTATATGGGACTTGCTCCGTCACCTGAACGGACTATTATTGACCCTGTTACTTCCACCGCTATCCAATTGATAGGCCAACATATCTCCATATTTATCCATTGCCCACGACAAAGTACAATTTAACACAACAATGAAATGGAACAGCATACTCGTAAGCTTAAAGTCACAACCACAATATTTGCCAGCACTCAATCACAGACGTCTGGCATCTAGACCGCGTCTGGATCGCCCGCGACATTCCGACGCAGACATTACAAGAGCGTCGAAGCAGTCCAATTATCTACTTAAAATTTTTGCTCAAGCATTTAGAAAGTGCGGGTTGTGGCGTTGACACGAGGCTCGGGCGCATTCTCACATCTCTGCCTCATATCGACGGGCATTGTGACGGTTTTTGCACAAACCTCGCAGACATGAATGCCTGGTTAACATCGGAACTCGTTATGATCCATACAAGTACCTAAGTACTATGTAGCATTTATTTACACCAAGTATAAGCAAGTTGGTTATGTACAGTTACGTAAAGTTTGCTGTAAAATAGTCCATTGTCTTCTGTTGTAGACGTTGAGAACTTAGTTTCCAATCATGCTACTTTGGGCATTGAAACGGTCTTATATCCATCGTGGCAAAGGTGAATTTTGAACTGCACTTCTAGTCCATCTGCACTTCTAGGCTACATCTAATATTTGACACTGCTCGACTGGGCAGCGATATTTGTAGAACAAACACGTGCAAAAGTAATATAAAAAATAATAATCTTGGCGTTAATGTCCCGGTTGTGCTCTAGAGCACGAGGGCCCGGGGTCCTCCTTGACCATGATCCATGATTTGGCGATCAGGTAATTATAGTGGAGCGACTATCATCTGACCTCCGTGACCCTGCTACCAGGGGAACCTGACCAGATTGGTTCATGGTTACAAATTCAGTTGCCAGAACTTGCAGGTTTCATCACGATGTTTTACCTCACCGTAAGAGCATCGGTTAGAATTCAACTAATGTACATAACTCAAAAAAGAGTCATTGGTACTTCTCGCTTACGAGTCGGATACTCAACCGCTCGGCCACCGACGCTCCTTACAAATACGTACAAAAAAAAGTATTTCCTCAAAATAATTTAAAAATTTTATTTCGGCAATTGCATTTTACATAACCGTATTCTCTCTCACTACCATACAATCGCGCACTCACAATTTGCAAAGATCCGAGACCTGAATAACAGCTGTTTTAGTTGCCCACTTATGGGCTCCATGTGCGTGGGCCCCGGGGGTCGCTATTATGAAAATGTCAGATATAGACTGCAGTCTGACTACACATCATTTTCTAGAACCTGAAGTGTTGAACACTCTTATACATCGCGTGGCTTTGCAAGAAAACGACGCAAATGTAAAGGTAAAAGAAAATTCGCCTCTGTCGAGATAAAAAGCGCCTAAAAAGGCTCAACAGTAAACTCCTGATGCAATCTTTTTAGATATCCGCCCGAGTTTGGACGAAAGCCTTTTGCTCATTCAACCCTTTAGGGCTATTCTCTCGGCTTTTTGTCTTTCAGAATTTTCTTTCGGACGAGTTTGCATTCGTTTTGGGTAATCGTTCCTAAAAAAGGTCATAATAGGGTTCATACCTTAATGTTTTTCAGAACAATAGAATCGTGCATACGAATATGAAAATAAAAACCAGCGCTATGCCATAGCTGCTTTCTTTCACCGCGACAGATAAATCATCTTGGCGTTAACATCCCAGTTGTGCTCTCGCGCACGAGTGCCCGGGGTCCACCTTGACCATGATGCAGGATTTGGCAGATCAGATAATTAAAGTGGAGGGACTGCCATTTGACCTACATGACCCTGCTTCCAGCTCCTAGAACCTGACCAGATTAGATCATGGTTACACATTCAATCGCTTGACTGTGACGGTTTCATCACAATGTTTTCCCTCACCGTAAGAGCATCGGTTAGCATTCAACTATTGTACATAACTCAGAAAAGAGTCATTGGTACATAACCACAGTGAGATTCGAACCCGGTAACTCTCGCTTACCAGTCGAATACCTACACTCGGCCACCGACGCTCCACCGCGACAGATACCACCGAGCCAAACTTCTGACAAAGTCAGTAGCGCACATTTACCAACAATATGAGTACCAGACTTGTTAGCAAGTACTAGTGCACATTCGTCCACATTTGACGAGCGCTAGAAATTAGAAGCACCATGTGAAGTGTCTAGCAGACGAGACGCGAGACAAAGGGGTTATTCAGATAAAGTGGGGGGTTATTCACAGGCATGTTTACGCCGACTCGTTTCACATAGGAAATTGTACGGCCATGCAAAATAGCCGTGCGAAGTGCGACGCCGTCGCAGAGATAGACGACTTGATTCCCGTGCCGTGTTCGTGCTTGGTGGTTGCAGATTTCTCAGGTTTAAACCGTTGCGAGGCTTTGTTGGCCTGTTAGCGATGATGTGCTAGATGTGTGTAGAGATCTCGGCGTATATTTGATTAGCTGTCTGTTCTTGTATTATGCTGGTGAAAGAGTGTCGTTTAAGTATGAATAATGACTATACGAGTAAGTACCTACTATCGGTATTGACACGTAAAATCGTGGTACGGGTTTTAATTTACTTTTATCAGAACATCTGGTTTCAAACGTATGTGAAGATTTAATTTAATTTTATCTTGGAAGAATCTATTCACGGCAAATCCTATTAAAAAACCTTTTCACTTCGCACATCAAACGTATACAAACATTTATTAGGACTGGTTCTATTTTCGCCAACAATTTTCTGACAATACCCTACTTTTCAGGTACGCAATAATTCGAAGTCATCGACCTTATTCGAGGGCTCTTCTGACCTCTTGTGGTTGGAGAATACGAGCATAATAAGAATCTTGCGGGTAAGTGAAAATCCCATATTCCACATCTGGATCCATTTCGGATCACATCACATACAATATCGGTGCGATTGGCTGGAGCATAATACATTCTATTTGCGTTAGAATGAATAGTGTAGGTAACGGAGCAGTGTGTAAGTAGTAAGTAGAACAGTGGTCCTCAATAACCTACGATCTAGATTCTCAATCAATCAATCAATCAATCAAAATATGTTTATTGTGATACACAGGTTATACATTAAATGCAGGTCTTATATAAATATAGATTCTAAGTTGCACTTTTCTCTTGACCAAAAAGCTATTTGTCCGGTGTAATTTTAGCATCCTAATTCCTATTACTCTTTGTATTTCTTTTTTACTTTTTGTAACATTATTTTATATCATCAGATAAATTACATTATTTGACAAATACGTTAAGTCCCTATCTACCTGATAGCATTTTCAAGGAATCCATCTTGAGATCTTATCAATTAGACAGTTAAGCAGATATTTGTGAAATGTAAAGTATTTCAGGAAAGAGGAAATACTCGTATTTGCATTTTATATCCTCAAATATCTTTTTCCCTATCTCAGCAAAGTAATTTTATTTGAAAAAGGGACTATGTTTAGAAAAATTGTGGGTATTCGCTTCACAAACTAAGCGAAGACAATGTTATTACTCGCTTTGAAATTAACTTTTCTTTGTGCGAGACGGTCGCTGAATTTTGATGAATAATGTTGGAAGATCTTACTTTTTGTTATATATGGTATTGTTATATTCATTTCATTTTTGTTAAAGAAACAGACTCGAATCAGGGGGGCGATTCGACATTTTCTCTAGCAAAAAACTGTATTGAAACGACAATATACGACTGTCGATGATTGTTGAGAAAATGTTGTTTTGGCTGCAATAAACATTTCAATGTCATTATTAATAGAGATATGTGTCTAGAAAAAAATGTAGAAATCGATATCTCACATCGCTAGAATTAGGCAACAGGGCCCGAAGTCCTCGCCGCCACCATCATTCCTATGTTTTCGAACAGGCTGCGCAACTGGCTTATAAAGCAGGCCTTTTCTATAGTTATAGTGAATTCTTGGAACTGAAGATACCTACCTACCTGTGTAAAACACATGGAATGCTAAATAAATTGAAATTTATATTGATATTGACATAAATATGTGATTTATTACTATTAATTTTTAATATTTTACAAATCTTAATGTATAGAATATTTATTGCCCATGTTATTTCTTGTAATTTGAAATACTAATATTGTAATTGACTTGTAATTTAACAATTATCAATAAAATATTAATGAGTGCATAATACTTTATTGAGGACAGAAAACAAACTTATAGATTTATGGTTCGTAATAATATTATACCAAGGACTTATAAGCCACAAGAACCTCTTTCAAAATAAATAATATATACAGGGACGCCGTACCTAAGTGAAGAGTTATCTTGCGAGCACCTCTTCTGTCATGTTTGAACGGTGGAACGGTGACCTATTTACTTGCTTCTTTGCCTACCATAGACAGGAAAAAATTAGTCTTTATGAGATTACTTAGCTTAGTTTACTCAGCTTTAAATTACGCTCTAAGCCCTTAATTTTTATTCTTGATGTTATTATTATCTGCAGGTACGCTGTTGGTAACTGTAAAATAAAATAGGCATAGTGTCGTAACGTTATATCTAACTTTAGCTAACTAAACTTCTGAACGAAAAATTCAAAGTAGGACACTCGATTGTAGTCAACGAAGTGTGTTGAAAGCCGTTAAACTTTTGTTGATAAGAAGGTAATTTAGCTACTTCGACAGTTCGACTCCAATCTCGCGGTATCCAGGCTTCGATCCGCTGGAAGTGGGTCACCAGTGGGAGGCGCAAGTCCTACTCCTCGACAGGTGCGAAACTGGGACGCAAGTGGATCCTGTAACGGACCACCTAGATCGTAGACGCCAGACTTGATTTCTTGAACGAGTGGATGAATGAATTCCGGAATTTTTGTTACAAAAAACTTGGACGACTGCACCTAGTATTACTCAATCGTTCTTTTTGGTATATCTTATTTAATTTTCACTGTATCAATATCTATTTGTTATCAATTTTTATTTTCGTTTAGAAAATAGAGTAAGAAGATGTTTGTGCTATCTTGCTTCATAAGGTTCTAAGAAAGTTGCAATAAAATAATGTTAATTCAATACTGGGAATAAATAATAGTGAGAAGGCATGAACAATGAGACTGAAGAATGACCATCTGACATTAATTACTTAACAATTTTATCAGAACAACAGAAACCGGAGAATTTGCAAAATGAAGACTTTATTGTCAAGAGAAAGAATAGTCCAACGAAGAAAGAAATACGCAAAGATGTTGCTCCAATTTAATTGCGTCAATTACCTACCCTAATTTTAATGAGCTCACATTGATTTTATTACTTTATGATAACATGATTCCAATGATGACTATCATTGGAAGGCAAAGAAATTAAAAAATAAGTTGTTATTCAAGGACACAAGGGTCGATTGGCTTTTTATAAGCTGCCAGTGGCATTGTTGGATATAAAAGACACATCAAACTTCACATAGTGTCATGAGTTTTTGTTCTTGACAAACCTCTCATGATCAAAAAGTAGTGATTTTCTATAGGTAGGTAGGGTCATTGATATTGGTCATTATTTCTGCTACGAAGTTATTCAGAACAGTATCCAATTTACGTTTCACTTGCGGCTGTTCAAAATTATTATTTCAGATATTGAAGAAATAGTCGATCATGAGCAGCTGTAGCGTAACAATACAATTATGGGTATAGGCAGCATGAGCTAGATTGGAGCGCTTTCGAATAGAAGATTTGAAGTGAAATATTTTGTTGCGAGGTTGTTGGACTACTTAGTCCTGGATTCGCACGATTGATGACTAGAAGATATCACGGTGGTTGCGGAATAGTGATAGATGAAGACACTCTAGATGTGCGATCTCAGTGTGATAGAGACGTAAGCGATGGACATTTGAACGCGTAATTTCAGGATATTCCAACTAAATCGGTCTCTAATCTTAATTTATAAACTAATAGAGTAATATTTTGATTAGCTAACGTATTTTCTGACAAGGTAATCGATAGATATTGCAACTAAGCTAATATTGCTAAAGGCTATGATCAAGAAATAATCGATTATGTATTTTGTGGACCGTGCCTTAGCTGTAGGTACCAAACAGGTAGCCCAGTATCCTGGTGTCAAGTTTCAACCTATTGGCGAAATACATAAGCTCATAATTTTGGTATTAACAATAGCACCTTGGTTCCATTCAGCGGGCCATAGAGCCGCCGTGAAGTGGTTGACATCTAAAATTTATTAATACAAGGCTGGGGCGGGCATACATACGCACCGGCTGCATATTGCTTGCATTGCAACGCCCCAGTCGCCGCTCTGCGCTCGTGAAGAGCGTACGTGTGTGACAGATTCTAGAATCGACGTTTCGCTCGCTCGATTGTCGATTTAAAAATCCCAAGTGACATCCCGCGCCTGTGACGCAACCGCGTTCTATTTTCAAACAGTGTTTGTTAGTAAACATATGCGCCTAGAAGCTACCAATTTATTTTTTAATTCGAATCGATGGAATCAAAACACTGGCCGGAATAGTGTACCTGCTAATTTCTGATACCTAACAGTGTGAACGAGATACAGTGTTGTGTTTTGTGAACTGATTACAGATAGTGATTGTGGTGGTAATTGTGTCGGTGCAGTGATGCATGTGGTCTGATTCCATCAACATGTTCGGAGTTTTCATAAGGAGATGGAAACCGAAAAGGTTTGTGTAGTCACAGATTCTGTAATGCTAGACGTTGAGTCGGTCGTTAATTCTTGATAGTTGCACAAAGCAATCTTCCGCAAAATCTAATCCATCTTATATCTATCAAAAAGAAACTATTAATCAGATGAAATTATACGAAGCTGATTACTTGCTCTACAACTAATATGGCGAATTAATTAAAAATGATATATTGATAGCAACTAAGCCCGACTTGCACCAAATTCTTAAACACTTTAAGAATGACGTTTAACGTCATTTTGTAAGAAATGTTGTATTTATCTTAAGCTTAAATGTGATTAAGGACTTCAAGCTGCGCTAAATGTTTAGATTGAGATCATCGTGGCACTACATTGAGATAAGGTACCTATAATATGTATAGTTTGTAAAGGGTTGGGACAGTAAAACTGACTCTACATAGAAGATGTTGAATGAAGTTGTGTTTGGTTGCCAAATATCATGTAGCGTAGGAGCGGTTACCAACATTAAAACTCCGGTTTCTGTCAAGCCATCACGATTAGATCTTGCTAGCATTTCAATAAAGCAGTGAAAGGGAACATAGACGTCGTTATCCGACGAAATTGGACGCCAATTAAATTTTGAAATAACCATTAGGTTGCGAAGTTAATTATTTGTCTTGAAGACATAGTAACATTAAAATATTTATCCAATAATTATTTTGTGTACCTTATCCTTAATTTGATGAAAGTACAGATTTTTTTATTCTACTACTAGCCAGACATTTGACCGCCATTTCACCTGGTGGTAAGTGACGATGCGGCCGAAGATGGGGGGCCTGTGTATGAACAGCCTAGCCTATTCACTCTAGCTTTGAAGGTGCCCAAATAAAATGATCAGGGAACACAATCGCAGGCAACTTGTTCCATTCCTTACCCGTACAAATCAAGAATATCAGGAGTAAGATTTCCACAAACTCTATCTGAAATTCTATCACAAATATTCGATAACAAATTGTTCTTTCCACAATAGATAAGAAACAGACATTTACCTATTGTCAATACCTAAATAGACCTACAAAATTATCAGCCTCGGCCTAATATTCAACAAAGGAACTCCTGAAATGAAGTAAAATATTTTCATCGGCACGTCACGTATAATGATTACAGGCTCATTGTTACCAGTTTCTGTCCCAATAATTCTCACCACTACTCTGTGAAGTTTTAATTGTGCCCGTCCCAGTTTCTGTGAAAACTCGGAATAATAATTAACTATAACAATGTTCGTAACCGTCTGCGGTTTCATTATTCGCACAATTTCTCCGGGACTGGCTGTCATTAGCTTGATTGTTTTCTAGAATAAGAAACTGCGCATTTCGTTGTGCGTATTGTTATTTTCAACTGATTTTGTCCGTGAATTTTTGCTGGATGCCCTCGGGAAATTTCGGGATAAAGTTACTTGGAGATGGATAATACTTCCTAGGTACAATTCAGTGACAAAGTCGGACAGCCAATCTGATTAAAAGTGGTAACTGACACCCATAAACTTACGATTCATATACTTAGGATCCATGTAAAAATTACTCAATTTTTCCATGCAACCTAAGTTTGTGGCCATGATTACGCTGACAACATTAACGTAGTGCTCACCCAGGTTTGTCGGGGTACTATCGCATTTGATATTGGAATTTCAGTATATTTCTCCATGCAAAATAGGGCTATTCCCAAAACAAGGAAGGTTCAAAATACGCGAAATATTGACAAAATGTGTCAACTGGGACACGTTAATCTCTCCTAAACCACACCATTTATCGATTGATACGAATTGCGAAATCCCAATAATTCGGCACACGATACAGTAAAAATGGCACCAACATTTTTACTTACATAAAATAACAACGAAAGCCTTGCTTTTATAGCTACATTCATAAAGAGAAAGACTAATAAAATTGGAACGCTGCATCAAAGCGCCGAAAAGGTGATCGAAATAATGGCGTTGTCACTGAGCCATGTAAATGTGCAAAAAAGGAAACAAAGGAACGACAGATTCGAGTCGATACGGGATAATGAAGCCATTTGTGCCTACCCACGTCCGACTTTCATTCGGCACGATGCAAAAATGTATAACTCCAGCACTAACGACGGCATAACATGATTCTGTGGACCATTGTAATGCAATATCAACTTACTCGGTTATTGTTTGATTACTGGGAATTCTGATTGTTTTATTTTGTGCTGGGCTGCGTTATTATGAAATCTGGACAACAGAAGAATAATAAGTCGAGAACTTTGTTTTGAGTAATATATTATGCACTTTATATTTTAATCGAATATTATTATTAACTAGGGACCGGCTTGGTTTAGAACCTTAACAAATTATAATTTTTAGCCTTCCTTATTAATCACTCTGTCCATTGGGAAAACCGCATGAATATTCATTCAGTAGTGTTTGAGTTTAGCGCGAACAGACAGACAGACGCGTCGTGGGAATTTGTTTTATAATATGTAGTGATGGAATTCTAGAGATAGTAGGTAAGTACCTTATTCCACATGACAGCGATTGCTTAGGAGTACAGACTATGTTGCAAATTTAACGACCAAACGGCTTGTTTTCAGTAACAAACGAGCAGAGACAGAAAGCCCACTTAAAAAGCAGTACCTACTCATATCGCCACGTAGTTTACAGTTAATGCAAATCGGTTTCATGTAAAAAATAATAACGGAAGGTGGATAATTTAACCGTGTGTGACCATGTCCTTCAAACCGGAGTCTAGATACAACAGTGCAAATAACGCAACCATTTCAGTTTTTCTGTAGAAAGAGATGAGGCGTCGATCCCCACATGGCGTCCCCGTCGGTATAATACTGACCACGCGACGCTGCCTACCTTCGTACATCTTAACTATGTATCGAACTGAACTCAATGTCATACGACAAGCGTGTCATAACTTATTTCGAGCGCAACAACTGCATAGATAGATGACACAACGACTCTTTATGCTGTGCCATAGTGGTATGTAACGACTTGGCGGCATACCAATTCGTTTATTGCAGAAACAGCCCCATTACCTCTGGCTATCACTCTTTATGAGGTCTCCAGTGGAATTCTATTTCACGGAAACGTCGAGTTGTTCCACTAAAGTTAATCGCCATTGCACGTGATATGTTAGAAACATCAATCTGTTGGGCTATTGTTAACTGTATGGACCTTGTTCTATTATAATTGCGTGTGTAAGTTTGTTGGTTTCTCCTTCTTTCACCCGGTGCTGCGTCGACACGTTTTGACACCATTTTACGCATAATTTATCGACCGGAGAGTGACAGGCATAAGACCACCATCTCATCTGGTGCCCATTTTCCATCTTTGGCCGCATCGTCACTGAATGCGACTGAAAACGGTGCACATCTGTTTAGAAACAGCCATTCACGCTGGCCTTGAAGATGTCCAAGTAGCGCTATATGGGGAACACACTCGCAGGCAATGCATAGCTAAAGTGCGCGCACTGCAGAATTTGTACATGAAAGTCAAAGTTCTCAATGGGTTTAAAATATTATATTGCATTCTAAAACTCTACTGTAATATAATAAACTATTATATTACAGTTCTCCCCGTCGAGCACAATATATTCAAATATTTCGATTTCTTCTAAAACGCTTGTGATATTTTTTTTAAATTTATTTATTTATTTATTAAAGCTTTATGTCAAAAACTAAAGTAGCGGGCTTAAAGCGCAAAATAGCCTTATCTACCAGCCAACCGGGATAATATAAGCCTGAGAAAGGTAGGATTTTATGTGAACTCTATAAGAAACACAAAGATTGGTTTGATCTTATTCAATTATCTTAATGATAAAATTATACATAATCATAGTGCCGATAAAACGATAGTCCTGATTATAATCATAAAAATATTTGTGTGTTTTGATTAACCCTTTCGGATGAAGGTTATACAGTTCATTCCAATTATCATAATTTATAATAATACTGTCACGGGATGCCAATAGGCCTCCGAGACTGTGCAACCAGTCTCGTAATTCATAGTTTTATGATAATTTAATTGTCACCCACTTAACCTATTGAGATACACAGCTATATGTTGTGTATTATTGGGTATCTAGATGTAAATGTCGGCTGTATCATGCTTGAGTATTAATGCCAAAAAGGAAGACAGTCTGCATTTTGTTGCCCTAAAATATTAGGGCAACAAAATAGGGTAGGTTGAAGTATCGGGCAGAAATTGCTGGTACCTACCCGTTTTCTGAATATATATAAATATAAGGGGGAGATACCCATTTTCTGAATATATGTTAATTAAAGGGATCACGCTAGTCCACTCAACCTGACACAACATGGCGAAAATTTCACGACCTCAATATTATCTATCTTCATCTTCACCAGTACTGCTTACTACCAGGCAGGCCGTAAGCTTGTTTGCCACCTTAGTTAGTAAAAATTATTAGTTACTATTAGTAGGATACTTTCCTATACATCCCCTGTGTATACGTATATTATCTTTTGAGACTCACTATTACACAAAATAAACAAAGAGTCTGAAGATTTAATCTTCGTTAAAAACTAAACAAAAATAATGGTTACCGTCATGTGTGGTCGAGCCTCTGCTATCATTACTGCACTGTATGAAAACCGATGTAAATTTAATGGGTGTTTCATATACCATAACGCTATGGTAATCTTTAATATTAGGGGCAGACTGGTTTAGATTCATAATATACGCTCAAGCCTTGCCTAGTTTTGTTTTATTTTTCTTTCATAGATTTATCTTCGGAGGGTTTATAGTATCCACTTAGAATGCAAAGAATTTATTTGAGAAATTAAGTAAAATTGTTTGGCCTCTGCTGAGCACTGGGATAATAATTGGGCTGATGATAATAACAAGAGATTCATACTACCACATTCCTTAATGTATTGTACCAAAACGTGCACGATAAAAAGAATAGGAATTTTATAATTAGGTACAATGTGTTCATAGCACCAGATTAGTTGAAATTCATATTATCTTGTCCATCTATAAAACTGACACGTAGGTACAGGTACGCCTACTAGTATTTCCTGTCTACAATATTTAAAAATAAATAAGTAGGTTCATTTTGAATATTATTTGCGGCAGTGGATAAAAGGAACCAAGGTGAACCAAGAAAGTTACTCGAAAAACGATCAACGTAAACACAATAAAAGCATCGAGCATTGAAAAAATACTACAACAACCACCTGCCCGAATTTGAATACCTAATCGCGACGTAACAGATACATTAAATGTGTCTATTAGCTCACCACAAGACGAATAAAAAAAAAGCATTCCAAAACCAAAACGTTACAAATTACTTTTTTGCCCCTCGTTTTTTGTGCGACCGAACGAACACAAATGTGGGTCATGTCAAAGACCATGAATGGATTGATGCCTTTCTTTATCGTACTATATCGCTAATAATACCTTACTCCTCACAGTGACTCACACTACCGTCAAATATAACGAGACACGCGCCCCAGATGTTCCGCTCCTCTATTCCGAGGTCGAAATTAATTGGTCAGGGATGCCCGTGCGAAAAATCACAGGTTAATTACGCGATGAAAAATACCCGTTACTTGTAACTGTTATTTGTTCATTTCGCGATAGTGCGCCTGTTAAAACGGTAGTTGTGGCTTAGTATACAGCGTGTCCCGCTACCGCGGACTGGATTGGTTGCGTGATGAAAGTTCTAGTAGCTCGATCTTCTCTTAAAGCATAGGATTTGATTAAGGGAACTGTTGATTAAATATTATAAATATTGAATATTGATATTGTCAAGTAAATAAACATTATGTGAAATGAAAGAATATTATGATGGAAAAACACGTATATAATATTTTAAAGACAATGTTTCTAAATTATGAAGAAGAAATGATTAGGTTTACAAACTGTGAAACCAATAAAAATAAATAAATATTATGATGGAAAAACACATAAATAATATTTTAAAGACAATGTTTTTAAATACGTAGAAATGATTAGGTTTACCTGGATTTAATCTGTATTCTTTGATCTAGCTGCCTGGTTCTAAAAGAGATTTTGGTTGAATCTTATTTTCCTAGAATCGCATATTCAATCGCAAGAATCGCAACATGATGTACATTTGAAGGTGGCCTACAATTTGTCTGCGACCGAATGTCACCGGCGTGCTCGACAGGTCCCAGTTTTTAATGAAATTGTTAATTCATTCCGTTGACAAACGCAAAATTAACGGGCGTTTAAATATTCTGTAACTTTCGCTTTCGGAACAGTCCCAAACATGAGTTGAATTTGATTCGGCGAATATGTTTAGGTATTCATTGAGAATATTCTGGTATGATATTTTAATTTGGTAACGTGTAACGATAATTCGTAAAATCATGGCCTAATTCCTTTTGTCTTGGTTAGAAGAAATTAAACTTCTTACAGCTTTGAATCGTGATGGGTTATTGCATAATTTCTTCTAACCAAGACAAGCTAGTAACCTTCGTAGGCCAGAAAATAGATATCAGCCACTGATGTATTTTTTTCAATGTTGCTGGTATACAACCCTTGCACTAATATGTAGGAAAGAACTGTTGATGGTGATGCAGCAGATGAAACTTTTGATGATGATCATAGCTAGAAGCAAACCAGATTAGTCCTCACAGTGACTACGCACCTGCGATTTGTAGGTGTTATGGAAGAGCGACCGACATTATTTTTCCATCAGGTAGGCTTTCTGCTCGTTTGTCAAGTAGTAGTTGTACTGTATCTAGTACTTAGCCACCTCAACAGTGTTGCAATTGCAGTTTGATGATCATTGGAAACACTGCAGTTTCTCTAGGAATGAGAGAGAAAGCTCTTAGTTTAGAAGTTCTAATAAGAGATAAGGATTTATAACCTCATACAATATTTTATAATCATACTTTAGTACTAATACCACGTTTAAAGTATAAAACGACGTTAAGTTTCATATTAAGAATGTCGTAAAGAGAACATGGCTACTGTGCCAATTACTCTCCGGAACGAGCACTGTCATAAAATCGCGAGATTCGTAGCGCAAAAATGAAGATGGCATAAAAATGGCGTAACACGCCACCATTTTGGCTTTTTCAGAATTTAAAATCGATTCTTTTAATATTATGTCTTCGATACATGTTTAATTGACGTCTGTGCCCATTTGAGACAACTTCGTACTTCTCCCAAAATACGAGATTCTTCCACAGTTAACCTAATATTAGTGATGCTAAATTTATTATCCATTCCATTGTCCTATATACTCTATAACTTGCAGTTGCCAGAGACTCTTTAGGAATAACGTAGATATTTCCTTTTTAACAAATCCGTTACATTACTTCTACACAATAACACGGTACTTGTAACTGTTTCGGAATTCTTACAAAATATAATAGCACTGTATCGCGTTATTATAACTTTATCGCGTCCATTACCGTTTATTGTGAGTCGGGTTCGGTTTATGGTCTTCATTTAAGCGCATTATGTCGGTGACAACGCATAATAGACGAAATGCCCGCTACGAATTTACGACACTATCAAAACTTGGCACTTTGACAGCGTTTTAGAAAGGATATTGTCGTTTATAGGGCCGGTTACCCTATCAGCTGTTTTATTCCGTGTTTTATGACTCTGATTATCTCTCTCATATTATAAGTATAGCATGTGGAAGACCATGTGGACGCTCCTCGTAATGTTAACATCAATGCTTGTGTTGTTCTCCTTACGTGTTTGCTTCTAAATATTTTTGATATTCTCCTTTACGCTGACTAGTTTATTTCTTTTATATCCAGATTATAATATATTACGTACTTTAGTATTTATTTTATGCGATGGGTACCTACTTTATTTGTTTATCCTTGTTTGACTCATTTTATTTATGATGTAGGTTTTTCGCATTATGGTTTGTGGTTACCCTGTGTGCATGAGTTGCAATTTACATTGCACTGCACATTGCATATTGGAGGTGAATATTGTCATAATCTTATAATTCTTTGAATTTGTATAAATCATTTATTTATTTATCGTATGACTTTTAAGTTCCTACTGCTACTTAAATTTTTAAATTTTTAATTTACATCTATAAATTACGGATTGTCTAGTGATTTGACCTGTTTCATTGCTTAATGTCCTTAGTTTTCCGCCATACAGCCATCGGTTTCGAGAGCTACTATATTATGCCCATGCCTGTTTAGTTTTACGTCACGAATGTCATTGATTCTGTTACGGATACTTATCCTCATTTTTGGTCCTATCATATTGTCTGCTTTGTCAGTTGATAGGTATAAATACGAGTAAGTACTTGCACAATATGCGATATTAAGTATTCATTTACAATTCTCTCACACATTACGATACAAATATGTGTGAAGATATCCGATGATCGATGTTATAAATTACAATAAATTGTTATTAAAATAATTGTCAATAAGGCAATCGGGAAGAAATTCATAGAATTTTGTTTTTTATATACAATTTTCTCGATAAATAAACCTCTCTTTGTTCCGGTAATTTCCATAGGTCACAATGTTTGTTTATCAAGCGTTTGTTTCCCATAAGCTCTTATAAATATTTCCAATCTATACACGATCCTAGGTAGCTACATATGATACAGCTAGAATAATATGTTCTACTTCGAATCAATGTTTTTAAATACAGGCTTGAGTTTTCCATGTACACCAGTAGGAGCCTTAGAGTGAGAGACGTCACGAATAAGATCGAAGAGGCTCGCGGTGCTGGTTTGGTCAAGTGCTACGTAAGTCTCAGAGTATGTGAGAAATAGGTGCCTAAACTTGTCTGTATCAGGAAAGAGGTCACGCTGTAGACCCAAGAAGCGATGGATTGACATCGCCGAGTCGGATGCGAGAGTAAGGCTTACGACGTGAGGCAGCCGGGCAAAATGGAGATGAAAGAACAGGAAAGGGAACCCTGACAGAAGCCTTGATTGACCGCTCGGATGATGATGATGATGATGATGACTTGAGCTTTATATTCGAGAGTGTGATAGATGTGAAACCTAGAGGTTATGTTATTCGAAACCCAGAGGCCCAGAAGCTCGAAATTGACAGTTATTAGTATAATCAGAAGGTCGATGAATATTTAAAGTAATCTAAATGGCTTGTTTACAAACAAAAATCAAGACCTATACAGGTACTACCAGCTTCCAAGAAATAGGTAATTCATTCATATCAATACATACAAAAACAACTGTAAATGTGTGGATACCATTTTGTAATGATTTAATTTTTTTTATATTATACTTATTCGGATTTTCATCAGAACCGGCCAATTGGTATTCAAGAAACCGTGACAAATGGACAAACAAATACCAATTCAAGTATATAATAGGCATTAGTAGTAATTTTAACACAAATAATCGCTGGTAATAATTACGGAGTTCGGTGTGGGGCCCCATTTAGTGGCACGTGACCCTGGCTCATTAGTTGGAGGTCGCAGGTTCAATCCCCGGCTATGACAAATGTTTGTGGAGGACCTGTGTGTTTGTTTTGTAGATGGATGCTCGTTTGAATATTTTTGTGTTAGTAATAGTATGTTTGTGTCTCTATTATTGTTTTTTTCTGTTGGCGTGTCGTTTATTTCTTTATCTACACTCATAGCGTAATGTTCCAATTACATATTCGAAAACAGTTGTTTAAGGATACACTTTTTTCACGCCAGTCTATAAAAATTTAAAAAATTACTTTTCGATACAGCATTTCCCATACTATTTTCATTACAGCTGTATCGAAAAATAACTTTTTAATCATTATGCAACACTTTTCTTTTTTTAAATTGTTGTCGGGCGCCGGAACACGGCTAAATGTAGGCTGAATACCTAAATGTCTTCAACAAATTCAAAATTCCTGTTTATATTTGTTATCAGTTCATAGTCTGTGGTTGCGATTGTGTACATTTGGAATTATTTTCCCGCTAAACAGAATATTTTTTCTAATTGTTGTAATTTGTGTTTGTGAATGTTTTTTCTTGTTTGAAGCAAATAAATAGATAAATGTGAAAGTAGTGAAGTGAATTTCGCTTGATATCCTCGACGCGTAGATACAACAGAACTGACTCGCAGTTACTTCCAGCAAAGTTGAAAAAATTATAGGTACGAAATTTTAACATGAAAATATGAGTGTAGATAAAGTAGTGTATGCAACTGCATATAATTAGGTATTAAAACACTCGTGTCAAACTATTATCATACTCGGCTACGCCTCGTATGATAAACAGACACTCATGTTTTAATACCCCCTTTTATATGACAGTTGCATAAACTACTATTATGAACAGGCAGGTCATGGTTGGTACGTGGTTTTTGATTAGTACAAAGCTCTCTATATGACCGAATCAGCTAAGTTAAACTTTTTCTATGATATTCACTATATACTCTTTCATTCCGGTACGTTTCCATACTCATATCGAATTTTATGTGCCATATTATATTTTTATTCGCAATAAATGCCATTATATCGCCTAATTATCGTGTCGTGGTGTCTTTGTGCAATAAATGTGCATTTATTTCTTTCTTTCATTTCTATGGTGTTGTGGATCATGAAAGAAGATTACATTTGGGTACGTAATTATAGGTATAGGTATATCACTTTACGTTGAGGTGATATTATTTGCTCTCTAAACATGTGTCGTCAAGTACGTGTATCTAGTTTACACTCAACTTTATGAAGCTGGTCACAGTCCACCTACGCAAATGTTGAGAAACACAGCCTCTTGGTATTATCATGCACACAGTTGTGCAAGGGGGACTGGTTCGCAAGATGTGTTGTATTTCTTTTGAAAATCGATGTGTTTGTGCAATACAAGTCAACAAAACTATGTGGTCACGATAGACAAATTTCGCTGTTGGTAACTTCAGTTTTGATTCGAGCATTTTTAATGTAGAACCACAAATGCGTTGTTAATATCACCGTAAATATATCACAAAGGTATCATTCGACGATGGGACAAACGAGCAGACAGCCCAATTGATACTAAGCGGTATCTGTTGCCCACAACATTTACGATTCATGTATTTAGGTTGCAGGGAACAAACTCGCAGACCCGCAGGTACGTTGTCACTGTGAGGACTAAGAAATGCCCATGCCTGTATTTGCGCTGGCTATCTTATCCTTCAAACCGGAATACAACAATACAAGCATTGTTGCTTGGTGGCATAAATAGATACGGCGGTGGTACCATGTGGTACTTACCCAGGCGGACTCCTCGGGCTTGACGGTATCCTACCACCTGATAATGCCATTCATTGCCTCATCAAAGGGGACTTGTGAATATCAGCATCATATATTAAAGAGTATGACTCTTGTCGGTAGAGCAATCGCCACTCTACTCTCCTATCTGCCAACCTCTTCGTCTCTCTATAATCCCCGGCGCTCGCTTTTTCCTTCACGTCCTTCCAATATTCAAATCTTCCTCTACCTCTCTTTCCCTCAACTTTGCCTTCCATTATCACTCTCAAAAAGTGAATATATATATATATATATATTTTATATTAAACAAGACAAGTATTTGACCGCCATCTCACCTGTTGGTAAGTGACGATGCAGCCGAAGATGGAGCATGCTCGTCTTATATAATATATCTCTCGCAAATTCTTTCGTATTGTGCCAGAATATCCGTGTACCGCCGACCAAATAGTAAACTAACTAGGACCGCGTACACAAAAACTCTCCCACGTCTCGACTAATTGTTTGGCAACCTTGCTATTGGCACGGCGGCATAGAACTTGAACTGCGCGCGAAATTTTCACAGAGAACGCTGATTCAGAGCCAAATGCGTGACGACTCCCTCCACTATCATTCATTGATCAAGTCAATAGCAGCGTTGAGAAGGGAATGACGTCTCCTTTGTTTACCATTCGCTTTTGCTGGCGACTTCGTTCGAATATAATTTGGTAACGTTCCGGACTCGTTCCCGCAGGAACCACATTAATTTCTTAAGAAATTATAGCCTATGTGCTTCTTGACTACTTATAGTAGCCAAGGAATGAATAACAAATAGCGGCACGGAATTTATCTCAAAATCAATACCAGTAGAAGACAATGCCTTTCAAAATGTCCGCAAAATCACAATGTCCACTGCCTCAGAATATCCACGTGCACGGTATCAATTAATAAACTAATTTATTAATCAATGCAGGTAATTATAAAACTTTGATTTTAGTAATACATTATTCGTGTCCACTGTCCATTTGTAATCTCAAACTAAGCGTACAAAAATATTGACTACCTACTTTATTTATTTCCTCACTCCAACTTTGATTTTAATTAAGACATTAAAAAAATTTAGACATTTGACACACTTCGCCCCGTCCGTCTTAACCGTCATAACATCTCCTCTATAACGGTGAAATATGATGGAATTATGAAGACTTAAGAGTTGTGTCGGGAGTCCACTGTGAAGTTGTTAAGTGCCCCCCTCGGAGCAAATAATAAATTCGAGCGTGAAACGGCCTCAACTGAGCTGACATAAATTAAAAAGTAGTAAAACCAAATGGCACGTGGAACCGGGATGGACTGCGGGGTCCACTGTCGGGGGCGGTCAGAAGTGTTTTTTTTGTGAGGCGCATTTTATTATGTTCGTCTTCTTTTCATAGCGTACGTCGAAAATAGCTGAGTTAAAGTGTTAGTAACAAAATTCTCTTGACTATCTATCGTCAACCTCCTATTAGACTATCAATAAAGCCTAATAAAAGAATAAGGTGATATTTAGGTAACTATGATGACTTATATGAATTCTATGGATGTTCGGCGAAGGGAATCAATTTGCGATATTATTATATCTCTGCCTACTATTTCGGGTATGTACCTATGTAATATTTTTAAGCTCTTCGCACAGGAATAACTAACCTTTGGAGTAAATTATAATTCTTATTCGAATTTTTGTAGCTATTTTTATAGGGACCTGATTCGTAAAGACGCATCTAAAAGCCTATCTACTAATGGCTAAGATACATAAGAGCTTGACGGGGTTTCTGCTAATGCCAATACTATTTCACAGACTATAAAGTAATAAATTATTTGTTCACACACACAAACACAGGCCAAGAAGAACATGCAAACCGAAATTATTCGTTACCGGAGCCACAGTGAAAACGCACTCTCGTCATCCTAAAATACCGCGTGCGTTTCCCAACTGATTTACTGTCTATAAACAGCAACTTCACAGGGCGTTTGTATGTCCGTGTGTTGCGCAATTTTATATGTGTAGGTACTGTCTTAACCCGCATGTAAATCAAGAGTTTTGGAGCTTGCAATTTTCTCGAAGGTTCCTTATGTTATTCCGGGATCCAAAGTAGGTTACATCAAACTGCTTTCGTGTAGCTTTATCATATCATATCCACAGCTCTTAACATCTATGGGAGGTTTACTTCTTTTGGAGGCTTAAGTCCAGCAGTATATTGTTGGCGTCAATATTCCGGTTGTGCTCTCGTGTGCGAGGGCCCGGGGCTCGCCTTGACCATGATCCAGGATTTGGCAGATCGGTTAATTACAGTGGAGCGACTGCCATCTTACCACAACACATTAATGTATTGTGATCTGACCCTCTGTTAACAGGAAGCTGACCAGATTGGATCATGGTTACAGTCGCCTGAATGTGCAGATTTCCTCACGTTTTTTTTCCTCACCGTAAGACTCTGTCCTAATTGCCAATGTTTGTGCCACCATGTTCGTGCGACGGGCGGTTTTGAGGTCTCCGTCGTACGCCGTTGCCAATTAGGACAGCGCCTAAGAGTCGGTTAGTGTTCAACTAGTATACGTAGGTACAGAAATCAAAAAAATTGGGTTGGTATGTGGCGGCACTGGATTGCACTCAGTACCTAGTATTCAGTACGCTCATTAATTAAACAAATATTAGAAGAATAGATCAATGCACCAGTAGACTTTGATTCTGTATCTACGGTTAGCTAAAAATGTCGTGTGTAATTGGGTCAACTGACCACCAATAGAAGTATGTAGTCTAATCGGTCTGGGCATGAAAGGGATTCGTTCATAATTGAAATGAAAACAAGTTGCGTCATCATATTGAGCTAATATGGAACTTAGGCACTTGGTTTCAAATGCTAAATGGAATTGAAGGATTTATGTAATAAGGAAAATCTATAATTTTATTTTAATTGGCATCCTGAGATGGGTATAAATAAATCATAGGAAGATGTCAATGTTTTATACATGAGTTAGTAATAGTAAATAAAACTAGACCTTTGTGATTTTCACGAAACACTTTACCGAGTAACTTCGGTCATCCAATTCTAAATTCTGTATAAGCAACGTTAGAGATTATTAATACTAATGTAAGCAACGCCATCTAATAAGGCACACTGAACTACACTTTTCACTTTTAAAACTATCTGTCAGAAAGTCGCCTCCAAAACAACACCATCATCATTTCTTTTTAATTTAATATGAAAATAGACAAGCATTTGAGCGCCATCTCACCAGTTGGTAAGTGACGATGCGGCCGAAGATGGAGCATGCCAGTCTAGGAGCAGCGTCATCACTCTAGCCTTGAAGGCGTCCAGATTATAATCATCAGGGAGCACACTCGCAGGCGACGTTCAATATTAAGAACCATTTAAGAGTGTCTCTGCTGTCTCCAGCCTAGCTATAGCTAGTATATATACTTATAATAGGAAACGTAGTTCCGCTGATAACCACGGGACTTTAAAGATAGACCGTCCCACTCGAATATGTAGATATGCTCCGAACTTCTGCGATATACCAAATCATAATTGCGTAGTTACTGAGGTCACAAGGTCAAGTCCGTCTCTATCGGCAAGGTCAAATGGACCTCTGCATCACCAGTTTTTGTGCACTCCAAATGCGGACAAATATCTCGCAATCAATTAAGTTAATTCACACCATTGACATAGGGGTCAAGAATCAAGATTAATACAATTTGATAGTTTATTGTCAGTTATCGTCGTAATTCGGAGGTGGATCGTAATAATAACATTGTTGTGTACGATAGCAGCTTCTGGACACAATGTATGATTTTGTTTGAAGTAACTACGAAACTGAAATATTTTATTCTCAGTTGATACCACTATTTACGTTTTTGGGATCAACAACAAAACTAATATTAGGTAGTTAGAAATCGTGTTTATTATTTTCATATCTTAATTTTATATATTAGACTTGACCTACAGGCATTTGACCGCTATTTCGCCTGTTCGTGACGATGCGGCCGAAAATGGAACATCTTGTCTTGGAACAAGCTATTCACTCTAGCCTTGAAGGCGTCCAGATTATATATTATATTATTATCTCTGCTTAAGATATGTACCTACTAGTTTTATGCCGCAGCTCGTTCTATTTGGAAGGTCAGCATGCCCTCCTCCTCATGGAGGGGGACTTTTATAGGCTGATGATACGATGTTAAGGGGAAAAAAGGTAATGCATAACAGAAGAAGCCGTATAACCCCGATGAAGTTTACTTAATCTAAAATATTCATTCGTCGGGGGTTAAAAAACGTTACTTTTCATAATATTCGTTGTCATAAAGATTATAATATGTCTCTTTGTAATAGTAGACACACTTTTCAACAAATTTCTTAAATATCAACAAAAAATCGCCGTGTCGGACTACTACCGGACTATGTAGGCATTGGGAGCGACGTTTTACATATTATGCGACGGGATCGACGTGGGAACTGAATTGGTTTTCGTGCGTTGCGTGTGTTTCGTGTGTTTTTTATGCGGACGGCATTCAATAACGCGACGTGTTGGTTTTATCAAAATTCCGTCGTGCAGCGAACAAAATGGCTATTTTATGAGTTGTGGTGAGGATACTTATTTTTTTTAAACTAGTGGGCCCGGCGCGACTTAGTTCTCGTGATGTCGACTAGTTTGATAAAGAGGTGTATGTAGGGGTAAATACAACTACTTGAGCCCTAACTTCCCTTTTTTATTGCTTATAAACCTTGCTCTTGAATCTCTAACTATTATTGAAAACCGCATTAAAATCCGTCGTGTAGTTTATAAGATCTAAGCGTATATGTATATACATAGGGATAGGCTGCGGGAAGCGACTTTGTTTTATACTATGCACAGTAACTGTAACCAGTTCAAGGTTTCAGAAAGTAAGTTTTTTAATTTGATTTATAACATGTTACAGAGACTTAGGCCTGGAAATGTCCCGACAGAAAAAGAATACACATATACCTATGCACATTCACGTTGTTATATACCATGTATAAAAGATTGGCGGCTTTCTAAAATCTAAATGCAATTACCAGCGGACAAAATACTTAGGCCACCTTTAAAATGTGATTGAATTCTTTGGTTGAGTTGTTTATTGGTATGCTCGTGTTAGAATTAGATAATCTGTGGGCCAGATCGATTGTCAAGTGTCAACAAGGTGAGAGTAAGATGGTCCGTGGTCATGGGTGTTTTTTGTTTGGAGAGTTGATGGTCGGTGGTGGAACTTCTGTTTTGGATACAAACTTGTCAGGATGTTTTTGTTTGTGAAAATACAAATATTGATTTTAACTCTAATTTGCGTTCTAATTTACTGAGAAGCCTGCCCCACTATGACTTGTTTATTTTGTAGAGCCTTTACAACAGAAAATGATGAGTCTCCGTCTAAATTAGACACGGTCTAGATAAAAGTCACAGTGTTCATAGAATACCTACATAATACTAGCAACTTCTCTATCGATACAAAATACCCATGACCCAACAAAGTAAGACTGTAACAGCGCGGACATCCTATGACAGCTTTTGTTCTGCACTTCCTTGTCAGGGGACACAATAGCTAAGTATTACACAAAGGTAGTTGAGTGAAACACTGTTTAGCGATTTCATAACGGTTTTTAAGAAGTTAAGAAGTTGACTACAAATTCTGAAACAGCTGCTGAAATTATTGACAGAAATGTGTGGACAATATGTTTGGTTCCACAAACTCATTCTGGATTTGTATATAAGTTGGCGTTGGAGTAAGTATATTAGTTGAATGCTAATCGATGCAGATGCAGATGGCAGTCGCTCCACTGTAAACTTACATTATTGGAACTCCACTGTAAGTAATTATCTGATCTGCCAAATCCTGGATCATGCTAAAGGACCCCAAGGCCTCATACGCGAGACCACAACACACGACACTTATTGGACTCATTCTGGATGCTCACCGTCTGATATGATGCTAAAAATCCAAATTTTTTTGTAAATACGTTCATGTTTCTAAATTGACGTGAATATAAGCACTTCTAGAATAGCATTTGGTATCTAGAGTGCCGCAAACCTATCTAACCCGGTGGCCAAAAGTGGAACTAAGTGACGCCATTTTGAAATGTCACTTCGTTGTCAACAACAGCGCCGCCATCACCTGGTTAGATAAGTCTGTGACACTCTAAATTGAATTGACTGCTTAAAATTAGAAACGTCAGATTCAAATTACTCCTGTCATTTGATTTTGACAGTTGCACATAGATATATGAGCAAAGTGTTTTAGCGGTCCCTAATTAAAATTAAGATTTTAAGCGGCCGCTCTAGTATCGTATCGCTCTATAAAATACATATATCGTCCTGTAACATTACTATTTAAATGTGGGGGATACACTTTTTTACTAGGTATGTAGTATTGTACAGTCTTCAAACATAAGGCTACACAGAAACTCTAAGTTTTGCATAGCCCTTGTATGAGTAACGATCACTATCTCAAATAATAATATATTTTTATTGGAAATTTGACACTACTTTCAGTCATAGTCAGTTACATAACAAAGAAAATGCAGTTGAAAAGATAGCGTACCTTACAACGGTTTTATTTGTTGTCCCCCACCCCCATTTCAGTAGCCAAGCCAAGGTCATCAGCTATTCCAGCCAACCCTAGCGCACGATCCCTGGCTGCGGGCCATGGGCTGGCAAATTTACCGCTGAAGCCGAGTTGGGATTTACCGCTAGAAAGAGTTCCATAGGAAATCGTAGCTTCGGAGTGAAAGGGCCTAGTATAGTAGCAGTATACTTATTTGCAGCCAGAGCAACGTGTTTCGGAGTTTAGGAGGTTGGCATTACGGTGACACTTTCTACCGTTTGTAAACCGATTAACATAACAAAAAGATACGATTCTATACAGTTAGGTTTAACAAAAATGCAGGCCTGCAGGTGCGTTGTTCCAGCGGCGACAACATGCCTAATGCATTCCAAACCGGAACAACAACGCAGGTATTGTTACTTGGCTGCAACAATAGATCCCTCCCACGAGGATTTCTGAACTGAATGAAATTCCATATATAGCGCGACATTCTTGTAAAACATGCAGAAATTTTAAGCTCTTTTTCATAAATGAGTAAATATAGGTACCTAAGTTCCTGCGTAGTCCTCATTTTAGTGTGTTATCCTCTTTTAATTGCCTTTCTGTATGAATTCCCAAAAATGCTTTCTTATGTATTTAATAGATAACTTTCGTTACTTGTTGTTTGTAAAGTTTTCTATGGCAGGTGGTCCATGGGCACAAATTAACTTTTCTGAGCCCTCACTCTATCGATTTAACACTTTTTTAAACGCTGCTATAGGCCACTAATCTTGTACTTACTGGTTCAGCGGTTTCACCTTCACCTTAATTTATCAGTAGGTCAGTTTCTGCCTTTGTAGGTACAATATACAAATCAGATATAATGCAATAGGGATGTCCGTATATAAGTAGGTATATAGGGACTATTATTATAGATACCTACACTCACATTCTCCTTTATTGTAGTGGAGCACATTAAAACAACAATCACTTCCCTAGACTTGCTGGCGCGGATCGTATACCGCTATTCAGTAATATTGATACTTTAATAATCGGGCTTCATTATTATTATCTTAATTATTATTGATACGACCACGTGTTTGGGAACTCGATAATACGCTATTTTAGTTGTTGTTTAGATATCCTTTGTGTTACAATGTGTTGTGTTCGGGTTTTAAGCTTGGAACGATGAAATATCATCTATTTTGTCGAGATTTTGTGACTATGGAGAACAGCAGATGATCAAAAGTTTTTACAACTTTTTTACTAATATAAGAAATTCGAGATTTCGTACTAGAAAAGATACTAGTTTTATCACAATAAACTATAAGTAAATTAACGACGGGAGCCAATAATAATGCTTTCTAAGACCTTTGAATCGAATCGATAATTTTCAGCAGTTTATTTATGACATATCTATATGTTACATAGTAGTAAATTGTAACCATTCTCTTGCGTTGAAGTTTCTGACTTAATATTTTTTTCCGTTTAAGAAGTGTAAAAATGTTTACGGCATTATTTTTATATCATTGAATTTCTTTTTTCCTTTTATCCCACCCGTTTTTTTCCATTACTTTTATCACCAACCTCACTCCAACACATTCGTGTGACACAACAATATAATCTGGTTCAAACGTCATGTGGCAAAAGCACCAAGACGCGCGGTCGCGGTATCTGCGCGTGCGCCGCTTGCGACACCGCGGCCCATTGAGCGCGCGTGGGCGCGGCGTAGTAAACATCGCGGTTAACTGCCGAGGTGGGATGCTGGCCGGAGGAAGCGAAAGAGATTTAGGACCGAAGTAATGTGAGCGAACCTCTTGGGAGGAAGTATTTAAATTGGTACAATTATGGTGATAGCACTGCCTCTACAATGTGGCGGACATACTTCACTAATAGGTTGTTCTCTATACTCTAACCGCACCGGTTCGAAAATACGAGTGTTTGGAGTTGGACTTGTGTGTCAATCTGTGTGTCAGACCTCGAACGGATGGACCGATTTCGATGCTGCTTTATTTGAAAACCAGTGTAATCAAGATGGTTCTCTTCTGGGTTTCGATAAAACCTGTCCAGTATTTTGGGAAATATTTAAGTATGTTACGTAAAACTATGATATATTACCATACGCCATATGATATTACCATACCAAATGTTTTACCACCCAACTAATATAATGCGTTAGTTAAAATTGTAACCATATCTGCAATATTAACTTTGAAGTTCGCGTCAAAGGAGCCGGGCTCTAACTAACAAAGCTGCCGGAGCTTCGGAAGCACAGGTTCATTAATTGAGACGAGGACTGAGCCACAAAGTAAATGGCCGCACCAAGACTGAGCTGAACTTGTGTTGTTGATACTATCATTTACCTACTGGCTACCTATCTTCCCATTATATAAGCCGGAAATCAGGCATATAGCACAAGAATACAAATAGTTTCTTGTCCGCATAAATAGTTGGACCTACTATAGCCTTGACAAAATGTAGTAAATGTATTGATGGTGACCTGTAAAACGTCAAAAATAAACCCGTGAATGAGCTTAGCCTATGAATATTGAATGTGTTTGTCGAATGGAAACCTCGACAAGACTTTTATTGCTTAGTCTTTGTGTACTACATATTTTATGCTTCACACACAGGTCATGTCTCTGCAGCTTTGATGTCAAGGCCGATAGCGACTGTTCGGCTAATTTTGTTCGAAAAGCTATGATGTCAGCAATGTGTTTAGATTTCGAACAGAAAGAGAGCTCACTGGAGTCATTCCAATTCCTAAGAATGCAATACCTGTCTGTATAATGCCGGAATGAGTTTATTTTGACATCCTACTAATATTATAAATGCGAAAGTTTGTAAGGATGGATGGATGTTTGTTACTCCTTTATGCAAGCACAGAACGCATTTTGATGAAATTTGCCAGTCAGTTAGCTTAGCACAACATCACTTTATTGATCCCGGAATTCATTGTGGTTGCCGCAGGAACGGGTCTGGAACGTTGGTGAATTTTACGCAGACAAAGTCGCGGGCAAAAGATAGTAATATAGTTCATCTTATGAAGTATGGCACTATCTTTATATAGTATATAAGCTCTCTAGATATTTTAATCTCCGCAACGGATTTTAATGCGTTTTTAAACAATTGATAGTGTGCTTCAAGAGGAAGATTTTTAAGTAAGAAAAAAAGGGTAGGTAGGGTAAAGTGGGTACGCGAACGAAGTCGCGCCGGGTCCACTAGTAAAATATAAAAAATGAATACAATAAGTACCTACGGAACTCTTCTGCCACGGAACCCTCTGATATCTGAGTAATTCATTCAATGAGCTCTAAGATAGTTACGGCCTCTATTTAAACAGTGGTAAAAAAAACTAGTCCTAATGCCTCTAATAAACCTAAATGTGGGTAGTTACCGCAACGGCGCAGGCGTGTACACACAGACGGCCACACGTATCGGCGGTTGTCATGGTAAATATTGCTGGCGCATAACTGTATCTTGCGACCCACGTTCCTACCTTAGTTGACGTGACTAGAAGCTTGATGGTTTGTGGACAGAATATCGCATCTCGAAGAGTACGAGGGCGTGGGAAAAGGGCTAAATTGTTTTTGAATTTTTATTATTTAACAGTTTATTGTTCACATGAAATACATAACAAATAACAGGCAAAGTAATAAATGGCACAACAGGTGCTACTTATTTCTAAAGAAATAAGAATAATAATTTCGTAGCAAAATATTAGCTTCATTTGTAACAGGTCTATGGTCTATCGTAAATAATGCACGTCAGCTAGTTTGGTTTCGTAAATCGGTGTATCTTTTTTTTTAATTAGACTAGCAAGACACTTGACCGGCATCTCAACTGCTGGTAAGTGACGATGTAGCCGATGGTGGAGAATGTCTGTCTAAGAACAGTCTATTCACTCTAGCCTTGAAGGCATCTAAATTATAAAAATCAGGGAACACACTCGCACTCTATCGTTTTGGCGCCAAGAACCGACAACAATCGAGGAATAAGGCGAAAACGCGGCATGAAGCCGTAAAGAATACGCGAAGCGGTACTATACTCATTATTCGCGGGTAGTTCGCGGCTTCGCGCGCGATTCGCACGGGATATTTGGAGGGACCTTTAGAAGCTGTCCAATTGGCAGCGGTCAGCGATCATGGTCGTACGACGCGCGACGGTCGTCGCCCGACCAATAGGAGACTTCAAAACCGTCCGTCGCACGACCATGGTCGTATGACCGTTGTCAATTAGGACAGCGCCTTAGAGGCTGACGGAGCATGACAAGCTTTGTAGTTTGTGTCTCGCTTAGTACAGCGCAAAATTATCTCGCGCGACAAAACCCGTATGCTACGGGTGCAGCTAAGACCTAAGAGTTCTTAATGATGATAGGATAATAACTGAAGTGAAGAATAACTTGATCAAAATAATTTTAATGGTAGTGTTTTTATCTTGTTATTTTTAACCGCCAATGCGAAAAGAAGGGTTATGTAACTTTGAAGTGTGTATAGCTCCCGAACGGGTGGACTGATATCGATGCAGGATTTTTATATGAAAGACATATTAGTCAAGATGGTTCTTAGCTTTCAATAAAATCACTTCTTCAATCAAAAACTTAAGAAATATTTGAGTATTATCGTCGATTTTTCGACATCGGTCTCTGTCTCTAGTACGGTAGGTACTCTCATTTATGTCGGCGTTTGCTTTGACCACAAACTCATCCAATATCCATCCAGGGCTTCTGCAATCCATTTCTTGGAACACTAAAGATTATTTATTGTCACCCATAACAGTAGTGGGACAGTTTTCATTCCAATGCAACCGCAATCAGGTCGCAACCAGGAAGTGGTTATAAAAGTGGATGCACTAAGAACAATACGAATCCCCGTCGCTGAATGTATGTGGCGAATTTAATGGTCCTCGGAAAACCGATAGAAACAATAGAGGTGCCCCCAATGCCGCTCCTGTGTCGATAAAACTTTAATAGAGTCCAATCGGAGCATAAAGTGGCACAGCGACTATCGACTCGATAACGTGAGCTCGATAAACATAATAACTATGTACTCGTAGTGTACGCTTCCTTGTATTGCAATGGATGTATTTATTGCCTATTAATCTTCCGCCATCTTGGATGTGATGGGTTGCATCTGGCGAGCGGTTAAAGTAAATAATGCACTTGCGTGTTTATTTTGAATTGTCTGCACCGTCGATGTTAATTGGGGATGTGTACTTTGTGTTTTTGGGGCTAAGTATTACTGTTCCTTAGTGGCGGGCAACGCATTGGTAGCGCCTCTGGTGTTGCTGATGTCCATAGGCGTGCGGTGACCACTTGCGATCAGGCGGCCTGTATGCCTGTTTGTCTGCTGTATTACATAAAAAAAACGGTGAGACTCTATCCTATCTAATCTAATATTGTAAATGTGAAAGTAAGTGTCTGTTACGTGTTCACGCCTAAACCACTGAGCAGATTTGGATAAAATTTATCAAGGTGATAGATAGATGATTGATTTGGTGGGAAGCATAGGCTAGTTATGTCTCGTCAATAATTAAACGAATTTCATGCGGACAAAGTCGCGGGAAAAAGCTTATGTAGAGGAAATATTTCAACATGGTAAACTCCGAGTAATATTATAAATAACAAAATACAAGATTATTTTTATTATACTTCTGAACACCACACGTGACAAAAATAATAAACTAACATTATACTTACATAGCTAAAGGGTCTACCGGTTTTCTGTATGGTGTCGTCGATTTATATAACAATGACGTCCACAGTATTTATGTATGTATGTATGTATGTATGTATGTAATCTCTTTATTGCAACAATTATAACATTACAGGAAATAAAAATACAGTTTATAATGCAAAGGCGAGCTTATCCCAGTAATATCGAAACCACTTCTAACACTTAATATCTACTAACACTTGCGTCTATATCGTAGTAACCTGACTAATAATGCTCCATTTAGATTCTATAAAACGGATTCAGAGACTCATAAACATCAACCAACGGCCGTCGAAATTCGAAAAAGGAGCAATAACATTTAGATAGGTACCAAAACTAATCGGAGCTAATAGCTACAGTATTTGTTCTGTATTCTTAGCCTGATAATGGATACGGTTGGTGAGGCGCGAGATGACAGTCGAAGGCATAACTTTAGTTCCAGTCACTCAGAGTGTAAGTGTTTTGTACAGGCTTTTATTTAACTTGCAATGTTTGTAAGTATGAAGGTATGTATGTTCGGGACAAATCTTGAAGACCTAATTTGACCCAGTTCCCGGCGTTCAATTGACCTGATATTTGGTATACTTCTATGTAACTTGGATGACAATGAATTAAATGGTACCATGGAGCTGGTCTGATAATGAAATCGGACTACTACTGAACTAATAAAAGCAATAAGCCCCCCCGTGTTTGGGCTCTTTGAAATGCTCTTGATGAGTACTATACTCCTAGGTGATATTCAGGGTCTGATAACGGAAGGTGGGCATAAACACTCGTAAACTACGCATGATAAACCCATCGAGTTTGGGCTCGTTTGATTGGTCTTGAGAAGTACCCTGATCGTAAATGGTATCCAGTTAAAACTGAGCTCGTTTAAAAGCTTGTTATGCGTTTTTTTCCATTTGGTAACTTAATATAATAGACGAAGGCAAAGGAGTTCGCTCGTCACCTGACGGAGAGTGATCACCGCCGCCCATACACACCCTTAACAGCCGAGGAGTCGCGAATGTTTTGCAGGCCTTCGAGATAGGTGTCTCTTCTGGAAGGTTTCGATGTCGTAATTAATATAATAGACGAAGGCAAAGGTTCGCTCGTCACCTGGCGGAAAGTGATCACCGCCGCCAATAGACCCTCAACACCCGGGAAGTCGCGAATGCTTTGCAGGCCTTCGAGATAGGTGTCTCTTCTGGATGGTTTCGATGTCGTTAGTGTAGTAATCTAGGTGTAGATATGTAAACTCGATTAACCTTTCCAAAACAGAGGTTAACTGTCGAATAGAGACATCACCATAACGTTATCAATTTAATTGTCACCCGATATCTACATGATGAAACGTCACTGGCCCATTTTCGAATGTCGTTGTTGAATATTTATAGTGTTACTCTTTATCAGGTACCCGTATGGCATGTGGGAGTTTGACGACCTGCTTTCCGATATTTTTATGGTTATTTGAGCACCAGACATAGACCAGGTTATTTCGTTGTTAGGTTAGACAACAGTAGCATAGAGTAGTGTCAAGTATCAGCGAAAATTATTACGGAGGTAGGTTCCTCACTCTAACCGCTACAATTGGGTATCTCCTTGCCTGATACTGCTTAAGTTATAAACACTTATTATTATTTATTTATTTATTTATTTAAAACTTCATGCACATTACAGTACAAAGGCGGACTTAAAGCTACATAGCTTTTTCTACCAATCAACCAGAGAGCAATAAACAAAAATTACATGGCGGTGCAACAAAAAGGTTTTCCTTCCTTCTTTTCTCTTGAAAAGAACATAAAATAGACTAAACATAAAATAAAATTTTAAAATAATAAGTAATTTTATGGTACATATCAAATATTTGCAGAGACAATAAATAGAAAGTACAGAAACACTAATACCCATAACACATGGAGGTATTATTATTAACAAAATATTAAAATAGGCTATTTTTTTAAAGTTATAACTATAAAAGTGAGCTTGGCGTTAATATCCCGGTTGTGCTCTCTCGTGGGCACGGAGTCTGCCTTGACCATGATGCTGGGTTTGGCATATCAGGTAATTACAGTGGAATGAATGCCGTTTAACCTCCGTGATCCTTTTAACAAGGGAATCTGGTTTGCATTTCAGTCAATCAGGTGATCAAACAAGATATTTTTCCTCACAGTAAGAGCTCGGCTGGGCGCGTGATATTTGACAATATTTTCACGCGACGCTCTGTTATCTTCCAAATATTAACCTAACCTATATAACAGATAAGCAATCATTCAATTTCATTTCTCTAAACTTCCTACTTCTCATTTGACAATAATGAATATAAGCCTGTCAAATGGACTTGATTAAGTGAAACGGTCGTGTCGAAAGTGTGGCCCTTGGGTTTTATTTTGTGAATATGCGGTCAAGCACTTTTCTCTTCCCACGCAATGCTGATGAAAGTGCATGCACAAAAGAAAGCCGAGTTTTCTATACATTACACTACACCGCACTTTGTTGCATAGTTTCCCATAGGTGAATGCCCTACATTGTCATTTGTCCCTCAGTGAATAAGGCTAGTATTTTAAGACTTTCCTGGACCTGCTTTAGTATTTAGTATTTAAGTAGGTAAGTTTCTCTGTTGGACTGATGATCTTATTGACACATCATCATAGTTATTCTAAAATGTTATAGAAGCGTATGCTTTTACTTTCGTTTTCCAGTCACAAACTGTGGCTGATCTGTGTAGGTAACGGTTATTGTGTGATACATTCAATTGAATGTACCTTTGTATAATAAATATATACCTAAATTGAAGACCTAAATACAAAAGATTTCAATTGAATATTTATTTATCATTTTCTTTTGGTTACATATAGTGTTCTGTTGAAAAAACATAATGTTTTCTAGTTTCCTAGTACATACATACCTATACATATACACACTCACGCCCGTATCCCGTGCCTAATCTATTCATTTATTTATTTATTAAACATTTTATTGTGCACAAAAAGAAGTATAGTATCTACGATCATGACATACCTCTTTCGCCTCTTCTCACTCACTCTACCCATGGTCGCTTAGAGCCTGATTCTTTGAATGACCTACATATATAAAAAAATTCATTTACACACATGCCAGTATTATACCGAATCCCCACAGACGAGCTGCGTTTGCGCATCTGACCACGTAATTTCCAATTACGCTAAGCTCACACTCTCGAGTATGCACGTGGCTTCACAACCCCGGGGGTGGCTGCGATGACAATAGCGCATCCCTCTCCAGCCCCCATCCCTTGCTTCCATGCACTTGATGACAATACCACCCCTATTTATGCTCAAAACGAGATTGGACAAGCATTAGTCTAACTAAAAATCAACCAATTCATTTTGAAATGTTTTGGGGCGATTTCTTTCAAAACTAGTGAAAGATTGATGTTTATTATCTCTATTCTTTATGTTTGGTGTGCTTATATTTAGTAAGAAATAATGACGATCTATGGACATTTATTTCTTAACGATTTGATATTTCTAATTTTTTTGTCATTCTGAGTTAGAATAACAAAAGGATCATCAATCATCAAAATTGTTGCCAACTGTCCGGACTGGCAGCATCATTATTCGAGTTCTTTGGGCTTTCTCAAAAGCCTAGCCTTTGTCAGTAAACATTATTAGTTAGTAGGTATCAAGAAACACTACCAACTCCCGTGAATAATGTATGTACGCCAGTATAAGAAGTTGATATTGTATGCACGCCGTAGTATCCGTCAATCCCAGTTAGTAGCAAGCATTATGGAGTTTAAAATATACCAGACTATTATGCCTAGGATAGGCCTGCACCCCAGCTGATAATGAAAACAACCACCCCCTCTGACGATGACACCATTGTGATCCAGTAATTGAAATTGGGTATATCGATTAAATCGCATATCGACTTTACCACTCGCAGTTGTATAGAGATACACTTCTAGCGGCGGCTATTTTGGTGCCAGATGGGACTAAGTAGGGAATGTAATTATTATTTTGTTTGTTTATTCTTTTGTATGCTATGCTACATAGTTGCTTTAATTTTGTTCGTGAGAGCGCGTTATTACTTGTTTAGGAGGTTCGTAATCATATTGTAAAAAGGAACACTGAATGTTACGTTCAATTTGAATATGTAATTCACGTAGTAGCTATTACGTGCAATAAACAGTTCGGTCTGTACAATTTACACATGTACTATTTTTTGGTCTCTGGTATTGCTGATGTCCATAGGCGGCGGTGACCATTTTCCATCAGGTGGCCCGCATGCTTGTTTGTCTGCCGTACTATATATTTAAAAAATATATGTTCTATTCTCCTACTACCAATACCACCTTATAATTATGATAATCAAAGTGATTTACCTTTATCAATCAACACATCACATAAAAACCTTAAGTAAGTAAGTATTAGTACCAACCTTTCCTAAACCTTTGCCTGAGAACAAGGTAGGCATATTTCTATTTGCTACTTTGTGCTGACAACTTGTTGCATAATACACAACCGATCGTACGTAACTTGTTGGCAATTATTATTTATTAACCATGTCATCATAATGTAATCAATCATCCCACATATTAGATTGAACGACAACTGCGTCAAATCGTTAATGTTCTGACATTGTGTTAGGCTTTCTTTATTGTTTACTGGGTAGTATATAATTTGTTGCGGCTGCAAAGACAATAGATATTAAAATAATACAATAATCATCTTGGCGTTAATGTCCCCTCGTGCTCTCGAGAACGAGGGCCCGGGGTCTGCCTTGACCATGATCCAGGATTTGGCGATCAGGTAATTACAGTGGAGCGACTACCATCTGACCTCCGTGACCCTGCGACAGACAATAGGTATTAGGTTCTTACTAATAGTTCTAAACTTGACTGTCGGTCGACGCACCCCATCCCCATGGGGTGTCGCATCCGATGAAGTCTGAAAATGCTTCCCGGCTACAAGCATCCCCAGGCAGAGTTCAGCGTGTAGGCGCTAAGGTCCTTACGCAGCAAGTATAGGATGACCAGCCGGCCGGCCGCGCTGGTATTCATGAGAGTTCTCCGCCTCCCTTCTCGGATAGTCCAGAGGGCGCCCTTTACAAAGTGGCGGTCCATAGTCTCTGCCTACCCCACCTGTGGAACACAGGCTTTATGTATGTGCCCTTTACCCGTAGCGATAGGCGCAATAAGAAAAAAAGAAATGGACTGTCAAACATTCTTTTCGCAGTGAGAATGACTGTTGAATGGGCCTTCTTATGTTGCAATATCTTTGAAGTACCTTGGTTTTGGCCGAAGAGGTAGGTAGTACTAGTAACCGCAAAAAAAAGGTTCCTGCGTCATATGTCACACTAAAGTATATCTCGTTACCCTATATGCACTGAACGTGCATAAACATGTTACGTCGATTTAGTCAATGAAAATGATAACATTGTGATAAGAATTAGGTATAATTAAACTCGTACAATTCATAGCGTGATAATATTGCGCCGTACACATTTTCAATTATCAATTTTTATCTTTTTGAATTACGTATTTCTATCTTTTTAAAAAGTTTAGTCCAGCCAGCTTTTGGAGTTGGGTCCAACGACAACAAAAATACCATTTCAATCCGTCGAGATTCAAATATCCATTTCGCAGGCTCCATATCACGGATGTCTCAAACAATTACGCCAATTTAACCTTTAATTACTCATCTCACCGTTGTGAACCAGACCAGGAACCGATCCCACAATAAAAGCATTGAAACTAAAACACCAAGCGAGGTGTCACATGTCTTGAAAGGATCGCCCTTTCGAATTGTCTAACGGTAGTGTGTAAGTGTATACGAGGGTATAGTGTTACGGCGAACCGACACCGTGGCGGATGGTGTCGCTAGCTTCCTGGTGCCAGGGCCAAGGATCGATGATCACAGGTCGCCAAGCTGGATGGTAATTGAGGACGTCATTACAAGGCATAATTAATCTATCTGCTTCCTAGTATTTGGTTCACTCACAGGTACTGTTGTCATGTTCGTATTTTTACTTGATTTAAATAGACTCGCGCCAACTAACACTAGACTTAAACCGAGAAAATGTTGTCTGAGATAGCCACGATAGGTACACCTTACGCAATAGATATTCTGTTCAAGTTTGTGTCCTCTTCTTCATTCTTATGACGTGTATCTTTCAGCTATCCGAGTCACTTTAGTCCACGTACCTTTATTATGCCTACCTACTGGTACACGTTACCTGCGAGTGTGTTCCCTGATCATTATAATCTGGACGCCTTCAAGGCTAGAGAGAATAGGCTGTTCCTAGACAGGCAAGCTCCATCTGCAGCCGCATCGTCACTTAGACCAGGTGCGATGGTGGTAAAAAAAGATATTGAACTTTAACGTACTTTGATGGGGTTTTATGGGATATCTACAGTGCGTAAGCCTTCTACTCGACAAAACTAGGCATTAAAATGCGTTTTAATGTTAGAAGCTACACGTTGTTTGTAGAATTTGTGTTTAAACTTTTGTAAAGGCCATTATTTTTAGCAAACCACCAGTATCGAACACGGTACACACAAAATAGAATAATTACCCACAAACCCCACAATGTATAGTTGATGCACTGATTTACAATTATCCTCTAGTTCCCGATTTATCGCCATTCAAATCACTATACGGTCTTATCCAGCTCATGTCAAATAGCCATAAAACATGGTTTAATTGGACCATTTCAATCAGCCCTTTTAGGGCACACTCGACTGTAACTGTACAGCATCTATAAAACGGTTTACGGCGCAGTCCCTAATAAAACTGGCAGCCAATTTTGAAGTTTTTACTGTCTTTCCACAGCATTTGATGGCAGTTTGACATCGTACAGTCTGCTCTGTATTGTCGAAGTTGGTAAAAAGAAAATTATCCTTGTTCCAGCGTTATCCTCCGCGGCGCAATTGGTACCTAATGTCAGCAGTTCTTCGTGCTTTTAGCAAATACATATGTCGTAGTCAGATAGTTAAATTAGCCGTCTAATGTAATGGCTAGATCGTTTGATTGAAATGACAATGTCCGGTGTTTGCGGAACTAGTCCAGGCATTCATTAATCTTTACATGAACGCCGGTTTAGGGTACTCTTCAAGTCTTGACCTGACCTAACTGATTGCTTAATTACCTAATTATCTAGTGTATATCCGTGGTGAGTTTCTCTCCTGATTTCTAGTATTGACCTGTGCCTATTTTGTTTTACACTGTCTCCGATTTTTGAGGGCGGAAATCGTAATAACTATTTTTTCCTATTCCTACTTATTACTTAATTTAATTTGTTACGGGTTCCAAGACAGTATTAGGCATATCCTCAGGCGCGCCTGAGTCTCAAAACTCAGGACCAGTGTATGGTCGCCGCTGTAGATCCTGGCAACACAGGAGGTGCAGCGGTGGGAATGAGTTGTGGGGCAAAGTATTTGCTTTAATCAAGATGTAATATTGACAAATATACTCCCTAAGCTATTAGATCAACCCTACTAGAGTTCTACTAACGCTTAGCTAACCGCTATTGATACCATGTCTATATCCGTGATCAGAAACTGAAGTAAATATAAAGCGCATTCCTATTGATATCTATCTTGAAACTTTTTCCTGCCATTCTTTGTAGGCATACTGGTACAAGTGCATTTAATATTGTGCAGCTACTGCGTGTGTGGGAATGGGATGGAGATATAGCATCAATGCGTGTGTGGAGGAGAGGGTAGATGTGCGCCGGCGCAATAAACAAGGCACGGATTAGATACGTAGGCACTGTTTTATGAGAAAGTCTTCTAAGAAGCCACTGTGTGGAACGAGTCTCAATTATAAGTGTGGTTGCTTACCGAATAAAAACGCTCGTCTAAGCTGTAGCGTATAATAGTGAAATTCACATTGTTAAAAGAATAATTTTTGAGTTAATGCTAATTAATTACATGGGCACTTTTAGTTTCGTTTTCTAATCTAAATAATTATAATATTTACTCGTGTTAATTTGTTCATACGTTAACATTGGAAGTTCGTAATTAGCGCCATAAAAAATACTACATTAATAAATCTCATAATGATCATAACTTTATGCATAAAAAGTGTCTAACTGATTTTAACTGTGTCTGTGTATTACTTTGAAGTGTGTTTGAATACTGTATCTACTGTATTATGTTTTGAATGAGCAATAAAGTGTTTATCTATCTGTATATCTATCTGAGAAGACCGACCACCTACATCCAAGTGCATTGTCACCAGCTTATAAAACACCCATAAAGTTCTAAATTATACATAACTGATGCGTGATATTATGCGGCTAGATGCACGGACAATGCCAATACTTATGCGTTTAGTCGTAGCAAGTCAATGGACCGAACACATACCTACTATACAAGACTTCAAGATCGTGAGACAATGCGATCCTATTTGATGTCGAGGAGGATATAAAATGATACATTGGCAACATTTTACGACTATAATATGAAAGCTGACCCGGGCCCAGCTCATACTATAAAGTTTATTATGATTTATTCGACGACGGTTACGAGGAAACGATACAAACCATTCCGTATATCAGGTGTCGTCGAGGAAAGAAATGTTGTTTATGGTGCTCGTTTAATTTCAGATCTGAATCTGAGATTGGTTTCTAATTCAGGATTAGCAATAATTGAATCTACCTATACGTACTTATCTCTTCTAAGAGTAAAATTTTCATATTCTTGCTGACATTGTGATTCTCCTCCATCATCTGTTATTGCAATTACAAACTGATAGGTAATTTCTGAAACATGCAAAAGAAATGTAATTAATAATAATCATCTTGGGGTCAATTTAGGGTTAATATCCGGGTTGGGCTTTCACGCTCGAGGGCCCGTGGTCCACTTTCACCAAGATCCAAGATTTGGCAGATCAGGTTAATATGCCACAGAATTCTGTCTATTTTCTGATCTTCAGAAATCATAGGGGGATCGCTTTAAAGACATTCCTTGACGTCCCCGTGACTCAAAGGGATTGATACTATATTTGTTGATAGCTACAAGTCTACACGGCAGAGATTTTCATAACAATTATTACTCTACTACTAAACGCACGATAATCGAAACGCTTTATTGTCAATTTAATTTTACAACATGTACGTACATTATGTACCTACATTGCGTAACAATCCTCCTACGCGATAACTTACGCTTTCACCGTGGCATTTAGCACTAAAGCCTAGCCGAAAACCTAAAACAAACAACAAAAGGTTCCGAAGTTTCAATCGTTAGCTTCGATCAGTCATGCTTTCTTCACTTCCAATTTGGGCGAGAAATTCGCGAGAACTGCTATTATACCTAAGTCAGACCAAGCTAATGTTATTTCAGCTACGCCATGTTAGTTCGTTCAATAATTTCGAAGTTTACTTTAGTCTCTAGTTTTACTACTTGTACTATGTTGTACAAGTCAGCTTACTTAGCATTACTTCAGCTTTTCTTATTGCAACATTTGCATGATAAATGAACCTGGTATCTACGTCGACTGTCTACAAAACATCTGTTCGTTCTATAGACCTTCATTTGCGAGTCGCGATGATGCAACTCGCAACAGTACCGTCTCGATAATTTTCCGACACAAAAACATTTGTAAATAGACATAAAGAGTCGATGTGTTTGTTCAGGGCACGACGACCTACTTGCTCGCTACTTCATACCGAGACACCCACTGCAAGAAGACCCAAATCTATGCATTATCCATTAGAATGGAAAGCTCAAGATTCAGTGGAGGTAACAACTACAGAAGTTAGATCTGCAGTTGCAACATTTGAAAAGAGCTTGAGAGACCAAATTATAATGGTTCACACGTACCTACCTATTCAGAATGCAAAGACAAAGTACCGGTAATCTACAAAACGGCCCTCTGACATGTGACACTTTCCTTGATCAGGGCTTGGCCCGAGTCGTTAGCAAAGCACAGTACTACGGGGTCGTTTTGCAACTATCTAGCAAGTAAAGCTAAAATGTGATATTATGCACACCACGGCTTATTATTTAAGTTTAAATAAAAAGTGACTCTCAAACGCGCGCGAAAAGACGCTTAAATATCAAAGGAGTTTCAAAGGAGTTGCGACTCTTTCAATATTTATGAAAACTTCTAGCATATTTAGTCTTTTGAAGACAACGGCTCGTTTAAGAAAAAAAAGCAAGTAAGGCGACTACAGGATTGAGTAAAATAATTTTGGTGAGAAGTACAAAATGAAGCAGTCAAAACCACTTGATTCTCCGAACCTTATTTGGTATGACAAAACACCTTACAGCCGACAATTCAATCAAGTGACGGAGTTCCGCGTACAAATACGGCGCGAAATTATCTTTTTAATTAATAAGTAAAAATAGTTTGGTAGCAAAAAGATCACAATGACACCGGCCGCTGGCCAGTCCGGCGCCTGCGCGTTGTGGGAAGAAGAAAAAATGTTAAGGCTAAGGCAACGTGATTATTAATCACGAGTAGTTGTGCGTAAACCGGAATAGAGGTGGACAGTTTAATAACTTGCGCAGGAGTGGAGTAAGCTGTTGTGACAACACGTCGGCTCTTGTAAAGGATAAGCTGGGATTAGTCCCGTTCTTCATGGGATAAAAAGTGTAATAAGATTAGCAACGAGAAGTCCTACCCTAACTAAGTATTGTATTGTATTGAATCGTCTTCATTCTATAATTTATTGTAAGCTTCTGTTCTACTTTGAGCATACATTTTTATTTCAAAATAGTGCAGATATCAAGCAGATATTTATATGTATATCTATCTACTTTCCCTAATGAGGTCTCGCCGGGTTGCCGCTATGATGTGGAACCGTGAAACACTTTAAATGTAGTTAATATTTAAATTATACTTTCATCATCATCACAGCCCGTAACAGTCCACTGCAGGACTTAGGGCATATCCCACGAAAGGAGAGGTTATTGCCATAATCTCCATGCTTAGCAGGTTTGGAGGGTTGCAGATCGCAGTTTTGTAATTATAACAATGGAAAACGCTGCTGCCCATTTTCCAGCCTACGGAGAATCTAGATTTTAAGCCTCGAAAACATTAGTCGCCTTTTACGACACCCACGAGTGTAAGGGGTTGGTGCTATTCTACTCTATCACACGGCATTATGCTGATTTAAATTATAAAAAAAATATTTAAGTTTAACAGGCATATAATCTTATATTCAGCATAATTCATGGTCACCCGTTACCCATGCATGACTCATCTATGTCTTGGAGCTAATTTGTACCAAGCAACGCTTGTTTTATTGACACAAAAAAGTTTATCCTTAACTTTACTACTTTACATAATTAATTTTAATAAATATAATAAATAGCGTAGTAAGGTTAATACGAGGTCAACATTTTATTACTTACTTTAAAATAATTATGCGAACACTCGTAAATTATAAAAGGTTTTATGTATTTAAATTAGCCAATAAATAACACGTACTCAATACCAAAGGTCCTAATGTGGAACCTTGTGGAACGCCATGAAAGGAAAGCGTTGGTTCTTTGTTAAGCATTCCATGGGTTAAAGTAGTAGTACTGCTTTGAGAAACAGACGTAGAAACGCTTAGATCATATCATATAACCTTCAATAGTACCTGTACCGAGATGGCTTAACATTTTTTTCTAAAACGAGAATGCTCTGCCGTGTTCCTTTTAGGGAAACTTGTTGGCAGTTCACTCGCACTAGATCGTGTAGGTCAGATACGTTACTATGATTTGTCGCCTGATAATGACTTCACAGTCCTATCGTATGATAAAGTGGCCATAATTGGTAAGTGCGTGTCTTCTTTTTATTGCTTTTATTTTCACCTGTCTATTGTCCCCAGTTTTGGTGTCTTCTGTAGGCGTCGACAGTTTAATATTTGATTCTATTGTAGTGCTCTTGCACTTGATCTGACGCTTATTAACTCCATATAATTTTTAGTCTTTCTAAGTATGAAATATATTAAATTACAACATCAGACCGAGTAAAAACATATAACATTGCCATATATGGAAGCGTTACTTACTTGTAACTAAGCGTAAATCTGTTACTAGTTAATTATTGATCAGATTATCTCGTGCTATGAATCTAGCTAACACAAAGCGCGATACAACTTTATCGCTTGTACCTACCTGATACTGCTCCAGTGACACGAGCAGATATGTACAGTAACGACTGTACGTATTTGCTCTAACACTGTCACCAATCACATTTATAAAATTATTAACGAATAGCATGGGGTCATATAATGTCTAATATTATATCTCAAATATAATGCTGATTTACTGCATTCTCCTCAAAACCGAAGCAAAATCACGCTATCATTCTTGTTTATAGAGGCCGACAGTGAACGTATAGCAGCAAATACTATAATAACTTTGCACACTTTACTCGCTGTTAAAACTGCGCTGAACCTCTGAATGGCACCTTTAACATTTTTCGTAGTGACTTTGCAATGCTGTTACGATCTAATGTCTTTGCCGTATATAAGTCAGTTATGATGCGATAAAACGTTATCGCCTCGCCATGCTAGCTAGTCGGTACTGCTTATTATAGCATTAATAGCCATAGCTTTCAGTTAAGCGGTAAGGCCTGCACATGATTAACGTCCGTGGGAATGCTCTCGCGCTTCCCTGGGAAAACGAGTTCCAACACTTCGTGTCCAATATCGAGTGCTGGATCGGTGCTGTGATTACTCGAATCTCGAATCGTGCGCAGCCGGCTGCCAATTCAGCTGTGGCGTCGGTGATTGTTGATCCTCTTAACCCTACTGAGGTTAGAGTTGGTTGTAATCTCTAATGTTTCTACAGCTTTGGACTTTTTGCTTCTGAGAAGAAAGAATGGGATAAAAAAGATAATAAATTATATTTTCCGTTTGTAGCACACTACATTTGAAGAATTAGGCAAACAAAACTAAAGGTGGTAATAAATTGGTACCATAAATACAATTGAAAAAAAAAGTGTTCGACGAATTGAGAATCTCCTCCTTTTTTATGTCGGGTTAACATGTCTTATAATTTTGTTGACGTACATATTATTTCTAATTTACGTTAAAATATTGACTTTTTTGGCAATAAAGCTGCCGCTACCTTCCAAGAAAATGTAAATATTTGTGAATGTACTGCTCACATCTACCATAACAACGTAAAGCCTCAAATTAATTAATTCAAACCTGTACTCACACTATAATGCAATTAGTCATGGAGTAAAATGTAGGTTAATATAAAAATCCTTGCTTATTACGAACAGCTAACGGCCGCTATCGCTACGTACACATACAGTCTAATCAACAGGATAAACAAAATCATGGACCAAGTCATAATAGCCTCGCATTGAATATCGCGGTATGAAGTGGTCCGTTTATGAATGGAGTAAATGTTGATGCAATTGCAAGTTGAAACGGAATCGCGTCGGTGAGGCAATGGGAGCAAGGCGTCCGTATCAAATTCACTCACTCGACATAGAACTGGTAATATTTGGAGCGAATGCAAACCAAGCTAAAAGGGATGGTAGTATAAACGTAAAGAGATTAATGCAACAATGTTAACTGTTATTTAGTAATTTAGTAAACTACCATAATCGCCTTCAACCGCAGCGTAGGATAGCCCCGACGAGATGGACGGACAACATTGTAAACGTCGTTCAATATATGCAAGAGGCACAAAGTCACATATGAGGGAGGCCTTTCGCAGCAGTTATGTGGCTTGGATGATGATGATGATGAAACTACCACTACCACCAATACCTGACAACCACTTAGGATTTTTGAGACTAAGGGCTAGCGTATGTAACAATTTTCAGAAATGTTTTTGTATTTTCAAGTTTAGGCATAGGTATTTTAGTATGACTTCCTTAACTACATTTTTATTATCATTTTGGGGGTCACGGTTCTTCTTTCTAGCCTTGACCTTGAAATTTGAGGCCTAATGCGCATTCTTGCATCCAATTCCATTTGGCTAATAATAATTTCTGCACCAAAATTACCCTCGTACATGGATATTGCTGTAGCTGCAAAGGAAAATTCTGTAAATTAGTAATGGACTTAAACTCTTGTATTGTAATTATTTATTCATTCATTATTCATTCGTGTAGACACGTATTTTGCTGTTGAACACATTTACATAATCATATTAATGTTATGTTTATTTTTAGCTCGCGACGAGATGTTGTAAACGTTATTTGCTTGCGATGAGTCGAGTTTGATTAGTTTTTATTTCACGGCAGCATTAATTTCGTCAATAATTTGCTGTGCACGAAGGCCTGGGGTCGGCCTTGACCATGATCCAGGATTTGACAGATAAGGTATTTACAGTAGAACGACTGCCATCTGACCCAGTCCTTGTTAACAGCATTTAATGTGTAAATAACCGATTCTATAAATTTCAGTAATAACTATACATATAAACACGTCTTGTTCATGTAAAATTATCTGAAAACGTGTAACTAGTTCTAAGCATACGGCTTAAAATTGCCTATCCCACTGTAATGCTTGCTCCAACTATTGGCCAACTTAAAACCAGTTCTATTCCAAGTTGTGATTTACAGCAATCTGTGACGAATCAGCTGATGCGATGAATGGCAGCCGTGGGCAGTTTGCGGCCAGTGCGAACCGTAGAAAAAATAAAGAAAATTGCGCATTAGGTACCTAGTCTACTTTTACCTTTTGGCGGTGTTGCCACATGAATTGAGGTTTGCAATGTACTGGGTGGTTGTAGGTCTGGGTAAGTAGTGTTGCCAGGTGTAATAAAATTATTTTACACATTTTAAGCTATTTGAGAGATTAAGCCCAAAAAATTAAAAATTTGAATATCAACGTTTCGCAACTCTATGGTTTGCGGTTCACAGTCCGGTAATTTCAATCAAATATTTTATGGTGTTTTTCATACTTTAGTCTCGTGTTAAACACTTTAGTATTGAAGGCTAGTTAAAAAAAATTTAAGTCGGCATTTTGTAATCAAACATTAATTTAAAACATTACGAGTTACGAGACCGAGTCACTGTTGAAATATTATTTAATTACACACAGTCATAAATTAAATGACACGCGACTTAAGTAGTCGTGCACGTAATAAAATAAACACAGACATTTTGATAGATCTACTCAGGATCCGACTTGTGGGATTTCATGGTAGAATTATTGATAGGTACCCAACTATAAAGTGAGTAATAAAATATAAAACTCAATTATGCATTCATATTATGGACTGTTAGATTCGCAATGAGAATTTAAGTGTCGATCCAACGATAAATATAAATATTTAGTCATTGAACTGCGAGACCTTTGTCAAGGCGAGCTACGTTTGGTACCTATGTGGTAATTTACATTTTGGTGTCAAAGTTATAGCCAAAATAAGCGGTAGTAGTAAGTTTTAGGTATTTGAGAAAATTTGTTGTGGTATATATGTATTATACCTAGCTCTAAAAGTAGCCTGGCTCTAAGCTTCAATTTTGTTCGTATAAAGTCCCTACCAAAAATTTTTCCTTTTTACACTTGTGTAAGTCTAATCATCTAATTGTTGTAAAAATATAGACTTTTATTAGACGTAATCGTTTTAATAAAAGCTCTCGTTTAAATATAATCATCTTGGCGTTAATGACCCGGTTATGTTGCCCGGTTATGAGGGCCCGGGGAGCGCCTTAATAAATCTAGGATTAAGCAGATCAGGTTATCACAGTGGAGCGACTACCTTCTGAACCCCGTGACCATGCTAACCTGACCAGATGGAATCATGGTTACACATTCAGCTGATGTTTATGATGATGTAAAAGCCCTTTTATAGATTAAACTAAACTAAAAAGCACAGTTTCGGTGTCACTGTCAGTAGTTAATTTACTGCACCACATGGCTACTCGAAAATTACTTCTAAAAAAATACCATAAAAATCGATGACCTACTTATTTTATCATTTTATACCTCACCGAAAGACCGTCCAAGAGTGTCTTGTGACTTCATCTATATAGATCCAAAAGACCGTCCAAGAGTTTCTTGCAACTTCATATACGGGGCCAATTTCTGGAATTTATCGCTTGCAGTTGCCATGGCCTGATAAATCCAGCTGCTGGAGCCCTGATAAATTCCGATAATCTCCCCGGCTTGGCTGCGAAATGCAAGCTCGATTACAACTTTATATCGGGAATTACTCGTGTACGGCCAGCAATCCGTCTTGCGGATTATCGATGGAGCAACTCAATAAGTACAGGTTATAGACCTGCTTTGTTTGTTGTAGGGAAACAATTTCCGTGGATGACGAGGAAAGCTGTGTAAATTTGTATTTCAGTTTTATTTAGATGATACAAGTAGGTGCGTGTATATAAATGTGTGTACAGTTGACGATTTAAAAAGTACTTACATTGTAGTAAAATCTCTCTCATCGCCAGCAAATTTGCAAAAGAATTAAAAAACCAAAATCAGTCCTTCCTTATCCTTACATTAGTATAAAATATTGTCATTTTCCGCGTCTGTCTGTGTATCTGCTAAATAAATAAGAAATCATTTTGGCGTTAATGTCCCGGTTGTGCTCTCGCTCACGCCTTGACCCCGTCTGTATATCTGCTAACTCGTCCTAAACCAACAGATTTCGATGCAGTTTTAACCATTACTTAGATAATTTTATGTGAGAAAACCCGTGCAAAGCCTGGGCGGGTCTCTAGTCCAATATACATGACATTTATTTAATCTACTTACCTAAGAAGATGCTGTTTATAAACTATTTTGTTGTCTTCATATTGACATTGCTTATAATTTTATTTTGAAGAATTAATCTAATAATTATTACTTAATGTATATTGTACGACGATGTAAAATATTTACTATAAATACATGAATAGGAATATGATTACTTTAACGACCATATCAAATTACAAACCCATAACAAATGAAACTTCTCAATGCAATAAAAACTAATACTTGTGAAAAACGATGAAAGTGAACGCGAATAAACAAAACAAGAATCCAACTATAAATCAAATTAAGAAATTGCCAAACGTTCCAGATTTCGGAATTGTTACGCGTCTCAGTCTCAGGTTATAAGGAAAGTTCAGCTATCCCATAAATCATTCAAAACAAGCTAAAGTTTTAACGAAACTCTGAGGAAGGAGCAAATAAAGTGCAAAGAAATGAGGCCATAAATTGTGTTTGACGTCGCAAAAAAGAGCGTAACCAAAATGGCCTGGACAGGTTGACCCGGGGTCGCCTTGGCCCAGCAGGGTGCCAGAGACCCAGCGATACACTTGAAGCTCTTGAAAGGAAGGGTCAAATAACGTACCGATAGTGCGGGTTTAAATGCAATAAAGTTATGTCGACGAACTTTGCTCTTGAGATGTGCTGATGGGTTGAATGTTCCTAAATGCACAAGTATGTTAAGTGTGCTCATTGGAATTTGGAATTGATGATGGTAGTTTAATTTAATGGGGTTTTAAAGTTTTATGAAGTTTACAATGGTTTTGTTTGAAAGTAGTAGTTTTATTATATTTGTTTTTGCTATGTAGATCCAATATTCGTTTCTTTTCAATCTTTATGTAATTTGAATTCAATAATGAAATAAATAATATTACCTATTCATTATATATTTTATAAATAAACGCGATTTCTTGGGCAAAGCTCTTACACAATTAAGTACCTATTAAAACCATAAACATTGAATCATAACTAAAGCATTTGAAACCAATATTACGTCACAGGAATTTGTAAATACGTTAACACCTGGGATACAAATTATCATACGACACCGAAAGTAAAATCGATTCGCTGATAAAAATATCGATAAAAAACCTTTGATACTGTCAGCGTGCACTCGTACTCGTACGATGTTTTTATCGGTTATCGACCTTCACTGCCTTATCTGACCCTGTGGCTGGAACTGGAACTAAGTGGCGTCATTGTGAAATGTCATGTCAATGCCAACAACAGCGACGCTGTCACCGGTTCAGACAAGTTTGTGGTACCATGACTTGCGGTCATTGCTATGATCATTCCAATCTTCCAATACAATATCGATATTTATGTGACGGTTGCACAAAAGCTGTGGGCTTTTTGTTCTTTCTTCGAATAAAATAGCCCCGCATATAAATAAAGAATTGACTCTGAATGCACTCGATGGAGTCGTGAGATGTGTGCCGTGAAGATATTCGCCATATCTCTTCGCGTTTTTTTATTTTGGTCTCATTGTTTCCACTGTGATATCCACGGTTTCTTTGCTATCTTGATCTATTAAATTGAAGGCGTACTTCGAAGTGGCGTTTTTGCAGTGCTCGAGAAATATAATTTAAGTTATTTATTATAGATAGGAGGAAGCAAGCCCTCTAGTGGACGTTATACAGTTGAAATTATGATGATAAATGAGCATGACAAGAGCGCGCTTTAATAGACCAAATAAACAATTTGTTAATAGGTATTTGTAAAAAATAATTAGGCTTATAATGACCTACGGTAGGGCTACTTTCCTACAAATTATGAGGTAGATGATAAGAATAATGTATCAGTAAAATATATCTTTTTTTCAATTGTACTTTTGCAAAAAAGAAAATTATTCTGTAGGTATACGAAAGCAAAGTAGCGACAAGAAATAAACACCTCAAAGCTGAAAACCTCTAAAACCACATTTACAGTAGAGTTTATTTTGTATTTCAGTAACAAAGGTACTCATAAATTTTTTTTTCAATTGTTTCAGGTAACAGGTGCCCCGGCAATAACTTAACAATATTGGGAGAAAGAGTATGCGGGAATTTTTCAATATGCGTGAGTAACTGAATATCCCATTGGAATTTGAAATTTTTAGATGTTTCTCTACTACAAAAGTGTTTGTTAGACATTGTGTCGTTATAAGTTATAACAAGTGAGAGTTCGATTGGTAATAATGTGGGAGTGGAAGCCCTTGGGAATAATTCGGTTAAGCGAATATAGGGAATCAAAAATAATAACTTGTTATACCTACTTAATAGCTGCTCTACACACATTGAAGTCTATGCGTCTTTCGGCTTATATTTATGATGATGATGATGATGATGATGACACACATTCATACGTAAGTATCACACACTAATGCCTGTATACAATAGGGGTAGAAATAATCTACCGAGTGCATCGTAGATAGGTAGGTAGAAAGGTTCGAGAGGTTCGAAATGACACTGAAATACAACTGCATAAAATGATGAGACTTTATGAAATAAATTATACGAATAACCACAAAAAACGTGCAGGATATCCATCCACAGTCCACACTGTGGCCATTCTCTTTGAAGAGCACCCAGCAGCGCGTGAAGATTGCGAGTGATGTCGGAATATTGTGTAAAATAATTTACCTCTACTTATATAAGTATTAACTTTTATGATTTTATTACATATTTAATGTACCTGTATGTATACCAATATTGTATTAGTAACTAGCTGTTGCCCGCGACTTCGTCCCCGTAGTAGTCCCCGGGCAGTTTATTTTTTTTTCAAGCGACCATTTTGAATGACCTCCCTAATGTATGAAAGCTAGTACTATGGAGAGGTCAAGTTGTATCTCCGGTTCTACCCAACCGAATTAGATGAAACAATGCCTAGATTTTAATTTGGATTCAAAACTACCAAATTGTGAAAACCCCATCAAAATCCATTCAGCGCCATTTCCATATTTCTTTATAATGGTTCTACATCAGGTGTTCCAGTTTCCAAAATCAATTATGCCCTATATGCTGCCCAGCTTAAAAGCTACACAATAAAAAAAGTTTCATTAATATCTGTCCAGTAGTTCCGGATATTAGCGTGTACAAACAGACAAACAGAAAGGCAAAATTTTTAAAAATTCTTATTCATTTACCATTTCTTCATCGCCCTAAATTATTTTTGTGTAAATATGTTGAATGTACAGACACACTTTTTTACTGTTTTATTATATGTATAGATTTAATGTACTAGATACCTATACCAATATTGTATTAGTCATTGCACTGTTTATGTAGGTATATTGAATGTGGTTGCATTGTAATGAGATTTGCGTAATAAGTATTGTATTGTTGTTTGCAAGCACATCAATGTCAAAATATACTCATATGTATGAATGCATAATTCTACCTTGACGTTGTTGGCGTTTTGTTTTAGAAGTTAGTCGTTCCATAGCAACGGAACAAGAATATAAATAGGAACATGCTAATTTTTTTTTTGTTATTGGTTACAATTGTTACGAGTACATTGTAAAAAAAGCAGTGTTGGCGTTTTCTTTTAAATGCAGGTGGTGGCTTGGGGCAAGAATGTAAGTAGGTGCCGCATCTGCTAAATATTTTCTAAGAGATATATTTTCTTTGAAATGTAAATTAGAAAAAAAAAAAAAAAGCCGATTAACCTAATTAATTAAACAAAAAATATGTAAAAATTAAATTACAGACGTTATAATGTCATCCACATCGCTATCCCAAAGAGTACCAGTGAAGGTTGGCGCTGTTGTCCCTAGCTTGGGTAGGTAATATCTAATTCTTTGCAGTTCCTCTGATAGCCACGAAACTTTAAAAGTTAAACGTTTTCTTGACAAGTGTACATATCCGCTTATCTGTTTTGTTATAAGGTAAGCCTAAGGCGCTGTCCTAATTGGCAACGGTCGTGAGACCGTACGACGGACATCGCCCGACCAATAGGAGACCTCAAAGCCGTCGCACAACCGTTGCCAATCAGGACAGCGCCTAAGACATTCCCGTGAAACGTAGTTTTTTTTTATATAGCATAGTTTAAGACTAGACAGACAAACAGACGCGAACATCGTCTCCGTTTTGTACTAGAGAAGCGATAGATAATCCCACTATAGTCTGAGCGATAATAACGTCCAATTAATCAATATAAGTACTGCATTATAGTCATAGACCATTAGCAGTCTCTCTGACCCTAAGGTCGTAGTCATTAAGACAATGGCTCGTGTAATGCGTATAAGCATCCCTTTATGGTTACGTTTACACGACACGACACGACTTACCGATACGATATTCATGTCGTCCTATGATTAAAGGATAACTCTGCTGTAGGTATAATACCATAAATGTACGTAGGTACATATTATTACTTAACCTTTGGTTATGTATAATACTTAGTTTTAAGTTTATAAAATTCCTCAATTGCAGTGCCCGTATGGGTTAATAATGTTTACCTATAAATTTAAACCATTACATGTACAACTTATGAAACAATACATATTGAATAATGAATACCTAATACCTTTACCTAGGTTTAATATCTAGGTTCGTCGAGTCGTTTCGTCGTTCGTCGAGTGATTAATACATATTCAACTTATCAGATTAACCTTTGAGATCTTAATTTAACTTATCAGCCACAATAACAATTAATCACCACATTGGCGTTTGCGAGTTTTCGGTAACAGGTACTTAAGTCATGACGTTTTACTTCCTCGTGAACGTACGTGGCATACTTATGACAAATGTCGGAAAACTGTTGAATTTTAATGAAACAAACCATCAACCATCTCGACGTGTGCTCTCAAAATGGTTACCAAGACCTCATCGAAAGAGCTACGTGGCTAAAGTCGGGGCTTAAAAATTACATTTTAGAACAGATAAAGTCCCACTGGTACATATTATGTATCCCGAAGGTGATTCGGACTTGCGTTCACTCATCATTTGACATTGTCGACTTTTTTTTTTTATGTCATACGGTTGTCAAACAGGCAAGCGGGCCATCTGATGGAAAGTGGTCACCACTGCCTATAGACATTAGCAACACCATGAGTATCGCCAATGCGTTGCCTACCTATATAACACGTACCCGTAACACGACTTATCGTATCGTATGGTGTAAATTTCATCGTTCATCTTCACAATGCATTGTTTGGACGACTCCAAGTTTCTGCGAAGGAATTGTATACGCTCCACAAATGGTACGGACCAGCGTTGGTGATAATAAATTTATTTAGAAAGTAAATTCTGCTTTAGAAATTTGCCGGCCATCTTTACTTTCTTATGGAGTTAGTGAAGTATATCTTAATTATTACCTGCAGGCTTCTATAATTAATTAATCAGGGTAATTATTTTTATTTTAAGTACGCATACTTCCTTGTTTTTTTGTTGTTGTACCTAATTATCGTCTCGTTGTGTCTATATGCAATAAATGTCTTCTTTCTTTTTTTCTTTCTTTCTTTCAATAACGTACGGCCTTTTTCTCCAACACTCTCTATTTAACGATGCCTACGTTTGTTTTAATTTCTAACGGCGTGTATCAAAAATATATTTTACCCAATGTAGCGTGACAATAACATATTAGAATTTCTCCAAAATTACCCAAAAACTATTTACGTATTGTGTACAATTCGCAAGGGCCCAAATAAAAACTAATTAATCCGTCATATTGGACACGTTAATTAGAGAAAATGACAGCTATAACAGCCGTTTTGGTTATTATGCCCAGTGAATATGGTGATCCATTATGTTATGGCTGACCTAAATAAGTAAATTTTGCCCCAGTGTAATATCCGGCCGAGTAGAATATAGTATAGCACCAAGTTCTTCCTTTTACGGAGGAGTTAAGTCTTATGCGCTTGTTACATTTGGCTAAATTCAGTCGACTAAATTCAGAAGCAAAAAGCGTGAGAGCAAATCAAAGTGGAATGTATTCCTTAAAGAATAAGGTAAATTTTTGTATCACTTATATTATGTTACGTGTCGCTCCGCTTTTCAAAAGCGTGTTATAAAATATGAACCTCATTCTATGAATAATACATTCTACTTTGATATGCTATCACGCGTTTCGCTTCTGAATTTAGACCACTGAATTTTGCCAAATGTAATAAGCGCACGAGAGAACCTTTGTGTTTCTTGAATTTCGGAACTGCGATCCTATAATCCACACCTGCCAAACATGGAGCCTAAACAACGATGAAGATGATTAAAAAAAATAAAAAAAAAGAATCCGCGCGCAGTTAAGAACTGTCCTTATTTATCTTTTTTAATATCCGTCTTTCACTTTTTTCGCTGAACGAAGATTATATTTTAAGATATTACGATTTCTGAACAAAAACAACATCCATAAACTGCGGTGACTGCTTACCATTAGGCAGGCCGTAAGCTTACTTACCATCTTAGTGGTTATAAAGAAGAAAACACCCCTGACGGATGACTGTCCAACTGGTTACCTAAAGTATAATGCTGCCATCTGCAAAAACCTACGAAACCAACTCCAAAAATTCCATCTTAAAACGCCAGGAAATACCATTCTGCGAGAAAAAAACACATTGAAACAGGAAGCTAAGGGCAGGTGCGTCCCTTCGTCTGTCCGTCCGTCCATTCCGTAATAAGACACGCGCCTCGCGAAGACATCAAAGAAATGGATTTACGACAAAACTGCACTGTTAAAGTACGAATAAATTTACAAAACAGACTTTTTACGATGTTTTGGTCAATCTGTAAAGTCCGGGATTTATGGATAGCGTTTAGGAGTGGCGCGGCAGTTTTCTGGAAATAAGTTTTTCGTGTTACGTTGGGTTGTCCCTGGCATCCCTGTCACATATTTCTGCCATCTTTATGGTTCATGTGGATTCTAAAATTCCAATGCAGTCTAAACGAATTCCTCACTAAGCAATTTTAAACTGCCTCTTCCTGGCCCTTAAAACGAGCGCCTTTTAATTTAAACGATCAGTCGGTAAATTAATCAAGAAATCGTTCGAAAATTACACCCCTTAATGGATGTATAGTCGGAATACCCAAACAATACAAAGGCAGGTGCGTGAACAACCTGTTGAATCCACCGCAGTAATTACTGCCACTGCACGAGGATCGACAGACGTTCGATTTATTTCGAATTTAGAACAAAAAGCCTGCCAATGGGCGCGCAGCTGTCCGCGGCTCGTGCGCCGGCGCACGCTAACGGGGACCTTTTTACCGGCGTGCCTTTTCAAAATCCAACGCCCATCACTATTTCAAAATTACTTTATAAAATGTTTTTCTGCAATCGACGTGCATGGAATACTCGTATCCGAGAATCGGACCTGGTTTTGAGGGCACCCTTTTTTCTGGGAGCAGGTTGCATTGGCGTCGTGCTGTCATTGGTGATGGATTGGAAAGCTCAGCAGGTGTGTCGGGGTTGGGGCCGAAATAATTGTTGCAAAATGCATGAGTAACTGTCGAGTATGAATGGACGCATTGGTATTCTCGTTCCATTCAAACGTTGGGCTTTTAATGTCGTTATTATTCAAGCATCGTTTAATAACGTGGGTGGGTCAGCTTGTAGTCGTCGTGTTCTTAAATGGACGTACTTAGTTCAATTTATGTTAATTGAATTTTTACAATAATCTACCTATGAATTATTCTTATCCTCCTTAATGGGTATTAAACCTCTGAACTGAGCTATTATTAAAATGCTTATCAGTATATGCTTTAAAGTTCATGTGCACAAGAATTAAAATGCATCTTTATGTTCTTTTCGTGAATTTATCGTAAGTTTATCAATGTTTAACCTTAATATTTGTAATGGAAAGTGCTATGCGTTATCTAATCATAATTGTTTTATTGGAAAATTGAAAATTATGCTTTAGACGGTAACTTTGTGTTACAATACATAACGCAATTTTTTTTCATCAATAACTATATCATTGCACACTTGCTTTACGTTTTACTAACTTTATATCATTTACTTTGTTAATAAAGAATACACTTAGCTCTACAAAGTAATAAGCTAAAGTATTTAACTCAGGTATATGAAATTAAAACGATAATACAGTAAAATATTTACCTATTATAGTTTGAAATACTATTATAATGGATGTTAAAATTACCTCTCCATACATTGTACGGCCATTACCAGCACAAATATCCTCATTACCTAACATAAGACAAATGGACCGTGTGTGACTGTGAATAAAAGTAGTTAGTTTGAGATAATTTTAGTATCTACTTACACTTTCGCTCCCATCCTGCCTGCGAAAGCCCTTCACTCCCCTTCGCATCTACCTACACACTAGTATCTCGGGTTGGAGGTAGCGCAAATCACTAGAGGACGAGGTGTAATGTCGCTTAAAATCAACAACTCTCACGCCTGTTACGGTATCCGGAGCAAACCAGCTCTTTGGGTGAGAACCGTTCCATCTGCTAGGCTTAGTTGCTCAAAATACAAGTACAGACGACGGAATTACCGATGATGGCGACGCCATACCTGGTTCTTGCAGATATGACCTACATACACCCTTGCAGAAGCATTTCTGGCTGGTGTCGTACCTGAACAGAACGGATAATTTTAGTATCTACTTACAACTTTACTATACCTACCGGTATTAAGCTTTGTCAAGGCCAGAGTCCACTGCGGTGCAGTGGACGAACTCGCATCCAGCGAACAGGCAACGCGAAGCACCTGATCAGCGTAGCGCAGCGACCGAACCCGATTAGCGAACGCACTGCGCTCGCGCAGCCATCGCGCAGTGTCCGCGCCACGTAGATTGCTTTCTATAGCTGTGCATTCGCTGTGCCGTCACTTCAGATACGCGGTGAGAAGGCGGTTATTTGCTTACGCAGTTAAGGGTCCTAATAAATGGTAGTTACCATACTTATTGCAAATCACTGGCTTAAGTTGAAAATGGCCTCCTAATGTCGTCCTTTCATAAGCTTTCTGACACACGTACTAGATATCTTAAAAAGTTCTTTGGACAAATATTGTAATAATTATTCACCAACCTAGTACGCTAAGTTTCTCCGTCGCAATAACTGAATTTGCATTACACTTCGGTTGCCCCGAGTTGAACTTGACGTTGCGAATGTGGAATAGTCGACGTTGGTTCAATCGGCAGATAGTACACATAAAGCGATAAGCTGTCTAGCTCCCTTCTCATTATTCAGTCAATACATTAGTCGCCTATCTCTCTTGCCGGCCGCATTATGTCACCTTCATATAGCTTTATATGTCACTTGTCAAGTGACATGACAAAAATAGGCTTGTCAAGCCAAACTGAGCGCGTGTGGGGAGAAATTTTGGAAGTACGTGATGCCACTTGACGGTGTGCGGAGTAAATGGGCGGAATCAAGCCTATTTGAACATGCTACTGTGTGAAGCCACATAATGGTGAGTGGCAGGTGTTACATGGTACCATGGTACATCCGAAGTGCAAAATCAGCCACAATCAGCCTGAAATTCAGCGCTTTTATTCTTCTTGTGAGCGCTTCACTTCATAGCATTACACTGAGACCGGTCCAGTGTGGTCCGACGTATCCCAACTTTCTTTTGAATCTATATTATCATCACTTTATAATAAGATAAGGCTGGGCTTTTAGGTATAAATCGCTGTAAACTCATCGTCCTAGCGCTCATCCCGGCCTCAGCCAGGGTCCGCTTTCCTACTTAATCTTCTCCACTTCGCCCGGTCTTCGGCATCCTCTCGTCGTAAGCCGTTGGGTCTCGCATTCGTCTCAGCGATGTCAATCCATCGCTTCTTGGGTCGCCCACGGGGCCTCTTTCCTGATACCGGCAGGTTCAGACACCTATTTCCCACGTATCCCTGAGGCTTACGCAACACTTGACCAAACCAGCGCAGACGAGCCTCCTCGATCTTATCTGCGATATCCCTCACGCCAAGGCTGCCACGGATGTACTCGTTACGTAACTCCGCACATCCACCGCAGCATTTTCGCGAACGTGTTTCGTCAGCGCTAGCCATGTCTCGCAGCCATAGAGCAAATCACCGTAAACGATTACCTAAGTAATATACAGTTTAGGTTATTATTTTCAGTTGTGCTACACGCGTCCCTTTTCACATATTCGAACTTTTCCACTCAATTAATTGAATTACCTTTTGTGCACTAGTTCCACTTTATTATGCAAATTTTATTAAATTGCATCCGGTTACAAATTACTCATCTTCAGGCAATTTTAATTTTGACTACTTTTTTTCGTTCAATTATTGATACCACTTGCTTTGAAGTTTGTGGTCTGTGATGGCTTTTTGGTTTTTTTTTTTTAAACGAAAGACTTGCTCGTTTACCTCCCTTCACAGAAAATTAAATATCATCGATACATCATTCATACGTTAGTGAGAGCCTACATGGCTAGGCATATAGTTTCATCGTTCTTCGTAAGAACAGCCCTGTTGGAAAGAGCTCGTAATTCGCCACGGTGATTTGACGTGACTGCCTTTGACAGGGAAATGAGCTAACAAAAACGAGATGCGAAGTTTAGAACATTTAAGCGCCAAACTAGGTATTTATTTGTGCTCCTTTGTAAAGGTTTCCGGGTTGTTGTACGGCTAGTTGCTTGCTTTTCTTAACACTATGTGACGTATTGGCAATTACCTCAGATGATAAGCAATTATCAGTGTATGGACGTTTGCAATGTTAAATCCCGTCAGTATAGTATACTCAAACACACAGCGCACTGGACAAGTTTGTCGATATTGACACAACTTAGAATAAAGACCGGGCTCTCAACAATCGTCTGCGAAGAACCCTGCAATGATTCGGTCATATAGAAATTGTATATATTTGTTTTTGCCACATCTGTTTGGTTTCATCATATAAGGAAAGAATACAACAGCCTCGAATTCTGACAGGAAAGAGACCCAGAGGCCGTAGCCCTAGATGTTGGTCGAATCAGGTTCGGTCTGGTCTCTAAACCACCAAGCCTTATGATGCTCTTCATGTCGCTAAAAATAGAAACCTATGGCGAGACATTGATGACGGTAGCCAAGAGCCTCAGCAGTGAGGAATACGACGCAAGGTGGAGCAGGATATGCAAAATAACTCACCAAGCAATGAGTCTCATTAACATTTACTTTTATCAGGTGGTAGGACTCTGTCAAACCTGAGGAGTCCGCCTGGGTGAGTATCACCACCTTATCTGTATCTGCCGTCAAGCAACAATGCTTGCATTGTTGTGTTATGGTTTGAAGGATAAGGTAGCCAGCGAGCAGGCATGAGGCATTTCATCGTGACACCTGCGGTTTTGCATTTTTGTTATCTGCAACCTAATTGTCCACCATCAGTCTGCTTACCATCAGGCGGGCCGTAAGCTTGTTTGCCACCTTAGTATATACTTACTGGTAAAAAAAAACATTTTAGATGTTATGATCGACAGTTACCACTTACCATCAGATGGGCTATCTGCTCGTTTGTTACTGAACAGCACAAAAAAAAACTTATCAAAAAGAAAATATATAATGAAACGAATCACTCATTTCGGGGGTCCGCTTATCGGCGTCCATAAATCAGCGAAAGGTTGCGTATGAGGCCTTGCGATTATTGACTCGCATTTCCCGAGTCGTGCACCTCATTTCGTGCGGCGGAAATCGCCGAGTTTGCACGAAGTACGAACCCGCGGTCGTTCATAGTGCAATAAGAAATAATAAGGGTCGAAAGAGTGCTACAGTGGAATTGGGTGACGGGTTCTCTGTACAATTTGTTACAATGACCTAGGTGGATAGTCTCGCTACGTAGAGGTTGCTCCATTCCATCCACTCTGATTATGTTAGCCGTTTGAGATTGGAAAGGAATTAGGTGCACCTGCCATACGTCTGTGTGGTGGTAATGATTCAAAATCCTTATTCGTATTTATAATATTACAAATGCGAAAGTTTGTAAGGATGTACCTTTGGATATTTGTTACTCCTTCACGCAAAATCTACTGATCGGATGTTGAAAAAATCTTAAAGCCCAGAAAACACATAGCTATAATTTTTTCCCGAAATTGAATGTGGTTCCTGTGGAATGTTATAACGAATTATACGCAGACAAAGTCTGTACAATATTTCTTGATAAACTGTTTTTGATAATTTTTGATAACCTGACGGACTAAATAATCGCACCCAGAACGATATAAAGAATCACCCTTCGCTGATGGGACGTTTCTCCGAAATCCATATTAGTCGACGGTTTGTTCTATTGATCTTGTCCCCACGGTACCCCAAACGGCGGTCGATCCCAAATGTCAAGTGAGAATCGGAGATGATATCGGCTTTTTTAGGCCGCGACTCGCGAACTTCACGCTTCATTGGATTTTTATTTCTTGTTCATGACGGAGTTGCTCGATAAATTGTGTGAGGCACGATTTTGACATACTTAGGTAATTGAGCTAAATACCCTGAGAATCTCGCTGCGGCCATGTACCAAAGACTCTTTTCTGAGTTATGTACATTAGTTGAATGCTAACAGAGGCTCTTTCGGCGAGGAAAAACATCGTGATTAAATCTGTACATTCTAGTGACGGAATTTGTAACCATGATCCAATCTGGTTAGGTTTCCCTGGTATCAGGGTCACGGAGGTCAAATCGCAGTCGCTCCACTGTATTTATCTAATCTGCCAAATCCTGGATCATGGTCAAGGCGGACCCCGGGTCCTCGGGAGCGCATCCGGGACATTAACGCAAATATATTTTTTTAACATGTGGAGTGAAGATGCGACTTTCACTGTGTATATAGAGTACTGAATAAGTATTTTTGTAATACATAATATTGTTTGTTAATGAAGACATTGATCATTCTCACTCGATAGGAAATTTTGTCAATAGTCACAGTCAATGTATTTATTGTATTTTTGTAAGTGTACCTAGTATTTCCTGATGTTACTTTTAAGTTGAAGTTCAATTTTTTCATATATATTGTTTATTGGCGAAGCAAGGTTGACCAAGTTCTTCCGCTGGGGACCCTGAGACTGGTTAAACAGTCTCAGGAGCTGTGATCCTCAATTATTATACCTACCTAATCGTAAACAAAACTGACCGCATCACGAACGTGCAACTAAATCTTATATTCGGTCGTGTGTACGCGGCAAAGATTTTAAAATAAGGTTTGGGATAATAGCTCAGAACCTACCAACAATTTAAGTAATAGGCATTTGAGACTACACGCGATGCGAGCGGAATTCGCACACGCTCTGAGATTCTGAGCACACAGAAAACGCATAAGTATGTAACTATATGTACGTCATATAACCGCATATATACGCATGGACAGGCACAAAATTCACTGCATTGATATTGAGTTCACACAAAGTACCTATTTAGTATATATTGTACACATACATACATACACACTCCCAAAGGGGTAGGCAGAGACTATGGAGTGCTACAAGCAACTATCCTGACACACCTCTTTTGCCTCTTCCACATTCATACATCTTATCAAGCATTTACGCCGATTGATACGCACATTATCTAGAATATGTTGCGGCATTTGGCATTGTAATCAAACCTAGATCATAGCAAATTATCTTAGAACAGTAAACAATTGTGCATTCCATTCCAGCTTGTTATTGCTAAATTATCGAATAGCACGAAATGGAATTGAGTTCTGTTGAGTTATTTGTTTAGATAGACTAGCTAATTCCTCTCGAAGTTTAATATTCCCTACTTGTTTGTTTCAATAATGCTTCAGCAATGGTTGAACAGATTACGGTGTTTGTATACGGTTCTGGATTATAATCATTTATCCGCCATTATCCGCCAGTATCCGTGGAGCGTCGCTGGCCGAGTAGGTAAGGTATCCGACTCGTAAGCGAGAGGTACAGGGTTCGAATCACACTGCGGCCATCCTTGACTCTTTTCTGAGTTATGTACATTAGTTGAATACTAACTGATGCTCTTACGGTGAGGTAAAACATCGTGATGAAACCAGCTCATTCATCGACTGAATCTATAACCATGATCCATTCTAGTCAGGTTTCCCTGGTAGAAGGGTCGCGGAGGTCAGATGGCAGTCGCTCTACTGTAATTATCCAACCTGCCAAATCCTAGATCATGGTCAAGGTTCCAGGATTTGGCAGATTACGAATTATTTAAAATTTCTCGATTACCTTAATACCCATTTAAAGTTTCGTTGAATAATTCTTTAACTAACAACTATAATAGCCCTGAATTTCTTTTAATTCCGAGTTACAACAACCTAGATGATGAATAGCTACAACTTACAGCCATCAACTCCCGCGCACATCCGCGCATTTTTCCCAGTTCGTTGTCGCGGGAAGCGCACAACCGATGCGCGGGAGTGCTTATTTTTAGACTCGTCTCGTGTTTTTATACACTTTCACGTAGATCTTGTTGCGTGACGTGTATTGCCCTCTTAGATCATCTTGGCTCTCGTTTTGTGTTGTATCGGTTAGTGTTTGTTTTATTTTGTACGCTACCAGGGAGATGGGTTAAGTTGATGTTGATTAAGTTACTTTTTTTGGTGAGCAGTTTTATTTGCCAGTTGTTTATTTTGGTTTTCGTAAGTGCATGATCTCGAACTCTCGATATATTTGCTTATAAAACTAAATAAGTATCTTAAAAAAATAAAAATATATTCATTCGAAGTAATTGGTCTTAGCCCGACTTGCACTAAATTCGTAAAGACATTTAAGCGATTATGAATTTGGTGCATTAGGATAATAAATATAGATTATTTAGCTACAGAATTAAGTGAGACGGATTACCTACAATGTAATGTTAGAAAAAAATTGATTAAGAATTTTTGTCCAAGTTCGCGCATTCGGGCCCATTGGTGGCGTGTTCGCGAGATTTAGACGCATCCTAAGAGAAGTTATGGACGTCTTCACAAGTAGGTATATTTAGCTACTGGCCATCAGGTTAGCAATTTGCAATAAAATACTGACCTCGGCGCAGTAACGTGACTGCAATTCACGTTCAATATGGTACGCAGATGATCCTGTATTGGGTTATACGTTAAATACGTATTTATTTACGACTTTTACAATGTCTTCCGTCCATTATTTAGCTCTGGCATGGCCAGCTCTGGTCACGGATACGTGGTACGCGATACGAGATAAGTCTGAAACTATAACATACACAAAGATCAGATTTTAGGAACCATGACATCGATTTTAGTAACGAGAAAAACTGCACACGTGGATTTAAATAAAACTTGTACTCGATTCGGAAATGGAACCCGGTCATATTGAAAAAAAAACTAACATTTGGATACCGATTGAGTAGGTCATAAGCAGTAAATGTTAGGTACTATTAAACAAGAAGATAAAGACAATTATTTTATGCAGATAAAGATACAGATTAGATCCGGATTCAGTTGCAAATTAGATTGATCAATCTGCACCAACTTTATATGTATAATCATTATCTTTATCATCATCATTAATATTACCTCACATTTACTAAATATTCACACTCATGGAGATTTCAAGGAATAAGCGGGACTTCTTAAGGTGAAAGGCAGCATAATATCTGAGATTTCTTACCGAGTTATAAGTTTAAATTCATGTTTCACTTGTAGTCACTGAATCTCAGCGGGACAACCCAAATTAGTCGACATAGATGTAGCCATAGATAAGATAAAACAAAGCTTGCCCTTGAAACTAAAATTATGTAGGTGACTCGTAAATTGTTTTATTTTCTGTAGCTCATTCCATTTAAAGATTTCAATTTTACATAGGTTAATGCGTGTATAGTACAGTAAAAAAAGTATTAACTTTTTCTTCCAACATAACTACGAGCACGCAAAAACTACAAAATGTAACAAATTGCGGGCAAGCATTTCAAAGAAAGCTCACTTTTTATCTTAATCCTCAGCTAGGGAGGGGGACACAGCAAACTAAAGTTTAGTCTTTGGTTGTTATACACTTTGTATTCGAACCCAAATAAAAATTGATGGAGCCTATGTCAAGATTCACAGTAGGTAGTTTGCGTACATTTTTGGTTGTTTTTAGAGTTACCTATAAAATATAATGGGTATAAAATATTTTGTTTAAAACTAATTTTAAACAGTTCATTTGATAAGAAACAAAAGCAAACCATTATCAAGAAGAAAATAAAGATATTTAAATACCGGGATGGAAACAATCATAGCAATCGTTACATACCCACCACTAAGCGCCACGGAATAACCACATAAGAGCGCATACGGAATACATCCGATACGAATCCTAAACAATACATATCTATCCTCAAGATGTAGGTACTACACATGCTTTACTGCACAGTAATTGGACTGTTGGTACCTAACACTCAAAAAATCTTCGTAGTGTTAATACCTGGCGGTATCTAAAACTGTCAAGTCAAAATCTGACCAGGACCACGACACGTTCCCATCTCTACATCGAGGATAAATTATGTGACGGACCTTGAGGCCTTAATGCGGTTTTTATCGACCTACTCAAGGGTTGAGATTGCTACGCTCATGCGCCTTCGTGATGCATGCGAGTGAAGTATGGATGCTATCTTTAATGGCCATGTTCGCATATGGAAAGCACTCGAATACAATACTAAAGATACTTGAAGTATGAGGTCTGTGTTTATTGCCTTCGTGGAAGAGGTGGTCTTGAATCATGCGCTCTACTAGGAATGGAATGATAACAAATACTGCCTAAGGACTTTCTTTAGGAATCTTTCACAAACTTCAAAAAAGAGGTGCTTCCAATAGGTATGTATTAGAGGTAATTTTTTTTTTTCTAAAGATGTAGAGTTAAAAAGATTAGTAAGTTAGCTACCTTGTATTTATGTATAGTATCACATATATATTTTATTTATTTAGAAGCATCTAAGTTTATTTGTTAATTAATATGTTTTGCTACTACTATTTACTCTTGCACTACTTACTAGTTCATGTGAAACATTACCTCTTCCCAAAGGTTGTCTGGGAGAGATCGCTTACAGCGATAAGGCCGCCTTTGCGCGCATGTACATTATACTGAGTCTTTTAATATGTGTGCAATAATAGTAGTTTATGCAACTGTCATATATTACCTAATTATATGCGTTGCATACACTACTTTATCTACACTCATATTTTCATGTTAAAATATGGTACCTTTAATTTTTTCAACTTTGCTGGAAGTAACTGCGAGTCAGTTCTGTTGTATCTACGCGTCGAGGATATCAAGCGAAATTAACTTCACTTCTTTCACATTTATCTATTTATTTGCTTCAAACAAGTAAAAAACATTCACAAACACAAACAACAACAATTAGGAAAAATATTCTGTTTAGCGGGAAAATAATTCCAAATGTACACAATCACAACCACAGACTATGAACTGATCACAAATATAAACAGGAATTTTGAATTTGTTGAAGACATTTAGGTATTCAGCCTACATTAAGCCGTGTCCCGGCGACCGACAAAAATTTAAAAAAGAATAGTGTTGCATAATGATTGAAAAGTTATTTTTCGATACAGCTGTAATGAAAATAGTATGGGAAATGCTGTTTCGAAAAGTAATTTTTTAATTTTTTATAGACTGGCGTGATAAAAGTGTATCCTTAAACAACTGTTTTCGAATATGTAATTGGAACATTACGCTTTGAGTGTAGATAAAGAGTTTTTACTTACTTACTGTACTTTACTTACCTTCATGGTTAGGGCATTTTTTTTTGCCTAGTGCGTAGAGTATATAGTAACCGCTATAATACTTAAAAACAGTTTTTTTTAATATTTTTCACCTCTGGCTAAACTAGGTTATCCAGTTACTTAGGCCGCTTATAAGGCTACATTTGCCTGAAAGCCTTATTATTAATATACCTAATAACAACGCCCTACCTACTTACGGCCCAATTTTCTGCCTCAGCTCTTTCATTCCACTCGGGTTACAATGCTGAATAAAGTATAAATAGCTGAGCAGACTTTCAACATTACATTGGCGTGGTTTGTTATTTTACGAAACTTGGAAAGCCATCTAAAAGAGTTCCCTTTAGAATACGAAAATAATCGTCAACCTTACGTAGTTCTATTACCTTCACGGGGTGAAGCTTCAGTCGGCTCCCGAGACTGTTCAACCTTTCTCAGGGACCCAGCGGAAGACCGTGGTCAACCTTGCCTCGTCAAAGGAGGCAAGGTCCACCTGATGAAAAGCGGCCACCGTCATCCAAGATACCTGCTAATCTAACGGGAACGAAAGCGGTGTCGGCCTTTGAGGTACAATTAGATAAATGTTTTTTGAAGAACCCCATGTTATGGTGCAAAGGAAAGACTTCGGGTGGGAGCTCATTCTTGCACGTTCGATAAAGCCCAGCAGTGTACCGTTTTACGTGCTGTTGGTATGATGGTATTTTATCGAATATTTCGCGAATGAAGTCCTGAGTAAAGGTAGTAAGAAAATATAATAAAATACTGAATACCCAATTTAAGAGTCGTAAATGCAAGCCCCAACGCTGAGTTACAAGGGAATAAAGACCCCGAAATAAAATGTTGTTTGGCGAATTTAGGCATGCTTTTTTGGCACGGTCTCGCCGCGACATAAATCTCTGTCCGTGTGACACGTGATGCAAATTAGCGGACGTTCCGCGCTGATAATGACCGTCAAAAACACAACCTTTTTCTTTACGGATTCTTGTTATCTCGAGACGAGAGCACACTTTAGTAATGTTTTTTATTTGCACTTTGCGTATTGGGAATGTCCTTATTCTAAGTAGGATATTAGCTTAAGATTTTTATCTATGCTCCTCTTGGAAACGGAACTTCGTATTGGGTCGTGTTTTGACACCAACATGGCTTAAAAGGCTATTTTTATGCGCCCACGTTAGCATAATAGCTAAAGGGTTAGATTTATTATCTACCCTATTTTCTATCATCTCATCATCACAGCCCATATCAGTCCACTCCAGAACTTAGGGCCTCTCCCATGAAAGGGGAGGTTATTGCCATAATCTCCACGCTTGGCAGGCGGGTCAGAAATCGCAGTGTTATAAATATAACAATGGAAAACACTGCTGCCCATTTTCCAATCTATAGAGACTAGATCTTTTGCCTCGAAATCATTAGTCGCCTTCTACAACACCCACGAGTGTAAGGGGTTGGTGCTATTCTACTCTGCCGGACACCACACGGCTAATTTCTAATTTCACCAATTTTCTATACCTTACGCGAAAGTATGTCTATCCATCTGGATTCTGGCTATTACAACATGAATGAAGAACCTGTTGATAATACACAAATATTTACAGGTACAACAACTATTCTACATGAGTATTTCTTACGATTGCACGGCGAATCTGTTGTACCGGTTTTGACGAAATGCGTTTAGATCTAATTTGGGTCAGTCGTGGACTACTTTATAAGGAATTCTGCACGAACGAAAGTGATCTTGTTGTTTCACAGTGTTAGTAATAGATGTGCCTTTTCTTAATAGGGGCAGGAAAACTAGGCAAGACAACTGGTGGTCCGCAACTCCTGTTCCTATCCCAAAGAAAGGTGTAGGCAGTTTCTTTAAGAATACCGCTACAGATAATCTTTTTTAGATAGATAGTGATAATTGTTGCTTTGTAGGTGTGCAATAAACACGTAGGTATTTGCTCCCACTTGCTTCCTCCTCCTCAACATTGGTAGACAACGACCCCCCCCCCCCCCCCCCCTACTCCTTTCCTTGACATACATTACTATACTGGCACCGAGTCCAAAAAGAAATGACTAACATTCTCGTACTTTTTAATACGTCGATTCGTGCACTAAGTTTCAGGGTTATAGTTTAAAAACTTTTAGGTACCCTTATTTAGTATTTGGAGACACATCTTCGGTATTTATTAAGAACTTTTCCCTGGAGAGTACAACATGGAGTTATTCAAGAAAAGGTTTTTACGGAGTCGGCCACTCGTGGGTGATGTCCCTGGTATTGCAAACGTCCATAGGCTGCGGTGACTGCTTAGCATCAGGCGTGCCGTAAGCTTGTTTGCCACCTTAGTGGTATAAAAAAAGAAAAGAAAAAAAGCTGATGGTGCGAGCGAACACCAAGTTGTATCAGAATACTTGCAACCCACTTGCGGACATAAATACGTTTCCAAAACCCCTTCCGAAAATTGTGTTTCGAAGTTAACGACGCTTTTAATAAAAACCTCCGTAATTACCCACATTTGCGTTGTCTTATCTGAGGGAATCGGCGAAATTTTTGGTAAAAGTGCTTACTTGAGGCATAAAAATTGGTAAATACGCCGCCAAATTCGCAGAAAAACGCTTAATCAGGTTGTGTTTTTAAGGAAATACAGTACTTTTTTGAGAAATTGATTAGCGAATGCAGTAAAAATTAAAAGTAATCGAAGGGTTTGAACTACATTTTGTGTAATTATTTATAGGTACTTGTATACTATATAAATAACATAATGTAATGATAAAATTTGAATTTGAAATATTTTGACATATTACCATGTAATGAAAGTTATGGGTCAATCGGCCTGAAATAAATTATTTTTATTTTATTTTATTTTATTTTATTTTATTTTATTTTATTTTATTTTATATCAGGAGCGTCGGTGGCGGTTGAGTACCTGACTCATAAGCGAGAGGTACCGGGTTCGAATCCCGCTGCAGACTCTCTCGATGCTCTTACGATGAGGGAAAACATCGTGATGAAACCTACAAATTCAGTACTCAAAGTCAGTAGTAACTATGATCCAATCTGGTCTGGTTCCCCTGGTAGCAGGGTCACGGAGGTCAGATGGTAGTCGCTCCACTGTAATTACCTGATTGCCAAATCCTGGATCATGGTCAAGGCGAACCCCGGGCCCTCGTTCTCGAGAGCACAACCGGGACATTAATGCCAAGATGATGATGATGATTTATACCTATATCAGATTTTTATCGCTACAAACTTGTGTTTAGAGTGCGATATAGCGCATCTTTACAGAAACCGGGATGGATACTGTTCCTAGACAGGCATGCAACAGGTGAGATGGCGGTCAAATGCCTGCCTAGTAATATAAAATTAAGGATGATGTCCCGTTTCATAAAACAAGACGAAGTTAGAATAATATGAAACTAGACGTAATAAAAAAAGTGGTACAAAAACTTAAAACCCCAGAAACAAGCCGAATGGTGTACTGTTATATTTCTCTGTATATAATTATTGTGTACAATAAACAGTTAAATAAATAAATAAATAAATAAATAAATAAATAAATAGGTGTATAAAGTGTATGTAAACCTAATGTTTTTTCAATACCTATTCAACGATATCCCACATGACGTAGTTTACCGGCTTTCATTTTATTTTTTACAAAATGGCGGCTGGTAGTCGCCATATTGAATGTTGATCAATATCATGTCTTCAGTGACACTTGCAAGATTATAACGAAGCGATAGACGTAAGAACCATCAAAATCGGCCCACGCGTTTGGTCTCTAGAGTGTCAAAAACGAACAAACATAGGTACGAACAAACAATACATAGGCTGAAAAACACATTACCCATTACCCGGGTAAAAATAGGGTATAATAGAGCTGATCTGATGATGATGAATGTGCAACGCCATACGTAACACGTTGTCTAAAGCTGGTACGGGCATAAGTCCTCATCCTCCAGTCCCAGTCGCCGTCAACAACCAGTAAACATCGAATTGGACTATTCTTATCCGTTGTTCTAAGAAGCATTGTTTAGTCACACGCTCCCCCAGTGACGCCCTACTTACAATGTTGTTAGTAGCAATGATTGTTAAGTTTCCTTTGTTTGGAGTGGTAATCTAGTATTTTCTTTCACGTGTTCAAAATGAGAATTACAATTTATAAAGATATACTCTACATGACTATAAAATGAACAGGTAGGTATATTTACAGTAAGTACTGAATCCTTTTCATTCTCCCACCTACCTCACCCACCGCAGGCGATATACCAGGGCCGCGAGTCCGCAAATTTACTAATGACTCGATAGAATTGTAATTGAATCGCAACTGCAGCTCAATTGACATGTTTTTGGTATTCTGCTACTAATAAAAGAGCAATCAGATTCGATTGGTTTTCGATTAGTGCTCGTATCGTAGCGTCGATCGAGAGTCGATTCAATTTTAACTCAATTGCGCTTACCTATAACTTTTTACAGAATACCCAATTGGTCTCGAGATCTATTTGTAATCGAATCGCAATCCAATTGTGAGATAACTAAAAATAGCGGCCCCAATAATAAGGCCCAGTTGAGTTGTCGACCTATACCTGTGCGAAGAAAATCGAGGACGAAAGTTACATTCATATGTTCATAGGTACGCCTTTTCCCCATAGGGGTAGGCAGAGAACACATTGTTCCACTTGCTACGGTCCTCACAAATCTCTTTCCCCAAAGAAGCCCCAAAGTTACTTGAGGCCTAAAGTTTACAATATTCATTTTATAAACTTAAAGCTACCTGCTACCCGGACAATCACCGCTTTCGACCAATTGAGCTGTCTTCCCGCCACTTTGTACAAAAGACATACACGCACCACTCGAAAACCGACTTTGATCCCTCTCCATAAGTTTGAAATTCTGTAATTCTATCTCACAAACACCTGTCAAAATGTAAATGCATTGTAAACACTCTGGAAACGGTGCTGCCATCGAGGACGACGCCCAAGGCGAATGCGAATCAAAACAGTTTACATAATGCTTTGGAGCAGACTGCATGACTGTTAGTTTCGTCATAGAGGATTTGGTGGCAGACTGGACAGTGTAGTTCTATGCCTTCGTTTAGACCTCTACGAGGGGTCAATAATTTTTTTAAATTACTAAAAGTGTCATCAGAAATCACTGTAGAAAGATAATAATTCTAAGTTTTTAGTAGGAGTGCTCTAAGAATATTGTTATGGCATTGCTTATTTGTATAGAATTCTTTGATAAAGCTGTTCAGCATGTGCCGCCTTGTGGGTCGTCTAAATCGGTTACTTTTTATGTATTTTTGTTTAAAAATAACCCTTTCTATCCAGGAAGGGAACCAAATGGCAAACGTTTCTTATTTATTGGTGCAAACAAATTCATAGTCTTCTAATAGGTTATAGTGATACTAAGTTTTATGTTATTGTTATTTTAATTTTTTTTTCAAATAATTATGACAAAATGCCTTAGAAATTTTATCGTTCCTATTTCTATCCGACCCTCATAATAATACTATTGAAATATCATACCTAAGGTATGAGATCGAATTAAAGATAAAAAATGTAAACAAATGGGTTGCCACTATAAAAAAAATAACCCAAATGGTGGATTATTTAAAATCATTGAAATATTGATTAAAATTATTACATTCAAAATGAAATAAAATCATATGAATATTTTAAAATATTTTATTGAATTAAATAGGGAACAATATTTTTTTTGTTACATATATGTGCTGTTTCAATAAAATATGGGTAGTTTTCATTTATGCCACTGGTAATGGTGAGAAATTTTAGACATTTGGTTCGTTGTTACAGTACGTTATTGCAAAGGCTTGGAAAGTAACGGATTGTCCGACGCCAAGACATATTTATTTAATTTTTAAAATGGGGGCCACTTCTTTCTAACATTGGAGTTTTCTAGCTAGTGTTCTTGGACTAATAGTTTCCGAGTTACTTATTACGTTTTTAATAAATTGAATAAATGTAGGTAAATCGATTAGTTTCATTGTCGAAAGTTTACAAGCCATTGTAAAGCACACTGTAAAGTGTGCATGATGCACAACCATTTGGTTATGCAAACAAAAGGTTTTACACCCCTGAATAGTCTCTTTGACATTGACAGTTGTGTGTTTACATTTCTGATCTTTAATTTCATCTCCAACTATAGTTTTGTGTTCCCCATTCGCTTATACCGCTTCTGTACTATACATACTCTTTGCTAGTCACAGTTGCGTACGCGCATCCATCTACGGTAGCTTGCGTCGCGGCGCATGCGCGAAGGTCTTCGCTCCTTTCCGCATTTCTGCACACTCAGGGGCTTTGTTCTACTAACGGTGGTCATCTTAGCCCGGGGTCCATCTTGACCATAATCCAGGATTTGGCAGATCAGGTAATTACAGTGGAGCGACGGCCATCTGACCTCCGTATTAAAGGTAAACCTGACCAGATTCGATCATCACACATGCAGTCACATTTATTTATTTATTTATTTATTTATTACACAGTTTTACAGCAGTTAAATATGTTTAAAAGATAAGTACGAGTACATAATGGTTGAAATGCCAACATAACTGTGCAGATTGAATAACGATGTTTTGCTTCACTGTAAGAGCATCGGTTGGTGTTCAACTAATGTACATAACTCAGAAAAGAGTCATTGGTAAGTTTGTGGCAGCACTGGGATTCGCACCCGGTACCTCGGGCCCTTTAACCTTTAGGCCACCGATGCTCCACGACGGGCCTTATTCTCACATATGCCGTTTCTTTTTTTCATATAGTGAAAAAGAAAGACAACATATGACTTGCATGAACACTGGCCAGTAATAATTGGAATTTGCCAGTTTTATTCTTTTCACGGACGAATTGTGGATCACCACCTGTCGCCGGCGCAGGTTGTTCTTTTATTTTTTTTGAACCGAGTGTGGTCTTCTAGTTTTTTTTGTATTGGCTCGATTAACGTATTTCGATGTTGTACTTTTTCTTGTACGGTTAGTATTTCTTATTTTTAAACGCTTTAAGAAACCGGTGGCATATAAGTTTTGTCACAGGGATCAAAAGCGTAGCTTATCAGGGCTAGGGGTTAGCTTAGCTTGCCTCTTTCACATTCGTGGTAAGTTGCTAGAGATAGAAAAGACAGGTATTAGAAGACGAGCGTTCGCGTGGATGCGACCGGCTCTAAAAATGAAGTTTTTTCAAACGAATTACTTAATCTCTTTACAACAAAAGATTAGGTACAAAGTTTATTAACAAATTGTTTAACAAACAAAACCTTACCGACAATTTACCCCCCTTCACTTACCTGTCTCGCAATAATTACACTCAATCAATTGGGATCCTTATCATAACAAACCTTGCTAATATAGCTCTTGATTTCCTACAATTACGAGTCATATTTCCATAAAAGGCAGCATTGCTCCGCTCTACAACCATCCTACAATCAGACACGGAACTATTTATAATTGACGGGCGCCAATTCAATTACGCTCTGATGGCGACTAATTAATAAAAATAGCTGCGTTTACCGAGTGCATGCCGATGCTGGCACACATGATGAGCTATAAAGCTAAAAGAGATGAAATTCGAGATCAAAAGTGTAAACCAATTGCCCCAATAAAAATTAACTAAAGCGGTGGATTATTTAAAATATTGTACTTTTTCAATATTCATACTATTTTATTTTACTTTGAATGTGATAATTATAATCAATATTTAAATGATTTGAAATAATCCAGCCGGTTTATTTTTTAGTGGCACTTTGTTTACACTTTTGAATTCAAAAATGAATGAATGAAAGAAATTTATTGATTAACAAGGACACCACATTACAACAATCACATAATTTAAATAAACAATAATCATACAATTAAAATACATATAAAACAAATTACAAAATTTATAAATCAATCATAGAGAATTTCATCTCCGAGTATAGTCGGCGTGATTTTAAATACCCGGTCCGTACCCCGAGGTAGGAGTCGGCTTCGAGCCAAAGTGACGCCATTTAAAAATTACGCTGGGTAAAAATGTACCCACGACGGCAAAGAGAGGTATATGAGTTTGGGGTGTGAGGTTGTGTGTCGCATTGAATGTTGTCATTTATCTCTAAAACGGCTGGACTGATTTAGATAAGGTTTTCTCAATGGAATTGTTATTCTTCAGCGGTTGTTCTTGAGGGACAATTCCATTGGGTGAACAACCGGGGGCGTTGCAATCTTAAATCTGAAGTTACCACGCCGTCTAAAGATCGTGCTGTCTAAAAGCCACGTAAGCTTGCCACATTTCGTTACCGTCCTACTTCCAACGACCACTCCATGACGACCTGGATGGTTCAGTTGGTTCACATGCCGGCCTCCCACGCAGAGGTTCCGGGTTAGATTCCGGGCAGAAGTTGATAGGACGAATTTTAATTTCTATAACGGGTATCTTTCCTTAGTATAAGTTACCCTATTGACGGAATGTTAGTTCCTTTTTCCGCCACGTTCAGTATTACCATAGTTGCGCTTAACGGCTTTGTTTTTTTCTATTGAAACGTACCTACATTAAATTTTTTATTGCTGTTCAGTGACAAACGAGTAGACAGTCCACCTGATGGTAAGTGGTAACTGTCGCCCATAACATCTGCAATACAAGCAAGTAACAAAAATGCAAACCCGCAGATGCGTTGTCCTTCAAACCAGAACAGAACAATGCTCGCATTGTTGCTTGGCGGCAGAAATAGATAAGGCGGACTTGGGTACTCTCCCAGGCGGACTCCTCAAGTTTGACAGAGTCATACCACCTACTAAGTAAAAAATTAAAAATACCTACATAAATAAATTACATATCGCATGCGATATCTTTATCGCGGTTGTGGTAGCTGGGTTGCGCAGGTGTGCGTGCACTGACCATATTGCGTTCATATAAAGTGCACCCATGCGGCATGAGTGCGATAAAAGTATTGTAGGCAATGCAGATGGTTATAATTATACTTAACTGTAGTTACTTTACCTAAGCGTTGATAAGCAATGTTATGTATGTTGTTGTTATGAAATATTACGTGTATGTGAGTAGGAATTGGAAATAGTAGGTTTTCTTATACTATGTCTGAACCACATTTTCTTCATTCATTTTATTAATTTCCATCATACGTACTATCGGGGATTTTTTATACCACAAAGGTGGCAAACAAGCTTACGGCCCGCCTGATGGTAAGCAGTCACCGCAGCCTATGGACGTTTGCAATACCAGGGGCATCATCACCTTTATTTTAGTAATTTGCTACAGCAAATTCGTCTTTTTGACAATCAGTAACTTAAGAACTAGACACGCGGTGCTTTGACACCTACGTAGTACTTTGTGCTAAACATACCTAAGTATAATTCTCACTTATTATTCTATTCTATTTTTAGCCATTTCTGTCCCACTGCAGGGCAAACGGACATAAATTATGTACATTTATTATGTACATCATACTTCATTTACCATAATTATTGACCTAGTATAATTTCCAAGTTCACTGGCCCTAAAAAAAAGTAACCCTCAAAAACCTCATCGGCTCCAATACCGTTACATCCATAGGATATGGTTAACCGCTGAATTATTTCAACCGTCCCATAATCGAGGCCGTTTCCGTTGGTATCTCATGGCCAGTAATTACCGTCTTACTATTGAGCTCTTTATGCTAGACTGGGGCATTTCATATTTTGTTTTACGCGTATGTACAGTCAGCTGCAGAGTGAAAGGAACCCTTAGCATACATTAAATGTATGGTAGGGTGTCAGTTCTCACTGCAGTTGACTGTACAACTAGCGACCCGTCCTGGCTTCGCACGGGTGTTCGGGTTTTCTCCAAATGCACCTATACTTATCACTTCATCACTACATTATAAAGCAAAGTCAAACGCCGCGTCTGTCTGTCTATTCGCGAGAACTCAAAAAGTACTGAACTTATTTTCATTCGGTTTTCACCATCCGTTGGATAATGTCTTCCGGAAGGTTTTTATGTATAATACATGTATATTATAGTATAGCTGGTAAATCTGTTACTAGTAAACATTGTGCCAGCATTGTGGTTTATGGCAGAGATTACCGAAATTTGTGACGTTTGCGAAATTTGTAGGTTTGTTTCTCATCAGTGACAAATAACATTATTGGAACATGGTTACTATTAGGTATCAGGTAGGTAGTTTGTTCAATATTGTGTGCTACTAACTGCATACGGCAACCTTTGTTGATAAAATCCGATGGGAATTGCATGACTTGACATAGATTAAAGACCTTGATCTTTGGTTTGATATCATTTATATTTTCATTGTTCATTCGGTCAATCGATTCACATTATTGTTCCATTTGTCATTTTGACCACTACCAAAGTCGTGATTGCTTAAAATATGATTATTGTAATAGATGATCAGAGTTACAATACTTTGAAAGCAATGGTTATTGAAAAGTAGTGGATCTATACTGATAAGCTTTGGTGGCCTAATGGATTACGGGTCGAACCCTAGTTCGGCCATGTATCAATGACTCTCTTGAATTATGTACATTAGTTGAACACTAACCGAGGCTCTTACGGTGATGGAAAATATCAGAAACCTGCAAATTCAGGCGACTGAATGTGAAATAATGATCCGATCTGGTCAAGTTCCCCTGTTAACAGGGTCACGGAGGTCAGATGGCAGTCGCTCTATTGTAATTACCTGCCAAATCCAGGATCATGGTCAAAGGACCCCGGACCCTCGCGCCCAAAAGTACAACCAGGACATTAACGCCAGTATGAACAGTGGTTCTATACTGTTATTTGTTTGCCAGTAAATAGAAGTGACTTTTCACATAAAAAAGTTAATTAAACAAATAAAATTATAAAGGCCAGTAGTGGCAGTGTTTTATTATAATTCCAGATAAGCCAGGAATTGTAATAAAAACAGTAAAATAAAGTAATCCGGTCGACAAGCAATAAAATTGTATGAGTACACAGCAAGCCTTCAATAATCCCATTCACATGGAATGACATAATCGCTCTATAAACTTGAATGTTTGTTTATCCATCTCACTGTTTATGAGATGAAATGAATAGTCGCGGCCTGGGTAATGGCCTCAGCCTTTCGGTGCAATGGCCACAGGCTACTCCAAGATTGCAAGATCTTGTTTATAGTAGTTAGCTAGTTTATGCATTACACCGGTGTGGCAAAACGACTATGTGGTTTGCGCTTATAAAGAAGCGGGTATGGTAACAGTATGGCGTTTTTTCTCGGGCGTACCTTAAGGGTCACACCTAGGATCCGCATTTGACATTACTAAAGTCAAATGTTTTTGTTTAAAGTAGGCCATAGTTTTAATGACATTAAAATGTTGTATGTTGTTAACATAGTGACAGTATAAAGAATAAAGTACTGATATTTTCTAAGAAATTCACTACCACCACGTTTCACACGTATCCAATCACCGCTCTTCCTAGTAAATCTCTGCGAGTACATAAATCGCGTATTAAACCTATAGATTTTATACTTAAAAGGTCCGGTTTTAACCGGTATCAGTTAGGGCTCTTAGGCGTAAAGTGGACCTGAAATAGAGTAACCTAGATCGCGTGAGTCATGGCTCACTCGTATCCTGATTTATAATTAGAATGGCAGCAGAACTTGGAACTCGCGAGAGCGTTTACAGATTTGCGTATAAAGGAATGCGCGCGTGGTATTTTAGACAAATTCTTTATTTATTTGAAGAATTTTATCATTTTTAATTGAAAAATGAGTGGTGTTATAAGTTTCACGTGTGTCTGTAGCTTTGTGTATCTGTCTATGACATTGTAAGCTCCCGAGCGGATGGACCGATACAGATTCGGGTTTCTCTATTTGTAAGATTAATTAAGAAGGTTCTTAGCTTTGTTTCATTAAAATATTTAAGTTTAAGTGAATTTGGTCGGGGATTATCCGACTTACTGTCGGTTAGGTAATTAAGTAAGGTGTTTAAAATATTGTCGAAAACCCATGAAGCTTTTATTTATCGATTTAAAGTTATTATTCAAAGAAAAGAAAATTCCAAGAATTCCAGTAGGTCGGGGTAAGAATAGGGTAAGACAGTAGCAACCATGAGTACACTAGCAAACATGTATATTATTTTACACCATTTCATATAATTATATGACAACGTGTAGGTATTGTTATTCATAGTAGGTACCATACTAATAAAGTCCACATTAGTCTGTATTAATTTCAATATGGCTCTGACGTCTGTAAACTGAGACGATGCATTCAGCGTCATATTTCCAGACATCACTCTGCTTTTTAATATAATATTATATTACGTACCGTTGCATACCTCAGTAATGACGTTAACAAAAACATAGAATACCTATGATATATTAGATACCATATGAGTAGCTGATAATTTTAGGACTATTATGGCTTGTGGCTTTAGTTCTTTCTTCTTTCTTACAAGGCGAAAATCATGCTCACTTATTTACATACAGTCCTGTTCTAATTGTCAACGGTGCGACCATAGTCGTACGACACGCTCGCTCGACCAATAGGAGACCTCAAAACCGTCCGTCGCAAGACCGTTGCCAATTAGGACAGCGCCCTAAGGATAAATTGAAGCTCAAGATTTGACTTGGCTAGTTTTCACATGGCCATGTAATTACAGTGGATCCGTGACCTTGTTAATAGGGGAACCTGACCAGATTGGATCATGGTTACACATTCGGTCGCCTGAATGTCCAGGTTTCATCACTATGTTTTCCCTCACCGTAAGAGCATCGGTTTGTGTTCAACTGATGTACAAGTACATAACTCAGAAAATATGGTGTCACGGGGTTCCAATCCGGTACCTCGGGGTACGAGTCTGACCCCTTAACCATTAGGCCACCGACGCTCTTTAGATTTACCAATTGAACAAAATTATATACATGAGATACCTGTTTCAGCATTACGAAATATTTTAAAACGTACGCCTACGAGGCACTTCTATTGGTACCACAAGTAAGTTACGAAAGACACTCTATGTCAACTTACGTCAGTACAGAATTTCCGAACAATGCCCAAAAATGCGGGTACAGTTATGGGGTCACAGTTGGTAGGGTCAACACGTCCTATTGTGGGTCCCGGGCCCTGCGCGGGCGCTCGTGCTTCGCCGTTTCGACAGTTCTGATTGGCTCACCACGATCCCATTGGGTTCGCATTTTAAACTGACATAAGGTTCGTTTAAGTTATCAAAGTGGTAGGTTATTATGCCCTTTGTAATGTGAGGTCTCTTTTGCACTTTTGTCAGTTTGCGGTGGTCATGCTCTTGCGCACGAGTGCCCCGGGGTCTGCCTCGACCATGATCCATTATTTGGCAGATCAGATAATTACAGTGGAGCGACTGCCGTCTGACCTCTGTGACCATGCTACCAGGGGAACCTGACCAGATTGGATCACGGTTAGACATGGTTACACATTCAGTCGCCTGACTGCGCAGGTTTCATCACAACATTTCCCTCACCGTAAGAGCATCGGTTAGCATTCAACTAATGTACATAACTCAGAAAAGTGTCATTGGTGCATGGTCGCAGTGGGATTCGAACCCGGCACCTCTCGCTTACGGGCCACCGACGCTCCTCATGAAGCTGACAATAATGCTTTAAAGGTTGTGGGGATCGAGTCATAGTCGAGACTGGCACGCCATACGAATCTTATTATTAAATATTTATCTTGTGGCCTACTCCATTTATACCCGTCTTTGTATTTACACAGTATAATGTAACTGTTATCTTATCTAGCACTCTGCTTCGTTTGGGGCTGTGTGATTTTTGTAAGAATATTTATTTTACGTAACGAAAAATATACATACACACTTTCATAAATTTGAAGGCACCCAGAACGGACACCAACGGCGATGAACGATCTTCTAAATAAATATTATAGTGAACTATCCAGACACAATTATAGCGACATCCGCCTTCACCCCACCCGCCGCCCATAATCATGGTCACTGTTACCCACTTGACTGCACTCGCGATCATTGTCATTAAGTATCATTAAATAGTTATCCTTACGCTATTAGCTCGTCAGTGGGGTGTGATCTTCGGGACAGGAGCTGTCTCTAGGCTATTTTTGGACTTACCACTAATTACCGGTTCAGGAACCGCATTAAACCTGTTCTTATTGGATTAACAAGCACGGTGGGAGATAAGGATGTGTTTGGATTGTTCTTGGGACGTTTCACTGTCACAGCTCTGATTAGGTGATAAGATAGTCGTGGAAAAGTTGACATAATGTTTGTTGTGGCTTGTGGAGGAGGATACTGTTGTTATTGCGTACCTATTTGGGTTGTGTGACCATAATTAACAATTATTTTTCTTTTCTTTTCAGGTACTATACTTGTTATGAATGGAGTAATCGTGGAAGAAAGTTTATGGATAAGTCTCTAATGGAAACTGCTACAAAAAGATGGTGAAGGTAAACTTTTCAAAAAAAAGGAAGCAGTCTTTCTTTAAGCTGAGCAGTTAGTTTGATCTCAATAATCTGGAGAAAATTGCCAGGATTAAAGAGTCGCCGATGTAAAAATTTGTTGTGTTATAGTGAACTATTACCGAAATCTGAAAGGCCACGACTCATTTATCTGATAGAGCGATACAATGTCACTGAAAGTCCTCAAAATACGCCTACCCTATATATTTAAGCAGAGCCGGCCCCGAGTGTCGAATGAGGCATTCGACGGAAGTATTTCGAAACAACGACCGAACTCACGGAACGACGGAACTCAATTTAGGTCCCTTTGATGTCACTGGTGGCTGCCATAGCCGTCACCCGCGTAAATACGGCTACTGAAACTCTGGACTGTTGCCGTAGATTGGAAGAGATTCAAAAATAGGTATAGATAGGGAGATATATATTTAATTCATAGAAAAAGATAATACTGAATGTGGCGTTAAATAGAAAATAGAACTAACATACTTATGCCGCCAATAGAGAAACTATACTGAAGAGAAGACAACTGACAGCCCCTTCTCCCTCACGGCCATTGGAAGTACAATAGTTCCACCACAGTTTCAAATTTTATTATTGGAATTTTCGTATTTTTTTTTTCATTTAGACTCAGAGGTATATGCGCATACAAAGGAAATTTGAACGATTAAAAAATTTGGCGCCTGATACAAGTTGTACAATACCTATAGAAATGAGTAATATGATACTTAATTACCTCCACGATACCCCAACGATGATGTCATCAACAATCTAAGGGTGCGTTCAGTGCCACAAACTTATCTGACCCGGTAACCAAAACTACAACTGAGGAAAAATGGAGGCACTTATTTTTTAAATGAAATGTTTTTTTTTAATATAATTAGACTAGCCAGGCATTTGACCGCCATCTCACCTGGTGGTAAGTGACATGTCAATGCCAACAGCGCCGCCGGCAGCGCAGCGATCTCGAGAACACCTCGCACATGTCAAAGTCAAAGTGAAAGTCGAGACGTGCACGCGTCGAGCCGTTGCTGCACCGGCGCATTGCTTGCACCAGTCTTAAACACGTTTAAGAATGACGTTTAACGTTGTATTGTAGGAAGATTTTTGTTTAAGTATCAGCTTAAATGGGTTTAAGAAGTTGGTGCAAGCCTTAAACTTCGCATTAACATTCACTTCGTATTTAAAGTCTATACTCTATGTGGTAGTACCAAATGTCAAAAAGAAACAAATCGAGACGAAGTGACGAAAATATGGCCAGTCCTCAACCCATTTCAGCGCGTTCTCCAATCCAATTTAAACTCGACTCAAGGATATTGGTCATTAAGTTCAATTTGGAATTGCAACAAACCGCGACATATGTCACGACACGAAAAAAAAGATTTCAAGATAGCTTCCTTCCCACTGCCGCATTTAGAAATGAACTAAATAGAGTTAGTTGCCAACAAACGAGCTCTGATGACTCTCAAAATCTTTTGAAACATTTTATGAATGGGCAATCCCGGCTTCATTGGTTTATTTACGAGGAGAACTGAAGCAATTTCTCCAAAAATTTATTATTAAATATTTTTGTTCTTAGGAATTTGAGTAACCAATGAAATTGATTTACTGCTGTTTTGTTGACCTGCATTCTGTGCTTCAGCTATTATAAATATAGATATAACTCACATATTATGCATTTTATAGCATAGTTATCTTGTAGAGTCAGTGTAGGTATCGCTCATTTGGAGAAACAAAGACAAAACTGCATGTTTAGCGATTTTACAGGAGAAGCAATCAAAGTTTTAGATGTAAGTGTAAGTTAAGGAAAAATCCAAATATTTGTTGAAAGTACTTTTCCTTAACTTACACTTACATCTAAAACTTTGATTGCTTCTCCTGTAAAATCGCAAAGATGCAGTTTTGTCTTTGTTTCTCCAAATGAGCGGTATGTGATTTAACTAAAAAAAATGAAGTAGCAAATTTTATTGTTAATAAGTTACTAATAGAGTACTTATAAAGTCATCATTTGCTATCATTATTTTATTACAATAGTAAATGAGTCTGGTCATCTTGGCGTTAATTTCACGGTTGTGCTCTTGCGCGCGAGGGCCTGGGTACTCCTTGCCCATGAGCTAGGATTTGGTACAGTTGACTTCCATGACACTATTAATAGTGGAACCTGAACAGATTGAATCATGGTTACCCATTCAGTCGCAATCTGCAGGTTTCATCTAAGAGCAAATGTAAGAGCATCGGTTAGTATTCAACTAATATACATAACTGCATACAATGGGATTCGGACCCGGTCGGACCTCGCTTACGAGTCGGATACCGTAACCACTCGGCCACCGACGCTCAATTGAGTAACTTTTTACCATAAAACAGGAAAAATTTACACAAATTATAATATTTCGAACTCACTTCCCAGTTCAAATAAGACGAAAAAGCCTTCTGCGGAAATAATCACCGAACTGTCACCATTAATTCAGTAAACCATATTCGAAATGAGTTATGGTCCTATACATAACAATAAGTCCGTCTTTTAATTAGAATGCCATACATCATCGCTAAAATATGGGCTCAAAATTTCATTCAGAACACGCCATTTAATTTTATTTATTACACAATTTAGTTTGTCCTAAATTATAACTGTTGGGAAGCAATTAATAATTATTTTTGACGGCGAACTTCAAAAGGGTCGATAGAAGACCGAATTTGAGGTGGGGCAAACTTTAAGATAGATTATTTTAAGAATATCTACTGAATCTGGTCTGGTAGATATAGGAAAACGCATTGATGAAAGTGTTCGTGATGGAGGCATGGAATTGTGCAGCTTAAAAATGCAGTAAAACAATAAAACTACAAATAATAATATTAGAAAAATTCCTGATAGAAACCAGGATTGACCGCCATGATGTTGACAAATAAATAAACAAAATAAAACTATACATAGTATAAAACAAAGTCGCTTCCCGCCGTCTGTCCCTATGTACTCTTAGATCTTTATAGAATGAGATAGATGTGAAATGCGCTTTATAAATGGCAACACCAATCACAAATGTCAAGTTTGACAGTTTATTGTTTATTTATTAACTATCGAGTAGATTCAAGATTTCATCAATATCAATACAGCAGTAAAACAATTGCAAGTATCGGATCAGCTGTTAACATATTACAGTAAAGTTATTTGTTAAGGTTTGTCTTATTTTTTACACTAACAGTATATAATAGAATACTATAGATTAATCAAAACAATCTCAGGCCTCAAAACAACCAGGGTGGCCTCAAACACGCTTCAAAGTGGTTGGTAGTGGTTAATAAATTATATGCGAATAGAATTATAAATCATTTTGTTCGGTTGCAACGCGACATTCAGATTGCGACAGACGGACCGAACACTATATTATATAATGAACACGATATTATGTTATTATTAGTTTGTGTGACTCGCGTAACACATTCTGTGATTTAATATAGGTAATATGTGTAATTCTATGATTGATTAGTATTTATTTCTGGCGCCGAAGTGGTTAGCCTTAGTGAAGACGTGTAGTTTCGAATTCCACTCGCGTATACTTATATATATATATCTATCTAAGAATGTTATTATGCATACCTACAGACTAGCTATTTTTCTGATTTAATTTCAATAATAGCGGTCCCGTGGGCCGGCGTAGAGTAGGTATTAAATTAGAACTTTACTTTAGAAAGATAATTATAACCATATTTACATACGTTACAATCGTTTTTCGGTGGTCTAATGGTTATGCAATGGGGAGCAAGAGGTACCAGATCCGAACCCCATTGCCGCAATTTAGGTACCAATGACTCTTTTCTGAGTTATGTGCATTAGTTGAACACTAACCGATGCTCTTACGGTGAGGGAAAACATCGTGATAAAATCTGCATATTCAGGTGTTTTAATTTCTATCCAAGATCCAATCTGGTCAGGTTCCCTTGGGTCACGGAGGAAAATCTATTCATGACCAAAAACAATAGTTACTTGAGTGGCGATCGGCATTATGCGTCCATCAAAACGAACGCGCTTATCTGACCCAGTGACTGCATCGCTGTTGTTTAATTTACTGACAACAAAATTGTATTTTAATGTGGCGACAGTCAGTTCCTGGTTTGGCCACCAGGCCAGATAAGTTCGTGGCACTTACTGTACACAAAGTTTGCATTTACAGCGAAATTACACAAAACACGAAAACGTCAAGCCAGATAAAGTACCTAAACATAGCAAGTATTGTCTGTGAGTTGAAAGTCCATTTCCCGCGAACGTCTACTTCCGTTGAACGGCCGCATCCCTGAACGTTGCCAAAACTTGCACTGTGAGGTCGCGATATATCAGAACATAATTCTCACAGTAATTACTTCGACAAGGTAGGCCCTATCTTGAATAGAGTTTATGGAGAATCAATCAGTAGTATAAAGCCAATAAAGTTTTTGTTTCGTTTCCTAAATTGTAGTTTTAAGTTTGTACATATCGTAATGTAACTATGTATATAATTTAATGATAATAAATACATTAAAAAAAGTGGTTTTGATAAATTACATATATTTAGTTACGTCATTTGCGTATATTTCGGGTTTTTATTAACATGAACGATAGTTTAATCTGTGAAAGTGATTGCAGTAAAAAGCTACTGCCGAGCTTTCAGACGCTCCAAGAAGTCCCATAGCACCTGCAATAGCATTAGGTAGAATATATTTTGGCAACAATATTGCTCATGGATTTACTCAATATAGACAGCCACAGATAATTAAAAAAAGCGAAACTATGCATAGTATAAAATAAAGTCGCTTCCCGCCGTCTGTCCCTATGTATCTATGTACGCTTAGATCTTTTAAAGTACGCAAAGGATTTTAATGCGGTTTTCATCAATAGATAGTCATTCGAGAGGAAGGTTTATGAGTAAGAAAAAAAGGCTAGGTAGGCGTAAAGTAGGTGTACGCGAATTAAGTCGCGCCAGGTCTCTAGGAAATTATAAATTATCAAAATTAATACCTTACACAATTTCTGTTGGCTATATTAGTGATGATTGCACAGCGATTATGACCTCAATCGACATAGATAACCTAACTCACAGCTAGGGTTGCCAACTTAAGACCAAATATAGTATTTTCGGATTCAGTAGCTATAAAAATATAGTAGATAGGGAATTAATCATAAAATATATAGTGTTTCTTAGGTGTTGAGTAACCTTAAGGAACGCTTTATAATTATTAATACAATCTAATTCTAAATTATAAACCACCATTAACTCAGCTTTTAAGAAAAGTATCAGTAAGCACTTGTAGTTAGCTGGTCCAAGATGGAGTTATTTCTGAATTGTTAAAATTAAAATTCAGGGTGAATTTTGTTTACCAGTATGTGATACTGATAAGTGACTTTGCTGATAAAATATAGTAGTATCGCCTACTGTATTAAAATTTTAAAATAATTATAGGCGGACATCTAAAACAGTAGGATTCTATATTATATAGTAGGGGCTAACGTGTCACTGTGTGTTTCCTTCCTACTTTCCTACCCCCCTCTTTTGAACGATTGAAAGAGATATTCAATGTCCTAATATAAATAAATTTTGAGTTTTGAGTTTTTGGGTTGGCAACCCTAGTCACATCATCAACGTCCCATAACTCACGATTATCTACTTACAACTTGATAATCCCCATCACGAGCTTAAATATTTGCTTACACAGCCTCTCGGTCCGTCTGTTTGTACAAACTTTCCCCTAATCAATGTGTGAGCAGTTGTAGTATTTAGTAATGAGATTATGGGCGTGTAGGAGAAATTTTTGTGGGTGGCTTCAAAGTAGGAGAGTTATATAGACCTGAATAAATGTCTAAATTTTTTGACGAATATGTGAAAAAGTATGCCGCATGCCAAACGAATTGTGGGCAAAAATATCCACCGACTGGACCCCACAAAACGTAACAAGGAAGCGCGGAAGGCCTAGACGGACCTGGCGAGACGAGTTGGACGCCTTTTAGAAAGATTGGCCGAGGAAAGCATCCGACCGTGAGTCGTGGAAGATTCAAAGGGAGGCCTTTTGGAACGTGGTTTCCACGATAACGAGTCTGGAACGTATAAACCATTTTTACGTGGACGAAGTTACATTACATTACATTAGGTCCCGAGCACTGTGACTGTCCTCTTATAAAATATAGTAGAGACCTGTCAGATCCGTTCACCCTTAAAAATGACGCATTCCTCTGGATACAGAATTTGAGGGAGAAAATTAATTTTGAAATGTTTCGAAATTTTTTTGTTATGCGACTTGAAATGCCATACGAATATATAAATTAGGTACTACTTTTCTACCAATAACGTAAACTGAAAAGGCCAGATTTCATGAGCTGCATATTTTTCTTTGCGATTGTGCTGTGTATATTTATGTTTGTGGTAAAGGAATCCATCATGGGCTCGACTTGGCTTTATCTGGCTTTTATCTTCAGTTATTCCGTCCAGATCTCAACTCAAAGGTTGAGTGAGTCGAAGTAAAGTCGTGAACTCGTGACGCACCTGCTGTGCTCACAGCATTTTACTACCTACTTTTGGTACAACGGTTATTGTTGTACTTGTCGGCTTAAAATAAAGCTGCTTACTTTCGTATTACATTCGAGAAATGTTAGCGAAAAAATGCTTTTCTCAAATGAAAGTTTTTATGGACAGGGTCCTATGTTCAGCTGTAGGTATTCGATCCGATAACAGCCACAGTTTGATATGGTTATGAAGTAGTTACTTAAATATTCTCAAAATGCTAGCTAACATATAATCAGGATTTTTGAGAAGGTTTAAGTAGGTAAATACATAAATATTGCCTACACTGATTATGATGAAATAGAATGGAAGTATCGAACAAAAATAAAATTCAAATTCATACATAGGTACTTGTTCCGTTGCTACAGCCTTGACAAAATATCTTCCACTTTTTTCGCATTCAATGTCCACGTACTAAAATAGTATAAAGCCGAAAACTGTCAAAGTAATAAAGCACAAAAGTAGCAACGTCAACACACATCCAACTCATAACACCCCTCTTTTTCGAGGTCAAAACTACGACTGAATTTGTCACCGATGCCGGAAACAAGGCTTCGGTCACTTCGGACCCCAATCCCACTGACACGTTGAGACCGCTAAGCCCGACTGGACACGCCCAGTCGAGTGAGACGTCTATTAATCCGTGTTTACTGCCTCGGTTTAATTGCCTTTTCAAACAGCTCCAGACAGCCTTTATAGCTCTCTGTTTATACGTCTTCGAGGCCTAGATAAGCCCTGACGGTTAGGTAGTTACTGTTGGTGCCTACTTTATTTAGGTACTTAGTGGATTTCCTGAAAATTTTGGTTAGATGTTAGGGCATTCTTACGAGTTTCTAGGGTAAATATCACAAGAATTAAAATTTAACTTCACCATCATCACCATCAACAGTTCATGAGTTGCATCTCCTCCACATTTGTGGAGAGCATTGCCATAAATTCACTCCTTCCTATATAACTGGAAAAGCTGCAATTTTCAAGGTCTGTCTCTAAAAAAGTCGCCTCTGCCGACGGCTAGAGATGGTGCTATATCCCTCTGCCGACGGCTAGGGATGGTGCTATATCTCTCTGCCGACGGCTAGGGATGGTGCTATATCCCTCTGCCGACGGCTAGGATTGGTGCTATATTCCTCTGTTGACGGCTAGGGATGGTACTACTACCTACTAGTTCTTGCCCATAACTTCGTCCGCGTAGAGAACTGAACATAAACACAGTACCTATACCACAGGTACCTACCTATCTATTCTGCGATACGAATTAATGTAAAATGAACAAAACGTCACCAAATAAGAAAATATACTTTTGTGGCTGAAAAGCAAATCTGCCAAAAGGATGTAAGGCAGAATTTGGGTCATCATAAAAAATGTTTTTGTGCTAGGTTGCGCACGCGCAGACCAACGTTTTGTGGGTCTCCTAAACCTCTACTATCGCTACGAAGTGGAATTTTTCTTTTACTCAATGACGTAGGATAACCTACGGAGCCCTCACAGTCAAACCAAATATTTAGGTGTTCTATGATCTGACCTTTACTATACATATCTAATTAAATTCTTTAAAATGTAGCTTTTTCTATTAGGTAGGCCATATCTACTAAAAGTCCTACAAAGTTCAAAGTGATTACTAGTCGTTCGTAACGATTCTGTTGTGAATATTTTAGATACCTGCCTTTCGACCTTGAAAAAGACATAAGTATATTACTGGCCGTGTGATGTCCGGCAGAGTAGAATATCACCAACCCCTTACACTCATGGGTGACCTCCAAGGCTACTAATGTTTTCGAGGCAAATTATCTGAAGTTTCCGTTAGTTATATTTATAATACTGCGATCTTCAACCAGCCTGCCAGGCGTGGAGATTATGGCAATCACCTCCCCTTTCAAGATAGACATCAAGACCATTCTAAAGAGCTCAAACACGATGGCGTTATCATGTTGCGCTCAGTAGGTCCTCGTCAGTCCAGCTCTATGGTACTATATTAATGCATTATCAAACAAGTTACACAAATTTCAAAGTGGGTCAAATTAGTTTTCAATTTTGTATGAAACACCTGATATTTTCGCGATTTCAGAGTTGGTACAGCAGTAAAAGTTGTATTTTATCACCAGTACATGATATCCCTTGGTATTAAGGATTAGTTTAAAATTACCCGGTACATATTATAATTTTAATTACATTCGCATAAAAGACATCAACGGGGGCGTCGCTCGCGTTGAACTCTTATGTATGAAATGACAATATTTTCTCGAGTTACATTTATGATAATTATCATGTGGTTGTATGATTGGCAGCTGTTATCCGAAACTATAAATTATAATAGTAATGATGCTCTTACAATTATGTATGCGTCTCACAGACTAAAAAAACAATTTTTTAAATGACGCGCGCATCTTTTAATAAGTAGCTGTGCCATTTACATTACACTATTTAAAAGTTATTTACTAAATTTAGTTATCGGCTTTACGCTGATTTCAAAAGAGCAGGTGAACATATTAACAGTAGGTTAAATAAATTATAGAGTAAAACACTTCTAGACACTAGTTTGTTACATCATAGGACATCATCTTAAACAAACTGTTAAAATGGAAACATTGCCAGTAGATGATGTCCGAAACCGGTCGCAATTAATTAAAAGTTTATAATTATGATTTATTCAGTGATTAGATTAGACTAGATTCATAATACGAACAAATTAAGAAGATAGTCTGCTAACCATTCAATTTCCTCGACTACACCTACCTAGACTCTGTTCGTAATGCCACCTGCTCTGCGGGCGCTTGTCAGCATTTTACGGTCGACATCGCAATAATACGAACAAATTAAGAAGATAGCCTGCTAAACATTCAGTTTCCTCGACTACACCTAGTCTCTGTTCGTAATGCCACCTGCTCTGCGGGCGCTTGTCAGCGTTTTACTGTCGACGCGATAGCGACGCCGCTGATAACAGCCGGTGGCCGGTAGCCAAGATCAACATTGAACGGATCCTATTACAATTTATGTTTGCTGTGGGAACAGACGCTGTTGTGGTTGGTTTAGAATTTAGATGAGTTGGTGTGCTGACGGTAGGTAGCTTGAGGTTGTTGTTTGGCTAGTTAGATTAGATAGATAGTATAGGTTACCAATTTAGAGCCATAATAAAATCTCAGGGAATACAGGATTCAAGGGAATATTAGGAACTATCCGCCAGCCAAAATCTTAAAACAATATATATTTAACTTATGAACATTGTTGTGATTGTTATGTAATTTCATTCGTTCTGATAGGCATTTGGCTATTGGCTATTAGGTCCCAATGTCCCTTCCCTTAGGTCCCTTCCCTTCACTATCCATCAAACAAGGCTAGAGCAAATAGGCTGTTACTAGACAGTTATGATCCATATTCGGCCGCATCGTCACTCACTACCAGGTGAGATAGCTGTCAAATGCCCAGCTAGTCTAATTAAAAAAAAATTACTAACACAGCTCTCATACATTTCGTCGGTTCCCGGATAACTTTTCATCTCGCTAATCCTATGCCAAAACCCACCTACTCCAAAAATCTGGCAATCGAGTATTCTCGCCGCCGCTGTATGGAAGTGCTCGAATATTTTAACCGGAGCTAAGCTAACGAGTTAACGAATACCGCGAAAGGTAAGGCCGCCCGAGGAACATGCGCCACAAGCCGTCGCAGCCGCGCGGGCGAGCGTTCGCGGCGCACGTTACAGGGTGCGTCGCCTGAAACGAGCGCGTGACGTCACGAGCTGGTTAGACCCTCTAACTAGAGCTAGCGATCTTGTACAGTAGTGGCATCACACTAAAGGATACACTTCCGAGAGAATGGCGGACCGCCACGGTATATATAGCGAGCGGCCGTGAAAATATCGTTAGCGCGATGTAGGGTTCTTGGGTTTTTGTTCATTTTTCGGGTTTCTATTGAGAAATGTTTTGATGTTCTTGATTTTTATCGTAACTGTAATGTCACCGCGTGCATTGTATGCGTAAGACTTGATTTAAATGATAACATTGATAAAATAACACCAAAACACATTTCTTTACAAATACAGTAACGCCATCTAGCAAACAGCGACAGCTTCACGGTGTTTCTGAGTAACGCAGTGGTAGAATGCCGTTCCGCTACGCAGACTGGCCTAGGTTCAATTCTCCGCAGTTTCTATGAATATTTTTTATTGTATATTGTATTTTTGTTATACGAATAAATAAATAAATAAAATATTGTTGACGGACTTACTTTGCCTTACAATTATAATAGTTTATAATTGGGTGTGGTTGATATTATTCGTACTTATTTTTAAGGACTTCAACCCAAAATTAATCCAACTACCTTGGTTATTTTTATTGTGTAATTTAATAATCTTTAGCGTCTTCAATCATTACAGTCGCTAGAATTTTACATAAATGAGACAAGTTTCTCTTGAGTATTAATTTCTATCATTTGTTACAGGGTCTCAAACAATGAAAGAAACGAGAGTCCAGAGACGGATGGCAGCGTTTCGCCAGAGCCGCCCGACCGGCCGCCCGGGAAAGCGCGGCAAATCCACCCCGAAGAAAAGACCCAGGTTCTCGCCTACGACTCCACGTACAGAAAGAAAAACAAACCTAAATCACTACCTTTGGAGGAGAACCACTATAACCATCTAGCGAATACTAACGTAGCCATGTCGCCAGTGTACCCTCTGACGCCGAACATTTGCGTGGAGGGCGGAAAGATTGAGTTCATCAAATCACCGCCAGAGAGCGCTAGAAACAGCGTGGCGCTAGTATCGCCGCCGCAAACTCCCTTGTTGGTTCGCCGCGGCTCGCGCGAGAAACGCGACGCGAGGATATACGACGAGCCTACTGAGAAGTTCGACGGTGATAAGGTAGGTGGCGCTGTAACTTTTATTTTGATTTTTCGAAACATGAGACTAACTTTTTTGCCCGCGACTACATCCGCGTAAAATTCGGTTACTACGTTTTGGACCCGTTCGTGGAAACCACATAGAATTTCGTGAAAAAGTATAGCCCTTGATAATGTAGGATGAATTTCAAAAAAAAATTCACCTAATATAGGTGAATTTTTTTAAAATCAGTTATTATTTAAGTAGTTTTTTGGGTATATCCACGACAAACAAATAAACAATCGAATTTTTTTTTGTAATATTTGATGCCATGCCAGTCATTTATTATTGATAGGTAAGCTAGCTTTTAAACCAGTAACTTGTGAAATTTTGTACCGTTGTAACCACACTACCTAACTTCTTTTTTATGTCCACCCAAATCATTTTAGGTGGGGGATCCTACCTTCGTACCTACATATCCTATTCTACCTAATAATGGTTTATTTTATTACACTAGTAGGTACATTTATTACACGTATTTATTTCCTGTAGGTACCTAAGTACCAATGTAACAAACTTTTTTCTCTGTAGTTTATTAGTAGCTACCTATCTACCTAACAAATCATCAAATGAAGCCTTCACATTAGCGTAGTTTTTTCTGAAGATGAAGCGAAGCAGTTTCTATCGACAGGGGATTTTCAGAATTAACTTTAAATCAATCATTTAGTTGGATACTTCCTGTGTGATAAAAATAAGTGGATGTGAGTGGATATGGGGCCAGGTGATTTGAAGTAGAAAAACGGTTTCCAGAAGTTTAATTTAAGGGGCTTTCAAGGATTTACCTTAAGTCGAGGGTAGCTTGTCCCGTGGGATATAAGTGGGTAGGCAGATACTTACCTACTTACCTATAGTTTTCATAAAAGTACAATGATTTTGGAGTGTTTCAGTAGGTTATTTTCTAACCCAATAAAATGAAATTTCTTTCATTTCTAACCATGAGATATAGGCACAGTTAGTTAAATTTTTTCCTAAAAATCGATGTTAGTAGGTCATATAAAAACTAGGAAAGTAACTATGGTAAGTACATAGACTTCTATTAACTAGCGTATCAACGGGTAAGTATGTAATTTACACAAATAATTAAAACAATAAGGGCAGGACCCTAATCGCTCCTAAAAAAGTACGAATAGGTAAGGTAGATAGGGATTTCCGTAATGCCCCCCACCACAAATCTAGATTTAGATTCATCTAGAAGCCCAGACCAGACTGTAATCGTTTGGGATTGCTGCAATTAATTCCCTTACATCCTTCTAACTCATTTGCATTTCTGATTCCAGTGTGGTCACGGGTAGGGACATAGCTCTCTCCGTGGGGCTTGAGAATTTGAGGTTTTATCTTTATATAAGTCCGAAATAAAGATATTTGTTATTATTATTATTATTATATAAAGTGTGGTTGTTGTAGGTAGGTGCTTATAGGTCGCTCGCAAGCCCGGACCTGGATTTACTGATTTAGAATCCAAACATTTTCCTAAGTTTCTTGAAAACCTTCCCCGTGAACCGTTTTGCTTCGGTGAAATTTTACATTAGCTTAGGTACTTATATTGTAATATCTTCGGAGTGCCATTTGGCTCCCGAAACGGTATTAAGGTCCCCATAGAAGGCCTTGGCCAACCTTGCTTTGCCATTACACATATACACAGATGATAGAATTAGACTATAAGTTTTCACCTAGTGGCAAGTTCGTTGCGGTACTGAGTTTGATTTGCCTCAAAGTACGAAACGGTCTCCCATCCAGGCATCGGCATGCGTTACTCAACTTACCTACCACGAATATTTTAAAATCTCTCAATGAATATGACCTTTTCGGGACACCCCAGAAGTATTTGGTTGCGACAAATGTGTTTTTATTGGACTAGCCAGGCATTTGACCGGCATCACACCTGGTGGTAAGTGACTTGAAACCACCACTAGAAGGTCTATGTAATGGGGATGATCCAATCTGGTCAGGTTCCCCTGGTAGCAGGGTCATGGAGGTCAGATGCTTAAGAAGCTAACCTAACCTAAGCTAAGCTTACCTAACCTAACCTAACCTGACCTGCCAAATTCTGGATCATGGTCAAGGTGGACCCCGGGCCCTCGTGCGCGAGAGCATAACCGGGACATTGATGATTTTTATTATTAATGGTGATGAGTACCCAGCGGCGGATGGTGCGGTGGAGTAATTGAGCTGTCGGCACCAGGTCAAATAGTTCCTCAGAACACTCCCCATTGTACTTGAAATACATTTAAGAATATTGGAAAAATTACGTTATAAGTAGAATGATGAATAGGAACATTTTACCAGAAATCACAACATTTCGTCACACTGCATCGCTGCATGCTACATTTATTTCGCATACCGCCCCCGTGCCCCCAAATGGTGTCACATACTGGGGGCGCCAAATAATATATGCCCCACTTAAGCTAATGTCCCCAGGGTCCCGGGTTAGACGCTATCCAGGCTTAATGGGTGGCTCTCATTACCTGTGTTATGGTTGCTTGTGTATCAGAATGAGACCGTTATGGATTTTGACAAGGCGCAATTTGTATCTCGATGTACGAGTAAGGGTGGAAAATTGCGGACCAGGACTATTTTTTACTACGAGTCCTGGATGTTTCTTAAGAGTATGTTGTATTGCCTAATGTAGTTTGAATTTTTCACATTTAGTGCTTTACGTTTTCAGCTACGCAATTAATACCTACCTAAGGGAATTTTAGTTCTAACAGTAGATCGTAACCTACGTAAACTGTTGTTATATAACAAAACAAATAACCAAAGTACTATACTACTACTATACCAATAACCAACAATCCATAATTATTGTTGTGAATACCTAAAGGTATAACAATAGTCTACAACAATCATATACGTTGAATAACAATCTTCTAGAAACAGAATACTTTTAACTTAACATTGAATGACCTGATTGATAAAAACTTGTAAAACAGATTGAAACCTTTCTCCATTTACGTACTTGATTAAAACCTCAAACTAATCTTGGAAAACGTATTTTGTTTTTGAGGTCAAGTCAAATGCGTGTCACATTTGACGGCGCCCGGACAAAAATAGTTGCAAAATTCTTTGAAAAAAATTGAAATATACCAATCCAAATCAAACCAATTGAAAATAAGAAAATTCCTGTATCCGCCTGCACCGAACTGTTGAAAGGAATATCTGGGGAATATTATTTTGCGTTTTAAAGTAAATTTTCTGCAGGGGGTCGTCACATTGAGACTGAAGATGTTTATGACGGAGTGGGTGGGCTACTTCGTGTATAGTTTGGAGAACTACTACCACTACGTGTTCCTTGGCATAGTGGTGATGTTTATCATGTTCGTGCTGGTAGACATGAAGGAGAAGCGCTTCAAGTTGACTATGTCGGATGATCAGAAGCTAGATCAACCTGAGAAGTCCAAAATGAACTGCATGAAAAGAAGCTGCGACACAATAAAGTCCGAATAGAAATCCAGACACCGCAAGCTGTCAAACATCACTGAGGTAAAACGAGATAAATTTTCAAGATGAGAGGACGTTGGGATTTGAACACTAGAATTTGATTTTCAGTTCGATGGTTTCAATGTTTTTGTAATAATATAAAATGTCCGGGTTATCGTTATTTAATTAAACGTATATTCTACACGTTACCAGTATATTATATCTATAAGAATTTTATACAAAGTAATTTGCAAATTCTACGAACTTGTTTCTATCAGATCGTTTGAGAACCTATAGGTAACTCGGATCGTACTCACAGAACGAAGGCAATCGACTAGAAGATTGAAACCGCTTGAAGCATCGCCCTCTACATTCTAAGAGCCACTGGAGTCCGTCATAAATCTGAACCGCGTAATATCTGCAAAAAGCGACGATCCAACATGGATCCAACTTTATGATTTCAACTGCAAGAACATCAATTTTACACGGATCCCACTATTAGCCATGCAAATTGGTCGGCGATAGCGAAGGCTCTCCCAGACTGCCGTCGGGCGTCCTTGCAGCTCTGTGGTAACGCATTATTCCTTTATTAATATTAATGGTGGCTCTGCCCTCGACTAGCCGTGTAGTGTCTGCACAGTTTCAAGCCGTTACGTGACGGAATTTGCGTGAAAAGTGCACAGACTACAGACTTTAGAAGCGTCTGATTTCACATATTTGCAACATTTGCAGCAGTCTTTTTTTCGAAATACAGACAAGTTATTTCTTTATTGGATTGGCTTTCGACTTGCCTTTATTGAGCGTACTCTTTTGAATGCTAAACAACTTTCAGCCAATAAAAAGTTATAGACTATGCGATGCTAGCTATAGGAAGATTTTACTTGCTAGTGGCTTGCAGTTCTTTGGCTCTATTCCACGCGACTGCAATAAACTACAGCACTATCAAGATTTCTATTCATTATATCGAATTGTTGGCAGAAATGGCCGGTTCTACGTTTGTTTCCAATGTACCTAACACGGTAAAATGACGATTAATTTATAGTTTTGGCTTGAGAGATGACAGGTTAATCTATCAAGATTTTATTGAATCCTAGGTTTTGGTCGCGACTTAATATGTTCAAAATTCGATTATTTTTAAAGATAAAACGTATCCTATCTCATCTCCAAATTTCCTCTAAAACTGGGCGGTTTAGACGTGAAATCAAAACAGACACAGAGTAACTTTCGTATCACTACGTATTATAATACAAAGTCCCACCCTGCGGATGTCTGCCTGTCTATTTATTCGCGAAAAACTCAAAAACTACCGTACGGATTTTCTTAATTTACGATCTACGAAACCGGGACGAGTGGCTAGTTTATAAGAAGCAGTTTATTTATTTATTTATTTATTTGTGTGTTGGGAATACTTACAGCTGTCAAAATTAAGAAACATCTTTAAGCCAATTACAAGTTTCCGCTTATAGATTTAATGTAGGTATACTCCATTACTAGGTTATGATAATATGAAACTTGATCCCCACAAGGAATACACAACAACTTATATATTCTAAACTCGACCTCAAAATTATCAACATATATCCGAAAAAGCTCTACAAAGGTAAGTACGAGCTTCGTCACGAAGGCACTGCACCTAGATTCGACAAAACGTGTACCACACGGAAATGCAATGGAAATGCGCGCTAGTTCCTTCCAGCACGATTGGAATTATAGACAGGCGTTAATTTCCGCGATCGTTGAAAGGATTACAGGCCAAGTCTAATGACAGCGTCTGGGCCTGTGTCTGGACTTTGGTCTTGGTCAAGGGAAAGCCGTGGATTAGACCAGTCTCTTGAGTAGTAGTTAAATGGTGATCCCTGGCTCTGTTCAGGAAACTTGCCTTGTCATCATTCGTTAGTATGTAGGTAGATAACGAAATATACGTCCGAGGCTGGGAAATTTTAGTAGATTTAGATGTGGAGTTTACTCGAATTGGTATTGTGGGTGTTCTGTTAAATGCAAAGGGTATTCTTAACATTGCAATATAATTATATTGGCGTTAATGTCCCGGTTGTGCTCTTGCGCACGTAGACCCGCCAACACCATGATCCAGAATTTGGCAGAACAGGTAATTAGAATTGCAGTGGAGCAGGTTTCCTCACTGTAAGGCGCTGTCCTAATTGGTGGGTCGTGCGACTATGGTCGTGCGACGGGCGGTTTTGAGGTCTTCTATTGGACGGGCGCCGTCCATCGTAATTAGGACAGCGCCTAAAATCAACGGTTAGTGTTTAACTGATGTACTAATCTATGCAAAGAGTGGCGGCACTGGGATTCGAACCAGGGTACGAGTCGGACCCCTTAACCATTGGGTCACAATTCGTCAAATGTACAATGGCAATGGTAATTATTAGATAGATTTATAATAAAAAAGTTCTTGTCCCAAAATCCGCTACAAAAACGCTCCCAACCGTCGCACCGTAGTTTTAAAAAGCCATACATCCCCCAATATGGGTCCAAAAACGGCCGTGCAATATTCCCTGGCGATGTTCCAGTGGCCGTGGGGAATTAATTACTGCAACGCGTGCCCGTGGCCAGGTGGACGGCGTATATCACGGCGGCGACGTGACTGCGAAATTCGAGACCTACCGATAGCTATGAATATTGGTAGTGGGTGGTATGGTGGAACTTTATTGTTATTTTTATGTAGTCCTGGTGACAAGAGCGGGCGGTCGTTTTATGGCTGCCTGGTTGTGATTTAGTGAAGTCTATTTTACGTTGTTTTTCATCTACGTAGAGAAATAGAACAATTAAATTGATAATTTATTGATTATTTGTGTGTCGAAGGTATGTAAGTGGTTATTGTGTGAGTTTACATCTGGGGGTCAAATAAGGCTACATTAGCGTTTCATAATATCATCATCATCATCTTGGTGTTATGTCTCGGTTGCGCCCCCGCGCGGCACGCGAGGGCCCAGGGTCCGCCTTCCTGCTACTTCTGGCCGACCTTGCTCGTAGTTAGTTTATAGTTTCATAATATGATCCATATTAATTTGTCACAAACTGCAGCGTCGCTGTTGTTGACATTGACATGACAATTCTAAATGGCGTCACTTAGCTCCAGTATTGGCCACCGGCAGAAAGGTTTGTGGCACTCTCTTGATACACCCCCTATTCTCTTGTTTTGACGGATTGACGAGGACATAGTTCGTGACGATTAGTGATTTGTTTAGGTATTTACATCGATGGACAACTGCGTTGAGACAAGTTTATGTAATTTTATATAATCATCTGTTACCGCATAGGTATAGGGCGAACCAGGTGGTCTAAGGGTTGTTTTATCGCCACCTGACGTCAACCCTTCTTGAAAATACTTTTGAGGTCGTGTTTGAAACACATTGTTTCAGCGGTCAAGGACACAGAAAGCTATTTCACCCCTTTGACATTGAAAAAATCGTTACTTACTACCACTTACCAAACTAGTTAGTTAATCGTGGATAAAATTGAAGAGGTACGGCTGCGTTGGTTTGGTCATATATTGCGTAAGCCCCAGGGTTACGTGGGAAGTAGGTATCTAAACCGGCCTGTATCAGAAAAGAAGCCCCGCGAGAGACCCAAGAAGCGATTTGACATCGCCGAGTCAGGCGCGAGAGCCAACGGCTTGCGACGTGAGGATACCGAAGATCGGGCAAAGTGGAGAAGGAAAAGCTGGAAAGCGGACCCTGGCAGAACCCGGGATTGACCGCTCGGATGATAATGATGATGACTAAACTAGTTACAGTCACCATCACCTTTGTTTCCCGAATTACTTATACTACAATATTTAAAAAACTGACAACAAATTCATTCCAATTCACACTCCCTAAAAAGTAAAAATTACAAAAGCATCACAAAATGATGAATCTGCCCACGAGCTCCACGTATTATACCCACGCATCAAACCCAATACATAATTGAGTACTGTTTGAGTACAACAACGCGGGCCGCGTCGCCGCAGGCAGGCAATCTGCTAAATGACTGTTATCTAGGTGATTGATTGACTAAAACTGAAAAAAAGTACGGAAAGATATATCACATGCGTGCGAATGCTTCCCGATGGTGTGTCGATCAGGCGATGAGCATAGGTATATGTATTATTTTTCTGTAGGGATATTTCCCGGTATAAATCTCAGTTATATACCTAATAAATAATTATTTTCAAACTTATCACTTTCCTAACTCGTCAATACTGAGTAGACCTGCGATACAGATATACGTACAAAAATATATAATACTCTATTCTTGTTTTGAAAAATATAATAATGATTTATCGAACCTCTGGAATGTAAAAATAATAATATAAAAAATAATAATCTTGGCGTTAATGTCCCGGTTGTGCCAGAGCGCACGAGAGCCCGGGGTCCGCCTTGACCATGATCCAGGATTTGGCAGATCAGGTAATTACAGTGGAGCGACTGCCATTCTCCGTGACTCTGTGACTACCAGGGGAACCTGACCAGATTGGATCATGTACATTCAGGAATGGAATGTAAAACTAATCATTGTATAATTTTATTATGATATCTATTGTACTGTGCTTACTGGGCTATTGTCAGCGTACAACGTAAACAATTTACTAAGCCGGATAACACATGATCAGTACGTAAGTTAAATAAACAGTAAATAAATAAATACGATACCTACATATACTCACGCCCATAACCCGTAGGGATAGGCAGAGACCACGATTCTAACACACCACTTTCTTCGTCGTCATCATCATCATATCATCCGAAAAACGCCAACTGCTGGACAAAGGCCTCCCCCAAAGATCTCCACAAAGGCCGGTCCTATGCCTTCCGCATCCTGCTGGTACCCGCGGTCTTTACCAGTTCGTTGGTCCATCTTTACTTATGGGAGGCCTACCCACAGTGAGTCTTCCGGTACGTGGTCGTCAGTCGAGAACTTTACTGCCCATCGGCCATCGCCCATGTGCCCAGTCCACTCACCGCTCACCTCCCTAAAAATAAAAATAAATAGTTGTGTGTACAAATAAGATTCATATCTTACACAAATCTCGCCACCACTATTCCATAACACCACCAAAATCTGAATATGAGACGTAAACATTTCAAAAAACCGTTCTGGCACATTACGCACGCACTTTCCCAAAGTTGCCACGTTCTAGCTCGAACCAATTTGACTAATGGCAAAACAAATTTGCCAAATGGGATCTGCCCTTTGATGCTGCCCTAGTAATCTGTTTGTCTGTCTGCAGGTCGGAGGGATTACACGGCGTTTTTGCGAATGTAATTATTGTTAGAGAACGGGCTTATGTGTAGCTGGGGTCGGTCGGGGTCCGCGGAACTAATAATGGAGATGCTCTACTGGGCAAAGCTACTGCTTTGTTAGGTTCACGCTCATGGCAGCTGATTTAGTTAATGTTATTTTTATGGGTACTGTACAAACACCTTAAAAATTATAGTGTGTCGCTGTCACTTCTTATATTGCGTTTAATTAGGCGATGAATGTGGTCCTCGATGATGTTAATTACAGGATCCCTTACAGGTGGAATTTGCCTACTATCTTTTCCAATCAACTAACTAGATTCTTTTATTTTCATAGCTTAGTTAAACAATGATGGAAACAGGTTCAACGAAGCTATGTTTTAAAGAGATGCGTGTATTTCTTTACCTTTGTTACATGGTTACACATTCAGTCGCCTGTAACAGCATTCCCTCACTGTAACAGCATCGGTTAACGTTTAACTAATGTATATAACTCAGAAGAGTCATTGCCGCAGTGGGATTCGAACCCGGTACCGCTCACTTATGAGTCGGATACCTCAACCACTTGGCCACCGATGCTCCAGTCTAAGATCTACCGTACTCCTAGCCCATATATAGATTTATTATGATACAATCTGTTCACGTTTGTGTAACACATATTGATATCCAGCCTCAACATAAACATGACACATTTATAAGCATATTCATTTTGTATGTTTACGGAGATCTACGAAGTAGGTATATCAGTTAACAAGCTCTCATTGAGAGAGAAGAATCGGCATTGTGATTCTATTAAAGACTATAGAGTAACCCAAAATGCAGAGAGATCTGTGGTTCTATTAGTCTGTGTTGGCGTTCCAATGGAGGCGCCTCTTGCTGGACACAACCCTATTCGGGAAAGTTAATAAATGTTTTATATTCTATTCTTTTGAAAGGGCGAAACTACACAGGGTAATACGGAGCTATGAAATAAAGAACTATCAAAATTAGTACACTTTTTTGTCAAGAGACAACTTATATTTGATAGATTGTAGTTGGAATGTTAACGAATGTAACAGAATTGTTATGGCTATTGTTAACTACTGATAATTTTTTAAACTAATTCATCGTCCTCCGCTCCTTTTCATCATAATTTCAATCATCACTTTCATTTGAGCGATCAATCCTGGCTACTAGGGGTCTGCCTAGTTTTAAGACAATACTTTTCAAAAACACTAACAGAGTTCTACAAAAATCGTTCTTTTGTCTCTGAAATTAGTAATAATTTACCCCGACGCAAACATAATATAAATTCGAAGTGTGCATCTGCGTATCTGACTTGCGCATCGTAGCTTCTGAATGTTTATTTCTCTGCGTCTATTTGAAAGCCAAATTAATCGAGTTGGTTCTCAGCTTTGTTTGATTAAAATCGATTATGTAATTTAAAATATATATGAGTTTATGTATACACACCACAAACACAGTCAACACAAACATATGTGTTTGTAGACTTGGTGTTATTAACCTATTTCTAAATTCAAATTCTTCTGTTATGCTGTATTTGCAAAGCCTCCCAAATAAAGCGGCAAAAACACATTATATTGTATTCTATAGTATAGTATTACACTACAGTATTACTACTATAGTATTTCATAGTATTCTCGGACGAAATGACGTCTCTAACTTTGACGTCACTCTGTACAGTTATATTGCCCCTCGACGTCTTCAGTTTATATTGAAACATGTCGCGGGCGCATCGTATATTACAATTATGGCTGTGAAAAGAGTTCCAATATTTGTTGTATAACATTTTGAACGTTTATCGGGTATGTGTGAGCATTGTTAGAACTGTATGTAGTGTGTGCAGTGTTTTGTGTAATGGTAAAGTGATTGAAATACTTGAAAAACTAAATGAGTGAAATACTTACGTGAACGTAGAACAATGTACAATAACTATAACTATTCATTCTCTAGAGGGAATGGTTCTGCTTCTTATGTTAAGGTACAACATTAATTGTATAATTTTCAGCAATGCATGTGGAAGACAAAATATGGAAATATTTTCAGGTCAGGTCAGGTCAGGGCCTGCTATCTTTACACAAACCCATGAATCTATTCTCTCTATCGAGATCTATTCATATGTGGATACCCAATAAGTTAAATGCGTCGTTTTACTATATTGAGATCTTTACTCAAAAAATAAGGAGACACATTTTTATAAATTCAGTGGGTGTAATAAGTAGGTAGGTACATAATTACATCTATACCTAATTTATAAAGCAAGCATCGGTGGTCGAGTGATTAATGTCTCCGACTCGTTAGCGAGAGGTACCGTTTTCGAATCCCACTGCGGCCATGTACCAATGACTCATTTCTGAGTTATGTACATTAGTTAAATGCTAACTGATGCTCTTACCTGATGAAACCTGCACATTTCGGGTGACTGAATGTGTAACCATGATCCAATCTGGTCAGGTTCCCCTGGTAGCCGCTGGAAGTCGCACCACTGTAATTTTCTAATATACCAAATCCTGGACCCCGGGCTTTCGCGCGCAAAAGCACAACTGGGACATTGACGCCAAGATGATTATTTTTTATGTTATTGTTTAAAAAACAAAGTAGCTTTTTCTATGTCTAGTCTGTATCTATCTACGCTTAGATCTTTTAAACAACGCAATGGATTTTAATGCAGTTTTCAACAATCGATATAGTGATTCAAGAGAAAAACTTATAAGCAAGTTAAAAAGGTAAGGTAGGCGTAAAGTCGGAGGGTAACGTGCGTAATGCATTCCAAGCGAAAAAAAAACAAGAAAAAGGTGTACGCGAACGTAGTCGCGCTGAAACCACTAGTACGTTATATACGATTATCTTAAGAACCACATAACCAATTTTAATTTCAAAATTATGTTACAAATCGGCATTACCCTATCCTTATCGATTCGATTAATGCTGGCTGCTGTTCTTCCCGAACAGAGATGAGCTCCTTATACGGGCATAATTTAGTAGATAGAGGAAGTGCTCATGGTGGGATGATCCTAAAGGGTCCTACCCTACCCCACTACTATTAAACTCTTTATAGCAAATTAAATGAGCAAGGAAGCTCGCAGTTTTTCCATTAACCGACCAACCGTTAGCCAAGAACCACCAATCTGTCTGGCATTACACTAATTTAAGGGGAATTGGTGTCATTGTCTGTTAAATTGTCCCGTTGTGTGTGCGACGGGAGCAAATTAAAATGTCCTATTTAAGCTTGAGTAGATAGGAGCGCCGATGGCCAAGCGGTTAGGGTATCCGACTCGTAAGCGTGAGGTATCGGGTTCGAATCCCGCTGCGGCCATGTACCAATGACTCAGATTTTCTGAGTTATGTACATTAGTTGGATGTTAACCAATCCTCTAACGGTGAGGTAAAACATCGTGATGAAACCTGCGCATTTAGGCGACTGAATGTGTAACCATGATTCAATCAGGTCAGGTTCGCCTGGTAGCAGGATCTTGGAGGTCAGATGGTCGCGCTCCACTGTAATTACCTGATCGGACAAATCATGGAACATGGTCAAGACGGCCCTCGTGCGCGAGAGCACAACCGGGACATTAAGGCCAAAATGATTGTGCTTTAGTAGATATATCAATCATATACATAGATGAACATTTACTGAAGAATATCTATTACTACTACGAACATGCCGTCACATCATCGTCATGCCACGAGCACGAGCGTAGTCAACGTGGTTTGCCGCCACGCAAGAGGTCCCGGGTTCGATACCCAGCCGGGCAGAAAATGAAATGATGAATTTTAATATGTATATTTAGTAGGTATAGCAGTTACTAAAGGACTCGGCGCGACTTCGTTCGCGTACACCAACTTTGCCCCTACCTACCCTTTTTTCTTGCTTATAGACCTTCCTTGAATCACTATATCTATTATTTAAAACGATGTGTAGTTTAAAAGATCTAAGCGTACTTAGATACACAGGGAAAGATGGCGGGTAGCGACAATTATTAGTGGCGTTCTTTTCCCAGTTACACATTTGCAAATTTTTTTTAATTGTGCATAACATATCTAAATTAATACTAATTTGGACAATAGAGTATAATTTACATGTCAGTAAATTTCTAAAATTGATTAATAATATTTTCTCAAGTTTTTATAAGGATTTGAAAATACCCCCTTTCATTTGACATCAGTTTTGCCTGATGGTTAAACCAGTAATTTTACAAAAAGAGTTGTTTTTAAATAGAAATGGTAGACACTAGTTAGCTTAATGTTGTCTTATTATACCTACAAAGATTCACCGTAATTTGATTAGCCATTTCCAAGAACGAAATATTTGCTTGTATGAAAATTCCAGTTTCCGCCACATTCGCCATACAAAACGATAATTTCATAGATAAGGACCTATAATACAAGACGACGAACGCAGAACGCGAACATGGAAAGCCCGAACGCGTGACCGCCTTATCTGAAAATGAAACATGTCTATCACCTACCAAACACATTCCATACGGATTTTTGCAACAAATCTCTACCAGGCAATGTTCGAATTGTTTACAACCAGCAAGTTCTAACGGTTTCTAACAAAAGACCCGCAACAAACTGGGAACAAGACTACGATTTATGCCTAACATGGCACCTACAGCGGTGCAGGTGCGGTACACCCCTGACTAATGTGCCGCCATCAAGCACAGAGGCTTGTAGATAGCTGCACTGTACCTAAAACGGTGCGGTACCACTGGTCTGATCCGAGAGGAATCATGAGTTTATACTATACCTATTTGGCGGTGAAGGAATAAGGCAGCAGCTAATGTTGGCAAGCGAAGATGGAGAAGGTGGAAAAGGCCACATGCTGCGACCAGGGGACCAGGGGTCTGACAGTTGATCGTCTGAATTAGTACATATGCCGCGGAAGTCTAGTGCGATGTAGGACGGTCAGCGCCATCTATGTACGGATGCTTGCCAACGTTGTGTTCGTTGTACTCGTAATGTGAGTATTGTTGAGTTTCCCTATTGGAGCGATAGATGTCACTACACGCACATAGCAAAGCTGCAACTGTTCATGGCATCCTAAGGTATGTTGCCACGTACCTGAGATTCTGTATTTTTGTTGCCTGCAACCTAAATGAATACATCTTAGATGTTATGGGTGATAGTTATCGTTTACCATCGGGTGGGCTCTGCTCAATTGTCGCTGCTTAGTATAAAAAATTCTACTTTTCTTAACCCTCATCTAGTTTACAACACTGTGCATCTTGCGATTCATAGATTGTTAGTGCGCTACGTAGCGCTCTCCTGACATAGGTCGGACTTGCCGACGTGCATAGTGTCGGTGAATTAAACTGTAAAATGCACGCATAAATCAGCATCCAAGAAGTGTGTGGTAGCAAGAAACCCATACAAAAATACATGCGTGTCGTAACTAGATTCTTTGCAGTATGTTGATCATACGTTCAAGCATTCCTATGATGATGGTCGGACCGGCGGTCAGTGCTGTGCCAATTACAAGTAGCTATATTTTTTTTATTCTACGCGGTGACAAACGAGCAGACAGCCCACCTGATGGTAAGCGGTAACTGTCGCCCATAACATCTATACCGATACATGTATTTAGGATGCAGGCAACAAAAATGCAGAACTGCAGGTGCGTTGTCACTGTGAGGCCTAGGATGAAATGCCTGTAAATGCGTAGCCTGCCTTATCCTTTAAACCGAAACACAACGTTGCAAGCATCGTTGCTTGGAGGTAGAAATAGATAAGGCGGTGGTACTCACCCAGGCGGACTCCTCAGTCTTGACAGAGTCTTACCAGACTATTCAGGCGTTTTTTTACGTTTAGGTAAGCAATGTGCAGACGAAAACCCATCTGATGGTAAGAGGTATCTGTCACCATGCGCATTAGCCGGAGTAGAATGTACCAACCCGCTCCATTACGGGTGACGTACAGTCAGCTGCAGACAACACCATAATAGCGTTAATAACAATAGCGTTGCTATTTTAATTTACCTAAAAAGCATCGCAATCGAGAGATATCGCAATAACAGACGAATACCGATGGTAGGACCCTTCATTTTGCCTTATTTTTATTTATTTGTTTTTTTATAGAGCTGTTTAGGGGTGAAGCCAGAAAGTTTTTCAGACACATTATTTCTATTTTACACGCATTACATAGAAAGAGAGTGTATGTTTGATTTGGAAAAGAGTAACCTGCCATCTTTAAAGCTATCAGGTGTTTCCCATAATTCGCATTTCGCTCTCAAATGATTCATCATCATATATTTATGAGTTACTCTATAGAGCATTCGCTACTCCTCTCTTGTCTACTAACCTCTTCGTCTCTTTATAGTATCCTGCGCTTACATTTTCGTCCTTAGACTTCCAATATTCAAATCTTGTTTTCCAATATTCAAATCTTGTTCTTGCTCTTCCTCTCTTTCCGACAACTTGACCACTCTTAAAAAGTTGTCATGTTGCATCGTTACATAGTATATAATAAAGTCGCTTGGCGCGTCTGTCTGTCTGTATATTAACTTCTAAGCCACGCAACGGATTTTGATGCGGTATTCAGATAATAATGAAACCCTGAAAATAAATGAAAACCCGAGACCACCCGCGCGAACCCGAGTTATTTATAACAACATAATTTTCTATTAAACGTTATAAATTAATAATGTATAAATAAATAAATAAACGTAAAAGAAGAGGCATTATACGTAGAAATGGCCTGAAAAGGATTTTTTTCTGAAATCCTCATCAATAAGCGCCTGACACTCGAAAAGGGCAAATTGGAAAAGGACAAAAGGGTCGCTTTAAAAGGAACAAAACAAGAAATAGTGCACCAATGTGACGACGGTAGCCATTGACAAAGTAATTGAGTTCCTGTATTGTTAGGATTTTTTTTTGTAACAGACAAGGCGAACGTCTGTAATTTTTACTTTCAGCATTAAAAATTCTATATTATTTAATTCTTTTAACAACACCTAAAGTGAAAGTTCCATAAATAGATAAAATCACCGTCATACATCGAAATATCGGATTTTTCATGCCCAAAATCAAAATTGCAAAATCCTTCGATTCTACGCGAGTGGTTTAAGAATTGAGCCCCGGGTAGTAAATGGATTACAATACAATTATATAAAATTTTACAAATAACTATATAAACATTCGCATGAACGTAGTCTTGTTTCGTAAACCAAATATAAGCAAGTAAGAAGAAACAAGTGTTTTATAGGTACCTCATTTAACCCATTTTAAACGGTCGGAGAACAAATTACCGCCACCAGCTAAGCGATTCAGGAGAAAAGTGGCCAGGAACAAATAAAAATAAAATGCAACGGTCGTCGCCAACCAGTACTCCGTTAAATGTTCAAAAAAGGAACGTAGTCTTGAAAAGAGTTGTTAGTTTCAAAAGCTGGACTCTGAATGGGGTTCTTGGGGAGAAACGCCGTAAAATGTTTCGAAGATTACGGTATACACGTGCTAGATGAACTGTAGGTATATTTTACAAGATTTTTAATTCAAGTTTCACATGTCCCCATGTCTGTTAGTAATTAAAAATCTTGCAAGTTAAATTAAGCCCATTTCCCGGTTTTTGATTGAGCTGAAACTTTGCACACTCATGTCAGCTCGGTGACAATAATATAATATTTATTTCAGAAAATTACATTCCATAATATTCCATAATACAATGCAATGTTTTGATATCATGGACTTGATCTGATGATGAAGACGGAAGGTGGCTATAGTAACTCATGAACTACGCATGGTAAACTCATCGAGCTTTGGCTCGTTTGATTATATCTAGACAAATACTCTGATCATAGTGAACGCGCAATTAAAGCTTGCTATGAAAAAATATTTTTCATTGGAACTTGTTCTTGTGAGACTATTCATTGTTCAGTCTGTAAAATATATTATGTAGGTTATATCCACATATAGCCTCTAGATACGACACACTCGACAAAGTTTTCCACCAACCAATAGATCGTCAATTCTACAAGGATTCCGTTCCCCCAGGCTGTCACCGCCTCTGCATCATTTTTCACCGGCCCTATAAATTCGTCTCGGCGCCTGCCTTGTCAACTTGTAGCGATTGCTTCATTCTTACTGATCGTACAGACGCTGGTATCTGCGAGTTGTTTCAACAAACATTTCTGTATTGACGTCGTTGTAACGACCATATTATTCTGTGTCTATAGTTTTAGGAAAATTCATTTTCTTTTACTTTTCCAACATTTAGCCTGGAAATCATTTCACAAGTGGCGCTAAAGTGAAAAAATAAAATACACAGACTAGTCAATTTGCTTAGCATGAACGTTATGCTCAAAGTTATATTAATATACTCTTACCATTTCTTAAACTTATTTTCATACTAGTGACACGTCAACGGTTCGCACGGGTATCACACCTGATCTGAAAATTGTTTTCAAATTTCATCGAAATATGGATGAATTAAAGTACGCACGCCCTCTATGAAGAATTTAAGATTCATATAAAAAGAAAAATAAAAGTCATACTCGTAACGTATTTCATACTGCCCAATGAACTTCCTGCAGCAGTGTTTCTTCAAGAGGTAAAAGGTTTTAATAGATGCTGACAGCGCATTGGTGGCGGTGACGACCTTCCATCAAGTGAAGTATTTGCCTGTATAGATATCTACCGTATAACAAAAAAACTACTTATTCATTTATTTCTTTTTTACTGTAAAAACAGAAATACTTTCATCAAAAACTTCATCCTATAAATCACCGCCATCTCTGTACGTATTCTGACAACAGAAAAGCGTGGCTCGCCGTAGCCGCAGAGGCAAAGTGTTCCATTGTGCCCCACAGGCGCCCCCACCTATTGTCTTTACGTCCATTTGTCTGCTAGCTGGACGGTTTATTGTATTGTCCCCTAATTATTTTGGGTATGGCTATGGAGTCGTCTCGGTAGCCTTTGGATTTGGGAATCCTATCTATTTTTTTATTTGTGAGGACTCTTTTGTCTATGTAAGAACTGGAATCCCACTCTCGGAGCGTGAATATCTCTATTTTACTTATTTTTTAACTAAAGAGAGTGACAGATCCGCGGCTAGATTTCCTTTGACCACAATAGACCTTGTGATGATATCCAGGACCAGGACCTGGATATAGTCTTTTTTCATGTTAATAGGTAGACAAATACGCAAGCGGGCCTGATGAAAACTGGTCACCGCTGCCCAAGAACATTAGCAACACCATTTTCCTCCACGATACTGCCCAAAACAACTCAAAAACTGTCGATCAGGCCTTATCACTGGCCCGATCTCTTCCAGTAGCCACGGCGTGGGGGTCACGGTAATCTGCCAGGTTAATTATGTCCGCGCCCCGGTGATGAAGTACTCCACACGCTGGATTGGCCATTGTCCGCTAATGATGGATGAAAGAGGGTGGAGGTGACGTGTGGGTGGTGCGGGCGGCGGGCGGTGGCGGGTCGCGGGTCAGCTGATTATGCTGAATTTGAATTCTCAATATGATTAAATGTTTTGTTGCACACAATACAATTTACAAGGAAATATCATAAATAAACGACGCAACTAGGCATATCTTTCAACCGGCCTACAGAAGCGAGGTGTTTTAACATACGCGTGCACTTTCTTTATTTGTGCAGAGCGCGAAATGACGAGTATCACGCCACTCTCACCATTTGATTAGTATGTGAAGTGATATGTGGAGATTTATAGTTAGTTTATTCAATTGTTTTTTAACCCCCGACGAAAAAAGTAGGGTTGTTATAAGTTTGATGTGGGTGTTTGTATATTTGTGTATATAATTATGAAGGTGTGTATCTGTGGCTCTGTGTATGGGTGTGTGTCTGTATGTGGCATCGTAACTCCCGAACGAATAGACCGACTTGGATTGGTTTAATTAAATCGGTTCAGAAGTTTAGAAATTTCTTCGGGGGTTGTTAGGTTATTTACGAGTATGTTTGGGTTTCATTTGTTATTGTTTCGATTAAGTAGAGGAATCTGCAGACTATTACTCGTAAATCATATAGAAACGACATTTTCAAAACTAATAAAATGTGTTAACTAACGATGAAGAAGATACACGGCCTCTATAAATGTCAACATCTTCAAATTGCTGCTATTCATAAATATTTTCTTGTTTTTTTTTAAATAAAAGATTGAACATACATATTACCGCTGGATTACGCATTTCGTTCCGCAACTCTCTACACGCTTCCGTCCACCACTTGTCCCACCAACCCCGCTAAGGTTCGGGTGCTATTTAATTCGTCCGGGTTAATCTAGGCTCATTGTCCCGGGAGCGCGACTCCGCCATTGTCGGCGCAAACAAATTCATCCACTGTGCACAGATATTTGTATATTACCGTAGTTGACCCTTCACTTGGTCCAGCTTGATTAAAATTTTATCTGAAGAGAGTGACGGTACTTGGCGTGGATGGTTGGGTGTAAGTGTGATTGTGAGGTAAATTGAAGTGCACTAATATATATGAAAATATGTATGTGGAAGAGACAAAATAGGTGTGTCAGGATGTGTGATGAAAGGAAAGATGTATGATGGAATTTCATAAAAGCAGACCTTTTTACAATCTTGCCTATCTAGCTTCTGCAGAAAAATTAATGTATTTCATAAGAAAGTAAATTTTACAAAATGCTGATTGAGGTTTCATACATACCTAGTAGATACAAACTCGACGTTCATATTTGGCTAGCTACTAAAATCAGTAAATTAAGTAGATACGTACTCAATAACATGCCAACCAATATATACATATAACACAATTTACCCCATAAATAGTTCGACAACCTTGCAAAGAAAAAGCATACCTATCTTAATCGAGTAACAACCAAGGGGACAACATAACAATAAAGGCTTATCAATAAACCATTGCGAGACCAATCTACCGTCAAAACACTACCAACATAACGCCAATCGATTCCAATGAAAGTAGCTGTCTGAACTCCTTGACGACCTAAACCGTTCATGACTCCATAACTTAGCTATTACTTCCTGAAATATGACAAAGGAGAGTGCCGGTATATCCTGTATATCAATTCCCAGTAACGACACCATTAATTTCTCGATCATTCCGGTAGATTTGACACCCTCACCCAGACATAACATAACTATTATAGAACGCATCTTGCCTCCAAGGCGCCAGTCAGACAAAGGAGTATTTGAATACCTTTGTCTACGTATGTTATACAGATTTCGCGTTACATTACATGTAAAGACGTGAGGAGTACGAGTTTTTGATCAGTTTGCTAAGCAGGAAAGTCATTGGAAAGCGAACTGGAACGTTACAGGAATGGCCATCTTAGCGTTAATGTCCTGGTTATGCTCTCGCCGCGAAGGCCCCGCCTTGACCAAGATCCAGGATTTGGCAGATCAGTAATCAGATCAGTAGTGGGGCATGCCATCTGACCTGTGTGACCCTGTTAACAGGGGAACCTGACCAGTTTTAATCATGGTTACTCATATAGTCGCCTGAATGTGCATGTTTTATCACGACGTTTTCCATCACCGTAAGAGCATCGGTTAGTGTTCAACTAATACATAACTCAGAAAGGAGTCCCCCTTAACTATTAGGCCACTGACACTCTCCTTAACGTTACAAGAATAGAGTTGAATAATAGAGAATTTTTGTTATTAGCTATTAGGTATTGTATCTGTATAATTATACGTTTTCCTTTTTGATCATCAGTAAGAGAATATGTCCTTCTCAAAATTATAGATTTGTGCAGAGTAAATGAGGAGAGAGGAGTATTATGTACAACATTGTATTTTAATAAGTGGATTAGTGTTTTGTTAAGCAAATATTATAAGACGTTCAAAACGTTGACGTTTCAGCAGCTTTCTTGGCTACAAAGTTTAATTTTTACTATTGCAATAACGTCTTAAATACAAAGAAAGGCGATAATAAAAACAAAGGAGAGCGCCACAACTCGCCTCGGAGACCGTTTACGTTCACAAGCGGCCATTAAAGTGCGCCATTTTGTTTTTTAATTATTTTTTTTCTTCACAGCCACGCCGTAACTCACGGGAATTTTCTTGATTTCGAGTAAAATTAACGATCCGCCTATAATTAGGAGTTTGGAAGGCCATTCCCGCGGTTTTAATGGACTGCCGCCCTTTTATTTGGCAGTTTGTTACTTCGGCGCGCTTCGGCTGCTTCCGTTGGGACTTCGTATTTCGGAGACGTTGGTTGGTAATATTGGAGTAGAAACATTGGCAGATAATATTGCTAGCGGATGACAAAGGAACTAAAGACAGACAGTCAACAAGTACAACACAAAACATAGGTAAACAATGAAAGAAACGCCATAACCTAAAAGTTGACTTATGCTCTTATTACACATGACTAAATTCAGAGACTGGGCACTTTGTTTTATGTACGACTATGTACCTCCTGTATAAAATACAGTAACCGTTGACAACATTTAACTTTTAACTACAGCTGCATTCCCCTAAACTTCCGACACTGTATTCTAGAAACGTCGGAGCCCAACTCCAATATTTCAAACAAAGAACCTGCAGGGTACAGGGGTGCACTTCCGGTTAATGACGCTGGATAAACGACGTCACATCCGGTTAGCTTTGAGCCCGATCGCGCCATTTCCTTGCAGCTTTGAGTTCGGACAAGTTAAATGGCGGAGTTATTTGTTAAACAGCACAAGCGGTACGAGTTTATTTTTCATTCCTTCGAAGGGGGACGGTAATTAAGGTTTGTGATTGGTCTATTAAGAAAGCCAATCAACATAGCTGCTTTTACACAGTTGATAGAATAGTGCTTGGGCTATTTGCCTATATTTAGGAACTATTTCTTCATTATCATCTAACAAATTATGGACAAAATACTCTGAAATAATAACATTTTAATATTAAAATTTTTATTACCTAGTATTTTTATGCCACTAAAAATTTGATACATTAATAATTATATTTAAAAAAAGTAAATCTAGCTTTGTTTTCAAAGCGCTCATGCCCGCGTGTGAGTAATTACAAAACCGAAACTAGCTGATGTGCATTATTTCTGGCCGACTAGTGTACAGTCAATCGCTTATCGACCTACACAAAACCAGTATAAGCTGAACTAGTGTCCCTATAGCTGCGAATACCAAAAGTGGCTCCTTTTATACTGGTTCTATGTAGGCCGATTTACTGTATCTGTACGTACAAGCACCTCTCGACTGACACCCCCCTTTTCCATTGATCCAGGAGCTGCTGGAGAAACGCATCAAACAGCTGGAGGGACAGCTGGAGGAGGAGAAACGGCGGACGCAGAAGGAGCGGATGGCCGTTACGAAGCTGCAGAACAAACTGATCAAGGTAAGACATTGCAGGTTGATAAGGATTTGGGAATGTTTCTAATAATCTATTAACTTGTCAGTGTTTTATTGATCACTATTGTGTAAGTGATAGTTACGCTAATTTCAATAAAAGCAGGCTAAGTTTTACTCGAAGAATTGCTAAACTTATGTATATACGTAAAAGTTTCAAAATCTAATAATTTATATAATTTTTATTGATTTATTTAGGTATCCACTTTTAAATGACAGTTTCGTAATTTCAATCAGATCAGGGTAGATTTTATTCGAAGAACTGCCAACATCAATTACTATTGGTTTATGAATTTATCAAATTTTTTATTGATTTATGTACTCACTACTATAGACAAGTTATACCTATAATTTTAACGCCTACCTATAACGCCTTTGCTCATATGTGTTCCTGTTACTGTAACTAATTGATACTGTTATGTTTTGTGAGCAATAAAGTGTTTATCTATCTATCTATAACAGTTACGCTAATTACGATCAAAGCAGGCTTTAGTTTTTCTCAAAGAATTGCCAAAATTACTCGTGTTTGAGACTCTAGCTGATAATACGTTTTGGAGGAGTAGATAGACTTGAAGCTGCTACAACAATTCGAAGATTCCATGCATCAACAATGAATATGGAGCCGGGTTGAAGGCAGAAAATAGAGATTTTACATAAGAAATATAATAATATTTTACAGGAAAGTCATCACTCATTATTAATACCTATTGGCAGCTCTGCAAAGGTATTGCAGAAACACAAACCACGATGAAAAGTGGTAAATTATCAGAAACAATCCCCAATGCTCTTCAAACAGCGGCAACGCAGGAAAACTGTCCCCAAAAAGCCTACCAAAGCCTTTCAATTTCCTGTCCAAAGACATTCTGTCAATTCTGATCTGATGGAATATTCCTTTTGATTGAATTTTTCGTTTACCTCCATTCTTGTCAACGCTGTGAAGTAGCGACAGCGGCAAACGAAAATTTAAATGGAACCAAGTTCCTAACTATTTTAACGGTATGTCCCGGGTTTCCTTCCTTTTCCTATTCATTTAAAACGTGTGGTAATAACCGCGATAGTTTAAAATATTATGTTAAGCTCCTTTCCTATCTATTTTAATCATAATATAAGTAATAAAACGTTTAGTTTAAACTGTGTATAAGAAAACATATAATGTTTGGCTGAATATTTAAAAAACTTAATGGTTAAACATTTAAAATAACAGAACATGTGCCCGCCTTTGTACGTAACAGTGCATGAAGTTTTAAATAAATAAATAAACACGTAGCATGGCTTATTCTCGTGTACTTTTAATTACCAAAGTAAGTATTTACTATGATGGAACGTATGAATGAAATCATATGAGTTATAAGGCTGATAAGGTATACGCCATTGTTGTTAAGTTTCTTATAGCGTTTTTATTTTCTTAATAATCTTGTAAATGCCGCTTAATGATTTCAATTTAAAATAACGATATTAAGTATTAAATAAATTCTTAATCGTATTTAAGCTTACGATAAACACAAATTTTCATACAAAATGACGTTAAACGTCATACTCAAATGTATTTAAGAATTTGGTGCAAGCCGGGCTAAAAGCACTTGTGTTGCTGTCCGTAAGCAATCTGTTCTCAAGGGGTGGTATGACAAGTCTCAATAGCGATGGATTAACTTGTCCATAGAAATGATGGGGTTTATTTTAGAATAAAATGGAAATGTACTCAAGTTCGATGTTGTAATTATTAGGTACTTGATGGGATTGTACTCTTTTTCTTAAATGTAAAAGTGAACTTAATGATAGATCTACTTTATAAGTTTTATGGTAGTAATAATGAGTGAAATCAGATTTATGTACGGGTACCTGCGAATACAACGAAATTGTATGGATTGATTTTGAGGTTAAGTTCCGTTAGAACACCGAATAGAATTGAAAATGTTTAATCTCCTCTAACTAGTTGGACGTAATTCTAAAATGAACTAACATCGATTACATAAAGACAACAACAACAGGGTTCTAACAGAAGGAAATAAACTACAAATGGAGAATAAAAAATGCTTGGACAATTCCCAGAGCACCATCTACCCCAAAAGTAAGCAAAGGCACCCATAACATTAGTTATGGGTGCCAGAAAACTGATAAACTACTTATTAATTAATTTTTTAATACATACCTATTATACATATTAAGAGAATGTTACATTATAATTGGAGAAAGAGAGAAAAATATTTAATCAATTTATTTAACTTATAAATTAACTAGGTTAGAACCAACCACTCAGTTCGGGGGAGGTAACAAAAAAGTCAACAATATCGTCGGGAAACTCTTTCGACAAAAGCTCTCGATAAGCCTTAAAAGCTCCGACACTTGTCAATATTTGGCTTCTATTAATTAAAGCTCCTCCCCTATACCTAGCGGACTATTCGGGGAATCTCCGGCGTACCTTCGCTCCACAGATTACGATGTCACAGAAGTGAAAGTGACATATTCATTCTTATTCATATTCATTTATTCGTAGTAACAATAATACATCGTCATTTAAAATTGTTTCATGAATAGAATTAGTAATAGTTAATGTCAGTGTTTAATACAATTAATTAAATATTCAAAAGTCAAGAATTAAATTAGTATTATAATATCAAATAATAATTATGTCAAATGTTAAATTAAATAATTAGAAGAAAATTACAAATGCTTCAAAAATGTCAAATGTAAAATTAAATCAGAATATGAAATGACAAGTGAAATAAAGTAATTGTTGGTGTAATAATAATAATAATAATAATAATTTATTTACCAAAATTACAACCTTACAGAGTATTATGGTACAATTCAAACAGTCTTTAAGTTCAGATTGTTTTAGTTATTTATTAAAATACAATGCAGTTGCGGATTTCCTGACTCCTGCACTAGGATGACCTGTTTTGCAGGAGACAGTAATTCCTCAATTTAGAATTTAGTATTTGTTTCTAGCTATGAGCGGATATTCACGGAACTTCTTCTTATTAGGTTACATCTATTGTATATATATGAATATGTGTGTGTGTGTGTGTGTGTGTGTGTGTGAGTGCGTGCGTGCGTGCGTGCGTGCGTGCGTGCGTTCGTGCGTGCGTGCGTGCGTGCGTGCGTGCTTGCGTGCGTGCGTGTGTGTGTGTGTGTGTGTGGATGTTTGTGAGTGAGTGTGTGTGTGCGTATGTAGGTTATATTTTCATACACGTAAGTTATTTTTTGACCACATTGATATTGCCTACTCTATTAGGGTCTCCGTATCATTATAACTTATGGTTAATAGCCAGAAATTTAGCTTAGACTTAACTTGATAGCTAGTCAGAGTGTAGAGATTATGTCTATGATTGTCAGTTTTCACAAGTGTTAAATGAGCAGTAAAAGAGTACGCCCAAGATTATATTGTCTACCTATGTCACCGTAAGGTTGTATAAACCGATAGTTTATAGTCAAATACCTTCGATTGTGAACTATCCGAATATTGCGAACTAAGTACAACAATTAAAATTCCTAAACCTGGGCAAATACACCTCCATATTTCAGGCCGAGGTGAACGCTATTTTAGAATGTGCGAACATAAACCTCAAAAAGAGATACATGAACCATTGTATTTATATACACTCAGACAGTCAAGCAGCTCTATTGGCCCTCTCATCAGACTCTGTGAGTTCAAGATTGGTGCTAAACTGCATGAAGGTCCTCAATTCCTTGGGTGAGAAAAACCAAGTGATCTTGCGCTGGGTCCCAGGGCATGAAGGGATCGAAGGCAATGAAATTGCGGACGAACTCGCGAAGGCTGGTAGCACAACTACGACATATGGTCCAGAACCATTCTGTGGCATACCAAATAGCCTTGCAAAATTGACCCTTCATATAAACTTCAAAGAGCAATCATTAGAGCACTGGAATAATCAGCCAGACCTAACACATTCTAAGGCATTAGTCAAACCCTACAATAGGTGGCATGCCAAAGAACTGTTACTACTTAGTAGGAATAACTTGCGTATCCTGACAAGGGCACTGACTGGCCACTGTGGACAAACACATGTATAACTTGAAGATCAGCAGAACAAAGGACTGTAGATTCTGCAAGGAAGAGGACGAAACGCCTCTCCACCTGATCTGCAAATGTGAGGCCCTGGTGCGCAAACGTAGCATCCATCTGGGTAAATACCAACTACTACCCGACGAGGTGCAAGAAATCAGTACTAAGAACATTACATCATAGAAGCTATAGGAATTAGTACTGAATTGTAGAAAGAGGCGATCACAATAGATCAGTAATAGTCGCAGTGATACTGGGTCTGGAAAGCCTTGGAGAGCCCACCTTTAAAAAAAAAAAAAAAGAAAGTACAGCAAACTCCAAATCATTTACAATTAACCGCATTATTTTTCGAAGAAACACATAAACAGAAGGTTTAAATTCGATGTGGAGCTCAAAGCGGGGCTCTGTCAACTCGGCCAAGTGCCGAAATGCCTTAAATGTAACAGTTCACAGTTCTTAATTATTAATAATACAACACGACTTTCATGTCTTCATTACTAACATTCTTATATCCATTACATTTCTTCCCACCGAGAGGTAAATTTCTTAAATAATGAAACACAAAAATAAGCAATTTTTTTATATCACTAAGCTTAAGGCTGACGGTAAGCTGTTACTTAAACTAAAACAGATATTTTGTCAGTGCCACCTCTGCGTGCAATCCCATCACTCGCCCACAGTATCGCAGCCGTATCGATTGTTAAATTAACGGGGTAGGTATTGTTAAATCCAGCAGAATACACTTTTTGCTCGAACGAGCATTCCCCCCGTCTGCGTTCATCAAATACCTGCCGGAATAACTCCGATACGATTCTATTGCACGCCAGGCGAAAGAGTTGTTGAATCAGATAATGTTGAGTTGCTGAATTGCACGGCAGGTTAAAGAGTTGTTTTATCAGATAATTTAGGATTCAGTCATCAGTTTGTATTTTATTTGTAGAAATTGTTGTTTTGTTTAACTGTTCATTCGCTACCTGTAGCGATCTCCCATCAGTATCTTTATCTAGTACTTACTACCATAGACCAATATGTTACTTATTGGTCTAATAACAGAAAACCTATTTTATTATTAGTAAAATAACGCGCAGCGCCCGCATAGTTACCGCACAGCAATTGTGTCCATCCGCATCGAGCTCTATTATGGGTCAGTCTGAAAACCTGCGCTGAGTTTTGCTGCTGCCATTCATAGTATTAAGCTGAGGCTGGTCCAAGTTGGTCCCATGATGCATCGCCCTGCTTCCTTATTATGTTAGTTTGAAGTTTTTTTTTAAATGTATTGTTCGACCAAATAAAGATACGTCTATGTCTATGTCTACATAGTCGTCATGCCGCACCCACACCGTTTCGACATCTCCTGTTCGCCAATAGGGCGTACTGCTCGTTTTACATCCGGTAGCCACGCGGTGACTACGCGGCCGCGACGCGTAGCAAAATACACAACATCAAGAAAACATCTTCATCGCCCCCACTACGATATCTCCCAACTAATTCGCCATTAGCGTTCGCGGAACGATAAATCGCTACACGACATTGTATCGTTGCTCGCACCAGACGATATATGGGGGAAGTTTATATTTTCAACGATTCCCGCAAACTACTCGAGGCGCTCACGTGCCTTCCCGTTGGAGATTAAGATGGCGGCGTTTTAATAAACCCCCTGGTAGTATATAGTATGTACAGGGTATAAACAGTATAAACAGGGTATAGACAGTGAATGGGATTTCGAGTTGGGTGTAGATGAAGTACTGGTACTGGGAAAATATACGGGCTGACTTTCTGATGCAGTGGATAGTCTGAAACTGTGGACATTCTGATGCAGTGGTCATTCTGATACAGAAGACATACAGTAGACACTGTATTACTAGTTTTTATACTAAGACCGTTCTATTGACGGATAAGGTGGACCCCCGTCGAAAAAAGAGGGGTGTTATAAATATGACGTGTGTATCCGTGTATGTTTGTAGCATAGTAGCTCCCGAACGGATTGGCTGATTTGGATACGATTTCCTCTTTTTGAAAGCCAGTTTAATCGAGATGGTTCTTAGCTTTGTTTCCTTGAAATCGGTTCAGTAGTTTAGGAAATAATTGAGTTTAAGTAAACATGATCGGGGATTATCCGACTTTTTCCCATAAAAATACCTTCAATTAACATTAACTCGCGTACATAGGTATTATGACACACGTTAAAGCCATGTCGATAACTATTTCAAATTTGGCATGCCGCATCATAATAATACTGTCATTTTAGACTAAAATATACATAGCCCTGGCTATTTTCAAGACATCAATCCTATCGTTGTTTGTGAACAAAACAGTTTCGTCTCTCGCGTCCACTATCTAAGCCGAAACTTAAACACAGACGGACGGCAAACTGCTTGGAAGAGAGCCGTCACTGTTTGCGGAGACTAGCGATGCCCCGCGGCTCTGCTCGCGCCGGCTATAATGAGGTTTCGGTGTACTTGCTCACAACAAAACTTCTCTATTACTTAGTACAGTTTCTTGGTATTTGTTGCAACTGCAAATAATTTATGGAGTTATAAATGTTTTCTTGTTTAGCGGTTATTCGTCTCTTTATATTGGAAAATGCTAGAAAATGAATAAAATGGCAATAAATCTAAAATTCTACTCTTCAAAATCGATATTGAATTATTTGATTGCTTATTTGATTTTGAATAAAAAATTACATGTCAATGTTACGGGTATTGAAGTGTAGTAAATAGTAGAGTGTCAAGGTAGATAAAGGGTGTAATATTTACGACTCCGTAGTTCCCTACTTTTAATATTATAAATGCTTAAGTAACACTGTCTGTCTAAAACGCTTTCACGACGAAACCACTGCACCGATTATGATGAAATTCGATATGGAGGTAGTTTAGCACCGGAAGATGGACATAGGTTACTTTTCATACCTCTCCACCTGTACAATAGTCGCGCGGGTCGGAAACCTAGCATTATTGTAAAATATTCTTGGACCCCTACTTTATATTATTCATTTGAGTGGGTTATCACCGCAGGGCAACCACAGACCAATAACCATACATGCTTACGATACTTACAACTTGTATGCTAAAATTGAAGAGCGTACAATTACCAAACATTACGAGTCGATTCATCAGCACCGCGAGTTCTCCAATCACTTACCAAACAAAAGGAATCCATTAAAATTTCTCAATTAGCCGCCCTTGGGGTATGGACCCGCGAAATGGTGGTGCGATTCTGGAACTCTGTGTTGTTCGTTGCAGTAACGGGTTGGTATTGGATCGATATCGGGGCGATTTCGGTTAGCTAATATTTTCTTCTCGTATACGTATTGTTATAGTAATCGATTGTTATTGTTACGGTAATCGATTGTCTGTAGCAATGTACAAAGAAATGAATGTTTCTTAGAATATTTTTCCTTGTACCTTGCTGGTAATGTAACTCAGTAATTAATGCACTAGTAATAAGTATTGTCGATTGTTCCCATACGACAGATAGACACAGTTACATCGAGTCATTACAGATACACTTATAGTTCACGTTTTATTTCGATTCAATAGAATGACACCACAAAACGTTAGCTACCACTAACTTACGCGCGTCAGGTAGCGCGGCTATTGACCGATTTTAACTAATGTCAGTCTACTAAATTGTATTATAGTAGTTTATGCAACTGTCATATAAAAGGGGGTATTAAAACATGATAATAGTTTGACACGAGTGTTTTAATACCTAATTATATGCAGTTGCATACACTACTTTATCTATACTCATATATTCATGTTTAAATTTCGTACTTATAATTTTCTCAACTTTGCTGGAAGTAACTGCGAGTCAGTTCTGTTGTATCTACGCGTCGAGGATATCAAGCGAAATTCACTTCACTACTTTCACATTTATCTATTTATTTGCTTCAAACAAGATAAAACATTCACAAACACAAATTACAACAATTAGAAAAAATATTCTGTTTAGCGGGAAAATAATTCCAAATGTACACAATCATAACCACAGACTATGAACTGATCACAAATATAAACAGGAATTTTGAATTTGTTGAAGACATTTAGGTATTCAGCCTACATTTAGCCGTGTCCCGGCGTCCGACAAAAATTTAAAAAAGAAAAGTGTTGCATAACGATTAAAAAGTTATTTTTCGATACAGCTGTAATGAAAATAGTATGGGAAATGCTGTGTCGAAAAGTAATTTCTTAAAATATTATAGACTAGCGTGAAAAAAGTGTATCCTTAAACAACTGTTTTCGAATATGTAATTGGAACATTACGCTATGAGTGTAGATAAAATATTTTATATATCTAAGTATACGAAAGACATCTAATAATTGCCACGGACACCGTAAAGCTTAACTTGTCAATTGAAGCAGTTAGCAAACACGAACCGACCCGATAGTCCCAGAGTTACACAATCACACCATACCTCTCGAGACTCGATTCGCTCCACAATAGGGAACCCCAATCAATTTGCACGCAATCAGAACTGCAGGTCTTTCGGGAATCGTCGCCAGAGCCGGTAAATAGCGCGTTCGATATTCTGTGGTTGCAATATTTGCTTTTTTTCGTTTTTTTTTATTGGCTTGGCAACCAGTTCTGTTTACTTGCACTTTTCATTCGCGGCGTGGTGGCCAGTGGGGATTAAAAAAAGTTTTTTCACGTTTATTCCCAGTTGGGTTGTAGTTATGAAAATAACACTAAGGGCCAGTCTAGACACCTAATTACTTGCTGCCCTTCACAGCCTTATAGGTATGCTGGGATAGGTCGATGTTGCTCCGACATTTCATACAGTAAGTTATTTAAAATATATATCGAATAAATAATCATCTCAGCGTTAATGTCCCGGTTGTGTTTTCACGAGGGAGGGCCCGGGTCCACATTGACCATGGTCCAGGATTAGGCAGATCAGGTAAATATGTAATTGCAATGGAGCGACTGCCGTTTGACCTCTATGGCCCTGTTAACAGGGTAACCTGATCAGATTAGATCACTTATGTTGACTAGATGTTTTACCTGTAAAAGCATCGGTTAATGTTCAACTAATGTACATAACTCAGAAAAGAGTCATTGGTACATGGCGGTACTGGGGTTTGAACACGGTACCTCTCGCTTACGATTCGGCTCCCTTAACCACTAGGCCACCGACACTCATCTCTTCTATTGCAATGATCCCCGTACTATTTAAGCTGCAAGCAAGCCCATCCAATTTACACTACAAAAAGACGCGCATATTTCATTTAAAAATTCCGTATCATGGCCCCGCCGGATGCTATTCTCACCCCTACGATATTGCTTCAAAGCACATTCACACCAAGCGATTCCGAAGCTTGACGAAAGCCGTTTTCTATTACCGTCCAACGTCTCTGTAGCTAATTGTATCATCAGAACGTATCCAATTAACGTGCCGATGACTCGGAGACGCTACGTCTGGTTCGGTGCAGAGATCCCGTCATGCTTCCCGTTACATTGTAGACATTGTTGGCACGATCTGCACATTCTTCAGGGTTGTCATTTTGCACTATTTCGCCGGCAATTTCTGTCTAGCCTTTCGGGAAGAGGGAATGGATTGGAACGATTTGTTGCATGAGTTAGATGCCATGACAATATGACGTTGGTACACGATTTCTGATTGATTGGTTCAGAACGATTTGTTGCAAGAATTAGAGCTCAATGCAGTAAGTACATGATTTCTGCACGTTTTGTCCCAAATTAAGCAATTTTAGGGTCGTAAAGACCCTATTATTAGGTAGGTAGATGCTAATTGAATGCCTACATCATTATTTTTAAACAAACGTGCAGCGCCCGGCCAGAAATCGTGTCGCACTCGCACAGTTGTCGTGCCGCACCCGAATCGTCACCGTGTCGTGTGCGTGCCGATAGGGCAAACTGCACGTCTGCTGTCCGATGACTATGCGGGCACGATGCGTAAGCGTTTACTGTTCAATTTGCAAAAGGCGACGTATAAACAAGCTCTGAGAAATTTTAAGTATTTTCATTCCAGTTTTAAGGGTCATGTTACGAGCATGTAGATAAGTTTTTTTGGAAATACTTGTAGATTATATTATAACCAAATATAACGACAGCCAGTCATTCGCCAGACAATTAGGACAGCAATAGACCAGTACTTTTAAATAAAATATAAAATAATACTGTCACCAGATAATTAGATCAGCAATAAGCACGTAGGGACAAAATACATGCGAGTACCAGCATAACTCTCTAATCGACGTACCATACGTTCTTAGCGTTTCTCTGCGAAACAAATCGGCAAGGAAGCGAACTAATGAATCAATCTCGTTTCTAATTGGCCGCGCAGCCGGCGGCGCATGCGCACCGCCTTTGAGGCGCGCGCGCATAGGAATGCGCGTGACCGACGCAATTAGTTGGTCCTTCGAGCGGATGCTTCGCGTTTCTCGCCCAACATTGATGGCGGCGTCAAAACATTGCACTCTTTGCTCTGTTTTCGTGTTTTTGAACCGTACCCCTTTGTTTTAGAGTTGATTGTCGCTTGGATGAGATAAATCGGACATTGATGCTGGAGTGTTAGCGTAGCATGTGCGAGTTTAAATCTTATTATTAAGGTTGTAAGGTTCGTTTTGAATCGATAGGGAGGTAATGCGATAAACTTGGATGACATCCAGGATGCCATGCTCTACCTAAATATTTGCGCTTGCGCACGTTTTGCTTTGATTGCGAATACGTAACACCTGCGTGCGTTAATCACAGAGGTTTTGATGTCTCCCGTTGATGGAATACATCATTCTGCTTTTATGGGCTTCTGTTTGATGGAATTCTTTTGCTTTCTAAGATTGACTTGTAATTCTCATTGGTATAGGTAATTACGTGAGTAGGTAGCATGTCATACGTGAAGGCGCTATTAATTTTTTTTATAAGATATATGATTTTTCTTTAGGGTTTCTGTAGAGTAATTATTATTAAATATTCCATCTAACAATTTTAAGGGCGACCTTAGTACACAGCAAATCAAAGGCGTCACTCAAAACTCTCATAATCAGCCAGTATCTAAGACAATTCCAATTAATTTTTTTACAATTCCAAAAACGTAACTGACGAAATCTGTCGAAAAACCTCCGACAAATTCCACTATTCAAATATTTTCTAAAAATGAACCGATTATTGAAAAAGCTTCCATCCGATTAAACTGACTACTAAAAAAGCTTTATTTGAAATCGGTCCATCTCATAAACTCGGTATGTACCCATATCAAACTCTTTTGTCCATCCGTTCAGGACAGACACACAAAAACACAGACAGAGATTACAAACGCATAACTTTATCACTACTAGTAGATACATAACAAAACCGTAACAATCACCAAATTGATGAAAATAGAATTACCATACAGACGCAAGGAGCTCCAACCAACACCCATCCAGCACCAATCAAAACTAAGCGACCAGTCACGAGTTACACAAGTCGTCGCCAAAACATCAATTAGGGTCCGACAATAATCGTAACGTATCCGTACTAATCAAACTTGGGAGATTCAATTACACACGTCCCAAGTGACCCCAGTCTCGGGCGGAGACAACCATCTTTATAGTCGGACCCTTCGGTGATAGTTGAGTTGGGGAAACGCGGCGGTTCTGAGCGTTTTGGACGCCGCAGTGGCTATGTTTGACGGCGTTTCTTGGGTGTTTTGGACGCCGCGAGTATACTCGTATGTACATTTTAGGAGGGTTTTCCGATGCATGTCGGGTAGGTTGTCTGTAGCTCCTTTTATGGAGCTCGGATCTTGTTACATCTTATTTTGGAGTTTGGTTATCCATGTCGATGGTGTTTGCATACGTTTATTTTAGATATTTCAAAATTTTTACAATATTTTTAGGAATTCGATAAGAGTCTTCAAATTCAAGTCATTTAAGTTCGAGTTCAAGTGAATTCACGTTTAATGAAAAATATTAACAAAAAACGCTTTTGCTTTGGAAAATTTCATTTTTTTCATTTCTGTATTTAATTATTATGCAATAAAGAGTTTACATACATATATGTATACATACAAAAACTTGAACTGTAAAACTTAGGTATCAAAAGACAGGTTAAGGTAGAAAAGACCACTTTCTCTTTTTGGACGCGCGTTTCTTTTATACAATGCGTTTGTGTTTGCCTTATCTCTAATCTTGACCACGTCTCTATTTCTTGTCTTAATAACATTGTTGTTATACATTTAATTAAATCAAATTGACAACAATTTATGATCAAAACATGTCTCATTGTAAACTGCTCATTGTGTTCTGTATAATTTAAATTTTTGCCTTTAAAAAGATTTCGAGACAAAACTTCTCGAGTCTCCGTGGGTTGGAGAATGGGCAGCAGCGTTTTCCATTGTTATATTTATGACACTGCGATCTCCTCCGAGATTATGGCAATAACCTCCCCTGTCGTGGGGGAGGCCCTAGGTCCAGCAGCGGACTGTTATGGGCAGTGATGATGATAATGATGATTTTGAATGACTCACTAAAGACACATATGTCCTTTACACTTAATTTAAAAAGTAGTTGCAACAGCACTCAGCTGATGAAATTTTTTGTCAAGAACACTACTAGCAGCTTTACCGTCGATACTATGAACCCTATAGAATCTGCAATCTACAACGTCCATTATAATTTTGAGAATAATTCCAAGTCTCAACAGAACTATAACCAAAAACATTGTTGATCTACTACCTACATACATCTATAAAACTAGTCTACATCGTATGAGTTTTCTTTTAATGCAGGCCATAAAAATAAGTGTTTGCATTACATGCTATAGGGATGTGGATGGATGCGTTGTCTGAAAGCATTTGGGGTAAATAATGCGGGGAATTTATCTTGGAGATTATTGGCTACCCGCTGGACTTGCGGGGAGGGAGGGGGTGAGGGGGTGGGAAGGTAGAATACGTTATGATTGCAATGAATTCTTCTTTACTCGCGTAGTTGGAGGTCTTTAGAGGTCTTTAGAGGTATCTGAGAATTCTTTATGAGTAAAACATCTACACAGGTGCATAGCAAATTAACATTATTTCGAGGAACTCATCAATTAATGCTGATATATAGAGATACAATGAGATAGGTAACTCGTATTAATATGTTGTATCATTCTATGGAGTCTTTAAAAAAAAGAAAAAGAAAACTTAAATTTACGCACTTGTTAAATAGCTTGTACCATAGCTATTTAATAAGTGCGTACGCGTAAACCTCTAACAAATATCGTTAAGTGTGAACCATATTGTGTACATTTTCCAAAGGTTTTGTAAGGTAGGCAAGGTATATAGTACAGTAGAAAACATAATAACCGGCAAAATACGAAAATCGATACAGTCCCTATACAATCTGCTCATGCGTTCAAAACTGTACGCAAGACTACAAATTACAAGATCCAATCCACACCAGTCTGGGGACAAGTCTTGAAACGCTCTCAAAGGTTCAAATTATTCTTGTTCCACACTTTCAACTGCAATTTTGTCTTCAGAGTGTTCTGTGAGCGTCTAGTATTCCCTTGAATTTATTACTGAAACCGTCCTCGCATATTCAAGAGGTAAGGTTGGAGTTCTGACTGTTTATGAAACCCTGCACTTTGCAATAAGTAGAAGTAAACCATATTTACATTTGAGATGAAGCTGTGGCTGAAGCGCTCCTCGAGTTTCTTTTGATGTTTTGCAGTTAAGTGGGTACTGTTAAGACATGCTTTGAGATTTGTTTGAATTTTTGCAAGTGTTGTTTCGTGTTAGGTCCTGAGATTAATAATTATGTCGTAAACTAGTGGACTAAGCGCGACTTCGTTCGCATACAACTACTTTACCTCTACCTACCTGTTTTTCTTGCTTATAAACCTTCCTCTTGAATCACTCTATCTATTGGTGTAACCCGTATTGAAATATGTTGCGTAGTTTAAAAGATCTAAGCGTACATAGATACTGGGGCAGGAAGCGACTTTGTTTTATACTATATTAAGATTATCGTCAACAACTTAACTAGGTGTATATAATTTATTCTACAGTCAACAACAAATATGTGTAAACCTAAATAAAAGTGCAGAAGAATCTCATATAATAACAAAATCCCTCTGCCAAGATAGATAAAAAGGCTGAAACATACACAAAAGCATAATTCAACCACGATTTTAGCCCACACAACTCTGATTAAGGAACATAAACTTCCATAAAACCACAAGTTCTCTGAAAATGTAGGCAACAGGTGTCTGTAAAGCCACAAAATTAGTTTAGAACAAAGATAACACTCTTTGATATGTGACCGGAACGAGACGATCGAATTCTATGGGTTTATGGGCTGTAGAGGATTTCTCTTTGTGGTAAAATGACATAATGTTACTGGCAACAAATTCTTTCTTTATTGTGTAAAAGTTGTGTATTGTTTAATGTTGTTTTTACAACAGTTAAGTGTTATTTCTTTGAAGTTTTTATTTGCCTGTTAGGTGTCGTTGGTGATACGGTAATAAAATGATAATATATTTGGTGCCGAATTTGAAAATACAAAACTGATATTGATTGATTTACAACCTGAGTGGTTCAATGATTAACACGGTCTACCACGCAGAGCTTCGGTTCGATTCCCGGCAGAGCAGAAATTGAAATGATGAATTTAAATTTTTGTTAAGGGTCTGGGTGTAATATTTATAATAAGTTACATATGTATATCAGTTGCCTAGCACCCATGACACAAGTTTTGCTTACTTTAGGGCTAGATTACGCTGTGTGAATTGTTCAAGCATATTTATTTATTTATTTGTTGATTACAGAGGTTGCACCGATGAAAATAATTTCACCTTCCCACCGTCGTATTTTGCCTTCTAGTTAAAATTTAATTAGCAAAATAGACAATTTAAATATTTTACTAAAGTTTATTCACGCTGACGTTAGGTGTTAAACTAAATAGGAGAAAATGCAGACCAAACAGTAAAATGCAAGCTCATTTGCATTCGCAAGCGTTCCCTCGAGACAATCGCTGAGCTCAATGGGCTTTTCTTTTTTACTTATTCATTTCATTTATGAAACCAACGTCATATATTAATGTAGCTATCTATAATAGTCAGATAATAGTGTGGTGTGATGTGTTATCTAGAAATAGATTTTACAAATAAAAATAAAATAAAATATAAAATAACAAATAAAATATTTACTGCAAGCAATCAATAATACATCCCATCCCACATTTTCATACTATTAGGTGGCAATGGCAAACAATGATTTTAAGTTAGAAAGACAATGGTATTAAGTAGGACAATAGTATTAAAAAAAATATAAGAAAGTATATTAAAAAGAAGCTAAAGTACCTATAACAATAACAATATAAAGAACTTAACGACCTATTTAGTTGTAGTTCAGAAGAGTGCCTAGATCAGTTCCCCAAACAAAATATTAATTAATAGTTTGAATAAGAAAAGTGAATTACGTAACTTATGGAGAATCCGTCGACAAAGAACTTCCAGACGGACCTACAACAAACCTCGAAGCAAGGAAAACTATTAAAGTGGAAAAAAACTAAAAAGAAATACAAGAAACAGAAAGGACAGCCTTTAATATAAAACAAAGAGAAAAGTTTGGACACAACAGGGAAAGGAATATTAGAGTCGACTTCAGAACTGTGGGAAAAGTTGGACCTTTGATAGAATTGGAATGTCAGACCCACGTCACCAGCCCTGCTAAATGGTCAACGTTTTTGAAAGTGAAGGCCTGTTTTGTTTAGACTTAGTTATATTGGTCGATGGACTTATCGACAGGACCTGCTGATTAAAGTTGGGAAATCGTATTAGTACCGTAACATGAGGTGCCTAAACGAATTACGCGCATCAGGTACTGTGATAACAACTGAAATTATCAATGGGGCCAGTGGTAGGTCATTTATGTCTCAATTCAACTGAAAGAAAAACTAATTGCGTATGCGCTATACTCTATGGATGAGTTTGCGAATTTGTAATGTAATTCGCTCCGGACTACTTTGTAATTTTTTTAAACTTGTCCTTTCTCAAACTTGACCGTTTCCTAACTCTAAATTCGTACATATGCGTTCGCCGTACATAGGTAATGTCACAAATCACAGTAAAAATATTATACATACATGGACACAGTAATAATCTGTTCAATAAAGACAATATTATGAAATTAATGAATGCCGCGAAAATGTAAGTCCAAATAATTTCTCAAATGAATTCTTATTTAAATTTACAAATGCGAAATCTCTGACAAAATGAGGAAGATGAATATTATTTAATTAATATTTCCATTCAGCCCTGCTTTTACTTTCCATTTAATAAGTAACTTAGAAATACCTTAAAGACCGAATTAGTAACGGCAGAGTTGTCTTTGCATTCCACTTGGACCACATGCTTAAGGGAATAAGGTTACATTTTGAATGTTCCCTTGGCGAATCCCAAAGTTGTAGAAGGAAGGGTTGCTGCAAAATATTAGACATGTCCCGTCATTTGAAATCAAAACATTAGAACTTTGGTAAGGCTCCGGTACACAGAAGTTATTCTGTTACCTTAGCGTTTCGAGGAGAAGTATGTATCTGAGATTTTCGGCTATGCTGTATTACTATTTATAATATAGTATAAAGATCTTCTGATATTAATGTCACTTTTATGAATTACATGTAGTATTCCAATTTCTATTGAAAAATTATAAAGTTGCTCAAAAAAGTGTAGATTAAAAATATGTATTTAAAAGTTTGCCTGTTATCATTAGCAACTTGTCAACAGTTCAAGGTACGCCTGATGAACATTTTGCGAGATTTTTACATTTGATTGACTAACACTTGCTGGTGTGGTGCTGCAATTGACACGAAGTAATTCAAATTTATTTTAAATTCAAATTTATTTTATTTGTGGTAACACAGGCAAAAAAAGATGTTACATTGGATATTTATGTGCTCATCTGTGACCTGCCATTCGGCGTACAAATTTAATTGTGATTTTAAAGCATATGTGTCTACAAACAGGCAGTCTAACTACGTCTAGAGTGTCAGGTTACAGAAGTTACAACTCAGGGAACACCCTTGCAGGCAATGTACGTCTGCTGCGGGAAGATGCATCCAAAAAATCGTTTTTAACAACTTTAGCAACAACCGGAAAACATTGCTAAAGTGCGCATGGTGGCCATTGCTACGTCATTTCTAAACCCTTTTTATGGAATGTTGTTTCTAAGAAATTAACCTCCTCCACAAGCCTTCCAAAACCCAGGTACCCCTTTCATCTTCGCAGCGGTAGGCTCCTTTACGTTCCTTGGCAGTTCGAAGGCGTGATTACGCGCCAAATGAGCGTGACCGGCGGGGTCAGGGGTTCCGTATTTGTGTTGCTACGTTTAATTACTCTGATGGTATTGCGGGCTCTTAGGTTAGGGAGTCTTGTAATTTAATTTTATTGGTAAAATGCACGAGTATGTATTTCGGTTACCAGAGCGCTTATTTTAGAAGTTTTTTATACCACATAGGTGGCAAACAAGCTTAAGGCCTGCCTGATGGTAAGCAGTCACCGCAGCCTATGGACGTTTGCAATACCAGAGACATCACCCACGCGTTGACGACGCGTTGTGAAGTTCTTGGTCTTCGATCTAATGGAAAACTAACATGATATGGTATGTTGCATGAAGCAGACGGGCGTGTGTAACGAACACGGACAATGGATTTTAGTCTCTTTCCAATAATTTAATTATTGCTGTTTTAAGTTTTGTTTGCGAAGTTGCTTTGATATTTGTATCTACAAGTACATAATATTAAAATTACTATAGCCTTCTGTTGATTTGACCGCCTACAATAAAGAAACGTAGGAAAATTCTCCATAAGAACCTCCATCTATTCATAGTATACAACAAAGTCGCTCCCCGTCGTCTGCCCTATGTATCTACGCTTAGATCTTTTAAACTACGCAACGGATTTTAATGCGATTTTCAACAATAGATAGAGCTATTCAAGAGAAAGGTTTATAAGCAACAAAAAACAGGGTAGGTAGTGATAAAGTAGGATTACGCGAACGAAGTCGCGTCGGGTCCACTAGTAAAATAATAATTGCACCACGGCGTGCGGGGGGCACCTATCATACCTACAGCCACGTTTGCGTCGAATATGAAATAATAAAAGCGAAATGGTGTCCGTCAACGCCATGCAATAAACGCGCCTGCACCGTGTCCTGGGTATCCCACATTTGTCACACACCTCATCATAATTGTATTTCTTATAGATGTGTTGCGTAGGTACTAGAGTTTGTGGTTAGCATGTAACGGCGAATTTGTCTGTGATTCTATGTACCGCCTTTTCTGTTTCTGGCGCTAAAGGGTAACAGGAGCCAGAGTGGTTACTGATTTTAGTCCTCGTACTTAATTTATTTTTTTACCTGAAATCTTAGATTTTATGTGCGATGGGTGAGTACACACAAAATACCTCTATTATAAGTGTATCAAATATTACCTTAGCATGCTTAGTCATGCCTGTGTATGCAGAGGACAAAGAGGAAATTTCTCCTTTTGCAAATCACATTTTCGATCCTCGACCTGCCTGAAATTGATCACTTTTACTTTCTGTTCTGGATTGTGTCCATTGAGTTTTTTTATTTTCAAATCTGTCTATCCCCCCTCCCCTCCCCCCAAATCTACGCTCCTCATTCCGCAAACGAGCGCAGGTGCGCGCGGCACGACGCACCTCTTTCGCCCCATTTAAATTGACACATTACCTTTATATGTCCGCGAACACGGAAGCGTGACACAAATATGCGCCAAGTGGGAATGTTGTTACTAGATACGTGTTTTAATGGGTTTATTATACAAATATTTACACTATTGTCCTCTTGTCCCACATTATATTCATTTTGTTTGTTTATGAGTAATAAAGACAAGCATGGCGTAACTATAGTCTGATTACATGCAATTCTCTGTTTGAAATCAAGCAAAGAAAACAAAGATAGATAGAAATACCTATTCATATCCAATTTCCTAAATCAATTTATAATTTAAATTTTTTTATTATTTTAACTTATAATTATAATTACTATAATTAACGTAAGATTACATAATAATCTTGTTATACTAGTAAATAATACACATAGGCTACAGCCGACATGTATTGTAGAGTCACCCACCCTTACCAAATCGTCATAAAATCAGTAACTTAACACTTACTGATTTTCTGACCGGCGGAGCGTCTTCAGCTCTGCCGGTTACTATATATTTCATAAAAGTGGTAGCCTGTCCATATAGTGTTATGCCAGAAGGTGCCTAGTCCAAGATAAACAATACCTAGATATTGTTGTCTACTACAAAATGAATTACCGACTCCAACGATTTCAAAAAACTTTGCAGACAGGTGAATTTTTCAAGTATACATTATTTTTTTATTGTCGTTTGCTTGCATTTGCCCTCATCTCCTCTGATAGACAGCCCCAATTCATTTGAAAACCCCATATTTATATTTTCGGGGAACAGTGACGTAGGCAGAGAGAGATAGTTCAAATCCTTAGCAGTGCACATAAGAAAAGTGGATGGAAATCTCTGAGACGAAATGGTTAACAGAATGAGGAGATTTTTTTATGAGCCTTCGGTGTCCCACTGCAGGTCAAAGGCCTCTCTGCCATTTTTCCACTTGGTCCTATTTGTTGCCAGGTCTCTCCACTCTTTCGTATACGCCGCTAATTCATCGTGCCATCTTTTTCGAGGTCGGCCACGACGTTTGAATGTTGTATGAGGACACTAAGGTAACATTGACTTTTTTGAACACAACTGAAAAAGCCCCCCATAAACATTTCACAACAATACCGCCATAGACAACCCAGAACGGGGTTAAGCTGGGCCGCGCGTGCTGTATCTTTTATTCAACCATGGCTCCCTAGTCGATGGCCCACCTTAATTAAGGCGCAGTGACACCTCGCCACCTGTTAATCACCTTTCTGATTATACATGCATTAAATGGAGGTTGCGTTGTTGTTACGGGACTATTGGGATAAGCCGGCGATGGTTTGTTTACATTGGCTTCATGGGCCATGTTTCGGTGATACGTAAATGTGGCCGAGTGGTTAGGGCATTCGGCTTGTAAGCGAGAGGTACCGGGTTCGAATCCCAATGCAGCCGTACCAATAACTCCTTTCTGAGTTATGTATATTAGCTGAACACTGACCGATGCTCTTACGGTCAGGGTACGGTCAGGTACTGAACTAACCATGATCCAATCTGGTCAGGTCCCCCTGATCACGTTCGCCACGGAGGTCAGATGGCAGTCGCTCCACTGTAATTACCTGATCAGCCAAATCCTGGATCACCTTATTGGTCAAGGAGGACCCCGGACGCCAAGATGTTTTTTTTTTATATTAGTATTGATACAGCACAACCTTTAGTTTTTAGATATTAAATTATCACGATTTCCCTAGTTACGATCACGGTCGGTTGTACTAAACTCTATAAAATCTCGGTCAAAACATTTGGTCCTTACGGCCACATGTCTGTAGTTACTGCAACATGGGATGTTAATTTTATTGTCTCCTGTGATGTTTTTTTAATGCAAATGCGCGTTAAAATGTCGCACCAGCATCTGAGGTCCGGTCAATGACCGCTCAAGCGTTTAGGGTGACCGACGGGGTGGCGATAATATGGCGCTGAGTTTAGCGCTGGTAGGGTTTTACATGTTTTTTTTTCTGATAATTCTAGAAGTCATTTAAATTTGTGATACGGTTAAGCTAATCCTCAAAACAGATACGTTAACGTTAGGTCCTGCGACCGTCACACAACAGTTGCAAATTAGGACAGCGCCTTACACTTTCTTTATATTTACACTTCCTGTGCTATGCCCATAACGACCACGATCACCCTGCCAAGAGTGCTACGACTGAAAAAAAAATGCTATGCACTTGCTGACTATCGGCTCCTTTGACTCCAAGGTTTGGTAGTGAAATCCCATTTGTTGAGTTAAGTTTGCCTTTGTACGCAAGCTTTGTTATACACACATAAACAGGGGCTAGGTATCTATAACCTATATATATAAAATCCTTTGTCTTAAGTTAGGTAGGTACTGCACATAATCTACCTTTAGTCGTACCTAAGTATTGTACATTATTTTGTACACAACAAAGAACCGGGTAGGCCGAGACCACATTGTTCCACTTGCTACGGTCCTGACAAAGCTTTGCAATTAGGTGTTTTGATAAATTGAGGTTTTGACAATAACTTGTTTTGACAGTTAGGTGATGTCGTAATGTTCAACGGTCGTGCGACCATGGTCGTACGTCGGACGGCGCCCGCCCAATAGGAGACCTAAAACCGCCTGTCGTACGACCATGGTCTGTTGACAATTAGGACAGTGCCTTAGTAATTTTTGCAATTTTGTATTTTCCAACTTTTGGACTAATACCGCCCGGAGAGCCTCTCTCGCTTCTTCGACATTCATCGACCCCTTCACACATGCTTGTCGGATTCGTACACTTTAGTCCTAACATTTCTTTCTCATTTAAGTATTTCGTAAAAGCGCCATCCTACCGCCCTTGTCTCCCATACCCATACTAATCCCGATATTAATTTATATCGCCCACCCCGCGGTCAGCGGTACGCAGGTGCGAATAATGTCGTTACAAATGAACCGCCGTCAGCGGCTGACGAGCGGGCCGGACGAGGGAAACAGTCAGCAAACTGAGAGGTTGTGCTTACAAATAGGAAGGGTTGGCGAATAATTATTGATAGGACGACATCACAAATTTTCGTGTAGCTAGTTAGATAATGTTATAAAATTTGAGGTTCCTGATTTTTGGCACAAATCAATGCTATATTACTCGGGCGCGACTCCGTTCGCGTACACCTAGTATACCCTTACCTACTCTTTTTTTTTGCTTATAAACCTTCCTCTTGAATTATTCTGTCTATTGTTGAAAACCGTGTAAAAATCCGTTGCGTAGTTTAAAACATCTAAGCGTACATAAATACATAGGGAAACTGCGGGAAGCGACTTTGTTTTATACTATATATAGATATAGATATGGATTAAGCATTAAGCTTTGCTAAACATAAATATATTGAGTAACATAATATATTTATAAGCACTGTAAGAGATTGACAATAAAACGTCGAATTACTGTGAATATTGATACATGAAAGTGCGATTGAAAAGCTACTAGTGCACTCCATACAAAATTGCTAGAGAGACTAAAAACTACCATCCAAACTCCAAAACCAACATTTTATCGACACACCTACACCTACCGACACACACAAGATATTATCTTAGTGCAGAGCCTACTGATAATTGTACAAAAAATTGTAATTTTTGTGGAAATAAAGATTTTATTATTATTATTATTATTACCTTCATATATCAATTATTTATTAGTTCCGAAATTGGCCACAAGATGGTGTATATGGAATATTTTCAGAAATTAAAACAGTAGCGTTTAGATGTTATTGGGGGTTATTGTAAATAAAAATAGCTTTATGCAACTTAATTTTACCTTAAAGGTTTGACAGATAAGAAGCAAATACACATCGTTTACAGACACAAGTAATAATTTTAGTTAATTACATCAAACAGGTACACTATATTCAATAATCAGATACGTGGAAATACGAAACCTTTTGAAACCCAGCTCGATTTGGAGATAGCCAATAAAGACTGACACTAATTCCGTATGAAATAAAGTTCGTAGCCAAATAAACGAGCTTAAAGCTCAGTGTAAAGGATTGGATTGCAAATGAGTTCGCACTGAGCCTTTGAGTGGCTCTCCCGCTCTGTAATGTGGGATTTCCACACGGCCAATGGATATTCCACTAATAAATGTAGATTTGTAACTGGTGGTTGGAATTCTTTTTTGTATATAGTACGAATTATGCCTATTGTAGAGCTCGATGTTCGGTTTGAGGGGCTGCAATGTTAAAAGTATTTTATCATCGTTTTTATTATTTAAAAGTCCATAAGGTGCATGCATTACAGAGACAATAGAACACTAATATTCTTTACATAGTATAAAACAAGTCGCTGTCAGTCCCTCTGTATGTATGTACGCTTAGATCTTTCAAACGACGTAACGGATTTTGATGCGGTTTTCACCATCGGTTAGAGATTTTTTTCCTAAAGGTTCTTATGTATAATTCATGCAGTCGAGAAAACCCGTTCGAAGCCGGGACGATCCGCTTGTTACTTATAAAACATCCTCAAAGTCCGTCAAAACCGCTGCCCCCCGGATTGGTGCCCAGAAAACTGGCTGCGCTGCTTCGTTAAATAGCAATGTTTATCATCTGCCCGAGGAACGAGCCAGCTCTCCGGTCACTTGTGGTGTCTACTGGCTTTGAATTTTTTTTTTATAATGGATTATCCAGGTAATGGCCGCCATCTTACCTGGTGGTAAGTGACGATGCGGCCGAAGATGGAACATGCCTGTCTAGGAACAGCCTAATCACGCTAGGCTTGAAGGCGTCCAGATTATAGTGAAAATAGCAACAATATTTGTAATTGGAGCAGGCCTTAATAAAATTCGATGAATTTAAATTCTAATGTTTCAACATTACCTACCACCATTTCCACCACTATTTCAGTACCTAGTTTCAACTAGGTACTTACTAATATATTTTTCGAGTAACTAAATAAACGGAGACAAAATCAATGTAGCTTAGAACTTTCATTCGCATACAGAGGAATTGCTCTATATGTATTCTTTGTATTTTCTATATTAATTTTCTAAAATCGTAAATTATGTCTACAAAGTACAGGCGTGAAAATCGACGATAATCTCAAAGTACCTAAACAGCTCATTGCTTGAAAGGAATGTCGACTCAAAACTAACATTTCACTACCACTATTACTTCCTACTCTGAGCGAAACTACCGATCAAAAAGTGGGGCCAGGAAGAGAGAAGTTTATTTAATTGTATAACTTTTAGCGTGACTAGATTAGTTCCTTAGCTAATACATCAATTGATGATTTAAAATAATTAAATTAATAAGCTACCATTAATAATATAAAGTTGTAAATAAATTTATATTATTAAAGGTAGCTTGTAACTAATCTTAAACAAAATCCTCGGCTTCGGCCCAAGGTTGTGTCGATAGCCGATTAATCGGCTTCGGTTTCGGCTTCGGCCAGAAATTGACCTTCAGTCGGACACTAGTTTCAATACAAAAATACATAACAAGCGACATCGATAATAGACCGTCAGGGGGCGTCAGTTGTCTTTTCTTCAGTACCTATAGTTTCTCTAACGGCGGCATGTTAGTTCCTTTTTACGCCACATTCAGTATTATCGTGGTCGTGCTCAATTATGTCATCACTATCATTACAATATAAAACAAAGTCCCACGCGTCATCTGTCTGTCCGTCTGTTCGCGATAAACACAAAAACTACTGAACAGATTTTCATGCGGTTTTCACCAATAGACAGTAAATCACATTGATCTATTTACGCTACTATATAGAAGTCTTTGGTAATTAATGAGAAAAGTTTAAGCGTATAATTTGTTAAGATTACTACCCGCACTATAGTTGTCTATAGAAATATAGTAATACCCTCTTTTCCGCCCTCCACCGCTGTTTTCCGAGCCCCACAAATTCCCGCTCAAAGTGGACAGAGCCCGGGTGACCATTACAAGTTGTATCGCCGAGTTCCCGGCTGCGGATAGTTTAATGCCAGTTCGGAGACGGGTCGTCCGTCTGTCTCGCTGACAACTATTTGTTTGAGAACCGGCGGCTGTGGGATGGTGACTGTCGGGTTATTGCTCGGTACTGAGGGCTATTGGTTATCGGGGGCTTTGTTTAGGGTTATGTTGGAGCTACCGGTCTTATTGCACCCAGTAAGACCGGTAGGGATAATACTATACAATACAAAAACTTTATTTGCACACTGCAGGATACATACATGGGATAAAATATATTATAGTAAAAAGTACAAAGGGCGGTCGTATCACTAGATCTCTTCCAGACAACCTAGTATACTACCTAACCAGGTAATAGGTATTGTACTCGGCTAGTGCCTGTCACATCATACCTAGCCTGAAAATGCAGCGGAAATCTAATCTAGGTAGCTAGCACAGAGCAGAAAAAAAATTTGGCAGTCAGCCGTGGAGGTAACTTTCCAATCTTTTTGGCATCTAGCTAGCGTGAATTATATTCGGCCGTTTGACAAAATTATAATATCCGTAATTCCATGATATTTGACCTATTATATGGAAAATATAAAATCACAGACGTAATCGTGGGCATCAAAATAATTTCTAGTAAAAAAGAGCAGGTACATATAATTACTTAGTACCCGTAATATACGCTATGTCTGTTCGCAAACGTTTGTGTTCTCTGACAGGTGGACGCTACAAAAAAATGTTTCGCTGACGAAGCCGCAAGCAAAAGCACAGTGTCTCATAAATAATACAAACTAAGTACATAACAACTTTTATTTTCCGGAATAAACATGAATCAGCAAAGATAGCCCTATATATCACGGGAAACAATTTGCTCCCGCCTTTTTTGGCAGGGCTTTCTGCGTCATAGTTCTTGGAAAAGGGCTGTTTCTACGACAACAGTTAAAGTATGATATTGACAAGCATTTACACCCTACGAAACGTTTTAATCAAAATGAAGTCAGATATGACTGGACTATAAAATGACAAATAATTTCTTCAGCTTTGATAAGTAGTTAAGGGGGAAGTACGTAAGCATGTATGTATGTTTATGTGTATGTATTCCACATTGTGCACGTCGTATCTGCGATTCTTTTATAACATCTCGCTTCTTTAGGCATGCTGGAAGAAATTGTCTTGAAATTGAAGAGTGTCTGTTGTGTCGTTCATATTTGTGTGGAAAACCGGCCCTTAAGAGGACGACCCAGAAAAACATACAATTATTAGATCAGTAATGTTCACAAAAAAGCAGGGGTTCGAAGTGGCAAGAATAAAAGGCGATGTATGAATATATGCAAGGCTAGTGAGTTGTGTCAAGTCAGAGCATAGTGGCGGTCCATAGTCTCTGCCTACCCCACCTGTGGGACAGAAGCGTAAGATTTATGTATGTTTATATGTATTATTTTTATTACATAAGCCAACCGGTCAACCAGTCTCAGGGTCCCCAACGGAAGACCTTCAACCTCGCTTCGCCAACGGTAGTTCCACATAAACAACCAAACGTAATGCCATAATTTGCCATGGTACACAATATATAGCTATTCACCACGCACGTACAGTGCGACAACGCTCAACACAAACCGCGAATATTAATTTTACGCGAATGTTAACAAGGAACAAGTTGCAAACTCATTATGCGAAGTGTCGCTCACACGCTGCCTCGGCTGGTTCCATACATCATGTCGCATACAATATGTTTGTAGGAATATTGTTTGTTTTTGAGAAGATCAAAGGATCATCTTCGAATAAGTGGGAAGTCGGGAGGTCTTAGCTAGGGTTCTTTGTGATCTTAGCAAGTACTGCGACAAGTAACACCATATTAAAAAAAAAAAATTGCTGAACGCAACACCACACAACGCTTAGACGAGGTTTGGGAGAAACTAAACGTAAAAAGAGAGGTCTTTCTGTGTCTGTGCATCTGTGTGTCTGTCTGTAGCATCGTTGCTCCCGAACGGATAGACTGATATCGATTCCTTATTTGCAAAACCTTTTAAACGAGATCGTTCTTATTTTTGTGTCATTAAAATCGGTTTCTCGGTGATTTTCCGATTAGATTGGCAGTTTCTTGCACTCTCGACGAATCGCAAGTGCCTTGGTAATTCCATTTAATACCCACACAAAACATAATCTGTGCATCTAAATTATTTCGTAAATATTCAATTGAACGGCTGTGACAATTTGTACCTAACAACGAGACGACAAAATGGTCTGTCGATGCTTGTGTTAAAACTTTATATTGCAACCATAGGCACTTGTTATGTTGTTCTACTGTACAGGTACTTAACTTGTTACAAAGTGTTACCGAGTGAACACAATCAAAGTTCAATTTGGTTGTCACCTGTAAGGTGTGAATATTTCACAGGTTCGGTCGACCCCCGGCTTCGTAGCGTTAAGGGGAGTATTGCTTTGAGGCTCAAACAATACAATAACACATTACCCTCCTTTGCATCGCGCAGTCGGCTAAAAATAGTAAACTAAATAAATGATAACTATGATTGAAATGTCGGGATAAATTATGATAAACATAATCCGATATTAATCAGTTATGTTTCTATTATTAAGCCATACTGTTGCAGAACTTGCCAACATACTACTAAATATTTCAGTTAGCAACCTATAAAAATTAATGTAGGCTGTTGTCTTCCATACATTTAAAACTAGTACTTAATAATAATAAGTAGTTACTTATAGTTACGCGCTATAAGGAAACCGATGACTATGCAGCCACAATGACGCGATGTGCAGTTTTATCATATAATTAATTAAGTTATTGTTGATCTGAAATCGATCACAATCGCTAGGTTTAGGTTAGGTTTAATTTACATGTAATTAAATCTATTTAAATTCATTTTTGCGTTTCTATGAGTCCTCCGGCTGCCTAAATTCATAGCTTACTTATATTTATTTATTTATCGTATGGCTTTTAAGTTCCTTACTTACTTATAAATTGAAATGTACACAACAACCACACCGCCAGTGCCACCCCCTTAACAACCCGGTAATCGCTAGGTGTGCCGTTGCAACTTGTTTATAAACAATGACTTCGTAACTCGTTACCGGTGCTGTATTAATTTATTTTGCTCTCTCTTATTTAAAGGCTTCTGTTAACACTTTAATTAACGTGAAAATTAAAGGTTTTTAGCTTCAAAACAGTTATTTGGGCGACAGGAATTTAACTCGTTGCCTGCGAGTGTTTTCCCTGAATCTGGATGCCTTCAAGGCTAGAGTGAATAGGCTGATGCTAGACAGGCATTCTCCATCTTCGGCCGCACCGTCACTTATCATTAGGTCAAATGTCTGACCAGTTCTTATGCGATTATTACTCCTCACTAAATTAAGAAGCAAAAAGCGTGACAGCAAATTAAAGTGGAATGTATTGCTCAAAGAATAAGGTCAATTTTCCAATAAGGAGTGAATAGGCTGTCCCTAGACAGATATGCTCTTTCTTCGGCTTCATCGTCACTGAGATGGCGATCAATTGCCTGGCTAGTTTAATATGTAAAATAAAATTCCACTTTGATTTACTCTCACGCCTTTTGCTACTGAATTTAGGCGACTGAATTTAAACAAATGTAATAAGCGCATTATATACCTAAAAAGCATATTAATCAGAGACATCTTTGCACAGGAGTCAGAATGACTTTACATGTAAAGGTTTTATCGCCAATATTTGTCCCGTAGCAGCTCTTACATTATACACAGTAGGCAGATAGTTTTACGAAACAATTTCATCAATTTCTCATTCCACTTCTTTCGTCATCTACAACTAGATATTACAAAGTACGCGTCTATGTGTCCAAGAAAGAGCAACGCTCAACTTCATTGGCACACTTACATACTAAAATACACCATCCAACTTCGTTCTCCCACTTATGTGTCACATCTACACGACTATCAACAAGAGTAATAGCTATAGAACTGTGCCATCGAAGTTGAAGTGCGACAAACTTGTCTAACCCGTTCACGGCGTCGCTGTTGTTGACAACAATATGTCTTTCAAATTGGCGATGCTTAGTTCCGGTTTTGGCCGATGGGTTAGATAAGTTTGTGCTGTTGTACGCCGAAGCAGCCAGCGCGGCGCCAGCTTCAGACCGTCAGCTCGTGTTCTCCCGAACGAATCCTCCCACGGGTGCTAGGTTCTAATTTAGATTGATAGGATAGTTGCTGTTTATTTAGGCCGGGTTAGGTTAATATTCTTGTTGTGTGGAGTTTTAACCACTTTTGAGGAGATTTTTATAAGACTCTATCTATCTAAAATTCATCATTTCAATTTCTGCCCGGCCTTCCCGGCCCGGGACCTCTTGCGTGGCAGACCGGCATGTTAACCACTGAGCCACACAGGTCGTTAAAACCTTGTATTTAGTAATACGGAACAGAAATCGCGATTATACCTAATAGGTATGAAGTCTCGTACCTTCACCTCTGAAACTTGTTCAAAATTGATCTACAAACAATAACCAGAATCAATATAGATGGACATATACGTTTACCCTCATGGCACCTCCGCGCCTCAGGTCAAAGAATACATAATTGATAAGGTGCAAGGAATACCAGTGACTAATGGGCTGTAAGAGATAGCGAGATGTTGAGCAATGGACGGCTGGTGTGGCCATCATCAATAATATGACGACGTGTGCAGTGTTGCGTTGGGAAATAAGGGATGGTGAGGTTATGGAGTTTGGTGTCTTAGGAATTTGCGTGTGTAAGGAAAACAACCAAGAATGGCTGGGAGCACTTAACACGTTCGCTGATAGTACGTCTACAGGCGGGAATTTTAAATGATTCGTTGTGGCAGTACGTCGAAAGGCAGGAACCAAAGGAAGATCGAGTCAAAAGTATTTTAAGGAATCCTACGAAATTTTATGAAAACGAAGGTGAATGTGGAAGAAGCGAAATCTTTTTTTCATTACTCCTCTTGGCCCTATATGGAATTTTTATTTTTATTGTATGTACATTTGTAGTAGAACCATTATGCCAACTCGTTATGTAGGTACACGTACAGAGACCCTAGGTTTCAACATTTTATGGGAGGATTTATGTATACCCATTGAGTTCACATTACAATGTCTGCCGAATTGTAAATTTTACATCTCTTTGTTACAGGTAAAGTTCCCGCAAAGCCATAAAACGACGACTTAGTCATTTTACTCACAGGTAACTCAGATGTATATTGTACTTGCTGGCCCGCCGCGACTTCGTTCGCGTGTTGTCCTACCCTATAAACCTTCCTTTTGAATCCCTCTATGTATTGTTGAAAACCGCATTATAATCACAAAAAATGAGCCAGTTTATGCACGGATATGAGTGGATTTTTTCTTGTACTCGACGATGTAAGATAACTTACGGCGCCCTCACAGTCTAAGAGGTTTGTCAGGACCGTAGCCAGTAGAACAATGTGGTCTCTGCCTACCTGTATGGCAAAAAGCCGTGACGCTATGTATGTAAATTCATAATTTGCCTTTCCAACATTTAAATTACCATGCATGACTTCCAAATTAAATCCATTAAAACCTTTTAAAAAACCAAAAACAAACCCGACAACATTTTTAACCCCCGCCATCCACTCAAATTTTTACCACCAATTTTGCCGTCTAGCATCCTGTCCACATTAAATACGGCTAAACGCGTCCTAACACAACGAAAGGCCCGGGCCATAAAGTGGCTGGAAATTAACATAACAACAAACATGAGAGGACAAATTGAAAGCTACGGGCATGCATATTTCACTAGCTCGCATGCAAATGCGCGAAAGCCCGCCCAAACCGCCGCGCCTGCTTCCTCTTCCGGTCGAGTAGAGGCCAAATGTCTGGAAGGCTTCGGTGGGAAGCGTTAACTGATTTCTTTATCAGGCAAGCAAGCAAAACGTAAGAAGGCTCAAGATCACTCAGCATTTATGTAGTATCTCTACGTGATAGGATCAGAATTAAATCAAAATCTATCAAAAATCAAAATCAGAATCATAGCTGTAGCAGAATGAAAGTTACAAACGTAGGATCCAGAGTCGCAATGCTTGTATAATAACTATTTCGAACGTTGAAAGTGACAGTGCTAAATACTTATCCATACACCTTGCTGCCATTATATGTTAAAATGCAATAAATTAAAATATTTTATTGATTGCATTTTAACATTGACAATAACTATTGTTAATTCTATTTAAGGAAATATTTTGAGTGACGATGTGTGATTATTACTGCCAATTATTGACGACCTGAGTGGCTAAGTGGCCAACATCCCGTGTTCGATTCCCGGCCGAACAGAAATTGAAATTATGAATTTTAATTTATGTTACGGGTCTGGGTGTTCTATGTAATATCAGTATGTATTTAAATAAGTATTTCTGTAGTATATCAATAATCTAGCACCCATCGCACAAGCTTTGCTTAGTTTAGGGCAAGATGGCGCTGTGTGGATTTGTCCACGATTATTTATTGATTTATTATGAATATTCAATAACAAAGTTTTATTCCTATTTCTCAGTACAACCGAGACCGAACCACGATGACTCTATAACGACTTCCGATGGGTATGAATTAAGTGTCGACTTTCATCGCGGGTGAATGGGAAGCCAGTCTGGGTGTTAGCCTTGAATGGGTTTGGGGTACTGAATTGAGATAATAGCTGGGAACGTTAGCGCAGATGTGACTTTATGTCTTTTGAATGTGATAATGGTGCAAGAAATTGTTGGAATTTGTAGATTACATGATTGGCCTTACAAAGTAATTTAGGTAGGTTTGCCAAAGGCCTAATTACTGGCCCGATCTTCATTCAATTTGAATATTTTTCTAATTAAAGTTTCAACTTCTAGACTTCCTAAATATTTTGCTTTAAGTACCGAATGTAAAGGAAATATACGAAGAAAGTTTGTAATGTTAAATTACTAATTGTAAAAGTTACCTACCATAAGCAATTTTTGAATGATAGTCTAATAAACATTGTGTCATTCACTTTCACCTTTTCTTGTATCGATAAACATTTCTCGAAAGCATTTATTATATACGCTAGTATATAAAAGTCTTTGCTCGAAATAATATATCTTGTCATAAAATTTTGCTACAAAACTACGTAACTAATCCAAACAACCACGAAAGCTCCACATCAAATCTTGAAGACTCAAACCTCTATAATTACTGAAACACACAACTGTACATCTAACCACTTAATCACAAGACCATGGCATCTGACAGGACAGACACGCGTCTCCCTTCGATCTGATGGTCCCGTACAAATAGTTTGACAAAACGTCGGAGGCTTCGTCGATAAGTCATAGGGCGAGCACTCTCGGAGATTGCCTGAGGCGCCGCTTTGGCGAGTTGCTTGTTTATATTATCGCCATGTATTATAATGTAATGTGGGGTCCTATTTTATGGACAGTTGACAGTTGAACCCTTATGGACGAGTGGAGACGTAGATATGACGCTGTGGTAATCATTCGTAATCACTATGGGAGTTAATTGTCGTTGAACTTTGACGAAGATTGCGTGAAATGTGTTGATTTTATTTCGTTTAATTCTTAGAATATTCCTTTCTTAATTCGTTTCCAATATACCTAGGTCCAATAACCATGTTATTATCGTTGGATATTCAAGTTTCATTGCATTTAATAACGGGCGGTTATCTGATCTCGATACATTCATTCCCAATGTAAAATACAAAGATCCGAGCGAATATTAAAAATGCAAGTAATTCTGAATCTGTCGTCGTGTGATCGAACACATTTAAATCAAATTTGACAAGGAGATAGAAAGTCTTAGGGAACTCGTAAACTACTTTTATTTCCAAAAGTCGCCGTATTTTACGCGGATCTAGTCATCAAGTCATTAGACTTGATCATTCTGCACTTTCAAAGAACCACATCAGATCAATCTTACAAATTATTTAAACTTCCGCATACTCCTTCAAGAGAAAAATCCCCTTTCGCGTTAGTGTTATAACATAAAACATCGTCGCAGGCTCTAAAGCTATTTACGCAAGTGCTTCCTATAAAGCCAACTTTTTCTGCATAATCGGCAATAACCTGCAGTGTCTCCCTCCTGACGTCGACTCCTCACTTATAATCGAAGTATCACCCCACGCTTTGGCGCCTTCAAGGCGCGGCCATTCTTTATGCACCCCGCCTTGCACGCTCTGTACTGGGAACCCTGTTACGACAACCTCGTCTACCTTAACTGACACTTCCCCTCACCCCTCTCGTAAAGCAAATTCAGAACTCCGAAGGGAAGGTAGTACTTTCGCTGTATCTCTTTTAGCAACATCTTTGTTTTTCACGTCCAAGTTATCAAGAGCTTCCGATCGACTTTTTTTCAACATGTAAAAAGTAGTTCTGGGTTCGGTCAGGAGGTTTGAAAGGAGGTCGATGGATTTTGGTGCTACAGCACCGAATATGTATTTCGGGGCGCGATCAAAATTGCTATTTTTCAAAACAATGTAACGTGATGTCGAATGGAAAATTGGAAGTTTTTGTCAGTTTAATAGAGAACAGGCCTGTTGACTGATGTTGTATACAGTCGTAGTTTCTCGATCGAGAAGTCAAATTAATTTGGGTAGAATCGAAGCTTTGATGTAAAATAGGGAGTATGAGGTAATTATTAAAGGGTACATACACAACATCAAGACTTTTCACGTAGGAGTAGGCAGAGACCACACTGTTCCACTTGCTAAGGTCCTAAAAAAAGGATATTTAAGCAGGTATACAACAGATGAAAGCACGGAAGGAAATTAGCTATTTCAGCCATTGAACTAAAATTTTTTTTTCTGTTTTAGACTTTACCCTATACTTACACGAAAATACGTAAGTATTTCCCCAATAAATAAGCCTATTAGCATAAAAAAATAATCCCTCATAATATACAGTCCACCAATCTTTTATTATTTAAATTGACTCCTTGCTTTCGTATGAATCTCTTCTAATTTGAATCCCAAAACGGCCGTTTGGGAGGCTGCTACTACTGGGACCTTCCGGAGAGCCCCCGTACATTCAGGACATGCAGATACAGGAAAACATTAAGCAAGCTGTAGAGAATAAATGGCTTTAGGATTACCATAATGTTTGAGGTGCTTAAAAATAAAAGGTCCTTGTCGAATTCAGAGATATAATATTTTGGAATAATTTTCATTGTTTTACCTGGGAGTTTCATGTAGATATTCTTCTTTACTTAATTCCCACTGGTCAATGTCAACTTACAAATACCGATTAATAACTTCAATGAACTCAACTGAACTAAACTGGTGCAATGAGCACTTATCGTCGACTCAGTGCTTACTTGGCCTATCGACCAAATTTACTTATGCCAAATTTATTATTAATGCAGTAAGGCTTAAATTTCAAAGCTGTTAGATAGATAGATAAACACTTTATTGCTCATAAAACATAACAGTACCAATCACTTACAGTAACAAGGAACACATATGGTTGCTATGTTGGAGATAGGCTAAATAAGCACTGAGGCGACGTTATGTTGAAAAACACCTATTTATTTTCACTTACTTCTACCACATCATAGTCATTAACAAAGTTAGTAAGGAAATATCGATAGCTACTCATACGCAAACACATCATTCAAACTCAAAAACAAACAACAGAAAAAATTAACAAATTTCCATTCACAAATGTACCAACCCTAAACTCCCGCCATTATGAATTCCCATTACATCAAGGGCAGCCCTACAAAGCCTGAGCTATGGCTAGGGCGCGTCACATCCGGTGGCGATGAAAAATGGCGTCGCGACCATTTCCGGTGCACCCGACCGCACAGATAATGCACCCACCTTGCATTTTATGCGTTTTGCATCCATTTGTTTTTCGGTTGTGCCGTTTTGCCGTCGGCCTTTGTCGGATTATGGATCATGGGGTTTTTCATTTCGCATTTTTCAGACTTAAGTGTGAGTAATGGCTTTGGAATGTAGATGGAGTTGCTTTGTTTCATTTTGCGATTTTCCTGATTTCCTTGTTCATTCGAAGATAGGTACTTCACAGAGGAACGAGGAACGAGGAACGATAGAAGATTCTGCACAAGCTGAACATCAAAATAACTCAAAAATTTAGCACAAAATCACAAAAGCTTCAAACTTTAAGGCTGCACGGTACATCACGGTTTAAGGCCATGAATATTCGGAAGTAAAATTAAAAGGGTGATTCATTTCATGCGTTTAACTTTTAAATGGATGCCCCTTCCCCACTTTATAAACAGGCAACCCTCTCATGTCAATCATAGCTAGTAGGTATGAGGCACAAATTAAACAATTCGGCGCAATCAGAGTGACCGGAAGCTTTCATTTTGACGAGGGATAGCCCTTAAGGTATGGTTGGCAGATGATTTTGATGGCATACTTGATCAAATAGATGAGGTCAGAGATGTATAGATATGAAGGTAGGTAATTAATATTTCGAATGCAGAAAATTATCGATTTTGAGTAAAGTATGTTTCATTAAATAAACATGAAACAGTTGAGCATGAGTCAGCTGCGACAACAATAATGAATGTGGCTTGAAAATAAACTAACATGCTGCCAACAGAGGCCACGGAAGAAATTATGAATCCCGTCCCAGTTGACTTTAAGGTTTTCTATTGAAACTAGTCTTAACAAATTTGGTTTTTTATACTGATTTAATACTGCAAATATTTCAATATGTTTTGTTAAGCATTTACATAATAAAATAAACAAGTTCTCATCAAATTATCATCAAGCAACCGCTGATTTCTCAAACATAACAATAGAAATAACAATGTAAAGATTTTATTTAAACAACAACACAACACAACAAAAACTAAACAATACTGAAACTTAACAAAAAAAATCTACATAAAAGAGCTGAGAATAGAATAGAATGAATATTCATAGCGCAATATTGTCCAAAGAAAACAACTTGCAAAAAATTGTTTTCGATATTTTGTGCCAATATTTATCGTTAATAAAAACAGTATTCGCCGCCGTCTGGAACGCTTTGTCTTCGGCGAGAAACAAGAATGTTCTGGTAATGAGTTTGTTCTGCAAAGTGAAAGTAAACTACTGTAGACGCCTTCATGTCTGGAAGATTGGGTGCTGGTAGGTAGTTCAAGGTCTTAGGGTATTAAAGGTACCACCATATTTTTTATGCACTGAAAATAAATTTAGGTAAGATAGCCAGTTAACTCAAAAGTAATTTGATGAGTAGCAATATTGTGCCATTGTTGGAACAGTCCACTATGGAAAGAGTAGAGGGCGCCACCCTCACGTAAACAGTAATTCTATTAATTATTTAAAAAAATTAACATACTCTTCTGTCAAACTAGTTTTATACTCGAGTGTACTAAAGTGCAAATTCGAAGTGGAAGTGTTATCTACACATAAAGTTAAATAAAAACGCTTACATTTCGCAAGTTATACGAAGAAGACTAACCGACAGCTAAATTGATGTATTATTTTATTACTTATTATTTTTTTAAACTACACAAACCGTGTGATTAGAGTCATGAACTGAGCTAAATTTAAAATAAACGCAATATTAAATAATAAACAGTGGATATACCTAATGATATGTCTACGATTACGATATGTCGTCACACTTTAAAAAATTTAAGTTATGGTACTTCTCAGAGCAGGAGTATATGCTCTGTGCGGTACTTACAACAAATTTGACCTTCACAGTTCGTTTACCATGATAATCTTGGCAAGGCACACTGACGTCGAACGATCTATTTTATTTTGGGTACACGTTAATGTTCTGCAATATATCTGGAGATTTATTTTGTAGAATCCGATGGGAAGCCACGATACCACAGACAGACACACAAATACACAAATACACAGATCAAACGACTGAGGTTAAAAGACATATATAAACAGTCAGTAATAGTCAGAATTGAAGTAGAATATTCGGCTTTAATGTCCACGCGTGGCAGGTGAGTTGGAGATCAATAGTTGAAACTACACAAAAGAAAATACTGCTTTCCATTTTCTAACCTAAGGCGATCACATCATACATCATACTTGTCTGCTGCTGGACCACCGAGCCTCGGTCTGCCGCATCTAACACTCCAGCTGGTCGAAGATCACGTAGAACTTACATCATCCCTCTTTATTGTGATGGGGTTAAACTACCTTACATTCTTTCCTTATCATGATCCTATCACTTACCTCCTTTCAGGAGATCAAAAACAACTGTCACTACCGTGCCTTTCTTATCACTTACCTCCCTTTAGGAGACCTAAAACAACGGTCATTATCGTACCTTAGTTATCATTAACGCCCCTTTAGGAAATCAAAAGCAACGGTCATTACCGTACCTTTCTTATTACTTACCTCCCTTTAGTAGACCAAAAACAACTGTACCCATCGTCCATTTCTTATCACTTACCTCCCTTTAGGAGACCTCTTACGGTGACGGAAAACATCGTCATGAAACCGACACATGCAGGCGACCAAATGTATAACCATGATCCAATCTGGTCAGGTTCCCCTCGTAGCAGCCTTACAGAGGTCAGGTGGCAGTCGCTCCACTGTAATAACCTGATCGGCCAAATCCTGGATCATGGTCAAGCCGGACACCGGGCCCTCATGCGCGAGAGCACATTCGGGACATTACTATCAAGATGATGATGATGATGACCTCCCTTTGGGATACCAAAAACAACTGTCACTACCGGTCCTTTCTTCGTAAATATACAATCTAAAGGTTACTACAAGACCTTGATGGGTTCATTCACTGTCATTCACTGGCATATTACACGTTTACGCACTCGCTCATTTGGCTCGCGATCCCGACGCCACCCAGTCTGAGTGTGGAGTTGCGTAAGCTGTGCTGTCATAATGTTGTTAACTACGGTGAATGGAATATTTGCGTAAGGCATTTAGGTTTTAAATGATTTTTGGTATGCTAAAGTTATTCTGCCAACCTGAAGTGGGACCTGGGCCGAACTGCGGGTTAAAATATCCACCGACTGGACATCATAAAACGTAACATGAAAGCGCGGTAGGCCCAGACGGAGATGGCGGGACGAATTGGACGCCTTTTCTAAGGATTGGCCGAGGAAAGCATCCGACAGCAAGTCGTGGAAGCTGTATAGGGACGCCTTTGCCCTGCAGTGGGACAGAAGAGGCTAAAATAGAAAAATAAAAAATAAACAAAATGTTTTTGTGTCTGGCAAAAATTGCTCTTTACAATGATTTATTTTTGACCATGATCCAATCTGGTTAGATTCCGCTGTAGCAGGGTCACGGAGGTCAAATTTCAATCGCTTTACTGTTATTATATGATCTGTCTGACAAATTCTGGATCATGGTCAAGGTGGGTGACCTTGGGCCCTCGTGAACGAGACCACAACCGGGTCATTAACGTCAAGATGACGATACAATGAATTTTTTAGGTTCTATAAAGCTTTGTCAGCAAATAAATTTCTGAATAGCCCTTATATATTTATAAGGGCTATACATGCCCAATACATGTTTGTTATTTAATTGGGTATTTTACATTTTATTGAAACGTGTTAATGTATATTCAATGTACCTACAAATTTTATCATCATCCTTGGCATTTGTAATGTACCCGAGTCTTGTCTCTAGCAAAGATGTTTCCGCATCAAAGTTACGCCACTATAACTCATACAATTTCAAATACATTTAACTACACATTAGCAACATCCCCCTTGCCATTCCCCTCTTCCCCTACAAAACGGGAGGTGTATTGTTTGCTTTGCGATTTAATCAAAAATGTCAGGCAAACTTTAACATGGGTCCTCGCTCCCGTGATGCCGCGCGGTCGCCAATGCGGCTGCGGAATTATTGACGTAGAGTAAGAATAACCGGAGATGCAAATATGGCAGTACTTATGCATTATACTATACCTATACCCGATTACACTGAACTTTGGGCGACGCCTAAGTCGATTTAAAATATTCCTAACAAGAAAAGCATTGAACCAATACAAACCATAAGTGAAAACGAAACTCGTTGAGTCACTCTTATCTTTATGACACCGATTTTGTGATTCCTAAATGCTAAAGTAAGGCGCCAACTTAGGGGTCGCCTAAGTTTAATGCAGTCGGGCATGACTCTGTACTTTCCTTATCCTTGCCAGTAACCTTTTAAAAACAAGCGTCCAGCCATGCAAGCAAGAGAAACAATGTGGTATCTGCCTACTCCTATAGGGAAAAAGGTGATCTTAGTTTTGGCAAGACAGGTCATTTTCTAGAAAATTGCATTTTCATCCTGGTCACGGCACAAAATTGTCACTCCATCTCCGCTTAAAATTGTCGGTCTACCTTACTTCTTATTTTAACAAACTATTGGACTCAGCGGCTTCGTTCGCGTTCACCTACCCCCTACATACCTTTGTTTGCTTATAAACCTTCCTCTTGAATCACTCTACCTGTTTTTGAAAAGCACATTCAAATCCGTTGCGTAATTTAAAACATCTAAGCATACCTACGTCGGGAAGCAACGTTATTTCATACTATGTAAAGATACCTTCTCCACAGCAAGCAGTAGTCGGAATCCCTCACTCCCGTTCGCGGAAGCGGTGATTGACGCGTCGCCGATAACAAGCCGCCCGGCGCCGCGCTTTGTCCCGGCTCAAAGCGGTGTGTGTGATTGTGACGGGGACACGGAGTGGTATGCGGAAGACGGGGCAGAGGGGAAAGACTGATTTTTTTTGTAGTAGTGGGAGGCAAATGAGCGTGGGTGAGCTGATGGCAAGTGACCACTGCCGCGCATGGATTTCCGCAACAGTAAAACCTCATTTTTGTTGTGACAGGAAAAAAGATTTTGACGTTCTAAGTTTGCATTTGTGTACTTACGTAGATAAATACGTAAGGTAATGTCTTTTTCCTGTAACCTTGGCAAACAGGCACCATGTTGTTCCACTTGCTATGGTCCGGAGAAACCTCTGTCCCTTGTTCCACAGTCATCAATCCTTTCATACATGCTCGTCATTTCATATGTTGGACATATGCCTTTAAGCTTTTACGTGAGTACGCAATTTCTATCGCAAGGATCAAGTAGTTGTTAGTGGGTTTAACAATTCCATAATTAAATGTGAGTACTTTGTATGTCTCAATTTTATATCGGTAACCGTTTTTTTTATTACTTAACCGTCTGCGTATTGCCTTTCAGTGTGACGGTTGTATGATGTATTGTAGGAGGTTGCGTAGCGAACGGGACGTAACGTCTGTGCTTGCATTATGTAGGTAATTTCAGTTTGGACTAGCATAATACCTTTTATCTATACTCATAGCGTAATGTTCCAATTACATATTCGAAAACAGTTGTTTAAGGATACACTTTTTTCACGCCAGTCTATAAAAATTTAAAAAATTACTTTTCGATACAGCATTTCCCATACTATTTTCATTACAGCTGTATCGAAAAATAACTTTTTAATCATTATGCAACACTTTTCTTTTTTAAATTTTTATCGGGCGCCGGGACACGGCTAAATGTAGGCTGAATACCTAAATGTCTTCAACAAATTCAAAATTCCTGTTTATATTTGTGATCAGTTCATTCTCCTGTTTATATTTGTGTTTGTGAATGTTGTTTCTTGTTTGAAGCAAATAAATAGATAAATGGGAAAGAAGTGAAGTGAATTTCGCTTGATATCCTCGACACGTAGATACAACAGAACTGACTCGCAGTTACTTCCAGCAAAGTTGAAAAAATTATAGGTACGAAATTTTAACATGAAAATATGAGTGTAGATAAAGTAGTGTATGCAACTGCATATAATTAGGTATTATATGACAGTTGCATAAACTACTATTAGTTGTTTGAGTGTGTTGTAATCACAGCTATTTTCATTTTATAGTATCATGTGAGAACATTTTTATTATGAGCCTCAATAGTGAGGATTATTACTAATACTGATTATGAAGATGTATAAATTTGACCAAGGTCTTCCGCAAGGGACTCTGGGACTATATGAACACTCTCGGGTGCCGATTGGCACCTTGCGACTGTATTTTATTATGTGGTTTGGGAAAGACAGCCACATTATTTCTCCTTCTTTTTCATCTAATCGATATTCATATTTTATCAACGCCTTAAGTTTTTTTACAAATATATAATTAGATTAACCAGGCGTTTGACCATCTCACCTGGAGGTAAGTGACGTGATGAAGTATGCCTATCTAGGAACAGCCTATTCACTCTAGCCTTGAAGGTGAAAGATTATAATGATCAGGGAACACACTCGCAGGTAACGCGTTCCATTCCAGCCGTACGTATTACAAAGGTTGAAATGAAGCGGCTTGGCCGGATTGCTGGAAGATCCACAACATAAGTGTTATAACAACCTGTTTGCAGCCCCACCTGAGGGCCAGAACGCAAAACCAACCAGCGGGGCTCCGGTAAACAAAATTCAAATTCACTACCCCGGTACATTTCCGTCCGGAACGCTCACAAGTCACCCCCCCCAAGTGGCTAATCTTGGTTTTGTTTTCACACCGCACTATCGCGTTCGGCACTAAATCAAAGCCCCCTCTTGTTGTTGGTGGCAGATAAAAATAACGGCCTTACACCGGCCGCGGCAACTTCTCCTGACTTGCGAGTGTTGTTTTGATGGAAACTTGGGTTGGAACATGAGTTGAAAACGATGACTGGCCGGTTTTTTCAGCTGTTTTGTGAATCGTTTGTCGAGTTTGCAAGAAAACACCAGTCAATCTTATCATCATTGTTATTTGCTTGTCCGACCACCTGTTGGACATAAACCTGCATGATTGCATAAGATACGAATTCGAGAAATTACTGCCATTAGTAGTCATGGGCGAGTGGCAGAATTAATTTTTAATAAATGAAAATTCTTTTGAACTTTTTAACTAGTATTTAATCTTTTTGGCTTTTGAACGATTTGGCTAATAGTGTAATAGATAATTTTAATTTTAATAAATTTTAAATTTATTTTCAGATTTTGGTGAACTGAATTTTTGAGTAAATGAATATTTGTTATTTTACAGTAATCCTTTCGAAATTTGCTCGATAAAGTTTTGATTTTCTAATACGTAACGAATAGTAAACGCGGCAGAGCAATGTGTCTATGGATCATAGATGCCGCAGTCGATAGCGTCTGCCCACAGGGATACCGGAGTGAGAGTGACCCGGGAGTTTAAATACATAAATAAATAAATATGCATAGACAAATTCACACAGCGCCATCTAGCCCCAAAGTAAGCAAAGCTTGTGTTGTGGGTGTTAGATAACTGATAAATTACTTTTATACTTTTTTTTAAATACATACTTATTATACATACTACACCCAAACCCGTACCAGAAACGAAAATTCATCATTTCAATTTCTGTTCGGCCGGGAATCGAACCCGGGCGAACTTCTGCGTGGCGACCCGTGTGTTAACCAACTAAACCACTAATGTCGTCAAAGTCAATCGAAGTTTGTGTACATAGTTTTTTGTACCAAGTAAGGAAGACATTAAGTAAGTTCTTTAGATTTTACAAAAAATACATAGGTATTTATATCAGTCGTAGCACGTAAAAAGTTATGTAGTAACTTCAAATATTGTTCTCAACTCGATAAAACTGTTCACATTGTATCGTTGCCAAGCCGAGATGACAAGGAACCAAAAAAATTGTTTCTTCTTACCATGGAGAATGCACTATTTCAAAAATGCGTCCGTCTGTATGATTTGTTATTTGGAAATGAACCAACATTGAGAGTATTGCCCGCCGAGCAAACATCACTTTTATTCAATTGGTACAGTCGGGACAGACCAACATTTTGTTAAAATGCCTACCCCACTTTGAGACACAGACGTGAGCTTTATGTATGTTTGTATAACTATTGAGGTTTGCAGCGATAATCTGTTTAATTCAATTGTTCCCGATACATGACTTTACTTTATACAATTAAAACTGGGACTGGACACATTGCTATCCTAGTAATATAATCGAACGAGACTGGTAACAATTTTTAGATAATAAATCATATCACTAATAGATAGACGTGCCAAAAGGCCGATGGGCGATGAGTCTGGGTCACCATCGTAGAGTCATCAGCCTATCGGTCTTATCGAATTGACTTCTATTAGTGCTCCGAGGTGCTCCACAAATCTTTCTTGGCGTTTTTCCTTCGTACAACGAGAGGGATAAAATAAATCCATGTCATCCATATTATGGTACCCGTCCCTCCATCTCGGATTCAGCGATTTGCAGCCACTTTTCTTAAGCGGGCTGCTATGAAACTTTCTGAATATTACTACATGCAATATTACACTATTAAATATATACTACATCTTCGACCCCATCGTGCATTCCCGTCACGAGATAAGGTCAAATGCAGGCCTTTTGCCCATAAAAACGGGTATATATATTTTGATACTACGCACAAACAAGCAGAAAACTCACCTGATGGTATACTGTACCTGTCGCCTATAACATCTACGATTCATGCATTTAGGTTGCAGGTTTTAAAAATGCAGAACCGCAGGGGTGTCGTCATTTTGAGGACTAAGATGAATTGCCTCATGCCTGTAATTGCACTGACTACCTTATTTTTCAGACCAAAACACAACAACGCAGGCATTGTTGTTTGGTGGCAGAAATAGCTAAGGCGGTAGTACTCACCCAGGCGGACTCCTCAGGCTTGACAGAGTCCTACCGCCTGATTTTAATAATATTATTACTATCTGGATCCTCACAATGATTATCATATTATTTTAAAACTGTCCCTCCTCACTGTACTCTATCACGTAGTAGAGCTGGAGTAGCCTTGACTTTGCCAAGAATGAGCGTCTAGACGAGCGTAGGTCCGTATGATTGCTACTATATTTAAATTCAACGCATATTTAGTTAATTTACTACCCTCCACTGCCAACGATGGCGGAGATTTTCAATGTGTTTGACAATGTGCATTTAAAAGAGAGAATATGCCCAAGTGAGATAGCTAGACAACGATAACAGATAACAGTGTTTCCTTTGGACTATGACATGGGATCTTTCAAGAGGTATATTAGAGGTTTCCTTAGAGGCGGGCAACGCATTGGTAGCACCTCTGGTGTTGCTGATGTCCATGGGCGGTTCTATAAACCTCTCAACATTTTTCAAGAAATTGCAAATAAAATACAGTTCATACATACATACATAACCATGGGGGTAGGCGAAGATTTTGGATTATACATTTTAATTATAAGAATTCAAATGAAATAAGTAGGTATATGAAACTCTAGCGGAAGGTAGAGTCCTTAAATTTAACGCCTCCCATAAACGCAGGTGGGTATGCACTTCGTTTTCGCAACCTAACTTATGTGGTTGTTGTTATAGAAATCAACAGATAAGTTAGTTGGAGGCTTCGTTTCAACTTGAAACACGTTCGCTCAATTATAGGTCAATTACCGAAGCTGGCGCGCTTCATACGAAATAATTTTGATCATAATTTCCATATTAACCAATGAAAGTCAATGTAATTTTGTGTACGCGATTTAGAAACCAATATCTGTGTCTGTGGTTTGTTTTTTCGTTTTCGTTCTTGATTTTCGTTCAAATATATCGTTTCAAAGTTAAACGGGATTTAAGATTTGTATTGAAGTAATAAATCCCGTGCAGTCCGTGTGTGTCCTACGCCTTTGGACCTGAAACTGAAATTTTCCACACTACTTTTCTTTATGAAAAAAAACATGCGCAGGCGTGTGAGTGCCTACATACGAAGCCGAAACTAAATGATACGCATATCTATTCTTTTTTTCTTTAAAACTACTAAGGTGGCAAACAGCTTACGGCCTGCCTGTTGGAAAGCAGTCACCGCAGCCTATGGACGTTTGCAATACCAAAGGAATCACCCACGCTGTTCTAACCCAAACTCTTTCATCACATTATCTCATTTATTCCACGCCCCTAACAACAGACGACACCGTAAAATCTGTTCATACCCCGCATGGGGGGTTTATGGGGAATTCTATATTTTATGTCAGATAACGAATTTATGATAACGTTCCACGTAAAAGAGTTCATTACGGGCAGACGGACGGACGGACGCCAGGTTATCGGAATTGTGGAAAATGATGTTTTTCGACGGGTTATCGGTTTTTTTGGATTATGGTAGCTTGGATTAAATATTTAGGAAGATATACAGGATGTAATTTTGGGAACCGCGATGTAGAGGAATAGGCACTCTAATAACAGGCTATCTACCTACGCTAAGTTTATAAAATATTCTGGATCTATTAGTGAAGGTCTATTATTAGCTAACAGTTTTATAACATTATGGACTTATTTGTTTTATAAGCTGTTGATTTTTCAAATAAATAAATAAAATGAAAATAAGACGAAGTAGCTAAAATCTCGGGCTAAAGCCTGAGATTTCGTCCGCGTAAAATTCGATTATGCCATGATTCCACGGGAATACCTATTTATTTATTTTAGTTTATTTTACACTAAAATTCAAAGACAAATTAAATATACAACAAACGCTACTTATTTCTAACAAGAACTCTCTTGCAGGCCTACTAAAAAGCTAATGAGTAATAGATTTTACCTATATAGCTATAATATAGCCTATGCAAGCTACAAAATACGCAGCAATATTTCATTTCTAAGATTTTTAAGAACGGTAAATAATTCACACATTTCAACTTTGTACACCATTATATTCCTTGTTACAACAAAATTCATCGAATCAATATTACACAATACAAACAATACCAACACATCTAATACAACCCTTCAATGGCTTGTGGGGTCTTTCCGACCCACTGACTCTGCATCACAACCTCGTATTAATCCGGGCATTATTGGCCCGTGGATCGGCTCTGTTGCAGACGGGTTAATGAATCGAGGATGAGTAATTCGGTATTGGCTGTTGTACGTTATTGTGTTTAATATGTATCGGTAGTTGTTTTATAGGCAATTTATTTTGTCGTGTATAATACAAAATCTGTTTTGTATAAACGGTCCAAAAAAAGTGGTTACATACAAATGCTTTCGACATAATTTCTATGGATGGAAAGGAAAGCCTATAGGCTTAGAGTCTATAGAATGGACATTATTATCTCCAAAAAAACCTACCTTTCTCATAGGTTGGCAATGCATTAACGACAACCCTGGTGTTCCGTTACCCCCTATGTCCATGTGATCATTTACCATCAGCTGACCTGCTGGCTCATTTGCCTCCCTCTCATATGCCTATATAAAAAACTCATACTAACGCGCTTTTTATTTATTTACAGGTAATACCAGTTAAAGTTTATATTGAAAAGAAGTTTCAAGATTTGTAAGTATTTGTAGCTTAGACAAAATTTAAGCACAAAATACTAAGTCGTAAGGTCTTTATTTTCAAAACAATGTAATAACTTCCGATAAGCGGGCGTTACATTATTTGAGGGCTCAAACTTAACATCTTAAGTCGCCAAAGTAAACTATAATCGGGACTTAATATTGTCTCTACTTGTCACCCCGTTGTCCCGAAACTTTGAACGTCGGTACCCGTCTAAATCCGGCGAAATGCCTACTCAAGAATAAGCAATAAATGCCATAATATATCAAAAGCCAGTAAGGCAGTTTGTCATTCACGGTAGTACGAAACTGAAAAACAAGTGATGAGGGGAACGTTATTTTTTGGACTGTTGTTGTGATATGAAATTATAATTATTATTGCTGTTAAATAACAGATTTTGGTACATGTATGGATTGGTCAGTATCCAATGTCTAATTAATTGTTATCTTCGTTTCATAAATCTTTAAAGAAATGTGTCTAGTAATTGAAAAAATCTTCAAGCACCATAATAAACAGTAAAACGAAGTAGGGGTATTTAGTACCCATGTAACAAACGCAAAGTTTCGTTCCCTTGCCTCGCGGGCCCCTCGCCAGCGAAGGGTTAACTCTGATTCACATTCGGGCGCACGCTAAATCGTCCATGATTTATTCATTAAAGGTAAACCCGATTAAACGGTATGTATAATAAATCAATTGTTCCTCCCAAAATTGGGATTGTGGAAGTGTGAAATTCTCCAGTCGGCATTGGTTAGAGAAAGCGTAATGTTCTTTTTAATCTTACTAAAATATATTGAAGCAAAGTTACATAATTATTATAAACACTGTTCATCACAGCCCATAACAGTCCACTGCAGGATTAAGGGCCTTTCCTACTAAAGGGGAGGTTATTGCCATAAACACCACGCTTGGCAGGCGGGTTTGGAAAACGCTGCTGTCCATTTTCTAGTCTACGGAGACTAGATATATTGTCTCGAAAACATTTGTCTCCTCGTACGACATCGTTTCACCAATATTTTGAAAAAATAATTTATGTTCCTTCCTTGCATGGAGTTGCAGATGACATGAAGGACGGTGACCACTGTCCATCAGATAGCCAATACAAAAAACCCGAAATTGTTCCTTGAATGCACCTCAACCTATATAAAAAGTGTTTGAAACAAATAACAACCATTCAATTAGACTCACATTTTCTCTTTAGTTGCGAGTAATGAAAACGCAATAACAATTATTTTTCACAAAATAAAAGCGAACGATAACAATCGTGGCACGAAAGCGCAATCAAATATCCATTTCTTAGCAACCTATACTGGTTTTTAGTATAGTATGGACCGTTGTTTATAATATAAAGTGTTACTGGTAGCACCCGGCTTTGCAACGATACAAAATAGGTGCTTATTTATGTTATACGGTAGGCAAACAGGCAACCTGATGGAAAGTGATCATCGCCACTAGGGGCGTCACCAATGTCCACCTCTAATGAGACCCTAAAATTCGCTCACATAGACCTCGGGCTATGTAGGTGAGTAAAACTAAAATTCAAATCATGTTTGGAAAATTGAACTCGTTGGTACATAAAATTGAACATAAAATGGCTAAAACGGGGTGTGTGGCACTGGCTAAGGAGTAAATTGGCCAAGGAAAACGTCTACTAAGCAAAATGTCTAAAACACTGTGTAATGAAGGGTAGCTTAGTCTGACGTTAATCTATTGTATAATTTGGCGGCTCGTGTAAATGTAAGGTATGGCTTAAGAAAAAAACATTTTTTTAAATGTTTTAACAGTAAGTAAATAAGTAAAAACTCTTTATTGCGTGCACACAAAAGTCATAACAGAAAAAAACAACAATTTAAATGCGCGCAAAGGCAGCCTTATCGTTTTAAGCGATCTCTTCCAGACAACTTTTGGGAAGAGGTAAGTAGTAAGAGTAATTTATCTAAAAATCAAATAATCCACGTCAAGTATTAAGATGTCGTTCATCACTTATGTGGACGCACTCGCATCCCATTTCCGTCAGACAATCTTACTTAAAATGATTTAACATATCCAAGCATATCATCGCCATACTTTACTTCCAAGTATTTAGGGATGATAAGCTATTTAATGAGAGTTCCAGCTTGGACAATATGCGCGGTCATGCTCCCATCATCGCCCCCACGAAGTCAGCTCACATTCTTTAATGATGATTGATCATTGGGTCCCCTCGTAAGTAATTATCACTTTATTGACTATTAAGCCGCACTCGTATTTAAAACAGCCATTAAAATAGTTGTTTATTAAACTCGCAGACGCCAAGCCGCGGAAATGATTTATTACATTTTAATTCTTGAAAGCCAAAGGTTGTTTTAGAAGTTTTTTTGGGGTGGCACTAAAATGTTTTGCTTGAAATGTTTAGCTAGAGTTTCTAAAATGTTATAGTTAAGGGTTACGGATTTTTGCTAGAATTTCAAAAAAATACATCACAAATAACCAGTTAGTTATCTGACCATGGTTATCTCCAAGGAACAAGGGGAATTTACAATATGTTCCGATTTCACCGGATCGAGTTTCAGGAAGGCAGTTTTAGGAAAGCAGTTTCTGTTCAAGAAAATCGTCATAGTATTGTACAATCGTCAGCAACACGTTTATAAAAATAAAAATAAAAAAACTACGTTAAATTTACTGCCCATTATTGAATGTCCAATCCACACATGAAACTTCCACTATCGACCAGTCCATAACTTTATAGTTCATATGCTTGGGCAGATAAGGCTGATATTCCCGTAACATAGCGCCAGTGGGATATATGGACCGTAATGCATCCACCATATGCGCGGTCACGCTTCTCTCCATCAACCCTTATCTTGCCAAGCCGGGTTCGAAGCCACTACCCTATCGGCAGCACACTGGCTGAAACGTTGATACCATCAGGAGGAGTTATTGTACCCTGTGTGTTGAATTAAAAATATTGGCCCCATCGATACTGTTTAGCCTTACGTTTGGGGAACTTTTTGTGATAACGACAGCGAGTTTGTTATGCCATGAATATTATAGGATACAATATGATTACTAGAGATACTGTTCCACTAATATTATTAAGGCAAAAATTTGTACGGATGGATGTTTGTTAATCATTCATACAAGAACTACGTAACAGATTTTGATGCAATTTTGCTGTGTTGTAGCTTTTAATCAGTTGGGATCGTTCAAGAGGTATATTAGAGGTTTCTTTAGAGGCAACGAATTGGTAGCGACCCTGGTGTTGCTGATGTCCATATACGGCGGTGGCTACTTTTCATCGGGTGGCCTGCTTGCCTGTTTGTCTACCGTATAACATAACATAAAAAAGTTGTAGTGTAAATTATGTAATACCTGTCTGAATATTATCTAGTGCTGATATTTTCTCAACATTTTAAGAGACTTGCTATGGAAACTATTATCGGATTGCCGCCGTGAAAACCAGACGACATCCCATACTGATAATTCTGAACAATTGAGATGTCCTACATGTGATAGATTAGTTACTATGTGCAGCCGTACAACATACAACAATAATCCACAGATACTCAAGATTATCTACATTCTGGACGTTAAAGTGTATTTGATAACAATTTTGTAATAGAACCGTATCAGTTTTATTTCTCCCATTGTGTGGCCGTGTCGTCCTCTCACAACAATCCATGTAGTTCGTCAATAATCTTGTACAATGGTTTTGCAAGAATCTGAAAATAACGTGACATTACGTAGAAGATTGAAAAGTTGTGCCCAAAAAACATGCAGTGTTAAAACTGTGAAGAAAAGGATTCCAATATTGCAATGGCTACCAAAATATAAGTTCGAGTACTTGATTCAAGACATCATAGCAGGAATTACTGTGGGACTGACCGCTATACCCCAAGGAATAGCTTATGCCATAATTGCTGGTCTCTCGCCAGAATATGGATTGTATGCATCACTGACCTCTGGTTTTGTTTATATTGTCTTCGGCAGCTGTAATAATATTGTTATTGGACCAACTGCAATCTTAGCTGCAATGGTAGGAAAATACGTCGCAAACTACTCACCAGACTTCGCAATCCTCGCAGCTTTTCTATCTGGATGTATTGAACTGTTAATGGGCATACTGCATCTTGGATTTTTTGTGGAATTCATATCGCAACCGGTGATAAGTGGATTCACAACTGCTGCGGCTTTACAAATCGCCGCTGCACAACTGAAATCGACTTTCGGTCTTGACGGATCATCGGGGAGCTACTTTGCGGAATCGGTCTACTATTTCGTGAAAAATATTAGAACTGCTAGACTTTGGGAACCGGTGCTGACCTTTACAACGATTGCTATGTTGTTGCTTCTGCAGAAGATGGGGCAAGGATGTAAGCGTACTGATGGTGTATTTAAACAGTGCCGGTGGTTTATTTCATTATCGCGAAACGCTATTGTTGTAGTGATCGGTATGATTATAGCGTACATTTTGAAAATAACAACTGACAGCGAGCCCTTGGCTATCATCGGAGAGATAGGCAGTGGCATGCCTCAGATTCAACCACCACCTTTTACTACAACAGTGGGTAATGAAACGTATTCGTTCGTAGATATGCTTCAAGTTTTAGGCGTACAATCAGTGATATTACCTTTCGTTGCTATTCTTGAGTCAATAGCTATAGCAAAGGCTTTTGCTGGAGGTGCTCCTGTAGATGCCACTCAGGAACTGATTGCCCTTGGACTGTGTAATATAATAGGATCATTCGCTGCTAGTATGCCCATCACAGGCTCATTTACTAGAACAGCCTTGAACCACGCTTCCGGTGTTCAAACTCAAGCTGGAGGTATTATTAAATGCTTACTCCTAATATTAGCATTGAGTACAATGACTTCAACTTTCTATTTCATACCAAAAGCATCTTTAGCTGGATTGATAATGGTAGCCATGTTTGCTATGATTGACTATGGTATATTTGGAAGATTATGGAGAAGTAGTAAAATTGAATTGATTTTACTATTAATAACAACAGTGGTGTGTTTGTTATTTGGTTTAGAATATGGGATTGTGACAGGGATTATAATTGAGGCTGTTATATTACTGTACACTACTTCAAGGCCTACTCTAAATGTGAGTACAATGAAGAATGATTCTGAAGATTTTATATTAATATCAATTTCTGGAAACGTGTCATATTCTGCTGCTGAGCATGTTCGAAGAACAATAATGCGCGCATCTAGACATGTGCCTCCAGAGACTACTATAGTTATCGAAGCCACACATCTCCAAAGAATAGACTCCACAGTTGCAAGCAATTTAATGTCGGTAGTAAATGATCTAGAAAAGCGGTCTTTAAATGCAATATTAATTAATTTCTCTGCCAATTCTAAGAATATGTGTACTGTAATAGACTCAAAATATGAAGGAAAATTTGTGACTGCTCTGAACGCCGACGAGTTATTTGACAGAATGGCCAAAAATGTATAAATCGTAAAGTTGAGGTTTAAAGATCGATAAAAGATAAAGTTGAGTTGTCAAATACTCAAACACGTCATTAAATCATTGATAAGATGTTGAAGAGATACTCGTATCTTTAAAAATGAACTTAGATACCGAAATATGTAACACGTAAGCGCGTTATTCCTATTTGTGTTGTAAGCGACTATCTTCATGAAATCAGATATGTATTAGATACATCTATTGCTCTAGTGGTAAATATTTTCTATGGTGTATTTTTACATATGAATTGTTCTGCAGTAGACATAATTATTCGTTAGTTGTACGATGATAATATTTGCATTCTTTGAAATACCCAGTGAGTTGATAGACACTCCATCTGATTATGAGATAAAATATCGTAGTTGTTGTGACTCTAGTGTCTGATAAAACATCAGACACAGACGTCCTTACTGTAAATTAACTGATCATTGTGAATCTTGCTAGCGCAGGTTGCGGATTATATTCGCGCAGACAAATAATTAAATCAGTATTGGATGAAGTTCAGAAAGTGTTTTTACAAAAATGACATTTCACAATGTTGAAAAACCAGTCTCGTTACGCAGAAGAATGAAACGCTATACTAAAAAGTGTTGCAGTGTTAAAACAGTGGAGAAACGTTTGCCAATAGTGAGATGGTTACCGAAGTATAACATCACTACGCTAATTCAAGATGTGATTGCTGGAACTACTGTTGGATTGACGGCCATACCACAGGGGATTGCATATGCCGTAGTAGCAGGACTGTCTCCGGAATATGGGCTATATGCAGGATTAATGGGAGGATTTGTGTATTTGTTGTTCGGAAGTTCCAAAGATATAACAGTTGGACCAACAGCCGTGCTATCCGCATTGGTGTCAAAGTATGTCACAAACTATTCTACCGATTTCGCCATTCTAGCTGCGTTTCTCTCCGGAATAATAGAATTGATAATGGGAATACTTCACCTTGGTTTCTTAGTGGATTTCATTTCACAACCAGTTATCAGTGGATTTACTACATCAGCGGCAATTCAGATATCAGCGTCGCAAATGAAGTCGTTATTCGGATTGACTGGGTCTTCAGGAAATTACTTTTTGGAGTCTGTTTCTAATATTTTACAGAACTATAAGTCAGCCAAACTCTGGGACCCTATACTTGGAATAATTACCATGATCATACTGATGCTTCTCAAACGTCTTGGGAATGGATGCAGAAGAACTGATGGTGCAATGAAACAATTTAGATGGTTCATTTCGCTAGCTCGCAATGCTGTGGTTGTCTTCATTGGTATTGCTCTTGCTCGTACAATAAGCATATTCATGGATGATGAACCTCTAACTTTGATTGGTGAAATTGGCAGTGGGTTACCGACGTTCAAGCCACCACCTTTTTCGACAATAGTTGGGAATGAAACTTATAACTTTACAGATATGTTAGAAGGCTTAGGACCACAGTCCATAGTTTTGCCACTAGTTGCTATACTGGAATCTGTGGCTATAGCAAAAGCATTTGCTGGAGGAGTGCCAGTGGATGCCACTCAAGAAATGCTTGCTTTAGGATTGTGCAATATACTTGGATCCTTTGTGAGCAGTATGCCTACCACTGGATCTTTTACTAGAACAGCTTTGAACAATGCTTCTGGTGTTCAGACGCCAGCTGGTGGTATTGTAACTGGTCTGTTGATATTGCTAGCCCTGAGCTTACTAACGTCTACATTTTATTTTATACCGAAAGCAACATTGGCAGGCCTAATACTGATGGCAATGTTTTCGATGATGGACTTTCCGATATTTTGTAGACTGTGGAGAGATAGCAAAAGAGAATTGGTGATATTAGTGATAACAGTGATTGTATGTTTGAGTTTTGGCTTAGAATATGGGGTGATGACTGGAATTGTAATTGAAGCGCTTATGCTTATGTATCTCACATCCAAACCAACCATAGACGTTTACACTATAAGTAGTGAAAAGGGTGAACTAGTCGTTGTACCTTTGTTGGATACGGTGTTTTATTGCGCTGCCGGATATGTTCGCAAAGCAATAATACAAGCATCAAATATTGCGCAAAGCGACTCGATCATAGTAATTGACGGCACTAATCTTAGGCGCGTAGACTCAACTGTTTCCTCGAATATAATGTCAGTAGTCAAAGATTTACAAAAGAAACATTATCATTTCATGTTTTTGAACTTCAATGCTACTGCAAAAGATCTTTGTCTAAATATGAATCCTGATTTAGTGGATAAATTTGTGACAGCATTGAGTGCTGTTGAGATTGCAAATGGTAATCTAAAGACAAATTATTAAATAAAATGTATGTAATATAAGACGAATTTGAATATCTCTCTTTTAATTAAGAACATTGTGTTAATATATGTAGTATTATTATTAAAAATTATTATATAACATGTAATTTTTGCACTGTTTTACTAAATTTACTTTAAATACTATTACCAACCACATTCCCTTAGTATTAGTCGCAGTGTCTCGACTCTACCTTAGAAAACAGAACCAACAATCAGTTTGCAAAATCACAGATGGTGACACATCCAATGCCTATCCAATAATCGATCCCTAGCAAGGGACCAGCTTATCTCAAATTTGTGATCCCCTCAAAGCTCCCATTGCTCCGTTGCACGCGTCAAAGTGGGGTGTCATTCAGTTTCCTGAAATTTATTAACGTTACTCAGCACTTTTTATGTTGACAGATTTATGTTGTTATCACATTACGCGTATGGATTTTCGTTTAGGATGCAATGGTGTGAATTCTTTGCCAATCCATTGCAGTTTATTGGTTTCAGTTAGTTTAGTTTCCAAATAAATTTGGATCTGTTTATTGGTGGACAAATAAGAGAAAGACGTGCTAGGTGCTTTCAGAATAGTCGAATCGCACTCAAAGACTTGCTTTTTTTGCTTATAATTTTATCTGCAGTTTTTTTCTCGTAACGCTTCATAATACTTATCAAACAACGACATTATTATCTACTTGTCCGGTTTGTTTAGTTGTGATAAAGCACTTCAATTCTTTCCAGATAGTATTACGATATTACGACCCGTGCACGTGATTCTCTTAACGTTTTAGTTTTTAAAATAGGTAAATACAGACATAACAGACTAGACACAAATCACAAATATTCCCTGTTCGCTCACTCTACAATGATTATGAATATTGCTATCCCGTTTTTTCCTTTATTGGAATAAGTTGACGGAAAATGACGCGCGTAATGTTTTGAACGTTCGACATGTTACTAAAGCTCCATAAGACCTGACGTTCCTTTTGAAACATCTGTGTAAATTTTATAATTTAGGAAATTATTATAAATAAAATTTAAATCAAACCATTTTAAAGACAGTGGAATTTAGTGCACATTTATGTGAAAGCGCAAAGTTTGGAAATACACCTGGATTATCCTTTCACTGGTAAGTAAACATTCGCGGTCGTGGCGATCAGGAATCAATTTTAGAAATTGTGACAAAAATATGCATCGTAATACTGTGAATTTGCAATAATTGAAAAACTTTATCTTAAAACAACATGCCATTAGAGATAGATTTAAAATATTTGGCAAATTGAGCAATATTTCAATTCAATGAGCAATTTTGGTGTCTAAATAGGTACGAAAATATTTTGATGCTAACAGGGTCGGTATTTATTGTATAGAATTTTAATACTCAAATCTTGTAAATAGTGGTCCACAATTTAATATGTATTAAGGTTTCATACCAAAAATATACCTAGATGACATTTTAAATGTTCAGACATTTTATGAAACAACGGATTAATCGCATATTTACGTTTATTTACATAAATATTTGTTTTTCTAGGTTTCCTAAAGACCAGACATGATTATGTCTGGGTTTCAAATTGGAAGTGCTGCGTTGTAAAGAGTTTGATGAACAAAATAGTAATTAGATGCAAGTCCCTTCTGTCCTGGAGCACCAGCGTTATATGAATTTTTACTGAAAATAAAGAATATGCTGCCTGTTAAATATATTAATGTACCTATCCTTTTCAATATTATTGTTTTTTTTCTTGACTATGTCCTCTAGAGGGCATCATATTCAATTTGTGAAGTCACATAGGCCAACCTGTGAACAATGAAGACGCTTCTAACGATAAGTAAGTAGGTACTTACTTAGTTTAGAAGTTATGAGGCAACAAATCAACATAAATACCGGTCAAAATCATAACCCTCCTTTTTGCAAAAGAAATCACTGCCGATTCGCGGTATGTAGCATCGAGAGATCGCGAAGACGGTGGACTATTTACTAGACACCTTACCGTTTATTATAATGGCAATATTAAATTACAAGGACAAGTTTAAAAAAAATGCGTAGTCGTCTGGAGCGAAATTCAAGTCCGATATGTTTGTGTTCGTTACGAGTAGAAAGTCGTCGCAAAAATATAACTTATCTGCAGATGGGCTGCCTTGTTCCGTCCCTGCATTTGCATTAGTGTGTGTGTTATAGAGAGGTGTGACATTTTGTCTCGCTTTGTTATTTAAACTCGTAATGTACTCTCTGCTTCTGTATATAAAATTTCTTCTCTATGTTCAATAAGTATTTACTTACCCCATCTCCACTGTCTTAACTGAAACTTTGATAAAGTTCTATTCGACCCATTTCGTAGCTAGTTACGTAATGAGAATACCCGAACAGCTACAAAATGGGAATTTTTATTGGTTTAAACATTACTTTCTTAAAATAGATAAAGTGTGCATTTGATATACTTTATTTTTCGCAATGTTGATTGAATTTAAAACAGAACACACAAACACGAACAATTTACTATTTTAAACTAAAGCAAAGGGGCGGCTGGTTGAAAACAGGTATTTAAAAAAATTGTAAAGAAAGCACTTGTATTTCTAATTTGTTAACAAGTAAAGTAAAGGACCATGAAGTCGCTTAATTATGATTCCGGTAAAGGAGCTAGTATAGATTACAATTCATTTTAACATACACTAGCTGCTTCCCCTATGATTTTGAATTCTGGAGTTATATGATGAATAAATTTAGTTTTGTCACTTATTGTTTAAAGTATGATCTAAAGCCTAATTAGTTGTAATAACTTACGAAAATTATTACATAATGCACAATTTTACACACATTCAGATCATAAAACAACTTCATATATTTAATACTGGTATTTGAGTAGGACACCGACTTTGCATATTTTTAATAGAACTTCAATGCATTTATTTAGCGTTAGTGAAATTTAGACCCTCTTAGACTCTTACAAAACGTAGGTATGTTTGAAACGTTTCCTAGACCAGAATTGAGGTAGCTATGCATGATAAAAGCAATAAATACCTATGTCTGTCTGTACATTCGATATTATGCCTATATAGGAAGAGCATGGCGGTGACACATCAAATCACGTGGAAAGAATGGTTGAATGCACACCGTTGTCACTTTAAACCAACACAACTTGACCCACCACCCGTCCCTGAACCCATATCACTTCTAAAACATCAACTGCAACAGTGCCAGCAGCTAGAGGTCTTGTAAAGCCGGATGGTGCCAGAAGAGATGCTTTCACGACCATTTTTTGTGTAAAATTTGAAGCTTCTGAATGGGGAATAGTTTCCAGCTGATTAACTTGGTACTGATTTGTGATGGGTTTAGTCGGCCGTGAAGGTTTCTGTTCCATATAACGTATAACAATAGGTGGTACAATTTTGACAAGTGCGCACATATGCGTGGTTACATGCAAGACGGTTATAAAAATTATAATACCTTATTGCTAAAGAGAACGACCACAGTGCAACGTAGCTAAAAAATATTAGAAATAGTTTGATAATTTCAATTTCTCAACATGACACCCTAATCACAATATGGCTAAAGTTCACTTTCGCGCATCTAAATTTGAAATGAAACAGCAAAATTTGAACTTGCTAACTGAGTCAACTAAATATAAACTTTGACAACGCAAACAAATAGAGTTGAATCTACTTCGGCAACACTAAACTAGTGAATTTCGATTTTCGACGCTATTATGAAATTCAGCTGTAAACGGCTGAGGCGTAAGGTAGAGTTTCCACTTCAACTATATCCGTTTCACGTGTAGGGTAAATGCGCCAGTTCTGGGCCCTCGTCAAGTGAACTCTGTTTCAGACAGAGGTAATGAAATACCTAGTAAATGAAGCGTGCATGGTTGCCAATAGTAACCTTTGCGTCACTCAGTTACTGTTAGATATGGGTCCGGAAATGTACATAAATTGTTAGTTGTTCATAACAGTCTGTGTAAGCGAGGATTGACGTGTCTAAACGCGGTTTGGATGTCGAAAAGCATATTTAAACGCCCTTTATCCATAGATATCGCAATATTGATCATATTCAGAATGAACAGCCGTTGTTTTGATGATAGCGATTTCAATGTTTTTCTTTAGTAGCTTCATCGATTAGGCATATGCATGATTTTAAGTACACGGTTTGCATACAACTATTTACTTTTTACTTACCTAGGTATACAATCACATACAGGGATAGTACAGTCTGACAAGGAAGTCGTGATTATTATTTTTTTGTCGATGGAGGCACGCGGATGTACGGTCCACCTGATGGGAAGTGGCCACCGTCGTACAGGACATCTGAAACCTAAGGGGAGCAGATGCGGTGTCGGCCTTTGAAATACCTGTAGACTTGCCTTTTGAAGAACACATGTTATAGTGCAAAGGAAAGACTTCGGGAATGACTGGTTGGAGGGCACCACTTGATAGCAGTACTCAGTTTGACAGATTTAATTGTTGCAAGAGCAGTAGTTTCAAAGAAATTGGCCTAGCTCTATGGTCCAATTTCTTTGAGTAGTTTCTTCCTTACGACACTTGACTAGATAAAAACAGACTTGACCTTTACAAAGTCGCTCACTGAACAATAAATTTATCCATTTACCCCGAACCTAATAAACGTGACCATTACACATGGCTCCAAAAAAAGAGAGTGGTACACGCAATTTGAGAGGCCCCGAAATAAAAAGAAGCGTCCAAGCTAAAATATTCATAGGACAATAAGTGGCGTTTACTGAAAGCAGTTTAATGGTGCCATTAAAAAGGCGTTTTACTATATACAGTAACACGGTTTTCCTCTCGATTTTATACGGTCGTAATTGCTTTTTCATCGAGCACATGCTTTGTTTCGGCGAGAGGATTTTGTTTGCGGCTGCGCCCAAAAACGACATTTTAGTTACTGGTTGCAAAGATTTTTACATACCTATAACTGGTTGTGTATTTTTTTAACTCTCCGACGAAAAAGTGCGTATCTGTGTGCGTGTGTGTCCGTCTGTGGTATCGTAGCTCCCGAACAGATGGACATATGGACTGATGCGGTGTTTTTTATTTGAGAGGCAGTTGTTTAATCGAGATGCTTTTAGCTTTGTTTAATTAAAATCAGAAATTCAGGTTTAGAAATTTAGAAAATATTTTGATTATAAGTAGGTATGTTAACTTGGTCAGGGGTTTTCCGACCTTTTTCTGTTATGTTGGTTATTAATAATAAATGATGCAAACTAGTAAGCAGGTTGGAGAGAATGCGAATGCGTTTCCGGCTTTTGAATAAAAATTTTGACTTGTTTCTTGAAGGCCCCAATATCGTATTATTGATAATCTCAGCAGTATTACATACCCAATTGTCTCTGCCTACTCCACCTGTGGGACAGAGGCGTGGGCTTTATGCATGTATGTATGTATTAAACAACCCCCATTATTTTATAAGAAAGATGTTTTCTTACAATCACGACTACAGAAACGAAAGAAAAATTACAACGACTAAAGTTTATTCATTTTCTTACGATTACAGCTACTAACTTAAACCTTCTTCACGTAGTAAAGTGTTTTGTCACAATCTCCACGCCTGGCAGACGCTTTGAAAATCGTAGTATTTAAAAAATTAAACAAAAATTCTGCCTATTTTCTATGTTACAGAGATTCTAACTGGTTAGCCTCTCAACACATTAGTAGATTAAAATCGAAAGGGTTGATGAAATTCTACTCTGACGGACAACAATACGGCAATGTTTTGTACAATAACACGGTATAACCTGTGTCGAAGAACTACATCTACCCCACAATTTAAAATAAGAACACCATTACACATAGTTGGCTAGGGGGCGCTATGTATCGCACTAAAAAATGATCGGCATCAACTACCCCTATCGCTCGTCTTTTGTTTACAACTTTTTCTTTTTCCTCTCTTTTTTTCCAGCCAGTTTTCCTCATAATTTATGTAGACATTTTTAACCTTTGACAAGGAGGTAACTGCTCGTTTTCGGGCACGGATGGACAGTAATGGATGTTTTATGACAACCTTTATAGCTAGTGGGGGTCCAAGATGGCGGATGTGGGATGTTTTGTTCGAGAGAACAGGCGTTTGAATGGAAATGAGCGCGTAAGTGGGTGACGAAGATTATGTATGGGGGAAATCGGCGAGTCGATAATAGTGAGGTTTTCGTTGAAGCTTTTTTTTTAACCTAACACGCAAGAATATTAATTAATTTATTTATTTTTCTAGCAGGCTCTCATTACAGGCTTAACCTAATGCGATTTAGACTACCAACTTATTCAAGCTAAAAAGATTTAAACATTAATTATGTAAATGATATTATGCATTGCTAAACTTATCCTAAACATAGTTAAAATATTTACCCTTATTATACACACTCAGACTCACTATACAGATATAATAATATTAGCCGAATCTGTCTTTGGCTTTATATTGTTCAGGTTCCAAGAAAATAACTAGGTGTCAAAACTCAGTGTCTTTTTGGGTCGCCTCTATCAATTCTAGCTAAGTGAGAAGTTGAGAAGTGGTAATTAAGAACAGGCTAAATATCAGTGAGAATGGATGGCGGACTGTGCCTATTTCAATAATACTCAGCTTAAATCTACTAGATGATGCTCTGTGCAAACGTTAACATTAGTAAGTACTTAGATCATCTGAGCGTTAATGTCCCGGTTGCATACTCGCGCACGAGGGCCCGGGGTCGGCCTTGACCATGATCCAGAGCATGGCTGATCAGGTAATTACAGTGGAGCGACTGCCATCCGACCCTGATCGTGACCCTGCTCCCAGGGAAACCTGACCAGATTGGATCATGGTTACACATTCAGTCGCCTGTTATTGTTCAACTAATGTTGTTCATATTAACTCAGAAAAAGGTCATTGGTACATGGCGGGCGACAAATTCGAAACGAAGTAATCCGACAGAGAACCAAAGAGACTGACATAGCGCACAGAATAAGCACGCTGAAGTGGCAATGGGCTAGCCATATCTGCCGACGAACCGACAACCGCTGGGTTAAACGAGTTCTTGAGTGGAGACCGCGACTCGGCAAGCGTAGTGTAGGACGCCCTCCGGCCAGATGGAGTGACGATTTGCGAAAGGCTGCGGGTGGATGCTGGATGCGGCAAGCTGAGGACAGGGTGCATTGGCGCTCATTGGGGGAGGCCTATGTCCAGCAGTGGACTGGTATAGGCTGATGATGATGATGATGATGATGGGCGGCACTGGGTTACAAACTCGGTACCGGTTAATTGGAATTTCTTTGATTTGCAGGGAGACATTGATCACTTAATTTTCTCTACAGTTTAGTACTGATCAAGTGTTAATTTCATACAAAAAAAACATGGCGTACATGTGACAACACTGATACTTAAGTGGATATACTGAAAGTCAGCAACCTTTCTCTTAGAACTTATCGGTAAAAACTAAGTGAAAAATGTCTCCCTGCAAATTAAATCTACGCTACCTCTCGGCTTACAAGTCGAATCCCCTAACTATTGGACTACCAATGGTCTTAATTTTCAGTAGAAAATTATAGTAATGTATCATGATATGTAGGCTGGTTCCTTTTAATGAAATGACCTATCCTAATGAGAGACCTAATGAGAGTCTATTTAAATTTTACTTTTTTTTTATGGCCCTACATACCCGTTGTCCGCTCGATGATGCTGTGGTACCTAGTGTTGTATATTGAATGACGTTCATAAGTGTTTGTGAAAACCTAAATTGAATAAACGTATTTGATTTGATTTGATTTGACCGGTTAAGAACGTAGATCGTTTAAACCTGTCGAACAGTGGCCGCGGAATACGAGGGTACAACTCTGTAGACAGGTAGGTATATACATATTATATCTACCAAGGTAAGACACAATTCCCACGACACTATACTAGACGACGCAACTTACGTAAGTACGAAAAATGTCCGCCACCAAGTCACAAGCTCAAAACTGTAAATTGCACCTCCGCATTCTCTACAGCAATAGCAGACAATAAAAGACAAGACTGCGTGTAAACCGTGGCGTAAATACATGTTCGGGGCAAAGAGTAGCCGTTAGAGACAATGAGGAAAGAAAATCCTTAAAGGAGAGGGCATAATGGTCAAAAATGCGTGTAATGCCTTTTGATATAATTATATATAATCTAACTGAAAGAAAAGAAATACGTGTGGCACTCGGGGACTGCCGCGGAAAAGCTATTGCATAGCATTTTTTATCAACTAATGCTATTATAATTATTTATTTATTTTATTTATACAGTATTTTTTTTTTCTTTGATATTAACCATATACATACACGTTAAGGTTCAACTAGTCGCGGGCTCGAACTCACTCGTGGACGCGGCCAAAAAGCACGCTGTCTCACCTAGCATTGTGTTTAAAAGAGATAGAATCAGTTATGAGCAGTTAGCAGCTAGTCTACACGCACACGACTAGTCGCACTCACACAAACACCGTGCCGAAGTCTGCCGAACTGAAACGACGTTAGACGATGCACGGCTTTCAACGCCGCACCGCTGTGCCGGTCGGAGTGGGGGGTGTTAGGTTTTTTTCGTTACGGAATTTCTTGATTCGGTCGCCGCGCTCAAAGCCCGCGATAAAAGCTATGCAATAGCTTAAAAGTCGGGTAACCCCCGACCAAGTTCACCCCCGGCCGATTTTGATGAATCAAATCTAAGAACGATCTCGATTAAGCTGGTTTTCAAACAGATAAACCCGCATCCAAATTGGTCTATCCGTTCGGGAGTTATGATAACAGATACATAAAGCCACAAAGCCACAGATACACCCGTCAAACTTGTAACACTCCTCTTTTTTCGTCGGCGGTTAAAAAGAACTAGCATGAGAGAGTTTCCTGGCATCACAGCACATAGTGTAGCGAATCGGCCGTCAATCGGAACGCTCATGGCCTGTCATCGTCATAGCAACTGAACCATGGGGTTTGCCTCCGGAGTTTCGATTTCCATACTCAATTTATTTTTCCATTCTTTCATTCGTTGTAGAATTTTAGTGGTATTGAATTATTATCTTAATAAATGTGAAATTCGTATGAAAACGTTCCCTCTTAAGAAGTAAGCAGTTTCTTTCGTCATTGGTTAAAGCATTCATACAGGCCAGTAGTAGTCAGACGACAGCCAACGACCACTTTCGGATAGTTATTGTCTATTGTTATGCGGTTTTATAATGAAGTTAGGGACGTTGGGAGTTTTTAAACGGCTAATAGTGTGTAGCTGATGGTCCCGGAATAAAGTTTTTACCCGACTGCGATAGAAAGAGGGTATGCACTAAAGCCCAGACGACTCAATGGATTTTAATATATGTTGTGTAGTTAGACGCGTCTTGGTCGCGCGTGTGTCACTGGGTACATTAAAATGTAAAGAATTTAAAATGGCGGTTTTAGGTACCATATTGGGACTTTCGAAAATCTTTTTTCTCTGATATCAATCGAGTGGGGTATGACAATATAATCATGTTGCCGTTAATGTCCCTGTTGTGCACGAGGGCCCGAGGTCCTTGACCATGATGCAGAATTTGGCAAATGAGGTAATTACAGTGGAGCGACTACCGTCTGACCTCCGGGACCCCGCTACCAGGGGAATCTGACCCGATTGAATCATGGTTACACATTTATTCGCCTGAATGTGCAGTTTTCATCACGATGACTTCCCTCGCCGTGAGAGCATCGGTTACCATCCAACTAATGTACATAACTCTGTATATAGAGTCATTGGTACCTACCAAAAGAGTATGGCGATGTAGAAAAGTATGGGGTAGGCAGTAAAATGTGCCGGTGAGTGTAGAATGAGCATTCGCACGTTAGGTTTCCCAAAAATAATGCTGAAAATAGAAGTACAACGACACAATCGTCGCAATAAATACCCTTAAACACGATACAAGTCACTCATCCCATAATCGTGTATTGAACCGCTCAGCTAAATTAAAATATGAACATGAACATTATAATAGTCTAGGTCCACAATTAAGTCTCAAGTCTAGACCGATGCATACACACAAAGACTGCGCTATAAAGCCTAGACGCAGACGGGCAATGCCCGTGCTGCGATACTCCGCGTCCCTATAATCTGCTGGTTATTATATTTTTATTCCTCGTTGTACCTCGATTTGCTGTCTGTGATATTATATTTCGTATTACATACGCAGTTGTAGTTTGGAGCGTTGGTGGCGGAACGGTTAAGGTATTCGACTCGAGAGGAGAGGTCGAGAGGTACCGAGTTAGAATGACTCTTTTTTTTTTAGTTGTGTACATTAATTAGAAGCTAACCTATGCTCTTTCGGTAAGGGAAAGCATCGTGCTGAAACCTGCACATTCAGACGATTGAATGTGTGACCATGAGCCAATCAGGTCAGGTTCCCCTGGTAGCAGTTCTTATCTAAGTAAAGTTACTACGCATTCTCACAGTGCTCTGCTAAGTGAACTCGCTACGTTCAATAGACTCATAGTGCCGATCGCCAATCAAGTATTGTCAGTAGGAACCCTATGCGGGCACATAAGTCCTTTGAATATAACATGGTCCACGCGTGAGATTTTTTAAATAATTTGTATTACACCTGTACGTAGCCGACGTAATTTGCTACTTGTAGAAAAGAGAGTGCAGTAAATAAATGAGCAATACCAGCTCCCGTGTGGGTTTCCTGTAGATTCCTATTTGCTCCTGCACAGATCACCGGTCTGGTGATTTGTTATACTTACCACCTCCAGCGACGTGCGAAGCGGTGCCGTACCATTTGTTCCCTTTTCACTGACTTTTTCTAATAATTAGTTTAAAAAGTTATTGGTAATGTGTGCAAAAGCTTCTTTCTTGGTTATTGTGTAAATATTATTATAAAGTTTACTAACATTTGGTTGCGAGCTCGTCCGCGTTGAATTCGGTCCGCTTGAGCTACAACAAATATTTGAATTTTTAGCCATGTTTATAAATAATATATATGTGTTACTATCCAATTTTATCAAAATCCGTTCAGTAGTTTTTGCTTGAAGGAGTAACAAACATCCGGAACATACGAGTAAGACATACATTCATCCTTACAAACTTTCGCATTTACAATATTAGTAGGACAGGATACTAGGATGGTAGGATTGCTGCAAAGCTATTCTATGAAAAGCAAAGTCGATTTTACAAATTATTACAATGTTGCCTAATTCCTCGACGTTGGCTTTTAGGAGATGGGCAACTGGGCGGATATAGAAAACCGTTAGTAGTTTTCTTGCCTGTGAACATGCCCTATAAGGCATAAAGATTCTTGAATACAGAGTTCTTTCATAGTGACCGAGTAAGCCTTGAAGAGGAATATTACTATCCAAAGCATCCTAAGTTCCGAGCCAGCAGTAGCGGCCAAGCAATAGGTGTGTTCCCAACGATGCTATCAAGGAGAACGTCCAATACTTTTATTGTGCCATCAATAGCAGGCCAGACGATTTATACATGTACACGAAATATTTGCAGCAATACCGTCGGAGATCGTGCTAAATTGTGAAATGAGTTGGCCGTAGCTACGGTGTACTAGAAACGATATGAGAAGATACTTTCGCTTGGGTATTTAGGGTTCCTTTTATACCAGCTTAGCGACGAATATGCGGATATGCCACGTTTTACTTCTTCAACTTGCAATATTTGAAATGTTATAAAAGTAACTTGGATGACAATGCATTAATATGGTACCATGGAACTGGTCTAATGATAGATTCGGAAGGTGGCCATAAGAACTACTGAATGCAACAAGATAACCTCACCGTGTTTGGGATAGTCTTGATGAGTACCATACGTTCATGTCGTATCATGTATGAATGTCATGAGTCATTATTTTTTTTTTCATTTGGCTACTTATAATTATAATTGATAGTCAGGTCCTACCATCCCACATGTAGTGTGGATACAGGCTACAAAGGAGCATACCTGCCTGTTAGGACAGGGATATTTTAGTTTAAAGATCTGCTGAAACATTTGTATGATCGATATCAACGTATTAAGCGCAATTACTGCAGTTGAGAATTTCGTGGTTGCTCACTATATATAAATTTTGTGTAGAATAAAAAAAAAAATTATCACACATTCACTCTCAATGCACTTAAATCCTGGAGAAATCTACAGTGGCTACTATTAACAATTCTAAGCAAAAGCTAGTCCTTACCAGTTTACTTACTCCGCAATTTACGGATACCCGCATAGGTGGTGCATTGTTTTCTCCCAGTTCCAAATGGAACACAATGCCCCAGTATCCCCCACAAAGGACTTCCGAAACTTGTAAAGCTGTTAACTGTACGCGTAGTGTTGCCAGTACCGCATTACACAAGTAAGTTGCCTTACTTGAGGTAAAATAAATATTTATTATGCAGAAAAATGCAAGTGTTCTGTTACGTGTAACTTAATTGCATTAATCGTAGATGTAATGGGCGATAGTTACCGCTTACCATCAGGTGGGTTGTCTGCACGTTTCTCACTAAGTAGCTTATAACTTAAAACGATCGTGTTTTTATACCACTAAAGTGGCAAACAAGCTTACGGCACCTAATGGCGACAGGTCTCTTTATTCTCAGATTGAAAAGTATTATTGATGATGAAAATGTCAGATGGATTATTCTAAACAAGTTAAATCTGATTATGAAATGTATAAGGTTTATTCTGCCTGACAACACTCCCTAAAATAGTCCACCACAGCGAGTGAGTGGACTCTAAATTAGTATACGTGTTACTTAGTCCAGTAGCAAGTGCTTTCATTGTGTTTCACAGTGAAAACACAATGAAAGCACTTGCTTTAAAAAGTTACAAGGTATCAATTACCGTCCGAAGATCTTCAAAACTTTTCAGGTAGGGAAATATTTCAGTTGGTTATGTGTTAGTAAACTGTAACAGCTTATAAAGCAAGCAGGCCACAAGCTTGTTTGTCATTGGAATTTTAATACCGTATTATTGGATTTAGTGGTTTATCCTTCCACATGGTACCTACGTAAGACAGCCCGCTTTAAATTACTACATAAAATCGCCGGCTTATCGCAAGAAAAGTCTCTTCCAAACAAAGTGCAGCTGACCATACTACGCGAACAACGATCCGTTTAATAGCTCTCCAAATTTTGCCTTTATGACATAATATGCTTAAAGTCATTCATCATCATCGTCATCACAGCCAATAACAATCCACTGCAGGAATTAGGGATCCCCCCTCCCTTTTAGGAATTGCCATAATCTTCACGCTTGGCAGGCGAGTTGGAGATCGCCATTTTATAAATATAGCAATGGATAATTCTTCCCCCCATTTTCCAGTCTACGGAGCCTATGTATTTTGTCTCAAAAACATTTATCGCCTTATACGACAGCCACGAGTGTAAAGGATTGGTGCTATTCTACTCTGCCGGACACCACACGGCCAAAGTAAAGACATTCTCTTAATTTATTTTAGTTTGAGTATCTGAAAAAGGCATAAGATTATTGTGTTTTCGTAATAAGTTTTTTACGTTTTCACTGGTCGATAATAATCACCACACTATTTAACTGTTGTTGTTGTTTTTTTTTTTTTTTTTTGAAACATAGGCACTTCAAGGCTTTCCAGACCCAGTATCACTGCGACTATTACTGATCTATTGTGATCGCCTCTTTCTACAATTCAGTACTAATTCCTATAGCTTCTATGAACTGTAATAGTTTCTTAGTACTGATTTCGTGCACCTCATCGGGTAGTAGTTGGTGTTTACCCAGATGGATGCTGCGTTTGCGCACCAGGGCCTCACATTTGCAGATCAGGTGGAGAGGCGTTTCGTCCTCCTCCTTGCAGAATCTACAGTCCTTTGTTCTGCTGATCTTCAAATTATACATGTGTTTGTTCAGCTGTTGTTGTTGTTACTATTGTGTTGTTGTTGTTGTGACTTTAATTATTGTTGGTTATGCAAAAAATATATACGCGTCTTGTACGACTATTGCTAAAATTAACTACAGTAAATTGTAGGTTACTAGTGGACCCAGCGCGACTTCGTTCGCGTACACCTACTCTACCCCTAGGTACGTACCCCTTTTTTCTTACTTATAAACCTTTCTGTTGAATCACTCGTATCTATTGTTGAAAACCGCATTAAAATCCGTTGCATAGTTTAAAAGATCTTAGCATACATAGGGACAGACGGTGGAAAGTGGCTTTGTTTTATACTATGTATTGATACGCACAGCGCGCGATGGACTATGATCGATGAGATATACGAGTATATTATCGTCTCGTAAATTGGCACAGTTTCCTCCCATTTTGAAATAACCGGGCACCTTCTATGTAGTAACAAAGAAGATACCTACCTATTAATACATTCATATTGTACACGCCATAAAAAACATCTCTCGGCCCAAATATTAAATTAACACGCTTCTATACTCATCACAGTGCACGCTTCAGCTAATATATTTTGATGAAGCCAGGTACTAGGCTACATTCGTGGCGGTTTCTTGTATTCTCGTGTACCTCCGGTGGGGAGAAGAAATAGCTGTGAGGCAGTAAGTCGGCCGTTTGACGGATAGCCGGGTTTATGGGCAACCGTAATGAGGCCCGTAATCGGCCAGGGTTCTATCTGGCTGTGCTTGATGGATGTCTCACGAAAAGATGCGTATGCTGTTGCTACGGGAGGTAGGGTATTTTTTGTATTAGGTGAGGGTAGATAGGAGCTTAATTAGGTTTTGCTTGAGACCTTGTGTGGGTAGATTTTTATGACAGTAGGTAGGTATGTTTTGTTCAATTTTAATTAAAGTCAACATTCCAAAAATACGGTAAGTAGTTGTAAGTCATACACTTTAAAAGGAAGGTAGTTTGTAGTGGGATGTATCTTTATTTTTCGTTCAGAGCAGCTAACTAAACTAAATTGGATGTAATGTGGTAGAGTTATATCTAATAAGCTAGTTATTTATGTATCCCATACATAACTATCTTATGATTCACAATGTGTAACAATCGGAAATCGGAGGTGGAGCGATATCTGACAGCCTGCGATAATACAGCACATCAACGCCAGCATTGCTTCTTATCTGCAGAAACAGACATGACATTCCATCTCCATTATTCACACACCCAATTCCGTAAAACAAGAGAAACTACACTTATTTTACAATTCCTCAATTTGAGACAATCCTACCCTACACGGCCTAAACGCCGCAACTAGCAAACAGCTCCCAATAAATTACTCATTTAAACTCTCAACTGGAGCCTAAATAAGGTGAAGCGCACATTTACGTCTCACTTGTCACTTGGCATTGTGTCCCTTTTAATTAAACACGTCGTGACGCGAGCGTGTCACGTGACACACTCGGTTCGCGCGTGACAGTGTCACTTCAAACGGGCTATTGTAATCGAGACCTCGTTGCGTATAGACTAGATGTTCCGAGTATTCTGATCAACCAGTGGAACTCTGTTTCGTAAAGCAACTTTATAGTACGCTTATTTAACTATTTTATTTATTTAACTGTTTATTGTACACAATAATTATATACTGAGAAATATACCGGTATAGAAGACACAACAGGCGCTGCTTATTTCTAACAATAAACTATCATCATCATTGGCTCTAAACATCGATTGTAGATGATTTAAACAGCGTCTTCGTTAGTGGTTTGTGTACAGTTTGTTTGTTTGTTTATTTAACTATAGGTAACTGTAAATTGTTCGCTAAAAGACAGAAAACCCCTTGTTAGATCAGAGATGATATTGTTAGATATAAATAATAGAATATGTTTATGTATCTAATCCTTCCTTTTTAGGCAATATTAAAACAAAAAGATTGGAAAGTTAGCTATCTTAATGGCTAAGACAATTTTTTTTTGCTCTGTTAAATAAAAACATCAGCTACAAATTAAAAACGAAGACGTTTACAAGCGAAGTGATGTTCGTTTGGCGGTATCATAATAGAATAAAATAAAAAATGTGAAATGGCAACAATTTCCGTACAAAATAAAACGAAAATTTCACGATTTTTTTTACTTTTGTATTTCAAATTTAATTTGTAATTGGGTACTCTCTTTCAGACAGAGTTTTCTACTGTATGTGTAAAGCTAACCTAACCATCGCTTGCGATGTTTGATCCGCCATATTTCCTGGTTTCGAATCAGACGGCCATAACCACGAACGGCCGACATGTCGAAAAAAAAATGGCACTGAGTTTTTTGATGTCGCGCGTCGCAGATTAAAAAATAAAAATAACGGCGGCAAAGTTGGACCGTGATTGCAGATGCGTACTACATAGGCAAAGCTCGTGTTATTTACTAGCTGTTTAGCTCGCGACTTTGCCTATGCTATATGAAGAGCGGAAGATTTTTTACAATCAATTTATTAATTTATTTATTTATTGCAATATCACTATTAATAAGTACAGAGCATCAAACATAAAAATAAATAAATCATAAATAAATAAATAAATCAGTACATCAAACAATCAAATCTGTTCTCTTTATAATATTAAGTATTGTATGAGTAAATAACCGACAGATGTCAAGAAACCATCGACCAAGCCTCCGTATACTCAAATATTTCCAAAAGTACTAAACCGATTAGAATGAAACAAAACAGAGAACCGTGTCGATTATACTAGCTTTCAAATAAAAAAAAACGCATCAGCACCAAATATTATACAACAAAGTCCCACGACGCATCTGTCTGTCTTCTTCTTTACATAGTATAAAATAAGTCGCTACCCGCCGTCTGTATCTTTGTACGCTTAGATCTATTAAAGTACGCTACGGATATTAATGCGGTTTTCACCAATAGACAGGGGAAGGTTTAGGTAGGTACATAATTTGTTTAGATTACTACACGTGCGAAGCCGGGGGGGTCGCTAGTTTTTAATAATTTACGACAAGATTTCATTGCGAATTGTTTGCATTCCTTCAAAATTAAGATGACAACATGAATAAAGCTAAGGAGGTTTCTTTGTTGGAGAGAAACCTACTTAGCACCTGTAAATACCAGGAAAATAAAAGACAGTGTGAACATATGACATGTTTTATTTTTCTAAAAGTAACCAGAACAAATGTCCACATATGCACAGGCGTAATGCTTGCTTACCACACACCCGCTTTATGGCGACTCATACGACAATACATAAATAATAATCAGCTTGGCGTTAATGTCCGGTTGTGCTTTCGCGCACGAGGGTCCGGGGTCCGCTTTGACCATGATCAGGATCAGGTAATTACAGCGACAAATTTATTTAAAATTTTTTTTTTCAATATGTTGGGAACAAAAAAACCATTGACTAAAAATTTAACCCAAATCGGTCCAGCGCGTTATTGCGCCCCATGCAAAAGATTTTTATATGTATGGTTAAATAACACTATCAAACATTTGAGTGCGATTTCTACAAATAACTACGCCAACTACTGACCACTGTCCGTACTTCCATCACTATTACTACAAAAACCATACAACATCACACACGCACACGACAAAACGAACGGTTGTCAGTTTGACACGTGTCACCACGCTTTTGTTAGTGCGTCGCGTCGCCACCGCGTCGGCGCGCGGGATCGCTGCCCTAGCGTGTGGGGGTCCCACGCCTGTAAGTATAACAAATCTATTTTAGTTTTACTTCGTTTTGTTCACAGCTGTCGTTATAAGTAATGCCCATTCATGCGTGTCATTCGGTGAGAGTAATGAGATAGTTGTTTTTAATGAGTGTACTTTTATTGTCATATTTTTTACTAAGATGGTTGAAGCTCGTCGGTAATGCACTCTTAAAATATTGTCCTACAGCGGTTTTATTCTACGTTTTTTGTTTTGAATGGAATTAGTGCGTAGTACATTCAGTCGACTGAATGTGTAAGCATGATCCAATCTAGCCAGGTTCCCCTGTTAACAGGGTCACGGACGTAAGATGATAGGTGATCCTGCCAAACCCTGGATCATGGTCAATGCTGATCCCGGGCCCTTGCGCGAGAGCACAACCAGAATATTATCGCAGATGAGCAATATATTACAGAGTAGGAGATAGAGCAGCAGTTCGGCCATGCATCGTATTGTTGATAATAATAATCGTGGACAAATTCACACAGCGCCATCTTGCCCCAAACTTGTTTCTACAATGAGTGCTAGATAACTGATATACGACTTTTAAATACATACTTATTATACATAGAAAATAAAATCCATCATTTCAATTTTGCCCGGCCGGGAATCGAACCCGGAACATCTTGCGTGGCAGACCGACATGTTGACTTCACCCACTCAGGTCGTCGTAATAGAAATGCTGTCGCTGCCGATTCTGGTCTACGATGTCATAGCTGCTCCACCTCGTTTTGAAGGTCATAATCATAATCATGATCATAATCATAATTATTTAATCATTTGTGGTACACAGATTATACAGTTGTTAGGTACAGTTTAAGTAAGAGCCTCTACGACCTGCCATCGGCATACAAATTTTAAAAACATTATTAAAATCCGTATTTAAATAATGTCATTAATCAAAATAGATAATCATTTACAAATATTTTAAATTATTAATTTTAAGCATTATAAAAACATCATCATAAAATTTGTCTTTCACCCATTCAATGTTATTAATAATTTAAGATGTCAACAGTAGATAGTGTCATTAATAATTCAAATGTCAATAAAAATATAACGTCAATTAATATTTAAAAATCGATTAAAAGTCATACTAAAATAAATAGTTAAATTTAACCATAAATTATTAACAATATCCACAATTAATCAACAATGTCAAAATAATGAAGATGCAATTACAAAATATGTCAAAATTAATTCAATGGTATTACAAATTGTCATTTAATCAGGTACATTTACTGAGAGAAAAAAATATTTACGTTCCTTACACGCCAAAAAGAACTCCTCAACCGTATATAACGCACTTTCGACAAGAAAACTGTATAGCTGCCTCTTAAAACTACCAAGAGTTTCTGCTTCCCGAATCGTTTTTGGGATAGCATTATATAATTTTGAGGCCATCGCAAAAACGCTCTTATGAAATAAGGCGGTCTTGCATGGGCGGACGTGCCACGGGCCACCTGTCACGACCAGCAAATTTTTCGTTTAAAGAGATCTTGTGCCGTTTTACCAGGTTGCCTGCTTAATTGATATGTATTATTGTCATTGCAGTCTGCGGAGACGAAGTATAACGAATATCACGATTTGTTGAGTAATGTTGATCTTTTTCCCAAATCTTGATTGATGAGATTTCACTAATGATTAGACATTACTAATGATTGGTTTCTTTCTTGTTGCAGGTATGATCGTTATCCGGACTTTTTAATGGTAACGTAGGTATGGTAAGAACAAATGGCCAATGGGGCAATTCTCGAGTGGCGAGAAAACGCAGCGTGGATAGGCCTCCCACAGGGTGGACCGACGACCTGGTAAAGATCGCAGGTACCAGCTGGACGCGGAAGGCACAAGACCGGCCTTTGTGGAGATCTCTGGGGGAGGCCTATGTCCAGTAGTGGTCGTCTTTCGGCTGATATGATGATGAACGTAGGTTCTAATTGATCTATCTATAATTTAAGCACTTTCAATGTCGTAGCTGATACAATGTAGTCTAGGCTACGAATTTCTGTGACTTCGTGTGTGGCTAGTTGAATTTTTGTGACTTCGATAATTAGTAAATGAATTAAATGAGACGTCAACTTCAGTAGCTATAGCTACTCGAGATCGCAGTGGTATACATATAACAATGGAAACAGCTGCATCCCATGTTCCAGCCTACGGAGCTGTTGCCTCGAAGACATTAGTCGCCTTGTAGGATACTCACGAGTGTAAAGAGTTGGTGCTATTCTACTCTGCCGGACAGCACACGGCCTAGAGGCTTTAATATTTCCATATTATTACCAAAATATTGGGCCCCGTCTTCTTTACGACCGCCCGACGTCCGCACCACACCAAAGATAGCTAATGCTAAATCACACGAAAAACAATTTAATTCCGCGGCCGTCCCAGACGTGCCCACATGAAATATGCGCCATTCGCGCTCGGCTACGTTTTTGCTAGAATTCAATATTTAACCGGCCAGTAAAAAGCGTTATCCCGCCGATTATTTAGTGCACCATTCTATTATGTTATCGCAAAACCGTAATAATTTACCCCTCTTAGGGACACAACAAAGAGGCCAAATAAGTTGTGCCCTCAGCGCCTGCCTGCAGCGGGGAGAGTGAGTGAGCGAGGGAATAAGTGAATGAGAATTCCCGACTGTAGCGCTTTAGCGCTGCGGGCGCGGGATCTAGCGTTGTCAAGCGTCTTTTTTGGCTTTTGAGTAAAATGCGCAATATTTGCTGTTTTGGTAATGGGTGAGTATTTATAATGGTCGACGCCAAAACCGTAGAATAAAGGCCAAGACTTCATAGTTTTTAGTTTCTACTAAAGTCAAAATAATGCATTCATAGTGATCACAGAATCTGTCTGTAACTAATTTTAGGAATCCATCGATAAATAGTACAAAAAATTAATTTTTAATTTGATATCACCTTCCGAAATCTGGCATTTAACTTCATTATTGTGGGGTATAAATCTCCTTGCGCTTTAATGATAGAACTTATTCAAATAGTCGTCTAGCGGGCTCCAGCGCCTTTTGCGACCGTTTAGCGGGATCTAGCGCTTTTCCGAGCTGATTTGGCGTTGAACGCTCCAACTGAGGTGGCAGCCCTATCCCAGCCCGCCAGTAAGGGGTCGGCTCGCGGTAGGAGCGGTCGCGTTGGTTGGCACGCCGTCGGAACAGCGCTGGTTGGAACGTGTGTGGAACGCTTTGTTGCAAAAAAAAAGAAACAATTTCAAATTTTCGAACGCTATTCTATTCGATTGTTTTTCTACGTAAGTGCTAAAAGTGACCTTGAAAATAGACTGCGTTAGAGGTTGACAAACTCTGTTTACAAAATATTTAGTGTTTTGATCGGGCCTTTTGCTACTCGTGCTGTTGATAATGTGAACGAAACAAAAGTATAGCAAACAAACGCTCAAGACTTGTCGGATCGCGTGTGAATTTTCGTCAGGAAACTGTCAAAAGGAGTAAAAATTATTTTGTATCAGTTTTTCAAGGTGATTGATTTAATTGTCTAAAAATTTTTAGATTTCCCTTCTGTATCATTTCACTTACATTCATTTTTTATTCACTTGCTTACCTACTTAATTTGTTTGTTTCTCTTCCTATCTCTACTTGGGCATTATTTCATTATTTATAGTACTTATAAACAAGACAGTTTGTATGGATGAATGAATCATTGTTAAGCATGATAGTATTCTTACATTTTCATATTAGTAAAAGTAGGCGATATGAAATCGTATAATATTCTGTCGAACACGAATATAGTGGGACAAAAATAGATTACTTATACAGCTGAATAAACAGATGTTCGCTCCATAGTTTTCATATACAAGTTACTTAATCTATAAAATACAAAACTTGCAACTCCATCCACAATTAAATTCTTTATCCGCCTACATACATATAAATATCTGGACATGTCAGATGTGTTGTCTGTGTTGCGGGGGGCCGCAACCCTTCGTTATTTCGTTTAAAAACTACCCCCATATTGTATTATGAGTAAGCTTGCGTCTATACATTGCGTACAAATTGTGTGTAAGTTCCCCAATGAACCCCTATCGAGACAGTAGTTAACTATACTATTTTATGACTAAACTTTTTTGGAGAGAAACTTCTCTAATAGGTGCCTAAGTCATTTAATTAGTGATAAAACTAGCTTTTTACGAGTCTACGAGCTTTTGCCCGCAAATTCGTCTGTGTTTACCAGTTTTTGTATGTTTCCATACATTTTCCATATAATTGATGTGGGAATATTCCTCTCCATATCAGCTTCGCGCCCTATTCCAATCGCAATTTCAAAATAATATGTCTTAGAAGTAATATTTGGGAATCTTCTGCGTAACGCTACTTATCAGTTTCAGAATTGAGGAAAACAAATAACGTACTACAAAACTAACGAATATTAGTTTTGTATTTGTATGAAAGAATTACATACCAAATGGCACGGCAGTGCCCCCCGCCAAGTCCAACAGACAAGCAAGACCGTACCCTTTTCTCAAAGCAACTCGTATATTAGTAGCATAGTAGGTATAGGTACATCTCCTACAGATATCCATACAAAATGTAGACACTCATACGAACTTCAGAATTATTAAGGTATACATAAAATTAAATTGGTATTAGATAAACGTCGCGTTTATCTCAACGCCATTCATAAACACTAAAGGCCATTCAAATGCTTTATCAGTCATACAAAATCATTGTTCATCCCATAGCCACGTAGCATAGCAGCATGCAATCTGTCCTGATCTGTGTTCATCTTGCATAACGCTCTTGCGGAATATCTACCCACACTTTTTATGAACAACACAAACAAACAACATGAGTCACGGGATTTTACTTACCCCTTATTTGAATCTATAGGCCAGGGAAGGCGAGACTTTGGCACGTAACAGGTAGGTTACAAATAGGTCTCTCTTTATATCTAATTAAAATGCAAATGAGTGATTATATTTTGTCTTCATTGTTTATTGTTACTCATTATTCGTAGCTACTCAGTGATATGGCAAGGTACAGACACAGCTGACTCTGGTTGAAGCGGGAATTGACGGGTAGGATGTTGATGATTGAAAATAGGTTCCTCTGTCTCTAGGTTCCTGTTATCTTTATAACACAGACTATGTTTATGTCAAAATCTTTGGATAACAATGAAGGTATGGCCAAGGCGATTAATTTAAATAGAGCACTTGGTTTAAGTACTGGCAAGCATTATACTTACGAGCCCTAAAGAATGTTTCGAAGAAATCGCTAAAAGCAATAAGGTCTTTGAGTGTTTTTATAGGATTCGTCTCTGTTTATTATTAATGTTTGCAATAAAGAGTTTTTACTTACGTAATAATGCTTAAGATGAATAAATTAAAAATGTATTGATTACGCATCTGTTTAATCTGCTCCTCTTTATTCGAATTGTTCATATTTTATCAAATAGAAATACTCAACAAATAATTATCTCTCTTAATTTTTAAAGTACGTAATTTCGCAACGAGTAATCTACATTAAATTTGAATTCGAACAAAACTTGCAGTTGAAAGCTGCAAGGGTTCGTCATCCCTGCCATAGTTCGTCTTGGCCACGCTCCCCACTGCGCCGGCCTATAGATCACATAGATAGGAACGGTTAATGCTAATTATGGTATGTTATTCACGTCTGCCCGGTGTTTGCTGCTAATGCTGACTAATATTAGATTATGATCTCTGGGACTAACTTGGGTAAATTACCATTTTGATCCTAACTACGTTGCTTTTACTTTTCCTCCGGGGTAATAATGTTCATTTTTATTATCTACTTTTATTAATATGTGGTTTTAGACAGTCTTCTTTGAGTCGATTCAAGGCTTTTTATAGAGTCACAAGCTGAGTAGACGATCAATATTTGTGTGGATTTATTATTTAATCTAAGTATACATTCAGAATCTTGTTAGTTTTTTATTGTCTATGTAATATTGGCTCTAGGTAGAATCATAGGTAGAGACAGGAATATAGATTGTCCCCATGACTAAAATAACAAAGCAGTATGAGTATTGTAATTAGGTCATAAATACTTCAAGAGATAAGTGTCTATTTCGTATTATGTAGGTTTTTATAGGAAAAAGTACGGTTAGAAGTGTGACGGATAATGGCGCCTGCGCCGGTCGCCTGCTTGTTATAACACAGAACCTAAGTGTTGGCATATTACATGCTTCTCAAAATGCTACTAAATCGTGACCAGCTGATGATAAGATTGCGTCGCTTTCGAATCGAGAGGAGGTGTACTTACTGCCCACGCTCACGTAAAGGAGCAATACTTGGATCATCCATGCCTCTTGGATTTCGCAATGGCGTTTTTAACATTCATTTTACTTATAGATTGAATTAATGTTATGAATTTGAAAGGTTGGTTGAATGGTTGTTGACAAAAAGTTAGTTTACTGTTATTTTCCCAAAATACAAAGATGGCTGTCTTGATGCTAAAGCATAATCGAAATCATAGGAACTAGTTGAAACTTTGCTTAGAGTATCTATAGTACAAGGGAATTCCAAAATATATTTATAGATTTTTTATGAGAGGGATGAAATTAAATGGAATGAATGTAGTATTGAAAATTCAAAGGAAAATATGTGAACTGGTCCACGCGGCTGAAGTAAACAATAAATATTATATTTATATAAAACAATACAAATGCCTTTAGAGTAGGAATGTTATATTGATTTCTTATTTATTATTTTTATTTTTAAATAGGCCATTACGGTCCATAACAATTTTATAAACAAGCGACTATAATTTACAAAACTTTTGGTTCCAGCTTCTCAAAACAGACTTAAGAAAAGACTATACCAAAGACTGTGTTCGAACTATAATTAAGACAATATTGTGATAGTGGACTTTGTACAACGTTTTGGCAGGAACTATGCTGTTTTGTGCCATACATTAAACTCTGAGGTGTTTACCATAATAGTGCGAGTTTCTGAGGGGTCGAAATATCGAGGAAGTTGGCTGATGGCTACGGATGGGCACTAACTTGTCTAAATTGAACAAGACAAGAGTCTCCGGTGTTAATCATGTTAGTATGCTTGTCAATTTATTGTGATTCGTGCTTGTATTTCGTACAGGATATATTTCCTACTCTGAACAGCCTTTACGCACTGCACTTGATCCGAACACGAGAAAACGCTATGTGCGGTAGATACAGTGCCACCAACTTATCTGTCAAATGGCAAAATTAGGAACTACCGCCATTTTGAGATGTCACTCGAATGTCAGTGTCATGCAGTATCTACTACTTGGATCAAGATTTATTCTTTCCACATTTTAAAGGCATGTTCCGGGGATCCTACCGCGTACCTTCGTTGACGAGTAGCCCGATATTTCGACGCAGTTGCACGGAACGACTGGAGAGCTGTTTAGAGGGTTGGTTAGCGATATGGCGGCTGAAGCCGATCTACCCGCTTTCCCGGAACATACCTTTAAAATTTGTGATAATAATCGCGATAGTTTAAACATTATGTTTATTCTTGTTCCGAGGTCTACTACGTTCGAGTAGTTACAAACGGTGGCGACAAATGTCAGTTCACAGATAACTTTGTTAACCTGTACAAGAATTTCTAAAACACCTTACGCACTAGACATCCGAGTTCAGTTTGTCAAGTTTAGGTTAAAGCGTGGCAAGGACCCGAACTAATTTGATACGAGTACTATTTCATAATATACGTTTTTAGTAATGATATGCATTTTCGCTGGTTCGGATCGGATGCAGCGCGTAAACCCTTTTAGCATTCCACGATCGCACTCCGAGCATGTTGTTCTGTTTATTCATAAACACTTGGAGGTAAGAGTAAACAATATGGCATGATCCGGAGTTACGTTTTTTTGGGTACAGAGCAGGCTCCCATTTTTAGTTACGATCGAGTCCTGAGCATTTTGTTGGAGAAGAAAAGTGTCATTTTTGTATTTTGTGAGTAGATAGTCGCTTTTGTCTTGTGTTTGCTGTGTATGAAAAGCCGTGATAGAAGACCCTGGCAAGACTACGGATTCCGGATGGTTCACCGCCCACCTGTACCTGATTTAGTTTTAAAGCAACAATGCTTGAGTTATTTTGTTCCCACTTTTTACGATAGATATGGTTACCACTGCATTTAACTTGTGAGTGTGATATTTCAGCGTCCCCTCTGTGGCAGACAATATCAACTATTATTTTTAGGTCGTTCTCGTTTGACACTTTATCTAAGGTACCCAATTAATTAGTGATGCCTACCAATGGTGTTGCTAATGTCATGTCAATAGATGGTGGTCACCACTTTTATAATGAGATATTACGTACAGGATGTTATTTTATCTGAATAATTAATCTATAATCATTCTCAAACCAACAGATTAATGTATTCAAAGTCATAAGTCTCCGGATGGGTGACCACTGTATTATTACTACACCTACACTATACTTACTTTACTATACTTATACTAACACCTATGGACATGCATGTAAACTTTACAAAGTCTAATATAAACCATTTCATTCACTCATAAATTTCAATCGTTCTGTTATCTACTTTGATCGTGCAAGTGTTAATGTGTTCAGTGATTGAAGCAACCAAGAGATCCAAGCAGTTCTTCGCCAAAGCCAAGATAGACTATCCAAAAGACTACGAGGCCATTATAATAGCCACAAAACAAACAAACATCGTTACTATCCGCGTACAGGCGCCACGGAGTCTTTAATCCGCGAACGTATAAATCCCTTTTTATCGCTTATGTTTCCGCCAAGAGCGTTATACAGACGTTATATAGCTAGCGACATACGCCGTTATAAACCAGGTTATGGCAGCCGCGAACAGCTTGTAAATCAGTGTTATTTGTCGGACGTTTTGAGCTTTTGTTTTTCTTTTCTTGTTTTTGTAACAACGTGTCTCTTATGGGGATGATGGCTGCTCTACCTGTATTTATGAAGGGTAGGTAGGGACAGCCAAATGTTATTCCACCTAGGTGGGTATAACTGCCTTATCTCTTACTGCAGAGCAGAAATAATTTAAGATTTTCAATAAAAATTAAGAAAATCATCAATCAGGAGACGTCAGTGTCTTTAGTAGTTTCCCTACTACCTGATTATTTTGCTAATCGATGTTTATCAGGAACTTCACTCGAATAAAGTGCTGGAGAGATAAGATAAATAACGTCGTTAGTATCGGCGGTATGTTACTACTTTTTTAAGCCACATTCATTGATGGAAACAGATGAAAATACTAACGCTACGCACGGTGCTTATTCGTGTGTCCTATATGTTATGATGTAGGTTTGTAACATAGACCTAATCAGATCTGTCATAGTCCGAATCTGACTAAATAAGAAACTGTCCTCCTAACAATCGGTCGTACTGACTATCGGACCTACAGTGCCGAGTGTATTACGGCAATTTTCTAATATTGAAGGGAGATACATGTGGAATGAAGTGATGTGGTGTGAAAAAGTTTCTTATGAGGTGTTTCGTCGTTTTTACTAGGTTGCAATAAAAAATCCACTTTGCGGTATTCTGCCGCATAAGATTTATCGATTCCGTACATAAGAAATTACATCAGGTAGTTACTTTATACTGGCAGAGAGCCATTTTGGCATAGAAACCGGGCCTATGGGGAATTCCAGAAATCTCTCACTGTGAATTTTGCAGCTAGTAAATTCTGTCGTTTTAGTCATTACTCGTAATGCATCTGCATTGAGTTTTTACTTGTTTAGTTGAAGATAGGAAGATACATAAGGAATATACTCAGTAGTCGTAGATAATAAAAAAAATACTTTCCATGTAAGTATGGAAGCTAAAAATATCCAAACAACATCAAAGTCCTTACGATGCGGGAAAACATCGTGAGGAAACCTGCACATCCTGGCGACTAAATGTGTAACCGTGATCCAATCTTGTCAGGTTCCCCTGTTAAGAGGATCACGGAGGTCCGATGGCAACACACAGTCGCTCCACTGCATTGCCTTATCAATTACCCGATCTACAATATCCTGAATCTTGGTCAAGACGGACCCCGGGCGGACGCGCGAGACACAACCGGGATATAGACGCCAAGATGACCAAACTCCCACAATCCATTTGGTCAAAGGCAGGGGCGTTAAAACAAATAGTACCAAGTTATCTAACAGTAGTAGTAGAATAACCAGTGTGGCACAGTTGTTAAACATACTGGCTTTCTGTAGAAGGCCACAGGTTTGGGTGGGCGAAATTTAACTTGATTTCTGTGTGGTTTGTGTGTTTATTTTGCGTCGTGTGTGGCCATGACACCCACGACAGAAGGGCCCATGTTATGAGTCTTCGATAGTAGATAAACTACGTATGTCCTCTTGTAGGTATGTTTAGTTTTTAGTACCTATAGATCTTTAGGGTGACGCATCCACTTGTGTACTAGCTTTCATCCGCAACTTCGCAGTCAGATTAAAAATCCTCTATTTTCATAGGGAGTTTTCAATCAAATTAATGCAGTACGTTTCCACGACATGACGAGAAAAGAACACAAAAAAACTTTCAATTTTATTTCTTTTCTTTTTATCGTGTTTATCGTAGGTATCGTTTCAAACCTATTTTGTATTTAAAAACAGCTATAACACACACAACTCACATGCATGACTCACTGCCCTCCCGTTTCGACACTTGACCACCCCTTATTAGTGATAGTGACGTGTATTGGAACCCCACGCAAGGCCATGGGGCCGATCAGCGATTCATTCATCATTTCGCCATCGCCACTTTGCTAAATTGCGTCGTGACGCCGAACGCAAAGCTCAGATGCGACGTGCGTCCGATGATCTTGATGGTTGCACAACTTGTACAGGATGTGGTGAAAATGTGAGAATTGGTGGACGTGTAAATCCAACTGTAATATATTTCGTGATACTTAATCAAGTTTTAGCAGGACAACTATTTGCCTAAAAGATATTGGGTCAATTTTGAACTTGATTGCAAATTGTTCTAAACTTAAAATTGTTAGGAAACCTAATAAAAAATACTTTAACAATCTGGCCAGGTTCCCCTGTAAACAGGGTCACGGAGGTCAGACGGCAGTCGCTCTACTATAACTATCTGTAAAATCTTGGATTATGGTCAAAGCTAACCTCGGGTCCAACATGATTAACTCTGATAATTTTATTAATAGTCCTTGTGAACCTGTTCTATGTAGAAACAAAACAACACCTATAATCCGTTACTCTTATTTACATTTAAAAGCTATCATCGACGCACCAAGGTTATATATCGACAGCTTCCAATATCACATTTCAATTTCAATAGCTCACCCTAACACCCTGTATCACTCACAATCAACCTCATTCGTCATGATCAATCACGCACGTGCCCTCGGCGTGCGTTGAAGGATTTTTGGCGGGAAAATTTGATCAAAAATTGATTTGTCATCCCGTTTATCCGCCATATTGTGCCGCTGAAAGGGAATTGGTTTTAACTGTCGTTAATATTCGTTTGAGGTTGGCAAATGACTCGTAAGAAAAATGGAAACTCGTCAAATGGAGGGGCAGTTGAGGAAAGCGTAATTCGGTAATAAGATTTTCAAATAATAAGAATCATAGATTTAAATTATTATTATCAACTCTCTACTGAGCAAAGGCCTCTCCCTGATTCCTCAGTTAGAGGAGACACAGGCAAAACTGCTGCCAAATAAGACATTTATATAGCAAAGAAAACGTATCGTAAAAGAAAATTCATACGTAGTTACAGTCAGGAAAAGTTTAAACTACAAAATAACATTTTACAACATCTACAATAAAGTTATCCTCAATTTCATTGCGGATTTATATTCGCATACGATAACAACTCGTAATAAAACTACCAATGCGATTCGCAAACGAAACAAGACCGTAGCTTTTCGACATACAAGTAACAAGCAACAAGCTCGGGTTTCCTGTGTCGGCAAATATGTTCCTCTAAGTATTCGTATAGTGCTCAGTTAGAGAAAAATAGTTTGTTTATCCAATCTACAGAGTTACAACATAAACAAGATAAAAAGCATGGCGCCGCGCCGGCCGGTCGACCGACTGATGTGGGGTGCGGGCCCAATAATGGCGTAGAAAGTTTTCCTACATGATAAAACGTAGTAAATTAATTCACTATATAATACTAAAATTATGACACAAATATATTTTGGCCTTTATTTTATATAGTTTTTGATCTTGGTCCATATCAAGGCTTACTCTGTTCTTATACTTTGATCGTAGTTCCTCTCTCTCTCTCTTAACTAGAATGACCCTTTCTTTCCAGGTGTTTGCCACCATCATAAAGAATAAGGGCGGACTGCACCAAATTCGTAAACACATTTAAATTGATACTTATACAAATACTTCATATAAAAAAATGATAAACGTCGCTCTTAAACCCTTTTAAGAATTTGGTGCAACCCAGACTTAATCTAGTTACAGTGCAGCGGTGAAACTTTTCAGATATATGTCTTTGTCAGATTCCACATACAGAGTAGTACAACGACATAATAAACATCAACGAACAACATACAACAGCGAAAATTAAAAACATTATGCCAATGGCTCTGTTGTGTGAAAGATGAAAATTGGAGTTTACTTCAACCACCATCCACAAAATATTGACCACTTTTCTCGCTTCCACTGAGGCCACACTGCAAGGAGCAGCCGCGACGACTTCCGGAGCGAGCGCGGCAGAATTCAATATCCGCCCGAATACGAGATATTCGATTACCCGATTACTCGGAGCGATTTGCCCCGCTCTCCTCTCGGACGCGAGTTAAAACGTTACTTTCGGATATTTAACACCTTACTTTTCTGTCTGCACTTTTTATTTTGATGTCAAATTGTTGAAGGCTTTCTTTTTTATTTTGAGTTAGGTTAAAGGTTTTTGAATTTATTTTGGTGGCTGACGATTGGTGGTGGAATTTATCTACTTCTAGAAGTTTGGTTGACTATAATAATTCTTTTTTTATAATACATTTTTTTATACTTGACTGACGGGCAGCGTAGGTATTTGTCGGTCAATTATAGCTCTATCAATGACAATGAAGAGCTGTCGCTAGGTACATACATTTTCATTGACATAGCGTCGCGCTAATCGTCGGTCGAGCACAGAATCCAGTGTACTGTGTCATGCAATACTGCGTGATGCGTGCAAAATGTAGGGTTTCTAGAGTTTTAAGTAAGTAAGTAAGTTTTTAATAATTGCTACTCGAATTATTTAAGCGGTCGTGGCCAATTGACATGAACTTGCGCGTGCACAGTACAGACTTTAATATACAGTTACAGTACACTAATAATAATTTAAATACAGATATAGGCCAGGATATTTGACAATTTCAGTAATGCAGATTGTTAGCGGCTGTTATTGATAAATTCGCTTATCCCATCCTAGGTATCTTCATAAAAAATATATCAAAAAAGCAGGAAACCAAACACCACTAAACCTGCAAAAATATTTAAACTCCTACTGACGTTATTGACAACCCTGGGCACCACACGCCACTTCTAATTGGTAACAGTAGACGCGATGCGGCGGGATCAAAGTGTCGTGCGTCCAATAAAATGTCGGAATATATCAGTGACGTCACATGAGCCGTAGGGCTGCGCCCTTAATTTGTTAGAGAATGTCTAACGGATTTATTCTTTACTCGTACATAGTTTTCTTATAAAATTCAAACTTTTTAGGTAGCAGGTCGCCAGTTGAAACTGTCTTTTAAATCATCAGTATTTCCCTCTTACGGTAGGGGAAAACTGTGATGAAAACTGCGCATTCAGGCGACTGGATGTGTAACCCTGACCCAATCTGGTCAGGTTCCCCTGGTAGCAGGGTCATGGAGGTCACATGGCAGTCGCTCCACTGTTATTACCTGACCTGCCAAATCCTGGATCATAGTCAAGGCGGACCCCGGGCCCTCGCAAGAGCACAACCGGAACATTAACGTCAAGATGTTTATTTATATGTATTGTAAAATATACACACTTTTTATATAATGTCTACAATGTCACACATACAGATTTGTATATAATGTCGGGGGACATGGGTGGGTATAGTTATTTACAATCTTTTTGTCTTTCTATCTGCGGATGGCCTAAAGGAATTGCTCGGTTAGTATGTAACTGTTACGATATGTACAGTCATGGTAGAGTCACGGAAAGAAAAGGCTGTATTATGCACGTAGGTATGTGAAAATTAAGCAAACAGATGACCACATATTCTGCCGATCATTTGAACAATAAAAGCCATATAACAATAACCCAACCGACAGAAAAAGTTGGATAACCCCGACCAAGTTCCCATATACTCAAATGTTTTCTAAACAACTTTCCTACCGATTTCAATGAAACAAAGCTAAGATACATTTCGATTTAACTTTCAAATAGAGAAAACCGCAACCAAATCAGTCCATTATTTCGGGAGCTACGATGCTACAGACAGATACACAAAGTCACAGATACACAGATACACGTCAAACTTATAACACCCCTCTTTTATCGTCGGTGGTTAAAAAGAAATCCAATATGGAATGTTTTCTAAACGAGATTCCACATCAAATAGTCAGCATAGAAACGGCGAGCGACGATTTGAATAAAATACGCGAGCAATTCGCTACACAACCGACTAGCTTGCATCATGTATGAAGCTGAAATGGTTTTTGATTTTGCTGTGTAACCTTTAAAGTCTAGTCCAATAATCATGGGCATGAAGAGAAATATAGGCAGAAGTGTAGTCAAAAGGTTATGAAGAGAAATAAAATAAAATGATGTAGGTACCTGAAGACCTCACCTCAGCTCCTCCGGTCGCGATGGCAACTTATTATAATAGAAATTTAAGGCAAGATGCAATTGATTCTCGTCACACAGGTATGTATGTACCTAGTTTGGGAAGCAGTGTATAAAATGTAAGCAACAATTATGGAAATAAATAACATATCCTATAATATACTTAACAGAAATCATCTACTATGCAAACATAGCGAGCTCGAAATTTTTGATATTTAATAAAGCTTTCTTAAGTTACATCATAGATATTGTGATGGATGAGTACATTGAACGAAGACGTGAATAAACCTTACTTACTTACTGAATTGGCTCAGCGACCCAAAGTGGATCTTGGCCTTCGCCACCGGAGCTCGCGACCTCTTTTTATCCTGCGCCATCTCCCAATCGGTGGATTCCCAGTGCGTGCGTGAATAAACCTAATAATAATCAATAAACTAAAACTACTAAATAAACTAACTAAAACTAAACGTCTCAAATAGGTAGAAACTATGCTGAAATTAACCGCTCACTCCGCAAACAGTACTTCAAACAAGGTGAAGGGAAACAAATTAGTTCCCTCGTGGAATTGATTAAATAATTTTCGCGTAAACATTTCAAACAGACAGTTGGTCGCGTATCGATTTCCATTGCTCTAAGTTGCAGTGTGGTTTAAAGTACAAGTACCAGGCGGTAAACGATGCATGCTTACATGGATGGATAAAGACGACGCTGTACGAAACCGTACTCTCCGATAAGCATTATTTACTGCCGACATCTGTTTATCCCTTTCGAAGGGAGAAAAAACTAAATGTGATAATACACAATTTACTTTTTAATAGTGACTTTTTTGGAAAAATTAGTGGCAGTATAGCTGCTGCAATTTCCCAAAAAACTTAACATTTGTGTTTTACATTTACATTTATTATTAAAAAAAAATACGAACGAATTAATTGATGCAAACCTGTACACTGTAAGGTGCACTTTGTATAAATTATAATATATGGGGGTAATATAGTTTCCGCTGCCTTATAATTTCATTTATGACATTATAAGGCAGAGGAAAATATGCCTGTAGCTAAGGGTTAGTCCTACTAGTAAAATACCCTGGAAGAAGCCAGAATTGACCGCTAAGAATGACGATGATCAATATAAGGGGTAGTGTAGTATGAACAAACTGATCAAACTATAATGAACGATAGATAGGTATTATGTCTAGTTAGAATACTGAGGGTACTAAAACTTTAGTACTTACTTACTTACGTACTTTAGTAAAACATAGAGTGACTCGCCTCGCCATGTAAGGCGATCGCTCCCACCCCGTGCCTTAGACCCCGAAAACGGCACCCCACAAAAACAAGGGTGGATTTGCGGAATTAAATAAAAAAAAACTGCACCTCACTGGACACCGAAATAGCGTCAAATCTATTGGATTTTTTTGGGGACGAAGCGTTTTTCCCTAATACTATTATTAGACGACTGTATTGTTGGAGAAGGAAAAAGCCAGGGGAACTTATGGCACTTATGTGACAGTTGATTCGATTGCCTAATAATGTGGCGGTAGGACAAAAAGTGGAGAATATGGGGGTAGTCATAACTACATCACGTCTCTTTGCTGTAGAATTATGCTCGTTGTATCGTGGAAGAGGGTTTGGGGAAGAATATTTGGCTATACTAAAGCAATTTGGATATTGTCGTTCAGTTTACGTTGGTGTACTGGTGTTGCATTTGATATTATTATTCCTTTATTAAAATTACGAGGTGCTTAAGCTATAGACATAGTTTTATGCCTTAGTTATTATTTACAATCTTACATACATATATAGCTACCTACATAACTTCACTTTTTCCGTTGGTAGGTAGACACCACATTGTTTCATGTGCTACGGTCCTGAGAGATCTTTCTCACTTCTTCCACATTTACTAACATTTTCATACATGAACGTTAGTTTAGGGTACTCTTGACCTGCCCTGTTTAAAATATCATCGATTTGGTCTTCCCATTCCGATCATCCATCACTCCTGCCAAATATATCTTCCACATCATCCTCTCTACATGCCCAAACCAGCTAAGCTTTCCTTTCTTTATCTTAGTCATTACATCGTCTTTCACTTCAGCACGTTCTCCTATTACACTATTTCGTAATTTATCTTGCATTGATACACCTTAATTCTTAATGCTCTCATTTCTAATATTTAATAGATATAATTATAGACGTTTCCAATACCAGGAACATCACGAACGAAAATTTATGTTTGGTCTATGTAGGATTATGATTTGTCTCATTTTGTTATGTAATCTATAGAACTACTGAACGGATATTTACCTTCATATGTGGTTTATTCTAATGAAAACTAGAAGAAGAAACCTCACACATTTCGTGGTCGTAAAGTCTGAAATATCCAAGTTACTAATACCAAGCTACGTGACCGCTGGATACGCAAACGATGCAATCTATTCATTACGGGTACAGCCGTACAACATGCAATAAATTCTAGCAAATAAATCAATACTTGCATCGGTTGGACAATCGCACCCTTTCTGTCCATTGTAGGAGCGAGCGCACAGTAAATGATTTATGCGTTTAGAATTGCCAATTCGGCGCGTGATCCTGCATTCAGTTCTCTAATGTTTATTGGTTAGGTTGAAAAGTGAGTACTTGGTTATAATTTGGTTTTTCGTTCAATTTAGGGTGAGTGAAACGTCAATCGATAGTTTTACGTTAAAGTGAGACCACGTGAGATATAATCATTGAAGCCACCACGTCTCAAATATAATCTACATTTTCATCTCTTACTTCTTCAGCATCAGAGATCGACGTGTAACGTGCCCTTCGCAGTAAACTGCATACTAAATTGATCACGTGATCTTTAAACGGATATTGTAAAAAGCCGTATCACACTCAATATCAAAGCCGTAGCACTCTGTATCTAATATCAGTATATTAGATACAGAGTGAAATTCGAAACTTTTGACGTTTTAGACGCTCTAACCAATCCACCACCCACGCATTGCTTATTTTCTTTGTTACTATGTTACATTTACATCGTTTCTTATTTAAGTCAGGACGACTATGTTGCATCACGTTATGAACAGCGACAGTTCTAATAATGGACCTAGTGCTCGCGTACGAAACCGCGGCGCTAGCCGTCACCCCGTCCATCCATACATCAAACAGATATATCGTCGACAGTTTTATGTGCCAGCATTTAGATCGCTGGCCACCCCGCAGCGAATCGGCGAGATTTATCTCGATCCTGGCCAAATAGTATTTAGTCTCTGGCCACCCCAATGTGAAACAGTCCGGTTTTTGCACTCGCCACCCTAAAGGGTTGAAATTGCTTTCGGTTTCCGGTTGGTGTTTAGATAGGGCAACACTACCCGTGCGTTCCACGGATAGGTATGCCTAGTGAAATATGAAATTGCCTATGCAAACTCTTTGCGCAAATTAAAGCGGACGCAAATTAAACTTTACGGTTGTATTTACTCAACCTTACCTTTTACAAAGTACATTTTCCTTTCCTAAAAATGTACAACAATTACCTGTTCTTCGTCTGTTGTGCCGGCTTTAAGTAAAAAGTGAAAAAGGTTTCCAAAAAAATTCAAGTAGGAATACAGAAATATTCCCAAAGGAGTTTGTTTCAATTAGCGAAGAACAAACAGGCTGCATTGTCTCAGTGCGAACCGAGTTCGTTAAAAACGGCCATCGAAGCGTAACAGTCCTTGGACTTCGACGGTCCAAGTTGCCTTCAAACTTCGGGTTATGTACCGATAGCAGAACTACGAACGGTTCTCCGATTGTCTTGGACTGGGAACAGGCCGTTTATGGCTCTGTTGGATCGAGTTTGATTCAAAGTTGCGGGAATGGATGGAGCCAATTTGTTATAGCTTGATTGAATGGTAGATTTAGACCATCTCGTATTGCAATTATTATTGGATTCCGATGTCGGTAGCTGTGAAGGATCTAATGATTAAACTTAGATTGTGTATAGCTGTAATTAGATAGCGCTTTTGATGTAACCATATCCAAATATGCTGAACATAGAAATTATGCTGAACACCGGGCGAAATGGAGGAAAACTAGAAGAAATGTCGATTCTGGCATAAGCCGGAATGATATCCAAATACTTAGCCTTATCAAAGTTAGTTATTCGAAATAATTATGCAGTAAAATACCTCAACCACCCTCAGCTTAGTACTCCCATTAAGCAACACACTATCTACCCATACTCAATACGATACCCTAAATATACCCTCCATACCCAGCAAAATAATTATCCATCATTATAAATCAACAAAACACGGTTACCCTAGCAAATAACACCACAAAATCACCATAAAGCAGGACTAAACATTTCTAACACGAATATTGCATTATACCTCAAGCAACTATAGAAATCCAGAGGAGGATACTCCATTACGTATCCCCCGTTCGCAGTCTGTACTCCCTAGGGATTATAACCCTCAAAGACTGGACCCGGTAAATAGTGTTTTTCTGTCCTCTCTCCACTAAGTCTGTCGCTATTCAAGTTGCCAGGGATTTAAGTTCGTCAAGTGGGATGCGGTGAATAAATAAATGCAAGTCTTTCGGTGCTGGTCGGAATGGGTATAGTGCTTACAATTCGAGGTTATAAAGCGTATAAATAGAGTCTATACGTTCACAAATAAATGAAATTGTTCTGATAAAATATATATCGCTTCTTCCACATTCATTAACCTTTAATTAAAATATCGTATACACCGATTCGATTGAAATTAAATCTGCGAATCTCAAATTATGTCCAAATAAGAATTGTAAGTGGGTAACGCGTGCTACACTGTCGCTACTTAACCTAAGTATTCCTTTTAGGTATTTAGGAGTGGAAAGACTAAATACTCTTTTAATTAAATATTCCTTCCATTATTAGAAGTGTAACACCGTATCAGAATTAATAAGTTTAAACTCAGAAACGTCTCGGTGACGTTAGACTAACCTACTAACTACAAGCTTCAGTCGAATAATTAATTGGAATTTATTATCTCCACTATCTACCAGTTACCACCAGCAGGACGGTAAACAGCTCAGCCCGAACAGATTTACCGTCCTCGTAAACTAACGGTAACTCCCAATTACAGTTCGATGTATGTACGACAGGTTTGCTAAGCCATGTACCGAGTAATGTACTGTACGTACTTCGCAAATTTAGCCCCGCTTGCACCTATTTAAGACGTTTAATAATGACGTTTATCGTTTTTTGTATGAAGTTTTTGGTTTAAGTATCAGCTTAAATGCGTTTAAGAATACGGTGAAAGCCGCCCTTAGTAAGATAGAGCGCAATTTAATTGTGAATTACTAATTATCTATCAGTATTAATCTTTCTATTTGCTTTCTTAATAAGATTACTTCTATTTTCATGTCAGAAAAGAATTTTTGTCCACATTGCTTATGTGTTCTGGATACTGAAATGTTTATTTGAGGACCTATTTAAAGATATACAACCTATTTCAACTTAACTGTGTAGTAAGAGATAAAATTATAATGTGTAAAGCCAGAGTTGCATTAAAACAGTCGATGACTAAACCAGAAAAAGACGTCCCTCGAAATGGACCGAGAAGACGACAAACTCAGAAAATGCCTAGCCTGAAGGAGATATTTGTATTACTATTTTACGTTTGAATGACTTGGTTCAACACAGAAATACTTCCTCAAAAGCTTAATCTTAAACAACAAGAAATGCAGGACAACGTTGACCAAGCTAAAATATTTTTTCCGCCAACTTCTTAATTGCAAATAATTCTCACCACTATGAAATATTTCTGAGCTATCCAGACACACAATTTCATTACACGTAATGGTTCATCGATAATCTAGTCAGGGTTGTGAGGATATTAACGTATCCAGAGCCTAGCTTTCATAGCTTCAGCCTTAATCACTTGGCTTTTGTATTAATAGGGCACCAAAGTGCTTTGAGCTCCTCGTGTCTGGCAGTAATTATTGACGTTGTTAATGGCATAGCCTTGCTCTAGTGTGAGTTGGTTAATCACGAATACAATTGTCAATTATCGCTAATACAAAGTCAGTACTCGAACGTTATTAATGTCATTTCAGTAGTTTCTTCCACCTAGAAGTAGTGAGATGTCCCGTGCTTATAATGCTCACTTTTATAAAAGAAACTAGTGGATCCGGCGCGACTTCGTTCGCGACCTACCCCTTTCCTACCCTACCCTACCTATACACCTACCCTACATCTACTGTACCCTACCTACCCATTTTTACTTGCTTATAAACTTTTTTCTTGAATCACTCTATTAATTGTTGAAAATTCTTTGCGTAGTTTAAAAGATCTAAGCGTACATAGATACATAGCGACAGACGGCGGGAAGTGACTTTGTTTATACTATATATATATATAGTTTTAAGGTTGCAGTTAAATGGATAAACGAATGGAAGCTCGGTGGCCGAGCGGTTACAGTATCCGACTCGTGAGCCAGAGGTCCCGGGTTCGAATCCCGCTCCGGCCATGTACCAATGACTGTTTTCTGAGTTATGTACATTAGTTGAATACTAACCGATGCTCTTACGGTGAGGGAAAACATCGTGATGAAACCTGCACATTCAGGCGACTGGATGTGTAACCATATTCCAATCTGGTCAGGTTCCCCTGGTAGCAGGATCATGGAGGTCAGATGGCAGTCGCTCCACTGTAATTACCTGACCTGCCAAATCCTGGATCATGGTCAAGGCGGACACCGGGCCCTCGTTCTCGAGAGCAAAACCGGGACATTAACGCCAAGATGATTATTTTTTTTAAATGGATAAGCCTTCCATCCACTGCTATTAACGCATGCGCCACCGCCACCATAGCGGCTTATTATCGTCTTACCCAGACTTGTGGAATGAAAGCCCGACTGAATGATGACTAGATCATAATGAAATCGTTAGGTAAATATTATGCCACCCCTAGAATCCCTAAGTTTACACGTATAATTACCTAAAACGACATAGTTACACATATAACTACGTAAAACGATATGAGTATAACGTCCATCCTTCAAAGTTCCCTGAAACAGAACGGTAGTAAGATTAATTAAATATATTAGGTGCTATCATCACAGGGTATGCTTTTGTTAATTAATCTGGTTTTTTATAGTGATGCGCGTAGATGGGTTAAAGGAATGTCGATAAAAATAATATTAAACAGACATGGGATCGTTCAAGAGGTATTTAGAGGTCTCCTGAGAGGCGGACAACGTATTGGTAGCACCCCTGGTGTTGCTGATGACCATAGGCGGCGGTGACCACTTTCCATCAGGTGGCCCGCTTGCTGCCATATTACATTAAAAAAACTAAAGTATGTGCCAAGTCTGTAAACAAGATACATTTAAAGATCTTTATTGCAAATACTAAAAATATATAATCCTCGTCGTCTCCTTTTTTGTAATATTTTGTATCTATACATTACTTAAACAAACTCCTTCTCTCGTACAGTCATCTGCAGAGTGAAATGACCCGGCATACAATAAATGTAGAATATAGGTTCCGTTCACTTTGCAGGTGACCGTACGTACGTATATTTCTTGATTTATTGCAATCAATATTCGTAACCGTTATGTTTCCTTAGTCATGTTTAATGGTTAGGTATTATGATATTCGTATAGCATTATAGAGACCAAAGATAGAGACGAAACCATCGACATCGCAACACTGACAAGAACATCACTATCCCAGGGCTCAAATTCCACGATAATTAGTCCTTCGTCGATTCAATCAAGGGCCAGGGCCTGCGGTTCGTCCGTCCGTGTAAATTGGAACTCGGTTACTGTAGAACCCTTGGAGCCACGGTCTGCAGTAATTCGTTCAACGAATTGTTCGAATGTAGGGCTTATTGTTCGAATATGGTATGTGGGTATAGTTATGAGAATTTATTTTGAACAGCTGTAGTTCGCAACGCTATTAAAATATAGATGCTTCGAGAATTCACACAGCGCCAACTAGCCCTAAAGTAAGCAAAGCTTGTGTTATAGGTGCTATAAATAATTGGTAAACTTTTAAATTCATACTTATTATACATATAACACCCAGACCCGTAATATAAGTTAAAATTAATCATTTCAAATTCTGCTCGGCCGGGCATCGAACCCGGGGCCTCTGCGTATTATAATATGGAAAGTTTGGTCATGTGCGACGTAAGCTCCAATACTCCATGGATATGTAATAAGTAGGTGCCTCAACTTACTGGCATTAGGATAGAAATCCCGCAAAAGATCCAAGAAGCGATAGATTGATATCGCCTTATCGGATGCGAGACACAACTTGCGACTTGACGATCAGGATGATGATGATAATGATTATGATACGGAAAGTTGTATTGTGGTTGTAAAGCTACATGATTTATTAGTTTATTATTGCCCGCGACTTGATCAGAACTAATAATTAGCGATTGTAAACTTTATATTTCTTCACTTCAAAATCTATCTCAGTTGTAAAAGGTTTATACAAGATTTATGAGTATCGTAAAGGGGGTAGGTAGATACGAGGCTGCAAGTTAGTTGACTACTAATTGCTCTTAAGCTCTTTTTAAATTAAATGAAAAAAGAAACTTAGTTGCTTTTTACTTCAAAAACTTCTAAGAAAATACTGGCCCTAAGGACAAATCAGTGGATGGAGCCATCCACCCACATCCATCCCTCCCATAGTCGCTCTGACCAATGCGCTCTGGAAGGCGACAGATATTGGATTAAACTAAAGCAGATTACTCGGCTTTGCCCGGGATATGAACATCGGTGCACTAGAAGCTGTATATTGAATTATTTATTAACTATAATCCGCTGAGGGAACGCTCTTAGATGGAAATCGTTAAAGTTGGGGTGTATGGTCGGGTCGCCTGGTTTTAACATAATTTATTAATAATAATTATAAATCTATCATAATTAGAGAGCCGATGAATGTAAGAGGCATCAACTGATCGGTGTGGGAGGCGTGGGGGAGACCTATATTTAACAGCAACAGCTGAGATACACATAAATACATACATACACACTCACACCCGTATCCCATAAGGGTAGGCAGAGACTTTCGAGAGCCACAAGCTACGATCCTAATACACCTCTTTCGCGTCTTCCACACACATGCATTTACGACGGTTGAGACTACTCCTGACCTGCCCTTTTTGGAGCAGATCATTTATCTGATCAGTATATGTCCTTCTCGGGCGTCCTCTACCGACCTTTTCATTCATATTCACATGATAGATACATTTCGTAAGCCGTTTCGTTTCGTAAGCGGCTGAGATGATAATTATAAATCTATAATATCAAATAATGAAAAACTAAACGCCAGATATTTATAGCTGAAACATTAATTCTTTATTGTCATAAAGAATTAATGTTTCAGCTATAAATATCTGTAAAATGTCTTGCCGCAATAAATTGTACACATCATGCCATTTAAAACATTGTACACATCCTTGCAACTTGTCAAATGATAAATTTGTTACCGCGAAAAAGTAAGCCGATCAATATAGCAGGGTTGATTGTTAGTATGATGTCCCGTTTGTGTGACTTCGAGTATCGTGCTTGTTTCCTAACTTAGTAGTATAAAAAAATATACACAAGAATAACAATAAACCAAAAATCACTCCTCACACTGTTCTTCTTGCATCCCTTTCACATATGTATAGTGTAACAGAGACCATTGCTAAACTAAAATCAATTTTCGCGCCCCCTTTAGGGTGCCCTGTAGCTAATCCTAATTTGCGAAACTCTGTTATAATAACGCATTATTTGCAAGCAAGGGGGGTAATGGATGACTCACATTCACATCCTTATTTGGCAGCCCTATTTTCTATACAAAGGCCTACTGAGGGTTGCCGTACTTGACATTGATGAGATGATACTGAAAAGTGTGACGAATTGATTGGCTTGGACCATCGAAAATGCTATCTTATTGGCAGCCATCTGTTTGACCCTCTTAGTTCTAAATCCTGAGCTCATCTCATATTTATTTTATTCGAGTTTTAGGCGTCGTTACCAACCAACTGCTGCAAATTTGTTCAAAGTCGATAGGTACAGATACATTTGCAGTTTTTCAATACATTTATAAAACCATTATAGTAAGTACTTACTGTGCATACATTTTGATTTACGACTGCTTTACTAAAAAGTGCAAATCAATTTTAAACACAAACTTTTGAAGGCATAAAAATCGAATGCAAAGCAGAATCGATTAACGCTGGACCGCCCAACTAATTTACTATGTGCAAATTGCACCAAATCGCTTAAGCAATTAGCAACCAATCTCAACTATTTCGCTGCCCATCCGAAATTAAATGCAAATTTTTCCTTTGCATCTTCGTACTGGCAACATTAAATTTAAAATTTGAATTTCGAAAGCTCCCTCCGCCTAATTTGGCGGGAAAAGAGGCGTCGCGTGCCGGCCACGTGGCGGCGTTTCGACCAATCGCGGGTCATTGTTTTGGCAGTGACGTCATCGACCCACAGGGACTGTTCGTGGGAAATGATATATTGTTTGACACGTCGTGAGGGTGGTAATACAGATTAGATATTTTATTATTGAGAGTTCAACTTATTTTCCTTGTTAAAGTAACAAGGTTAACAAAGACGTAGGACTTTATCATTTATCATTCTCCCACGGCTTTGATCACGTATAATTTAATAAATGAATCAAGATATTTGCAAATATCCCATGATATTGCCATAAGTGAAGTTAAGCTACCTATTTTTGATGAGAAAATCTAACGGTTTCCAGGAGAATCTCTTAATTTTACTTGTACCTACATAGTACAACAAAGCTACATCTACTTAGCCCTCAAAACTACGTCCCTACATTTTTTTCCAATATCGACTCGTGCAAACAACCGCCTACAAAACTGTAAACAAAACATGCAAACTAAGGGCTGATTTGCAATATTCAGCAAATATTTGGCTACACTATTTACATGCCACCCGGCAACTTTGGCGCCCACCGAGGGACAGACGCGTAGGGGTGTCTGCCTAAATACCTAACGCCTAAGCAAACTGCGATAGCGGCTGTCAATAAGGCGAGTTTGCCGAGGAATTAAGACGGGGTGACAGGTCCTTTGGCGGCTTATTTTCGGAAGCTATTTTTGTATTATGCAAATGTCAAAAACAAACTGAAAATAAACAGTATAAGAATTATAATCACCCGCCCCGTACAGGGACATAGTATTTATTATTATTATTGTTTATCAGACAGGCAACTGTAAACAACCGTTGGGTTGCCTGTACCCCTATACAATTATCTGTATCCCTATCTCATTTATTAATCAATTTATTTGAGATTTAGGAAGAATTAATAAAACACTGTTCACCTATAGTAACAATGTAATTTTTTTAACTGGTCATTTTTAGATGCCGCACTTTAAGGAATTATGTAAAAAATATGGTTGGCGCCCACCGAGGGACTTTATGTATTACGCGGAGGTGTCTGTCTAAATACCTACCTAACACATAAACCACTACGTTAGCTGCTGTCAATAAAACAATTTTGCTAAGGAATTAGGAAGGGGTAACGTGTCCTTTTTCGCACCGGTTATTCTTCATATTCGGTCAATCTTTTTACAGGTTAGGAAATATGTTTATGAGAAAACTAGCGGATCACCCTATACAGGTGCGACCTATACCTATACCTGTCTATTAATTTGTAAAAACCGAATTCAATTACATCGCGTACGAGAGAACCTAGAGAAGAAACAGAAATGAGTATAGGGTATATCACAGTATATTATGTACAAGTTATAAGTACCTACTTAGTAGAAATCCTACCCTAACCTACACCTAAGAAATCGCCTTAATCATTACATACCACTCGTAAATGTACAGCTTTGCCTTTTTGAAATGAAGACGTCAGACGCAATAAAAATAACGTTGTTTTTAACGTTGCGTTAAAAATAACTCTCGAACATCATCAAGCTCTGACGTGACGTGGATTGATTACCTCCTTTGTTATGAAATTGGAAGCTCCATTTTTTAATAAACACAAGGAAGAATATTATTTTGAAATTACACTTGTAATGGGGGAGAAAATGTTTCTGTTTTTGTGCAATGGGTGAACAGTATTAGGGAAGCTAAACTGCTAAAAAATAAACAATTCGATATCATAATAATACTGCCATTTTACTCTTATGTTCTCATGAGACCGTATCAGTGAGCGAACTCAGAGAAGTTATATTCATTATTTGAATACTAACCTTTGCTCTTACGGTGAGAGAATACTTCGTGATGAAACCTGTGCACTTAGGCGACTATATCTGTAACCATGATCCAATCTCTCTGACCCTGGGTCGACAGGGTCACAGAGGTCAGATTGCAGTTGCGTCACTATAATTACCTGATCTGCCAAATCCTCGATCATGGTCAAGGCGGACCCCGGGCCCTCGCGCGCGGCAGCACAATCGGGTCACTAACGCCAAAATGATTATTATTTTATTTCGATATTGTGTCACTGAACTTTATTTTTAACTTTTACTCTTTGGTCGCATCCCCGATACAATAAAGTCCACTAAGTAAGTAAATTAATTGATTACACTTTTAGTAAAAACTTTTCTTATTGTCCGTCGAAACGAATCCTTATATTTTTCCTAACAACTTACATTATTACCCTCCGTAAATCGACTAACAAAGTGTCGCATGGAGAAATTATTTAAATATACTTCCGTGTAAAAGTATATTTCAGTAAAACATTTTATGTTTCGCCTTCCTAGTTCCGGGTGCTTTGACCGGCACCTTTAAGACGGTTGGTGATAGATGGCCAGATGTAACGACCCTCAAATTACAGTGTTTAACATCCTGACAGACGAAAGTGTTAAAGATTACCTCGTGCAACACTGAAGCGGCTTTCTAATGTGCTTTTATGTTGGTTTCGTAGAATCTTATCATGCGATCCGTTGTTATGTCGAATAGTTTTGACAATCATTTTTTATAAATGTAATAGATATTTTCGTATCTGTGAAAGCTACTATATTTTACGTACTATATAAAGATTTGCGAGAAACGAAAAATGAAGGATGCATATGAAACGCATACTTGTCATAGCAAAGCTACGCGCAACACGTATCTCCCTTACGTTCTTTATCCTGACTCAAAACTTTGAAACTCAAACTCAAAATTTATTTATTGAGAGTATTCAATGTCCTAACATTGAATATTTCTTTTTATAGTCAAAAAGGAGAGGGTATGATAATAGGAAGGAAACATAAAGTGACATGTTGGCCGCCCCAGGGCCGGAGCACACCCACCCCTCGCCGACAACTGCCGGACAGTGCCCGACAATAATGCCCGACTGTGTTTAGTGACATCTTTTAAATTGTCGGTAAAGTTAAAATCATTACCTACTTTCAATATTTTCAGTAATCGTTTTCGTTCTATCCTCCAATTTAAAAGAAAATAATACTCGTTTCCGATTGGTATTATTTGGTATATTGGTGGCTCCTAGTTAAGAAGTAATAAATAATTATACCGTCACGGGGTGTTCAACCAGTCTCAGAGTCCCTAACGAAAGACCTTGGTCATCCTCGCTTCGCCAATGATACTAGAAAGCCTAACGTCTGGCGAGCTCGTTGCGGTGCTAAAGTTCCATTAGCCTCAAAGTACGAAACGGTCACCCATCCAGTTACCTTCATCAGCGTGCGTTAACTTTACTGCCACTCGACCGGACCAGCTCCTAATGAAGACCTATACGTTTTCCCTAACCTTTGCACAGTCCAAAGGTGCATTGACTCCAACCGTTGATGGATCGCCGCCGAGACGAGTTCGAAATTACTCGCTTCCGTCGCGAAATTGAGCCGCTGCAGCTGAATTTACAGTGGCCTGAAATTTCAGCGCTGAAATTCTCCCACTGAAGTTTATAGTTTCAGTCTCACACTGAAATTTACGTGAGTTCGAGTATGCTTGTCAAATGCTTGTTTTATGCTGAATCGTAAACGGCTTAGGGTAATGTAGGTAGCATTTTTTTTGTGCCGGCATTCTAAAAATATTGGAGAAAAATTTGAGTATACTTACTAACATTATAAAGAGGAAATCTTTTTTTTGTTTGTATGTGTGTAAATTAGTTGTGGACCATAATGTTCAGTCATCCACCATGCCCTACCAAATTCGAAATCTTTCTAAGTACAACAAATAAAAACTGATACATTTATGTAAATAAATAGAACAACCACAATCTTGTAGGTAACTCAATATCTACTAACAAGCCGTAAAGTGCCTACTTACATCACAAATATGTGCCCGAACTTACCCCTGTTGCCTCAAGGGCGTGTCACTCCAGCACCCCAAGTTCTTGTCAAGTTGACAGCTGTCAGTTTGACAGTTGACAGGTTGAAAGGTGTGAAGCGTTCCGGTGTTTTGACGTTCATGGTGTGTGGTTGGGTGGTTCGAATATGCTTTCAGCTTTCCGGGAAATTCTATTTTTTAACGTAGGTGGGAATTGATAAAGTAAACATTAATTAAAGTGTTTGCTTTTACACGCATGTGAAACATGAAAATGTGGCATACTATTTTGATTGGATTTTCACATAGGTGCGTACATATACCATTCATGTACGTATTCATCGATAAACCATGTATGTGTTAGTAATTACACATTTATAAATCATCAATATTTATTGTTTCTATAATTAAAAAAAAAAAATTTAAGTTGTAAGCAGATAAAAGATGGTTTCATGTTAAACGCTTAGGTATTATTAGGGCTTAGTGTATTCTACATACTCTTCCCGTATTGATAAATTTAGACCTTCACATATTTAGCAAAATTGTTTCTCTATTTAATTTTAATATATTACATAAATATCTTCTACTAATTTTGTTACACGAAAAGAAAGACATTATTTCAGCTGAAATCCGTCAACTGCTAATCTACCGCCGCCGCTAACGGAAACTGACGGAAATAGCCGGAGCTGGGCGTTCCATTCTTTTGTTCCTTTTTCAAAATGAAACTTCGTTTGCTTGGAACCACTTAAATGGATTTCTTAATTTGTAAAGTTAATGAAACGTGTGTTATATTGTTTTCATGATAAGTATTATTTACTTAGCTTAAACTGTGAGGGACACCTTTGTTCAGTGGAATTAATCCGGTTTATTTCAATTCGATTTTATTCAATTTTAAGAATCGTCTCTGCGAGTGCTATAAAGTGTTACTAATCTGAAGTATTTTTTATTTTACCTGAAGCGCTATTATTTCGAGATCGATGATATTTTGCACAGGATTTGTAAAATTTTTGACATAAAAATAGAGCACTTGCAGAGCTTAAATGTCTATCGTACCAAAATAAGTTTGCTACCGAGATCTTCGACTTGCCTGAAATAGGGGACCATTTAAGGCTAACGTAATAGGACGTTATGTGGTCTTGTAATCGGCTTAACATCAAACGAACCGTGTCGCTAATGACGGACCCAAATCTTCTTTTTGTGTTGGAACATACAAAAAGAATGTTTGTGCAGTTTAGGTACTTGACGAGAGTAATACTGTGTCCAGCCCAGTATAATATTACCAATTTCGTACACTTGTATTGTAACATTGCGACTCAGTCGTAGTCACCCTATTAGAGTTCTCGGTTGGGAAAAAACGTTTTCTATTAGAAAAAGCACTGAGATCTCCAACTAGTATGCCTTACAAGCGTACCCTCACTTAAAGCGTAAAGCCCAGCTATCCGCACGAGCCGTTTTAGTTCTACCTTCATAATGCTACGCGTTGGAACGCATTACCCTGATCATTACAATCTAGACGCCTTCAAGGCTAGAGCGCATAGGCTGTTCCTAGACAGCAAGCTGCATTATGGTGAGATGACAGTGAAATGCCTGGCTAGTCTAACTTAAAGAAAAAGGACACTCAGTTTCCAGTTTTACAAAATTAGATTTCATATTCGTCGTTGGAAAAGCTCTTTTCAATTCTCTAGTTAGGCAACACGATTTACACTTCCACCTCGGGGAATTAAGCTTTTACGCACTTTCAAAAGAGTCTTTGAACTTTTTAAGTCGACGCTTTGGTCCGAAAATTCGCGCGATCGAGTCCATCGGGACCGAACCAAATGAGCCGAGTCCGACGAGATAGGGTCGAGACTAATTTTCAATTAAAACTTCATCAAACTTAAGCCGGTAACAAACTTGGGCAGCTTGGTTTAAAGTGGGAGAAAGCGCGACTCGTCCAGACTTCACACAGAAGTATAAACAATAAATTTTCCAATTTTACATCCTAATTTTGAAAATTGGGTAAACTAAACTTCAGACTAATTCAGACTAACAATATTCAGCTTCTTTCATTAAATTTTTTTTTGAGAATTGCTCTTTTTTTAGATCAGTATGATTCGACAGTAAGTGGACTGATTTGATAACAAAGTGTATATAATAAATACGTACACACTTAGGATACAATTAAATGTAACAACTTTGTCAAGAACAACCCGCCCTCTGCCACACTTTAGACCAAAAGAGACAATGATAAGATCGCAACTAACTTAGAGGACTCGCTAAAGGAGCGTTTGCGGTAAATTACTACTGTTTACTTATCTCTTGGGGAACTTTATGCGAATCGGTTCGCGGTGTGGTGCAGTGCTAGACAAAGATCACTGTAGCACAACAGCTCTTGGTTATTACGTTGGCATTCTATTTTCACTGCATTTGGATAGATTTCGTAATAAAACTATACCGAATGCTTCCGAGACTACACTTTCACAACACATAATTTTATTGAGTTTGTTACCACGGTAGTATGGAGTAAATATCTAGATAAAAACAATACTAACCGTGGTAACAGACCCGATAATATGTGTAGTGAAAGTGTAGTCAATAAACACGAAAGTCTTATAACCCGAGTTCAACGAGTCTCAGTAGATTTCTAGGCTCTGTTTAATCTATTAAAATCATCTTGGCGTTAATGTCCCGGTTGTGCTCTCGAGAACAAGAGCCCGGGGTCCGCCTTGACCATGATCCAGGATTTGGCAGGTCAGATAATTACAGTGGAGCGACTGCCATCTGACCTCCAAGACCCTGCTATCAGGGGAACCTGACCAGATTGGATCATGGTTACACATCCAGTCGCCTGAATGTGCAGGTTTCATCACGATGTTTTCTCTCACCGTAAGAGCATCGGTTACTATTCAACTAATTTACATAACTCAGAAAACAGTCATTGGTACATGGCCGGAGCGGGATTCGAACCCGGGACCTCTGGCTTACGAGTCGGATACTGTAACCGCTCGGCCACCGACGCTCTTACTCTGTATAATCTAATGTTGAGGTTAAAATGCGTGGGCACTTTTACGCCTATATACTAATACGCCAGCCTTGTGGTGCAGACTATTATGTTTTTACTGGAGCAACACGAACCCCTTCCACGGGCTTCGAGCCCATTCCCACACATATCCTAGCTCAACATCAGTGCTGCTGTCATATCAGCAAAACCTCTGGTATCACGAAGGGCGACACGTGTTTCCGACAGATCTGCCGACATGCGACGTCACGCCTTCGAGTGCAGTACGTGAAATTGGATTTTTATCCGATCCAGTCCAGGGATATTGGACGGATTGGGTTGACCCTCTTGTTATTATGAACACTGACAGTTGAGGCCTCTGTGGTACTACAAGTTGGTTGTAATTACTTGATCGCGGCGTTTTTACTTTTACCTATAGTGGCTGATTATGTCGTGTATGAAATACTGGATATGAAGGAGTGACAGAGAAGTACGATAATGTTTGAACACTGTTAATTCAACAAACATCTCTATTCTGTTCAAGAATATTAGTTAGATACGTGTATCTTATTTTTTATTGGAGGCAGGCGAACGGACAGTCCACCTGATGGAAAACGGCCACCGTCATCCAGGATATCTGCAATCTAAGAGAAATCGATTTCGCTAACATATTTTTTTTCTAAACAAATATTTGTTTAGGCGCTTTTTTGTGGATACTTAAAATGATTAATATTTTTAGCTTTGTTGAACATAATTCCCCGTGTTTTGCATTCATATCTTTTTATTCCAATATCCAACCGAATATACAAACGATAAAGCACGTAAAGGAATCCGCCTTAAAGATAGCTTGGATAGAAAATTCTGGCCGAATTTGATGGAAACATTGATAAGGCCTCAGAAAAATATATTTCCAACAATTTTATGTACTTTTCTTGTGACAACGGACAGAAAGCTACTGGGTAGAAAGTGGTAATAATAGCTATTTACGAAATGACCGTTCTTTTTCGATCGTATTTTATAAAATGTCAACGGTCATTGATATCGAAAATTTGTAGTGTAAAAGAAATAGTTTAGGTAAATCGTTTCAAGCATAACCAAGCGGCCATAACTTGATTAGATCAACTAAGCATGTAGCCTGACCATACAGAGTTTCATCGTAATCGGATATGCCAATTCCAAAAAAATTTTAAAGCGAAAACGTCAATTTCATAGGAAAATATTTAGTAGTCGGGAATAACAGATGTTGCAACCGCCTTTATTACATTTAAGCCCTACTGATTAAAACGTGTTTCAAAAGAAAGTAGACTAAAATAAATAACTTCCACAGCGAATGAAGGTGACAGCGTAGAGCTTTAAGTGACATATAATTAGAATATAATGAAATCATTAGTGCAGAATACAATTATCGCAATTCTCATTCCTTTAATTCTCCCGCTCCAGTTTGTCTTTCCGAAGTTGATTCAATCGTTCTTTTCCAAACTAAAAGAAGGAAACTGAGATTGTTCGGAACCGGGGAGTTTTTCCGAAGGCCATTCCACTTTGGCCTTTAGTTACTCAAGTCTCAAGTTACTTCGATATAAATGGATCTTTCTGAGTTTGATAGTGACTGACGGACCAATTTCCTGTTGGCTTTTCTCAAAGGTTGCGAGGAAATGCTGCTTTAAATTTTACTGAGCTTATAGTTGGCTGCGAGTGTTGGTGACGTTTATTGAGGTTTATTTAACGTTACTGTGACAAAGTATAACTGAATAAGCTAGAGTGAGCGTCAACTAATTTTATTCATATTTATTGCTGCTTCTCATCTCTACATTTCATCAGAATGGTAAAAGTGAGATTTTAGTTGGCTTTCAAACTTGAATTGTGATTTAATTAGAAACGGGGTCTCGGGCCACCCCGCTTAGTACCCTGGGCATGCCAAGCTTTTCTTTAATCATATAAGGAGGTAAAATACTTTTACAGACACTAGCTTCTGATTAAACAGCATAATATCAGGTCACGATCTATATATATTTGAGATGAGCTAAAAAAAGGGCAGTATTTGTCGCCGCTTACAAACTGTATGCGTCGTACCCCCATAGTCACCTCGTAGCAACCGGACAGACGAAGCGGGTTCGGCGCGACGACTGTGCGGGTGCGACACGACTACTGTGCGGTGCTAATGAGGGCGCTACAATTAAGAATAATACTTACGATTTCTGTCATTACTTCTAATGACAATTATTATGATATGTATATAGGGAATCAAATTTTGTAACAAATCGTACAGAAATCGTATGCATCTGTATGCTGAAGCTGAAGTTCGATTAGCCTCATGTACGAAACGCTCACCCATCCATTTCACTGAAATAGCAATGATATGTATGATATGTATGTATGTATGGCTGCTGGCTGATATCAATAGTCAATGTATTTATTGCTTTATGTGATTATACAGGTCTTACAGTTTCTATTGTAGACACTTAAGTCATGAAACCCATATGGATATTGAATTGCTGACTTACCCGCCATTCATGAGATTATATAGGTGGTACAGTTTTTATTGTAGGTACTTATGAAACCCATGTGGGTATTGATGATGATGACTTACCTTCCATTTTCGTCAACAGCGCGAGGGAGCGGCGCGCAGCGATGCGGAGCGCGAGCGGCGCGCGCGCGGCGACTGGGAGGCGCGCGCCTGCGCCGCCGAGGGCGACGCCGCGCGGCTGGCCGGGAAGCTGCACGCGGCGCAGCGCGAGATCGCAAGGTAAGAGTTTCATCGAAGTGTAGAATAACATCAGTCTGTTTCATGAAGTAGAGAATAACATCAGGCGTCAGTCGCCTCACAAATCACAAGGTTTTTACTGGGTCGGCAACGCGTGGGTGATGACCCTGGTATGGCTGCGGTGACTGCTTACTATCAGGCGGGCCTTTTGCCACCTTAGCGGTATAAAAAAAATCAGGTGATCAGCAATTTTGCTGTCAGGAATTTAACAATAAGGCACGTGTATAAATGTGTATAAGACTATAAAAGTTCTTTCAACGAAGTGTTACATTATGTACACGGTAGATGGCGTTGTGCGTCGATTAGAATGCGCTAACTGAACAACTACGACGACGACCTAGGTCGCTCGTGTATTTCGTACAATCTCAGCAGCTCCGTTCACCAGCTTTAGTTGAACTGACTAAACGCCAGTTTGTATGGCTTTAGGTATGAGAATATAGTGTGACACCATGCCGCTCTAAGCCGAATCTCGGCCGTAGCACGGTCAAATAATATCCCATGTATTTAGTATCGACACGCTCATGATATACCGAGGGGCCACCGAGTAGCGGCTGAGCTCAAAACTTGGTTACCCCTATGTATAGAATGCGCCTGTCCATACAAAATAGATTACTTGACCGAACTGTGGTCAAGACTCGATGCAACGTGAGGCATCCTTAATTCATACATATTTAACTACATATGCTCAAAGGCAGTATGAAAATCAATCCGCATACATGTACAATTTTATTAATAAAGGGCTTGACATATATCCTAGAATATATCATGACTGTAAGACTGTTTTAACAAAATGGTTAAAATCTAAATCATATGAAGAAATCGAATCTCTCTTATTAAGAAATAGGTAAATATAACCAAACAAACACATGAACGCTCTTTCTCACAGACACACACACACACACACACACACACACACACACACACACACACACACACACACACACACACACACACACACACACACACACATATACTTACTAATATAACTTGCATGCAGTCACAGGATTTTTCTAAATTCTTTTTTGAGAAATTGAGTACTATCCTACTTAATAAATTGTTTAATGGTATAGAAGAGCGGGCACACCTAACACAGGCAAATATACATATTGCTTACCAGGCGTGTCCAACACCGATTATGTACCCTAGATTAAGTAAAGGAAAATAAAAATTTATTTATTTATTATTTATTATTTATACCTCTCGGTATACATACAGAGCCTCGTGCGCGCTGTACTTGCGGAGAGTTCTTTCCACGCGCATTTTCTTGACTCTACATTATATCCTTGTCTTTTCAAGATCACAGTAAAGTGCGTTCGGCTTCTTGATCGTCACATCCGGTTTTGCTATTGCTCTTCCAGTTAAACAAACGCATTTTTCTTCATACAACAAATTCATCATTTCTTTATCCAAAGCAAAAACCATATCCACACCGCGGCTTCATAATTTCATGAAGCTCTCGCCAAAAATATCATCCGCCAACGCAATCAAAAAAGGAAAATGCTCGCATTGTCAACGGACAAATCGAATAACATTGTTAAACGTGTTATTTGACTGACAGTATCACACCGTAACGAGTTTGCGGGTACGAGGAAACGCGGGTAGTTATTAAAAACCGTTGGCAGTGTTTAAAATATGAAATTATTGAACTACCCACATTCTGGGATTGGACAGTGGGATAAAATTGCTGAATAAACAACGCATGTGAATTAATGAAGCCATTCCAATTGGAATTTACGTTTTGATTGCGTATCGATATCGATAATGTGTCGATAACCGAGTGTTTCGATTTAATTTAATGAGCCGTTAAAATCGCGAGCACGGCGGCGGTTAATGGCCGTTTAATGTTGTCGGTCTGTTTGTGATATATATTCTGTACCTTTACTAGTTATCGTAGATAAGACTGGTACATGATGTAGGTACCTACCTAATTAAAAGTCATCCAAACTCCCTTCCTTGTAAGCAATGAAACATTCAAGAGACATATTCTGCTGTGGTAGAAAACAAAAAAGGTACGAAATTGCTTATTTTGCTTATCGGGCTTACAGTCACGCTTTTTCTTGACTGCTATTTGTTATAAAGTAGCCGCTATTTGCGCTAAAAACTGTCCTTTCGCACACGAATAAAACAAATACACTTTCAAAATAAAGCTCCCCCACAAGTACTTACCACAATATCCTCAATAAAAACAGTAAGTCGGTCCGTCCAAAAAAATCCTCAAAACAAACATTGGGTATACCTACCGTACTTACCTTAATAATCTCCTTACGTCTCCCTTTAGGCTTTATACTCTCTCGTTTCCTGACGAATTCAATTCCCCAACGTGAGTTGGTCCAGCTGGGTTTTCCCACAGGCCATGATTGACACCGGATACGCCCGGGGCCTCTCGGCTGACTGGCTCGGCCCCAGCAATGGTGTCATCGAAAATGATTAGGGTGCAGAGAAATTCAATATTAATTTGTATTCCAATTTGTGTTTTACCTGGCATTTAATGGAGCTGTTTCGATGTACGGGGCGGGTTATTGTTTGTTTTTATGAGTAGGTAGTTCAATGAGTAGGTAGGTATCTCAAAACCTCCTTAGGCAGCGGTAACCACTGATCGCTTCCCATCAGATAGCCCGCTTAGCTCTTTGCTTACCGTACAACATCAAAATATAGTAATGGACACACTGGGCGAATTATTAAAGCAAAAGGTACTTTACCCTTTTGTTGAAACTTTTTGTTGGTTCTTAGTAAAGAACCTTTTTTCAGAATTGAATGGAAAAAAATACATAAAAACGTAGCTATACCTAAAATTGAATATAGTATACATCGTGAAGCACTCTTGTAATCCTATCGCAGGGCCGGATATCTAATACATCTTGGGAGCAGACGCTGTCCATTGGCAATCGGACCCTTGCATTTACCAAGTCGTCTATCTAATAAATAGCCAATAAGCCGTTCGAAAAAATTCCAATTTCAATTCGTACCCGGGCAAATTGGGTCAAATCCATAACGGCCCGGGCGCGTAAATCCCGAAGTTCGTATTTCGAAAGTTACGGCCCATCGACCAATCGGACGGGCGCTTATCGCCGCCCAATGACACGGGCCCGATTACGCCCGCCAACCGTAAATTCAAAATTCGAACTCAAGTTCGTTAATTACCCGAGCGCGTATCGCACGATCGGGCCGATTCCAATTTCGAAGATTGCGATTAATTACTTACCTGTAAATTTTTCACCCGCGTGGACTAGATTTTGCAATTGCATTATCGTCGTCAACTTGTTCTTTGGATTCTTGGAATTTATATGGTATAGAGATACCACGATTTCAGGTTGCTTAGACAGATTGCGAAAAAATTAGTACACTAAATTTATTTTACTGGCTTTATAATAAACTATTGAGTATTTTATAACCTTAATAAGCCGCCTTTGTTATTGTACACCTTGGGTGTCTGTCACTTTGGTGTCAACGTCTACTTCGTCAAATGTTTGCACATTAGACAAGATTCATAATTCCATGAAGGAGGGCGCTAGGTTATTTTCCGAAACGTCATTATTCTAAACGTTTTTTAAATTATTTTTCCGTCACGTTCCTTATTATCCAAGTCGCATTGCTGGCGGCATTCGAACTCTGTCACAGAATACTACATGCTTCCGGTGTTGTTACATAAAACGCAGAACTAGCGCCTCAATTGACAGGTCACCTCTGTCCCGGTAAAAACTCGCTTTAAAAGCGAGGACTTCGAGAAGCTAGTACAAATGTATGGTGGTACATAGAGGTATAGTGCTCGTACAGATGGACGTAGGCCTCCAACGGCTTCATTTGATCGATGGAGGCCGACGACCTGCAATCGAGTGATTGTCCTGTAGCTGAAATGTTACGTAGTGAAAAATTCACTCTACTTGCATTCTGAACTATTTTTACTACCTGAATTACTCTACTTCTACTGTGTTTTGCGTGTAATGGAGAAAGGATGCAAGACTGCAAAGTTTCGTTAAAATCCTTTCAATTGTTTTGGCATAATAGAGTAAAAAACATCCATCCCACACTATTCCTACATACCCTCGCATTTATAATTTAAAATTAAGTTTTGCGGGATTAGAGTTAATTGTGATCAAAATTCCTAATAAAAAAGTTACCATGTTAAGTAACATCCAACCAACCCAGCGATCACTGCCAAAACGCAGTTCCAACTTGTAACCCATCCAATTCCGGCGTCACCCCACCGCCGTCCCATTCGGACCCCAGTCACGTCGCCAGTGCGGTAGGCCCTGGTTCTATTCCCGAGTGGGGCAAAACGCACTACGGGCCTATTTGTATGGCGCCGACGCAACTAGATCGATTTATAAAACTTATGCGCACCGATATGAAAGGGAATCTTGTATATTCATTTCGGTGATAAATTGAGGGGATGTATGTGTGGAATGCCTAAGCGGCTTTGTTTAGGATATTATGTGCGATAGGAGGGAAATGATGGGCACCTTCAGTGTTCCTATTATGTTCATCATAGCGTGTATTTAAAACAAGTAGACTTGGTCTTCACGTTAACATTAAAATATGTAATGGTAGTTATTTTGCTCTAGTACATATTTATAAATGATATCTTTTTGGTAAAGTCTTAGTGGTACCGCCTATTGGTGGTAAAGAGTAAAAAAACAATTTTTTGTAAAACAAGTACATTATTACAAATGATAACGTCACCATAAACAATAAAGTCAGAAACCAGTATCTAGAAGGAACAACACCAACATAATTGTTTAAAATAACACAGTCCTTAAAGATTATAACTTACAAGTGCATGAATCACAAATTTTATCTCCCTACCCTAATGAAACGAGGCATCGAATACAGCATTTTATGTTGTCGTATCTTAGTGCACTTATGAAGAGATTAGACCACATGTGTTGGTAATAACGTTGTTATGAATGAGTTTAAAAATATTGACATGGGTATCAATGCAGAATAACAAAATAATCATCCCAAATACCACATCAAAGGAGTAAATAAAGAGAAAAAGCTAAAATACGGTACCAATACTATACTAGTAGAGGTATATAGTTTAGACAATTTGCCTGTGACAGGTGGTTCAACCTCTAAACCGATATTGATGGGCTTTGCGGTTGATCCGTGGAAACAACTCGTAGGGGAGCGAACTAACATTGGAATTGATCTTTTCAACTGTCCTTCAACTGTTCCATCAATGCCAATCGATTTAAAAAGATGAACAGTTCAAAAAGTCTGATAATAACTATACAATTTTGTAAAGTCATGCCTTTAGTTATTGATTACAGATTATGGCGCGCCATATGCGAATATGCCACGTTGTGGTATCAATATTCATAAGGGCAAATCGGGAATCGATCCGATGCTCTGCATTGCATAGGCGATTTGCTACTGCCATTTTAGAATAATCTCAATTCAGCACAATGATTTTATATGTTATTTGTAATTCGCATTCCTGTCTGGATAGTGTCTATTCATTCTGACCTTAAAGGCGCAGTATATATTGATCGGGAAATAGCCACTGACAGAGCGTTCCACTCCTTGGTGGCTGACTCATATTTTTAATAAATAATATCAAAAATGCACACATGTTTCCTATATACACACAAAATATTTACTCTATCCTGAACATAGTTATCTAAATATAATTATCATAGTACGTGTTTTGTAAAAATTGTGCCTACCACACCTGTCCTACTAGCTGTTACATATCTACTGAGTCTAGATATATTTGGATCAATTTGATATCTATCTATCTAAACATCCTAGACTTTATTATGTTAGACAACTAAACATACAACAATTCAACTGCACCATTCATTCCAGGAAAGTTTTAAATTTCACCGAAATAATTTCAAATGGGAGGGAAAAAATAACAAGGAGCCATCTTGCAAGCACTCAGTGTCTGCTTTCAGGCTGAGACAATCACAGGGCGAGAAGAGACGGGAAGCGAGAGGGTGCCAGCATTCATTACGAAGAGGTATCAAGTTACTATGATGTCTCCATTTGATCGTTTCTTTGGAAGCCCTGCAACTTTTCTTTTGGTTAGGAATAATTAGGCAACTATGCTTAAAGTACTTTTAGATAAGACCACGGTTTTGAAACTTTCCATAAAATCAAGGAACTACCTACACTTTAACCTTTTTAATAATTGAAAGAGAAATTTTTACATCGATGTCACCTTTAAACTCTTTGATGTCCGGTTGCCGCAGGAAATATATTGCCCGGTTGATATTTTATTCTCGTACAAATGTATTAATTATAGACATATTGCCAACAGGACGATCAATTTGAGAACCTACTTAGTAGATTGACGTGGATTTTCTATAATATTCTACAAAACTTATTCACTTAGAATTAAATAAATAAATAAATAAAAATAAATATTCACGGACAAATTTACACAGCGCCATCAAGCCCCAAACTAAGCAAAGCTTGTGCTATGGGTGCTAGATAACTACTTAAATACTTTTAAATACATACTTATTATACATAGAACACCCAGACCCGTAACAGAAATTAAAATTCATAATTTCAATTTCTGCCCGGCCGGGAATCGAACCCGGGACCTCTTGCATGGCAGACCTGCATGTTGACCACTGAACCACTCAGGTCGTCAATTCAATTATTTTGACATCTTCTCATCTAATTGTCGTATAACTGGCATATTCTATGAAAAGATTTCAATTTTAGATCACTGTTAGTTCCCCATCGCGCAGGACACATCGGGTGCGCCGTAAAAATAATCTCGAAATCAGAGTGATTATCTTCACGCCACTTCATGGTATTAAATTCCATCCCCCTCTGTCACTTGGGGTGTGAGTGGGAGGACTGTATCGGTGTCTTATTATTTTTAGTCGAGTGCTCGCGAGAAATGATCCAATGCTTCTTTTAAAATGTTCGAGTTCATTTTATGACTGAATATTCATTCCAATTTAATGTACGTCTTTAGTTTTTGCTTGAATTTTTTTATGATCCTGCTTTGTTTTTCTTACGGAATAAAACTATTGTCATTATCTATTCGTATGTTATCTATTTATAATCATAATAGATTTATGCGATCCCTAGTATCTTGGTCAGAGGTATCTAGTGATTGTAAAACACCTCGAAACTTATCCTCACTTACAACATCATCTCAAACAATTTCAAATTCCATAACTGTGCTTCTGAAGCTCGCTAAACTTGAACGATAATCGAAAATGCCGCGAGTTCCTCTATCATCCGTTCGTCTCGCATCCGACTATTCTGCTCCTTACTCCCGTTTATTATTTATAAGTTTTACGAGCTAGGGGGCTTGGGCCCCCATAAATAGCTGTGGATAAGGTCGGGGATCCCGTGGAAGTTCATGGCTACCGCGCGCCTGAAACTTTATTGTGTTGAGACTTGGAGACTGGAAAAAAGGCGTTATTTCACACGTTGCGGAGATGGTGGGTGGTGTGTTTGCTTGAAATAAAAGCTTGAGGAAATTCTTTAATTTGGTGTTGAAGTTTTATATTAGTTTCAGTGTAAACGTAATAATATCTTATTATATATTTATTAATACACTACGTGACCGTTAAACAAAACAATATCGTTAAAGGAAGCTTTTGAACTTTCTTGAAGCCTCAATTCAACAAGAATTCAAAAGGAAGAACTTCTATTCATCAATAAATATTCATTAACAACACTTTATGATAATTACCATTTTCAATTTAAAAACACTTGCCCTTAACACCATTCAGTTTCTCAAACATTGCATTACGAACAGATGTTAGTAATATCCTGCCTGTTATAGCCCGAGTCAATACAGAGTGTACGCACAAACGGTAATATCCATTTGTCCTGGAGCTATTTCAGTCAACATTCACTCCTGGATGCATTCCTCATTACTAACTGTAATTGGTTATATTTCTCAACGAACCAAGCGATTTGTATTCGTTTAGAAATCTATTTTGGTCAGATAGTGTTTCAAATGTTATTGGTTAAGCACTTTGTTTAATGGCTGTTTTGTTTGAGGTGTTTCTAGCTTGAGTATGTTTCTTTTATTATTGTTATGTTACTACTTAATATACAATTACTCAATGCATATTAATTTCATTTTAATGTGAGTATAACGTAATCTAAAAATGCTTTAACTTTCCGCATTTACAAGGCTATTATAAGTGCTTTGGCTGTGATGATCTTGATGATGATGATGATTAAGTGCTTTAGGTTCCAATTTAGAATCGTCAATTTTATAAAAAACGCAATCCGTTTATAAGCGGATATACTCGTAAATCACAGTAAAATGTCCTCTCTTTTTCAAAAACATTGTCAAGTGTACCTAACTACCCACTCTATATCTCCATTATTTTTTGTTTCAAATATTTACATCTGCAAAATAACGAAGACTATTTTGATTTCTCTTACACTTCATTAATTTCAGCTTATTAAAACCTACACTGTATGTAATCGGCTCTTGTCATCTCTACTCACTTACACGTACCAGAGAGGGGTGCGGGGTGCAATATACAGCTCTTTTATTAACCCAGCTCAGGGCTGTGTACTGGTAGATTGCGATTACGATCCAGCTACTTTCATGTCCAGCTTTGTTCTCGTAGAACAGGGTGGCTTGATGAAACAAAGCAGATATCATATTTCTAGTATTGTTATTAGTAATGTTGTAACACGATGAAAATCAAACTGACTTTCAGTAATCACAATCGACTTTTAGAAACATAGTCTGTCTTAAGAAAACGGCAAATTAAAAAACAATTAGTTATTTTAATATTCGTAAGCACAATAAAATTATTATTAGATTATAATAGGAACCATCCATGGCAGCATTAAAAATTATGATTTATCTAGCTTTACCTTGTTTGCTGCTGCTTTTGCAGCGAGTAATGCAAATGGGTGATAGTTGTCAATGAAAATCAAATAAAAATTGCAATAATTGTCGTGTCCCGTTTACTAATTTACAAAATTGTATTCATTTGTTACTAACCTTATTCCATATGGAAAAGGCATTTACATCTGCTGTCTGTGAAGTCGTATCGCTGTACCATTTTGAATCTTAAGGTTATTGTTATAAAAACGTGACGAATCAAGTTTCCAATGTACCAAGTTGGTGCAAATAAAACTGGTGGATTCATCAATTTAATTTTGCAGTCTGCCATTGACTTTCTTGTCATTCGATTTTGAACTTTTACTGTTTGCAATAAAGATAGAGATTTTGATTAAAACTCTCCCAGCGATTGAAGGTTGAATACTTGTTTTCAGTTCTTAGCTAGCTGTAACATGGATTGCAATTATCTCCCAGTGTGGAATGTTTGAAGTGCATGCTATTTCGGACTCTCTCAGTTCTAGTTAACTTTGTTACTGATCTTATTTTGTACTTATAGTTGGAACTGTAATATAATTAGCTTTACAGATTCATTGATATTCTTAGTATGAATGCGTTTGTAGGGACATTCATGCCTTTAAATACACTACTAGGCTCCTGCCGACTACTCGCATGTTATTATTATAAGGAGTAGTGTTACCTGTTGTGAATTTTTACCGTGTTGGAGACCTCCAAGCCTTCTCGGACGTTCACGTCTTGTGTACGGAGAAAGAGCAGACAATGTATGTAATGGAAAACACCAATATCCCCTGTAGCATCGATGACTCAAATAAATAAATATCTTATCCAAGAAACTAAAGTCTAAAATTACACCGTACTTTAGTTAAATTTAAAAGTACCTATGATAAAATATGAATAGATCAATTTCAAGTCATTTTCAGTTTCCCCACGGTTTCACTCGCGTACATTTCGAAACTCAGAGAACAATATTTTTCATCCAAACTTACGCGAGTCTTTTTACCGTGCACGTGCAAGTTGTGGAATGAGCTCCCCCTCCTCCTTCTTGTCTTTCCTTTGCACGATAGGGTTCTTCAAAAGGCATGTCTACAGGTACCTTTAAGGCCGACACCGCATCCGCTCCCCTTAGATTTCAGATGTCCTGGACGACGGTGGCCGCTTTCCATCAGGTGGACTCCATGTGCCTCCCTAGGCAACAAAAAAAAGTTTCACAGCGCGCAATTTTTGTCCTTTTTACACACACTCACAGCGACAGGCTTCACAACCTACCAGCGGATTCTTAGACCCACACCTCCGAAGTATTCAAAATTGGCACAACCTTCAAGAATCCCGATGGCTCTCAACCGGCGCCATTCGTAACGACGTCTCCAACCAATAAAACAGTCTTAAAAGCAACGTTATTTGTTAGATGGAGTAAAATTTAAATTCCCGTAACTTTTACTGCGGACGCGGGGCTGGGAGGGCGTGGCCGGATAAATCCTGCAGGCTGGTGCATCTTCATCTGAGGCTCCTACTCGGGAAACTCGAGTCTTTGTAAAACGAGTATCATTCATAAAGTTGGTATTTCAAACTATTTGGTTACATTAGAAAAGAACGGGGAACTAGACTCTTTGTAAAATGAGTTTCATTTATAAGGTTGGTACATCAATCTCTTTGGTTTCATTAGTAAAGAAAAAGATAAAACAATCGAGTGCGACAATGATAAAAATTACCGTGAGGGGGGTCAGTAGTCTTGTTTTCAATATAGTTTCCCTATTGGTGGCATGTTAGTTCCTTTTTATGCCACAATTATTTTTATCGTTGGCGCTCTTTAATAAGCATACGAGAAGAGTTGTAAACATTATTGTGGAAGTTCCAGATTAAATATATTATTCCTTTTCCTTAGTAATAGATATTACAAATGAGAAGTTCCTTTGATCCTATCTTTTAGAGCCTCCAGAGAAAACAAGTTGTTTTGTAGCTTCATGTAATTATAAGAGCTGTGTCATAGTTGCAGTTTTTATTACGTCGTTAACACCATAACTACGGTTTCTGCTTTGATCAGCGATATTTAGCATTTGTATCTCACTATTCAGTCTAGTCATTTCAATCGTATTGTTTTCATTTGGCTCTTGGTCCCATTCTTACAATTACCAACTTACATTTAGTTAAAAAATAAGTCCCATATGCATAATCTTGTTTCGAGATTCAATAGTAACCGAAGGATTATAAACGCAGGGTAAACACTATAAACATCCCCAATTTTACAACCTGCAGGGGTGGGTCGCATTTGCATACAATGTGATTACAATTTAAATGTGAACCGATTTCAGTTTATAAGACAGTTTAAAGGTAAAATTAACTCGCATACGTAGTTCACTGTAACACCTTATTTTCGAGGGAACAGCATACTGGCTTACGAAATTTAAACTATTGGGAATTTTCGGTAAGTTACGGTTTTTGTATTTGATATGGCATTGAAAAGGTTAAAGCACAATTAATTCACGTACCTACGTGCATACATAACGTCACGCAATTTCCCGCAGGGGTAGACAAAAAGTGGCAAAGCAAGTGGAACAACCAATTGCTACGGTTCTGACAAACCTTTCTCCCTTTGTTCACATTCATCAACCTGTTCATACATACCCGTCGATTTATGGTACGTACTCTTGACCTGATTAGGGTCCTGGCGTACGTGAGACGTCTCGAATTCGAATCCATACATGTGGCCATACATGGCGGCAATGTTTTTTTGCTGAGTTATTTACATTAGTTGGTCACTGACTCTTGAACCGACCTTTATTAAATATACTTCCTTTTTATATAAAATTTGTATGTGCTATAACGGTTTCCTTATTAAATACCTAAAAGAATACAAAAGCGAAGCAAATGTCAACCAAGGAACTAAAACGTGAATATTTTTCTCGCTCACGTTTGAATTCCGTACACAGTAAAAGATAGTCTTTAAACGAAATAGAATATTCTTGCAGGCATTAGGGGTACATATCATGCAGTTCTATCTAGTAGGTTTCAAGCTGTACGCTAAACGCTGAGACATCTCGGCCAGATTGCACCGCCTCTTGAGTCACGTTCGTCTGTCAACGTCTTGCTTCGCAGCCTGCCAGAAAATATTCCGTGAAAATGTTTTTCTTTTCGCGTCTGCGGGTAGAAGGATCAGACGTGGCTGTGGTTGGAAGGTACTCGCGTATATGATGGATTTCATGATATTTCGAGAATTGGAGGTTGCGTTTGTGCGTTGTGGAGGGGAATATAAACCTGCTAACTATGTCAAAATGTTTAGTAATTGTAAAAAAGGTACCTACTTTATAAATATAAAAAGTTTTTTTTTTATTGTAAAATGAACGACCTCGGTTATGTTCGATCAAACACTGACGTAGGTATATTAAACATATAAGATGATATTAAGATGACCGTCGAAAACGACGGCCATTACTTCCAGCCGCTGAATGGCGAGGTAATAACTCGATCCAGCGAAGCTCACAGCCACAGCTGTTACTTATGAACTGCCTTGTCTACTGATGTCTCTCTAACGAGATTATATTACGCTAGTACATTACTTAGAACCGTATTAGAGAGGACAGGCAGGACAGGGAGGCCAGCAGGTCCAGCAAAGGCTGATCATTATGTTGGTAGTGATGACTTATGCTAAAAATATGATTTGATATCTAGTTCTAATGATAGAATAGTGTGCAGAGGTAAAATAAAACATATTAATTCTTAAAATTTGCTGAGTGACATCAGTTCATCATATTGATCAAATTACATATTATTTTGATATGTAGATATGATTTAGTAGTTGCTGAGATGAAATTACATTAAACAAAGAAACTATTGAGTTCTTTACAATTGCAGTGAGGACTAGAAGTTAAATAGTAGGTAAATGCTAACCATCAGGCGGGTCGTAAGGTTGCACCGTCTAGAGATTTAAAAAAATTTATCTAAAAAAGAACGCCTACATAAGTTGTCGAAAGAAACAAAGGTCAAAAAACAGCTACAAACTACCGCCCACCGCTGATCGGTCGACGCAGTCAGTGTACCCGATATAAACAGCGTAGGTCGTGGCTGGGGCGCCTGCAGAATACAAATCAGAAGGGGAAGACACCCGTATATCAGTTCACTTTCGATTCAAGGTACAACACGTGGGCTCTTCGAGGAAATTGGTGCACGTGAAGTGAAACGAGATGAAATTGAATTAGTCGATACGTTTAATGTTTGCGATGAATCTGATGGATGAATGGATTAATCTCCACTCTTTACGGATAATGTGAATGTGACTCAGCGTCTCTCCTTTCGTCGTGTTTAAGATTAAACTACTGATGAATTTTGGAGATATAACTTTTGATAAAGGATATGTGCACTTTTTACTGAAAGACTATACAATCAACCAAGCAAATCATTTATTCAATGTTGGTATGCAAAACATACTTATTGAACGTTATTAAAAAGTAAATTGAACATTAATATCAAATAATTATTTGTCCTTTAAATCGGAACAAAACAACATAGAGGAAAAATTTACTTTACGTTAGTAAATAAGAATATTATTGCTTCCTCTTCCTTTATGCACAACAAACGCCAGAAATATTTCATGCGGTAAAAAAGGTAAGGTGTCAATATCCTATACAGGCGACTCCTCAGGCTTGACAAAGTCCATTCATCGGTTAAAATTAAAATCGTATTACATTCAAATGCCTCCAACTACTGATTGCACTTACTTAATCCATAAATATTTCACGTTCGGTACACAACCATTACAACAATTTTCTTTTTTCAAAGGTTTGCTATAGACAACTGATATTTTTCAAAGGCACCAAAAGCAAATCCCACTATTCTCGTGGACTCTTCCACGGTTGTGGGAAACCAATAAAGCTTTTAGTTAATCTCCTTTGGACCGACGGGTGTTAGATGTTCAAAGGACAGTATTAGACAAGAAGGTGTTACGTTCAATCCCCGGGCTAGACGTTTTCGGAAATCGATCGGTATTAGCTTTAATTGGATTTGCTGTGATTTGTTTGTTGTTTATTTTTTGGGGATTTTCGTTTCTTACTTTGCTTGTATCTTAAGTCGCTAGGTAGAACTTCGTAATCGGGTTGTTATTTACTTCTTGACGAGTACCTAATCATTGAAATGACTTCTTATAGTAAATAAATACCTACAATGTATAAATATTAATCTCACACAGGGTACGAAATTTTCTGACATACTGTGCCTACATAAATTTATTTCCTCTTATGTTTCTCAAAAGGCAATTTACAAAGGCTTTCGACGCATGTTTATTCAGATTTCACATTTCTCTGGCATATTTTCTTTTATCTTTGGAGCCAGAAACTTCATTAATCATTCATGCAACGGCCAAGTTTCAATTAAAACCGAACGAAAATTCAGGACAATTTAATATTTGCAACAATGCTCCAGCCATCACAATGCTCCTTATCTCAGGGAGTGAATGGGCGAATGAGTGAGTGAATGATAATGAGACGCAAGAATGAGGCAGCAAGAGGGAGAGGAGTGGGGCAAGGGATTGCGTTGGGCCGCCCAAGAGTGATGCTGAAAAGAAGGGCTTTGGTTTAAACGTGAAGATTCGGATGCTTTAAATAAGTTACTAGAGGTGTAAGCGATATTAAATGGCCAGCATTGAATTGGTCTGGAGTGCTCTCGTGTTTTACGATTAGTGAATCTATTACACGCTCAGATTTTGAACGTTTGTGTTTCAAAATCTGCTGATTAATAAATTACTTACATTATATTACATTCGTTACAAAGTCATTGTCAATTGCTTTTTCTTTTCGTCGAGAAAAAATTATATAATCTAATTATAAAATCGTGATATGTCCAACAGATATTAGCGACTACCTTTGCAAATTTTGTTCTTCCTTTGCCCATCTCGATAGAGAGGCTGCATCCTTAATGTTGGTCCACTTCTTCTGTTTCTTTTAATGTATTAACGGTAATTCAAAATTTTCCATGAATTATGTCGTACGAGTTTGGTTCGGTCTTGTCTCATTGCAGCCCTACGAAAGAATGAAAAGCACGGGAGGTAAGCATAATATTGTGCCTCGCTGCGTGCCTCCCGCGCCTTTGACGTGACGGCGCGCGGAATGGCTAGCAACGTGACAATGTTTACCTTTATTTTCAGTGCCCTGCGTGGCTTTGTAGGTACCATTTTTACATTGCTCACAAGAAAATATTTTTCACGTTTTAGCTTAGAAAAATAGTATTGTATTATTTTCTTGTATTTTTTTATCACCGTCCTCGTTATATGTAGGTAATGTTATTGTTTCTGTCTATATGCTGTTTTCGTATAATATGATGTCCAGTTCACGTTCGTTAATTTTTTTGATATTTAATCCAGAGTTAATATAATAAACAATTAGTTTTTGTCGGAACTTATTATGTCATTATTCTCATGTAATCAATAAAGAATTTATATATCTATCTAATATCCTTAAACAAACGGTGTTTCTATTTGGAGGCACCAAATAGAAACACCATACCGCATTCTTATTTAACTATAACTATAAACATTTTCTCCGTTACTCCGCATAAAGCCAACGCAAACCCTGACCTAACAGAATGCACCCCTCAAGAAATCAGCGTGCATTCCCCCGCCTCCTCCAAGATATATGATTTTAATAATCGGCAAGATTACGCCAAGGAGGGCCCCGGGTCCTCAAGCACTCAGCGTCCCTCAGAGGGCCCTGTCTGTCTTGAGAAATTGTCCCGGAGCTATTTCATTTGTGAGGACCACTTGATATATGCCAGCAGTTTTTTGTATATTCTACAAGGACCTTTTTAGTGTCAGTATTCCTTTTATTCGAGGGTGAGTTGGCAGTGTGGCCTGTATTTGGGTTGTAGTCATTGTTATGGCCTACTGAATTTTTTTCACTACTTGTGATTTAAATCAGTAAGATAAGATCGCCCTTTGTACTGTTACCATATATTTTGTATCTGTGTAGGTGTCCTTTGGTGTGTAAATAAAGAGTTTTGTATTGTATCTCTGATCAGGTATTTTAAATACGAACTAGTACTATAAATACGTGTTTACTTTACTTTGTTTATCTGTCTGTCCGTCTGGTGCATTTTCACATCAAAACGGCTGAAGATATTTGGATAATATTATTTTGGATTTTAATTATATTCTCTTAGATTAATGATGATCTTAATAGAAGACCCATCATAATACACACACACGTCACAGCACCACCTTGTTCGAAACTTCAATCAGTTCACGGCACCGCACTCTGACGTCATAATTAATATCCCGCTTTAATCTTGTGACGTCATCTCTCAAGATGGCGACAAGAACCGCGCAAGTGACGAGTGTGCCTGCAACTGTTGCAGTGGTTTGATAATAAACGACGACCTGGGAGGTTATTAGTTCCAGTCTGTGTCAAAGCTAATGTTTATGTTGTAATTGTGAGTTTAATTTAAAATTGAGGGTAGAACTAAATGAATTTGTTAACTCTTTTTCCCATGAGAAAATTACTTTCTATGAGTAGTAACACGAAGTCTATCTACCTTAACTTTTCTGAAAAAGAAAGCCCAAATAGAACGAGTAACATTTAAAAAGTTAAAGTACTGACCCTAATAATTTAGACAAACGAATAAAAAACTATTGTAAATTACCAAATCATACAAGCGAATGTTCCGCAAATGTAGTTAAAACTAACATCTGTTTTTACCCCATTCCCTATGCCACAGAGCGCGGTTCCGGCAGACAACGCGAAATTAATTTATCCTCCTGTCTCTGCTCCGCCTCGCGCTAATTTTATAACACCCTCTATGGCTTTGTTCTAGCGCCAGAACATCGTCATAATTTCGAGTAAACACACGAGATGTACCTATTGTACACTACTTGTACACTACGAACTTACCAGCAAAAATAAAACTGTTATATACATGGAATAGAATGGGGCCTAAAATTTATCCTTGTGGTACACCTTTCTTATAGTTTCTTTGTTTACCTAAGTGATTTTTTCCTGTAAATTTCCAGTAGGGAATTTCAACTGTAAGTTGTCATTATTTTAATTAGTAACCTGTTTAACACATATCGTTTTAATAACGATGTTATGAATTGAATGAACGCAGTATCAAAAACTAAATCCACAGATAATAATACCAACGCCAGTACCAAATCTCCACAACATAATAATTGATACAAATTAAAGTTGTGAAGGACCTGTAAAGGTGGTGATGGATGTCAAAATTTTATCATCTTCAAAACATAACATTCGGAAGTTGTTTTATGCAACCCACACTTATCGTTAGCGTTGTGGTGTCACGGCTGACTGAAGCGCTCAAAGGATGCATACAAATTTTATTACGGTGTCCAAAGTCGAGTAATATAAATATTTAACATTTAAACTCGGTCTAGTGTGCAGGATTAATGCGCTGGTGTGGCTAGACGACGTTTAATTAGTCGTCGCGATGTCTGGTTTGTGCCACGCTGCGAATTGTGGCGTTCGCTGCACAAAAAGAAACGGCGCGTCTGGCGGCCTGCGTTGGACAATTTTATTTAATGTAATTTCGGTGACAAATTACGCCAGCGACACAGAATGTTGAAGACATAAATGCTGCTATTTGGCCGCGTTCCGTGTTCCCCGCTGGCAAGTTTTGTGTTGTCTACGATTTGTGGGCGCGTATTCGTTTTGTTTACACTTTTTATTACGCAGGAGTAATCCTTGCCAATATTGTAGACGCTTTTTTTACTATCTGCTCTTTGGGTCCCTTGTCGTGTGGCGTGGACTACCTGTATTTTAGGAATTAAAAAATAAAAATAACGTATTAACATGCTCTTTGCATTGTTACATCCAGACAAAGATTTTGGCGCACATAGAGAACAGATTCAACTAACGATTTAACTGTAGTTTGACTGGGATATTACTGTGACAGAGCACTCGACATAGTTATAGTAACATCCCAGTAATATCCCAGTAACATTGCAACATAATAATAACTGCATTGTATCATTTGATTGGACCAGAATCGGTACCCTGCTATGTGCCGACGAAATTATCGCCGCAAGCTAGCAGGTATTAATATCACACACATCGATAGCATTAAATATTTATAACACCCTCATAATGGTATCCATAACATAATGAGCCACAAATTTCATATTTCGCTCACGTCCAATATTATCCGCGCGCAGTTTAAACTACGTTCGTCACAATAAATCCTTCGCTGCAACCGCGAAATGCAATGCAATAACCTGCTCGCTGCCATTTAGACCACAATATCCATCTATTGTGCCGCAAAACGGCCATCGGCGCAGACTGAATTTGTTAACCCTGCGTGCCCAAACAGCCTGGGGCGGTAGCGGACGTAAAAACTGCATAGGGTGGGATGATTTGTCACACTAGAGCGCGCGGAGGGTTGTGGACACGGATACGGCTTGGCTCAGGTCGGTGTCGAGTCCATGTACCTTAGTCGTAGTAGTAAGTGGTACCTGTTTTTAATACAAGTCACGTTGAATTAATGTCAATAATATATGAGTCAACACAAATTAATTTACAATCATTTTTCGTCCAACAAGAGGGTAGTTAAATCAATGAACCTTAAAGAAATGGAAAAAAGAACCAGCAATATAATTATAATTAGCTGTCTTAAGACTTCATTAAATAAAGACAATAACTATTCAAATCCTGTTTTGATTGCCTAGGAAGGCACACGGTCAGCCCACCTGATGGAAAGTCACCATAGTCCAGATCATCTGAAACCTGAAACGAAAGAACTGTTTCTTGAAACTCTGTTTGGTAGTCGGCAAAAGTAAGGGTTTCGGTCAATCCTCTAAATTCTTTGCAGTAAGTGTGGTTTATCAGTACTGAATTATCATCATATTTTCAGTACCGGCCGGCTCTCACAATAAAATCTTATCGTCATGAGTATCTAGTTTTTTCTAGACTATCAATAGTTCGTAATCTTGTATTACTTACTGATGAAGACACAGCTGTTAATATAAGTCAAGGCTGCGCTTTCCGCCGCTATCTGTACATTCCGACACTTTACTGGTCACGTAGATATTAGGCGATATCCTCACAACATAAACGTAATAAGGTAATACCAGTAGAAGTCGTAACAATTGATTACCAAACTGTTCAGCTTTACACGGACCAGTATATAGATACTTACCGCTGCCACATTGTCACAGCGTCCAACTTACTTTGTCCCCTGCCAACAAAGTATGAAGTCCACGACAATGCGCTTTAAACCGCCACTGGTGAACACTTAAACACGTAAGCAGCACTAGCAGAATTGCGCCCCAGGGCGACGCATTTAATGCAATTGTCATGCAAATACATAGCAGTTGGACTCGGAACAAAGTTGAGAGCTCTCTCTTGTCTTTCTGTTACTTGATGGATTAAAACTTGACGTATTGCGAGGTGGCGTAATTTGTTTGTTGGCTGATCGAGCGGCGAGGTTCAGTGAAGTGAGTTTAATTCTTATTCTAGCCACAAAGTGAGTGGCGACCTGAGTGGTTGGTTAACATACCGGTTGCCATGCAGAGGTCCCGGGTTCGATTCCCGGCCGAACTGGGTGTACTTTATATAATAAGTATGTATTTAAAAAAAAGTATATAAGCAGTTAATCAGTTATCTAACCCAAGCATATTTATTTATTTATTTATTCCTCTTCTTCCTTAATCCACAAAGCCCACCAATACATCAATATTCTCCCAACCAGCTGTACCGATACCACAACAATACAAATGAATGATTTTTACTACAATACAAATTGTAGTAAAAATCAAAACGCCCACGGGCGCTCGCAAATGCAACGCTTAAAGGGACCCATTACACCAGCCCCCGGCTGGACTCGTATTTGCAAAAAGGATTTTCCAAAAAAGTTTTACCCAATTAACGGGGCTATTTCGTAACTTTTTTTTAATCTGGACGCATAAAGCCATGAGGTCCCCCAGTGTGATTAACGATGGAATTTGTCATGGCGTCTGGTTTGGAGCCAAATTAAAACGGTTATAGAGTTACGGTATTAATTGCCCCATTATAAACTATAGGTCGGAGGTGAATGGGAAATATGATGGCAATAATTTTTTTTTTTTCTTGGAGGTGAATACCTGATTCGATGCTTAGCGTTTTACTTAATAACTTAACTATTTCGCAACACAGACTTATTTACAACAGTTGCTTAAGTGACTCAAAAAACACTAATCTCTTATACAAACTGGCAAGCGGTGAGTAAAGTGGTTACCACCGCCTAAGGACATCAGCTTTACAAGGAGTATCACCATTCACCAATGTCCAATAGGTTAAAGCGGATATTACACCCTCGATATAAATTGCGATACGTATCGTTAATACGGATCATGGAATTCTAATTTTCTAGAAATCCTGTATACCGTATCATGATCCATGTGTTCTAGACACTCGATAAGCGTGATCTAAAATCGCAATCCACGTATCACGATAAATATCGAGCGTCAAGCATCCGCCTATGACTTATCTAAATAAAACTTTTAAAACTAAACCCAATTCAAAAACCAACATTAAAAACGAACTCTCTCAGATTTTGAATATAGAACCGGCGCACCCCCATCATCGCAAGCCAATAGGGTGACCATACCGCGTCAGGTGTTGCCAACAGCGAGCCTGCTGTTTATGGCCCCATATTTCAGAGCCCCCGAAAAAGACGGGCCCTACTTGATTTGCATCTGACAACGACAGCAATAACCTGAGGAACCCCAATTTCAGAACGGAATTATAGGAAACGAGGCTGTTTCATTTTTGTATTCTCATTGGCGAATGAAATATTTGATTTTTAAGGCGGCTTTGATTTATTGGGCCAGGTGAAGGGAGTGCTTATTAGGCGTATTGGGTCGCTTGAAAAAATTTAGGTACTCATATATTTGACGCTTTTTTGCACGAAAATAAATATGTATGCATGTGTTACATTGCCCAACTTGCAGAAATTTGATCAATTCGTATGGCATGGGGTGGCGATGTTCACCGTTAACCGTCTGTACCCCTTAAGGACCGTGTTTGCACAAGTCCAGTACAGTCCATTATTAAATAAATAGTAACTTAGACATGGAACCTAAATATTGTATGAATCACAATCGTCATCTTATTCCTGCCCTGATCCCGAACTGTACAGTTTATCGTTTACAGATTGACTTTACAATTGTCATACGCAATGCAACGCAACGCTAGCAATACTATGATATTTATAACAGAAACTGTCGACGTAAGTAACGACAGAAAAACTGCACCGTTAAAATTGAATCTAAAGTAATAATGCGTCTTACATACTGTGTAAAACGCATCAGCCAACCGCCCAAAAAAGTTCCTCATTCAAAAATGTGGGCACGAACACAGTCCCCAGTAACATTAAAAGAAACAAACAATACCACATTCTACATCCTGGCCGTTTAATGGCCTGTAATTCTGTGACACGGACCACCCGTGGACCAATTGGCCACTGGCTCGGCGATCTTCGCTTAACCATCGCTTCCTGCTCGAATTATCGGAATTGCTCATTCCAACGGCTATGGGAATAGGAGCGATGCGTTCTGACGGAGTGTGGGTGACAGTTGTAGTCGTTCCGATAAGGAGGGTCTTTGGAATGTGTATTTTTTGGTGTTATGAGTGGCTGAGTGCTATACATTCGTTATAGGTACAGTATAATGGCATGAGTGCATTACCACGTTAAGAACATTATTCTTTTCCGCTACAGCAACATACCTGCACATTTGGTGTATCTTCAGCCAAAATCAGTTTGCTAAAAGAAGGGAGCATTAGCTGTCCCTTATGCCCAAAGGACTCGTCCTTTACACTCAAGGTATATTTTTATATAATAATAATATAATATATAATAAAAATGCTATAAAAGCCGTTTAACAACTGCACAATAGTGCAGAGGAATATGATTCTTAAGGTGATCATACACTTATAGCTACACGTACTCTTATAGCTTAGCATACACAACTAGCTTCTGCCAACAACTAGGCACACTATTGTACCTACTTGTTGGAAGAAGCTAGTTTTGGTATTCCTAAGTGTTGATCGTAATATTGGTTATAATTTTGAAGCATTTTCATCTCATTCAGAGTAGTTGAACCCTACTAAATAGGTAGATATTAGATACCTCTGTAGTATATAATAACATGAAGTATTAACCATTAAATTAAGGTATGTGGAATATCAATAATAATGAGGCTGTATTTTTTTGTTGCAGGTATGTTAACAGCTTGGATGACACTATTTGCTGTATCTCCAACATTGTAAGATACTTTTACATATCCTATTCAGCCAGATAATAATACAAATGTAGTTTATATAATTTTAATGGCTCTACCATGACGCGTTTTTCTATCTCGATAGTTAAATGCACAACAAGAGGCAAACTAGAAACTTCACAAAAAGTCTTACCCCTCAATCGTCTAGACTGCCTGTCTGAAAAGTAGTTTCCTACGAAACGATAAAGTTTCCTACTGAAAGCTTCAAAAGCGCCGTTAGCTTTTTACACAAAATGTAAAAATGTGATATCATTAATTCGTTTCAAATATGTTGTTAAAATCATGCTCAGCATATTTTAATTTGGGCCCTCTTGGTAACTGGAAGATCCGCTTTTCTCAGATATATTCGCCGAATAGCAATGCATTTTACTATGGCGCAGCTAATGAATAGAATTCTAGATGTAGTGGAAGGAACTAAAGATTTTTCCCAAAATGCATCACATAAAATTAAGCTTTCTCATAGCCCTATTTATGAATGCAAGCCGTAATAAAATGTGTTGTGTTGTCAAATTCAAAATTGTAGACAAAATGACAGTGCCACTAACAGAGACCCGGTCGCCAAAAGTGGAACTAAGTGTCGCCAATCTAAAATGTCATTTTGTTCTCAACATCAAGCTACGCCTTCACCGGGTCAGATAAATGTGACACTGTGCCTTCTGCTACATTACCTAACAACCACCATAGTAACAATCACCTTGATTATTTCTCTCCTGTAATTATTCGAATTCAAATCAGACAAAAGTTTCCGCGAAGCAAAATTGTATTTGCGTCTAAATATTGTTATTTCCCTTGTTTGTTGATTGTTTTGTGTTCCTCCAGAACTCGAATGAATTAATATTAATTTTGGGTCAGGTTTGTTTATTTCTGTGGGTGGATGTGTTGTTTTAACTTTAGTCTCATTTTTGTTTCTGTTTTTATCGGGCACAGTTATCACCAACATGTTTTCGAGGCATGTTATCAGCAGCGTCTCCTATTGTATATTTAGATAGATAAAATGTTTATTCCGAAACGCAACATACATGGAAATTGAATACAAATTACAAAACTTATTTCAACGTATTTCAAGTATTTTGAACTCTAATTTGCCTGCCATGTGCCCACGCTTGGCTTAATCTCCAGATTATGGCAGAACCCTCCAGTTTTGGACAAGGCAAGGACTGTCAAAATAAATTGCTTCTTTTATAAGTACCTACTTAATAATATGACAAGGTAAAAATTACAATTTATATTATATGTATCAAGCCTTTTCTTATTTGTACGATAATGATGTGCAAAATTGTTCATTTAGAATTATTTTTGCACACATTGGACGTTTTAGAAGTAATTTTAATAATGTGCTGTATATTGTTTACCATGTTACTTCTATCAAACAATTAAAAATTTAAAACAACGAAGTTACATCTGAACAATATTAATTTTAAAAGCGGAACCCCGTTACCCTGTCTCCACTAAAAGGCCAGCAAACAACTGTAGCAAACATCAAAAATTAGCCGTACTCAGCCGGAAACGTTAGAACGTAAATGATTTACGGTGGCAAACACACAAATTTTAATAAAAACAGACTAGGGCTGCAGGCTGCACCGTGTTTTGCACCCTTGCGTTCGGGGGTAGTAACGCCCCTACTAATGAAAACCTGAGGGAAAATTCGGGAAAACTCGTTATTGTAGAGGGTGTGACGGCCTCGTGGATACAGGTTGTTATTTGTTTTATTTGTGTGTGGACTGGTAATCCGACGTAGGAAAAACTATTAAAATACGCGTGATAGTGATGAGGGTCAAAATATTTAATTATTTTGTTACTGATGCATCTTTCACAACGAAAAATTATAAATCAAAAGTAAAGTGGGTAACCTTATACCTATCATATTTTTTCTACTACAAGTATTTTTTTAATCTTTGCGTGTTCATTGGCTATTCTAATAAAACATTATTTGTTTTTAAGTAAAGGAGTTGCACTTTACGGACAGCGCTTTTTTACGCCACACGGTAGACAAACAGGCGAGCGGGCCTTCTGGAACTTTCCCATGGGACTTGTACATAAAATTTTTATCTCATCAAAACCTCAAAATCGCATCAACCTGTGCTCCACAACCGAAAGGTATAAATTCAAAAGGCCATTGTTTCAAATTGGCGAGATCCAAACTTATGCAGATGCGGGACAGATGTCGTTGCACCCCTCGCCCCTCGACTCGCACCCCGCACCCCGCACCCCTGTATCCATTCCCCCGTTATCGTATGCAGATTAAGTGGAAAACCCTCCAGTTACGCCAGCCTTAATGCAGTTACCGACCACCTGTTTTCCTTTCTTGATAGCGTTTGTGCATTCTCGCGAGTTTTGTGTTTGGTATGTGTAAAAATATCTAATTTTAAGTGTTCTATAAATTGACTACTTTCAACGTTGTTAACTTTCATAATGACTAATATAGTTCCAAAATATATATGGGAGCGCCGGTGGATCCGACTCGCATCCTGAGGTACCGGATTCGAACCTCAATGCCGCCATGTACCAATGACTCTTTTTAGAGTTACGTTGATCAGTAAGCGATGATGCTCTTACGGTGAATAAAACATCGCGATGGAACCTGCACATTCAGGTGACTGAATGTAACCATGGTCAGATCTGGTGAGGTTCCCCTGTTAACAGTCTCTGTAAGTGAATATTTTGCCAAATCCTGGATCATAGTCAAGGCGGAACCTGGGCCCTTGCGCGCGGGAGTACAATTGGGAAATTAACTATAGTTCCAATATCATATCGCCGCATCTTCGCTTTCTATCGTGAGATAGCGGTCAAATACATGCCTAGCAATAAAAAACCATGTAAATTTGCTAGTTGCTGAAGAGCTATTCTTTTCTATAAATATAAAGAAAATACTAATACTATAAAAAATTCAACTAAAGGTAAATATGACGACGCGTTCCTATACTTGTCATGGCATAGTGTCCATAGTAATATAAATCATGAACGAAAGTTAAAACCAGTAGTAATATACCCATAGTATTTTAGGTAATCATCATGAATTTTTACACAACTTACCAAATGCAGTAAAATTATTACTTTACACAAATAACGTCCAAAATGTTACTTCCAATTATGTTACCTTAAAAGCAAACAATGCCTTAAAATATATTTTGAAAGGAAATACATGCGTCTAAAGCGTATCCTCGTATTTTCGGGATACACGTCATTACGGACCCTCTAACGGGGCCCATTAATAAACAGAATAGCTCCCTTGAACACGACACAATATCTAAACATGCAACTCCCCATATCACCATACAAACTTTACAACCTCGGGCTACATGAATAAGTAAGGGATGATCTAAACTCCCGTCTTACAGTAACCTACCTGGGTAAGTTTTACCCATCAAGCGGATAAAGTTTACCCATCATTTATTTACGCGTGCGTAAAAGTCCCTCCCCTAATTTGGGTAATTATTTGGCAAGGGAATCCACTGCTCAAATATTGAAAGCCTTTGAAGTTATGGCGAGGTTTCTGGTGAAAATAATGATTTGCACGCCGACAACGCTGTCGTTGCAGCCGCGGATAATGATTTGATGTTTGCGGTTGGCACGCGCCTAATTTAATACCTCGTTAGTGTCTAAATTTAGGGCGATAATAGAAGGGAATGTTTTTGAAATATCCTTTTAAAATAGACTTTTTTGTTGGGCATTTAAAATGAGTATCTCAAATAAAAGCAAACCCAATCCTTCTCTGCCCCTTGAATTATATCTGTGGCAAAAATCTGTTGACCGCTGGGGACTCTGACACTGGTTGAATTCTTGGAGTTCGACTGGCACCCTGTGACAGTATTTTTCTAATCCGTTCTGACTTTCCAGTCACAAATATAATAAAAATGGAAACAAAGCAGTCCCTCACCTTTAGTAACAGTAAAATGTATTTTGCACCCATTTAATCTGTATACATAATAATATGTTATTTGGCCTCGGTGCTCGTACTGGCATCAACACTTGCCTTTGCCTATAAATACATGTTGCATTAAAACATTAATCACCTCGTCTTTGAAGCCGTCTTGTGTGTCGTAAACTCGTAATAGAAAGGTTCAACGACCTAGCCGAACGTCAGGTAGGTCTCCCCCAGCATCATTCCAAACGTAACATTCACAAAAGGCTTTAAACAAAAACCCAAAATTTCCATTTCAATGCCATCTCGCGCGCCACTTCAAACACCTCGATGCTTGCACGCGTATTAGTCCCAAAGTAAACACTCCTTTTAACCCTTCAACACGAGTCGGGCCAAAACGACCCGAGCGATTTCATGCTCCTGTAAAGGCGTGTAATTGATTTTGATGGCAGTTGAAAGAATCCGCGTCGCTGCGTTGAGGAGCTACGACAGTTTCCAGGTAAGCGTAAGTGGAATACTTGACTTTACCGGGGGCTGTCAACTCGTTTTTACGTCTCTTAGGCCGGTTAACGCGTCGTTATTTCGCTGTGGCTTTGTAACTTTATTATATGCTACAAAAAGCGATACAGACATGATAGTAATGAGTTAAGGTGAGAATGATTAGGGTTTTCACACAAAACGAAATTGGATCATCAAGATGTAAAGGTATTTTGATAATTTCTCCTTCAGGCATCCTTCACTGTTCCACTAGGTGCATAAAAACCTTAGATCCTCATATGTTGGGTCTTCCTGGAATTAATACCATGCTAGCGAGTCTTCTTCTAAGTTTAATTTTTTTTTAAATAACGTAGTAAATAAAGTAGCGCGTGCCAGTCTCCACTGCCATAGTATGGGACGAATTATAAAAAAAAAAAAACTGGTGTGTGCTTACGACCTTATGTACTCATATAAACTCGACGAAACTAAGTTTACTCACCCAAGTCACTTCGGTCACTGGCCAGAAAACATATTACCAAGTTTTTCTCTGGAATACACCTAACAAAGTATTCACTTTAAGCGAACCTTTCAATACAACATAACCCTTCTGTAAGTACTCCGCCTGCTATCAGTGCAAGGTGCCTCACTCCACCTTCCCGTAACTTTAATCTCGGCGCCTGAACAAACGAAAGCTATCGTTGGAGAATTGGCCACATTGTGTTCTTTGTTCACACCACCGGGTCTGTGGGACCCTATTAACGTTTAAGGGTTATCGCTACCCGTAGGGCGACGGTTAATCGGTTTGTGGCTGTTGTGAAAATGAATTTGTGCGAACGTGACGGCGATTGCTTTTAAAATTCGCTTTTTGGCCGAAAATGAAGCAAAGTGGCTTCCGTTTTGGGTGCTTTTCTTAGCAGTTTCTTTTTCTTTTAATGAAGAGTTCTGATTTACAAATGTTTCGTTCATAAATGCAAAGTGAACTGGTACAATCAGCTGATGATGCATGTATGAAATCTACTGATCACATCAAGTGATTTCTTTGCTACAATTGCAATCCAATATTTTTCTCTTCATTCTATATTTAATAGCGCTAACGTGGCATAGAAGCTAAATACCTGCCTGATAATTAGAAGCTACCGTATCCTAATGAGGTTTTCAGTACCAGGGGTATCATCAGCATCACTTTGACTGACTAAATACAATTTCTTTGACCATTATTTCCTCTAACATAAAGACGTAAATAAAGCTTTTACCAACTTAATAAGCTCCAGTGTACCTTTCACATTGTGGAGACTTCCATTTTACGACGACAAACGGAGTAAGAACAATGGTGCTTGCTATAATATTATATGAAAGTTATAGTGATGAGTTCAGTTTAAAGTCACTTGAAGCTATTGTTCTGTCTTGGATTCATTGTCTTAGGTGTTTTATTAGACCTCGAAGGGAACTGGCGTTATTGCCTGCAGTTGCCTTTAACAATTGTCTCGATCTATTTACGGGACTGTCTTTAATATTATTTTATCAATAGTATTTATTGTAGAAGTCGTCATTTTGACGACCTGAGTGGTTCAGTTAGTTTACAGTTCAGTTAGTTTGCCGGTCTGCCACGTAGACGTCCCGGGTTCGATTCCCGGCCGAGCAGAAGTTGAAATTAATTTCTGTTACGGGTGTAGGTGTAATATGTATAATAAGTTTGTATTTAGAATACAAACGTAGTTTATCAGTTTTCTGGCACCCATAACACAAGTTTTGCTTACTATGGGGCTAGATGGCGCTGTGTGAATTGTCCAAACATATTTATTATTATAATTTGCAATAGTCTGTTTAGTGGCCTTAGTTAGACTATCAGTATGTTCATTTAATTTTAATTCATTTAAATAATCGGCATCACTGAAATCTATAGGTAGAAAAGGGAAGCCATATTTACTTACACTAATTTATTCATTCTCTTCGAAATTATAAACGATCCTACTCCACTCTTTTTCACCCCCATACAAACATAAACCCATCCGAATCTAATCCTATCCCTAAAATCTACGTTTTGTTTATTGCAAATTAAAACGCGAGCAAACCCGAGGGCAGGTGTCAACTAGGCCTCCCAGTGGCGCTCAATCATGGGCCCCTAGCAATAAATCCAGCATCAGGTGTTCTCAAACGTGGCCCGCTATGACTATATGACTCGTGTTTCCTTGTTACTTTTTACGGGTAGTTGTTTTGTGGAACTATTGTCTTGGGACGGGATTTGAGGCGGTGGAGTCCACGGAGTTGTATGATGTTTGTATTGCTGTAACATTTGTGTAGCAAGGAGATTGTTTATTAAGCATGGAGGCGTGGTTTCGGTAACTAGCCCCCAATTTAACTTAAAATTACCCTGCGTACAATTCGGATGTGGAATGAGCTCCCAGCCATAGTGTTTCTTTTGGACTGTGACATGGGATCGTTCAAGAGGTATATTTGAGGTGGGCAACGCATTGGTAACTGATGTTGCTGAAGGCCATAGGCGACGGTGACTACTTTCCATCAGAAGGCCCGCCTGCCTGTTTGTCTGCCGCATAACAAAAAAAATTAAGACCTAAGGTACCTATCTATTAAGAAAGTAAATGCTTAGGTGTAAAATATCTGGAATCCCTGGAACTAATTACTTAAAGGAGAAGGAGGAAGGAAGAAGGAAATGTGGAGCTTACGACAAACCCTTCACTAATAAATGCAAATATGGAATCGGGTTGTTGATGACAAGAATTTCTTTTTGTTAGATTATTAGAATGTTTTTGTCTGTGGGCACCACCGCTCAGGACATTAACAACTTAAGGTGTGCTGCGTTGCCTGCCTTATATCAGACTTTAATCCTCACAAAATGGCGGACAACACCCACTGTAACTTCTGTAAAAACTCGAAGACTCCGAAACTGCCATCTCTGCCTCCTAGAGTCCGCAAGACCAGTGCCGCATTCAGTGTTTGTTTACTCTATTCCTGGCGGCATAAAATCTAACTCGGGCCGCGTTAATGGGCGCGGTGAAGTCTGGAGGGGGCCGCGATTTATGCCCGCTGCCGGTTGTGGTGGGAGGGAGGAGCGGGAGCGGGGCGGGGAGCGGAAGCGGGAGTGGGGCGGGGATCGGAAGCTGCGGTTCGCGGCTGCTGGAATCAGGGTTATTAGGTCTGTTGTAAATATGTACGAAATCGGTACTAGTTGCCGCCTGGACGAGGAGTCTTCTGAGTTGGTTTGGCTGTGCTTGCCACTTTGCTACTTCATCGTCGTACCTATTGCCAATAACTCCTATAACGCCATACTAATGCAGTCGGGGTAAAATGAGAAGGTTTGGTGTAACGCTTAGGCCAGGAAGTCCTTGCTCATCTTACGATGCTCGAGAGCGATGCAGCAGGCAGTGAAACATTATGGTATGAGCACATTCACATGTGTCCGACTAAAGTATAAATTAATTAATATAAAAAAAAAAAAACATCTTGGCGTTAATGTCCCGGTTATGCTCTCGCGCACGAGGGCCTGGGGTCCGCCTTGACCATGATCCAGGATTTGGCAGGTCAGGCAATTACAGTGGAGCGACTGCCATCTGACCTCCGTGACCCTGCTACTAGGGGAACCTGACCAGATTGGATCATGGTTACACATCCAGTCGCCTGAATGTGCAGGTTTCATCACGATGTTTTCCCTCACCGTAAGAGCATCGGTTAGTATTCAACTAATGTACATAACTCAGAAAACAGTCATTGGTACATGGCCGGAGCGGGATTCGAACCCGGGACCTCTAGCTTAAGAGTCGATACTGTAACCGCTCGGCCACCGACGCTCTAATAAAATATACTTGGATGAATTCACACAATGCCGTCCATCCCAAAATAAGCAAAGCTTTTGCTATGGGTGCTCGTTAACTGGTAACTACTTTATGCTAGAATAATTAACAGCACCATCTTATGATCCCTCCGATTCCGAAGGATCCCCTGAGTTTTGTCCGTGCATTAGGGGGCCCACTGAAAACCAGCGTCACTGAAGCCTGTCGTGCACTGCACTCTCCACATGGCACATGTAACGAGATTACTGTAACTCTTTTTTTCTTTTTTTCTTTTTTTTATATTCTTTGTGAATATTTAAGAATTTTGTGCCGTGTGTCTGAGTAGAATAAATGTGTTTTACTTTACTTTACTTTACTGCAATACTTCTACTTCCTGCCTGGAGAGTACAACATGGTTTTTGCGTGGTCGGCCTTGCGTGGGTGATGTCCATATTATTATGTATTGCAAACGTCCATATTCTACGGTGACTGCTTACTATAATGCAGGCCGTATGCTTGTTTGCCACCTTAGTGATATAAAAAAAGACTTCTTCCATCTACTTACGTAAATATTCACCGTTGAGTCCAAGTAAACTATGACATTACTCCTCTTCCTACTTCTACACTGTCTTCCCAAACTTGCACCACACCACACCAAAGTTAGGGTTCCTTTGGCGGCAGTATAAAACGCACCTGTTATAGTGGGCGAGTGTGATTGCTCCGTATAATTGAATTACACGCTGAAGGATATACGGTTTCATTAAGTCGGACGCCATTACAGCTGGACAGGTTTCGATGGTCTGAGGACGTCGGGTGGAATGTATGGGAAATTCAATTTTTTTTTTCTTTTTTTTTGTCTCTCGATAGAACAGACAAACGGGCCGCTGATAGAAAATGGTTAACGTTGCCCGTGGCCCGTTGCCTCTGGCTGCAAATGCTACACTGCTAATTACTTATTGGGACGAATCTTGTCGAAGGCAATCGAAATAAGGATTCCCTTTGAAAAGTTAGATCCATTTCTGAATGCGCCTGGATTACAATCATAACACATCTTTACTTCACACTTTTATTCAGTCTCTCAGTGTTTACCGCTGAGGGTAAAAACAAACAAATTTATTCGCAGTGCCATAAATACCCGCAGTTGAAATACCGAAATAAAATTCTGCAATCGTGACGAAATATGATCCCACTGTGGCTAATTGGAAAACAATTACCGCAAAGGGAATGAAAAACAAGAATAAAGAACCATACCTCCGCACATTTAAAAAATCATACACTCAAAATGGTCCAAAAGCCTCTTTGAGCACACCAGATCCTTGAAGGGTGGCAATTTGCAAAGGTTTCCGGTCCTGACTCCTGTTAACAAGACTTCAAGTCAATGGCTCCCAGAAATCCCGAAGGGTTAATTTTAATGAGCTACAAGCACCCACCGTCTAATGCGAACTGCAAACATTTGTCCAAAATTCGGTCCAAAACTAATTAAATCAGATACCGTATACGAACAGAAAGGTATGCGGAGATGGCTCAACCTCGATTGGTCGAATATTACGAGGTGTAGCGAGCTCATTGTCGCCTGAATCAATATTAAGATTCGCTTCGAAGGCCAAATTAGTTACTACGATAGAAGAGAGAGATGGAAGGCATGTGAAGGAGATGGGATCAAAGTTTCAGTTCGCTTTTTCGCTTTACTACGCTAGACGGAAGAGGTCTTCTCCTCATTTGGTTATTTGTTATATTCAATGTTTGATATTTGGTCTATATTAAATTAGCTATATATTATAAATTGATCAGCTATAACCAAATCTTGGCGGTAATGTCCCGGTTGTACTCTCGCGCACTAGGGCCAGGGTCCGCCTAGCCATAATCCAGGATTTGGCACGTCAGACAATTACAGTGGAGCGACTGCCATATGACCTCCGTGACCTTGCTACCAGAGGAACCTGGCCAAATTGGATGTTTGTTACACATACAGTCGCCTGAATGTGCAGGTTTCCTCACAATGTATATTTGATTACATATTTTTATCAGCTATAATAGGTACTATACTACAGAGAGTATTTACGTATCTCCGTTACACTTTTGCCATTTGTAATTTTTTCTATCATCAGACTAAAATCGCTACACCAACGACAAAATCGACCACTTCATCTTACAAGACAAAGGAACAAGGCAGTACTGTCAGCAATCTAACGTCCAAAGGAACAGGAAAGCTGTAGTGCTCACGGAACCCTAATACTGCGAATTGTTAACTGTCAACCTTAGTGCATGCCAGACTCCCTAACAAGCTGACTCGGCAAATTGGCTCCGCGTACACGCGAATATGGCACTAATTGTGTTTGACAGTGCATGCGGACTGGGAGCGTTGTCGCGTGCACTGTCGGCAGAGTTAACTTACCAAATCTACCTATGAGTATTCTACATTGACTTTTTACTTTGAAATTATTGTTGGTTGTCTTTTGTTTTGTATGTAGAGCTCATATTATTGTTTGTTATGATGTATATTATTGGTCCTTAGTTTCCATTCGCTTGGAATACAATACTCTTTAGGCGCATGTTCTTTGGTGTGCAATAAAGTGTTATTGTATTGTTCTATATCATTTATCTTCTATATTCTTAGTAGCCTATAGTAATATAATATAGGGGAAAGTTGTATAAAACCGGGTACGCGGGTCAAACCGGGTACCTCATTATTTCGAAAACTATTATTGACATCTATCGGTCTTATGGTAAATTGCGTGTCTCCTGATGGCATGACAGTTTGTCACAGATATTTTGTGCGGAAATTTCGATTTTACTGCTCTCAGAGATTTTTATTCTAAATCCGTGAAATGTTACCGATTTTCAGTCTGATTTCGACTACAGTGAATCAATTTTACATCTACACGGCTGTAATGATGAGTATGTCAAAGATTAAGCATAGCATAAAGAATAGTTTAATGGAGTTATGAAATAATAATAATAATAATAATTCATTTATTCAAGTGACCAGACTCATTGTGTTAGTAATTTCTTAATATATTTGTTAGTGTTAATCTATCTATTTTTTTATCTAGTTACTTAATCTATCTATTTGTAGTTCTCACAACATGTCGTTGGCAGCAGTGACACACGTATGGGCAGTCGAGCCTATCTGCGATCATTGCCAAGATGCTGTTGGGGCTGGCCCGCACTCTGCTGACCAGGGACGCTGCTCTTTTTCGCATTGTGGCGTAGAAACAGTCCACGCGCGCCTCTGTAAACATGCCCGAGGCACTGCAGTAGCGACCCAGCCGCAACAGCACCCTGAACGCATTATTGTACTGGACGCGAAGGGATCCATACGCTTTTCGAGTATAATTAGCCCACAGGCTACACATGTAAAAAGATGTACAAAAGGCTCTAAATAGAGCTACCTTGACCTGCTGTGAACAACGTGTAAACCTGCGAGCTATCATATTTGCTCTCACTGATAGAGCCCTTCGCTCCCGGTCAATATCCTCATTGTCCTTCAGGCTACTCGTGACAATGTGTCCTAGATATTTAAATCTCTCCACACTCTCTAGGGGAGACCTGTTTAATACAATGGGTGGTACTTCAACTACCCGCTTAGAACCGACCTCAAACACCATGTATTGGCTCTTTTTTACATTATATTTTTTTTAGCCTATGCGTTTCTGCGTATGACTCACACACCTTCAACAAATCACGCAGGCCACAGACCGACGCGCTCAGCAGAACCATGTCGTCTGCGTAGCTCAAATTATTAACACAGAATCCGTCTATATGACATCCGACATGGCGACTGCTGAGCGCGACGATCAAGTGCATTTATATATAAATTGAAAAGCGCCGGAGATGTCAGGCCTCCTTGCCTCACCCCACATTCCAACCTATACGGTTCCGATAATGTACCTGCCCATCTGACGCTATCTGGTTTCCATACCAATATTTAAAAACGTTAATGAAATAAATATTTATATCAAATCATTTATTTTTTATTTCATTTTGTTTGAATATTGTACAACCGGGTACTAATAATGGGGCAATACCGGATATCATTGTTGGTATCGATATTATGTCACTTTTGGAGCCATATGACACTACTTCAGTTCTTTAATGCAAATTGAATGCTCATTATTGGCCCGACAGTGGACAATATTTAATATAATAAAAAATTTTGTATATAAAAAACTAGCGTTTTTTTTCGCGAATTTGTTCGTTGCAGAATTCGGTTACATACACTGTGTCCCGCGGGAAGTAGTAAAAAGAGCAACAGTAACAAATTTCCATCCATTCATCCAGCCATGGTCATAAACTCTCTTTTTTATAATGATAGTAGGTAGGATAATACAAATGGGACACGATCAAGTATTACCAAACAGCATACCCGGTTATGCCCCACCTAGTAGGGTAAAACCCGGTAAATACAATTTTTCGAAAAATTATTATTTCTGTACATCCAATTGCTTTTGTTAAATTAATTGAATAAGTTTTCCTTAGGGTATAAGTGTATGTAGTCAAAAATATTTTTTTATTGAATTGTGTTCAACTGGAAACATTCTAGAGTCCGCGGTTTCTTAAAATTACTTACAAATAAGTTATTTATAATGTATAGATATAGGTATGTGCATATGTACTGATTAGTTGCCCTTTCTTCATAAGCAATTAGGGTGATCTTTAACTAATTAATCTCGCGGGCAGCCCCAGACTAATTAAAACGCAACCGGGACCAAGCAATACCTACAACCGCAACAAAGATTCGAAATATAAATCAGTAAACAGTTCCAACTGGCCAATAAATCTCCATTGCCTCTAGAAATTAGTATTCGCGGCGGCGGTTTTTAAAAGAAAAACACCTCGCGAAACAAAAGAAACGGGGTTCTGTGCAACCGAAAGTAGGGTTGCCTGATGTGAAAAGTGATTATATCTTGTGATGAATTCAGGAACACTTGATTACCTATCGATTCTTTGAATTTCACTTGAATTCGCGTACTTAGTATTTCAGGTTTTGACCAATATTTAGTGGTATTGTGATGGTGACGTTTAGTTATTCTAGTTAGGTAGTAATAACTAGAATAACTAAACGTCACGAAATTATTTATTTGTCGATCATCATTCTTATTCTGTTTGTTTTTCACTAAAATAGTCTAAAAAAAGGCAAAGTTCAAATTATTTATTTGTAACATAGGTGTGTATACATAACTTAGTTGTTATAAAGTTGGATGTATCTATATGTCTTGCCCTATTAAGGAGCCTTAGGAAATCAAATCAGTTCAACCTTGCTTTTTATTCCAGAATTTGCGCACGTCTATCTGGCATTGCAACCCTACCCAGAACGGATCCGAGACAGTATTTCGCGTCTCGTTTGCCCGATGGGTCCTCTTCCCTCTTCGTATTCTTGTCACGCACGCCAGAGTGCCTTGATTCCTCTCCGAGTAAATAACACTTCCGAACAACCGTTTATGGACAGATTTCAATTGTTTACGCAACTTACACAGGTTGTCTGGGTCGAGAACGTTCAGCGGCCATGTTGAGAGGTTGATACATCTGATAAATAGCCAGGTAGACACAGACAAACCCACCCGGGTTTTGTGTCAATTAGTATTAAGAAACAAAATGTACTTTCAATTAATTAAATAAAAAAATACAAAAATACAATACTGTAAATAATCGGCCATCAATAATGCACGTCGGCTAGTTTCGGCTTCGTATTTACTCACACGCGTGCGACAGAGACGACGCTCTACGAAGCAGAGCAAGGCGATGTGCATTATTCACGACCGATAGCTGTGCACAGGTTGTCTGAGTCGAGAACGTTCTGCGGACATGTTGAGAGGTTGAGACATATTGATGTTCGAATGATCAGAAATGTCTCTAATCGTATTCTATGACAATTTACAACGTTAAAGTATCTATTTACTGTAATTTTGATTGAAGGTAAAAGGTACTATATGAAATTCATAGCGAAATATTTGATATATAGGACACGCCACTATTAAAATATCAACAAATACTTCATAGACGATAATGTGTTTGGGATGGGTACTTATACAAGGTGTAACTGAAGAAATAACTAAAACAGACGCTTTCTTTAATGATAAGCGATGTTTCGAAGTCCTCAAGAAAAGATTTCACTGGTATTGTTCATCAATTCAGCATGGTGTGGTCCTCCATAAGTGAGTGGTGAACTCCTGCATAAGTAACTAACATTAGGCAGGCAGTATTCTCTTCTGCGTAAAAATAATCCACAAAATCAATTTGAAACACACCTACTATGAGCGAATTGTAATATTACTTGACACCTTTACCACCAGATCAAAGTCCGTCATAACAGAACACAACTCGATAACTTGTTAACAGTTGGGTGCATTGACCCTTAGGCTGTAAATAACCTAAGACCCCGGGATACCGGGATCATGTTCGAAGTATCAGTCTGAGATCCCGACACTCCGGAAACACTCGAGACTTGTCCAAACAAGACTAGAGTTTAGCTAGATCTAGAATTGGGGCTCGAGGCGAGTCACGACTGCATCTAGATTCCTGTGTTCGGGCTAACTCTAGATTACGTGTTAAGTCAAACGGTTGATGGCAGCTGTTGTACTGTAATCGGGCCGATTTCTTGGTGATGTTTGTAGAAGATTCTATGCTTCAATAGTTCTTAGGGATATAATATAAATGGTCAATAAAAAACTAAAATAAATAATCATCTTGGCGTTTATGTCCCAGTCGTGATATCGCGAAAGGCCCGGAGTCCACCTTGACCTTGATCCAGAATTTGGCATATTAAGTTATTACTGTGAAGCGACTGCGAGGATGTGGAAATCGACATCCCAGATCTTTTTATACAGTCACACAGACAAACCATGAAGCGGTGCTTATGCTGGCCTGTTTGATCTCAGCAACCATCGCTCTATCGCCCAAAACATCCGATCCAAACTATTTAAAACTTGAACAAAATTAACAATTTAAATGACAAAAAATGCAATCATAGCCCAACCAATGAATCAAGGCACCCCATCGTTCGGTACGTGTTCCGTAGACATTAATTACTGCACCTAATTTAGATCGCTGCTTCGATCTCGCGGCTAATGGTGGAAACAGCCACTTTCCCTCAAGCCATAACTGTCCCGTTTGATGTACTGGGGTTAACTATCATAGAGCGGTTTGCGGGAAAGTCCTTTTAAAACACGATTTAAGTAACTTGGCAAATCTTCTAGAGGTAGATTTTTATTTCATTGTTTTATGCATTAGTGGGTTTTGCTTTGAATTTGTACTTTTGTTACTCGCAAGCTTGGGTAAAAAGTAATGTAAACTTGGGTAAAAAGTCATCTAGGCCTTACATATTAGTCTAATTAGAAATTAACTCTCTCAATGCTGTAGTTACGTCAAAATTTGTTGAATATATTTTCGTGTAAGGTTAATAGACATCCAAACTCATCATCATCATCTTGGCGCTATGTCCCGGTTGCACCCGGGTTGCAAACTATCTACACAAACCCACCCGTTATACATAACATTAGTAGGATAATTATCCATTTACAATTTACCAGGTTCGGCTTTTCCTTTTTCAATCCGCCGATATTTTTCTAAAATACAGTGAACCAAATACCACGCTTCAAATAAAGCCCCCTGCAGACGGGTCCTGTCGCTCGGAAACCCGCCGACACAAGTTTTCGGCAGTGGCAAATTAAAATGGCGACCGTCCGTGCGTTCAGGAACCGCGCGTAACACACACCGCGTAATATCCTAGACGCGTGACCCGAATCCGTGTTGGGCTCCTTTATCGCATCTTCAGAACGTACGAGCACGTTGGATTTGGGAATTGATAGCTCTTGATACGTGATATTGTTATTGTATTGTATTATCTATTTAGTTGATGCTAATTTGTGTTAAACGGAATTAAAGTTCGGTGGTAGGTACCAGGACAACATCAAGGCTAATGAGTCAGCCTGGGCGGGTATAGGTAGTCTGTTCCCTAACTTATGTCACCAGGAACATTGGTGATTTTGGATGCACTTCAATAGCTATTTTGTATTCCAATTATAATAAAAAAAATTAATATAATTTAGGATTTGGCAGATCATGTAATTACAGTGGAGCGACTGCCGTCTGACGTCCGTGACCCTACTACCACGGGAACCTGACCAGATTGGATCATGGTTACACAGTCGCCTGAATGTGCAGGTTTCATCACAATGTTTTCCATCACCGTAAGAGCATCGGTTAGTGTTCAACTAATGTACATAACTCAGAAAAGAGTCATTGGTATATGGCGGTAGTGGAATTCAAACCCGGTACCTCTCGCTTGCGACTCAGATACCTTTACCACTAGGCCGTGGACTGTACCACCGCCTTATACATTTTTACCACCAAATAATAACGCTTACGTTTGTATGTCACAGGCATAAGGCTTACCAGCTTACTCATAGAAATTGGACATAGAGACATGTCCAATATCCTTGATTTTTGAAGACAAACCTAAGTGCCTGAATAGTAGTTTCAAATTTTCTATAAATGGGCTGTCTTTTTTGACATTTGAGTTGTTTATAAATAAATTCAGAAGCCAGTCGCCAGTTCAACACAGTTTTTAAACTTAAATCGTTACTGTCACTAATTCTATGGGCCCGAAAATGCGTATGTTGCTTTATCCTTCTTAAAAATACTTAATAATAAATAGAATCAAAATCTAGTTTATTATAGGTATCTAACATTTCGTCAGCTCGCCAAAAGTAACACATAAAATTCCAATGAAACGAAAACCGCCTACCAACGAAAAGCAATTCAACAACAGAAAGTTTTGAATCGTCCGAAATTATTCTGTACCATATTTCACATCGCATCGCAACTCGCAACACAAAGGCTTACACGCCTCAATTTTCACCCCTTCCAACGGAGACGCAAACAAATTAACATTCATATCATATCCTAAACTGAAAATTACGTGACTGAAAGAGCCATCACTCTTAATCTTTGTTCGTGTAAGCCCCCTCACACGGTGCAGTCGCGTGACTATATTCATAATGGCAGCTCAAACAGAGTTCAAATCTACGGGAATATACGTCATAGTATTGCATGCTGTCATCGCTGATGACGTGAAAAGTGAACTGGGTTCGCCCTTGGACACAAATCATGGTTGCATTTATTTAATTGGATGATTCGGGTAATTTATAGAGTTGCGTCCCCTTTGATTCATTTTCGTGTTTAAGGTTGTTTTGTTGTGATACGACAAGGTAGTAGTATTTGAACGCGTCAATACGTTGCGACGCGTGTAGTTAATCCCATCTTGATATGATGTTATACCGGGCTTAAAATATAGAAATAACTAACCTCTTCATCATCATCTTAGCGTTAATATCCCGGCTGTGCACTCGCGCAAGAGGTAACAGACCTAACCGACAGAAACAGTTCGATAACAACTGACTAAGTTTACTTAAACTCAAATATTTTCTATACTACTTAACCGATTTTAATGAAACAAAGATAAGAATCGTCTCGATTAAACTGGCTTTCAAACCGCAATCCGCATCCAAACCGGTCCATCGGTTTGGAAGCGACGATGCCACAGAAAGATATACAAAGCCACATCAAACTCAAAATAAACCCCTCTTTTTTCGTCAGGGTTTAAAAATAATCATTAGTGGTGACAAACCCCATACAGGTATGTAGTGATTTAAATTATGATATCTGGTCGTCTAAAGAGATTTACACTATACAGATGGCAGACCTTAATATTATACTGTAGTACGTACTCAGAGGTGTTAGCCTGGCCATAACCGGATAAAACTGACTTAGAGGTTCCCGTACGAACAGATCTCAGTCCTGGACGGAGGCCAACTTTCCAAGAGAGTTAGTAACACTTTCAGGAGGAAACATTCGTGTTTATATCCATACGTGTTTGTAATGTCTGCTAGACTTAATATAAATACAATGAATGTTTTGTACTTTTTACGTAGTGCCTTCTTACTTATATGAATTCATCCCATTGATATTATGGTTATATAGGAGCCATATTAATGTGACTACTTGTAATCGATGGAAATCCTTATAAATGTAAAGCTATAAAATATGATATCAACTCGTCAACAACGTTAATTAAACCCATCTGGGGCATGTCGGCTGAGGCACCGTGCCGAAAATATTATTAAGGATTTCATTAAATGGGAAAAGGAGACCGGAGTCCTGTTTCTGGTGATGATTTTCAATTAACAGTAGATAACCAAAATTAGGGCTGAGTGGTAACCGACTCGCAAGCGAGAGGTACCGGATTCAAATCCTACTGCCGCCATGTACCAATGACTACTAACCGATGCTCGTACGGTGAGGGAAAACATCGTAATAAAACATGCACACTCAGTCGACTGAATGTGTAACATTGATCCAATCTGGTCAGGGTCCCCTGGTAGCTGGGTCACGGAGGTCAGATGCCAGTCGTTCCACTTACCTGAACTGCCAAATCCTGGATCATGGTCAAAGCGAACCCCGGGCCCTCCTGTACGAGTGCACAACCGGGACGTTAGCGCCAATCATTATTAAATCATTATTATTTTTTATATCCAAAATTGCTGCTAGTAACCTAAATTGTGAAAGAAAAATGTCACGACACCGCAAACCCTTGTTCCGTGACCCGAAAGAGACAACCAAGGCATTTAATTGGGTCTCCCTCTAATCACGGCGACATGTATTCATTAACCTTTACAGCTTAGACAAGCTCTTTCACGTGTAAGTCGAGTAAGCTTCTTATCTTCAAACTTCGCCATTTGAACCAGCAAGCCCTCTTACGTGTCTTGAAATGGTGCTTATATCGTATTAAATATCGTAGTTATAGGTCCAACAGAGACAAAGCAAACCTATGACAAAAATATTGTTACTGTTGTTATTGTTATAAGCTCCCAGCCACAGTCTTTCCTTTGGACTACAACATGGGATCGTTCAAGAGGTATATTAGAGGTCTCTTTAGAGGCGGGTAATGCATTGGTAGCGCCACTGGTGTTGCTGATGTCCATAGGCGGTCGTGACCACTTTCCATCAGGTGGCCCGCTTGCCTGTTTGCTTGCCATATACCATAAAAAAAAATGTGTTCTGTTTGTGTACCGGTGGAAAAACGTAGGACTGTGTTGCGTTGTTGATTTCTGAATACAAATTTTTGCTGACTATCAGGCAGGCTGCAAGCTGATTTGCCACCTATATATATATATATATATATATATAAACCGTTTTCCGGTTCATATATAGAATTATCTCCCTCCTGAACTCTTTGCGTTGAACCTTGGGGTTTTTCAAATGGGATCTACATCTACAGATACCTCAAAGACCAGCACCGCATCAGCTTACCCTTGCGTTATGAAGTCCTGGACCACCGTGGTCACTTAACACATTGGCCAAGTCAGATTGCAATAAAGATATTACATATACAATGTTCCTGACTCACTGTGACCATAAATACACGCTGTGTTGATTTATATTTTCTTTGTCAAATGAGGTTTTCTAATATTAAGTACCTACGAATTTTTTACTGAAATCTGCCTTTTACTCTCTTCATTAAATCGGTACGTTTCCAAAAAAGGACTGCGCTGTCAAAGGTAACTAACGCTAACTGGTTCTAACTAGTTTAATCCAGTTAGGATAGAACTGGACGGCGCGACGTCGGACGTAGGTCCTGTTTGCATTCAGTTGTAACTAGGTCCCGAGAATTAACTATATGTTGGCCGTAGTCTAGGTGTCGTATGCAGCTGATATAAATTACGTTATTCGCCGTAGGTAAGTAAACGTAACAACGTATTTAAAAGCATCAAACTAAGACTTCCTTTACCAAAGTGGCTGACCAAAATGGTTGCGTAAATTGTTTAGCGTCCTATTCCTATTTGCGTCCAAAATGTAGTTAAATCTATCCAGACTGACTTGTCTATTTGGTAGACAAACAATACTTACCTACTCCTAACGAAATCGTGACTTGCCGTATCAATCACGCTACATCTGTATTTCTGCTGCAAATTATCTATTTTCCAATCCAAGGTATGAAAAAAACATTAACATATCGACATTCGGAAATCTATTAAATGTGGCTATGATTATTTCAGGCACAGGTACCCCATCGCTATAAATTGTCTTTGGTCGCTAGTACGTCATTTTTATTTACCAAATAAGACAAATCAGTCTAGACAAATTATAAAACCAATATTTCCACAGTACTTATTCGTTTTCCTTTTGTTTCAGGTAATACAAAATATGGTGATATGGAGTTTACGACTTATAATGATCAACTAACAACCTAAGCTGGTAAGTTAAAATATACCATAAAACTCTCGACCAAAGATGTTTTCCCCAAAACCACGCCACCAGAAGCACATTTAACGTCAATACCACGACTGCCACTTTTCTAAGATTAATGTGCGCCCATTAGAGTCAGAGAAAAATAAATATTTGATGGAGAGCACTTCGGGCCCAGAGGAACGAGGTTTTGACATGCACCGGAATTATGGCAGGGAGGAAAGGAAAAGCTGAAGTGAAGATTTAGAGAGATTTGTAGTTTAGGTTCTGTTACGCAGAATTTTTCGGGTGTGTCTTGCTTTGCCGCAAGTAAAAGGTGATAGAATTTTTTTCTCGAATCTTAGTTAATCACTATCACATAGGGAAAGTTTTGTAGATTTGGATAGCGGACCCTGGCAGTAGTCGGGATTGACCGCTCGGATGATGATGATGAGTGAACGTTTTGTAGATTAAGATTCGTGCACTGAAAAAAAAAAAAACGTTTATTTCAGGCTCATGATAGCACATAAAATAAGTACACCAATACGTTGATATACAAAATTAGGTACAATGTTAAATTAAATACAAAATAAAATAACAATTACAATGTCAAGATATCAATGTCAAATACAATAGAAATTACAATGTCAATATCAATGTCAATTACAACACAAATTACAATGTCAATACAACTATAAATGTCAACTAAACGAATTAAATTTAAGACAACAACTGTTCTAGTTCTAAATCTTAGTTACTAGTAGGTTTCTTCATCTCCACAACTTGCTTTTTTGTTGGGGTTCCAGTCTCCACGAACCTAATTCAATTTTAAAACTAAACGAAAGTTATTCTCCAAAACAGTACTTATACAGTAAGAGCAATTTTCCACGAAGTCTGTAAATCCCTTTCAAAGAACCGAATGAATATTTGCTTTTCATCTGCATTGCAGCAACGGTAAGCTGAGTAGTTTGTTGACAGTCTCATCTCACTTTGTATATTACTTACTTTAAAATCCCTTTGAAAGTTGGATCGCAATTACAGAAACAGCTCGAAAATTGCACTTATTTAAAGGACGGCTTAATAGAATAAGCATTTGATTTGTGCAAGTACTTTAATGTTGTTACAGATTAATAATCCCAGTGAGTCTATAAGATCAATTACAAATTGTGTCGCGGATAATTTTAATCACTTACTTACTGCAAATTCAAATTAGGCAAAGGTAAAAGTTGATCTGTTTCAATTCCCAAAACAATTCTACAAACGTAACACCCCCATAGTAAGTTCAACCCAAAAAGGATTCTCACTAAAACGTTCGCATCAAAACAGAGAAAATGTCCACAATAACCGAGCAGCTCGGCGATATTAGTCGGGACAGGGCAGCGAAAGCACGCAGTCATTGTCGACGTTGAAAATTTAAATCAGTTTAGCCGAGTTTCGGATTATGTAGGCGCGGGGCCCGGGGCGCGAATTCGCACCATCTCCATGCAAATACGGTTTTGGGCACTGGTTGGATGGAATATATATCTGGCGGAAAATTTAAAAATGTTTATACGAGGACGTTCTAAATCCAAATTGGAATGGTTTCGCGCGCTGCGGTTAGGAGGGAGTGATTTGGTATGTTGTCTTCAGAGTTCGTTGTTTTTGTTTTTCTTTCTGTTACAATGTTTTCAATTGTCATCAACAGAAGTGATTCAGAAAGACAGAAGTGAAAGATGATAAGGTATGAGTATGCATCATTTGTTCGTTTGAACTTTTTTCATATCTATACACAAACTATACAATCCTATCAGAACAAAGGCATCGAAGATTCTCCCTCTACGTCCAAGATAGTTTGCAAACACGTGACTGTCAACTGCAGAGCCAGTAAACAGTCCTCAAGGCTGAATAAACATATTTCTTCGCCTCCCTCTATGCTGTTATTTATTTTTAATGCTCTCCCGGCCACGAAGGAGATTTATGCCGAAATCTTTGCTGTCAACGGCAAAACTGGCTGGATTAATGCTATATTCTATGACGCTGGTTGTACGTTATTTCTTTAAGTCTGCCTCGAGATTATGTCCTTTAATTCCCAGTATTTTAGTGAGAAATTGACGATTTCAGTTTAGACTGTAATCTCCTCCTGATCTGATTCATTGTAATGAGTTCGCTGTGTATGGGCTGGATTTACTTGCGTAAACATTTAATGTTATTTAAGAGAAGAGGATGACATGGTTCCAGCACGTTCCACCTGTATGTCTGATTTGACGTTTGACGAGTCATTCTCCTTTGCAGCGTGATTCTATAAGTTTAAATTGCGTCCTTGCTTTCGTCATGAAGCCCCGAAAGTTGATGCCGAAAATATTTAAAGGAATGTGTTATATTTGCAACAGAATGTTATATTTGCCCCTCCCCACAATCCGCCTTCGTAAGTCACGAAGCAAACCTCGATATCATCCATCGAACCCGTGAGCCGTGAACATTACCTATATTTGCGCCACGTACACGGTCCCTACGTAACGTTGGGCACACAATAAATACCCGCAATTTATGCACAAGCGTTTCTAACCAGCCGACAGGGCAAACAGACCTCTGTACAATGTTAGTGGATGTGGTGTAATGCTTACAGAGAATTACTGCGGGTGCTATGCGTCCTAAACAGTGAGTGCGCAGGTTTTGGAGGTATTGTGGGAGTTGTTATAATGTTTCGAGACGACGATGTGGGCAATATTTGTTACATACTCTTTATTTATTTAATTATTAGTTTAATACACAGTTATTTATACTCTTTTCCTTAAAATTGGGCACGTGAAGCTAATGATCGTAGTTGTGGGTTGACAGTATTAAGCCGCCCAAGTGATTTGGGCGGCTCACTACTTTGACACCAGAAAAATGTTTCTCCATGAATTGGACGTTCTGGTACAGAGGACGTTATGGTTTAGTAGGCATTCTGATACAGCGGACGTTTTGATATATATGACGTTGGACCATATGAACTTAAAGGATGATAGTCTACTCGTGACCATGATAACTAAAAACGCTTGTTACATTATCTATTCTTCATTATCTATTTCGGTCTGTCTGTCTGTATTTCCGCTAACTTTTGATGCGGTTTCCACCATCGGTTAGATCATTTTTCCGGAAAGTTTATATATAGTACATGTACTTATATTATAGTAAAGCCGACAAAGCCCGTACGAAGCCAGGACGGGTGGCTAGTCGCTTATAACTGGACTCTTCAGAGCTCATTGAGCTTTTGCTTCTGACATTGCAATATGCGCTATCAAAGGGCTTTCACAAATGCAATCATTGATCATGCTAGCATTCAATCAGTGCCCGTCACAAGTCGATACGGCATCGACGGTGTGTGTAAACAGATCCTGAGTACAATCAACGAGGCCCTAGAGGCCTGCCACCGACAAGCTGGGGTGTTAATGGAGCATAGACAGTGGACTTGGGCCATTCAAGCGCTATCTAAAGCCTAGGGCTTACTGTAGGCTGGATGTGAACTAGACTTTAATCGTCAATAGAGACGTATGAGATTTCAACACAATTTGTCCCAAAAGTGTATGCGATTTTGGTTTCTATACTAAGAACAGAAAGCTTATTTTATTATTTGTAAACAAACGCGTAGCGCCCGCACAGTCACCGCGTATACCGCGTCGTGTCGCCAATAGAGTAAGAATACACGTTTTCTGTCGGACACGACTCGAACGCGTTTTCTGTCTGGTTTGTAAGCGGTAACGTATAAACGTTGGATGTACTCTGGTTTTTTACTGCATATACAGTCGGTTGTACTGAATTTCGAGCCATCTGTGATAAAAAAAATAGTAGATAAAGTGTTTCTTAAGAAAAAACAAACCGCATGAGGAGTTTCTTAGTACCATTGACGAAGCGATGTTGACCAAGGTCCCTGAGACTGGTTGAACAGTTTCGGGATCTGATAGGCTCCTCGAGACGGTATATCATTATAATTGTTGCAAGTTTTTTCCGCTTTCTTCATGGCTTATTCGCATGCAAACGTTTTCTTTTTATTCCAAGACCGTACACACTTGACAAGTTATATCTCGTCATTATGTTTATGTAAGCCTCCATACGCACGCTAGGTGCGTCTAATGACGCAGATGATAACGCGCGACCTACTTCCTACAGCCTCCTTCCGACTAATATAGGTTACCTTGTGGGTTAAGACACCCACTACGACAGGTAAGCAGCCATTTTGGTTTTGGCACCTGTCCCTGGGATAATGTTTTCGTAATTTTAGTGAGAGTATTCTGGAGAGATAGGAAATTGAAAAAAAAAAACACTCTTTTAAAATAATACTTAGGAGTTCTTTTGTAAAAAATATATGAGTACCTCAACGTTTCAGATTATAGTGTACTTATAGAGTTATGCTTCATTAATTTTTAGTAGTCATGTCACCCTGTGTCCAAAGACATAGATAGATAAATAAATAAATAGTCTTAGACAAATTCACACGTCGCCATCTAGCTCCAAACTAAGCAAAGCTGGTACTATGATAGACAGATAAACAATTTATTGCTCATACAAAACATTATACAGCACATACAGTTACAATCATCACCATTTACCTAACCTTACTGTCAGTTAAAGTTATTTCAAGAAAATATAGAATTCAAGACAATAGAAAGAAAAAGTCCGAGAAGCTTCAGCCTATCCACTTGTACCATAATCTTTAAAAGCGTAGAGACCTCGTAATGGAAGCAGCTGATGCGCAAACGCTACGACGCTACGCTTATCTCAGGTAAGGTAGCTATACTCTACATAACGCGTTTTAGCTCTACATAATGTAGAGATATTTTTTCAAAAAGGTTTAACACTTAACCTAATGAGTTATTAAATCTTCCATAATCAAAGTATTCATTTGTTTACTACCCAAAGATGTGAAAGTATTGGGTCAGTAAAACAGAATACACGATAATTAAGTACTGTGGACTGAAAAGGATTGACGAAACTCACCTTCGCAAAATAATTAATTAGAGTTGTCTAATTTGGTTTTTTTTTTTATATATCCCAACTTGTAAAAGGGCATGCATGTCTAATGATGGACATTATCGATGACGTATTAGAACAATGGGAACCGTTTAATAAATTGTACCTACATATCAATAGAAAAGACAAAATGATAGAGTCCCTCAACGATGATACTGAATGTGGCTTAAAAATAAATTACCACTTATACCTACTGAAGAAAAGAGACTCTATCCCCCCCGAGTGGAAACCTCGCTGCGGTGCTGAAGTTAAATAAGCCCCAAAGTAAGAAACGACCACCCATCCTGTAATCAGCGTACACACTAATCGCCTTACCTATAGACTTTATTAAACTAACACTGCAAATTAAACTTTGAACAGGGTTATAGTTTACATTGTAAAGTGACGATACAGCGACCCAACTTGCAAAAACCTGGCACACATTATCTCCCATCGCATTATCTCCAGTTTTGCAGGTATTTGCAAAAATGAGGAGGGACTGTAATCGGCCGGTGGAACGTGACTGCGCATTCGATTGTTAAAAATTTTCACGAAAACACCCCAGGGGGGAGTTTCCGATAATTATTTCGTCAGCGTTTAGGGGGTTGAGTGTGCAAATATTTTAATTTGGAGTGAAGGTGCGGTCAGCTGATTCGGTGGGTGTTCTGTTGGGTTCTTACTCTTTAGTCGTTGGTAAACACTTTATGATTTAAACATCATGAAGTACGTCAAGCCTCCGGTTTCGTATGCTATCTATTGATGACAGCCATTAAAAGCTACGTGCGAGGCGGCTTGAAATTCTAACATCTAACAAAGATAAAGGTTCTTCCCCTTCCTTGAAGGTTCCTTACAGGATACTACACTGGTGAGACCACACACACCGCCATGGTTCTAGTAAAAAAAGGATTTTGTTGACTATATATTTGGCGGTGGTGAATCTCCCAGATTTGGTCTACGATATAGCTGCAACCAAGCAATGATCTGTGAACAGTTGTTTCGTCAATTCATTCAAATTTTCATTCCTTTGTTATTTATTATCATGCAATAAAATTAAAATAATAATATGAAATGAATAATTGACAATGTAAATCCAATTTTGCAATTACAAGGAGATAATAATGAAATACGTGCGTTCGCTATTGAAAACCGTTTATCCTCAACTGTATAATCAGACAGGTGACTCACAGAGAGATGAAAAGATTTCACGATAAATGCGCGTGGAATTGAATATTTATTATATTCAAAAACACGTAGTACCATCAGTAATCCTTAATGAAATATAAATATATTAATAAGTAATATTGGAGCTTTGGATTCGGATTTTAAATATATTTTTTTTATTCAGTCTGTTTGTCGGAATTAAAGGGTTTGAGCTTTTATGAGTCCTTGTACGAGGGAAATTATTCCAGTTTTTATATTTGTCGGCCAGCGGGCAGGTCATTGACACTTGAGAGTAATCAGCTGATGAACTTTGCATATGGATGTTTAGGATATGCTGGATGGATAGCCTTACAGGTTACGTGAATAATAATAAAATACAATTCTTTTATACATTTGGAATGGATGGATGCATACTGGATGTTATTGTTTGTTTACGTTAAATTTAATTTTTTTTAAATAACCAATTGACTTACAGACTTACATTATTATCATGCCGATTACCTTGTTAACCTTTTGTGCACTATTTTTTAAACACCGACCCATAATAGTGCTTGTACAAGTCCTAACAGTATAAGGAGAAATCATCCATTCTTTTCTCATCTAAACGACTTAAATAGTTTACTACAATGGACTATCTTATTTACTGTAGTAACTATCTCCTAGTCGCGCCGCAACACTCCGGCAAACATCGGCTCATAACTTCCCCACAACTGGCTCAGCATAAAAAAACGACGTCGCTAAGAAATTTTTCTCCATCCAATAACCATAAACACAATTTTCCTCACTCTCACCAGAGAGGGAAGGAGATGGTAATAGCTAACGCGGCAGGAGCGAGCGAGAGAGCCGACAGGGAGTCGTAACTTTCCCCGAAGTCGACACCACTCGAGTGGAGATATTTAATGTGACCTTCGTGGTCTCCAGATATTTATTGCAGTTGTTTTTTTTTTAATTTTTTTTTCACGAAAACGCGTCGCGAAGTTGAAAGTTTCAACAGGTTTTGAAATACAGTCACCGCTTAGACACTTGCGGTTTGAAAGTTTGTGAAACAAACAATCAAGGATTGGAGGATAAATGCTGTACATTACAGCATGTGTTTTAAACTATAGCGGTTATTATCACACTTTTTAAAGCTCTCCAGTTATCCCGTGACCATGATGCATGCAACTGCGTCGAAATATTGGTAAACGTAAACAAAGGTACGCGGTAGGAAACCCGGAACATGTTCTTATTACTTTATCGGATTTTTACTCATCTGTGTGCGCCGCATATGCATGTGTGAGATGTCAGTACTTTGTACGACTGCTAAATAAAACTGAGTCGCACTCATAGATGAGTTTGACCTACCGTAACGCCAAGATCCAATCTGATCAGGTCCCCCGTTAACAGGATCACGGAGGTCAGATGGCTGTCGCATTACTATAATTACTAAATCTTAAAATCCTGGATCATGGTCAAGAATCATGCGCTGGCGACCTATACTTTAAATCGGAACACAACAATAAATAAATAAATATTTATATATTTACCAAATAGACTAAATTTTTTATGCTTATCTAAGATATTAATATAACATTCATTGGAATAACGGTGTCAGGTTATAACATAAGACCAGGATATCCTGATTAGGAATCTAGGAACTAGGAGATACCTGTATTTTAGGAATCAGTGAGTGCCCGCAAGCAAGCAAGCTTGTTGCTTGGCGGTAGAAATAGATAAGGCGGTGGTGCGTCTGCGTGTAGCAAGAAACCACTTTACAGCTTAAATATGTATAGTTAGGTCAGAGCTTAGTTACCAATTCAGCAACTCTTTTATTTCAAACCTACCACACGGCCCTATCACATCATCATCATATCAGCCGAAAATCGCCCACTGATGGGCATAAGCCTCCCCCAGAAATCTCTACAAAAGCCGGTCATGTGCCTTCCGCATTCAGCTGGTACCTGCGATCTCTACCGGGTCGTCGGTCCACCCTGTGGGAGGCCTACCCACGCTGCCCTTACATATTAAAACGCAACCAATTACCGCAGTTTAATATTGATTGAGTCAACACATTACCGCGCTACTGATTCCGTACCCGCCCCTTGCCGCATGAATATCTAAAGCGCTCATTAGGCCGTGAACAAAAGCAGCGATGTATACTGAACGTGTCGAGCGCATTGTTTGCGCCAATTGACAGCTCCTGTCAAATTAATGTCCGATGAAATGTGTTATCTGTGGGCGATAACTGCCTCTGGAATGGAGCGTGTGAATAATGGGCGGCCTTAGTCCATTTGTTGGGTAGCTGTAAAGGTTTCTGGTAAATGATAATGTTGTGGTAATTGTTTTGCGGGTAGATTGTTTTGGAAATTGTTTTATGGTGTTATTGATTGATGTTCTGACACGTCAGGTGTGTATGTAAAGTGATAAATTTCAATCGTTCCGAACATGGAACATCCCATCTCGGCACTCAACGCGTCTATTCAGTAGCAGATGGATTCTGCGCCATTCATTTCATTTTGATATCTTACTCTTACACTAAAATATCCCTTATACCCAACTACCGTTTTTATAACCCAAGTACATGGAACATAAATTACACTAAAAGATTTGCACCAAATGGAAAGACACATCGAGCATTCGATCAAAATGGAAACGAACGCACTAAACAAAGCGTGAGGGATCCAGCTAAAATGCTAAGTAACAATCACTCGAGCGAAAAAAGTGCCGAATTCCATTTGCAGGGTGTAAAGTACAGAACGCAGCACATCGACCTACCCAAAACCAGTATAAAAGGAGCTAACTTTGCTATGCGCATCGATAGCGCAGCTAGCTCATCTTACACTGGATTTAGGTAGATTGTTCTGCTGCCTTATGTACCTAAAGGCCTGCTACGAAGGCCTGCGTTTTATTCATCGACGTCGGAGGCGTGGACAATAAAATTGGAATCATCGAATTACTGGGGCCGAGGCCGATAAGCCGACTCGTAAATTCGGAGGTTCGGCCGCTCGGGGATTGTCGGCTTCGGCTGCATGTGTCATCGCCACTGACCTCTGTATGTTAGAGGTCATCGCTGTTTGCATATTTTGTACAAGCTTTTATTACTTATTACTTTCACATGTCCCCATGTTTGTACCGATTCCATCGATGTGCCATTTCCGATTAAGCTGAAATTTTGCATACTAATATAAGTTCGGTAACAATGCGATACCACCGAATTGATCTGATGATGGAGACGGAAGGTGAGCATTGGTACTCCTAAACTACGCATGATAAACCCATCGAGTTTGGGCTCGTTTGATTAGTCTTGACAAGTACTCTGACTGATCATACAGAAAGCGCGATAAAAGCTTGCTGTGAAAGTATATTTTTCATTTGAGAACTTGCTAATACATTGGTTTTACCTCAGAACAATTAATAAAGGGTATTACATTATGAACGTAAGAAAGAATTAGGATCGATGTTGCTCCTGACCTCTCTAGCTGTCATCACTCAGCTACTTTGCAGAACGAAATTTCGTAAGTTTCCAATATGTTTCGAGATACAAAGTATGTACCTACTTGTTTTTTACGCATTACTTTTTAAATTACCGCTGAATCGTGATTTTTCAATATAATGACATGGTATTATAGATATGCTAAACATCGTTCTTAGGCTTGTTTGTATGGAATCAATACTCACATGAAAACTTCCAAATAGATTTTGATGAAATCTTGGTTGTTGATTATACCTATCCCAGAATAACTGTCGACTATAATTGACCCCGAAATTCAATGTTGTTTTCACAACAACACGGTAATAAGAAATTTCAATAGACTTTCATTTTGGACAAGCTGTACCATCTAAGCTCTGCTACGTCTGTCCGTACGTATGTATGGGTCATATAGGCGGGGCAGCGAAGCCAGGATCGATCTTCAATCTGGCGCAGACGGCTCGCGAGACCACAATGAGTAACAATTCCGATCGAATGCTTCCCCGCATGGAAGCCGAGTGGGGCCATTAAACCAGCTCCGGTGAGATGTCTGCTCGTTTATCAAGATATAATAATAATAATAAATAAATATTCGTGGGCAAATTCACACAGCGCCATCTAGTCCCAAACTAAGCAAAGCTTACTTTGGGGCTAGATGGCGCTGTGCGAATACTATGGGTACTAGATAACTGATATACTACTTAAATACTTCATCTTTTTTGTTTTTTTTGGTATTACATACTGATTATATATAGAATACCCAGACCCGTAACAGAAATTAAAATTCATCATTTCAATTTCTGCCTGGCCGGGAATCGAACCCGGGACCTCTTGCGTGGCAGACCGACGCATGTTGACTATTGAACCACTCAGGTCGTCTATGTCTGGTTTCCGGAGTAATTGTAGCAAATTATTAAATATTTTATTCAGTGTCGATGAGATTATCATCTTGGCGTTCATGTCTCCACTGTGCTCTTGCGCGTGAACGCCCGGGGTCCACTTTGACCATGATCCAGGATTTGGCAGATCGTGTAATTACAGTGGAGCAACTAACATCTGACCTTCGTTACTCTGTTAACAGAGTAACCTGACCAGATTGGATCATGGTTACACATCCAGTCGCCTGAATGTGCAAGTTTCATCACGATGTTTCCCTCACCGTAAGAGCATCGGTTAGTGTTATCATAAGGATTTCTTCAACTCAACCGGCATAAATGTATGAATGTGGAAGAGGCGAAATAGGTGTGTCAGGATCGTAGCTTGTGGCACTCGATAGTCTCTGCCTACCCCTATGGGATACGGGCGTGAGTATGTATGTATGTATGTATGTATGTCTATTGTATTTCGCTGCTTCCGTGGCCCAACCGCAGCCACAAGTCTAGTGTTAGACTTTTCGTCGGCGGGTTTAGATAAGACCTTTCTCGATGGTTCAAATCCAAGTGTGGCCGGCTAGCTTAGTCCGTGTCTGAGGCGGCGTGGTAGTGCCTTTTGCGTCTATGTTCACTTTGGACTTTGAATGTTTTCGTACATGTTTAGTTTTTTGTTTGCTGTTTATTCTAAAGGAGAGGGAGCTTAAGGTATAGCTGGGTTTCTAACCCGTTCGAATTGGAGGTGCACGACTGGGGAAGTACCTTGTACCGCAGCCTTGCAGAATACCGCACCCAATACAATATATTTTAAATAACCTATTGCCTTATTGCTGCCAGAGCAAAGTGTCCCCGGGTTTTAGAGGTAGGCAAAGCATTAGTGATACTCTTGGTTTTGCTCATATTGGCATACCTATATTGCTGTATATATGTATGCAGCGGTGACCACTTTCCATCAGGTGGTCGCTTACTTGTTTGCCTACAGTATGATATAAAAAAAACTATGTTAGTTTCGTTTTTAACTTGCGACGCAAAAAGAGAGGTGTTATTAGTTGGACACTAATTGGCACCCCGTGATGGTGTTTATTTACATATACATCCATAGCCCAATCCTTATCAAAAATATACGAATCTGTTTAGTTTTTATTACCATAGCTAGCAATAACACAAAACATTGCGAGTCCTTTCAAAATACAGCGACTAGCCGCAGTCTACAAATTTTCCGGCTGGCTACTCTGCGCAGAGTCAAAGCCCCTCTCACAGCACACCTGCCGCACTCAGCAACCGTAACGCCAAGGCTTTGTGCCTGATAAATAAACGAGTGCGATGAAAGGCCTTTAAAAATGAATCGCTCCGGAGATAGCTCTCGAAAATCCTCGAGATGCGAACGGATTGCGAATTCTTTTGGAAACAAGGTAGACGGACTGATAAAGGGTGCTGCGCGAATGTTCAGATCGGAAATTTCGATGTGACGACTGAGCGACATGGTTTATATAGGTTTTACCTGGTTCGGAGTCAGAGAAGGGTACATACATCAACAGAACATAACGGTCCAGTCCTCTAAAGACCAATAATCGCCATGCTTGGCTGGGTTGGCGATCACAGCGCAGAAAATACTCATCAGAAAAATTTTGCTGTCCATTTTCCGGTTTAAGGAGACCTTTTACGACATCTGTCATAGGGTGGGATGTTGATGCTACTCGTACATTCAACATCTCCGAATATTTTTTAGGCTGTACTGGCCTATAGTCAGAGACTGCTAACAGGTTTAACAAATTACATAAAATGTTTGTCTTTTTTGGGACAAAATTCAGTCATTCTATTTGTAGGTAACCTCTGTCTTTTCTGTCTTTCCATTTAATACGAAATAGATACGACAAGTTTGAAATGAATGTAGGATACGATCTTAAGGTAACACCATAGAATGAATATGTTATTAGTTTATTAGCTAATGTGTGGGTACCTGATCGATTAGTATCGAAAATTAAATGTGTTTATAATGCGTTGAGTAAAACACAGTAATGCATCATCATCACAGCCCATAACAGTCTACTGCAGTACTTAGAAAAGACTGCTGCCATTTTCCAGCCTACGGAGACTCTTAGAAGTTTTGTCTCGAAAACATTAGTATCCTTGTTCGACATCCACGAGTGTAAGTGGTTGGTGCTATTCTACTCCGCCGGACACCACACGGCCGTTGCGAGTAATGCAACTCTCTATATTATGCTGTACAATCTGGTATCCGTGCTCTACAATCATAATTGTAGAGACCTCTACCGCACGGTAGAGCAGCCCCTTGTTTACGGGGACCGTCGCTCACGGCGCCTGAGCACAAACACCTTAACACGTACCGCATTGTTTACACACAGACCGACATACAAATTCTCCTTGCTATGCGATGTGTGCTCTACTAAATAGAGACGTTTGGCGCCTGCAGACGGGGTTGATATGCTTCTGATTTTGCTAAATAGGGGGTATTGTTGGCTATTCAATGAGCAAGGGTGTATGTTAGATCTAGAAATTTGGAAACAGGGGTAATTATACCTGAATTCATCTCCAAAGCACACGTATCACAGGCGTACCTCAAGGCTGCATTTTAGGGTACTAGCGAACGTATCGACTCGTTAAGAGTAAATAAAAAATAAATATGCTTCGACAAATTCACACAGCGCCATCTAGTCCCAAAATAAGCAAGGCTTGTGTTATGGGTGTTAGATAACTGATAAACTACTTATATAGATTTCGCTTTTTTTTTTCTTTTTAAATACATACATATTATACATACTACACCCAGACCCGTAACAGATAATAAAATTAATCATTTCAATTTCTGCTCGGCCGGGAATCAAATCCGGGACCTCTGCGTGGCGACCAGGACTCAGGTTGTCAATGTATGTAACCGCCTTGCCAGTTAACAGCATCCACAGTGATAATTATCAATGTAAACCTATAATTTTTACATAAAATAACAAGACCAGACCAAACTAAGCGACGGTCAATATCAATCTCCCGGTACACTGAGGCAGACAAGTGCTAGACAACGCGAAACACATGTTCGCAGGGTACACACGCGAACACAAGTGTTGGCCACAGTCATTACGCACACAAAGCTGTGCGCCGGGGTGGTTGTGTTGCCAGCTGTATTATGTTGACATGGTGCAAACATCATCACGGGAGACTGTGCCCTTAGACAATGGACGGCTTTAATTATAGTTGTGTTATCAGTGATGATGGGCTGACGTAAATAATTACAATACACGTATAGACGAAGCGTGTGATTAGACTGTTAGATCTTAATTGGACACAGGTTTAGGGTGGAAAAAGCAATTATTATCAAATTATGTATAAAACCGATGGTCGATGGAACCGATTCGTTTTGGAGCGGAGACCGCAGCGTAGTGTGGGAACCGATGACCTTAAAAAGGTGAGATGCAGTGGATGGATGCAAATCGCCCAACACGGGGAATAATGGCGCTCTTTGGAAAGGCCTACGTTCAGCAGTGGACTACAATAAATAAAAAATATGTATGCAAATGTGTAACGTAATTTATGTTGTCATACAGACACAAAAGTATGTCGCAGGCAATGAATGGATGTGCAAAACTGCATTGTGGTCTAAGTAGCGTGTCTTGATCTTTGTTTGGCTGATGATGATATGGTCATTTTGCATGGCGGACTGAAGAAAGAGGGAACTCCTTTCATTTATCATTCAATTTTGATACCTTCATTTGTCCATGGCGACATTTAAAGTTTTAGTATACAAACATGGATTTTACTTAAAGATACTACCGAAAGAGAAACCGATCTTACAAAAGCTGTTGGAAACATGGTTACGTCCCGTATCAACCTAAAAAATCATTACCCACAATTTAACTCTACACCCGAAAGACGAAATCTACAATCTCCTTCCGCCAAAATTACGGGGACGGCCGTGTCCATGGCAGTAAATAACGCGTATCTACCACAGATAAGAAATCCCTGCCCGCACCGTGTGAGCTCGTGCGTGATCCCAACCTGTGCGTATCCGAACGTGCCCCTTTGATATTTCAAAAGAAGAAAGAAAAAAAGTCAATTCTAAACATTGTTTTCGCACCGGCCAGTTTTCACGAGCTGGCTGGAACATTGACACTTTTGAAATTCGAATTTGTATTTCACAATTCCGCGTTTCAATATCGCGTTCTGGCTGAAAAATGACGGCCCAAATACGGCGAACAGTCGAATACATTTTGAATTTTAAAAACTTTTATAGCATTCCTGCTTTGCGGTATTTTTAGTTGGCGTACGGTTCGCAGGAGGTTATCTTTGAATCTACTGCACTCTGCTGACTTCCAGTGAAGCAGAAAATTCTTTCACTGTTAGAGGAAGCTCTGCTATCCGGACTCACATAAGCTACGTTTGATCCCGAAAAAATAAGGATTTCGAGTCAAAATGAAGCTCCCAGGCTCCAATTCTCCACGGATGAAGCCACTGCGAAACACGTATGTAATATATAAAAACATACATAATATGTTTCCTTGTAGTTTGTGCGTAGAAGTAGGGAGGGGAGCATATTAACATTAATTGATAAGTCTGAGGGAAGAACCCTTTATCGTTGTTAAGGATAAAATCTAGTAAAATAGTAATCAATTATCCTCACACTGCTAATGCCAGCTCGAGTGGCGTCCGATAACCGCGATCGTCTCCTGGGAGAGCTCGTAATCCGCGCAATCCCGCCATTTTACTGCTGGCTGGTTTGCAACTACCCGCAAATTAAAGGCTCACTGTCGGAAGTCATAATGCATTCGAGTTGTGGTTAGGGTTTATTGTGATTCTATTGGTTGTGATTTTGTTTTTATTTACAAAGCGCAATGAGAATTCTATATGGAACTTCGTCTGTATCAAATATATTTTTACAACTCTTTGGTCTACTCGTATATAGGTTATGATAATAGTTTACACGAGTATGAACGGAGATCGACTTAACATTCACAGATTATTCAGACATGATATTCGTAGGTATAGGCGGAACAAATAAAACCACAGATAAATTTTGTCATTTATAATTAGTAAAGGTCAGTGCAAATGTGGTGGCTAAGCCTTTAGTGCATCCGTATTTTGTGTGGATGAAGATTCAAATCTTTTCGAAAAAAGTTTGGTTTTTAAATAACATTTGCAATGAAACTAAACCTGTTGAGATTTCTCAAATGATGTCGTATGCAAAATCAACAAATACAACGATTAACAAATTATATTGATGCAGTTATGTGTGTCGATGCTTCGGCGAATAATTTATCTGGCAGGCTCCAATCTCGGAGTTACGTGAAAGAGGATATTGCGATGTCTACCGTCTACCTGCCCGACGCGAACGCTTCATCTATTTCAAATCTCTGTCTATCTATGAGCTCATAGTCCTTTGAGCATTACAAATTCGTTGGTAACGTACAAGCAAGTAAATAAATTATCTACACGATTGTATATATGTATCTGTATATACAATAGATGTAACCTAATAAGTAAGAAGTTCTGTGTATATCCGCTCATGGCTAGAAACAAAAACTAAATTCTAAATTGAGGAATTACTGTCTCCTGCAATACAGGTCATCCTAGTGCAGGAGTCAGGACATCCGCCCTAATGTGAACACAACTGCATTGTATTTTAATATATCTGAACTAAAGACTATTTAATACTGTACCTTAATACTCTGTAAGGTTGTAATTTTGGTAAATAAATTATTATTATTATTATTATAGAGAGCCTTCTTCGGCTTAATGTATCCTCATATAGGCCACCCGTAGCATTTCACTAGTGGACTTACCTACTCCACTTAATTCGAGGGTTTGTAAGACAGCACTGTAATAAAAAATGCCGCTGCCCATTTTCTCGTCTACTCTAGCTGATTCGACGCCTGCCAATCTTGGATATTATGGCAAAGCCCTTCACTGAATTGGAGGATCCTCAACTCCAGTAGTGGACTGATGGACTTGATAATATGAAATATATACCAGGTCTTTTAGGTACCTATAGGAAGCGCCAGTGGAGCAAGGTTAAGCAACGCTTGCAGAGTCCAGGAACTGGATGGGTGACTGAAATTCGAGGCTAATCGAATTTCAGCACTGCAACAAGCTCGTTAGGTGTGATTAAATACCGTTAACGAAGCGAAGTTGACCAAGGTCTTCCGCTAGGGTCCCTGGAACTGGTGGGACAGTCTCGGAAGCTTATTGGCACCCCGTGAATGTACCTATATTGGTATATTCTTTATCATTATTTATAGGTATAGGTCCTCAACGTTGGCAACAACGCGAGTAGGGCAATGCAATACGCAACAACGATAAAAGAGCACGCTAGAGCGCGCCGCCCGGCGTCGCGCGTTTACGGCGGAACTTTTTATTGTCCCGCTTGAGAAGGACTATAAAGTGGGCTCGCCGTAAATCAGGCTTTCCTAGCGCAGATCTAACAGTGCAATAGACGCCACATAGATTCACTCTCTATTCTATACTAAAATTATAAAGAGGAAAGATTTGATTGTTTGTCGGTTTGTTTGTTTGTAATGGATAAACTCAAAAACTAGTAAACCGATTTTAATAATTATTTCATCTGTAGAACGCTACATTAACAGCGAGTAACATAGGCTGTATTTTATTTAAAAAATTATAGTTCAATATGAAAAACAAAAAAAAAAAGAACTCAGTAGGGTATGTTAGGGCAGGTGTAAGTAGGATAGGGTAGGGGTAAATAGGATAGGGTAGGGACGAAGTCGCGCCTGGCCTACTAGTTTATAATAAAGTAAGACATGAGCATGCATCTGCATGCTTGATGGGAAGTTATGACCGCCCCATGGACATACCGGCTTTACTGGTTCGCGAATGCGTAGCCGGTTTGCCGCTCTCTGGTTTCTGTGTCGACAAAGGTAAACTCTGCACTTGTATTTGGCTTTGCCACCAAAATGTAAATTTTGTTCTTAGCAATGATGATAGTTTTTTTTTTCTTTTTTTTTTTTTTATTGTACAAGACAGGCATTTGACCGCCATCTCACCTGTTGGTAAGTGACGATGCGGCCGAAGATGGAGCATACCCGTCTTGGAACAGCCTACAATATTTTACAATACAATATTGCAATATTTTATCAACCTTTTCAGTTTCACTTCATAAACATCAGTCATAGCCAAATAAAGTTTAAAAATACGTAACATAAACCACAAGAGAATAATCACTATAAAGTTAAAGTGCAGCTCCTAAATAGTTCGGACCGTCTTCTATTGAAAATTAACCACTCTGAACTTAAAGTTTAGTCTCAAACCTCTCAAAGAACAAAGTTACCTTCCTCAATGTAATTAAGTAGATCTAAACTTTCAATAACTACACAGCAATTATCCGAAAATTCCCCATCGTCTACAGACTACTACGTCTGCGTCCCGGCAGACTGATGGCCGAATCTTGGAAGGGGCAATCGGAAAGGCACAATTGGGTAGGCGATTTCACCTAATAAGACAGCTTTAGCAGACACATCCTGGAAATTACGAGCGACGTGCCACCTAGATGTACGTAGCTAAGTACTGAATAGCAAAGTTAATGAGGGATTTTCAGATTTTTATCTCGAAAATCGATGTTCGATATTTTCGTAAGTTTTTTATTATGTTATCGTTTTCGACTAAATCTCTTCCGCGTCCAAGTGTTGGTAAGGGTGAAAACCATTGAACGGATTTTGATGAAATTTAGCAGCAATTCAAATGGGTTGGCTGAACTGCTGCAGCTCCGGAACGTTGTTACCGAATTGTACACGGACACAGTCGCTCCAAGCTCCATTATACTATGCTACTTGTTCTCCGAATTCGGAAACGCTTTGAAAATAGAACGAAGGAAGAGGAAAGAACGGCAACCCAGTCGCCGCCGACACTGACACTGGCCATTAAAAGAAAAACACCACCGGCCATGGATACGAGGCAAAGGCGCGCCGCTGTACAGCCATCACGTGCCGTAGCGCGGGAAATGAATTAATTCGCGCCCAACACTGATTTATACGGCGCGTGTGATACGATTGCGGTTTTTATTGGCCTCCCCGTCTCTTTCGTTCGTGGGAGAGTTCTATCTGTGCCCGTTGTTATTGCCATCCGGCCAGGATGTGGGTGTTATTAAAAAAAAGCTATTGTACTTTTTTAATATTTAGTACTGAAATAAATGCACAGAGACGTGGCTGTATGCGCTATGTGTTTGACTTACAATAAAAATGTTTCTTTTTTATGCGATGGAAGGAAAGTTAATGGACCTTTGATGAATGGATGGTGATATTTTACGTACCCATTTCATTTAAACTAAGTGACGTATTACTTTGGTTGACATCCTTCAAATCGGAATAATACAATGCATCAGTTTTATGAAAGAGTCCTACCACTGGTTTCAATTATTAGAGTACTTACATTGTAACATTTTGTTACAATGATCATGCGCGTAGAGCAACGAACTACAGATATGACTACTTAGGGTCATCCTTTGATATTTCAATATGTCATACGTACAGCTTGTATTAAAAACAGAGTAACACTCATCCTACAAAGCTCATAACGCGACTACTAAGTACGTACTAACAAGCTCCAAATATAGTGTGTGACAGACAAACAGCGGAACAGTCTAAATTAACTGTTTACGCGGCGTGCTTCGCTAATTGGCGACTCGGGGCGCTCCTGGCGGCGGCGCATGTATGTGGAAACTAAACTCTGGCAGGGTTGACGGGGGAAATGTTTGAGAAATGAGGAATATTCCATTTTTGGCCGCATTACCTTCCACCAGCTGATGTGGCAGTGAAAAGCGCTATTCTGATTTATTGTACGTTCAGTCAGCTGCAGAAAAGATGGACCAGAGGGAAATTATATGGGGGGTCTGTTTTCTCTGCAGCTAACTGTACCAAATAGGCACTAGAATCCTCACGGTTTTCACCTGTGCGCAGTGCGGATCTCTGTAAATATTCAATATTCCCGCAGGAGTGGGATCATGTTATTTTTCCAGGATTAAAAGTATCCTACAGAATAATTAACTTCTTATAAAATAATTCGTTTTCGGAAAAATAGGTATCTATTACGTATGTTTCTTATGCCTATCAATCTAAACTTTCTTCGAGAATCACTCCATCTACTCCATTGGAGAAATAAGTTGCGTAGTTTATAAGAAACAAACGGACAGGTTACACACGAAAAACCACTTTATTTTATACTAACTAGAGATGGGTTTTCGCTACATTAAATAATCAGGTGGCAATCAAGAGTTTGTAAAGTCGTAGTTAGGATCGACACAAACAAATGTTGTTAATATTTTACTACGAGTCAATATTAGAGTAGCGATTTCTGTAGTTTAATTTTTTTCACTAATTTTTGCTTATTTATGCCTGAATTTTTACAAAAATATAGGTACCTAGTTCAAGAGACAGAGAAAGATTCAGAAGATCGCTAGATTTTTCTTTAAAATTGTAGAATTTATGCCCGTTTAATTGCCGTTTTCACTTAACTTAAGAATCAGCTAAGTTCTTTCTTATCTCAATTTGGACATTTCTGATTGGCTAAAAACTACTTAAGACGGAACTTGGCTATTCCTAAGTATAGTGAAAACGGCTATTAGATACTTACTTGATGATGATTAGGTAATTCTCATTGTTATGTAGTTGTGTAGTCAGGTAATTCGTTGAATGAGTGGAAGTATGTAGATTCAGTTGAAAACTAGATCTAGGTCTCGTGTCAACCCTAGCAACGCTCATATTTCATACATTTCAATGTAAGTTAACCACACTCACATACATTTTGCGCAGCGCTCGTTACTTTGCGATTATCATGGAAAGTGGTTTCGGAACGCACTGGCTCGCGTTTCGTTCCGAATTTAAAATCGCATTAAAACTAAATTTTAGTGTGTAAATAAATAATGTCGAGTGCGCGGGATTTGTTGCATTCATGATGCAGTCTGGCGCTGCTTCGCTTTACGTTAATTGTAATATGAGTTGCTGAATGAATAAATAATTATAAGAAAAAATAATCAGGCAACATAATTATCTGCCTCACTTGGCCCTTACGAAATGCTATCTACAACTTGTTAACGGCATTTTGTTTAGTGAAATAATTTTTATTCCACGGCTGTTAAACGGGTTTCCACATAAACTAAATATATCCTATTTCACGAAGAATCCGTAAAACAAAGGTAGTGTGTCGCTAAAAGATAAAATAAAATTTTAGCTTAAAAAAACAGCTTTCATCTTTAATTGATCAGATAAACAGCCTACTACCTACCTATACGAAATATCTGCAAAAGTAGCTCTTAAACCTTATTGATTAGACCAATTCCGATTCACCGCCAACAGCATTACGCAAACATAATTAATTGATCACCCCATGCACCTGGTTCCATACCAAAACCGAAATTCCACCAAAATCGGCTTAGCTACGTCTTTGCCATCAGGCATAATGCTTCCTATTATTTATTTACCGTCATTCATTAAACAACAACCACTACAGCAAGACCCTCTAAAACTACTACCGCCTTTACGAACATAGCTCAGTTTAAACTGGTTTCTGTAACCATTCTCAAAGATACCCTCAAGAGTATTGATGGGAGTGTAGAAGGGGTCTCGATTAAGTGGCCGTGCTTGAGCTTCAAATAAGGTTTGAAGAGGTCCTGTCTACGATTCAGCCGGAATAATAAGGCCTCCGCCGGTTCTCTTCGAGGACTAATTAGGGAAGCATTTGGAGGATGGTGTTGGGTTCTAGAAGGTCATTTTAGAGTGGTTGGTGCGAAGTGCTCTCGAGAAAGGGTAGCCTGACCGCAACCCCGCTCAGCGTCTTAGTGTGGTACTTCGCTCTTGAGCTTTAGATATGTGCACCTTAGTATTAAATGCTGTGAGAGGATCCCTTATGTATACTACCTATTCAGTAAAGTATCCGATGTGTGTGATTATTATTTTGACATATATGATTTTGGTAGTATTCAAATCGAAGTTTACAGTCCACTCCTAGGCTCTAGCTTAGTATTTTACATAAATTAGTTAGGCATTGCCATAATCTTCACGATTGGCAGGTAGGTTTTGAATCGCATCGTTGAAATTACTCAACATAACTTATTAACAATGACGGCCTGAGAGGCTCAGTGGTTAACGGTCGTCCATGCTGAGGTCCCAGGTTCGATTCCCGGCAGGGCAGAAATTTAAATAATGAATTTTAATTTCTGTTACGGGTTTGGGTGTTATATGTATCTATAAAAAGTATGTATTTAAAAAAGTTAATAAGTAGTTTATCAGTTTCTGACACCCATGACACAAGCTTTGCTTACTTTGGGGCTAGATAGCGCTGTGTAAATTGTCCTAGCATATTTATTATTACACTGTAATCTATCTACGCCATTCCACCGTAGAACACCAAAGCTAAACTATTTATCCTCAAATATGTATTAAAGAAAGACAAACAAACAAACGAATTTTTGCCTTAACAATTTTCGCAACGACTCCATCAAAAATCGTCAAAACAAAAAAATAATCCCCGCCATTTTCACGCTGTCATAGCCATGCTTTTGACTCCCGCTCATTCGTCGAGAAACCAAGTCGTGCCATCTTGAGCTACCTACAAACGATGCGATTGCTCCCCTAAGTACTCGACCTCATACTCGCGTACCTATAGAGCTGTATACACACCCGCCCCTTCTGTGTCCAGGGCACCGTGAAACGTTTCTTACGCCTGATCTTAATGTCTCACGGAGATGCTTAATGTCATGCCAGATGATCTCCATCCAGAGATCGGTGGTGCCTTTTAGTAAGACTACTTAGGACAGGAGTCATTAAAAGCGAGTTGTATGTAAAAGGTTCGGGTTTTTATGGATGTAGGTGGGAAGTAGATGTGAATATGTAAAGGTACTTGTGCTAAGGTACTCGTGATAGTTCGGCTTTTAAGTAGGGTCGTAAAATTCTTTATAACTAACCTGTGGGATCCTATTGTGTGATAAGCCCGCCCTTGCTATTGTTAAGTATACTTACTTTTGTTACTCCTGTGCTTAATAAGAAAGAAAGAGTTTACATACATACACACATGATATTCGCATTCTGCCAGATTGTACTTTTTTGGTACTAAAATAACTTTTTGTACTAAAATAAATACCTAATTGTAAATTGTACATACGTTTTTGAAATGTATTTGTATTTAAGTTTTGGTCAATCGCGTATCTGGCTATGTGCGTACTTGGCCCTTTGCGTATCTGGCCAAACGAGATATTAATTTTAATGACATTGTTTAATAAATCCATGAAAATCCCTTATATTTAATGTAGTAATTTAGTAAAAAAGGATTTAAAAAATCCATTTGAATATGAATTGAGTAGGTAACTGCGCATGCATCCGTCCACGAGCCCAAATTAGGCGTATTCAATTCGAAAATGGAATAAAAAATAAAAAAGGTATTTTACCGTCGACGGACAGAGCGAGCCAAATTAGGTATTTTACCCTCGCGTTCTTAACTACGTACATGTGTCGCCGGGAACAATGTTCTAATCGAGTTGGGAAAATTAAATCTTCCGCGTTGATCCGATTTAGTTTCCGGATGGGATTTTTTTCTGCACAACTCAATTTAGTTGTTCAAAGTGAGGGAGGACCTTTTGAGTTACACTTGTAATGGCTAAAACTCTGTTTTAGGTTTTAAGGAGATTTTATTTTAATTTTACCAATAATTCAAATATAAATGTCGTATAGGCAATAGTGAATCTATAAGAGAATCAAACAACGATGTCAAGATTTTCTACGATTCTTATAGTGGCCAATAAATTACCATCTTTATTTCGTATAAACAGACAGGAGAGCCCATGAATTCGTTATGGGATACATTCGTGTGCCTGTTTCCCAATTACGTCGACTTACATGCTACTTTCCTGTTGATCCCAAGTTAATGAGTCTAATCTAGAATAATAGCTGGCTACATACTTATTCTTATATTTATGTATATTATTATCAGCTTGCTCATTTATACGTAATCCGTGGAATTTTATTGTAGCCACATAATCATTTATTTATTGAAGTAGATACCTACTTAATCTAACAATACTAAACTACAAAATCTAACAATATCAATAACTACCTATATCATGAGCAAATCCATCAACATTAAAATAAAAAAAAATTTTTCAATTATAACTTATAAGTTATAATCGCAGTCCCTCATAGAACCCAAAGAGTTTTATGATAAGACCCCCGTCTTTCGTTAACAAACAAATAAACCCCGCCAGCAATGGCAGGATAACAGAAAAGTCCAAGTTATAAAATAAAAAGTCAAATAAAAAAAAAGAGGGACTGCGTTCGAAAACGCAGAACGCCTCCGGGGTAAAAAGGAGCGAGCAATATTACAGTTATCTAATTCCCATAATATGCGTTACATGTCAAAGTTGTTAGATAGTAGATACGAAGGGTTTATGGGATATGCTTTCCCACAACGCCTTTACCCGGTTTGTTCACGAAATTCCGGAAAGAATTCTTCGCCCGCGGCATTTTGCTCAATATACGCTTGAGAATAATAAGACGCACAACTTTGGCTCGCTGATACGCAAGGGAAAGCCAAGGATATGGTCTCAAAATGTATAGTAATAAGTATAAGATGATGTAGGTACGAAGGAATTTGACTGCATAATTCTTAAAGACGTATGTTGAAATAAAGTAACTAATTGATTTATTTGTTTGTTTCAGGTAAATAGTCAACTGACATGTGAACCGTTAAGAATACACCGAAAATTATTCCGTGAGTTTTATTCATTACATGATTCATTACATTCAATCAGTTTACCTTATAGGTTGTCAAATAAACCTCGGTGTTAACAGGATACATTTTGGTGAGTGTGTATTGGCACTTCATCAACTGGTACCTTCCTCCCCCTACCACACATTTCGCTTCTATGTTTATTATGCGATCGGCTAAGGTGTGGAACTTTGCCTGTAGATCACAGAGCACTTTCTATATATACTAAAAATCTATCCACGAGAACTAATTAATCTAGAGGTTTTTAAGGCAAGAGTGAATAGGCATTATCTAGGTAAACAATGCTTCACCATCGTCCGCATCGTCACTTACCACCAGGTGAGATAACGGGCAAATGCTTGCCTATAATTTATTTAATAAATTAACCCCGTCTACTACAGTTTCCACTTTACCTATACATTAAACAATCACAAAACAGGATGGTCACCAATTCGAAACTACCAATGAAACTATTAACAGTTTCACTTACCTGTGAAGCGAATACTCGCGTCAGCGTCACACGTCATTTCCGGTCCAGCCCCCGCGCGCCGCCGGCTTCCGGCAGACAACGGCCGCGCCGCCCGCTTCCGATGTTCGGTTTCCGAACGCATCGCGCGTTCGAATTTCGAATTCGAATTTCAATTGGCTGAGGAAATGTGTAGCGTTTTGTTTTACTGCGACACGATGTGGGTACTCGTAATCAGGGTAGGTTAGTGACCTCATTATTATTTTGTAAGGTAGTTTTGGTAAGTTAGTGATTGTTGCTTATGGCCTTCGCGCAACTATTTGTTTCATGAAAGAAGGACAAACCAACACAGTTTTAGTTTTATAAATATTTGTACACTCGCCAGCTATTCACTCTATAAATCTATAAAAGCTAAATTTCCAAACCAAAACAATATCGTCCTTCAAAACAAAACCATAGACAAAATCCTTACTGTACATATTGTTCCGTATAAACAAATAAGTGCCTCCAACTAAAACAAAGATGATCCCGACCGGATGACTGTTAGGAAAACGCGAAACAAGGACCCAGGCGAATCAGGTTCGCGCCATTAACTTGATGAAGAAAGTATTTTACTGCCCAACTTGCTACTGCCCACTCGTAATGACCGACTTCCTTCCGCCCATACAATAAAAAAAAAAGTTGTCATTAAAACATCGTTGATTAGCATTTGTTTTCTTGCGGTGTTATTTGTTTATATTGTAAGATTTTTTATAAGTGTTAAATAATGGCGGGACCTTTGAGTATCAATCGCAATGAGATCGCTAAGACAGGTGCTTGGTTAGTTGACCTACTGGTTCATTTAAGATTTTAGTTTACTTATTCTTCAACCTTGATTACAATTTTTATAATCGCCTAAATGACTGTGTTTGATTGTCGTCTCTCTCTACCCCTATGGAATACCTACGTGCATGAGTGTGTATGGATGTGTGTGTTGTGGTTAAGTTAGAATTTCCAAATTTCTTTCCAGTTCTAAAGATATTTGAAAATTATATTTTCTACCTAGAGCAGTAAAGCTATTTTCCGCTATACCGGTATTAGGTTTAGCCAAACAAGTCTATAGGTACATTGATTATGTTACTCAGCCAGGTCCTAGATTTCTACTTTGTCTTATTTTTCTGCCCTGACCAGACCACAATTTAAAGAAAAAGTCCCCTGACCATTAATCGGCAGTACCAAACCTGCCGATGGCATTACGGGCACATTTGTCAGTGATGTGGCGGGTCGGGCGAATGCACTCTCATTCGGAACAGTGTAATGGGGCGAGAGTAGAAGTGGACACGGGGATCTAAGTCTTGGTAGATAGGCTACGCAATTGTGTTTCTGTCTTAGCGTGAATGAGAGAGGTTTTTAGGGTTGCGAACATCTAAAGGTAAAAACGGAACCCTGCAGGAAAACAACCGCAAATATTCAGCAACTAACTAAACAAATTTGAATGAAATGTTTTATACACCTAAGTTTTGGCAGTTGGGGCCAGGGTGCGGGTCCTACTCGTACTCTCCTGGTTTTTAAATCCTCCTCGATTTTATTACAACAGTTACCAGTAAACGATCGCCAAGATCCTAATGGTGCCTGCCACCGCTAGACAAAGGCTTCCTCCCTAAGACGAAGGGTCGCTACTATTTATCAATCGCCATACTTGAATTCAACACTAACGAAAGACCTAAATTGTGTGAACAAAATGTTATTAGGAGTACCTCTCTAATTTTGTTACTAATGCGACACAATTTGATCATTGAACCAAGATATAATCCGAATCTACTTTTAAATGGGAACAACCCATAAATCATCAATACGCGGCATACATACCTCACCAAAATTTATACCTACCTCCTACCAGCCCAACAATACGCAAGCCCACAGACAGACAATACTTCACACGCCCCAACCGCCCACTAATCCTGGTGATGGAACGCCGAAATTAATTCCCCACTAATGCATCGGGCATGCATCGCGGACGTATGTAGTTAGGTACTGAGCGCTATACTTTCACATGCCACTCGGGGGACGAATTCGCGTCGGGAACGCGCGGACCGTGCAGGTTTCTGGCCGTCGCTTGGGGCAGGTGTCGAACTGTGTTGTTTATTTTTGTTATACAGCAGACAGGCAAGCGGGCCACCTGATGGAAAATTGTCACACATTTATGGAAATGTGAAATATTGTTTTGGTGCAATAACGAATACTTGAATCAATCACTAGCGTCCTTGGATATCAGCTACACCAGGATCGATACCAATGCGTTGCACACCTCTAATTTATCTCTTGAACAGTCTTATGTCATAGTCCAAAGAAAATACTGTGCTGATAGTTCACTTCACATCCGAATACAGCTGCAGTGAACGGCTGCAGAGTGAACGAAGATTCTTTAAAAATCTTAGCACAAACGCCGCATATATCTATGTACTTTGGTATATGCTACAACTAGAAAATGTCTAACATTATTGGCATAGGTAACATTATCTACAGTCAACTCGCTATTCTTTCGTTTGATAGAATTACATACATTCTGTTAGTTTTAAGTTTTTTTAATATGTTATTGGACCAAATAAAGATACGTCGATATCTACATACAAACTCGCAAACGTACACGAACTTACGGGTCGTGGGTACGATATTGGTGGACTACAGTCATGTTTGAAATGTAGTATTTAGTGTAGTTCGTAGTATAAGACGTTATGAATGGTAGAACGTAGTACAGTGGATTAAAAGTAAGACAGGACAGGTTCTTAAAATACATAATGTGTAATATTTATATATTACTGTCACGTGGAAAAACAAATAGCTATGGCCCGATGACAGACCGAATAACGACAGTCCGATCTTAATATGATTTCGCAAAATCAAACACTACACGCAACCTTAAAACACAACTTTCCCATATTATTTTGAAATTACACGCTGTCCAAATTTATTGCGACTACTACAGGCTTTGCCGTCTACGAGCTATGCTAATTTCCGAGCAAAGCGCTAAAATAATTAGTTTACTCGCGTGTTGTGACACAATGCTTGGACTACGCCGGTTCGTGCCACGCGGTGGAACTGTCACAAATGTGACACTATTTGTTTATGTTGTTCTTGTCCTGCGACATCCTCTTACGACAAAATGTGAAGTTTAGCGAGCTGTTGGTAGTTTTTCCTTTTTAAAGTAGTTTGAAAAGGTAATGCCTTTTTTCCGAATGACTAAATCCTAAAAAAAGCATTAACCTTTACCTAAATTGAATTTAGATACCTACATATTTGTTGATTACATATTTGTTAATATTTGCGTACCTGTTTACAGTGCAGGCAGTGTGATTCGACACAAGGCATCAGTTAAGGCTCATTGTAACAATGCATCAGCTGTTGAATTTTGTTTTAAGTGGGTTTACAGCAGACGAACATATAGCAAAAGCATTCGCTCGTTCTACAATACTCAAAGATTAATTTGTCCAAAACTAGCCCCATAAATAATGAAAAAGCATGATACGTATACCAATGAATACTTGAATTTCAGGGTTGATAACATAGTAAAAGTTGTTTGTGATCACGAGCACATGCATAAGCCCCTTGGTATTATGATTTTAAAGTCACCCTGTACCAGACTCCGGACGATTTCTTCGCTCTCGGTCATTACCTAGGTATGTAGGTAGGTAGATATTTTATCACGGAGGCTCTTATTCATTTCTACCCGCGAAAAATTGCCCATTAACAACACAATCACGCGTCCCCCGACCAATAAGCCGTAACGGTGTTCGATGCAAATCATTAAATTCGAATTTCAAATACGGGTCACGCACTGGCCGTAAATAAATCGGGCGATAAAAACGATGCGGCATAAACAAATATTGCCCTATAAAGACTTCTATTCGTGGGTACTGAAAACCCGCAGAGTTGTAGCGCGGCGCTGATATGGCGTTTTAAATGGGTGAGTAAAATCGATAGAGAGATACACCAAAACGAATTAGTATCATCCCCAACACCGACTTATAATCTTTATCTGATATCTGATTGTGCAATTTTTCGAATATCAAACTATTTAAATTAAAACTCATAAGCGCGGTTTCTATAAATGGAGTCGTAAATCCCGCTGACATTTTAAAGATAAAAGTGCCGCTAGCGTAATTTATCGACGAGTTAACTCTTCAAAAAACTGTCGGATTACGATGATACCTAATAAAATTGACTTTTAAGAACCGTTTAAAAATCGAAGCTCGATTTGAAATTTAAAAACCGTCGCTAGCACCAAAGAGACGTTCGCAAAGAGACTCAATGGTAGACACTCGGCGAAGTTACACAGTGGAGGGCTATTCGCGCCACCGGCGAGCGTTGCGGGAAATATTCGAACCGATTCCAGGCCATTGAAAGGTTTCAACTGCATTTATGTTTGCTGTTCGCCGTCTATCAATAGTTTTCGTAGTTTTCGTGGCTTTCGTTCAGTTATTTGCTGGCACTGGAGTGGATGGTGGCTTGCGCGGTAGTGTTTTCGATGTAGTGAGGAGTATGAACACTTATTCAGTCTAAGCACGGCTTGGTTAACAGGCAGGCAATGTTGGAATTTCATGTTCATGTTTTATTAAGATGGAACCTGTAACAAGTTCGGATGTGGTTTTGCCTAGCGTAATTACTCGAAATATTGGATATGTAAAATGTTCCAAAATAGTAGTCTCAGCCTATAACAGTCCACTGCAGGGCTGTCCGCTTAGCAGGTGGGTTGGAGATCGTAGTACAAATATAACAATGGAAAACGCTGCTGCCCATTTTCCAATCTAGGGAAATCTTTAGCCTCGAAAACATTAGTAACCTCGTACGACACCCAGGAGTGTAAGGGGTAAGTGCTATTTTACTCTGCCGGACACTACACGGTCTACGGAAGTATCCATCCATAATTCAAGATAGAATACCCAAACCGACTGCGGTATTTGTAAATCATATTCCATTTTAATTTCCTCGCAAAAGTTTGCCAAACTATTTGAAATAAGGAGCACAACTCCACCTCTCCACTTCAAACGCTCAGATTGAAAAGTTCCAATTCCGCAGCGAAATAAAGCCGTTCTAGCTGAGTTACTGTTATTTTCGAATCGAATGCATTGCGATACAATGAAACGCCAATATCGTGCCGCGAGACCATTGCGCATGCTGATTACTTAACAGCGGAGTTTTTAAGGGAGTGCCTTCTAAAATATCAGCGTTGAAAGAAAGAAAGAAAGAAAGAACATTAATTAACACAACGAACGTTGGGAACGGAAGCTTTGTAGGTTCTTTTTATTTTATAAAAGAGAGAGTCAAACGAATAAGCAGGTCAACTGATGGTAAGTGATCACCGCCGCCTATGGACATGCTCGTGTGCTTCAACGATGCTGCCAGTGGCTGAGATTTGAAACGACGGCCGACGCCAGACATTCAAAGTGGCAACCAGCGACTAAATGCTAGATTCGAGTTGTTGCTTCTAGAAAAAAGTGAAATTGCTTAAAATTAACCAATTAAATTGGAATACCTCATAATTACATAGTACTTCATTAACTCTGATATTTCGTGCGATATCCGGCTGAGTACAGTGTACAATTTCATAAACTAGCCACCTTATCATCACTACCGCCGCAAACATCGCCCTCATTTTGCTTATAATAACAATAATAAAACTCTAGATCCATAGTACAAGCTTAGCGACAATTATATAAACCGGCGGACGGCGATACCAATCCAGACTCATGGTTCCAGGATTCCAACCATAAATAAATGCTATGTTCTTGTATATTCGATATCCACCCAACAGTGATCAATCTCGGAGCTAAAACATACCTCCCCCCCACCCACTCCTCACAAGTTTCAGTGCCAACGTACAGACGGACAAATTTATGTGCATACTGGATCGCTATTAAGAAAGTTCGCTGTTCAATTGAAGAATCCAATTGAATTTTCTTATCTCCCCCCGTTCAGACTTCCTTTTAGCTGAGATTTTGATTCTTGAAATGTGTTAGACTCTTTTCATAGTGCGGCGTGATCGGGGAGAAAACTTCTTCCGTCATCCATGCATATAAGTACTTAAATAATAATAAATAAATAAATATTCGTGGACAAATTCACACAGCGCCATCTAGCCCCAAACTAAGCAAAGCTTGTGCTATGGGTACTAGATTACTGATATATTACTTTAATACTTTTTTAAATACATACTTATTATACATAGAACACCCAGACCCGTAACAGAAATTAAAATTCATCATTTCAATTTCTGCCCGGCCGGGAATCGATCCCGGGACCTCTTGCGTGGCAGACCAGCATGTTGACCACTGAGCCACTCAGGTCGTCAAAAAAGTGTTAATAGTCTTTATAGATTTAGAACACAACACACAAACTACTAGTAAATTCTAGCTGGATGATACACGAAATCCAGGGCCCTAATTCTCGCGCCGTGACATGTTAATTCGACATTTCTTTCTAGCTACAAATCTCCATTAATAATGACATTGAAATATCGTATATTGTCGAAGATCAATTTCAATGACGTTTTAATACAGATTTGAGGCTAGAGAAAATATCTAATTCGAGATCTCACAGCGCGAGACTTTCCCCCCATGATCACATATAAATGCATAAAAACCTAAACACAATTCAAATTAAGCAGATTCTGAGATCGTGCATAGATAATATAGGTACAATACGAGATAAACTAGACGACTTTGATAACCCAGCATTCCAGGGTAAGCCACTAGCATTACCCCGGATACAATCCTCCCACTTCACTTCCCCTACAAAGAACTAGTAACAATGCTCGAGCAGATTCCCAATTCTAAACAATCAGATCAAGTAACAAACAGTGGCTAATCCGTATTCCTAGGGGTTGTTGGCAGACTTTGCAACCGAGCTTTCCATTGTACCGTTAGTTTGGTTCCACGACGTGTATTTTGTATTCGATTCAAAGTTATACCTACGTAATGTGAAATATAATGTGGGAGTACTAATTGTGTATGAAATTATTATCTTAGATGGATGGGCCGTTAGATTTTGCCTTACACTTGATAAGTTGTAGGTTGATACGGTGTACAAAAGGTGATTTAATTCGATAGGTTGTCTTCTTCTTCTTCTATCTCATCATCATCATCATATCGCAGCTCATAACACTTCACTGCAGGACAGGGGCGGTTATTGCTAATATATCCATGTTTGGCAAGCGGGCTATGTCTCAAAATTGTATTCGATAAAACTATAAGTAATTATTTATTATTATATATGACATAACAGTGCAAACATCACCGCCCAATTTCCTGTTAACATTTTGAGCCAGAAATATCCAGTTTAAGCATGGACAATAAAATAGAGGAGAATGGCCCAACGAAAAATGTGGCTCGGTCGCACGAACCTAATAAGTGGGTCAGACAGCGTGGACAAACAAACAATATTATTAATGAAAGTTTTGTTTCCAACTGTATAGGTGAATAGTGAAAAGAGAGAATTAATTTCTAGTGAAACCGTCAACAGATTTAATTTCAACAAACAAATTAAGTACGTCACATAGGTAATAAATATTATTTAGTTCAGACAAAATATTTACAAAGACCTTAAGAGAGTAAGAAACATTTTACAAAAAAATCCATCCACACCGCTGTCTCACGGAATGGTGCCCAGAAAGCAAACTGCCTCGTCGGATAGCAATGCTTATCCTCATGTAGGTTAATCCTTAAGAAAATATTCTCTTGATAACATTTAACTTTATGAGATACAACTACAGATTCAAAAGAGTTATGGAAGATGTTATACAGCTTTAGTCCGTCATATAAAATTAAATAAATTAGTAAAAGTTTCATGCTCATTTATTGGTTAATGGTAAATGGTTGTCTGGAAGAGATCGCTATTAGTGATAAGACCGCCCTTGTACTTTTGTAATCTTGCTATGTCTGTGTTTAGTTGTCCTGTAAATGTACTATAAAGAGTTCATAAATAAATAAAATATATATAATTAATTATTATTGTATTTATCTATATCCAATGGACAGAACTACGGATGTTTCATTACTCCTTTAACTAAAACTACACAACGAAATATAAAACTTACGTTACGTTGACGTCCTGTGGCTGATACTTTCCCACAGGATCACGCTCCAACAGAAATACGGCAGCCGATGCCGCGCTCGGAATCTAGTTAGCCAAAACAAACCTGGACTCATTTCGTTCCAAAAGGCCTTTTAGAACAATGGCCCCTCAAAAATGCGAGCACGAATCAGCGAACTGGGTCAGATAGTGGCATTTCCACGGGTCACCGGTTCCCTACAACTGAATAATGCGAGAGCCTTACGCAACGCCAGAGTTTAGAATTAGCTTTGGGTGGATTGTGGATTATGTGGGCGTGCGAAGTTTTGATGGAGTTAATTCAATTATTTATGAGGTCGGTGGTTGATATTTTTCTGCGGGTTGTGGTTATAATTGGTTACTATTAAGAATATTTTACATTTATCAACCATGATCCAATCTGGTCAGGTTCCCCTTGTAGCACAATCACGGAGGTCAGATGGCAGTCGCTCCACTGTAATTACCTGGTCTGTTAAATCCTAGATCATGGTCAAGGCGGACCCCGGACCCTCGTGCGCGAGAGCACAACCGGGACATTAACGTCAAGTTGTTTTTTTATCAGCAATATTTTGCATTACATGAAAACAAACAACTAATTGGATAAGCCATTTAACTGACAGGTTCCATGAGACGATACAAATATGTTTTTAACTATATTGTGCGCAAAATATATTATTTGTTAAAACTACCGGTAATTGAACAATTTATTACTTTTTACGCTGTGATATCAATTTAAAAGTGAACGAAAGATGCTTTCCATCAAATTTGGCACAGATCACCTGAACACCGAGACGGTCACGGCCCAAATATCCCTTCCACCCCACATAAGCTTCTACTTCATGTGCCAAGTATCCCTTCTAGCCCTCCTACATAAGCTTATACATCGCAATAGGTTACTTACAATACAATACAATGTAACAACAACGCACGAGTACCCAATAATCTCGGTCGAAAACTATGCGCGGGTAAACGTTACCCATTCGGATTCCGGCAGATCTCCAAATTCCATCTCTGATTCAGAACAATTATCTCAACTATGGGCCCATAAATCGCGGACCAGATTATTAGTTTTCGGAATGCTTACCCTGGGATAATCAGCGTCTAGAGTATCGTATTATGCCGCAGTGTGGCCAAAGAGAATGTGCTTAATATCTCCCCTACAACCGTGGCGTAATACGCCAAATGTGGCCGGAATAATGGCAAAGCAAGAACGGTAACTACGGGCTTACAGTGTTTCCAATTGGTAACTAAGTAGGAAGTTAAGTTGGCTCACAATTGAAACCGACTGCCAAGTTGCAGCTATATCTCTATCTGATTGTAAGCGAATTTATCTGACTGTGTTTGGATTTTGGTTCGTTGGAGCTTCATTTTGAAAGTTTTAGGAAAAGATTAAAAGAGATTTCAAAGATGAACCTTTCTCGTGTTATTCAAGCTTTTGTGTAGAAAAAGTAAGCGAACATCCAGCTAGATATATTTCCTAATACATTGGTAATGAGTAGCTATAGCTGCTGAAATGATTAACAAGTTAATGACTAAATATATTCCTATGTTGTAGTAAAATGATCAAGTTTCAGTTGTTACGTAGTCTTAAGTAGATTTTAGTTTGAGATTCCGTAATCATCAAAAAGCATTGCATTCTTACAGCATTACGAAAGAAAGCACACAATGAAACGCTTATCGTACAGAACTTAACAACAGTTGTAAAAATGTGGATTAAAACGCAACGTGTTTGTTTGCTATGCCCTCGTTTGGACTGATGCAGGAGTTTTTGGTGTCACGGTTCAGTGTACGGTAGGAAATGTCAAACTTTGATAGCACTGTTGGCGCCGGAATGTCGCAAACGGACGGCGACCTTTCATTGTTTACCTTTAAATTGTATTGTCTATGTAGGTAATTATAATTACTAAAGCTTAGGTATAGACAGTGTAATGATTTGTTCTTTGAATGTTTAATCTTCTGCGGGATGTTCCTTTTTCATAATCAAAATCACTACATTACTTATTCTACTATTAGGTACGGTTGACTGTAACAGACCATTTTTTTTTAATTGGTCTCCCTCTATTGAAGCACAGAGCCGATCGGTGTGGAAGGCATGGGGGAGGCCTATGTCCAGCAGTGGATTAAGCACCTGGCCAAGATGGCCGGGTACCAAACGGTTGACTCTATAATTAACCTTAGTTATCATTATACCTCCCTCTACTCTGTCCCAATGAAACATGTCCTCGACATAATGCATACAATCAACAACTCCCTCATTCCCAATTCCTAAAATCATACGATTGTCCAGAAAAAAACAAGTGAAAACACCATCCCGCCTCTAACTGGGGCGCGGGGAAGTCGAGAAATGGCGGGAAACTTGGGAAACAGACAAAAGGAACTCGTAAATAGGCAGAAGACCCGGGCCGGGGTAAAAAATCGCCCCTCTAAGTGAATATAGGCGCGCGTTTAGCCTCGAATAATGAGAGGCTAGAATTAGACGGCGTCAGCGTGCGTCGTAAATTGTCGCCAGTAGGCCGGCCGGGCGATCCGCGCCGGCGCAGTGGAGGTAGGCACGGTGGGGACCGTGACAATATTCGGGGACAGGAAAGTTTTGAGACGCGTTTTGGGGGGTTTATAGGTATGTCGTACGGTAGGTAAACAGGCGGAACATCTGATGGGAAGTGGTCACCGCTGTCTATAGACAATAGCGATACCAGGCAGACATAATGTCGCCTTTTAACTCTAAGCTTGAAATTGTAAGAGAAATCCTGATCGCGACTTTTTATTCAGAGCAAAGGAACCATTACCCTGTTGGTCGAAGATTTAGATTAGAATCGAATTTAATTGACAGCACCAAGACCATTTGTTATTGCGGAATTCATTATTTATAATGAATCCTTCATTCAAAAACTCTAGTAGCGGTACCTGTTAGAAGTCGTGATTGTCCACTAAGATAATAGGATACCTCTCATCTCAGCTCACATACCCAGCTAGAACTTTAGCGCCATCAGTGACTCTACTCCTCTGCCTACACCGCGCAAAGGGTCCAGTAAAAAGTCGTCGGAAACTCGGAACGAGCTCTAAGGGCCATCGGCGCTTCTTTACCCGATTCCTTTGATTGCGAGCTCCGAAGCATTCTGCCAAAGAAAAGGGCCTTTACCCAATTTCCCGAAAATGTTTTCCCCGTATCGGTTCCCGATCTATTTAGTATTTATCCAGGGATTATGCGAAACAGTTCCGTAACAGATTTCTTATTGATCAACTTTGTTTTTAATGGTGTTTGTTGGGAAACGGGGCGGTAAGTGATTGTACTTCTTAATGAGAGCTCCTTTGGTATTGCTCGTTTTTTTTTTGTAAAGAGATGGGACTTCTTTTGAAAATATATTTTATTTTTATTTGCAACGAATTGATCAATTGCAAAAAAAACAATAGATACCTTAACAACCTTATTTTATTGACCACAAATGAATGTACTAAAATGTGAGTTACCGTTTTAAGGTGATTCGTTTGTATAAGTAAAACTATAACGGTAAAAATAATTCATATTATCTTGGTATCGATTGATACATTTATATTTAAGCCATTTTACCCGACATAACCAATGCGATGATAGACAATAAGAAAATACCATTCCATTTCTAACAACAATTGGAGCGCTCTCCTGAAAGCCCCAGCTCCAACCCATTTCAAAATCGGTAATGATATCATTATAAATTCCAGCGAAAATTAATCGTTGGCTCAAACAAAAGATCTCACAAAACAACGGAAACATCCAAGCCCCACTTCACGTCTCGATGAAACGAAGCATCGTTCGCATTATTTACATGAAATTTCTATTATTGCACCGAATAAAACCTGGGGCGTGCGTACCTGAATAAAACCTGGGGCGCGCGTACCTGTAAGACAATGGGCGAAGGGCGCCATTATGCCTCCGGATTTCCCTCCAAAAACAATGAATCAATGAATATTCATCTCCCGTGATTCTGAAAGATATTTGTAGCTACATTTTATTGTAGCAATGAGCGTTTGCAACGGACGGAGGTGTTTTGTAATTGTAAGTGCATATCATAATTTTATAATAAGAATTAATAAATTAATAGGATTATGTTTAAACAATCAGGGTTGCAAACTACTACTTAAAACCTATTTTTATATCTAGTTACAGCCCGACTAGGGCGACCTTCAATATACAGAATTTAATATTTCAATTCAAATCTTAAATCCCGTTTAACTTTGAAATTTCTAAATCGCGTTTACAAAACTTCATTAGCTTTGATTGTTTAATCGGAAATTATGATCAAATTTCGTTTATATGGAGCCCTTGTTCTTTAGAGATAACCATGGCCAGATTGGCCTACTGGTTATCTGTTTATTCCCCTCAAGTATAACTAGTTGTCTCCAAGGATTTTATTTTCGTCACAGATAACTGTTTTATTTTACAGTCCGTAATCGACTATATCGCCCATAACATCTATTAATTTAGGTTATAATAAATGACGTAACATAAATGCTGAATCACAGGTGCATTATCACGATTATGTAAATCGAACCATGCCAGCATTATTGTTAGGAATATGTGGTTTTAAGGTCCAATTTCCCGCAGCAAATGCAAAACTGATAATGAAATATCGCATAGAGACGTCGAATAGTAGGTACCTAGTTAATTAAACACTGGTATCTGTTAACTACAATCGGATTAATAACATTTTCGTGTTCATTCTAGATATTTATGTCAAAGCGAATTATTTGATTGCTAATTATGGGTATTCCGCATTCAGATTACGCGGGACTGTTAATTTTAAATTAAACTGTAATTTTAAGAGGAGCTGCGCACTTATTTAAATTTTAATCGTTATATGACAGAATTTAATTTATCGGGAAATTTAATAATAATACCTATACCCTCGCGGTGTGCCAATTGGCCCCCGAGACTGTTCAGTTGAACAATCGTTGTTCAGTTGAACAGTCGTTTTTCAGTTGAACAGTCACAACAACAGTTGTTGTTGAATCGCACCTGGACGTTTGAAAAATAAAACTTGCATAATTTCTATTTGGATAATTCGAAAAAAAAAATTTGTGTTGTAAGCAGTAGTAGTAGCATTACTCTACCTATGTATATAGTTTTTCTTGTCACTAAAATCGATGACATGGTTCCTAAGAACAGATTGTATGTCCTACGTTTCAGACTCACCCATACCGACCGATCTAAATGGGCCAGTTCTTTTTTGACGATTGAAAGAGATATTTAATGTCCTAATATAGAGCGTCGGTGGCCGAGCGGTTACAGTATCCGACTCGTAAGCCAGAAGTCCCGGGTTCGAATCTCGCTCCGGCCATGTACCAATGACTGTTTTCTGAGTTATGTACATTAGTTGAATACTAACCGATGCTCTTACGGTGAGGGAAAACATCGTGATGAAACCTGCACATTTAGGCGACTGGATGTGTAACCATGATCCAATCTGGTCAGGTTCCCCTGGTAGCAGGGTCATGGAGGTCAGATGGCAGTCGCTCCACTGTAATTACCTGACCCGCCAAATCCTGGATCATGGTCAAGGCGGACCCCGGGCCATCGTTCTCGAGAGCACAACCGGGACAGTAACGCCAAGATGACTACATTTAATGTCCTAATCAATCAAGAAATTTTGACTTTGAGTTTGACTTTATTTGTGCCTTTTTTGCAAACGTTAACAATTAGTCGTTCCATTCATCTTGGCCGATCTTCCCATTTCTGTCAATCTCCACACGTAGTGCCACAGCATTACAGGCTCCCCACATACCACCCGAAGTCCGTCATACACAAAGCCAGCGATGTACACCAAATCATACAGGCTTTTATTTAAATCGCTCGCAATAACCGCGCGGCCAAATCCGGTCCTGACCCACTTCCGCCGGATCCGATCTTAGGGAAGATCCGCTTCCGGTGGTAGGGCGCTTTTGTTAGCGGTTGTATATATTATTTATACAAATATTATAAAGGGAAAATTTTTGATCGTGTGTTTGTTTGTAATCTAAAAATTATTTTACGTAAAGAAAGCCTACATTATCAGCGACTAACACAGGCCCGGCAGGGTAGTTCCGATGGGAACGGGTCCGGAATGTAGTACCCGAATTTTACGCGGACTAAGTCGCGGGCTAAACTAGTTGTTGACATAAAATAAATAACGTTCAATGTGGTTTTTGTTCTGCATAGTAGGTACTAGGCTTTTTTTTACCGTAAATGTTGTACCTTTACGGTAAAAAAAAAATTATTCACAATTTCTTTGTGAACGAATAAATAACACTAATCAACCCTATTCTTATTAAACCGCCCACACTGCGACCCCACCCTTGCCATCCTCCTCCGCCGCCTCAGTTTCCGCTCAGAAAAAAAAATAATAACACTTTGCATAAGCATTTTTTCGTCGCCTCCAAGCCTCAAACGAGCACTTTCTACATTCAAACTCGCTGAGCTAAAAGCGGTGACGTTTTCACCGAAAAATAGGTTAAGTGGATGCATGTATTAAGAAGGCAGTTCGGCTTTCAGGCGTCTTTTGTGCGTCTTTATTAAATGCACATTCATTACTGAGTTTGGAGCTCGTTCTTACATGGTTATTTTATACCAATATTTGTGCTACGAACGATCTGATACTGGTGATTTGTGTGTGTTGAATGGTATGGTGGTATTTTAAGGTGGTAAGACTCGATTAGACTGCTGATGGTTACCACATTCTGTAGCCACGATTGTTTGTATTTTTTGTTGTGTCCAGTATTCAATATTCTGTGGTTGTATTCCGATTTGAGGGATAAGTTAGCTACGCAATTATGCCTGTGCATAAATCATAAATTATCCTATATAGTCCTAACAGTGACTACACACCTGCGGTGACATTTTTCTTACATGAAATCTAAGTGCATGAACATATAGAGGTTGTCACGGGCGACAGTTACCGCTCATCAGGCATGTCTGCTCATTCCTCTTTGAGAGATATAGAAAACCCTGCAACCCACCTCAAACCCCACAACTCCCGACAAACATCGAATCTAATTACACCGCTACTGTTTCTCCAAAACATACATCTCCCAAACATGTTCTCTCCATCCTTAAACCATTCCGTTGTCTCAACCCGATTACTCCGCGCGAGGATTGGCCTACTTCTTACGCGGTGACCCATTACCGTTTGAACAATGAGCCTCTACGAATAGCAGCGTTGTTTAGGCCCGCTGCTTAAGGGTTAGGAGGACGCGTTTTTAACCGCCGACGAAAGATGAGGGGTTAAGTTTGACGTTTGTGTCTGTGGCTTTGTGAATCTGTCTGTAGCATCGTAGCTCCCGGACGGATTGACAGTTTAACTGAACTTGGATTTATTCGCTCATTAAATCTCTAAAATAGCTTAATTGTTGTAATAATTGTTACTAGCGAGGACCTGTAATTGGCTTATTGATTCTAAGATAATATTTATTATGTTTTATATAGCTGTTGGTACTCCAATAAATAAATAAATAAATAAAATAGTATACCCGTAGTGAACTACAAATCAGTGTTGATCAGAGTCTTCAGGAAGCAAGGCTACAGCTGTCGAAGGCAGGACGGGCCCATTATTTTGAAAATACACTCTTTTACACATTCCCACTGCAGTAGGAATCAACCTTTGCATTTCGCAGTGTCCCTCGGGAGATAATCTGGTGGACTCTGAGATCAAACTCTATACCCGAGGCGTACATTAAGATTATCCACGACATGTATGCTAACACTGAAGCCATCGTGAAAACCATCGAAGTCCATACTACTCCATTCCCGATTACCGTAAGTATTCACCAGTGCTGAGACGGACACGCCTCCGTGGCTTATGAATAACGCTGATGAAATCGTACTTGTGAGCAAGCTTAGGTAGGACTTTGAGACCAGGATAAACACGTGGAAGGAAGTGCTAGAAAACGATGGTTTGAACCCGAACGCCGCCAAAACAAGTATATGGCTAGCTGCAGCGCGGATCTAAAAACCATCATTATACGACGCTGTCAATAGAACAGATAAATTCAAATACCTCGGATCCATGCAGCATGAGTCTGATGATATTACTTGTGACCCTAAAATCTGTTTACACTTCTAACAATTTAAATACCATGAACCTTTCCATTCCACCCTTAGAAACCTCCCCAAACCTGTAACTTGCACAGCCGGGGCCGTAGCTCGCAGTAAATCAGTGTGCGTCGTAGAGCGGCCTTCCGCAGTTTTATTATGTTTATTCATGGAATTGCTCATCTGCCGAGAGCGTACACTGTGGCATTTACACAACTTGACTCGGAGCGCTTGTCTCACTCCGCTGTGTAACTTCGGGATAAAATGTCGAAGTTTGGCTAGATTCGTGGAACTACTGCATGATGCATTAGAGTCACAGCCAACAGAACAAATTATACTTGTTTAAGTAAAGTAGCGTTTATGCGGCCTCACAGTTCTCGTCAACGGTTCTTTGCTGAGTGAACGCACTGCGTTCACACTGCTCTATGATTAGTAAATTTCGCTAGATATCATTTTTTACGGATGCATATTGCTGATGGGAAAAAACAGTCTAGGTATTATATTATCAGCTAAATTGCAATCAAAAAGATTGGAAAGTTAGCTCCTCCGTTGTAATTCTGTGCTATCGCACTCACTGTGAGACCTCATAGTAATATACTCTGAATACAGGTGTTAATTTCTTAGCATTCTATGGACTAATTGAACGACGGGCCCAAAACGACCTAGGTAATCTTTTTACCGAGACGTAGAGTTTGTAGTATTCGGCCTTGTACTCTATTGACTGTTCGTGGGATATGACAACATTTTAACTGTAAAAGCGTAATGAGCTTGTGAGGCTTGGCAGCCGAATTTACATGAAATGTTTTTCATGGGATGTTTATTCATGAAATTGCTCCTCTGTCGACAGCGTATCGTGTATTGTGGCATTTTCAGGCACAACCAAAGATATTGATATAGTACTACAAAGATTTCTGGTTAGAGTTATCTGTCAGTATTCGGAAGGAACCTCCATTGATAATTTCGAATGAAATTCTTGAGATAGTGAGGCTTGGAATGCGTTGCGTAGACGGAGTGAAGGTAGCATGCTCCATCTTTGATCGCATCTTCATTTAATAGTACACAATATCGACAGGCTGTTCGTAAAGTTGTAGTTTATGTCATTCGATCTTTCTTTCATACTCTTATGAGTATCTTTTTCTGATTAAGTGCCTTATTTTAACCGTCTGTATCCACGCGAGAACTCGCGTTCGCTACCTATGGGTTTTACACTCTTGGTAAGTTGCTGGAGATAGAAAAGACAGGTATTAGAAGGCGAGCGCTCCCCTGGATGCGAGCAGTTTCAAAAATAGGGCTCAGGCTTCTAATCGATCAATATTTATACTCCACGATGTGGCTGCAACATCGTCACTTCGTCACCAACGCCAAAGTTTATGTCGAGTAAAAAAGGACGCACTATGCCACACCAATAGAGTGCGGCTGAAACAGCAATAGAAAAGTTGCTATAAAAATATATCCCGTTTAGAAGCCTCTTTATCTTTAAATCGTGAGGTGATACTTCGAATGAAATTATACTTCAAATTCCAGAGACACTACATGATTCGATACTACAAATCAAATCCCAGACTAGAGACGAGAGCACAAGTAATTTGCATGGAGCCCAGTTAGAACCGCATGTCTACCATCGAGCCTTTAATTCAATCAGAGCGTTTGATAAAATATTCATGCTGTATGATAATCCGTCTGCCCTTGCATTCCCAGCCCCCTGGCCCTTTGTGAAACGTAAGGCTGGAATAGGTACGGTTCCATAAGTTTGAGACCGAAGGAATCATTATAATTCTTAAATTCTTCTTCTTAGATTTTTCCCCCTTAATTAGTAGTAGCATTATTTAATTTAATTCTTACATATATCCATAAAGCTAACGCCTCTGTCCCACAGCTGGGGTAGGCAGAGACTATGAACCACCACTTTGCTCTGTCCTGACACAACTCCCTATCCTCGCATATGTCCATAACTCTTTTTATATATCTCCTTTAATTCTTGCCACTTCGAACCCCAGCTTGATATTTCTTATTTCAGCCTATGCTTCTTGCTTTACTACGAGTATGTGTGTAAACATTTCGATTAATTCGAGATAGTTCGATCCATTCGGAGTTGTATTTATAGGTCGCAAAAGAAAAGTTATCTACCAAATTGTGAAATTCGGTAGCGCGTAAATGTTTACCACTTCCAAGTGCGGCAGAATGCGTCTGCTAACCCTATAGATAGGTCGCCTACGACTTAAACTGACTAGAAAATGGAGGATTGTAGAAGATTTCTGCGATGTCGAACCCGCCTGGCGAGTCTTGAACTGTGCATAATATAGGTGAATAAGTCCCCTTCGTTTTTGTCACTTAGCTAGCATAATATCTAAAGAAGTTATGAAACTCGATTGCGTTCTGCCTGGCGATGAGAAGGAGTAAGTCAGTATAGTGATTTCACCAAAATCTTTATGAAACCAAAACCAGAATACCCATAGATGTCACATCTCTAATCTAGATTACATTTTGACGGATTCATAGTTTAGGCAAATTGTGAAGTTTATCGAATATGAGCAATAATATAGTCGACGGGAGGGTTGAGATCGGGATTTACATTTGAAAGGAGTTCAATTCGAAGTTCGAAGTGAGCCTCCCTTAGTCTGAAATATTAGGGAGGTTTATATCCGAACTATAGGATGAGAGTTAAGTACGTACTGATTTGATATATTGGTACTTTGTAACTAAATATAATATTTATTCTTTTTTGTATACAAAATTGTTACACAATTGAAACTTAAATATAGTTTACATAGGCGGGCTTATCTCTAGAAGCTTCCAGCCAACCAAGATATATATTATCTGCTTAGAAATGGTATTTGATCTATTTGAAGTCTAATTCCTGTCTTTATATGTAAAGAAAAATACTCCAACATAAAAAAGAATTATAATACCATTATTCACAAATTTCGCTGTCTACAAAGGGAATTTTTAATAACGAAATGTTTGCTCGCCGGCATTTTCCTCATGTTTACGAGGAGATCAATCAAATTTTAATATCACGAGTATCTGTCGAAACAAAAATAAGACGTTAAGTAGCTCGCCCTCTTAACAAAATTCGTTTCGGAGCGGGAACTTTATTCCATCAAACAACTCCGGGAAGTAAGATACCGCGCCTTCTAAAACCGACAAAACATCACTTGCGGAAAAAATGCGCACTAACACTTTTCTTTTCTCTTCATGCTTTTTCTTAGCAAACAGCGCCACCATAAACAGCCAAGCTACCTTTGCCAAGAAAGGAATTCGTACTTATTCGTTATCCCCCAATTTTGTGCTCATAAAACGTAATCTTGTTACAGAAAAAACTTATTTCATAAAGAACTGGGGTACGAATTAAAAGGAAGGAGGAACTTTGGGGTACAAGAAAATTTTTATTGTCTTTGCAGTAATGGAGCGGCTATTGGATCTGTTTTTGTAGGCTTGATAATTGTTTCTTGTTTTCCGTAAAGGAGCTGTGTTCAAAGTTTGGATTTTTCTTTTTTTATTACATTTGTTTTTTTTATATTTACAATTGTCAAGTTATCATCCAGCGGACCGTTCGCTTCTTTGGCATCTTTTAAAAGGCGAGTTGAAACGTTGTGTTGTAGACATGTGTAACAGAAAACGATACTGATATTTTTTTGGTCTTAGGCGGCAGTCTGTCTTCTCCTATCTATGGCATTATTTGTCTTGTACTAGTGTAGAAAGACTTATTAAGTGTATTATACCTACTCTGTACTTCATTATCAAAGATTCCGAGAGAACCTTCAAATATCTGACATAAATAAAAAAAGGAGTACAAAAACTAAAAACCCTGACTGCTCTAAAAAAAACTCTAAAGTTAGTAACAAGCCGAATGGTGTAACTAAGAAAAAGAACATACATACTTAAGCTGATAAACACATTACCCTCCTTTACGTCGCGCAGTCGGGCAAATACACTAAAAACCGAGTGTGATGCACTTCGGTGCTATCACGGTCCACCCTCCGAAGAAGCTATAAGTAATAAATAAGCCACCCCCTCATAGCTATACTATATGATACAGGTTTTTAAACCTTCTTAAGAAGGCTCCGCATAAGTACTTAAAATAGATAAGCACGGTTATTAACTGCGTAAAAAGTTGCATCAAAGCCAAGCCAAGGCGTCACCGCATCCCCGCTGAGCTCTCCAAAACAAATTTAATAATACCCCAAGACGGTAGGCCGTATAATCGAATCTTTGCCAAGAGATCTTGTTTGAGAAAATTAAAAAAATATGGGCCCCGTCTCGACGGCGGCCGTCAACGCAATTTTTCTCTTAATCTGTTTCGCGAGGCAGACACCACCTTGGCCGGTTTATAATACGATTTGCCTCCCTTCAGCTGCGAGGTTCATAGTTTCTGTTTACGCCAAGTCTAGGGTGTGATTTGGTTTGAACGTGCTTTACGAGCTTATAATATTGGTAGGGTTAAATGGAACTGTATTGTCACGACCCCACCCAGTTGGGCGCATGTGTTTAGTCGTATAGAGTACTTTTCAAGAGCTTGTCAGTAGTCGGAAATACAGGGCTCAAGATGTGGCTGTTGGTGTGATACACTCCTTTAAGAACTATTCAATATGATTTGGAAAACAACCCATAACTTGTCCGATAACATTAGACTGTGAGGGCGCTATAGATTAAATAAAATAATAAATAAATAATAGGTTTATTTTCTCTTCACAGGCTCTTATGAACTATACAAAAATATAAAATTTTACAGTAGGAATAACCTGCGTGAGAGATTGGTGTCTGTACTAGGTTATAAATACCTGTTTTACAGATCACCAGGCCCCCAGCCCATTGGAATGTAACCAAGCCGAAAAAATGATTAATCTCTAAATTTAAATAACAGAGAAAGTAATTATTCTACATCATTGAGTATAAGAAACATTACACTTTGTAGTAAAAGTTTTTTTTTTTATAACACTAAGTTGGTAAACAAGCTTGCGGCCTGCCTGATGGTAAGCAGTCACCGCAGCCTATGGACGTTTGCAAAACCAGGGGCATCACCCACGCGTTGCCGACCCCGTAAAAATCTTTTAACCCCTTTCTTGAAGAACTCCATAGTAGACGTTTACCCACGAATCGTTGGTCTGCCCGTGCACAGTCTGGTACAAAAAAATATTATTTTTAGTGACTCAAACTTAGACTTTTCGTAGCGATAATACTGACATATCCTCTTATATTGGGGTCTATAAGTACAAAAACTGGAGTGCCTCACATCCTCTTGGCAGTTTCGCTTTTAAGTCATGTTAAAGTCACTTATCTCTCTCAGTCTGAGAGGCTAGTTCGTTCAAATAAACAAAAAAAAGTAAACTACAATTTTTTATTTTTTGTCATACCTATATCAACTCTATATATTTAATTCGTATCCCTTCTCTCTACTCTAACGGATTCCGGTTTCCGTCTTTTAACGCAGAGTATTTCCTCTCCTTGTTTGCTTAGGCCCAACAGCGAGATTGTTCCCACCGCTGGACCTCGGAGCCCACACTCTCACGTCTCACCGGTGTGTATCCAAACGAAATTGTCCGTGAAAATTTGTTTTCTTCACCAAGTTTACTTGGAAGGGTTAAGCTACAGGTGTGTGTAAGTGTAATGGAGTGTGTATGAAAGAGTTTGCATGTCGTAATGAGTTTTTATGTGGTGCTCATATTTTTAAACTGTGAAATATGTTGTACCCAATTGTATTCTAAGCAATCAATGGTCGCCGTGACCCCTATAAAGTTTGAAATTCTTAATTTCCCCGTTTCAACTATTCCGAGGGATCCTATTATTTTTTGTTATCAGAAATACCATATGAAACTCGGGATTAAATACAAGAATTTACGAAATCGGTTCAGTTTGTTCTCAGTTATCACACTCTTGTTAATTGACACCAAAGAGTTACCTCTTTATAATACTGTAATTAAAATAAACGTGAAATTGTTACACAGCGCCATACAGCCCCATATTAAGCTTGTAATATGGACTTGCCTCGATAAAAGGCTATAGATTAACTACTATCCTGAGATCAGACAGCTTTAAAAAATGCCATTCCTATCACATTCTCCATTTGAAAACAAACTGAAATGCACAACAACATTCCGCAAACCCAATCTGTATTCGAAGCTCGAAAATGACTTTCAAAACGGGACATTTTTAATTTGTTCCGGTTTCTCTGTACACTTTATGTTTACCCAATATCAGGCCTGGCTGTAAAAGTTTCAGTGGACGCAATCTGGTTGTGGAAAGGAAGGAATTCTCACACGCCACGTTGATTAGTCGCCATTTTGCGCTGCATATTTTCAATTATTCCACAGTTTGTGCTCCAATTGGATCGGTTGTTGGCATGATATGCTGGTAGTGGACACGACATTTCGTTTTGAGACCCAACCCATTTTAACAATACGTATTATCACGGATTTCATAAACACACACGGTTTTCTTATCTGATTATTAAATTTCAAGAATGAAGAAACAATCTTCGGTCAGTAACGGTCCAATTTCATTGTTTTTTTTTGGTGCTACTACATGTAGTGTGTTTTATATTTATGTATTGCTGGCTGATTGTTCTAATATTTGTTAGGTGCTCATTTCTACCTGCTGTTCGATTTCTCTTCTAAATTTCTGTAAAGGATTGCCAGGATGAGATCGCTTGTAACGATAAGGCCGCCTTTGTTTAACTGTCTCACTGATTTGAACTGCATTTACTGTATTATGTTTTAGTTATGCACTTTGGCAGAGTAATTAAAAGTAAGGCTGAATGTACGAAACACTGTAAGGATTATTATAAATAATAAATATGAGCAATAAAGTATCTATCTACCTATCTAGCTCTTTGGCACATACATTTGCAAACAAACAGAACTCCAACTCAACATAAATATAAGGTTACTACCAAAGGCAGAACACAAGAGCGAGGATATCGAAGACAACTCTTTACCAGCGAGCGAGCGACCCATAAAATCAAATCTAGATACACACAAAATACATTTGTCTGTCCGTATCAAAGGCGGTGTCCTAAACACACAACTCTAGCGGGCCATTTAATTGGGTCCGACTGTTTGTCTGTGTGTTCACGGGCTCCTACTAGGGATTATTATCTGTTTACCTATACCCTTGCTATTGCTGTGCTCGAGGCTTTAGTGCTATCGATTGCTGGGATTTTGTTTAGTATAGTCATGCTTTGCAAGGAGTATTACGCTCAATTTAGTCTGTATACATTGTATGAAACGAAGTCGCTTCCCGCCGTCTATCGCTATGTATCTATATATGCCCCGTATGTGCGCGTGTATCTTTTAAACTTAGCAACGGATTTTAATGGTGTTTTATAAGCAAAGCTGAAGGTTTATAAGCAAGAAGGGTAGGTAGGAGTTAATTAGGTGTTCGTGAACGAAGTCTTGCCGGGTCCACTAGTAAATAAATAAAAAATGTAAGTACTGTCACGGGGTGCTAATCGTCTATCGAGACTTCAACCAGTCTTAGGTTCCGCAGGGAAAGACCTTATACCGAAACCCTAGCTTCGCCAACAGTATCCGGTATGGTTAAATTACTAATACGAGAAAATATGCGATAATTGTTAGCTATGTTTTAACTGTCGACAAGAAAAGCAAAATCGATTGTAAGTAATTTTCTTTTTAGAATCTCGTAAATATTTCTTACTAGTTTTTCTTCTCTCATCCATTGTTGGCTTTCATTTAATCTTTTGATAGATTTTTTTCGTTTTCTAAATATAAGAAAAATAGATATAAAAGGTGGCAATAGGGCACATAGCTCACAATACAGATGGCCGATGGGGCAGTAAAGTTCTGGAGTGTAATAAATATGACAAGTATTAGCCGGCATAAGACCGACCTTTGTGGAGATCTTTGGCAGAGGCCAAGCCCAGCAGTGGCCGTCTTTCGGCGAATATGATGATGAGTTATGGGACTAGAATTAGGGTTAGGGTTACGTGTGTTATTAAAACAATGTTGTTATTAAAGCAACGACGCATTACTACTTTCTTTTTGAATATTTCATACACAAGAAACTTATATAGAACAACCTTGACCGATTAGTCGGCGCTTTCTGGAGCATACCATGACCTTTGAACTACCCTTGAGCTTAGAGCTTATCAAAGATTCATGGACGGCTCATTGCCAAAAGCTCGAGCAAAACTAAAATATAGAAAGCAATTCTATACTGGATTTGGAAATATAAGACTAGCAATGAACATAAACCAACTTCAAAAAAGGAAGTAAAGATAAGTAAAGTTTATCGTGTTTAACTCCAGATAGAGGATAACTGTAAAAAGTTATCTAAATAGAAAGAGCTTCAATAAATATAAAGTCAATAAAAGTCCAAAGACGTCATTTTGGGTATATGAGTCTAATTACTTTCCATATTTGAATAGGAACGGACGCAAATAAGATGGCCGTCCCCTCTGAGACCTCTTAAAACTCCAAATTGATTCGAGAACTTCTAAATGCTCTTTTAACATAATTAGATGCTAAATAATTGACTTGTGATTAAGTTTATAGCTTCTTAAGGCCTTTATGGGATTTGAATTCTATTTGCATGTGATTTAGAGCGCTTTATATTGGTAAATACGGTTATTTCGGTTACTAGGATTAATTTAGATCATGAAAGAAAGATTGACATCGCTGAGTCGAATGCGAGTGCCAACGGCTTACGACGAGAGGATGCCGAAGACTTGGCGAAGTGGAGAAGATTGAGTAGGATAGCAGACCCTGGCAGAGGCCGGGATAAGCGCTAGGACGATGATGATGATAAAAGAAAGGCTACTGGTAAGTTTCAGAAGATGCCATCATGTTAATCTATACTATCTAATATTATAAAGTGGAAAAGTTTTGTATGTTTTACCTACTCACTTTCTGCATGGTCTACGGGTTGACTGGAAGGTAAAGCCTAAATGGCTTTAAGTCCGCCAATTGTATTGTATTTTACTTGAAATAAAGTTTTATGAATGAAAATAATAAACATGTTTGTAAGCTGCGAAATTACTCAATCGATTTTGAAAATTCTTTCAGCAATAGAAAAATGTATTATTCCTGAGTTTCATATGCTACTCCCGGGAAAACAATAGGGTCTGGCGGGATATGTGAATGTTTACAGATATCCCAACTGTGCGCGGGTGTTTACCACGGGGGACTGCTATGTACTTATATTTAAATAGGTATAAAACTTTTTAAGCACTTTTATAGGCAGCAATGGCCGGATGCTCGCTAGCCTGTTCGTCTACCGCGTCTATGACATAAAAAGATATATGATATGTCAAGACATAAACCCCAATCAGATCCTTGTTACAGAATTGTAACCTTATTTACACGTTTCCAAAAGACAAAAGAGATAGAAACAGTAATAAATCCATAATTTAGTTAGCCTGTCTGCGTAGCATGAAGGGCTTTATCGCGCGCGAGAAGGCGCGATATAACTCTAGCTAACTCTTTCTATTTGTGTTGGAGAAAGCGAGAAACACAGTTACATCTCGCGCGACATAGCTCGCTGATCGGTGGCGATGCTGGGGCTGATCGTTCAATGAATCGGATTCATCTAACGAGATTGGCAAAGCGATTTGAATCCGCAGATGCTTCGTTGCGTTTCTCGTGTCTTGTAATTATTGGGATTCAATTCTTGGGTAATGATCGTTCGAAATACGGCTGATGGAATTATGCGGTAGGCGTAACGTAGGTACAATGAGTGCATTAAAGTAATAAATCGATTTTCGGGTTATCGTAACTCGTCATATTATCATTATTAACGTTGGTATACTAGCACTTTGGTCAAATAAAGGGATCGTGCAATTAAGCAAAAAAAGCGAAAAAAACGCTTTGTATTTTTATAGATCAGACGCATTTCAGTAAAGTAACTACTGCACTAAGCTACTACATAATACTTTTCATTCTACATCGCCATCGCCGTTGATTATGAAGGCACAATATAGACGTAAAAGGTACTTAAAATCAATGAGTATGAGTACGAAAATCAGAAAAAGGGACTAAACTGTGGAATAATAAAATAAATAAAAATAAATAACTTCCCACAGCGCCATATAGCTCCAAAGTAAGCAGAGCTTGTGTTATGGGTAATATAAAACTGATGAACTACATATATACTTTTTTTTTAATACATACTTATTATACATACCTACTACACCCAGAACAGAAATTAAAATTCATCATTTCAATTTCTGCTCGGCCGGGAATCTCACCCGGGGACCTCTGAACTGAACCACTCAGATTGATATTGTCCAATTTTACAAAGACATTGACTTGGCTTGTTTAGCGTCTAGAAGCCTAGCCAGTTTTATATAGGGTAAGCACTTATCTAGGCTCTAAGTTCTAAGCAAGCCTACCAATGCGATTGAAGAGGCACCCACAACTAGTAGCGAGCTCGTTCCGTTGCCTCTGTGTCTGTGTTCAGAGTATATATATATGCTGAAGTTTGATCAGCCACAAAGTACGAAACGGTCACCCATCCTGTTACCAGCGTCGGTGTGCATTGCTTGACCTTATCGTTATTGCAATCACGCCACCACCGCTAGACCGCTTCAATACTTCTATAGTATTAGTATAGGTAAATGCTTGTTTTATATAACTAAAGTTCGCGCCAAGCCATTAATATGCGAGCTCATTAAGGAGGGGTTGTTTAATTATGACAGACACACAGAAAGGGTTGCTAATTGTATTGTGAACGTCACTCATATTGTTAATTGAACGCATGACTTCATTTTTAATGTGACTAATGTTGCGTGCTATGTGCAGTTTTCGTACAAATGTTTTGAGTGAGAAAGTTAGCAAAGGCGTATTTGTTTATGGGTCAACACCCAATAAAAGCGTAATGAACATTACGCTTTTATGCAAAAATTGCTGAACGAATTTTGTTAAAACTTTACAATGTTGTACCTTATAGGCATGCTAAAATAACACATACGCTTTGAATGAAAGTAGTAGACGGAAGCTAGTTATGTAACTAAATATATAAAATGAACTAACATCGTATAACAGATGTGCGTACAAAAGGAGACGGTCCAAAATCTGAACATGTCAGATTGAGGTGCTGCCTTCAGTACCTTACAACAAACCCAATTTCATGAAAAGCTAAACTCTTTACTCTTTACCCACATCAACCAAAAGTTCATTGTTACGTAAACAAAATACAAAGTATTAATTAAAACCAGATTAAATTAACACTTGGTTAATCACTTTGTAAACCGATTAATTCCGTCCATTAATCTAGAAAATGGCTAACAATCTTTCGGGCGAGTTGTGTAAACAGAGCATGAATATTGGACGAGGTCTAAACCAGGCACTTATCTCCTGGGGGAGGTGGGGGTACGTTGGCTACGTGAATGTATGAGGGGCGGCAAACAATTTAGAGGGTTTTATTTTTAAATGCAATGAAGTAGAGCGGTACGTACAATTTCTTAGATAGTAATTAATTTCTTAATTAATAAAGAAGAATTTTTAAATTTTTTCATATGTAAGTTTTATGGCATGAGTTAAAGTTTACTTATAATGGAAATTACTTATAATTATATGTCAATTAAAAATAGTTAACTTTATCATGTTGTTAAATTTTATAAGTTTAATTAAATTCATATTATCTAGATGTATCTGGTATCTGGTACTTTATGGTAATTTAAGAAACACTTTATGGATAGAAATCATGAACAACAAATAAGCGTTTACGAATTTATGAAAGTTCCAAGGCTAATCCATAAAGTCCCATAACAATTTCGAGGAGCGACCGAGGCAAAACCCCATAAATATTCAGAGATCTTTAATACTTATTTATCCTTAATACAAAATTAATACGTCTTCAAACGACTTAATGACAAAACAAACTCACTTTTAAAATGCATAATATTCAAGGCAGGCAAATTATTTTCCCATGAGAGTATACAGGGGTTCGGGGGCCCTGATACATAAGGGACGGTAATTTTTTCGAGGCTCAGCTTCTTTGCAAATTTAATAAGGCAGCTTTCCGATACTTTATTAGGTTTAAATGGATGAAATGACTCGTTAAACGAGCTTGGGGGAGACCTTCAACAAAATGAACTTGTTTGTTGTGAACGGAAAAATGTACCTACCTAAAGTGGATGAGAAATGAAAGTTCTAAAAAGTTATGTATAGTGTCAAATGAAGAGGATATCATAATAGCTAAACTGAGTTTGTTACATGGTCACGTCAAAAATTGGCAGCTTTGGGCTATTTGTTGATCAAATATACAAAGATAGCAACAATATTTTGACTACCTGAGTGTTTTAGTTGGTTAACATGCCAGTCTGTCACGTAGACGTCCCGGGTTCGATTCCAGGTCAGGCAGAAATTGAAATAATTTATTTTAATTTCTGTTACGGGTCTGGGTGTATAGTATGATAAGTATGTAGTATAATAAAAGTAGTTTATCAGTTATCTAACACCCATAACATAAGCTTTGCTTACTTTGGGACTAGATGGCGCTGTATGAATTTGTTGAAGCATATTTTTATTTTTTTTATTTTTAAAGTTTACCCTGGCAATGCAAGCAAAAGCTAATCTAAATATTGGCCAATCGTATTATGATGGATAATCAGCTCACCTCTCGTCTGAATTATAAAGCAGCCAATTACCGTAACTCATGATCGAGCGGAGGTTACTCAATGAGAGAGGAAATTAAAATTTCCCGATTAGCATTTTCAATCTGGGGAGTGATTTTGTCGCCGTAAAATTACTTATTTCTGTGTTTATTTGTTCCAGGTATGTTCGTGTGGGGAAGTATGATTATATGCCAATTATGGGTAAGTATATATATATTGGCCGTGTAGTGTCCGGCAGAGTAGAATAGCACCAACCTCTTACACTCGTGGGTGTCGTACAAGGCGACTAATGTTTTCGGAACAAAAGATCTAAGCGCCTCCATAGACTGGAAAATGGGCAGCAGCGTTTTCCATTGTTATATCCTTATACACTGCGATCTCCAACCCGCCTGCCGAGCGTTGAGATTATGGCAATAACCTCCCTTATCGTGGGAGAGGCCCTAAGTCCTGCAGTGGACTGTTATGGGCTGTGATGACGATGATGATATATTGGAGATTGGTAAGTATATAGAGTAGCAGCTAAATTGCGGACTTTTTTGGAACTTATTCCTTACACAGGCAACAGCAACTAACAACAGCAACAGTAGCTCCTATATATTCTTGATCACGCTTTCATTTGCCACAAAAATATAATTTTCCACTTTACAAAATTTCAATGAAACACAAACTAACTGTTGAAAACTGCCGGCGAAATTGAAACTTAATCACCCATCAACCCAACAAATGTCGAAGCTCGGTGCTCCGCCATAGTTTATTGCTAGTATAAAATAATTTAATGCCGTCCCTTCCTTCGAGCTCGGATTTATCGTGCTTCTAGGCGGCCATGATTAAATACACCCCCTCCCTCCCCTCCCGAAATAGGCTGTAAGAAATTATCTCCGCTGCCTCCATCTTGCCCCGGTCTCCCCACTTCTACAGTGCTAGAAGTCTTGTAATTAAAGTTGGGACTTTTGGGACGAGTTAAGGAAATTCGGGACGATTCCCAGCGACAGTAGTTGAAGTGTTTTGTTGCCTAAGTGAAGTTGTTCTGTTATTGTGCGCGCGCTGTCTTTGTTTTTAATGTTGGCAACATTGTCGCGGCCATTGTTTGTCAAATGGAACGCTGATTGAGGTTGTACGTTTTTAAAGTTGCAACAATAGTTGAATGGACTTCTACTTCAATGGTGATTACTGGGTCGTTGCACAAAAGAGGACCATACGATTTACAAAAATGCAATAAATGTTTAATGCTTCGGGACCCAACTGCTTGCATTTTATAGTTGGGTGTAGTTTTGTGGTAAGGTTCCTGTTTGTCATGCTTTTTACAAACGCGAATTGATACCAGTTTGCGGTAAAAACCGAATACCTAACTATTAGACCTAGGTTCTTCGACTTAGTGTTCGTAAACTTGTAGTTGTATATGTTCATGGCATCCACAATACAAAAACCTTGAATGGATTATTCATAATTTACTTTTATCTTCTAATGAACAATCTATCTCAATCAATCCGGCACCTCAATCTTACCCGATTCTTGATATCAAAATCGCTGTACCTAAAAACCCATGTAAACCACCACCCCGACACCGCTAATCTCCCTAACAAAGGACAAAACCAATTAATATTTAACTTAATACCATCCAAGTACATCCATTTGGACCCCTTTTTGGACCCCGTTAATTTTTTTCAACCCTTCTCCTGTCGCTCGCAAATCTTAGCTTCCGTCGACTGAATTAAAAATAATACCGCCCCAGAGTGCCTCTAGGCACTTCCTTAGGTCCTTTATGTAGTTAATCAGTTGAAATATTTAATTAGTGTGGCCACGCTGCGGCTGGCAGTGTGTGCGGAACCCTCGAGGTGAAGATGAGCGGTAGCGGTGGGAGTTGGTCTAACTAAAGCTTTTTAACCACCGACGAAAAAGGAAAGAGGTGTTATATAAGTTTGGATACTATGGATCTGTGTGTAGCTTAGTAGCTCCCGAGCGGAGGGATGGTCTGATTTCGATGTGGCTTTCTTCATTTGAAAGACAGTTAGGTAATGGTGATGGTTCTTGTAGTTTTGTTTCATTAAATTTGATTTAGTAGTTTAGGAGGTTTTCTGGCGTTTTTCTTTCAGTTAGGTTATTTATTTTAAATCACTCATGATATGGAACACTTCGGCTTTTTAATGTTTATTCACTATCAAACTAAAATTTTATAAAGAACATTTCTCTATATTTTAACATATGACCCCAAAACCTCTAATTGTGAAATAGATAATACATAATATAAGTAAACAATACATATATTATGTAAATATCGGTTTCATTTAGCGGTAGCCGTCGATGTGAAATTTCATAAAAGTAAATAATATAACCGTCACGCAACTTTTTTATAAAAGGAAATCCGTATTCGCTGAATTCCTTTCTCTTTCACCAAGCCATAATTCTTAGACGCCTCAATATTTCATCTGGCACAGAAGGGTTGTACCTTCCCACTTTATTAAGTGGGAAGAATCAAACGGGATTTTTTTCATTAAAATCCCACCTTTATACGCCTTGTCTGTTTGGGGGACCGCTTATTAATTCAATCTCGATTTTTAAAATTGAATCTCGAAAAGCTCGAGTCAATTTCGAAACGTCGTTTGGGAAGGGGTTAAAATTTGTCGAAATTATTGCATTGGTAATTATTCCGACAATTTTTTATTTATTTTGCAATTCAAAATTTTTGCGGGTGCCAGTGACAACTAACAGGGAAGAGTCTTTTTTATCTATTTCTATACATCGTATAAATCAGAGTCGCTTCCCCTCGTCTGTCCCATGTGTATCTATATACGCTTAGATCTTTAAAACTATACAACGGATTTTAATGCGGTTTTCAACGATGGATAGAATGTTTCAAGAGGAACGTTTATAAGCAAGAAACAATGGTAGGTAGGGGTGAAGTACAGTGGGGGTTTAATATTACTAAATGAATCGTCTCAAACGAAACTGCTTCAATTTGGTTTGGCATAGGAACAATTGCACTATGGTTCTGGAGCTTAAGGTACGACTGCTCTACAGCCACGAGTAATGATGCAAATAGAAACCATCATAATATTGTTATAGGTTAAACTTTAGCTTAAATTTTTGAAATATAAAAAGGTTTTTAAACTCTAAAATTCTTCAATTACTTTAAGCTCGTCATTCTAGTCAACTTCGCTTTCTCAGTTCCCCGTCACATTACTTAGACAGTATAAAGAAGCTCGGAGGGAACTTGCAGTTAAGCTCTTTAACTAGCTTAATTAATTGCATCAATCACAGAGCAAGTGCCAAGTGGCAACGCAGAAGTGACACTTCGTTACGTTAAATTTTACCAAGATATCGTGTATATTCGTTACAAGGGTTCGGAGTATCTGGTTGATTTTAATTTTCCGCTGTTATTTAATAATAATAATGTTATAAATGCGAAAGTATGTGAGTATTCTCACGCAAAATCTACTGAACGGTTTTATGATAAAATTTTGCAGTTTTATAGACTCAAATGTATACAAAATTCAAAACAGTACTCTCAAGAAGATGCTTAACCGAATTTTACGCAGATGATGTCGCAGACGAAATATACTGAAATTTCAATAAAAAATTTAGTTTATTGCATTTTCAGTCTTACAGGTGCATCGTTTTTTTTTATAGACTAGCCAGGCATTTGACTGTAATCTCAACTGGTTTAATAAAAATAATAATCATCTTGGCGTTAATGTCCCGGTTGTGCTCTCGATAACGAGGGCCCGGGGTCCGCCTTGACCATGATCCAGGATTTGGCAGGTCAGGTAATTTCTCTACTGGTTTACGTGTTGCTTTTTTTTTAAATAATACGTCCTAATTATTTATTTTCTCGGTTTACATAACATTTCTTTTTAAACTTGAGTCTAAACAAAAACTAAAACCGTTCATACATTTATAAAACAGATTCCCATTTCCCACGATAAAGGACTAGTTTACTTCATTAACGACCAAAGACTATGTCCGTCATTGTTCGCAGAAGCGCTACTCCGCGAGCTCGGTTCCCTCTTGACTTATAGCGGTAATTAGTATTCTGAGGAGCAGTGATTTTCCCTCCCTGATAGCTCTAGTAGCATCTTTAATCTTGTTGTCGTGTCTGAATTATGGTTAGTCTTTGTGGATGTTCTGTTTAAACTGGTCTTTGTAAGATAAGCCTTTTTAACTTTGTATTTTACTAGAACTAAATCCGTTTAGTAGTTTTTGAGTTTATGCGAATAGACATATAGCCTGACTTACTTTTTTACAATCTTTGTTTTTATAATATGCAGTGATGGGTCACGCGGTTTTGCGGGTGGAGAAGGAATGGAAAGGAACTGTAAATTTTCTCGCGATTAAACCGACATTAGAGAATAGTGCGTATAGCTATTATAGATGAAACATTTTCTGTAACTGAATGTAACTAATAGTAACCATCCGCTGGATGAGTGAAAACCCTAGCAACCCTAACCCTGAGCATCGCCCAAGGATCTGCAGTTTATCAGTTAATTGCGTATCACAAATCGGATTACAAAAATCTACCCTTCATCATCTTCATTACAGCCCGTTACAGTCCACTGCAGGACTTAGGGCCTCTCCCATGAAAGGGGAGGTTATTGCCATAATCTCCACGCTTGGCAGGCGGGTTGGAGATCGCAGTGTTTAAATATAACAATGTAAAATGCTGCCGCCATTTTCCAGACTACGGAGACTCTTGATCTTTTGCCTCGAAAACATTAGTCGCCTTGTACGAAACCCATGAGTGTAAGGGGTTGGTGCTATTCTACTCTGCCGGACACCACACGGCCAAAATCTACCCGAACTGCCATATTCAAGAACACCACGTGTTAAAAAATTGTAAATATAATTGTAATAGTTCCCTCTTAAAACTAAACCAATCAGCTGAAACCACATCCCCGTGACCGCACGGCGGCGTTACGTACCATACCATAAATAAGGACAAATGGGAATTCTTCAATACACCAATGGCGTGTGTGCGCGCCCTTACGCGTAATATTGCACCGTTCTGTAACAGGCCTTAGAGCGAACAAATTTCTGAGTTAATCACGGCTTTGAAGTTTGACTGATGGATACATTTTATTGGTTCACTCACGGAACTGCCTGGTGGTGTGCAGGGTGGATTTGGATACGGCTTCATAATTACAGAAAATTGTTTGTAACAAAAATACAGTGATACTGTTACATAAAATTTCTCTGTCCTTCAGATGTGCCCGACTCGACCGAGTGTTGGCAATAGCGCAAAAAAATACAATCAATACAAAAACCCTTGAACAATCCGCGGAATTAAAATACAACATTTCAACTTCTGCCCGGCCCGGAATCGAACCAGTAACCTACGAGGACAAGACACTGAACCAGTAAGGTCATCATTTGTTTTCACAACGACGTGAGCTCAAATAGGTCGACTCACCAGGACCACCAAGCTCCAAAAACCATGCTATGCCTCCGTCTATAACACCATAGCCAGACTTGCATTAACCTTTCCGAGTGCCTCACGCATACCAACTGCCTATAAATCAAGCACAGACGGACGCCCAAAACCGCTTCATAAGCAACTTATATTCCCATAAAATTCAATGCGACACCGACTGCGACGTTCCGTTTTACGAGCAGCCCGTTGATCGCACAAAAATAGTTTATTCCGTGATTTCCGTGACTACTGCCGAATGGAGGCGGCGTAAAAACGGAACGCATAATAACATCAAACGCGAGCCACGGGATTGACTCGTAAAGATTTAACGTAAATATCCGGGTGGAGTGCCAGTATGGTGCCCGTCGCTGTGAATCAAATTAAATTAAATGCATTTATTTACACACACGTAGGTATAAAACACCACCACAAAACAATAAGGCTAAAACAAAACCTTAGCGAATAATCAATTTTGAATTTTGAATACTACTGCAGTTTTGAATTCTTCTGGTGGCAAACGAAATCATAAATACTATAACAAAAACTCAATTTACAATACTGTACAACAATCAACATTACATAATACCGTTGCATAGTGGTTGTGTTGTGGTGAAGTGTGTCTGTAAAAGGGTCCTCATCAGTTGCGTTACTATACGTTCTTACAGTGCTAAGTGAAGAAACGTTCAATATGGATCTACGATTAATCAATTCCCTTCATTGTGACGGACACGTGTTGCCGATCGCCACTCAAATATTATCAGTTGGTACCCTGTGCGGTCGCGCGCACTGTAAGACCTCACAGTAACGTTTTCCATTGCAGGAGTTGTTTTTTTTTATAAGACACAGAGGAAAACGAACAAGCAGGTAACCTTATATAAGTGAGGACCGCCCACCACCCGTGGACGTCCGCAAGAACATGGCGGTAACGAATACGTTACAAGCCTTTGGAAAAGGTAGGCTTGTTTATTGTACCGACAGGAAATTGAACTTTTATTTGTGGCGGGTAATACTCCCTTTAGAGTCAAAATATTACTCCGTAGTGCCAGATGGTCGAGGCGGCAGAAAAGCTGACTTGGCTGGTAGATAAGGCTATTTTAGCTTTAAGTCCGCTATTGGACCATTTTGTTTACCAAGTATTATTAAATAATAAATTAATAAATGAGCACTTCGGCTTAGACGATACGGGTTGTCCGACCATCAATGCGGTCAAAAAGAAGCTGATTCTGAAGAAGATAGGAATAGTATTCCAATTGCCTTATGAAGAGAATTTCAAAAATACTATCTCCGACACTGAGCCCCCACCCCACAAGCTGCGTGAGACCGACTCGGATTTATGCGTAACAGAGGAATGGGCGGCCGTCCATGCCATGACTTAACGCCTAACACTTCGAGAATAGCGCCAGAGAATAACAATAACCATATATCGGCAAACTCTACCTGCATACGGGGTAATTTTACAGGGTTTTAGCTACTGCGTTGCTGGTAGTTATATTTACCTTGCTTTTTGATTGCGCTTCCATGGAATTGGAACTGGTTAAAATTTCGGGTGAAATTGTTCTGTCGAATATTTGTTATTTTATTCTGTAACCTTCCAACCATCACTTCGCAAATACACTGATAAACGCTTAAATAAATAAATGTTTTAGAAACGATTTGATACGTGGAAACCCACTGATAGTTTACGCGGCTCCTTTGCTCTCTTTTATTGCGTTTTAATAAAATGTTATGAAATAAGTTTTTAATGACTATACCGATAAGTTCTGATTGGCTGTGGAATTATCGTCACCACAACAGGTCGAAATAGACCATCGTAGAATTAGGCTACCTCCATGTCACTCCACTAACTATTTAATCATGAAACTGGAAAAATAAATCTGGGTATTTTCAACCTATTCGTCAAGGTAAGGTAGGCGGGTTACGTGCAATATATTTGATAAGAGCTCGCACTACAACCTTAAGTATATATTATATATGAAGCTTAAGTAGGTAAAGGTTGCTAGATATACGAATACTGTCAGGATAACCTGTTTTAAAATAGATAATAATCCGCTTAAATAAATAAATAAACAAAATAATACAAATAATACAAACAAAACAAAGACGAAAACATAAGTTACTGAAATTAAACTATCCTAAAACCCTAATCTAAAAAACTATATATCACCTAAAGGCTGCCACTGTCAAGGATGGTGCCCGTAAGGCTGGCTGGCCCTAGATTGTTTTTTATTATACTATATTGGTTTTTTTTTTCTATTTTAACAAAAGATTGAGCCAAAACTTCCATGCGTCGCTTAATGTATCAACACACACCGTGATTCACATATAAAACATTTTACTGCCGGGCTTTCACTGAGCTTATTTTTTGTGTTACAGTTCAGTTTAACTGAAAACATACCTTACTGCCTTAATGACACGGTTTATTTTGGCGCAACCGTGCGCTAGCCGCTGATTTATATAGGGCACACGCTTGATAACGACAGGGTTTTATGACGTCATCAAAACGTTTAAACTGTGACGTTGTCTTTCTCGTGTTTTGCTCACGAAAATGGTCCGCCTTTAACGCAATGGACTTCTAACTCTGTTACCTCAGTGTTAAGGAGCATTGTTGGTTGTCAAGCCAAAATGTTATGTAGACACAACCTGACGTTTGAAATTTTAATGCCAGATGAGGTATTTTTATTAAAATTCTTCTGATTGCTTCATCTGACGTTTTAACTTTATTACGCGGAGAATTAAATTTTCTTCCTTTTTTTTTGTCGAAGTAATGAATGTAAGCAAATACATGAAGCAATATTGACGGTTTTGTTATCAAAATAGTTACTATAGGTATATTAATTGTTAAAAATCATTTTTTCTGCTAGATTAATTTGTTTTGACATTTCCACTTTTATAGAGAGAGTTTTCTTCATCGTGAAAAAAGTAATAGTTTTCCCAATTAAATGCAATTATTATTTCTTTTTCATTAATTAGCAATTTATTTATTCTCCAATATATCTCCTTTTTATTACACCGTAATTAAACATGTATGTATGTTTATATGTAATCCACACATTTACATGTAACTCAAAAAATTCCCATTTCGACGGACAATCTAACACTCAAGTCTGTCAACTTCCCATAGCATAATCGATTTCCATTCCTGTCCGTACACACTGACAAACGAGTTCCGCGTCATAATAATTTATTGCCTTCGAAGTAAACGGCTCACCTGCCGCTTATGGGCTTTCATACAATTTTGCGAGGCTCGCAGCTGTACGTTGGCGCAGGAAACGTATGCTATACTTACATACGTACATACTGATGCCCGTATCCGGTATGCTGTACGTATTCGGAGTTTTTGTAACGGAAAATCTGTGTATACAAGATTATCTATACATAGTATAAAACAAAGTCGATTCTCGCCGTCTGTTCCTATGTATCTATGTATGTACGTTGAGATCTTTTATACTACGTATCGGATTTTAATGCGGTTTCCAACAATAGATAGAGTGATTCAAGAGGAAGGGTAAGGAATAAGCAGGAATAAAAGCGGTAGCGGTAAAATAGGTGTACGCGAAAGAAGTCGCGCCGGGTACATTAGTTACCTATATTTATTACTAGCCGTTCCTAGCGTCATCGTCTCGACAGTTCTCTGTAAACATTCGACGTTCCCGCAGGACCCTGTTATTTTCCTGGGATAAAAAGTAGCCTATGTCACTCGGGAAAAAGGTGGCTTCCTATTAGTGAATTAATTTTTAAATTCTATCGTTGTTTTATTAGTTTATTCATTACAAACGAAAATACCGTTTTTTTCTCTTTATAATGTTAGTATAGATTATTATTACCTCTAATTTTTATTTTTATATCTGTCACTAAGTCCTTGTTTTAAACAGGAATAAAGAATAAGAGGAAAGTAAGTGCAGACAAGACATAAATAAGTAACTGAGTATATTTTTGCATAACTTTGGCTGATTGTAATCAACAGAGGCCACGCCTAAAAGCGTAGGCTGTGCTACGCCGTAGCTCGAGTTCTACGAAACGCGTAACTACGCAGTACGTAGGCGGCTACGCACCCACTTCGCTGGAATTTTAAATAAACGGTTCGAACCGTTTATTTCGGTATCACAATGTGGTTTCATGTATACAGTTAGTAAATTATATATAAGTATTATTTTAGTTAGTATTTTGTTTTGAGCAGGTTATTTTTAGTGATTATTTCCTCTCATGGCCACTCATTCCTATTGCTACAATTCCTGTTTAGCCAAAACTAGGTACAAGTGTCTCTCCGAACGATTTTAGCATCATGAATGCCTATTACAAAAGTATAAAAATACAAAGTACTACCCGACCCAGAACATCCCTGGAACATTCATCCGTCTTCTATCCGTCCTCTATTTTATGCTACGACCGGGAAACGAACTATTATCCTTCTACATTGCGGAAAATTTTATTGATCGATCAATCACATATCATCATTAGTCGACATATACTAATTTTATAACCTCAAAACATTTGTTTGAGAGCGGTTTGCTGAATTCCTTTTTCTTAGATTGATTTATGATCGGCTATGACAGCCATAATCAGATGGTTTGTTTAATTCTCCCACTGTCATAATATGGGTGACAAGATTTCATTCAATCAGGGCTTAGATTCTATTGTCAAGTGCTAGGACTTTTCACCTTTACAGGCGGGTTGCTGAAATGGGATCTTAACAAGATAATTACCCCCACGTGTCAGTTGACAAGATAACCATCAAATGAGTGCTATAACCTTCCCTACGGGCCATTAACTGATGGCTATGTGAACCCCCCCCCCCCTCTCCACCCTACCCCCCTCTTCCCTAGAAGCCTTCATCCATCATCGGGCCGTCACCTCTCGTTACTTTGTCTGATGCACGTCTATCTCTGCATCGGAAACTTTTGATTTATGTCTATACTCACATCCATGGCGTGGCAGATGTGATGGTTGTTGGTTGTTCGTACCTGGCAAGCGCTTCCATCATAGATGTGTCAAGCAACAGATCCGGGTTTTGTGTGAGATAATTACAGTTGTGGCCGATAAATTAAATTATACGTGCCTCTAGAAGCATTACCATGTTAAAAGTTTAATAATAGTTTAAAAACTAACTTTTAAGTTTTATTAACTACATACATTAGGATACGGTTTGAAATACCTTTCAATAAAATCTTTTTTAGATCGTTCCCTAACGATCATTGACCCACAAATCCTAGTAAACACAAATAAAAATCAAAGAACAATTCTCGAGTTTCGGCATTCTTTTACCAGACCCATTTCTTTTACCACTTGACACCATTTCCAGCTCGCAATTTTCTTTACAAATATACCTTTGCTTAAAAAACCTTCTAACCGTAGGCTTCAAAACTCCAATCAAGGATTTCCGTCGCTTTTTTGCAATTTACGATCATATTCTATGTAAGATAGCGTTATAAAGACAACAATGACAGCTCCGTAACAATGGATAGAGGTCAAGTCTCCTTTCGAAGTTGAAAAGGCCGATACAGCCTTTTCACTTTATGGAGACGGAAACCAGCTCGGAGTCTCTAAGCCTTATTATTGGTCGCCTTAATGAGATATTCTGGTATCAGTCCAGCGTTAAATTAACGCCTTATTGTGGATAGCAATTGAGTATCGAGGATTGGTATTGTAATGTGCTGTTAAGGTACTTATTCCCGTCTTCACTAAATATAGGATTCGCCTAAATTCGATGCCCAAATACTTAGAAATTGCCTACGTTTCACCAACCGCTAGGAAATAACTGTCGTTGTTAGGTAACGCTTAAAGTCAGGAAGTTGATTGGGTAGTGCTTAGTCCCTAGGCATCGCCTAAAATGTCAGTTGCGTTCTGTTTACCAAAGCTGTCAAAAAGTCAACTCAATCGACAGTTTACCTACATCATGTACGCGAATCCTTAGATCAATCTTGCCGAGAGGTAGAGGTTCGGTGAAATAGACCAACTGGCTAAGGCGATGCCTAAAGATAAGAATTTCCCAGTTAGGTAAGGCTCTATATTTTACCGTGGACAAGCTAGCTTTAAGGCTGATGATGGCAAGGTGGCGACAGCCTTCGACGTGTCGTTGACAATGTGAACAAAAATCATCGTTGTGGTTTCACAATTTACAACATATGCTGAGCGGAGTTCTAGTTGTCATGCCACTACAATAGCACAACCTTAATCGAAATAAGAAAGGTATATTTTGTCTTTTAAACTTGTGACGACATGTTGCTGTCCTTGTTTGTATTTGTTTCTTTTTTATTGCCACGGACGGATGGTCCACCTGATGGAAAGTGGCCACCGTCGTACAGGATATCTGCAACCTAACATGATAGGACATGTGCCCGCCTTTTGAGATGCCTGTAGACGTGCCTTCTGAAGAACCCCGTGTTGTAGTGCAGAGGAAAAACTTCGTGGATCATTCCACATCTTACAAGTGCGTGGCAAAAAGGCTCGCAATGCCCGTACGTTGGTTGGTTGTTTGTTTTTTTATACTGTAGTAATTGCGTAACAAAAAATACGAAAAAAATTGTTCTGTCGTTACAGGACCTACCGACGTTTCTGTTAACTACTGGACGCGGTCGTAAACTCCGCGTGTGCCAGCCGTACGCCCAAGTCGTTATTACTCAACTCTTCATTTGTCGCACTCGGTCTTATTAAATTTTCGTGCACGTCCCCGTGCGTAATATGTTTTATCGCTGCTCGGAAATGCTCGGAAATATTCGGAAACACTCGGAATTAAAACAACTGCGTTCCGTTCCACGTTCCAACTTACGGAAAACACTGACGTAATGAGAGTCTTGTAATGGCGGCGTGCATTCGCTTATGAGCTCGTGGATTTTAAATGTCAAGCTATTACGGACGTGTTTCAGTGTGATTGCAGTTTGATTAAAAGTTTGAATTACCGTGATGGGTATGTGGAAGGAGTTGTAAGTGATTAAGGCTCGTAATTGTGTTAGGGGAATTAGAACATTTATGTTTCCAAGGAAAGCGAAAGGAAACGAAAGAACAACACCTTTCAAGAGTAAAAAGCATATTGCAATATTAAGGGCGGCTTGCACCAAATTCTAAAACACATTTAAGTTACATCTAAAACTTATACAATGCCCGCTCTATGTAAAGCTCAACACAAGAAGAAGGTAGTACCAATGAATCTTTTCTGAGTTATGTACATTAGTTGAAGACCGATGCTCTTACGGTGAGGGAAAACATCGTGATCAAACCTGCACATTCAGGCGACTGAATATGTAACCATGATCAAATCGTTCAAGTTCCCTTGGTAACCACAGAGGTCAGATGGCATTCGCTCCACTGTAATTACCTGAACTACCAAATCCTGGATCATTTTCAAGGAAGACACCAAGCCCCTGTGCGAGAGAGTACAACCGGGACGTTAAAAAGATGATTATAAGAAGAAAGTAGAATAATTAAATAAGTAAAATACGGTTCTCTTTTGATACTAAATACGAAGGCTACAGCCGAAGGACTTAAAAAAAACGAAGAAATGAAATTAAAAATTTAATTAAGAATAGATTACAATTAATAAATTATGAACTAAAAATAGATGTGACAATGATCGAAGTTGGATCTAAAGTGAATTTTGCAAACACGTATTCATTGCGCCAGGCGGCGCGGTCTTGATGCGTTTTCGCTGATGCGGCGAGATTGATGCGGCGGTCGGCAGCCAGTCGTATCTAGGTCAATGCTCGCTCAAAGGTTTTTATATAGAAGCGATCCGTAATTTACTACAAGTACATACATTTTGTCTAACCAGCGAAGGCTCAGCCGGAAGTGGAGGCGGCGGCCGGGCGCGCCTCTCGGTCCACCGGAAGTAACGTGCGCGACAATGAGACGCCTATGTAAAGATGGCGCTGTAACAACTTTGTTTTTCGATAGGCTGTGGAAGTTGCAACTGCGAAGTTCAGCATTATTTTCATTGTATTTATTTGTATAGATGGGGATTTTTATGAAAATTTCTAAGAGAGGTAAGTTACATAAGGCTGTATAAAAGTGTACTTACACCTTTTATGTGACTTATGCTACCTCGTTACTCAAATTACGATTAGTTGAAAAAATGTAAAGATTAATTCTTTTAAAAATATAGTATTTTGTACAGTGCGTGTTAAAAACCGAATTAATAATGGTACCTAGTAGTGGTAGTGGTATTAGAACAGCGCCTCGAGTTCTCAAAATGTTTTTTTTTTTTAATTGGTTTACTCAATCGTAATCGACATGTAATTGGATTGCAATACCAGCTCTACGGCAGTTTTAATTGTAGTAGAATATCAAAAACGCGTAAAACTGCCATTGAGATGCGAATACGATCCGAACAATTCAATCGAGCCATTAGTAACAGTAGCAGAAAACCAGAAACGTGTCAAACTACATTTGACCTTCGATTGATATCCAATTACAATTTGATCGCGCCATTAGCAAATTAGCGGACTCGAGGCCCTAGCGGTTTGGTATTTAAACAAACTTTCGCATCTACAAACCATACCACACTAACTCAACACAACAGCCGACGGTAGGTCAAATCCTGCGTGTTAACCAGAAAACGTACCGTTTATTTAAGCCAAAGGTCAGTCGAGATAACAGTCACGTAACGGCTAATGCTAAATACCAATAAACAAGATGTAAATGCCTCATAATTGCTGTTTCTAACAGCATGCGAACGGAAAATGGATCGGATTGAAACGCTGTAAGATTTCTTGTGTTGAAAAGTTTGGAGGTAGGTAGGAAGCTATAAGTTCGGTTTTATTGCCTAATGTGTGGTGGTGTTTTAGCTATTAGGTTAGTTAGCTTAAAATATTAACCGTCTTACTAATAAAAACTGTTTATATGTTGAACATGCGTTGAACGCGTGTATATTTTTAACATAGTGCAACAATCTTAAAACTTCTAACAAAAATTGTTCAAGATTCTCTACAAGCTGCAATCAATAATAATTATTTAATTAATTAATTAATCAATAATAATTATTTAATTTAGGTAATTTATATAATCTTTAATACTCATTTGTACATACGAGTAATACTTTAATATCTATACATAGTTTAAAATAAAATCGCCTCCCGCTGCTGCCGTCTGTCCCTCTATATGTATGTATATATGTACGCTTAGATCTTTTAAACTACGCAACGGAATTTAATGCAATTTTCAACAAAAGATAGAGCGAATCAAGAAGAAGGTATAGAGGGCAGGACAACATACGAACGAAGTGGCAGCGTGCCAGCTAGTAGGTCCACCACAAACTATACCTGACAAAATAGACCTGTTAAATTTTATTTTTTTATAATTTGTGTGCAATAAAGTGTGTTTCTATCTATCTATACTAAACGCCAAAGCCACAGCGTCCAAATTAAACCGTAGCCAAGCCACGGTGCCCAAATCGGGTCTGTTCAGCCGATTGAATTAAAAGCTATAAATCAGCTGACCTCGCCTTCGGAGCCCATAACTCAACAGCAGTCTATGGAGACGGCATGTTTAGTGGAATACCGTGTACAGCTTGATAAAGGCTTCTTGGGTACATGCCACCTGAATGGCATGAAAGTTGCGGGAGTTCGATGGTTTTTGATGGTATATTATGTACCGAATATAATGATTATATGTTTTAATTCCAAATTTGTGTTAAACTAGTTTTTGAACGTGACTTGTTCTCGCATGAACCATATTGAATTTGGAGGCCTTTGTGTTTTTAATAACACATCCTTTACATAAAAGTTATAGTAAGTAAGTTGCAATTTCCTATCTATTCTACCTATACGAATATTTATAACAAAATTATACACATGTAAATTATGCGTAGCAAAGTTTCGTAGACAGATGCTACGAGGGATCTACGATCAAACTCAAGAGAAACATATTATGCTCAAGTTTTCATGTTGATTTTGGGGTTTCCAATATATACTATTCATCCATTCGCTTGTTCTCTAAATCTCTATTCCAAACATTGAACTAAGACCGAATACTCTACCTCGCTTTAGTCTGCAAGTGAGTGTTCGATCAAATCATAACTCAAACCTTACATAGTATGAATAAAGTCGGTTTTCCGTCTGTCTGTATATCCCCGAGCTTCTCCTAAACGACGCAACGGATTTCTAAACTATTTCTTCCGGAAACTATACGTATGATATAAATAAATTTATATCAATTATTAATAATACCTTATGTTGCAAGGCCCTCTAGAGATTGGATGATTAAATGATGGATAAAACAGCATGGTCTCACATTTAGTTGTCACTTGCCTAGTAAAACAATTTGTAATTATATATTATTATGATTAATTCTAATTATTGTTAATTTTTAAATTATTTATTGTTAATAAACAATACCACGTTGACATCCAAGAAGTTTATTTTCTAACAATATTCAATAAAAAAAAATTAAATCTTGAAAAATCCCAAAAAACCCGTGCCAAGCGAGTCCGGGTCGCCTGTACTGCAGTAATCTGAGAATGTTAACAAACAACCGATATTCCATTGCCGAACGGTCGTTACGCGCAGAATTATGACACCAATCACCGTTTCCGCTCCCAAATTAGCGATTCCATAGATCGTGCTATTTACAGCTATTACTCTGGCTATTAACAGGCCAGTTTGAGCGATTCGCGCTATTACAGCACTAATAGGGGCTATTCGGGGCTATTCGGGGCCATTCCGGGCTATTCCGACCGCAGTGGACGTTTCTCACCGTAACACCGGCTATTTGCAACAGATGGCGTTGCCAGGTAAGTTTCATAAACTTGGAGCTATGACCAATTATTATTTTACGGCTTTCGGATCTATCGTGGTCAAGGTAGTTTCGGCCTCTGACCCAGTTTCGAAGGGCTTTTCGGTGCTGGCAATGAGGAACATAGGAAGGCCGATGGTTAATAGGTTTCGTTATCGACGTAGTTGGGAAAAGCATGAGCTTTGTCGCGTGCTAGAGAGCGAGATAACTCTAGCTAGCTTTTTCGATTTACGTTGAAGAAAGCGAGACATAAATATAATCTCGCGCGACAAACCCTTCATGCCATCAAGACTGGTTTACTTGCAGACGGGTACATAACGTCATGATTGTGTCTCGTGAGGAAAATTAAATTCGTACAAATTAACGGAGTAGAATAACTGCTACTATCACATTATTTTTTCAAATGAGGCTCTATCTATTTATCAAATACAGACAAGACATGCACCTTATGGCGGGTTCTAGATCACTTTCTCTTATTTTGAGAGCCAGACCGAATATTTGGTATTCGACCAAATCACTATTCGAGGCATCTCTAGCGGTTTCCTACAGAACAGAATGAACCTTCCAGTGTCTTTGACCTCTTTAACTTGTAAATCATACTTGTAAAATCACGTTAAAGGCGAATCCTTTGCAACATGACGCCGTTCAACGTCATGAACATAATCTCTACCAAATTACACTTCCTCTCTTTAGAAACTTTTAGTAAAATAAGACGTACGGGAAACTAAAGGCAGCTTAACTACTACTAAATACTTTTCAAAGGACTCTTCAGGAGTTGCTGTGAAACCTCTTTCACAAAGCATGCTCTTTGACTAGATAAAATGTCTTTGTTGCTGTATAATTAAACCTTTAGATCATAACCAATGAACTATGACCTCTTACGTCGTTCTGTTTGAAGAGTTAAAGGATATTGTCGATGGTCTTCTTATAATGGACGGTGATGCTTGGTTGACTTCTTAGCAAAGACTCAATAAATTTGTTCTGAAATCTAATTAAACAACTAACTAGTTTCAGTACCTGAAAGCTATAATGGTTAAAAGTTAAAATAGTTTGATCGATTTGTCTACCTGAATCATTACCACAGCCCATAACAGTCTACTTCAGGACTTAGGACCTCTCCCACGAAAGGGGAGGTCATTGCCGTAATCTCCACGCTTGGAGATCGCAGTGTTATAAATATAACAATGGAAAACGCTGCTGCCCATTTTCCAGCCTACAGAGACTAGATCTTATTCTTCGAAAATATTAGTCGCCTCGTACGACACCCACGAGAGTGTAAGGGGTTGGTGCTATTCTATTCAGATATGTGGTGTCCCCGCACGGCCTATCTCAATACTTGTATTAAATTGTGGGTTTTTTACAAATTCATTTTTTTATTCTTTTATTTATTCACTCTTGATGTATCTACAAGTAAAGTCGGTGACGAATACTAATCTCAGGCTTTTAAGTGGTCACCTTCCGCTTAACTATATCGGTCACGTGCCATTGTACGCTACTTAGATCGCATTTTCCAGTTTTAGCTTGATTCTATTCAATTTCTACGTACAATGTTCCCAACCTCGTTATATTCCCCTTCCTGTGGGAAGCATCTGACCAAAATACCTTGTTTGCAATATCCAGCGGCTTTGACTTTATGTTGATAGAATAGAATAGAATAGAATAGAATATTTTATTTGCTTAAAACATGGTTACAATGATAGGTCTTAAAATAATCATCACATAGTGGCTCTCACATGTTCAGCCAGTATTAACAGGCATGCAAAATTTGTCCAGTGTTAATGAACATGCACCGTATGCTACCTTAAACTCTAAAAAATCCTTAACAGAATAAAAGGAGTGCTCCAATAGCCATTTGTACAAGTCCTTTTTGAATTTGTTTATGGGCTGTTCTGTAATTGCCAGTGGAATTTTATTAAATATTGATATACCCATCGAATAACATTGCTTCAAATACAAGGTAGAATTCGGTGTAATTTCGTGTACAAGACGATATGGGTTTCGGGAATTTCTAATAAATATATCCTTTGCAATTTTAAATAAGCTGCGGTTAACTCTAACAAACTTTGCGACCTCAAATATATATAAGCATGGAAGAGATAGTATGTTTAGAGATCTAAATAGAGGACGACATGGTTCATACGGAGGCACTCTACAGATAGCTCGTATACACTTTTTTTGGACAACAAATGCCTTATTTATATCTGTGCTGTTGCCCCAAATCAATAATCCATACAGGAGCACAGATTCCACATACCCATAATAAGCTGTAATTGCTGCATTTTTTGATGCTGCTAACACTAACTTGTGTAGAGCATACGAAAAACTATTTAATCTATTACAGACACTGTTTACATGATGCTTCCAATTTAGTAATTCGTCAATTGCTATTCCCAAAAACGTCACAACTTGAGTTTTTCTTAAAATTTTACCATCGATGTCAATATTAATTAATTCATTGCATTTATTAAAATTTATGAAATTTGATTTGTCAATATTAATGTCTAAATTATTATCATTAGTCCATACTAAAATAGATTGAAGAACATTACGAATGTCATTTTTATGGTGATTTATTCCTAGTTTTTTATTTGTCGTCACTACAATTGAGAGGTCGTCAGCGAACAATAAACTTTTATAATTAGTTAATTCAATTAGGTCATTTATGTACAGGATAAATAATAAAGGTCCCAGTACGCTTCCCTGGGGAACACCTGAGTTATTACCTCTATAGTCTGATCTATGATTTTGTAGCACCTGTTTATCATTTAGTTTTGATATCTCAACGCATTGCTGCCTATCTTCTAAGTAGGATTTTATCCAACTTAGAGCTGGCCCTCTAACTCCATTGCTTTCTAATTTCGACAACAGCAATTTATGAGAAACCAAGTCGAAAGCTTTGGTCATATCGAAAAACAATGCACTGACAAAGTACTGTTCATTAAATGCTCTTAGAATTTCTGTTATGAGATCAAACGCAGCATGCGTGGTAGACTTATTCTTCTGGAAACCATATTGACATTTGTGGATTACATTATACTTCTCAAAAAAACTTACCAGTATATGAGTCAGACAAGCAGCTTCGAATTGTATAGGTCAGACACCGCGGTAGCTGGACAGTTACCGCTTCAGGTGGTATGTCTGCTCGTTTTTCAAAGCGTAGCATAAAAATATAGGTATATACCTTTCGTCGCTACGCTCACGTAAAATTCGGTTATAGCGTGAACCGTGGGAGCTAAATTCAATTTAGGTATTAATAGTTACTCTAAAATCCATTCAACAGTAGCTTTTACGCTAAAGAATGTCAAGCATCCCTACAACCCTTGCATCTAGAACTCTCATTTACAGTGATACAAATATTTTGTTACGTTTAAAAAAAACTCGCCTACTCCTAGCAAGATATGAAAGGCTGTGTTGGAACAAAGGAGTGTGAAACAATGCGGGCGTCGGGGCGGGAGGCTTTTAGTAGAAGCCTCTCGAACTTTGATACACTAGCTTTTAGGGCGGGGATGAAATAATAGCGTATTTCGGCTCGACTGTATGGAAATTGATTAATAAGCAATTACAACCCTCGCCAACATAATCTTATCTTATCTATCCCTGTGGGAAAAGACGTGACGTTATGTATATGTATATGTGTAAGTCTTAGTAGGCAGGACGCAGGACGTCATAGGGTTCTTCACAAGCCTTCGCATCCGTCGGCTCCGTATACTCTCCATTTGTCTCTAGTTCATTAACACAATTCTCACCAAAAATGTCTTATGTATCTGTACTATGAAAACACGCCGTGAAACTCAGTCAAGGCGTCAGAGGCCTGCTAGTCTCCTGGTTACTGTTCCAGTTTGTAGATGAAGTTACTTGTATTTGTTGATGTGAAAGCTTACAACAATTGTATAGGCCCAATGGATGAGGCTTCTATAAATGATTAATAATAAATAAAATTCTTTATTTACCAAATGGAGTACATTTTATCTTATATCTAGAAGTAAATAATTATCATAACCGCAAGTGGAGCCCCACCCCGCCCTCGAGCGTGCTGCGTCCGCGGTCCGCGAGGGCCGGAGCGGATAGTGGTTTATGGGACTCACTTACAACTTACAAGTTACAACCGATAAATACTACATGCTTTATCTGCACTCTTTATACCTATTCATATTTTGAAGGGGTAAAATGTCACTCTTGTTTTTTTTTTTTTATTATATATGGCAAATCAAAAGCTACAGAAATTCGGATAAACTTAGTTTGGATTACAATAAGCCAACTAAAAGTTCACACTTATAGCAATAGTTTGACAATAAACTGTAAAACTACAACTAATTGAGACATGCATGTGTACGTTACAGCATACAAATCAAACACTCTACAAATATTATAGAAATAGATACTAACAGATATATAGTGCCTACTAAGTAGAAAAAAATCCAATCATTTGAAAAACTTGCTACTCAATTGACGTCATTGTCGACGACGACGACTCTCGCTCTCCGATCTAGCGTAGGTCAGTAGTGAACAAGTATAGGCTGATGGTGATGAACCTCTGAAGCCGCAGGGAAACGTGGAATACGTAGATACGTGGAAGTGGAGAAGAAAGAGTCGGAAAGCGCACCCTGGCGCCTTGAAGGACGTACCGCTCGGATGATGCGATGATAATAACCCTCTGAAACTAAAGAACCAAAGCATTGCTATTCCCAGGCCATATAGACTTTATGTTGACCTTGCAAATGAATAGTGCAGGAACACTGTAAGTGTTCCTAAATTATACACAGAGGCTGTACGAGTTCCCGAGAGAGGGGCAAACAAAGCCCCTTAGCTAGTCGATGTCCCGAACGATCCTCACAGCTTTCCATCATGTGGACTGTCTGACCTTCGCCTATAGTCCCTAGGCAATAAAAACCGCTTACAAAAAGAATATTACAAAATATAAACATAAAATTCAAGGCCAACCCGAAGCCTAGACCTACATACAGGCTAGGTTACCTAAACTCACGTCAGCAAAGCTCGCATGCAATACTGGTTTATATTTCACGCTACCCGCATTTCTTTGCGCAACCTTGCCAACACGAGAACATTCAAGGACTTCTTGAATAATTCATCAACTTTTTTTGGCTCTATCACTATTAGAAATAACGTGTTTACTGGCCGTGAATTATACTCTAATTAGGGTAGCGATTGTTTCTTGTTAGGTGTTTGTTAACTGTTTTGAATAGAATCTGAGGGTAGAATGTCGTGGTTGCCAAATGTTTAGTGTTTGAGTTGACCCTTTGCCTGGATTTGAATGCGGTAAAACTATGCCGATGTACTTTATTTCCTGTCGATATCTACATCTTTTTCCATAGCCGCTGATACATTTCTAGCGTTTGATAGCCAATAAGACAATGACTACCTGTGTACACACGTATTTCATTAATTTTATCAACGCAATCTCTCTTTTCCGTACACCACATTACAAATCTTTAAAAAAAATAAAGAAACAAAAAGGGAAAAGACAAACAAGATAAATGTATGTTTCTCTGTATGAACGCGAGGCTATGTTATGTTCACTCTTTGCCGACATGCCGTCGGTCATTATCTTTTAAAAGCATTTACTCACATTTAGATTTCCATTCCCAACTCGCAACGCTATTTCGGCCTTGGGGTGCACTGAAATTAATCATATAATGGCCACAATTTGTCCACACCTATGAAATTAATTTCATTTGGCTGTGTAAATTTAAGGTAGGGCTAGCCAACGTAACCATTTCAAAGGAGTTTACGCATTACCGAACATTCTGATAGGTAGGTGTCGTATATAAGCCCCCGCTTTATCTCCGCGACCAAATGCGGGTAGCTGGGGTCCGGACCGACCATTCTGGAGACGCCGGGGGAATTTTAATATTTTCCTCCCCCGTCTACGTAACCGATGTTTCGTAACCAGTTGCGAAAGGGGGAAACTAAATGTATACACTACCGATTTATTTAATTAAGTTCTATGATGTGTTAGATAGATAAACAAACATTAGAAAACTGCTTTTTTGTTCTTATAGCTGCGCGTCCAATACGTACGGAGTAGCCGGATTTCTTGCTATTTCACAGTTTACGGTTTACCTGGTGGTAATCTGTTAGAACCGTTTGCAATATCACTCCCGCGTTGTTAGCCCTGAAAAACCTTTTCACCCCCTTCATTGAATGACTCCATGTTGTAGTTTTCATGAAAAATCTCTCAGGAGCTTATTCCACAACCTAGGTGTGCGTGGGAGAAAGTTCCTTTGGATCCGCACGGTTCGCGACCATTTAGTTCCAAGATATGAGTATTCATGAACTCCCTGTAGATGGCGAGCTGTGCGATGGTGGAACAGCGTCCATAGCAATCAGAATTTTGCATCCCTTTTAGAAGCCGGGATTGTCCTGTCAAATGATGATAATAATGTTTTGTAAATACCGACTCTACGTACGCATCTAATGCAATGGACGCGTAGCTTATTTCTGTATTCTAAGGAGAAAGGTATTTGATTGTTATAAGGCTTTCAGGCTACCTGGTCTGCGTGGAAGCGATCAGAGGCTCGCCACAGGTGCACGGTGACCCGGTTAGCTAATGTTATTAAAAATGTAGTATCTCGCCCGGGCGACGAGCCGACTGCTGGCTTTACAGCGGACGACACGACGACGACGACGATTTGAGGCCGATAAAGTCGTACGACGGGCCGACTCGACTCTCATCTGCCCCCGGGTTGGCCGCGTTAAAGATGGAAAAATAGTTTTATTGACCCCAGTAAGAAGCGGATGGCACAGATGCAGTTTCGTTGATCCCGTTCTTTTTACCCGTTAAAGGAACTTTGTAAATAAATTGCGCACCTTGTAGAAAAGTATGATATCGTCTGGTTCGTACGGATGAATGTTTTTTCCTTTTATATATTAAAACACTTAATTTTTTTATGTATTTTATTATCTTTTATTGCGTAGGGAGGTACACGGACGAATGGTCTACCTTATAGAAAGTGATGGATGGATTGCCAGGAATTGCTTCTATTTACGTATAATTCAATTGCGTTTCACAAATTATCCTCAACATTTCAAAATAATACACAATATCTAAACCACATCATAGCTAATCTGTGGCCGAACTATTAGAAATTCTCGCTACAGCCCTATCGTATAATGTGAACCGATCATCTCAGGATTGGCTGTGGCAGTTCACTTTGAATTATGCGCCGCGAACGCGTTTATAGGCGGTTTGAGGCTGCGTGAAATATTAGCCCTTCGTAAGCCAACTTTAAGCGGCAGAGTTAATACGGGTAAAAAATTTACATACATTTTGTATAAGCGTTGTGGGTGCGACGAGCTTTTTTGTTAAGTAGAATTTGTGTAAATAGGTTGGGCTTTGAATTTAAATGCGTAGCTACAGGTATTTTTAACGGATTGTACATGGAAAAATTTAACCGGCACTTTTGCCTGTCGAAATTTTATTTCTACTGTACCGGACGTGACAGGTTGTGCATGGACAGATCAACGTTTTGTGCGTGTACTAAATCTTTACTATCGCTATAAAGTGGCATATTTCTTGTACGCGATAACGTAGGATAACCTACGGTGCCCTCACAGTCTATTAGCAAAGATAAATGCTCACTATCCATCAAGTTTCATCAATATCGAAAACTGACACTTTTTTCAGTACTTACTCAGTTACATACTAGCAGACCGCTTACCTGTTAGTAAAACGGTAACTGTAAATATAACATTTACGATTGCACTTAGTTTTCAAGCACCTAACCAAAAATGCAGAACTGCAGATGCGTCACTGCAAGGACTAAGATGATATGGCCTCTTGCCTGTAAGTGCGCTGACCACCTTATCCTTTAAAGCGGAACATTAATGGCGAAGAGGATGGTATCCATCAAGTCGGACTCCTCAGGCTTGACAGAAACCTACTGTAGTACAAAAACAATTTTTTTTTTTTCAATTTTTATTCATCCAAATAAAAATTCATAAATTGCAATTTGGCGCACGGGATTATAATTGTCATGCAATAAGCCAATCAGACTGCGTTTAGAACCATAATTTAAACCCCATGTGGGAAAATAAGCCTGGCTGCATATGCGCAAAGGCTCACGCACGGTTCAGGGATTAAACTAAGCTTAGGATCTAGTTAGGCTCAATTTAGCCGCTGTTTAGGTATCAGTATCTATTGCTAGACTACCATTGGTGCTGGTTCAGATTTGTAGTTTCCTACTGGAATTTCCAGATGATTACATCAGACAAATATTGGTTTTTTATACCACTCATCGTTGATCATCCACATCCAAATATTGACAGGGACTTATCTACATGGAGAACATATACCTAGATACAATAACATGACGATAGTAGACCAAAAAGTAATGGTACCAGAGTTACGCGCAGTTAAACCAGACTCATCTAAGATTCAAAAATTCCTACAGCGGGGGAATTAAACAATATATCAGAAAAACGCAACAGCTGATTCAGTCGAGGACAAAAGCCGGTTAGCAAATACTCGTAAATACAATAACAAGGATGGGCATATACCTTCGTCTATTACATAAAAAGTAGAGCCCACCCAGCACGGTCGATAGGCTGCCGTGACTCGCAGCAGTAAAACCATCGCGGCCCGTATAAAAACGACCAACTCGCAGGTAAAACAAAACATTAAATTATACCCCGTAATAAGCCCCCGAACTTCAGGTGATCGACCCCTGGTAATAACAAAAAAAAAATACATTTTCCACGTGGGAAATTCGCGGAATCACCGAATACGGCTAATGAATGAACTCTTGACGGCTTATTTATCGCGCCGCGATTTTTCATAATTGCCCCGTTTTTGGTGAATTTGGCTCTAATTGTGTGGGCTTTGTGGTTGGAATGGTCTAGCTATGAGGGAAACCTAAATGGTTCATATTCACGACGTAGATATAGTATTTCCAAAATTACAATTTAGAAACTAAGAACTATGAGAAGTGTATAATTTCATGGAAATATAACTATACTATTGGACCCGGCGCGACTTCTACTTTACTCCTACTTACCCTTATTTTCTTGCTTATAAACCTTCCTCTTGAATCACTCTATGTAGTGTTGCAAACAGCATAAATATCCGTTGCGTAGTTTAAATTATCTACGCGTGCATAGATACATACATAAGTACATAGGGACAGACGGCGGAAAGCGATTTTGTTTTATAGTATGTATAGATAGATTACTAATACTTTGATGAAAATAAAAGAACCAAATGCAAAATTATTGAAATGGGGCGACGTCATTTTGCTCATCTTTTTAAATTCTAATCAGCAGACCTCCCAGATATTGAAAAGGAAAAAATCCAACGTTACGATCTCTGGCAACCTATTCAGCTGGAGTTATTGAAAAAGTTCCATTCATTCGGTTTGGTCTTTGTCCAACAGTTACCGAAGTCTTTTATATTAAAAGTAGGAGAGATAGAGATACCAGCACTGTCAAATACAAGCTCAGCGAGCTATCACGGGTATTCAAGCTGTGCTACAATGGCGGGAGATGTAATCAAACGCATGAAAATGTCAAAAGTTGCGGTCTCCTTATGAGAGTATGTATGATTGGGTTACGGTAGTTGGTTAGGCTTTAAAGGAAACAATGTATGAAAGGGCTTGTAATAAATCTAACCTAGATTATGGACAATACACGAAATCATGTTTATACGTATGTAGGACGTAGGTATCCAGCCACATAAAATTATAAGGAGGAAGACTATGTGAATCCAATGATATGACTTGAAACCAAAAGCGTATTGACTCGAAATTTGCTCGAACCTTTTCAGCTTCTAACATTTACTTCGTCTTTTTATTAATATTTTTCAGCATTGTAATGAACTAATTTGATAGCGTAGCATTTTATGAAAATTATGTGATAAAATGTGAAATATAAAACGTCCTAGTTTCTTTGATGTTGTAGTTCTCGATATTGCGTTATACGTATATACTTATATGTTATTGCAAAACTTATCTGACACGGTAGAACTCAATTCGTCAAACAACAAATTAATGCCTCCAAAATCTTCAGTAAACCAGATTTCCATGACGAATCTGATATTTTAATTACTTCCATTTATATCAAACAGTCCCAAATACGGACTAAAATATTTATATTCTTAATCAAGGATCCCATTACGTCTTAATACCGTAGTCTTGAATCTCAGCGGTGTATTAATAATTAAAAGAGGGCGGTATGATTTCAGAGAGCTTTTGTTTCAACAATTATCTCTTAAGCTGCCTTAGGGAGGCTGTCGCTTAATGCAGCTTCAAGGAAATGAATGGAAATTCGTAATGGCGACGTTTTTAAATATCGATTACAGTATTTTGACCTCCTACGAAAACAGGTCGGTAGAGTATCAATTGTCAAACTCCCGCGCGGATGAACGAAAAACAATGCGGTTTCTTTTGAATATTGAATATTGTTGGTTTGCGGAGATACGCCACATTCACACAGAGAACTTTCATTGAAATATATTATTACCAAACCACGGACCACCTCGTCTCATGCTCAGCTGCACTAAAACTTGTACAAAGGAGGACTTGATCGAGGCCAGTCCATTTGGCAGCATTTGCTGTATGCGTCGCCGAGTATAGGGCGAACAAAGGGTGTTTAGTATATGGACTCGCTGTGAACAAGAATCAATTTGGTTCCACATTTGTGTCAACTCTTCATACATGTTAGGGTAGTATTCTACTACATACACACCCATACAAAACTCCATAAAACGCCATTACTATAGCTACAAATGTTCTCATTATTACAATAATAAACCAACGTTATAATCTATATCTACTCATAGTATAAAATGTCGCTTGATGCCGCTGTCTGTCTGTACGTTTTTCACCATCAGTTACAGAATTTCTTTCGGTTGGTTTACATGTATAATACATGTATATTATAGTAAAGAAAAGCTGAGAAAACCCGTGCAAAGCCGGAGCTGGTCGTTAGTACCTTATAAATTTCCACTGCTTCACAGAGATCCCTATTAATTTAGCTAACTCTTCTACTGCTACCAGCTCTCACGCAAGAAAGCAAATTACAAATCTTTTGCCCTGATCGTAGCCGAGTGCACTTTGCTATTAGACCTTAGATAATTAGTTCTAAACTCGGTTCTCCAGACACTAGCTTACACAGTTGGAACTTTGTCACTGTAGTTGTTGCACGACAATTCCAGCAAGAATCTCACGGGACTGCTGAAGAGTTTGCCTGCTTGCTAATTTAAAGTCAGTTGGTAATTGGGATCATTATGTTTCGAGAGTTCAGATTGTATTACACTTTTTGCGTATGGTATAAATGCGAAAGCATATCTTACAAGTTCGGAGTTGTTTTAGCCTGGCTTTTAAATACACAGCTTTATAAGCATGCCACTAAAGGACCGTATGTCTACGCCAGGTAAACAGGCAGCAACTGAACAGCGAAGTGTAGCGTCTGCGTAGCCCCGATACGCGTTAATGGGTCGATATAGATACAGCACAGCTAGCACAAGTAAGCACTCGCGTACTATAAACGAGAAAAGACGTGGTATAGATACTGCTTTCTCTTTCGTGTTAGTATTGAGAGAAGGAAACAAACGCTCTTTCGCGGCACGAGCTGTGTCACCGGCACATTTGTGCTAGCCGTGCAGAACAACCCGATCTCACATGTAAATATCAGTTTACTACTCAACATCGCAAATATCGTGTTACTTCAACTCAAACACGGTACTTATAACCTTACTACTCTCAAAAACTCTTCCAAAAGCAGATCTCGAAAACTCCTACCAAACCTAACCCAAACGACGTCGCTGTCTCTGATCTATGCAAATCCCGCGAAGGGATTACTGACGGTGAGTTTGATCCGCTACCGTAATGAACCGCTCGGGAGGAGAGGCGAGGTTCGTCTTTTGTTTTCGACGCCTTTACAAAGGCTTTTTTGGAAGTCGACGAAGTAGGAAAGTCGGTGCAAGGGTCTGCACTCGTTTTGTATATGTTCTCTGCGGTTTTCTTCCACGTGAAGTTCGAGATAAACATTCGACTGTACCGCAGGATACAATGGTGCTTCTGGGACTGGGTATGTGCAAGAATTTTTGATCATGTATTTCAGAGACTTTGACTTACAATTATTTAGTTAAAGAATGGTACCGCTATATGTGAGTCAGCTTATATGATGATTGTTTTTGTGAGTCAGGGACTAACAGGTTCGCTCTTAATACACAGACATTAAATTTAAAAAAAAACATCTTGGCGTTTATGTACCGGTTGTGCTCTCGAGAACGAGAACCCGGGGTCCGCCTTGACCATGATCCAGGATTTGGCGATCAGGTAATTACAGTGGAGCGACTACCACCTGACCTCCGTGAGCCTGCTGCAGGGGAACGTGACCAGATTGAATCATGGTTACAAATTCAATTGCCTGAATTTGCAGGTTTCATCACGATGTTTTCCCACACCACTCCTCATACACAGACATTTAATATGACCATTACAGGTGACGTGTTTCGTTTGGCTCCTCTAATATAAAAAAAATCACTCAGTCAATACATAAAAGTCGTACATAAAATCCACTCATAGCAAATCTCGACCTCGCACGTAATGAAGCTCAGAGATTCCCGTCTCACTCCTCCAAATCCTGATATAACGACACCAAATGGAGGAGTAAGTGAAAACTTTGGCTGCGGTTAACAAGTGCATTCATATCACGCGCCGGCTCCTTCACGAGGCACTAAGGGCTACACACACTGATGCGACACTGCGTGGCTGCTGCGAGGCTATTTTGATTTACAATTTACTAAGCAGTGATTTTGGTTTAAGTCCACTAGTGGACCCGGCACGACTTCATTCGCGTTGCGTCCTACCCCTACCCTACCCTACCTACGGTACACCTACCCTATATCTACTCTACGGGTACGGGTAAAGTAGATGTACTTTACCCGTACCTACCCTTTTTTTCTTGCCTATAAACCTTCGTCTTGAACTCTATCTATTGTTGAAAACCGCATTAAAATCCGTTGCGTAGTTTAAAAGATCTAAGCGTATAGGGCCAGACGGCGGAAAGCGACTTTGTTTTATACTATGTATAGTTAGACAGAAATTTGTGTATTTAAGTGAAAGGTATACCTATTGTTTAATATATTTTAGGTAGGTTAGTTTTGTACTAAGTCAATTCTAGTTCTGAAAAGCGATTACTATCACCCATGACATCTATGTAAGATTCCTTCCTCTGGAGATTATTTATTTATTTATTTAATAGTTTATTGCACACAAAAATGGTAACAGAGACATGGCAAATATACACATGACACAAAAGGCACTACTTATTTCTAAAAAGAAATTTCTTCCAGCAGGCCTACAGCAAGGAGAATGTGATTGAGAATGAGATTTATCCAAAACAACACCATCAAATTAACACTAGTTTTTATTATTTGCTATAAATACAGTTAAATTTCTACTTTTATACAATTAATAAAAATACTTCAGACTCGTTGTTTTCCCGGGCCGTAAACACTTCCGCGCTTTATCAACATCGTATCCTGAAACCTGACATTGTGATTTAGTTTTTACATAACAAAAATGAAGGAAAGCCGTTACATACTTTACCTTACCTCAGTCACAAACGAGTCCAAAAAATCTTATATGTAAAAGAAATGCTCATGGCAGCTCAGGCGCTAGCGTCGCGCTGGCTTGTGAAACTCCTGGTACTTGAGACGCCTGCATGAGCGATGAGCCAAGTTACATTGAAAAAGTTAGTAGTTATCTCATCCGAATATTCTCTAGTGATGTTGGGTAATTATTAACGAGCTTAATTCTAATTCTAATTCTAAATATTTATTTCGAACGTAGGTCTCCATAGTATTTGTTAGTAAATTATATTATATTCAATGGTTAGTGATTTAAAACAAAACTAACCTTACCTAACCTAAACAAAATAGAACAACTTAATTTACACATATAACAAATTTATAGTCTGTGTAAAACAAAATATATCATCACCTTTTTAAATTTCTTTTAAAACCTCTTTGGCCTGAAACTGAATCGACTAACTGAAAATGAATCAATGATTTTATTTCTGATTTTTTTTTCCCAAAAAATATAATTGTGAGTTTCTCGAACATTATAAAAAAAACCCCAAATCGTCTATACCTATAAGTCAAAATAAGTGCGTTTAAATAAAAAAATGGCAATTCACCTAGTGTGCGATCAAATGTCTGGCCACATGGTAAAACAAAATTTAAAAAGTGGTATAAAACAACACAGCGCTCATGTGTTAACAAACATACCATATGTTACTTACCTCATTACTTCCCCCACTTTATGACATCTGTCTCACTGCTTCCTTTTCATTGTTGCAGGATGGAGGAGACAGTGCGATCGCTGCTGCAGTACAAGAGCCGCGTGGAGACCCTGAAGCAGGAGAAGGCGACTCTGTCTTCAGCCCTGGAGGTGAGCATGTTCAGCAATCCTAAGGTTGGATGAAAGTGGAATTAGATCGAGAGGCAGATTGAGCGTGTAATGAGGAATTATGAAATCGGATGGGAGGAGGCTTGCCCTTGGTGCTTACAGGTTGATCATCGTCAACATCATCAAGATAAGATCCTATTAGTTTAAGATGGTTGTAGTATTTAAAACACGAATGATTTAGCTCTTAAACTTGAAACATATAGTAGCCTAAAAAAACACGAAATAACATCGACAAGAAAATTCATAAAGAAAAGCCTACCCCTCCCACACAGAAACTTTTGCGAACAACCCAAAGTCTCCGTTTAGGTACTCATAAAAAAGTTGGGAGCAGAGAGCCGTCCGTCCGTACACATCATACAATATTAAGTCGCAAAATGCTGCGCAAATATTCTGTTAGCTGCCAAATTAAAAATTCACCGAACACCCCATTAGGGTAAAACCATACCATTGCAAAAAGAACCCTTATCTGTTGTCTACTAGGCTTAGAATTTGATATTACCTACTTAGGGACCAAGTGGGATATAACCGAGATATTTTTCATCTGAACTGAACAATGGATTAGGAACCCCAGGATGTCTGAACCTTAAGCACTATTGTGTCGTGTTGTATCATGATGCGTCGGTTTCGTGAATTTGGTTACAAAGAGACACTAGTAGTTCTAGTACTACACGTCACGACGACTAATGTGTTTCTAACCAATGTACGAAACCGACGCGTCACGACACTATCACACTAGTGTGTTAACTTAAACCACCTACTGAGGTTTCTGATAATGAAAAGATTCTCGTGGTGGTGGTATGGAAAAAAATGTTTACATAACGATCATTTTCAATAAAATATTCTAAAAAGGTATCCTCCCTTTACATAGCTTTTGGGCATTTGGTCATTGTTGAATTTAGATACAGATCCCCCTCGGCAACGTTATCTACAAACTTGAATGGCGGATGCGAATTTTGATTTTTCCATTTCCCGTCACTTTTTGAATGATATTCGTCGTACCTGGTGGCCCATTGTGCGGCCCGCACCCCTATTTTAATATCTCTTTAACATTTTTACGTTGTCAGAGGAGTTCCGAGAGTTTTTATTATGTGCAAGAAAATGTCAGCCATTTTCTTTCAAGTCTCACTGCAGCCGAGAAGTTTCGACGGTGTGTTCCTGTCGTACTTATGTTTATAATATTGTATGACTTCCTAACAAAGACTTGGTTTTTATTTGTGTTTTGTTTGTTCCGCCGGAGCGCTGCAGTTCTCTACGGCGATTTTTATTGTGTAATATGTGCATTCACAGCCAGATTCACCATTGTAGTTTCACAAAACCCGTTAAAGTTTTGCTTAAGTTTTACACTTTACACAATTAATGGGCACATAGCTCACTGAACAGATCGCCGATGGGGCAGCATAGTTCTAGAGTAGCGCCCACGTAGCCGAAGACGCAGTGTTGATAGGCCACCCACAAGGTGGACCGACGACCTGGTAAAGATCCCAGGTACCAGCTAGATGCGGAAGGCACAGGACCGGCCGCCTTTGTGGAGATCTCTGGGGGAGGCCTATGCTTAGCATGACGATGATGATGACACAATATTACAATATTTTTAACTATCAGCTGACTCCGAAGACCGTCCATTAGCAGCAGCCTCCAGCACTGTTGTGTAGTTTCGGTTAATCTCGCCAAAAATTGGGTAATTTAAAGGCGTCTACACAATTTTGTCTCCAACCGGCACTTATCGCAAGAAACCGGTTGCCACTAATTACACAAAAACACCCCCCTCCCGCCGCCCCGCTTAATCCCTCAAAGGACGTCCAGCGGAACCGGACCGAACCGGATTGAGCCCTGCAACCCTCCGCTATTAATAGTTAATGGGAGAAAAATGGATGATGGAATTTTGATATGGCGTTTTGTAAACATTTTATAGGTATCTTTTGAAACAAGGCTTTGGTTACTTGTAATTATAAACGTAATAGAAGATTAATAAAAAGGTGATACCGGGTACGATACACGTATTTTTATGGGTGCCTGCCGTTAATGTAGTTATCAAACAAAAATGGTCTGAAAATTTAGGTCCATTTTTACTTGGTTTTTGGTTAAGTGTCAACTTTGGAAATTTAGAATAGGTACTTACTCTATCCATTTTAATTATTAATAGAAATAGAAATATTTATTTGTCTATAAATTAACAGATTTGTATAAACGTTTTTAAAATAAAAGCTTCTAATAGACAAAAAGGTCCATGACTCAGCGTTTGGGTGAAGGAGAACCCACACCCGCTGGTATTCTGTCATGGCCAGACTTAAGACTAAAAAACTAAAAAATTAAAACATTAAAAATGAATTATATTTATGAGTATATTTGAGGATTTAACAAAATAAATGCCAATGCAACGAAAAATTGTGACGCGTTGTTAATAAGGCTATTTACCCCCCGCCCTTAGTAAGAGACCTCGTCTGAGATATGATAATAGCTCAAATCCATGTAGCGTAAGTGACAGAGCTCCAGCTAGACTGGTTGCGGCGAGATGCTTTCGCAAATTAATTCCTCTATCTACAGGGGCAGCCATAATCCAAAAATGATCGGCTGTCCCCTAAACGCTCTTTAATGTCGCAAATGACCGCGTCACGAACCGGGATAGGACCGCCTGTCGATGGCATTTGGCAATCGGGAACAAACGGTCATTAACGCAATGGCAAGGAACTTTGATGTGCTTTGATTGCGTTTTGTCGGTCGCTTCTTTGTGGTTCAAGAAAGGCGAGGTTGGGGATGCAGGTAATTTGGTTCCTTGTGATTGGGTAAAGCCAGCCATGCTATATTTTACTCTAGTCATCACAGTGATCATAGTTACACCTGAATTTTGTTGCCTGAAATATAAGTGAATCGTAGATATAATGGTTACGGACCATATATTTAGTTTTCCATTAGTTGGAGGTATTTTCTAGGGTATTATCCGTTGTTCAATCGGACCGCGTTCACGCAAAAAGTACCTAAATTAGATTCTTTGATAGGTGTGTACTGTGATTTTTCTCCTCCACCACTGATCTAGAGGTATGCTTGCGAGATCGATAAGCAAGGTCAAGCAACGTTTTCCGAGTACGGGAACAGGATGGGTGACCGTTTCCTACTTTGAGGAACTTCAGCACTAGAAGCTCGCCACTCGTTAGGTTTGCCTCCTAAAACCGTCGGCGAAGCGAGGTTGGCCAAGACCTTCCGCTGGGACCCTGATACTGTCTCGGGAGCTGATTGGCACCCTGGTATGTTATGTTATGTTAAAAATGTATTAATAGACAAACAACGACATGAGGAACTTGAACCTTATACACCAACGTACGGTATATAATAAGTAGATTCTCAGATTTTTTACTGAATTCAAAGACAAATTCGGCTCGCATAATTAGCGTTGGTGTAATGCAAGCGCTGCGGGCGGCCAGCGGCGGCCGCGGGCCAGGGGTGCGCCTACTAACTAGGGATGTGATGCGGTAGTGTTATCTAGTTATCGATAATTGGTTTTTGAGTGTTGTAGGTTTTTTTATATATCACTAAGGTGGCAAACAAGCTTACGGTCTGCCTGTTGGTAAGCAAAAAAACTTGGTGTCCTCTCGAAGGTTAAGCGGTACTTCACTTCAAGGCAGTTGATTCAGTTATATCAAGCGCAAGTCCGATCCTGCATGGAGTACTGCTGCCACCTCTGGGATGGAGCAGCCAAATATCAACTGGCGGCTTTGGATTCGGTGGAAAAACGTGCAAAGAAGATGATTGGTGACCCACAGTTGATTGAAGCTAGGCTGCAGAGCCTCGAGCATCGGCGTAGGGTTGCGCGTCTGTCGGTCTTCTACAGATTACATTTCGGTGAGTGTGCGAAGCAGTTGCACGACCTCATTCCGCCGTCCCCTTTCCGCCATCGGGAGACACGATCCGGGCGAGCGCTTCATCCTTATGTCGTGGACCTTCCAACTATCCGCACGAGCCGCTTTGGCTTGACTTTTATAATGCGTACGGCTAAGGAGTGGAACGCGTTGCCTGCGAGTGTGTTCCCTGATCAATATAATCTGGATGCCTTCAAGGCTAGAGTGAATAGGCTGTTCCAAGACGAGCATGCTCCATCTTCGGCCGCATCGTCACTTACCAACAGGTGAGATGGCGGTCAAATGCTTGTCTTGTCTAATATAAAAAAAAAAAAAAAAAAAAAAAAGTCACCGCAGCCTGTAGACGTTTGCAATACCAGGGGTATCACGTGCTGCCGATTACGTAAAAACCTTTTCACCCTTTTCTTCCAAGAACTCCATGTTATACCTTTTGCAGTAGAGATGGGTAAAGAAATTAAGCTAAGTTTTTTAGAACAGCTCCAATTCATCGATGTGCAAAATATTGGAGTATGCAGGTCTCTCTTAATTCGCAAAGTTATTTATGTAGCAGGCAGCTATATCAATCATCTAGCACTCATGGAAGTGCGTCATTTGGGGCAAAATAACGCTGGGTCTTTAGTATAAAGACAGAAATATGCACATAAGAATCGACTAATTAGTTGTAACATATCTCTATTATGTGGAGAACGAAACAACCACGATTGAACTGTTACAAACATCGGTAGCTGAAAAATCGATAATCGATTTTTTTACAAACAGCCCTCACGGATGCCCTCCGTAACTGCGCCCTTGCACTTCGGAAGGGTGAAGCTGAATTATTGTTTAGAGGGGTGCTGCGGGGCGGGGGGCGGCCTTTTAAACCGGGAAACCCCGGCCATTGTGCATAGCCGATTTCCCGCTTTCCGCCATTTTAATGTTCGTACACCGGCCATGTTGGTGACAGTGTGTGCGTCGTCGATAGAACAAGCAAGGAGATCAGATTACCTTTTTTATTCGATAATTTTTTTTTTTTTCTATCGCCTTTTCTCATATGTGTTCCTTGTTACTGTAAGTGATTTTTATTGTTATGTTTTATGAGCAATAAAGTGTTTATCTATCTATCTATCAATATATCTTCACGTATCTTTGAGTGGTGTGATCTACTCTATATCTCATTGTAAATCGTACACAGACTCTATACTTGCCACAGGAAACATTAATGATTATATATTCTTTGCAGCAAGTGTAACTCTACCTAGTACTATATTTTTATTTGTCTTACTATAATCGCCATTAGAACATTATATTATGTATGATCAAATCAACCACTTTCCAACCATAAACCGATTCTCAAAAATTTCGGATTACCCGACCACCCCACATCGTACTTGTGTGCGTCAGGAGTTCTACTTTTATTACAGTTCTGAGTATTTTTCGTATTGTTGTCAGGTAGGTAGTTAAAGGGTAGGCACCCTCGTAGGGAAAGGGTTGATGCTCTTTTGAGCAAGTGGCTTGCTTGCACCACATTGTTCTGATTTTGAGCCGCTAAGAATGTAATTGGCGCTTGGAAAGTGAAGGTTTCAGCTCTCACACACACATTTAGGAGTTTGGAAGGATTGTGTATTTAGTGATCTATCACTAAATAAGTAAGTTCTGGCCGATAGTCAAACTCTGAACAAATATGAATAAATTAATAGTCTAGTATATTTCCGAACCCACTTCAAGCCACTGTTTGGGATATTTGTCGTTTTAGCTTGAAACAATTGGTGAACAAACATGAAAGCTTTCTACTTTACATTTATTTTTCATAGCTTGTGCTACAATCCTGACACACCTCTTTTGCCTCCGCAAACACACCACATTCCTCCTCTCTCCCTTTTTCTTAAATATAATGTAAGCGAGGACTGACTCGGATGCGAGAGAGAATGGCTTACTACAAGAGGATGCCCAAAACAGGGCGAAGTGGAGGAAGAAAAGCGGGAAAGCGGAGCCTGGCATAAGCCGGTATAGACACAAAGATTATAATGATGAATACAAAAAAGTGTAACGCACGTTGAACTAGGAATCGATTGTGATGGCCTTCATACCGTGCAGTCACTTTTCTCTTTATTTATTTATTGGAGTACCAACAGCTATATAAAACATAATAAATATTATCTTAGAATCAATAAGCCAATTACAGGTCCTCGCTAGTAACAACAAAACAAAAAAAAGGGAAGTAAAACTGCACTACAATAATACTCTCTCTCTCTCTCTATCTCTTTTGTGACAATACTATAGCTGAAAAACGATACTGCCAAGAGTATTTGAGGTACCCCGTTTTTTTTACTTACAGAACCCACACTAGAGGATATGTAAGTATTATCACTACAAAAAGTCGAAGTTTGGATTACTAAAACAATTTTCTTTTTTTGCCACGATGTGCACAGGCAGACTAAAGTTTTGTGGCTCGACTATTACTACAAAGTGGAATTTATCTTAAACTCGATGACGTAGGGTAGCCTACGGCGCCCTTATAGTCTAAAACTTCAACCTCGACTAGGTGAATTTGCACCATGATTACTATTAAAATTATCAACAAAGTCCATCAGAATAACCACTCTGGGCAAATGCAACAAAATAGCGGAGAGGAAAATCGCTCTTGTCGCGTTAGCTACCCGAAACTGAGTGCATTTTAAACTGCGCCGAATGAGTTATTCGCCAACTCAGAGCCGGATTTTGTCGATAGAATAAAGGATTAAGGTTAAGAGCCCAAGTCACAAAAAAAAAAATGCTGTCGGCTATAAACGACTTCCAACTTGACTATTCGAACGTGACCTATGAAACACTTTCCAAATTCCCCAATAAGGATTTCTAGTACCATGGAGGTATACCTACCATCATCAACAGCCCACAACAGTCCACTGCTGGCCTTAAGCTATTAGTTTACACATTAGTGGAGGGCTTTGGATTAATTTCCACGCTTATCCGGCAGATTGGAGATCGCAGTGTCGCAAATACTCAGCAGAAAACGTTGCTGCCGATTTTTTTTATTTATAGAGGTCCTTACTGACATTAGTCGCCTTATATGACTGTCTTACTTTTTCCCTCTCTTTCTCTCTTTCCCTCTCTCTCTCTCTCTTCAGTCGATCCCTGACTTTTTTTATGCTACTCAGTGACAAGTGAGCAGACGACAACACGCGAAAACATCTACGATCGTCACATTTAAGTTGCAGGTAATAAAAATGCAAAACCGCAGGTGCGTTGTCACTGTGAGGACAAGTTGAAATGCCTCATGCCTGTAATTTCGCTGGCTACTATTGAGGAGCTAGATGCTAGATGTTTCCTCTCCATTAGCTTCGGTTTTCTGCCTCACGGATTGCAGTAGCTTACCCAACGAGGCCCCCCGGCCTTCCCCAATACGGCCCTGCAACACCTGGACGCAAGGAGGCCTTCATAATTGCGTTGCCGGAGCCCTCGCCTGCATAGTTGCGCTCTAACGAAACCAATTACACCGTGACCATTGTACTGGGCGGTACGGTACGGTACGATACGATTAAGCGACGAGAAGTTTACCAAATTAACTATTTTCCAGTCTTCTCGCATGATTAAATACATAAATAAATGGTCCATTTATCACACCAATCTCACACATTACAATATACAATCACAATTAACATAGACACAAAACTAGTTAACTATTATAACTAACTAAATATTATAATGTTTTATCGTTACCTGTTTCATAAGGAGACGTGTAATGGGGCCTCACTCAGCATAAGCCACGGCTGATGCCATAGCGCTGATTGTCAGTGGGCGCCTCAGTGAAGCACGGACGAATGTGGTCACATTATTATGATTAATTAATATTTGTGTTACATAGGGATAAGATCTATCTTATCCATCTATCTTGTATTAACATCTTATATGTAACAAAAATGTAGGGTAGGGTCTACCTTATGGTCTCCCTCCAACTCTGCTATCAGGATCACATCAACTTAGCTATCAGGCCAGCAAGAAAAAAAATGTTTTGTTTCTTTCTTTCTTTCTTACTAAATACCTTTGTTATAAAATTTACATTTGCCTTTTCTCTATCTTTCTAATGTAGAGAAGCATATATTAGACTGTATAGGTAGGTATTCCTTACAAATATCGGTGATAGCACGTTGGCCTGCTATTCTGATCTACTGCATTAATCTCCATAAAAGTCGACGTCTTTTATTCAATATTTTATAGAAAACTTGCAATACGTTGCGCAGTCAGTCGTACCGTTAAAAATCGTAACGTATCGTGTGTCAACGCGAACATACCACGTCTGTTGTTATTGCTACTGTACCCATTTCGTATCAGATGATATAATCTGATTTAATTGAGCGTCTGCCTCTCTATTACCAGCTTGAATTCGAGTGGCTTGCGTAATTGATCGGATTATATTAATACTTGAAGCAAACTAAACTCCTTGAACGCCTCCTAAGAAGATAATATACTAAATTTGATCAGATCTAGCATTACACCTGATACGTCGACATTAGTTTAACTCTAAGTAGATATCAGTTTAAGCTTGTTAATCCCAATTTTCTCACTGCGTTCTAATACAACGCGTCGGCATCGCGTGGCAAAATAATAAATGATTTAACAGAAGGTAACTTAAGTACAAAGACGAGCTTAACTCAACAGTTGAGTTTTCTACCAGCAAACCTTGGAGTCAAAGGAACCGATAGTCAGCACGTAGGCTTAGATAGTGTACGCAAGCTTACCTACTTAAACTAAATAAATACTATACAATAATTAATATAATAAAAAGATGCATACTATAACTATAAAATAGAGAAAGAGATAATGCTCTTTTAAATTTAGTCAGTGAAGAACTCGCATGGGTTTTAAGAGGTATGGATTTCCATAAAGGCTTCTACTTTCTTAGTAATCTTCTACTTACTTACGCACAAGATCGCTACCGCCTATAGCACCTGCACCTATTGTCCGAAAGTATACACAATGCTTACTTATACGCGCAACCCTCCCCAAGCATAGCCGGGCGGCGGAACGCAGCTAATGACGTACACTGCGAGCCATGATTAATGGTCAGCCCCCTTCAATCCCAGTTATGGCCGCAAATGTAATCGCTGGACGCCCGGCCCGATGGAAACAAGACTATTTTCTCGAACGTTTGTTTACTTAGTTATTCGTTTAGTGGATTGTTAGGCTCAATCACATAGCAAAAAAAATTGCCAGTGTAACCATGAAGGTAGCTAATTTTCCAATCTTTTCGGGCTCGATAGACAAAGGTTTTGGTAGAAAGATCTAAAATACATATCAAAATAAATGAAATCTGATGTTACGATGTACATCTAAATTAATAAGCCCTTATAATTTTACGGTACAAAATAAGAATACTATTGACCTGAGATCTAATGACAATGTACAAGTAGAGAATGGAATGATAAAATTTCGTAGTTTTTTAATTGTCCTATGTTTCACATTATGAAATTTAGTTTACCTACGGGTTTATCACTTTAAAATGTGTGACGAAAAACCGCGATTAAAAAAAAATTATCATCTTGGCGTTAATATCTCGCGCACGAGGGCACGGAGTCCGCATTGGCCATGATCCAGGATATGGCAGATCAGGTAACGACTGTCACAGTGCAGCGACTGCCATCTGAACTCCATGGCCCTGCTAATAGGGGATCCTGAGCAGATTGAATCATGGTTACACATTCAGCCGCCTGAATGTGCAAGTTTCATCAATATACGCCTTTCTGGCCAGTAGGATGGTGTAACAAGATTTTATTTTTTGACAATATTTTTATGCTTATAAATTGAATACGTGATACAGATATTACCATATACCTAATAAAATACACTGAAAGGGTTTATTTCAAAAATGGCAACACCAGCCCGCCGCTAAATGCGTTAAACAACGCAATTACATTAATGCAAGCAACAAAACAATGGGCAGGATAAGGCAGCCAAGGTGACGCCTTTCAGCGCACCGTCATTAATCTTATGAAAATGCAACTTTCGCGTTGAAACCCAATGATTAATTTACACGTTATCGCTCTAATCGATTAAACTACCCGCTTTTGTGTTCAAAAATGTCGTTGCTGAGGTTGAAGAAGTCGTTTTATTTGAAGTAAGAATTTATATTACCTGTAGACAAAACTGACGGGCTCGGTTTGCGATATCCAGCTTGAAGTGGGACTTTTACTATGACGATAGTTCTCGAATCGCTGTGGGAAAAGTTATGGTCAATTAAACTTCGATTTGTACTGAAAAAATCTAAAAAATATTGTACAAAATGAAAAGTTATTTCTAATGACATATAGCTAAGTGTCATTGGTCATATAGACCCAATTTCCCAGTACAAATCGAACTTTACTTTAATTGACCATAACTTTTCCCACAGTGACTTGTGACTTGTCGCCATAGTAAAAGTTATAGAAAATGAAAAATCCTTTTCAATAACATATCGCTCAACGTTATTGGGCACATAGGCTGGTGTTCATACATTTCTGCCGGTTCTTCAAGGTATAAAATAGCAAAGTTAACACCGAGCTGGTGTTACTATGACCCCAAGAGGAATGGTTAGGAGACTTGCCATAAACGTGTGGAATACACATGACGGGCGATCGAAAGTCCAAGTCATAAAATCAGCTACCACATGTATATAAGGTTGACGGTTGCAGAAATATGACTGTAATCGTGATGATGATGATGTATGAGTGTGTTCCCTGATTATTATAATCTACACTCCTTCAAAGCTAGAGTAAATAAGCTATTCCTAATCAGGCTGCGCCACCATCGGCCGCATCGTCATTTACCACTAAGTGAGGTCGCAGTCATATGCCTGGCTAGTCCAATTATTTTAAAAAATACCTAAAGCGCGCGGGGTCACGGTGACCCCCCCTCGGCAAAGGTTAACAATGTTACCATTACTATGTTGTTAACAAAGCATAATAATAGACGGTCTACAAACAAAATGAAGGCCTACTATTACATGCATAATGATCGCATTTGATAAATCGCGTTTGGTCATTCAAGGGGTCGTTATTCATACGAAAAGTTAGTTAACGTCATTACCAGGGTTACAAATGAGAGTCGGGTATTTATGTTGTATTATAGAGTATTACTATACCTTAAAAGTGTATTAACTTCTTACAACCTGGTTCTATTGAACCAACACTATTTGACTACTTGATAATTTCGTAGACAAGGTTATTTGGCCATAATTTATTGCATTTATATTATTATATATGCATATTTATTGCCATCTAGAGGAATCTATATAAATAAATATCAATTTACCGAAGGTATGCTCGCATGTAATTTCAGAACGGCTACCTATTTGGCTAATTCTTGGATATGAGAAAAGAAAAAAGGGTAGATAGAGATGGAGCCGTGTAGTAACTATACTACCCTACTACTATGCCTACATTAGTAGGCCAGGAATAGGGTAGAGCTAGGGTAGGGCAGGACACAGTAAAGTAGAGTAGAATAGGGTTAGGATAGGGTAGAGTAGGGCTTGGGTAAGACAACGACACCACACGAACGAAGCGCGCCGGACCAGCTGGTAAAAAATAAATCAAAACTTCGAAATCTTAAACCGAAATTTACTCAAATTAAATTTCAAATAAGAATAAACTACCCAGGGTCTAAAAATTATTAATTAACCAATATTACTCAACCTATTTTAATGAAATTCGAAGCCCCAATTCATCAAACAACACTACCAAAATTAATACACGCCGCTATTGCACCCTGTCATTCGCGACAGGTCCATTGAAAACCTGGTTAGCAGTTTAATTACCTGCTCGCAAAACATCTGCGGTCTGCAGACACCGAATATAAATTAAACTCACGTAATTAACTTACGGAAATGTGGAGTTGCACCGCACAGAAGAGTTGTAGCTTAAACCGACTTTTGTATATTTTGGTTAAACTTCTTACCACGAGATTGTAGAACCATGCTTCTTTGGCTTCTGGCTGGTTAGTGGTTTTCAAAAAGCACCCTCTTGAAAAGTGGTTTTGTCGAAAGTATATCATCAACATAGAGATTTAATGTAAAGTACTATTTGAACCAAAGACAATCTAAGCACTGTTGGATTGCGAACTTTTGTTGCCGCCACATGGACAATGGACAGTATTGCCAAAATCTCCACGCTTAGCAGCATACTGGTTGGAAATCATCATCATCAGTCCAAGAAAAGAAGAATGAAACTCGTTAGAGCAAAATCTTCTTAAGCACATTTTACGTTTCATAATTTGAAACGACAACTTGACGTTACATTTTTGTGACATTTTCCATATGGTGACAGATAAACATGCACAAAATCCGCGCACCGTGGTAATCTCTCTGCATATTCGCAGCATGATTCTGTAACAATACAACATTCAAAAGGCGTGTTTATAAATGAAATTGCGCTCCTGCAGGTTTTTAAACGGACGGTAAGATAATGATTTCGCTTTATGTTCAAAAAATGCGATTGCAGTCCTCACGTAACGTCCGTAAAGTCAAAGCTGGCCAGTGCGGAATTGAATTATCCATTTCTTTTCAGTTTAACATTCGCACAATTGTAAAAGCCATGTTCAAATTAAACAACCGTGAGCTCCCATTGAAAAGCTCACCCTTTGACGCCGTATCAAGCTTGTGTTGTTTCAGACAGGCATACAGACAAACAGACACTCGCTTTGTGTCTCGCCACTTGATGACTAATGAAAACCTCGCTGGCAAACTTTTATTTTGCATCCAACGGCGTACGGTTCCAGTATCGCTGGTGGGTGGAGCGAAACCGTAGGGCTGCATACGTAAAATTTGTAGCCAATGACACCGATCAAATTTTACTTGATCCCTCGTAATGAATGCGGGGTGTTCGCGGGGTGTTGCAGCGTTTGGGCGCTGCGGGGGGCGGGTAGATCTTGTTGTGTTGGTTTGTTTATTTTTGCTAGCGACCGTGGGTGGTCGTTTAATTAAGAGTGCGAACGATGGGCCCTTTTTAGGGGTTTTTTAAAGCCTCCACTGCAGAGTGGCGCCGCTGGGCGCGCCAGCGACGGATACGTCGGGACAAATGACGATTTTATTGACGAGCAGCCGGCAATGTTTGTTGCGAAATATAGGCGCTATAAACGAGAATATCGTAGGTCCTGCTATAGAGGCGTCCTACGTATTTTTGACCCTTTTTAAAATTTATTTTGTTGGCTGTATACCTACACTGCTGACAATGAAAAGACAAAAGATAACCACAATACTACTTATGCATTCATATATTTACATGCTGTGTTATCTTCTACTGCGTCTGTTGCTCACGATGGTGACTGGTGGTAGACGGATGAGGACGGATGGTGGTGCTCATTATGATGGAGGCCGATGTAATCACTGTATAGCCTAAGTCTTTTAGTTAGTTCGCGTGTACTACTAGAGAGCAATAGATAAATCTATCCATACCAGCTGCTAAACCCCACTCCTTGTTGCAGGCGTCAGCAGCCCACTACCAGTCGGAGGTGGTGTCGCTGAGCGCGGAGAACGAGCGGCTGCGCGGGCAGCTGTCGGCGCTGTCAGCGCCCGGCGAGCAGGAGCGGCGGCTCGACGATGTGGCGCAGCAGGTGGTGCGCGCACTTCTCTCCCAGAAGGTCAGTGGGTGTCATCGTCGTCATCATCAGAGCTTCTGAAGCTTTTTCAGGTGGTAGGACTCTGTCAAGCCTGAGGAGTCCGCCTGGGCGAGTGGAGAGTACCATCGCCTTATCTATTTCTACCGCCAAGAAACAGTGATAAGGTAGCCAGCGAAATAACAGGCATGAGGCTTCATCTTACGGCGCTATCAGCGCCCGGCGAGCAGGAGCGGCGGCTCGACGATGTGGCTCAGCAGGTGGTGCGTGCACTTCTCTCGCAGAAGGTCAGTGGATGTGGGTATCAAATTCATCATCATCCGAGTGGTCAATCCTGGCGGCTGCGTTCCTGCTCATCTTTTTCCAATTTGCTTCCTTACGTTGTAAGCCGTTGGCAACGGTCTCTCGTAAAGGCTCTCCGTCAGTGGAAGTGGTTCTAAAAACTCTCGCAGATTACTCCGCTAGAAAGCCTACAGATTGTGATGCTGCCTGTGATGCCTTCACAGGATGCCTGTGGACAGTGATGCTTTTAAACTGCCTAATCTGTTTAGGTTATACAGACTTTGTTTTGGGTTTATCTCTCCATATCGAAAGCAAGTAACTATAAAACAGCGTGGTGGTGGCGAACAGAGAACACGATAATCCTTGCATTGATATATCTTGTAGGCGCATGTTGCGAAAGTTTGAAAAACGTTTCGTCCGAAAATTTAAAGAACTAGGCTCCTAACCGACCTAATTACGAAATGGGACATAAAATCCGAAATTCGTAACGCACTAAAACCAACAAATTCGTGTAAAAACCCCACGGAATCGCTTCTCGGACGATAAATAAACGGATATCCACCTCCCGGATAGCGCCCGGTACCGCCGCAGCTTAATCCGATCGCATTAAGATGCATCCCCGGAATTGTTTTCTCATAATTATAGGGCAGTTGTGTCGCGGTGGCGGATTATGGGCGCAACATTCGCACATAAATCGGGCCAAATGGGACCAAATGGGGCGACGGGACAGTTTGGCCTTAGCCCGCCACCGTAATAACTCGCGGACCGCGGACCGCGGTAATCTGGCCCTAATCTGGCTGATAATGCCGGAAACTGGTGGAAGCGGGCTCGGCTGGTCTTCGTACGGAGTTTTGGGCTCGTAGTTATGATAGGAACGATGGCTTGCTGCTTGTCTTAAAAAAGATTTTCCGGTATTGCTTTTTTAATATTGACAGGCATTTGACCGCCATTTCATCTGTTGGTAAGTGACGATGCAGCCTAAGATGGAGCATGCTCGTCTTGGAACAGTCTATTTACTCTAGCCTTAAAGGCATCCAGATTTTATTGATCAAGGAACACACATGCAGGCAACGCGTTCCATTCCTTAAATGTATCTTAAAGTTTTACCTCAATTTTAATAAGGTAATATGATCCACTCAACTAGCTCCTCTTGTCAGCATTGGCTGTGACATTACGCTACTGATACAGTTCGAATTAAAGCTGCTTTCTAAAATATTTAAATAATAAATATTGTTTCATATAGTTAATCAGTTGACTAATAAATTAATACATTGAAATGTTTAACGTGTACATGTAGCCAATGAATTTCGTTCGTTTAGTCTTATCATTCTATGGTTGTTCAGCGTACAACCAGCCCCAGAGTGAACGTATCCCATCCCAACATACATTAAACATGCCGAGTAAAAAACCACGACATCACTAGTTCATCTATTTATCTATCCCCATGTCCTACATTTACTTAAGTTAATATTCACATCACCCGTATGATGGATCGCATAACACGTCTGCCTTCCAACATAATTACCATTCATAACCTAATAATCTTATACGGGCTGCTGTTACATCCTGGCGCACCCTGTGCCATCTCTAATTACTCTTTGAAACTCCATGTGATGACATAAGCGCATGATAGACATATATAATGTGTAGCTATACCTATGTCTTCAATATGGGAATTGCAGCATCTATCAACCGGTATCTTGGATGACAGTAATTGCTTTATAATTGCGAAGGTTAGGATGCGTGGTGTGCGCAATTTGGCCGGATTAGATATTCTTGGGAATTAATATATTAATTATTTGTGTATCTATGTAATATAATAGGTCCTAGACTATATCCAGAGAGGATAATTGAATGGTGATATCTCTATCAATCCTCAACAGGTGTCTGGGTGGGTTCAGCTTTATCGTTTCTTCCGTCAAGCAACAAAGATCTAGCCCGTGCCGCCTGAAGCTCGTACGTAAGTTAGTCCTCACAGTGAAACACTGTAATTTTGGACTTTCGATACACATGAGAAAATCTAGTGAAATGTATGAATAACTAGTTTTAGTTCTTCTTTAGCTTTAGTTCTTTTTTCATATTTGGTAGGTTGTTAAACTCTATTTCACTAGGATACTTTTTTTATATGTTTTATTGACAGGCCTGGATACAAGTTCTTTGAGCCTAAAAGTATTGTTCCCGCCGCTTGAACTATCTATTAGTTTATAAAGCAAGTTATGTGTACAGTTTCATTAAAAACACTAGTAAACAAAACTAATTGAATATTTAGAACGTCTTCAATCTATGCGTAGATATTTAAAAAGAGTGTAATATTTTCCCTCAGCTGAAGCATAATTAAATTCATCTCCAACGGGATCTGTCAACAAACTGTCTGCCTCGCCGCAACCTCTTCGCGGTACACCGGAAAATACTTAAAATTTAAACACATCCAAATTTAATTAATTTACCCAAGATTAACTTTGAAATTAATTCCGCCAAGTTGGTCAGAATCTTTTAATAAACAAACTTGCTCTGTCGCCCGCATATCTCGCGCATTCTCGGGAAAGTATTAAAAGTTGGCAACATTGGTGCGAGTGTTGCCATCGTATCTGGCATCTCCCCTTGTAATTACCAACCGTCAATTACGGTACTTGAATTTAATTTAACTAATGAAGCGTAATTAAAATATACGCCGTTTATTTTGAAGACAACTGACGAGGATTTTCGCCGAGAGGGGAGCCGAAGGAATGTACCTATTTGGGTAAACTTCGACGGATCTTGTAATTGATGCCTATCTGCGCCATCGACTAGCTTCATAACATAATTATGAAAATTTTAAGGGTAAAGGGATGGTGGTCTCGGATTCCGAGCTTTGTTGTTGTGTAAAATTTAATTAAGTCGGACTACACATAAATAAAGCTTTTAGTTTTAATGCTACTTCGTATGTATCGATGCGACCGAAATCCGGTCTTGCTTTAGTAGGTTTTGTTCATTCTGTTGCCATTCTACTAGGGCCCCGGGATAGTACGCTACGGAATCTCTTTTTGCATACTCTATGATACAAAGATACAGACTCGGTTGTAAAATAATGATAATAATGTAAACAAAACTATAAAATAATATTATTAAAATAAATTAGTACCTAAACCTGGTAGGTACATGATGTAACCGATATGCGACGTTCACTAACACCTATATAAATATACCTACAAAATTTCGATGTATTTCGATGTATAATCGTATTACCTTTACAGCTTTTTGACCAAAAAAACTCAATTTAATCTTAATACAGTTTTGGTCATGATCTCCATACAAAACGTAAATTTCATATTTTAAAACCTATTGCTAATGTCGTACAGGGTGTCCGCGAGGAGCTCGGCTGCGCGCGCGCCCGCGTCCGCGAGCTGGAGGCACAGAACCGCGCGCTGAGCGCGCTGCTGGTGCGGCAGCTGCGCCCGCCGCCGCGGCCCTCGCCCGCCACGCCGCTCACGCCGCACACGCCGCATACGCCGCACACGCCGAGGGACTTGCAAGGTATGATCTATTATCGTTTTGGTGCCTATCCAGGGATAAGATAGGGTCCGCTTTCCTACCTTTTTCGTCCGATCTTTAGCATCCTCACATCGTAGGCCATTGGCTCTCGCATCCGACTCAGCGGTATCAATCCATCGCCTCTTAAATCTCCCGAGGATCTCTTTTCTGATACCTGCAGGGTTAGACACCTGTTTCCCAAGCAAGTAACAAGGTCCGACCTCTGTTATGTATATCTCATTTTTGGGGCTACATGATTTTTGACAGAGATCACATTGTTCCATTTGCTACGGTCCTGAACCCTGACACACATCTCTCGCTTCTCCAATGTGGTCTCTGCCTACCCCTACGGTATAAATGCCTGGCGCCTGCCTTGCCATAAAATATTTGGTACAAAAAATATTCCGTATGATTGACGTCGCATGTCGTAGAACATAGCATTTCGCCCGTCTACGAAACTGAGATATTGCATGTACACCTTACTTAACACTTACTTTTTACTTACTTACTTACTACTATATTTGTCTTGACAAACTTCGCTACTACGTAATATAAATAAATCTGTCAAGCTCAGCCTTAAATAATACCTCCACCACCTCACTACAAAAACAAGAAAAAATAGCAAGGTAACAACACTAGCCTAACATTGACCCCATAACCCCCAAATTCCAGTGCACCTAGTCGACGTGGGCTCCTGCGGGTCCCTGGTCTCGTTCCGGGACTCCCCCCCGCCGTCCGCCCCCGCGCCGCACCCCCACCCCCTCAGCCAGGACGACAAGCGCCGCCACCAGATCCTGGCTGACATCTGGACAGAGCTCAAGGTAACCTGGACAATATTAAATAATAATAATAATAAATGTGCTTGGACAAATTCACACAGCGCCATCTAGACCCAAAGTAAGCAAAGCTTGTGATATGGGTTAGATAACTGATATACTACTTATATACTTTTTTTTAAATACATACTAAGGTATGAGATCAAATTAAAGATCAAAAATGTAAACAAATGGGTTGCCACTATAAAAAAAATAACCCAAATGGCGGATTATTTAAAATAATTGAAATGTTGATTAAAATTATTACATTCAAAATGAAATAAAATTATATGAATATTTTAAAATATTTTAGTGAATTAAATAGGGAACAATGTTTTTTTTGTTACATATTTGTGTTTCAATAAAATATGGGTAGTTTTCATTTATGCCACTGGTAATGGTAAGAAATTCTAAACATTTGGTTCGTTGTTACAGTATATGATTGCAAAGGCTTGGAAAGTAACGGATTGACCGACGCCAAGGCATATTTAATTAATTTGTCAAATAATAATATATAAAATAATATAAGATTCAAAATGGCAGCTACTTCTTTCTAATATTGGAGTTTTCTAACTAGTGTTCTTGGACGAATAGTTTCCGAGTTGCTTATTACGTTTTTTAATAAATTGAATAAATGTGGGTAAATCGATTTGTTTCGTTTTAGAAAGTTTACCAGCCATTATAAAGCACACTGAAAACCACATAACCATTTGGTTATGCAATCAAAAGGTTTTATACCCCTGGATAGTCTTTTTGTCATTGACAGTTGTGTGTTTACATTTTTTATCTTTAATTTCATCTCCAACTATACACACAGACCCGTAACAGAAATAAAAATTTATCATTTCTATTTCTGCTCGGCCGGGAATGAACCCGGGACCTCTGCGTGGCGACCGGCATGTTAACCAGCTAAACCATTCAGGTTGCCGATACCCAATAGATCCTGCCTGCGTAGCATGACGGTCTAAAATAGTTTTGTGTCTCGCTTGCTTCAACGCAAATTGAAAGAGTTAGCTACAGTTATCTCTCGACAAAGCTCGTCCTGCTACGGAGGCTGCATCCAAGGCTGTCTCCAATTCGGCGAACTTTTTGCCCCCGATTGAGGGTACCTTTCACAGGGTACAGTTCTATACCGTTTTCCGAGTCCTTGGTAAATTGTAACGAGTCAACTTCACCACCACCACAGCCCATTACAGTCCACTGCAAGACCTTTCCCATGAAGGAGAGTTTCAGGCTTGGCAGGCGGGTTGGAAATCATAATCAACTTGAGCCACTATAATTTCGGCCCGCGGTTGTGTTGACCACTCTATTAAGTAGTTAACTCGGCAAGCTTTAAAATTTAATAAAAAATCTATTGTTTGAAGCCATTTGGCACACCGGATGCATAATTTTTTGTCGAAAGCAATATATTCCTCGAAAAGAACGAAATCATCGAAGTTCATTGGTCATGAGAAGGCTAGCTTATTTCTATTTAAGTCATCATCAGCGGCGGTCAATCCCGGTATATGCTAGAAACCGCTTTTCTAGTAGGAAAACGCTTTCAGAAAACGTTCGTAGAAACCACTTTCCCAAAAATGGGGTACACTTCCTCTACTTTTCTCTCTATTACCAGGGCCTGGAGGTGACCCCGGCGAACCTGGCTCGAGCGCTGTCGGCGGTGGACCCCACGCTTTGGGCGCCGCCGCCGCGCCCCGCCACCCTCAGCCTCACCATGGCGCAGCCCTGCACTGATCCAGTCAGAGGTGAGATTTCCTGACACTCTTGCTTGCACGCTTGCTTGTTGTGCGTGCTTTTTCCGTAGTACGTGCTGTTTATAATAAAGACAATGGGTGTACTCAATAAGTCAGGAGTTAAGACGTTACGTGCCGCTCGTACGAGGCAGCTTCACGAAGCGGTGTCCAGTCCGTGCGCGCACTGATATCTATGGTGTGCCTTAAATAATTATTAAAGATTTTGTTTTAATCAAACATTTTGTTATTAGTTGTAAAAAGAGTAATAAAAAGAAAATAATACCTGTAATATATGACATGAGCGAATTTTTTTTTAATTAAACGTAGTTTTGTTCTAAATCAATTGTCTACGCCATTCCAGGGACAAGTGAAGAGAAAGTGACAGAGGAGGAGAATGGCGAGGCGTGCGAGGTCGGGGCGGAGTCCCCCGAGAGCGGCGCCAAGGACGAGGGGTACTCCACCATGTCCAGCGACGTGCAGGCCGACGCCTCGCGACAGAGCGACCATGCCGCCGACCGCGCCCTGCCAGACCTCAACGAGGCCTCAGACGAAACAGACAACCAGACAATCGTCTCCATCAACCCTCGAGACTCTCGAAGGCACGCCAGACTACTCTCGTCCGAATCCGACTATATCTACTTTCCCATCGGTGTAGCATTCGCCGGTATCAGAGGCAGCTACCCTCCTTCCCGGCCGGTGCTGCCGTTTCAACACGTCGTCCGAAGCTTCTCTGATTCCCACCTCTGTTTAAAGCTGATAGCCGGCACGACGTGCCCGACCAGCTGTCTAGATACTCCAACGCCCAGTTCGGGAGTGCTAGTCCTAGATCTGAAACCAGCGCCAGAGAGACCCTTGAGAAGGCCCGCCATCGCCTCAACGACCAGCTCAGAAAGGGTCTCGTGGGGGAGCACAGTCGACGACAGAGCTGATGGATCACAGTACGACGTCGATTACGTCCAACATTGGCTCGAACTGGATGATGCCAGATCTGCGTTGCAACAGCGACATAGAGATATGGCGGATCTGGAATATGATAGAGCAGAATTAGAGGACTGGAGCCTGTCCCTTTCTTGCGAAGATCTCAGAGACAGACAATCCCCTTTCGCAGAAATAACGACTCCGGGACAAATATCGTTGTCAACACTACCTAGTATTAGAGAAGACGACGCCTTAGAATTAGAGGAAGATGTTGGTGATTGTTTGTGGAATGAATGTGGATTCGCCACTGTAGAAATAGATGAGTGCAGAGTTGGTGACGATGTCGATAATTCAGATAAGCAATGGGATTGCTCTGGCACGCATTCTCCCGGTGGTTCATGGTCGAGCGCATCAGATGTGCCAGACAAGCGGTCTAGTACAGCTCTGAGCGAAGACGGTGACTGCGCAAACGTTGGTCTGGATTTCACACGAGACTTTTACCGCTTGGTGAAATATGAAAGCACAAAAAGTTTAGCATCCAATTCTTCTAGGGGTTTACCGGCTCAAGATGCGAGTAATCATTTGCGAATTCACGATGTTCAAGCAATGGCGCTGCAAGATCGCGAGCAAGCTTTGCAGAATGTTTTAAATTTTATCGCAGAACAGCAAAAATACTGTCGTGATAGAGAAGAGTCAGACTCGTCGCCTTCACGACCGGTGTCGGAAATTCGCGAACTACCGCCTCCTTACGCATCAGCTGACTTCGACGACGAATCAGTCGGTCCACGGAGCGAGGTATCGGAAGACCGAAGGCCGGATTCCTTTGGTAGTTTCTCCGAGAACGATTCCTGTGATGCCCTGCTCGCGGAAAGACTTCTCGTCCAGTATTGTGATAGTGTATCCGAGCCAAGATCGACGCCGCGATTCATCGAAAGGGAAGATCCGTATGTTGAGTCCGAAGATTATTACGATGAATTGTCGCGGATAGAAAACACCGAAAATGAAATAGATGACCATCACCATCTAAAGGTGCAAAGAAAGAATGAAATAAATAAGAGCATCGACATGAGTCATTTAGCGAGTCTGGATGATCAAGCTGTGCCTCAGCTGAAAGACGAAAAGCCTTGTGATATTGAATCTAGTCGGAGCTTGGAAAATAACTGTGCCCTTAAAGAGAATACGGTAAACATTAAATTGAACAAACAGGGCTTAACCGAACGAGTTGAGGTGGAAGCTTGTTTGACCAAATCATCAAGTTTTCCGTTTTCGCACTGCGAACCCGACATGTCTTTCGTTGAGGAAGTGCTGAATGCGTGCAGACGAAGCACGGGAGCCCTCGTTACCGTCCCTGAAGAAGAGGAAGGCTCTTCTCCAGAAACTGGCTCTCCTCAAATGACTGAATCGAATACGACTAGCACTTCTACTGCTGAAACTGTGATAGTAAGTAATAAGAATGATGCGACGCACAAAGAAGTGAGGACTAGAGGGGAGAAGAGTCGCATACCTATGCTGATGGGCGGGAAGAGGCCTCCCTCGTCTCCGAGTAAGGGCAAGTCGAAGATTCCTGTGGCGGATAAGTGTCGTCCGGGAAAGGCGCCGGCGGCCGCCGCGCCGGAGCCCATCATCGTGAAACAGGAGCATAAGCTGAGTTTTCATGAAGCAGCTACTTCCAAAGATGTCATTGAGGAGCTTAATAGGTAAGGGTTTTAATTTATGTTTTTTTTTAATCTACTCTGACAAACGAGCAGACACCCCATCTGATGGTAAGCGGTAACTGTCGCCCATAACATCGGCGAGTCATACATTTAGGTCGCAGGCAACCAAATGTAGAATCGCTGGTGCGTTGTCACTGCTAGGACTAAGATGAAATGCCTCGTTGTTGCCTGTAAATACTTGTATATTTTCTGTCATTGCGACAATAAGGCATACCTCACTCGACACAAATATCCTTGGTGCTTTAGAATGATCCGGCAAAGCGAAGGCTCGACGGCAGGGGGTGAGGGCCGGAGCGGGGACGCGGAGAAGTCCCACCCCCACAAGGACGGCGCGCTGTGGGCCCCCACGGGGTGGGTGCACGTCGAGAAGGACATAGACTTCAGCGATCCCAAGGTAAGATTGAATCAAGATTCAAATTATTTATAAAATTGTGTTTTTTACTCATCTGTCAAGGTAGGGACCGAATTCTTCTAACTTAATAACAATAATAATAATATATATGTTGGAAAAATTCACACAGCACCATCTAGCTCCAAAGTAAGCAAAGCTACACAAGCTAGTTAGATAACTGCTAAACCATTTATATACTTTTTTATATGGTTACACATACGGTTTTAACGCTTCTAGGCGCGGGCGAACCTCCTGGACGTGATGCTGGCGTCCTCCGACTCGTCCCCCTCGTCCTGCGGCTCGTCCCCCGCGGAGCCCCCGCCGCCCTACTCGAGGCTCCACCGCCTGCACCGGTCCAGGCGACAAAAGACCGGTAAATTCATATGACGATCATCCTACTGAGGACTTGGTTCGCAGCGACTCAAGTCTCAGTTTGCACTGTCAAGGAACCAGAGATCGATCTTTTTTCATGTTAGACGATTCTTGTGCCGGGTCAGATCGATCTCTAGTTTTGAGTTTAGGCTCAGGAAATCGTTGTCAATGTAACAATAGGGTGTGTATCGGGGTTTTTGGATGACTTGAGCCTAAACTGCTCATCAATGTGGTGTACTGATTAGATGTATACGGTGGCTAATTGTAAATTAATCTCGTTCACATCTCCGTTTTAATTATTTTGCTAATATTACATGGATATTGTTGGAAGAGGTAATTTGACATAAGTTGTAAATGTATGGAATTATTCTGGTGAATTTTTTTCCGCTAATTTTAATTATATTATGCTATAAAGTTAAGTGTTATCAATTTATATCAAATTCCCTCAAATAAATTATCATTTTCATTTAGTTTTTATAGTTTCGCTTATTCATGTAAAAGTGCAACATGTCGAGTGACTTTTACCCTTTTTTGTTTTACTTATCTATTTATTGCAAGCTTGGGTGTTTTTTTTTTATTTGAACTCTCGTTTGGTTACTCTCTCTTTGACATGTTACGCTATGTGGATCTGATTGTCATTGTCATGTCATTAATACTCTGTCCCCGTTCACACGTCCAACACGTCACTCGTTTCCGCTCTCACTGAATCGCACCATCTCACTCTGTCGCCTCATCTCGGGTAGATCACGGTTGGGAGTCCGGGACACACCGCTCCGCAGGTAGTCTCATCGTACGTCTTCGTCGAAGCGCTTTACGCGATGTAATCCTGACGATTGCAAAGTCTGTGTTGGAAAGTTGGGTAGTGCAGTCGCGTGTCCGCGCCCTGGTGGTGTGCGGAGCGGTGTGCGGGCGGTGCCGGCCCGGTGCGGCCCTGGCGGGTGTCTCAGGTGTTGTGTGGGTTGCTTCAGCGGCGGCGCTGCGGGCGCGCGGCGTGGGCGCGGTGGCGGTGCGGCCGCCGCGCACGCGCCGCCCCTCGATCCTCGGCCGCGAGGGGTTCTTCGTGCGCTTCGGCCCCTGCGAGCGCGCCGCCGTCGCCACCTTCGACTTCCTCGACGACCTCTCCTCCGGAAGCTCCGGGGGATCCTCCCCGGAAGCCACCAAAGACTGCACCTAAATTAGCAATAAAACACGCGTCCCCAAATTATTGAATACTACATACATGATATATATATATATTTTTCTATTTGTGATAGTGGAGTGACGATCGGAACTGACTGCTCTTTGTAGTGTCTCGCTTGTTTGTAAATTGACTGTAAGCCAAATAGTTTTACTTTAGGATGCGCGCGCGCGTGCTTCTAGTGTAGCGTTGTACCGACGGTGGCTGCACGATCCGCAAGGCTGCAGCTTTTTAAATTCCCAACCCGCTTCTGACGGTTTTTTCAATTACTTAGACACGGTAGCCGTCGTAGGCGTCACTTTGTATTCTATAAAATTACTATGTCGAGACACCTAGTCTGTAATCTTCCTAGTTTCCCATTAGTACCTATCGTAATAGGGATGTGGACGTATGGAAGGCGCTGACTGTTGTTTTGTATGGTTGACTGTCAACGCGAGTTCCTTTCGCTTGGAGAGCGGACTGTCTGCTTGTTCTTGTCTCGCGAGACCCGCTCCCGACCGCGGCCGTGCTTGTATGGTTTGCAACCGACAGACGCACAGACAGCTAAACAGGGCTAATGGCAATCGTTTGGTTACTTTCGGCGATGTTCGCTTGTGCTTCGATCAGTGACCGACTTAGGTAAGAAAACGAATTAAATAATTACTTACTAAGTAAATGAAAGCTGCGGCCTCGAAGTAATGTGATATTTTTGTATATACTGTAAGTCCCACTTATTTTCATATACATTTAAATGGATTCCTTTCAAACCGAACGAAGCGTTGTTGGTTAGAGGGAGAGGTGAAATTTTTGTGTTGTCTGTATCGGCGCGGTCGGGGAGAGCTCAGTGCGTCTCTGTCTGACACCGAGGTGCGGACAGAGACGGCGATCTGGGCGATTCCGCGGCCGCAGCCACAATAATAGTGACATAAGTACGTATGTAAATATTGATTATATTATCGTATATTGATAGTCATGTGTAACGATTGATAAACATTATATGAAAAGAAGATCCATTTAAATCCAAGGGTACTAAAGTATGTTAGGTGTATATAACTATGACGTCATTGAATGCTATTTATTGATTTGTATTAATTTGCTGTGTCCAATCGTTTGTGTATAATTAGGTACATATCATAGACACTTGTTTCCTAATGTAACGGCCCTAAAATGTCGTTGTTAGTCTCTAATTCGTGTCACAAAAATAGAATGTGTAGATACGTCATAAAGTAGTTGTGAGGGCGCTGGAAGTTAGCCTACGTCATCGGGTACAAGAAAAAAATCACTTTGTAGCGATAGTCGACGTTTAGAAGGCCCACAAAACATTGGTGTGCCCGTGCACAACCTGGGACGAAAAAAATATAACTACCCACATTTCGACTTTTCGTAGCGATACTTACATATCCTCTAGCGTGGGCTCAGCCACATTATAGTCACCAAAAAGAAAACTGACAAATGTGGCCGAAAAACGAAACTGCCAAGAAGATGTGAGGCCAACCGGGTTTTTTACTTATAGAACCCACTCAACAGGATATGTAAGTACTATCGCTACGAAAATTCGAAGTATGGGTAACCAGAAAAAAAATTGTTTTGTGCCAGGTAGTGCACCGGCGGACCCACGTTTTGTGGGCCTCCTGAACGTCTACCCTACAAAATGGAATTTATCTTGTACTCAATGACGTAGATAAGCTAAGTCTCCTGCACAGTTGATACGATATTCCTATAAATACCGTTTATAAACAAGCTGTTATGCACTAGTTTTAAATAGCTTCTGATAAGATTAATATACCTAATCTGTGGACCGAGTGCACGGCCAATGAGAAATTATTTTATGAGTACCTCAAATGCCTGAGTAAACTTTCGACTTAAGTGATTCACTCTAACCATCTTAGTCCTCACGGTGACAACGTACCTATATGCGGTTGTGTTTCTTTGTAACTTGAAATCTACCTATGTGCATGAATTGTGGGAATCATAGGTAGGTAGGAGTCGGTACCTATTACACTTATTATACCTATTTTACTTATTATACCTATTTTACACTTTTGATCTTGAATTTCATCTCCGAGTCTAGGTAGGCAGATGCTACCGCTGGCGATCAGGTGGGCTGTCTGTTCGTTTGTCACCGAGAAACAAAACAGTAGCTTTAACAATTGCTGATAAGGAAGGAGTCTATTCTTTCTTTATTTCTACACCTACCATAATCAAATATTAAATCATAAAATACATTTTAAAGATGTTTGTGACTTGAATTAGAGCTAACGCGACTTATTTTAATTAACGATTATAAAAGTGTGAAATTCTATTACGGTTTTAAACCTCGATGAAGTAACAATATTGAAATAGATAATTTGAAACCAAAGCTGAATCATTGCCACCACTTGTTACGCTGGTACACTGTTTAATTAAAATTATATTTGTTTTGTTTAATTAATAATTAATGCTACGACCACCACTGGAGGAGCTGGCGAGTAAGGCCGTTTGCCCACGGCGTCGGTCTCGCCGGATCCGTCACCCGAAAAAATCCGGAACGAAGATACAGCCTATATATTAATGTGAACGTTTGTCCACGCGACGTCCGGCGTCCGAGGTCCGTCATGCGTTCTTTTGACGGATCGCGTGGACAAACGTTCATATAAATATATAGACCGCTTCTTCGGTCCGATTTTTTCTCTGGTGACGGATCCGGCGAGACGGACGCCGAGGACAAACGGCCTAATAGGTTAACGTTCGAAATTGTTGTTATGGTATAAGTACAAAAGGTTTCGATAAAAAGATGTAGGTACTTAACGATATCACAAGGAAATAAAAAATTCGATGGATTCGCCATCGAATTCGCAATTTTTTATAAAATCTACTCGCTGGTTACATTGAATTCCATTGTCTCCTTGCTTTGCGTGTTTTTAAACGTCGAAGACAATAAAGGAAATAAACTATTACCTGTGTAATATAATTGATTGTAGAAACGAAACTACGACTCGATCGACAGTTAATATAAATCTAAAATGTTAAAGTAAGGTAGGAATTAATAGCGACAGTAAATGAAGACATTATGTACGACAGTCTCTTGTTTCTGTTCTGTATCTGATTTTGTTTTCGAATTTTCGATTGCATGTGTTCGTTACAGATTTAAAATTCGATTGGTTAATTTTCTACGTTCAGAAAGAAATGTAATCTCGTTACTGTTTCGTTCGAGAATACAGTTAAACTTAATCAAGTCGCATATTTAAACTTGTTGGTTTCGCTTAACAGTCATAATGAATTGGATTCCAGCACGGTTTTTTCTTATTATAGAACTTGTACTTTCACATGTGATCGAATATACGTAAAAATTATAACCATTCGTTCAATACTCTTTAGAAATCTGTACGACCTAAGTGCAGGAGTACCTTTGTATATTACCTATACTTATCGATTTAAAGTTATGACTTCCGTTTAAAATCATCACTCCAACAGGTACCATGAATAATCGAAGTAAATTGGCAGATTCTTGTTTCTCATTTCATTAAAGAAATTACAAATACTCAATGTACTCAATAGAAAACTTACTTAAACATAGGATCCAACGGTACTGTGGCCGGTGACAACTGAGGAGGTGAAATGCGTAGAAAAAAAATAATTGTTAAAAGAATCTTGTAAATCGCGGAGTAATCGCGTCTATGCATTTAAGCCAAATTCTTTTCCTATTGTAGGTGAAAACATTGAAATAAATATTTCCTCTATATTTGGGTGGGATTTGTTAGTACGATCTAAACCTAGGTACATAGAGGTACTGTTTGAGATAGGTAGGTACTTTGAACAGTACAAAATGTGTAGTATAACAATATAATTTAATTATCTACTATTACAAATGGGTACAATAAATTCCGTTCCCAATTTATGTATCGTTTTATTTGTTCCTCTCTGAATTAAAACCCTAAAATGTACATCTCTTCTTGACACGAAGGTTGCAGTAAATGTAAGTATAGTCCTATGCTCCGGTTGTGCTCTCGTGCGCGAAGACGCAGTCATAATCCTTGACCATGATCCAGGATTTGGCAGATCAAGTAATTACAATGGAGCGACTGCCATCTGACCTCCGTGACCCTGTTAAGACTTTGACCAGATAGGATCAAACCTGCACATTCCGGCAACTGAATGTGTATTTTTTTCAATAGAGTCGATGGACTGATTTGATTAATAAACTCTGACTTACACTTTATTTGCCTAGTATTCGGCGACGCATACAGCGTTTGAACTGGCCTCGAACAAGTCCTCTATTGTACAAGTTTTAGGACACGCCCAGCATGTAACGAGGTGGTCCATGGTTGTAATGTGTATTCAGTTGCCTGGATGTGTAGATTTCATAACGATGCTATCCTTCACCGTAAGAGAATCGGTTAGCGTTCAACAACGTTGTACATAACTCAGAAAATAGTTATTGGTACCTGCACCTCGGGGTACGAGTCGGACCCCTTAACCATTAGGCCACTGACGCTCTACTCCTATGCCAGTGTGCAGACAAATGGTTACTTAGAAAAGGAGAACGTGCTTCGGAATGTGCCTGAAGAGGTACTTACCTAATGTATACTTATACATTTCCCTAATTTGTGCCGCCAATGGAGGCTCATCACAGGGGCAAGGTAAGCTTTCTGGTCGCCTAAAGCGCTTATTACACCTAGCTAAATTCAGTCGACTAAATTCAGAAGCAAAAAGCGTGCGATAAAGTGGAATATAATGCTCATAGAATAAGGTATATTTTTATATCGCGCCTTTTGGAAAGCGGAGTGACGCGTAAGTTATATAAGTTGTTTTGAGCAATACATTTCATGTTGACTTGCTGTCACGCTTTTTGCTTCTAAATTTAGACTACTGACTTTCTCGAAAATGTTAAAACTAACCGGCACTTAAGGTTAAAGCATCGGTTACTGAGCAATGTTATACTAACTGTATGTGAGCAACCGACAGGGAAAATAACTGTCCGTTGATTTTAAACAACAGTTAATAAACTTTTACTACAGAATGATCTCAAGTTCATGATACAAAGAGGACTGTATGCATGCTCATGATAACATACAACTTTTAGTATAGACAACAACTCAACAACAACAATCCACGTACTAACTGTGAGAGCTCGTTAGGTAATCCTACGTATTATTTTGTAGGGATAGTAGACGTTTAGAAGACCCACAAAATGTTGGCACCTTTTTGTGGGTCTTCCGTGTTGCTGTTGTGTACGGTGACGTGAATTGACCACGTTGAGCCTTCAATCGGACAAATCGTACCAAACTAAACTGTATCGAAGTAAAGTGCAGAATTATAGGATCACGGGCTTCGAGATTAACCCGTTATTCATCATCATAGCCCGTAACAGTCCACTGCAGGACTTAGGGCCTCTCCCACGGAAGAGTAGGTTATTGCCATAATATCCACGTCTGGCAGGCGGGTTGGAGATCGCTGTGTTTAAATATAACAATAGAAAATGCTGCTGCCCATTTTCCAGACTACGATCTTTTGCCTCGAAAACATTAGTCGCCTTGTACGACACCTATGAGTGTAAGGGATTGGTGCTATTGTACTCTGCCGGACACCACGCGGCCAATAACCCGTTATTAGCATACTCAAATGCACACACTCAATCCGATACAAGCATTTAGGTACCTACTACGGATGGACACAAAGTTACAAGATGACCGTGGGGGTCAATAAAGTCAAGATAATGTTGATTGACAAGCAGTGACAATGAAACGATTACCTATTCAAAATACGTATCCAATTCGCGATAAGAACAGCCAGTAAAGTACCTACCAGTAAACCATTAAGTCGATGATTTATGCTTGTCTAGACAATCAAGTTTAATCAAGGTAGGTATTTTCAAAGCATTATTTAAACAGTACATAATTTTAATTTTATATCTCAGAGCTACAAAAATATTTAATAAAAAAAAATATATTCATGGACAAATTCACACAGCGCCATCTAGCCCCAAACTAAGCAAAGCTTGTGCTATGGTTGCTAGATAACTGATAAACTACTTGAATTCTTTTAAATTCATACTTATTATACACCTAGACCCGTAACAGAAACGAAATTCTTCATTTCAATTTCTGTTTCGCCGGGAATCGAACCCGGGACCTCTTGCGTGCCAGACCGGCACGCAAGAGGTTCATGTTCATGTTGAACACTGAACCACTCAGGTCGTCTTGATTTGGTCATAAATGCAATTGCATTCAAAAATACATTGGAGCAACTAAATGAACAATCTTCAGTACATAATGTTCAACAAGAACGTAACTAACTGGTATAATATAATGCTATAAAATAATACAATGGTATAAAATAGGTCATCATCATCCGAGCGGTCAATCCCAGCTACTGCCAGGGTCCGCTTTCCCGCTTTGCTTTCTCCACTTTGCCCGATCTTCGGCATCCTCACGTCGTAAGCCGTTGGCTCTCGCATCCGACTCGGCGATGTCAATCCATCGCTTCTTGGGCCTTCCGCGGGATCTCTTTCCTGATACCGGCAGATTCAGGCACCTATTTCCCACGTATCCCTGGGGCTTTCGCAACACGTGATCAAACCAGCGCAGCCGTGCCTCTTCGATCTTATCCGCGATATCTCTTACGCCAAGGCTGCCACGGATGTACTCGTTACGCACTCGCTCCAGTCGCATAATGCCACACATCCATCGCAGCATTTTCATTTCGTTGGCGTGGAGTTCGCGGACGTGCTTCGTCAGCGCCGGCCAAGTTTCGCTGGCGTAGAGTATCACAGGCCTAATTATGCTTTTATGTATTAGCCCCTTGAGCTTGATTCGGATTTTAGGGTCACAGGTGACGGCCGTGAGCACCCGCCATTTGGCCCAAGCTGCGGAGATTAGAGCCTTGACATCGGAGCCAATATCGCCGGTCTCGTGCTGAACGGATCCGAGGTATTTGAATTTATCTGTTCTATTCACAGCTTCGTTTTCTATACGGATGGTTTCAAGATCCGCACTGCAGATAGCCATATACCCTGTTTTGGCGACTGTCAGCTTCAAACCACCGTTTTCTAGCACTGCCTTCCACATGTTTACCTTGTTCTCTGGTAATACGATGTCATCAGCGTATTTCATAAGCCAAGGAGGCGCATCCTGAATTTCCGCTGAGAGGACATCGAGCATAATGCAAAACAAGTAAGGGCTCAGCACTGAACGCTGGTGAACACCGACGGTAATCGGGAAGGGATTAGTATGGCCTACGATGGTTTTGACGACAGCCTCAGTTTTAGCGTACATGTCCTGGATAATCTTAATTTACGCCTCGGGCACAGACTTTGATCTCAGAGCCCACCAGATTATCTCACGTGGGACACTGTCGAAGGCCCTCTGCAGGTCGAGGAATGCGAAATGCAACGGTTGATTCCTATAATTGCAGTGGGACTCGTGGAGGACCCTAAGAGCAAAGATTGGATCAATTGTGCTGCAGCCCGGCCTGAAGCCGTATTGACATTCCGACAAGGAGCATATAAAATAGGTATATTTTATTATTTACAGTATTGAACTGGATTAGGTAAGCTTAAGCAACTCTGGCTAAAATGGCCCAAGAACTTAATTCGATTATTGATTGTTTGTTAGAGAAATAGGTCGGATTGGGATAGTCTTATTCACATCCGCTCTCTATTTCATGACAATAAGCCGTTTTTAAGACTAGCTTCTCAAAAATTCACGTAGATGGCGCGCTGTAAGGACTCGAACATTGTCATGATCTTTTGACTTTCTTTTTGTAAATTGGTTTGCGCGAACCGCTGACAGATCACTTTTCCCGCCATAAGTGCTGCGTATGCACAGTACAGAAGACAACAAATCGACCTACCCAAAACCAATATAAAGGGAGCTAACCTTGCTACGCGCGTCTATAAAGACGATATCTCATCTTATACTAACGGATGATAGTGAACAAAGTCACGGGTAAGAACTAGTAAGAAACCCCTCTGTCATACACTGGATGATATGGAGAATAGATGGAACAAGGAAAAGGAAAACAGACTTACACTTTCACTGACAAGTTAATCGATTCCTGTAGGTACCTAATGTATTGTACGAAAACGTATACCAACTTTACTGATACCATTTGTAACTTACTCTTGTATATGTAGATACCTAATAAGGGTCTAAGTAGTCTAAAAGGTCTAAGTAGTTCTTAGGTATATATCTACTACTAGTAGGCATACCTACCCACATAAGCAGCTCTATTTGACGACCTGAGTGGTTCAGTTGGTTAGTCTGCCACGCAGAGAAGCCGGGTTCGATTCCCGGCGGAACAGAAATTGAAATGAAGAATTTAGTTTCTGTTACGGGTCTTGGTGTATAAAAAGTAAGTATTTAAAAGTATTTAAGTAGTTTATCTGTTATCTATAGCACCCATAATACAAACTTTGCTTACTTTGGGGCTAGATGGCACTGTATGAATTGTTCAAGCGTATTTATTATTTAAAATAACCGCTCATGAATATTTGTTGGAAAAAAGTTGATACCTGTAATAATATCGCGCACTAATTGTCCACGAAAGTGACCTTGGCTACAGCCATTATCATTAGCCGCTACACTAAAACCACCTATCTACATGACCATGTCCAACCGCGTTACTATCGGCTTTCCAATCGCTTCCAGATAATTACCTATGAATATCTAGTAAACGAGACTTAGCTCGCGATTTCGTCCGCCTGAAATTCGATTATTACCTGCGCTGGTTTGGTCACGTGTTGCGTAAGCCTTGGGAATACGTGGAAAATAGGTGGTTGAACCTGCCGGTAACAGGAAAGAGCCCCCGTGGGAACTCAAGAAGCGATAGATTGATATCGCTGAGTCGGATGACGAGCCAACGGCTTACAACGAGAGGCTGTCGAAGACCGGGCGAAGTGGAAAAGAAAAGCGGACCCTGGCAGAGGCCGGGATAAGCGCTAAGACGATGATGATCTAGTGAACTAGCCTGAGCTCGCGATTTCGTCCGCCTAAAATTCGATTATTATCTGCTTTCCGGGCATGTTCCCGCGGGCATCACAATGAATTACGGGAAAAATTTAGGTAGGGACATAATTACTCGTATAGTCTACTAGTGGCCCGGCGCGACTTCGTTCCGTAGGCGTCCGTAGTAGTTTTTGTATTTATCCATTACAAACAAACAAACCGACAAACAATCAAATATTTCCCCTTTATAATATTAGTATAGATATTTAATTGTGGGCTATAAGCTACATTAGTGCCAAATTTCATCAAAATGCGTATATTAGCTTATATGCGTATATATAGTAGCTTTTGATTGGAGAAGTACAAACACCCATCACCCATGTAGCGTTCATCTCTGAACCACCTATGTTTTGGGACACCCCGTCTATCGATTAGGCAACAGTCTGCATTATGGCAACTCAAATGGCCACCACTTCCTATATTAACCGATATTGTAGGTATCCGTATTGGATCCTTATAATAAATATCCTCAATACAGGGTTTTAATAAGTGAATATTCCACTCTACAACCCAATTAGAAGGGTTAGGTGATCTCACGACCGCATTTCCTCTATAGCCGGGCCCACAAGGCCTGGACCTAGGAGCCCCAGTGCGCGGAACCTGCAAGGGCTGCCAACCCTCCGGTTTGACTCGGAGTCTACGAGCTACATCTTATATCTTCGGGTTAGACCGGGCGAGCTATCCGCGTTGTCCCTGTCGTCCTGTCCGTTGTGATTCTTGTTTACCCCAACATTAAGATTAAAAATGTCAAAAAGTTCGAGCTCGCTGTGCACACCCATTTATTTAAATAAATATTATTTATTATATGTAAAAATTAAGTTTCAATTAAATTATTTTAATAGTTTTTATCAAATTGTTCACTCATATTGGGCATTATACCTAAATAATGACCTATAAACCACATTGTCTGTATATAGGACAAATAATGTATTAGTACATAAGACATGTTTAAAAAAGAAAAGAATTAAGTAGGATCACTGGCAGCATGTGTAATGCACGCTCACTTAAAAGTCTGTCTGGCGGTGGCGTGGGGGCCGGGTCGCTCTTTTCCCTCAAATATGGTTGGACGATTGGACGATGGCTGGGCCCTGCGTCATACTCGTGAACGGGTGCTGCCTTGGTGGACTGGCTTACTCTTGCTGTAGTTTTAGGTGGTTTTCCTTAATTATGCTAGACATACCTATATAATATATTGAGCGCGGTCCGGCTCTGCCTGGCATTGTCGGGCACGGTTCGGTCGTGGTTGGCGTGGGGTGGGTTTGCTGCGGCCATGGGACGGCCACTGTGTGCTTCCTTCCTACTTTCCTACCCTCTCCTTTTCGACGATTGAAAGAGATATTTTATGTACTAATCAATAAAGAAATTTTGAATTGAATTGAATAGATACAATACCGGCTAATATACTCAAATCCACAAACATCCTAGCAAACTTTCGCATTTAGGTATAATATTAGCTGGTAAATTGTAATTATAGAGGTTGTTGTAACAATTTGAGTTTACTTAATCCGCAGTAATACATTGCGCGAAAACTCCATTGTGGTGGATTGAAAACACTGCCATTGAACCTGCTTTGTTTGGATTTGGATAGGATGTTAGGTAAACGTAGCTAGCGCGATATAATGTGTTGGCAAGTTCATGGCCAGTGGTCAGGGCTTACGAACGAAGCTTAGCTCATGACAGACCATAAGGCGCAGTCTTAATTCAGACGACCTGAGTGGTTCAGTGGTCAACATGCCGGTCTGCCAAGCAAGAGGTCCCGGGTTCGATTCCCGGCCGGGCAGAAATTGAAATGATGAATTTTAATTTCTGTTACGGGTCTGGGTGTTTTATGTATAATAAGTATGTATTTAAAAGTATTTAAGTAGTCTATCAGTTATCTAGCAACCATAGCACAAGCTTTGCCTAGTTTGGGGCTAGATGGCGCTGTGTGAATTTGTCCATGAATATTTAAATTTAAATATTTATTTAATTGGAAACGATCGTGCGACCATGGTCCTACGACGGACGTTACCCGATTAATAAGAGGCCTCAAAACCGCCTGTCGCACGGTTATGATGTACGACCGTTGCCAATTAGGACAGCGGCTAACAGTTCCCTGTTGGACCTAAGCTTAAGCACATAATAGCTTTATTTGATTTAGGTAGTGATGGTTTAGCTTTAACGCAATCTCCACCCTTGATGTTATAAATTTTTGACAGGCAAATTATTTATGATTATGGAAATTGTGACTTATTTTACTTTCAATTGTAATATCAGTTCGTGACATTTTTTATTATTTTTTTTCACTTAATGACATAATGTATTAGTATTTTGTATGTTTTCAATTATAAAATGGAAATAGTACCTACTTGACTATTGTATTTCCAAAATGGGCAAGCTGTAGAAACTCATAATTTTAAATGTAACAACTTATTGTACACACACAGTTCAACAATAAAAAAATATTCTATAATAAGACCACGCTAAGTCCGAATCACGTATTAAAAACAAAAAAAAATCACTGTATGGCAACTTATGACAAGTTTTTTAAAAGTAATAGAACGTCATTCATGAAAGTCATAACAAACATTTTGATTTCTGCAGGATTGTTTATTTTCGTGAGTTATGAAAAATATTCAATTAAAAAGGAAGTAAGAGTGATAATTTTCAGCATGATTAATAATTTAGTCAAACTAAAAGCACAAGTTCAAGCCAAATATCTGTATGTTTACAAGAAGGACTGGCAAGGACTGACAAGGACAGATTATCCCCAGATTATTGCCATATCCACATTTTATAAATTTTCCTACTGTCAGGCGATTCGGACTTATCGTGGTCCTATTATATTCTATTCTTGAGCGTCGGCCTAATGGCTAGTGGGTCGGTCTCGTTAGCGAGAGGTACAGCGTTCGATCCCAAGTGCCAGCATGTATAGAAGGCAGCACCTTAACCTATCCTGTTTAGACTTTGGACCGTCTCCAGTTTGTACGTGCATCCGCAGTGATGCCAGCTCATTTTATTCTGGTGGTTGGTAGGTTGATACATGACTGATACGCTGCCTTCTGTACCAATGATCTTGATGAATTAATCGATGCTTTTACGGTGAGGGAAAACATCGTGAGGAAACTCGCACATTAAGGGGACTGAATGTGTACCCATCCAATCTGGTACCGGTCACAGACGTCAGATGGCAGTCGCTCAACTGTACCTACTTGATCTGAAAAATCCATTCAGGATTCAAAGCGGGTATGGTCAAAGCGGACTCTAGGCACTCACGCGCGAGCGCACAACCGGGATATTGACGCCATGGTGTTTTTTTTTTGTTTCATATGAAGCACAGTGTCTATATAGCCCTTTATTTGTTCGATATTTCCTATCTACGATACTTAACTACTTAACAGGATAGAGGTAAGCGCCCGGGGTCTGACTCTGGCAGTCACTACAGCACATAACGACATAGCAACGTGTTGCGTGGTCTGGCGCACGTTCGCTGCACCACTATCAGTCATCAAGAGCATCGCATTTAATAGATAATGACTCGGGACATAATAACTTTACAATTAGGTAATGACGCCACTTTTGGGCACTCAAGGCAGACTATTACCTGACTGTTATCTACGAACTTTAGACAAAACAAGTGCTAGAGATGGGTGCTAAATATCAAGGTAGTATCACTCTGACTTTTACTACGAAAATCGGTATAGTGACCGATTTTAAAAATTCGTTCACTATAATTATATAGGAAGCTGCGTTATTCCCGAGTGATACAGGCTTTAACGCAAGCTTTGTTTACTTTGGGGCTAGATGGCGCTGTGTAAATTGTCAAAACATATTTATTTATAGCATACTTTCTATCCCTGGAAAATAATAGGAACCCACGAAAAAATTTAACGTTGACAGAGATCCAACTTACGCGCGGGTGAATGTTGCTGCATAGGAACGCCTAGTCTAACCATATAGTTAACCAGCGTCATTACATTACCAGCTTTAACGCTTATCAGCGTATTCCTCACTACGACAACGCACCTGCAGTTCTGCCAGCTGAGACGTGTCGAAACAATGTCTCAATCCTACGACGCACATGTTATGGGTCTGAGTTACTAAGATACCACCCGCTGTCCCAGGTGAACTGTTTGCTTAGGCACATACAGTTTATGGTTGTGTAACATTATGATGATCCTGGTCAGGTCATAATTAGGCAGATCAAGTAATTACAGTGAAGCGACTGCCATCTGACCGACCTCCGTGACCCGCTACTAGAAGAACCTGACCAAATTGGATCTAGTCTAGCCTAGTCTACCTTCAAAAAGGTCAACAACAAAGTGCAATGACCTGTGAGTCGTAGCTCTAATGTGTGAAGAAATTGAAGTGAAATGAAATAAATCAAAAAGGCCAGTAATTATTACAATTTATTATAGATACTTGCGGGAGTCCATGTATGAATAGATAGGTACTTAATTTGGCAAATTCGTTGAGTCGTTTTACTTTTTCTGTCTTTTCTGTAACTTGGTTTGAAAGACAGTTGGTATAGGTAGGTAGGTACCTATCAATTTAGAATCCTAGCTCTAGAAATCTGAATCTGTAGGTACGTATGACCAGTAAGTACCTAGGTAGGTCTGCATTATGCGTAGTAATACGGCTGTTATGCGTGTAGAGTGGATATGTTTTTTATTTTACGTTTAATTGCACGTAACCAAGTTTATAAGTTGTTATTCCGAAGTGCCTATATACCGAGGCACTACAAATGATATGTCACGTAGGTTTACGTATATAGGTAGGTACTCGACAGGTACCTATGTGACACAAAAGTTTTGTGTGAACAATTTAATCACCTGCATGAGACAGCGGCACTGTTCAATTTGCCTACATGTGGGTTGGTCTTAGGGTTGCCAAACCTATACATAGTACAAAACAAAGTCGCTTCCCGCTGTCTGTCCTTATGTATTTATGTTTGTATCTATTTACGCTTAGATCTTTCAAACTACGCAACGGATTTTAATGCGATTTTCAACAATTGATAGTGTTTCAAGAGAAAGGTTTATAAGCAAGAAAAAATGTGTAGATAAGGGTACCTAAATAGTAGGTGTACGCAAACGAAGTCGCGCCGAGTCGACTAGTCTACTTTATACTATACCTAGTATCCTAGGTACCTTCTATATTTTGGATCAAGTACAACATATTGTTGGAAAAATATATAGTCCTCAAATCTACTATATTTTAGCAATATAGCGAGAACACTTTCTTCGGGTATAATAAGAACTATTTGGTCAAACAATACACTTTTTCCTTAAATAACCTATGTAATGTTTATTAAATTTAACCACTCCATTAAGTTTGTCCGGTAGAATAGCGAAAGGATATTCGACAAGGGCGTCATACAAATAGTAAAAAATGTGCTAAAAAATAATTAATCAAGGATACTTACTATATTTTTTATATGGATAGGTACTTTATTTTTTTTTTAAATTGTCGCCTTTGCTTTGTAAAATGATATTTTTCTCAATACTGTATTTATTTTTAATTGCAATAAAGAGTTTACATACATACATACATTTTTGACACCTTGAATGGAAATAGCTTATAGGTATTCTTCTTGAAATTTTTTGGCAACCCTAGTATCTCCACGTGCAATATTACATGTACACATGTAAAAAGCGAGAGATAAGGCTTCAAAATTCACCTTACGAATAATAAAATAACTAGTTGTTCTTCTAGGTAGTTCTTACCTAAATTTTTAGGCTGGTTTTAATTCATCATTCATGAAGGGAGCACTTGGAAGACTAAGCTGGGGCGAGGGGCTATTGTCTAACTCAGTTAATAACTGAATTTGACTAAAATAATTCTACAGTACGTCGTCTATGTTGGCCACTGGTAATAGCGACTACCAAATTAGAGTAATAAAAAAAAAACATCTTGGCGTTAATTTCCCGGTTGTGCTCTCGAGAACGAGGGCCCGGGGTCCGCCTTGACCATGATTCAGGATTTGGCAGGTCAGGTAATTACAGTGGAGTGACTGCCATCTGACCTCCATGACCCTGCTAACCTAACCAGACCAGATTGGATCATGGTTACACATCCAGTCGCCTGAATGTGCAGGTTTCATCACGATGTTTTCCCTCACCGGAAGAGCATCGGTTAGTATTCAACTAATGTACATAACTCAGAAAACAGTCATTAGAGCGGGATTCGAACCTGGAACCTCTAACTTTCGAGTCGGATACTGTAACCGCTCGGCCACTGACGCTCTTACCAAATTAGAGTAGTGAATGACAATTTTATGTCAAATTCATTTGTCCACTGAGATAGTTGTCCAGCTGGCTTCGAAAAAATTTGGAGTAGGTGCTTAATAAAAGCCAAACAGTGCTTCACACCGGGACATTGACTTTTGCTGTACAAAGCACAGGTCCGTCCCCATATGGAGAAGGCACTGCTCCCATCGGAACATACCAACTCCTTCCACTTGATTCCATCCAATGCTAGCTATTCGTATAGTCCACGGTCCCCTACCTACTTACAGGCGGTTTGGATGAAGAGACGTTGGCTCTCTGTGTTCTCTACCGTCTGTACAACAGGGTATGTTCCGAAGAACTGTTCACTTGGTGCCACCGTCAATTCCGATGATGGGATAGCTTTCATCCACATCATCTGGATGCCTGGCATCCAAGTAACGGGCATAGCGAGCCTTTTTACCGCGCACGTGCAAGATGTGGAATGACCCCTTTCCGAAGTCATTCCTTTGCTCTACAACATGGGGTTCTCCAAAGGCTACAGGTACCTCAAAGGCTGCAGGTTGCAGATGTCCTGGTCGACGGTGGCCGCTTTCCATCAGGTGGGCCATCTGACCGTGTGTTTCCCTGAGAATCATCATCTTAGCGTCAATCCCAGTTGTAGTATTTCCCGCAGGCCCAGGCTATAAATAATTCCACAGAGTACAAATCGTTAATTCTTTATTTTTTCTATTTAAACTAAAAACTAATAAAGTTGTTAATTGATAAACTTATTGCACAGAATATCTATGTTATTGTTTACAAAGTGGACTAGGTACAAAATGCATGGCACTGGGCTAGGACATTGTAAATTTAATGCTCTTAAAATTTTTAATTTATTGTAGGTACAAGTTGACACTTTGTGTTGTGCATTCAAAGTCAAAGTCAAAGTCAAGTTCTTGATGGAACTCAATTATATCTAAATATTATAGATTAATACACTAGTTCCACTAAATGTAATATATTTATAAACTTTCTTAACAAATACATAGATATAACAAATCTACACTCATAGCGTAATGTTCCAATTACCTACATATACGAAAACAGTCGTTTAAGGACAAACTCTTCTCACGCCTGTCTATAAAACATTAAAAAATTACTTTATGATACAGCATTACCCATACTATTTTCATTACAGCTGTAACATAAAATACCTTTTTATTCATTATGCAACACTTTTATTTTTTAATTTCTTGCCGCGCGCCTTGTGCGGCGAAATGTATCGCTGAATACCTAAACATGTCATTATCAAATTCAAAATCCAAATTCAGACTTTCCTGTTTATGTTTGTGACTGTGTATGTATGGAATTGACGCGAAGGTACAACAGAACTGACTCGCAGCTTACTTCCAGTAAAGTTGAGAAAATTGTAGAAATGAAATTTTAACATGAAAATATGAGTGTAGATAAAATAGTGTATGCAACTGCATATAGTTAGGTATTAAAACACCGAGTGTCTGTTTATCATACGAAGCGTAACCGACTACGATAAACACACAGCCGATGCGAGTTGCATAAACTAATATTAATTAATTGCGATCGGTTTCAGAAGATGCCAGAAGACAGATAATCATTGCCAGAAAATGATTTCAGAGTCGCAATTAATTAAAAGTTTATAAATATATTTAGTTGAACTAGTGTATGAATATTGTTTTTAATCTATAATATTAATACCTATTTGTTTTCACTTCAAGAACAAAATCCCATAGGTAGTAGAATAAAACACCTACTCATTCTAAGTTCGTCTGAGTTTACAATTGTATAGATGTATATGTAAATATGTATCTAAACCACAGCAGTCTATTTCTATCTCAACCATATGATCATACTATCTTTACCTGACCCATCCATACCCACTGGGAGGAATGTCACATCTTCAGGACTAGGTAACCGCACATTTTGGCTTCGAAGATATTAGGACATTTTCAAGCAAGATTTGGGACTATGATATACGATGGTACCGCTCGCTGGTCCTCCATTGACCTGAAAATAAGTTATAAAATCTAAAAATTCTAAATAAAATATTTATTGGGAATAAATTAATTATACGCCTTCTGAGTGAAGTACTATCGTCGGTGGATACAAGTTAATAAACTTCAGCATGATAGCATGTTTCGATGCCATTCGGACGGGAATTATATCGTTATCAGTTCATTATGATCACCTTATCAGTATGCTGAGTGTGAGTGCAATCGATTAAAATTTCGATTATGAAGTGGCTGCCTACCCCTTCTGTGTGACAAAGGCTATAGGTACCTATGTATGTATGAACGGGGAAGCACTACGAAAAGCCGGCTAACTGTAAATACAGTATGTACAGTTAGCCGTTCATTCATACTACATTTGTTGTCTTCCCAACGTCCACCACTAAAACTGCCATCACTTGTAGGTGCTCCTGGATATCTGATATGACACACACAACAGCCCATAACAGACCATTGTTACATTTGAGCCTCCTCGACAAGCGGGAGGGTTATTGGTTAATATCCAGGCTCGTTTATCACCAATATTTCCAGCTATGGGAATTATTATGACGAAATATTAATTTTCACTACCAAACGATCGAACGGTCAGTCTTTCAGAAACAGTTTAAAGTTATCAATCAATCAAATATTATTATTGATATTAGCTAAAGAAAAATCCACAAAATGAACAAAATCTAATAAGCGAGTTACCCTCTACTTGCCTTTTATAAAGATCCAAGCACAAACTAATACATAATACGTACTTACGTAATGATTGTTAAATACACACACACAACCAAACACTGAAACTAATTCAAATTAAATGATGTTAGTCCGACACCCTCGAAAGTCTCCAATTAAACTACAGAAGTACAATCAAAACGTTTATTTAAAATAAAAAATAAATAATTTTGTCACGTTTGTAAGAAGACCGTGAAAATCACAGACAACACTTCAATATTTCTTACATCAAAATGTACATATAAACTCGCTAAAATAATATTAAAAAATACTTTGAAGAATATAAACTAACACACATATATTTTTTTAAATATTACACAGGATAATTATAAGAGTTATAAATTTGTTAAGACCCTTTTTCTAGTTAGGTATATTCTATTACTATTTATGACATACCTATATTTACAAAACATAAATTATTAAGTAAACTGTCTTTAAACCTAAATTATATTTTGTCGAAACTGATTAAGGTACTTATAGAGCGATTTACACGTATTAAGTTGTAAAGTAGTTAACTAAATATTGACTTAATATTAAACCACTTCAACGAATTTAGTAACCAAATTAAACTAAATTCGTTGTCTATACGCATTAAGTGCGGCTTGCACCATATTCTTAATAACATTTAAGCTCAAGTTAAACCTCAAAATTTCATTAAAAATGACGTTAAACGTCATTCTTAAATATGTTTAATTTCATTCAAGGATGACGTTATGTATATTTAATTTTATGAATTTGGTACAAGCCCGGCTAAGTTGCTTAATTTGAGGTTAATATTTAGTTAACACTTGGCAACTTATAACGTGGAAATTGGGCGTAACTGTCGTTGATTCATGTATGCATCATGAAGTATTGTATTTCACAAGCGTGCATGGGCCATATTTGTGATAATTCAATAGGTACTCGACAACTACAAGATTAACTTCATTAATCACTCAGAATTTAAAACCCTTTAAACCCGGATAAAACAAATTTAGAATTAGAGACCAATCTGGAGCTAACACTAGCTAAATCTACATAGTGTTGGAGTTTGCAGTAAGTACCAACAAAACTATTTTGTCAGCTATTAAAATGGAGTACACAAATTTATTTATTTATTCGCTCCAATATTACTTAACGATACCAATCCTTTTAATATTTTTATGTGCCTATCACTTCCATTTACCGTCCGTTATCTTTTTCTACTCATCCACTCTATCGAAAGTAGGAACATACAAATTAAATATAAACTTTTGTTAAACACACGTATCGAATTGTGACAGTTCTATCGATCTACATTCGGCTTTGCCTTTAAACCCCAATGGGTATCTACAGTTTGAATTACATTGCTATGCCGTGCTTAGTCTGGCTGACGGGTCTCTTACATATAAAATATTGTAGTAACAAAGAATAAAAACAAATACTTCGATGCACGCTTGCGCAGTGCAACAAATAGTAGATCTTAGTTTATATTTCAGTTATTTCTTTGAGTAGTCGTCGTTTTAGGCAGTTAATTTTAATCAATACTTCTTCAATAATTTATGGAATGATACGATGTTCAAATATTTAATTTATTCTATGATATGATGCACAATAAGCATGAAAATGGGTTCCGTTACATTACATCAGGCCATAAACAGGTCAATGGCATAAACAGTGAAATTGTACGGGGTAAGAGTCAAATTTGTAAAAATCAAAGTTACTCCACTGCTCTTCCCAAAAATTAAAATACAAAACTCGCACAAAACTTATAATAAATTCAAACAATAAAAAATACAATCAATGATTGAAATCGACGAATACAGTCCAACTTTGTGACAAAAGAAAATACTCATAACAAAATGTAACTACTGCAGAAGGCATATTTTCCTTCAAACGATTTGTTACGCTTGCTAAATTACGGAATAATAGTACCTAACATAACAACCACATAAACATTGATGAAGCTAATTTTTGCAACAATTTTGTAGGTACGAAATACGTGGCTACAACCATCTGTTACCGAATATTTGATACCGAACAAAAATTTAGTTAATTCTGATCATACAAAATCGTTTTGGAGTTTTCACTAGCTGTATGAACGACGACGTATTTAGTACCTTTTTTATTCAGTTAAGTACAGATACACATACAACTAATAATTTAAGTAGACTAACCAGGCATTTGACCGCCATGTCACCTGGTGGTAAGTGACGATGCGGCCGATGGTAAAGCATGCCTATCTAGGAACATATATAACTTAGAGATATAATTATATCAAGCTATCAGTTTTAGTGGCCAGTATTTATTTTCAAAACGAAACAAATTTTTGGTTAAAGCGGATCTGTTCCAATGATGACATGAGTGGACTGACCCCTAACCAGAGCTTAAGGGTAAATAATTACGTTGCAACACTTGCTCGCAACATTATCAGAAACCGGGGCCAATAAAACGTTGCGTCCGATGCCATAAGTCAAACTGGCGTTAACCATAACATGTTTCCTTTCAACTTGTAAACCATATTGGTACCTGTAAACGTTATCGTCAGATCGTAGACTAGCTTCACAATGTTTCACGTAAAGGAACATGTTATAAACTAAGTACTACTGTAGAACGCTGAGTAACAAGGCATAGGTAATATTACCACGCTGCTCCCTAGAAATGAGAATAATAAAAAATATACACGTAAAGACATAATAAAATTAAAAAACACATCACACAAACGCTTTACTCAAAACGCACAACTCATTCGAAAGCTGGAATCCAATATCAGTACAAAAATAAACTCTAACAATTGAAATTGCATGAACTTTAATTTCGTGGCCTCAAAGTGACGAAATATCATGCAGAATCGATGTAACATTACAATTTTACGAGACAGTAAATGTGCCAAAGCACTAATAGATTTTTCCCACAACACAAATTGTGGTTAGTTTTTATTTCTCATTGAACGAGAGCCAACCAAGAGTCATGTTCACATTAACCTTGAATTAGCGAGGTATGTATGTCCAAATGACTCGACACAGTAATAACGTACGAATAGGAAGCATACATTTTCATATAACATCTAGAGGAACAAGATCATCAGAATTTTGTGGAAGAGCGGAAACCTACATTAATAATTTCAATAAGATTAAACAGTTATCTTAACAGAGAGCAATGATAATTGACAGCTGTGGTGAGATGTTTATTTTTCTTACAAGGAAAACACAAGATGAAAATTATTGTACGGGCAGCATCCATTCTTAATACAAAACTGTTCTGTAGAATTTTGTAACAGTCTTATTGTATACAGTCATAATCATAGATAACATTTAACATAAAATTAAATTTATTCTTATGTACAACATCCTAGCTAGGATAGAGTTATTACGATAAAGCTAAAGATTGACGTCGAAACTCGTTAAAAATATGTATTAAATTTAGAATTTTCATAGAAACAGACACATATAAGTTCAAAATTACAGTTAAATTTGTGCGCAAAATTCGGCAGTTTATTCGTTAAACCCATTGTAGGTATTTATTTTATCAGTTTTATGACGTACAATAAATACGATTGTTCCACCAAATAAAAATATGGTTGAACAATTGTGTACACACACAAAAAACACGGTTTATCACACTACGTGTGTATATATAATTTAAAGCAAACATTGAATTCTAATAAATTCTACTATATAATATTTTGTGACAAAAAATGAGAAGAATGATTCCGTCGTCCGTGCCAATCTTTAGCTTTATTATAGACACAGTATGGACTAACAAACACTGGGTTCATTAAATAAATTAAATCTTGTGATGATTGGCTATTCCCATACACATTAATAAAACCCTAAACATCTGTAGGTACATCATTCCAATAGGTACTTAACCCTAAAGGTCACCTAATCGCTGTTGATATTATTTTACCATAATATTTATTATGAGGGAGGTAATACTAACTGATAATGGGCATACATAAAAAAAGTGGCCTTGCTGAATCAGAGTAAGTAGTTTTACTGAAACTTTTTAATATTTATGTTATATAATATGAATAGTTATAATCGAGATCCAATCAAATACAAATATGTTTCAGTGATATCGATGGTTATATCGAAATTTTTAAGTAAGTCACGAAAACTCAGGTAACAAAAGATACGAAGTATATCTGAGTTACTTAAATTAACGTACAACTGGCATACGTAATAGAAATTAACGCGAATGGACCAAAAGGGTTGGACAAAGGTTGGTTGAAGCAAGCCTTCAGGATCTAAAGACAGTAACACAAACTTCAAACGGAACCGAGAATCTAATAGAACTTAAAACACGCACATATACGCTTTAATTCGGATTCTATAATAGGCTTGTTTTATCCAATGTTCGTTTATAACTAGGTACTCGATCCATATGTAATTCTATGACAATATTTCACTGCTACTGTACTCTCTAACTCCATATGTTGGGCTTGGCGCCAGCCGATGAACAGTCCTTAACGGGTTTGCTGGCTTCTCGATCTTGCGCGCCGCCAAACAAATTTTGCCTGGTATTCGGTTCTTTGTGTGAGCTGTGTGTGGAAATATTATGTGTTATATTAAATATATTACGTATTATATTAGAATTATATGTACTTATATTAGGTATTTTATTATGAGAAACATTTGAGTAGTTTGTAGGAAGTTAGCTAATCTATGCTACTGTTGTCGGAAGGTGAACTTTGTGTAAATTAAATAGACTTTCTCATGTTATAGATAGATAAACATTTTATTTCAGATAAACGAGAGCAAAGGGGGTATTATCGTGGTTTCTGTTTCTAACTACACTTCGTGATTTCCCAGTATCGCGCAAGTTATCAGCGCCGTGTTGGCTATTCCTGTTTTGCTTTTCCGTCGCTTACTTTTCTTTTTTTCGCTTACTTCTTCTAACCTGCGCAACGGATTTTAATATGATTTTCATGGCGGACAGAGTGATCCATGTCGATGGTTCAGACTTCAGGACTTCAGGAGGTATAGTTTGTACCTGTGCGAAACGGGAGCAAGTGGTTCACTACAGGCCCAGCAGTTGACTCAGCCTGCGTAGCATGATAGGCTTCGTCGTACGAGATAATGTTTGTGTCTCTCTCACTTCCACGTAAATCGAAAGAGCTAGACAGACAGATTTATCTCGCTTTTTCGCGTAAATACCCCTAATCTCGCTAGCGACTCAGCTCGTCATATTACGCAAGTTTAAATATCTTTGGAATGGGAGAGTTCTAAGTGAGATGACGGTCAAAGGGCAGGCTACCTTCGGTTGAACCAATTTTTTCAACACCCTGTATAGTTGTTACTCGTGTCTACCCGTGATATACCTTGGGCAAGGCTATTTTCAGCAATTTTGCATGAAAGATATTGTGAGTTCCCTAGGCGAATCTGGGCGGAGTAAGTCATGCAGCTTTTTTTTTATTGTCGATAGGCTTGCATTTGACTTCAACTCACCTGATGGAAACCCCCAAGACCCCAAGGTTATACTTATCGGGGAACAGTTACTCAAGCAGATAAATTCTTGGAGTGGATGTTAAAATGGATTATACAATGATGATAAAAGCGACGATATTTACCTATTAATAAATCAATAATAATCAATTTATCAGTACTGTAATCAATTTATCAATTTGTAGGGAATCCCAAAACAAAGATATTGAAAGTGCACATTTTTATTATTACCTACTCTCCAACTACCTATCGACTCTCTATTACAATAATTAATGTCGATAAACGATTTTATTTAATCGTCGTTATGTTCGATTGAGAAACCAATAAAAACTGCTTTTATTTCATCGTAATTTTTACGATATAACGTAGTACCTACCTTACAAAAAAAGTTAAGTTATTTGTGTTGTTATGTAATTGGAGCCGCCATATACTAACAAAACAACACGTGTGCTACCGCCAAACGACACGTAATCCAAATTTCGTACACTCGGATTGATACACGTCATGTTTTCTCGTTCCGCCCGAACTAACGCGCTTTAGACAAGTGTCTGGCGCGTGATTCATGGCCCAGGTCGCCCACTTTTCTACTATACGTGTCCATAGTCACATACGGTACTAGTGACGTAATAGTAAAACAAATAAATGACGCTAAGAATTGAGCCTTTATCATTTTGTTAGGTATATTGTTTGTATTATTTACCTTTTTATGCAGCTTGCACAAATTTTATACGATTTCTAAATCTATTACGTCAAGGTTACGCTGCCCGCGGGGGTAATTTTGGGAATGAGAATGTTTCAATTAAAATGGATAAAGAGCTTCTTTCTCACTCGGAGGGACCATATCGGAAAAGTAGCCACCTGTAAGTAATACCCGGGGAGTCTCACTGCTCAACACTGAATCCTTCAGATGGTCCTGCGCGTGAAACCTGTCGGCAAATACCAAGAGCAGTGCCGGCGCCAAACCCGGTGGTGGCTGCTTGAAGAAACCAAGTCCCACGAGCTCGCCGCTGCTGTAAGCGACGTTAGTGTAGCGACAGACAGCGAACCACTTAACTAAATCACACATTACAGCTACAGCACACAGGCCAATGCTCTTTTTTTTTGTTAACCATTGCTGTAACTTTGAATGAAAGAGGGTATACCTGGCCTGCAACAGCACAGATCCTCTACCTGTCCGCATAGGCGAAGATGTGGTCGAGCGCACGGATCAGGTCAGATACCTGGGATGTGTACATAGCGTAACCGGGGACATCGACAGCGACGTCGAAGTCCGGATATGACCACATTCCCGATAGCCTTGGCGTCCGTGATATCGCAGATAAGTTGCAAGAGTGCCGCCTTCGATGGTATGGCTACATCTCGCGCAGATCGGTAAATTGACTAGCGACGCTGTACGCCCCGTCCTTCAGGAGTGGGTGGACAGAAAACACGGAGTGCTGACTTTCCGTTTGGTGCAGATACAGTCTGGGCACGGCTGTTTTGGGAAGTATCTGCACCAGATAGCTAGGAGAGAATCGACACCAATGTGTCACCACTGCGGGGCTGCCGAAGACTGGGCGCAGCACATCCTAGAGACGTGCGCTGAATGGGAATCAGAGCGGCGTGCAGTATTAGCAATTAGCGGTGGAGATCTCTCACTCGTAGCTATAGTAAAACCCACGCTCGATAGCGAAACAATTTGTGAAACTGTTACCACCTTCTGCTAAGAAGTGATGATGCAGAAGAAAGCCGCTGAGCGGATCAGGAAAGAAAACGCACCGCTGATTTTATTAGACGTAGGCGCACGGGTCAAGGAGAAGGGGATACAATCGACTCCTTCCTCCATCCTAGTGGGACCAGCGGGGAACTCTTCCCTGCATTGCACGGTTCCACATGACATGAAGCGTTACCCAGCATTATTCTGGTATCCACCGGAACACCACAGAGCAAACTGTGGTGTTTCAATAAAAAGCGGCTGTAGATAATACACAGAGGGGTTTTAGTGGGTAGGGTCCTTTTCGGGCAATCCCAAATATCCACTCCTCCGGGTAAAGAGATAATTTCCAAAGATTACCCCTCTTAAAAAACGGTACGGGAGGAGGGGCCGGCCCAAGAAGCAATAGCTGAGCTCACCACTAAGTATGCCGAAGACCGAGCGAAATGAACAAAAAGAAGTAGAAATATGACAAGCACAAGATGAGCACAATCGGGACTGACGCTAAGATGATGTGATGATGATAAAGAGGTTTCCAACGGCGTCCACTGGCCTTCTTATCCATTTGGCGTGACGGAGTGCCTGAGAGAAGAGCAATAACAACGCCCGAAGCGGACGCCATAAATGGGGAATACTGCTACGATAAAATAACCACATTAACTTATGCCATCCTGCTCTTATGGCCTACGTGGCCTATGTTAATGATATTTAAAAGGTGTTGGTTGCGGTAAATGGTTTGCCGGCAAACTTAGCGGGAAAGGTTAATGCCTATTATGAGTAAGTACCAATGGTACAGATATAGCTAGACATGTAAATAATGCAATTCGCGCATTTGGTCACGTACTCGTAATTTAATACTGGCAAACACATTAATTTAAACCTGCTGCTATAACAGGATACTTCCCGTTGACCTAGAACCACGAAATTTGGTAAAATCAAGCTCATGGCCGTGTGGTGTCCGGCAGAGTAGAATAGCACCAACCCCTTACACTCATGGGTGTCGTTACAAGGCGACTAATGTTTTCGACGCAACAGATCAAGAGTGTCCGTAGTCTGGAAAATGGGCAGCAGCATTTTCCATTGTTATATTTAAACACTGCGATCTCCAACCCGCCTGCCAAGCGTGGAGATTATGGCAATAACCGCCCCTTTCGGGAAGAGGCCCTAAGTCCTGCAGTGGACTGTTACGGGCTGTGATGATGATGATGAAGCTCATAACTAGGTATCTACCTAAAAAAGGGAAAGACAAGAGTCTCTAGGCATAAAGGACTCTCAAAAGCTTTTTTCGAATCACACAAAATTTCGAAAACATAGCTATTCAAAATTTTATTTTTCTATTGACGGAAATCAAATATTGTAGCAGAAACAAAAACAAAAAATAAAAACATTTAAGTTAAATAAACTTAAACATGATTTACCCCCTACCTAAACTTCCACCAGAGGCCCAAGCATTATTGATAAATTACTGTAAATCCATCACCATTTTGACCAAAGTTTAGTCACAAAAACAACCACAGCCATATTTAGTGATTAATAGGCAGGTACTAACCATTTTAATTGAACTAAGCAATTACATTTAATTTTCTAAGCTACCTACAAACTATTCTACTCAAAACTTTATATCAAAGATAATTTAAATACACTAATTGACTCATGGGTACGAAGAAAGTACTATTTTATCAAATTTGAAGATGGATATTAAAGAAAAAAAAATAAAAATAATGATTCTCACCTCAGCATGATCCTGAAGTTTTCTAGCTCCCTTATGCTGTTAGATAGGCGTGCAAATGCATTGAAAAGTGCAACAATTTCTGTTCTCTGAAATCTTTGAGCTTTATGCCTCAAAGGCAACAGTCCTTTGTCAGGATCTCCTGCAGACTTATCCCATGCTCCTGAGAATAAAATCTTCAATGCGGTACCTAGGCCTTGAGTCTGCAATTTACCCCACAGCTTGCACTTGTCACAACCAACACAATCCATAATTCTGGATATGTTCCAGAAGTGTTCGCGAAACTCATTTTTCAGGGTGGCGGCCTGATGACCACCATTGAACATTGTTGACTCGTTGAAGTGGTCGGGAAAGGAATATATTACACCAAGCATATTGCGAATTGCATGTCTAGTCTCCTCATCTTCCGTCGGATTGCCAGTGAAGTATTCTTCTTTCTCCAAATATGGTCCAGCTTTAGCGAGTGCTCTCATTTCAAGTAAATAAACAAAATAAAGATTTTTAAGCCAGTTTGGTCCCTCTCCCATACTTTGAGATGGGTCAAAACGTCTTTGGAACTCTTCTACGTTGTGTCCCCATTCACCTTCTATGTTAGTGAATCCCTTTTCAGACAGCAAAAATTTTGAACACAAATGAATATTAATACTGGTGTGCACACCTGAGATTGCTCTGTAAAAAACTCTTTTCTCTAAGCACATGTTGCCCAAATCTGAACTTAATACATAAGGATATGGATTTAATTTAGGGCGGAAACAATTTTCCTGGTAAATACTTCTCCAAATTCTATGAGCCGAACTGCCTTTATATCCGGTATAGCGCTCAGGGTTCACTGACAAATCAACGTAATCAGCATCTGCATCCCTGTCATCATTTTCACAGAAATTTCCCAAAGCATCATCGTGAGCTTTCCATTTGGCAATCTCATATTGACTAGCTGCACTTATTGTCATGTTGAGGTAGCCCAAATCTGGATCATGATCCGAGTCTCTATTGCACGGGGTCTGGGCCTCTTTTGTATATTTTGTAACTGGAGATTCATCTTCATGATCATTATCATAACCGTTTGCATAACCTGGCACACTTTCTTTTGTACAGGTTTTTATGTGGCAATATTTCATCGCGCATTTGCTATCGTCTGCCCAAAAGGGGCATTCTTTTTTTAAATTGACCTTGTAGAAGCGAAAATAATCTTTGGTGACAAGACTCTGGATTCGAGGGAAGATCTTCACGTTGTTGAAGTAGTCGATTGTGTCAACATTGCACGAGCAGTCCCCTAGAGCTCCGTGAAGCTCGTCAAAGCATGCGTTGCTGTCACAAGGTCTTGTTTCAAAGAGATCGGTGTCGTAACCCACAGCTTGCACTATCGCTAAAGCGAATACTATAAACACAACACAGTAATTTTTGTATGCCATTTCAAACACGTCTGTAGCTACGGCATATGCGTTACACAATAAAAACAGGAACGGCAAAGTATCTCACAGCGCATTTAGTTTGGTATGGTGGAGCTCTGATTCATGTGATGTGAAAGGGAATTTTACATCGAATGCGAAACAATTAATGGCCTACGTGCGTTTGTGAACGTCTGTCGACATTTCTATCCAATGAGAATGAACTTATCCAAGACACTTTCGAATTGGGATTCACAATGAATCCAAGCAAGATCCGACCGATTCACTACCTCTCCACCTCCAAACAAACAACAAAATATCTCTTCTTCCTACGTCGTCGTCACATCAACATACGTCAACTGTCAAGTCAAATTGAAAACAGACTGTCATCAAATCAAAGTGTCAGTGTCATCAGCAGTTATCAGTGTTGTCAGGTACAATTTTAAAATTCACTCTAATCCTATTAATATTATAAATATTGCGCGGTGGCGGCTACATGGGACGGCGTCAGAGTGTCCACACATGTAGCGGTCCACACCAGCGTCTTCTCACATTGCCAAGCAATGAGCGTCATTTGCAATCAGAGCGTCAGGGTGCAATTGCCCCACCGCTGAGCTCCGACTCTGATTCACATTCGCCCACGGTTTTGTGAGCCAAAAGGCCGAAAATTCTAAGCTACGCTAGCTCAATTATTTTATTGATTTTGTCAATAACTCCAGGTTTATAGGATCAACATGGCTAAAACTTCGAGCTTGCGTAGCTCGCTCATTTGCTGGTTTCAGTTTTTTCATACTAATTACTAATCTTTCAAGGCGTAAAATTTCAAACTCGCGACGCTCGTTCAAATATTCATTTTAACAATCACCCCAGCTTTTAAGATGCATAATGTTAAAAGTTTCGTACGCCTTAAGATTTCTAATACAATAATTAAAGTTACTTTTATTGACAGTTATTACGATCATCACACAAGCGAAAACATCAAAAGTTTTGAACTCGTTCCGCTAGGTCATTCATTCATTGATCACCCCAGCTTTTAAAACACAATCAATTAATATATTTTTAGTTACTTTTCTTACCTTTCACCAAGCTCGTTACGGACGCTCATTCATTCATTTCCCTAAGTTACTTTTGTAAAGATCACCCCTTGCTATTAAGACTCAAAATGTCAAAATTTCGAGCTCGCTCCGCTCACTCATTCATTCGATGCTTATCTCCGGCTTTTATAACCTAAAATGCAAAAAATTCGAGCTTGTTTTTTTATTCATGGATCACCATAACTTTTAAGACCCAATATGTCAAATATGTATGTTGGTTCATTTTAGTAACTTTCTTTATCAATCGACAGCTCGTTGCTGTCGTTTATTTATTGATTTTCTTAATTAACTATTGTGTAATTTTTACTTTAGCCCCATTTTTACTTTAGAACCAACTCCTGGATCCACGCCTGCCAGGGCAGGCCCTTCGTGTGGGATGCAACTTGCGTAGATACCCACCACCATCCCTTAGGGCTACCGAAACTTGTGCCGGCGCGACATCTTCAACGGCAGAGAACCTTAAGCGGCGCGTTTTCGTCTTTCCATGACTAAAAGCAGTCCCGAATTTAAGGAAAAATATCTTGATCTGGCATCACAATTTATTTTTTTATAAGTTATAGAGTTAGGCAAAGGGCAATAAGCTCATACAGACATGATTTCAGTTGATAATACAATAACTATTGTAATGTTTACGTGTGCATCGATGTTTTCAACACACTTCAATAAAAACGATTATTTGCTTAATCATTTGATTTACAGCGTCTATTTATGCCCAAATATTTATAGACGTATCATTTCTTTGGTCTAAGCCAAATAACATTACGGAACGAGTGTGTAATGTTTTCTGTAGTACGAATATCTTGATATGCCACCATTTATGAGATGACATCTGGAGATTTCGAGAAAGTTGTTAAGAGGGCTTGGTTAACGAGAAATTCTACTCCGTCTTGGGATGGATGCTCTCCGTTTCGATGGTAAGTAGTGGCTTAAATCTAGCGTTGCAGTATCCTCCCTCCCCCTCTCTAGATTTCAAATGGCCCCAGAACGTACCACAATATCTACTCTAAGTCAGCCATAAAATGCGTCATGGGATTCATCCATTGTACCTACCACCCACGTAGCCATTGTCAGTTGGGTTTCCGAGGGCCCGTGCGTTCTGTGACCGTGTTGCTCTAGTGCACCCACGAGCTAGCTAGCTGCAGGGTAGGCGGGCCTAAATGTGCGCTGGGGTGGCCATACTGTACAGGCCGACAGTACATGGTGCGTATCAGTACTCTATGCATTTGCGGACGCGCTCTTTTCGTGCCGCTGCCTCGCCTGGATGAGCTCGTTAAATTTTTCCCCCTTACCTAGTTTTTGGCGGTTAATATTTATCCGTAATAAGTAAATAAGAAAGAGAAGGAAGAAGAGGGCTACAAGTAAATATGAGGTTTGGGGAAGAAGAACATTAAGTCATCAATTGCAAGACATTGGACTGGCTTACTAGACTGCCCCGGCTAATAGCTTCGCGTAAAAGGGCGGTTAACTAATTACAGGTACCGCCATCAGGCATATTTTTATATGGAAATCAAGTCAGAAACGAGCAATCTGATAGAAAGCTGTAAGGGCCCATACAGACGTAACCGTTTTCTGCGCTATTTGTCCGAATTGCTTATGCAATTTTAATTTCTATATCTATTAAAAAAAGCCCAGAAAAGAGCGTCGGTGGCCGACTGGTTAAGGTATCCGACTCGTAAGCGCAAGCTACCGTGTTCGAATCCCACTGCGGCCATGTACCAATGACTCCTTTCTGTCCATTAATTGAATGCTAAATGCTCTTAAGGTGAAGGAAAACATCGTGATGAAACACCTCTACATTCATTCGACTGAATGTGTAACCATGATCCAATTTGGCCAGGTTCCCCTGGTAGAAGGGTCACGGAAGTGTAATTACCTAATCTGTCCAAGGACATCACTTCCGTCTTTTTGAAGTTCAGCGACGAGCCAATGTTGGTGGCATTGAGACCTATACATATAATGCGTCGGCAGCTTCGGTGGTGCGGACATGTATCCCGTATGGCGGAGGAAAGAGTGGCGAAGCGCATCTTTTATTCTGAAACGCGGCGGACAACTCCTCCGATACAAAGATGTTCAGAAGCGTCACATGAAAAGGTGTAACATTCAGCCCCCTTTGTGGGAGGATTTGGCAGCACAAAGGTCTGAATGGCGCGGGGTTGTACAGAGAAAAGTACGCGACTTTGAGGAGCAGCGCCAAGCTGACCTCAACGCTAAACGCGATCAAGTAAAAGCTCGTACACCCGCTATCACTTACAATTTTATAAACGGCAAACTGACGTGCCCACATTGTGCACGAGAGTTTGCCGCGAAAATTGGCTATGCAAGCCATCTTCGTGCGCATCAGCGCAGATCTGATTAGGGGTTGAAGTGGTCGCCATGGCCGAAACCGGTCGGAAGAGATACAACTGCCTAATCTGTCAAATCCTGGAATAGTCAATGCGGACCTCGGGCCCTCGTGCGCGAGGTCACAACCGGAAGATTACCGCCAAAATTATTATTGTTTATTAAAGAAAGCCCAGATCTAATGATAAAGCTAAGATAAAATTGAAAATGACATTTACAGTAGAAAATTTATTTTTCGCAATACACAATTTGTATATCATCCACAAAAAGCATATCAATCGGAAATGCACAAGAGATTCGTAGTAAAATGTTGTTCCCGACGACAAAACATACCTATTTACATGGTAGGTATACACAAGAAGATTGTTAGCAACACATTCCATAGAAATGCATTGCTAATACATTTGAAAACACATTTAAAATACTAATTAAATAATATTTTATGTAATATTGTAAATTGGACGTACAATCACGACAACACCGATTTTATGAAAATACATTTATTTATTACCTATTTTATTTATCAGTAATATCTCGCTTCAATAATTTTGTAATATTTAATATTCTGTAGGTATAATTATTAAAATTACAAACAATTGCTTACCTAACTTATCGATACACAGATTTAATAATAAGATGTAACAATTATGTAATTTTATAACTAAAATATTAATGGTACGGCGCAACTTTACATTTTACTCATTATACATAAGTATATGTAGCTATACTCAATGTAATTAACAAAAAGAAAACTTATTTTCTTCAATGAAATTCCTACACAGGATGTGACACCTACATACGTATTTTCTTATTATTATTAACAATGTAAGAAAAATATATGAAATAATAGAATAGAACAGCTAAATTAAAACATTATTAGAGGTAAAGTAACTCAGTTCAGTCGTTAATCTTAGTTATCCACAAGGATGGTAATTACAGAACACACTGTAGGTATAGCAATTTGGAAGAGTTTCAGAGTTTTTATTAGTCTAGCCAGGCATTTGACCGCCATCTGACCTAAGGGGCTATTGGCTACTCAGTTGGCAACTGAATTTGACACTAGATAATTCTACACTACGTCATCTACGTTGGCCACTGGCAATAGCGTCTACCAATTTAGAGTAGTGTACTATATTTCATGTCTAATTCAGTTGTCCACTGTGGTAAGTAACAATGCGGTCGAAAATGGAGCATGCCTGTCTAGGAACAGCCTATTCACTCTAGCCTTGAAGGCGTCCAGATTATAGAGACAAATTTTAGTGGTTGCTACTAATTAGCACGTTTGATAAACTAATACTCAGGTGGGGCTTGCGCTAGACCAAACTATAGCGTACCTAACTAACTTGTACATGTCAAAGATCGTGATGTAAACTCGTTGATATCTTGTGTTGTTCATATTCGAATGTAGAAAATTTTTCGTGTAGTCTTCGTTTAGGCGTACCTGTAATTGAGAGAAAAACAATAAGACAACATGTAAAACTACACTCTGTGAATCAAATCAAGTACGTCGTTGACAACTTGACAAAAAAAGGAACAATCGACAAACAAAAGAATTTGCTACTGGGAAAATTAAATAATTGAAAATATAAAATCAAGTACGTCATTGACAACAGATTTTCTATTGGGAAAATGAAGTAATTGAAAATATTTTAATTTAAATGAGTGGTCCTTTTGCTATTTGATCTATGGAAGGCAGTTAGCAATCTACACTCTAAAAATAACAATAACTAATTTATATATTTTCTAAATTCCTTAAATATTTACTACATGACAGCATGCATATATTAGTTAATTATTTACAAAAATGAACTTACCTAAGTTCTACATGACTTGATTATACTCGTTACAATGTAAGAGAACTAGTTAAATAGGTGAGTATGGTTAAGTACATAGTTAGGTATTTCTACAAGTCAGATTTCAGCAATTTAGGAGTTTAATTGAAGAAAACAACATTGATTACACACTTCCTTTATTGGATATTTATAAATGTAGTATCGAATTGAAGAAAGGCACTAAATAAATATTCCTCATACAGTTTATAATTTAAGTGCCTTGCCATTTTACATGAGCACATCGCTTTTGGCACTTTTATCTTAGACAGATATAAAACCATTGAAGATAAAGTGCAACTCTATTATTATAAAAAATACGATTGATTAAATTTCAAAATTATTTTCTATCATGAACGACAGATTAGTAATTTCCAATTTCCATCACTCAGTATACTGTAGAAGTAGGTACTGATTTATATCTAACATCTAGATAAATTCCGAGAATTATATTATTACAATTTTCTGTATCACAAGTGAATTATATAAAAATAGGTAAAGAGATTCATTTGTTCAAGCGAAAAATCCTCAATAAATATTGTTCAATATACTTCCTAAATCTAACAACACTCGTAAAAAGTTAAAGTATTAATATTAGTACCAAAGATGAGATTTCGTAAGTGAGAAATAGAGTATCAAACCCCTATGAAAGTTTTAGACGTAATATTTACGACAGTTAATGCTTCTAGAGTAGAAAAGAAAGTGTTCTGAATTCCGCCTGCAGAAGTCGGTGGGTACTATGTATCGAGTATTGAGAAACGGCTACCCCTACCTCCCAGTTCGTTCTTAATAAGGAGGTATTCGAAAAATCATCCATACATCATTGAACGACACGTGATACTCGTAGAACAGCTGTATAGCAATTTGGAAGAGTTTTGTAGTTTGTCATTTGGCATTATTATTTAAAAACCTATTCCTGGAATATAGATCGATAATTGTGGGTACATTCCTATAAAAGATTCAGACGCGTGATTCAGAACACTTTCCACCATACTAAATAAGGAATGCAGATGAGTCACAATAGTTTAGTATCGTATTTTATGTGCCGGCAGTGTATAGCAACAATGGATGGCTCACACAAGGTCGTCGGGTACATAACACCAGTTCTTACGTACCTACCGGACTGGCGTTGGACAAATCCCGTTTAGTCGCCTTAGTACCTCCCGTATCTGTTCAACAATGGCAATATTACATGTGTGTACCATGGCAAATAGTATTGGCAGTTTTGGCAGCGTCTGAAGCGGTACCGCTGTGAACCGATCAAGTTTCGCTACAAATTCGCCCTCACGCGAACTCGTAGTACAATCACCGCCCAGCGCTTGAATTTAAATTAGTTAGGCGCTTTGTATCGACACAATACAGTAGCTACACATTAATCATTATAATTATCAAGTAAAATGTTAATCGAAGCTTCTCGAAAAATGAACACATTTGCAAAATGTAGCCTCTCCATTGCATTTGTGGAGGGTTCAAAAAAGCGTAAACACCGTTTACTGTTTCAAGTTAACACTTAGACAATCTCGGTTTTGCGAAACTTAAGACGCTACCACCACTAACTTTAAACCCAGTCTTTGAAAGCCCATTATACAATGTTGCATCAATTAGGCGCATCTATGTAATATGTATCTAAAAATAAACTTACACGTTAAATCTTATTTATTGAACTTTAAAATAAGTCCCAAATATTAAATTAATTAAAGTGATGTTATAACCAGAAAAATGTTGAACCCTTTATCTCGTGGTAGCAATGGTTTGAACTCTGCTTATTCAATTTGGACATGTTGTCCTAATAACAGTTAAAAAATAGTTATAAGATGTATGTCGTAACCCTACGTTTAAAAACCGCACAAAATGTTAGTAAAGCTACACCCAGAATACAGAAGCGTTATAATTTTGTTATGGCGGGAGATTCCTCCTTTAAGCCTAGTTTTGGTATTGTTGTGTGGCGGAATACCGAACGACTACTCTTTAAACTCTACGAGCTTTATCGAGAAAGAGATTCCCTTGGTAGTTCATCATGTACACCACACATCAAGCCCAAATATTAAGAAAATACACAAATAGCTATTTATGCTGGAAAAACTTTAGCCCAGCTCGATTTCAGTATTTACCGAGGCCATTAATTTATGAGAATTCCCAGCAAAAATAACTAGTTAACAATATTCATTCACCACGACAATATTTAACACGAAATAGAATTACAGAAGCTGTATTTAATACTTACATTATTTTTAAGACACGTACATTTGAATCAGAAATACATACTTTCAAACCCCACTTGACGAAACACTGATCAATTTAAATTATTAGAAAGGACAACCGTAAGCGCTTATTTTAATAACAATTGAGCTCTGAACATTAAAAAGAACCTTTCTCTCATATCTTAGGTGGTGGAAACAATCAAGTGGGATTCGAAGACACTGCCCCGAATGAGATTTTTATAGCCATGCAGTGGACACAGGCTGCGGAACCAAAAATGCAGTGTCGTACACCAGGGGTAATAGTATCTAGAATATTCAGTATTGTGACCTTCTGTCCATGTTTCGTATGGAGTTGGCGAGGCACAGCGCGAACAAGGCTCCGACGACCTGTGAAAACAAAAAGATTGGAAAGTTAGCTACTTCATGGATGAGAACATTCTAAGTTTGATTAGAAAATGCACGAGGGTCTCGGAAGTTAAGTTTAAAAAACGGGCTGTCACCTATGAAGCCTCTTTGGAACCTCTTTCATCGAACTTTACGAAGGTATTTTTAGACTGTGAGAGTGCTGTAGGTTATCCTCCATAAGAAAAAATCCACTTTTTACCAATAGTAGAGGTTTGGGAGACCCACAAAAAGTTGGTTTGACCGTGGACAATATGGCACAAAAAGAATGTTTTTATTAGTAACCCAATCTTCCGAATTTTCGTAGGATTCGTCTTCTAATTCGAATTCTATAGACTTATAGGGGCAGAGGGCGGGAAGCGACTTTGTTTTATACTATGGTATGTATAGATACCATAGTATCTCCAACCCGCCTGCCAAGCGTGGAGATTATGGCAATAACCTCCCCTTTTGTGGGAGAGGCCCTAAGTCCTGCAGTGGACTGTTACGGGCTGTGATGATGATGATGATGTATAGATAACTATAGCTTGATATCCTGGGTGAAGGTAATTTTTACCCAGGGTATATGTTATTTAAAATTATAACATGAATGCTATAAAACCCTTATAACAAATGCTTTAGGATTATATAATTATTAGGGTGCTCATGCCCTTATGCCCTTGTATACCTCAAAGGTTGGCACTGCACCCGCTCTTCCCTCAGGTTGCTCCTGTCCTGAACGTCGGTGCCCGCTTTCATCAGGTGGATTGCAGTGGTACCGTCTACCTCCGATTGTACGCCGCCATTTTTAAATCGCAGCAAGAGCTCTGGTTTGCTCTGCGATTGGTCCACACTCAATTGCACCAAAATGGCGGCGTGCTATCGGAGATACTGGACCGTCTGACCTGTGTTCCAAGTAATCCAACTCACCTCAACACAAGCGACACCGATGGCCACACCAGCTATAGCCTTGCTGAAGACGCGGATCAGCTCGCCGATGCGAGGACTGCAGCCCCCGTTGGCGTCGATGATCACACATGAGCCGACCACGTTGGAGACCACACTATTTTTGGTGCAGCATGACTGGGGCAGCACCGCACTGACGTAGTCACCAGGGCCATTCTTGCCGCAACATTGGAACTGTGGACGGGATAAGGTCAGTTACACGATATGGAGGATGGAGGACATAGCCTATCAGAGCTACGAAGGTCTTATTGGAAAGTATGGAATGTTAACTACCTTGGGTTTCGTTTCTTGGTCTGTACGTATCGGTGTTAAACGTAATAGTACACTCATCATCATCTTTGCGTCAATATTCCGGTTGTGCTCTCGCACGCGAGGGCCTGGGGTCCGTCAACCATCTGACCTCCGTGACCCTGGTAACGACTGGAACTACTTCGAACCGATACGTCTCGCTTTCGAGTCTTAACCATAAGGCCACCGAGGTACACTAGTCGCTGGTAAATACTTGCACATGGGCTAGTTTTTAATTCGTATTTACTCAGATGCGTATAGAGGACACTCAACGAAGCCGAACTACACAGGAAAATCGTAATTTTTAAGGGCTTCTTTTATACTAACAGAATATGAAAGGGCCGTAACTAAAACGCAATTATAATCGTTTATAAAACAAAAGAGTTAGAAGGTTATAGTCGGTGCCCATCCAGGTGAAATCTCCGGGCTTGATAGAATCTTACCACCAGTATTATTAACAAAAGCCTCGGCCAAAATAAGAGGCCCTTTTTTATTGTTAGGGTGCGTTCACGTGAGTGCACGTCTTCAATTGTTTCGTACGATAAACGCGCATTCGCGAGATTTGGACGCACCTTTATATTTTAAGGTATCCAACTTGTAAGCGAGAGGTACCGGGTTCGAATCCCACGGCGGCCATGTACCAATGTAATACCATGTACCATTACTCTTTTCTGAGTTAAGTACATTAGTTGAATGCTCACCGATGCTCCTACGGTGAGGGAAAACGTAATGAAACCTGCACATTCAGGCGACTGAATGTGTAACCATGATCCAATCTGGTCAAGTTGCCCTGGTAGCAAGGTCTCGGAGGTCAGATGGTAGTCGTTCCACTGCAATTATCTGATCTGCCAAATCCTGGATCTTGGTCAAGGCGGACCCCGGGCCGGAAATTAACGCCAAGATCTTTATTTTTTATTTGATCTTAAGGTTTGTATAAGATTTCTAGCTTACCTGAGTCTGGATATCATTGTAGACACGTTCCGAGAACACTCGCTCCTGGTCGTTAACGCTCCTACGCTGATCAAATATCTTCTCCGAGGACTCTACGAAGAACTTCTCAATGTTCTGCGAGTAGGTGAACATCAGCACCGCCATCACCACTTGCAGGATGATTATCACCAGCAGGAAGATGGCGTACTGGAAACGGTAAAAGCAGATATTGTAATATACAGCTAGAATTAATCATATAGCTAGGTAGAACTAGTCAAGTTATTCGTTGAATTACTAGAAATGTTATAAACAGTTTGGATGTATACAGTAGGTCCAAATTCGATGGCAGGAAGCTAGACTTGTTTTGTATTTAGATACACGGTTTAATTTCTCTATTGGTGTTTAGTGCTAACAATAAAGAATGACATTTCTATACGTGTAAACAGGTGAATTTGTAAGTTAAAAAATGAAATAATTTATTATCGATAACAGCTGCTCTGAGACACCACTTTCAATAAATGTGGAGTTAGGAAGAGACGAGATAGAAAGATGTCACGTTTGAAAGGACACGAAAATGACTCAGTCGTCAGGAGGGGATTTTGATCCCTGTATTTTACGAACTTCATTTACATATTGGTAATATATAACCTATTTATAAAAAAAAATAATGCAGTCTGGTCTAAAGATCGAGGGAATCAGTAACAGTGGGTACACAAACGCAGCTTATAGGGTGTGGGTGTGTGACCGTGGTTCCGTCACGGTTGGTCAAGCCAAGGTGCGCCGGCGCCGAACGAAAGCCCCTTTCGAGTAGAGAGCGGCCCTCTGTGTGAACACTTTGAACTAATCGAAATGCTAGTATTGCGAAGTGATTGTAGGCTTTGCGGATGATGGATTTCCCTTTATGGTGTTCTATGTGTTTGGCGAAACGTTTGTGTGGCAGCGTGATTGTTTATGCCAGACGTTTATGGGTTAGAGGGAGTAATAAAATTTTGCCCATAGTGTTCGAAATTCCAACCAAATTAATTCAGAATTGTATGGGATTTGAGTTACTTTTACTTGAAATGGCGAACAAGAACGAAGGACGAATTATTTAAGTATAGAATAGATAGAGGAACGAATTTGACAGCGCCCTTTTCTTAAATGTGGAAGGTTCGCCCAAGTCTTCGATTATTTTGAGCGAAGCGAATTTTTTCTTCTATGGCCAATGTCGTTAATTTATGTTTCATTGTGCAAGAAAAATGGAAAAACAAGCCATATTTAAGCTGATATTACGTGTCTGTAATTACCACAGAGCAGAAAAAATATTTGCCACTCTAAGCTAACTTTCCAATCTCTTTGATAATTACACTGCCTTTATCATTTAAACCGGGACACAAAACGCAAGCAGTAACAGAAATAGATAAGGCGACTCCATCCAGACCAATTCTGGCTTGACAAAGCCTTTCTACTAAATCTGGGGAAAGATAAGATAAAATGTAAAATGGCATTACCAACGCATTGCAATGAACCCTGGTTAAGTTTTACTTTCTACGGCTACGTTGTTAGGAAGACTGTCGCCTCCATAATATGCTTTTAGACTTTAGTTGCTACTACCCGTTCCACTGGCGACTAACGTCTTATGTCTAGACCAGCTAGGACACGCCTGGAGATTACGACAACTTATGAGATGACGATTATGAGATTATGATAAAACCCTCTATAAGTGAGGAAGAGGCTCATTTCCACGGTCCACCCTAATGCGGACTGATGATGGAGTCATCAGTCATATCAATATCAGCCACAAAATAGAGAAACGGGCGGGTTTGACATTGTGTATCAGCTGAGACGACCCCTACTGGGAGATTACAAGGGTCGGTCCTTGCCGTCTGCTTCCAGCTGATACGTGAAACTTTTTCCAGGATGTTACTTTATTTAGGTATTAACTCACCGTGACGACCATGCAGTGGCTCTCCCTGATCGCGCCGCAGCACCCGAAGAAGGCGATCACGAACATGATCGAGCCGATCACGATGGCGAACCACGGCGCAACGGAGACGCCGGCGTTGACCAGGGACTTGGTGATCACCGTGAAGTCCAGCATCACCGCCACGCCGAGCCCGACCAGCGCAAGGCCGAGGAGCTGGAAAGGTATTGGTTCAGATTAGTCTTACTGTAGTTTGTAGTAAGAAACATCTTGATGAAACCTGTTTCATCTTAGGCGAGTGAATGTGTAGCAGTGATTTTTTTATTTTTTTATTTCAAATAAGTTTACATATACAGGTCATGCCTAATTAAAGTAAACAAAATAACCAGACGCGGACCCAAGCCCCTTACGTGCCGCGCGGGGGCGCAACCGGGACATAACGCCAAGATGATGATGATGAAAATAAACAGTAAAACTAAAAAATTAACAAAATATAAAACAAAACGAAGAAAATCAAATAAACAACATAGGTACATAATTTAGATGCGTGACACTTCTGCGAAATGTTGGGTTTTCCGCATAATATCAATGCAATCTAGTCAGGTTCCCCTGCTAACAGGTTCACGGAAGTCAGATGGCAGTCCTTCACTGTAATTACCTGATCTGCCAAATCCTGGATCATGGTCAAGGCGGACCTCGTGCCCTCGCGCGCCAAGATGATTATTTTTATACCTTAGTAGGAGTCATGCGGTCAAAGACTTAGCAGACAATGTCTAGTTTCAGTCCTACAATAATTGAATTACATTAGTCACGGGACTGAAATAAGTTGCTTTTGAGGCTGGGGCTGTAGAATGAAGTGCTGTAGTACTGGTAAACAATAAAGGCGGTAAATAATGAACACTGGCTAGTTCGGCTTCGTTGAGCTTTGCCTCGCACATCAATATCATCATCGGCCTAGCCTAGTGGACTACCACTAGTCATAGACCTCCCCCTAAGAGCGCTAAATGCCAATGCATTCACCCAGTTCTCGTCTTACCGCATCCAGCATCTACCTGCAGGCCGCCCTCAAATCTGACAATCACTCCATCTGGCCGGTAGGTGTCCTAGAGTCTAGGTCACCGCGACTCGTCTTGCGTAGTCTAAAACCTAGACTAGTGAAGCCGAATCTAGCCGAGGTGCATTTACTCGCTGACTAATGTACTGTACTGTAACTAATGTCTTATTTACTGATGAAATCTGTATGCAGCAAAGTCGGAGGCTTATATGAGCTCTCACACGATGGAATAATTACGGCAATTGGGAAACACCTAAGTAAACTAAAACGCTTGTTTGGCCCACATCCACTTTATAAAAGTGACGCAAATTTTTTTTTATTAACTGCTACAACAACTCGTTGTATAATTGCTGTTCACCCATTAAATAATAATGAAGTTCTCACGTAATATGCTGGCTGGATGTAACCTTCAAAGAGTCACTAGTCAGCCCAGAGTGTCAAACATTTTTATACTGTAAAGGTTCGATAAGTTCTGAAGTCAGTATTCGTTCGTCGTGGTATAATTTACATTTGATCACTTTAGTAAGCTATTTTAATTGCATAGAGCGAACCGTAGAGGTAGGTTTCAAACATAAAATTCCGCGCCGATGATAACAAACCTATGTTTAAACTGTGACGTGCCTCACGTGTCATCTCATTATACTTACGTTTTTATTACAATAGGTACACACTTCCGTTAATAAAACTGTTTTATTATTAGAGTTGTTTGGTGCGACGAATTATTTCGCCATAGAAAACAGAGTGGTATCGCCAGTTTCGCCCAGAAATACGGTTTTACAAGCGAGGTATTTCCGTCACGTATGACCTGAATACGTTTAGAAATTGAGTCTTTGAGCGTTTAATACTGGCCGGTGGACAAGCCGCTAGGAAGAGGAAAAAAATAGAGGTGTTAAGTTTAGCACAGAGCGTGGAGTGGGCGGGCTTTCGGCCGTTACGGCGTTGAAAGGCCTGTGTTTACTTTAATATTAGCACGTGCTATTGGTATTTCCAAGGCGTCAATGGAGACGTCCAAACTGAGCGACCTGTTGCTTCATTCCGCCATATTTCAATGAGCTTAGCAGGAATTTACTGTTGACTTGTGTTGACAGTCCAATAAGTCAGCTGCGTCTTTTACAGGGACTCTCGTGTAAAAGCTTTGAAAAGACGCATCCCGTCCACTAGCCTCGCACAAAATTTACGACTTGCAATGTTATGAAAATACGATCATTACTTCACACAACAATTAGTACCAACTTTACACGGTAGGCATGTTTATTTGTCCTCAATCCAGCATTATTTCACTTATTGCATTCGCGTCGGGTTCAATCAGTCTGTTACATAACAACCGAGTAAACACGGCGAACACAATGCTCTCACACACCTCACGTTGCTTATTATTACATCCCGGAGGTGATCCGTTGCAAAGTGACAGCTCGGTTGCGGTGCGCGGCCCCTGCTCGGCACCCGGTAAAAAATATACAAACTTTTTGCGCGCTGTGCTATGGCGCTCTGGCGCGACTGGCTGACTGTATTCCCACCTTTTTTTATCACGAATGTGATGCATTCGGTAAGATCTAAATTTAAATGCGTCCAGTGCAAAGGTCCAGTAATTACGTCATGAGTAATGGCGTCAATAAATTACCTTTCAGACAAAGATATTGGACGAAAAGGATAACATCAAAGAAATTATAATGACTACTGAGTCATCATCATCTTGGCGTCACGTCCCGGTTGCAACCCCGTGCTGCACGCGATAGCCCAGGGTCCGCCTAATAATGACTACTGAGTAATACAAGATAACTGACTAAGTTCTGGTACTAGGTTTTTTGCATATTTACGCACATGACCTTTGACAGCATGTAATGATAAAATTATTATATATTCTTTATTGTACATGAATCATTTTACAGAGTTAAAATAGATAGAAATAAAATACGCGAACTGAGATCAGAAATCGTCGTTAACTGTAAGTTAGTCCGACTGGTAGGTACCTATTTCGACAAAGCTTTGCAATTATTATCAATTAATGGTTATGTGTATATACTATATCAATCTGGGTATGTCCCACAAGAGAAGTACTAAGAAGTCAAAAAAGTTGCCTTTGGCAATGGCTACCTTAAAAACTCTATATAAACTCAAACCTTCAGATTTTATTGTCTACGGTACCTATTGTTAGTATTGTTAGATATTATTGAGAAAGATGCATCGCTGCTCAAATACAGAGGTCCAATTCACGAGCATCAATTTATTATTCAACAAGTGCATTTTGATGTACAATATACATTCCATAGTCACTTCAAGCGTTCGGTCTGGTTCAACAAAATAGCTCTCATCGACGCCGCAATGTAAAGCTTCAAGGCGGTTTATCAACATGTTTACGACGACTTATATTTATAGGTCAATGGATTTTATATTACTCCGGATAACACTCCACGTTATAATTGGTCGCGGAAATTCTGGTGATCTCATGCTCAGGGCTTTCGCCATCGGGTCGGCCTGCTCTGTTTATCAGCAGATGTGTGGGTTTGTTGCAGGCATGCGGACGGACCAGTGTCCAGATGCCGCAAGATGCCTCCTAAAGAGACACTGGTGTGTCTTGCCTGGATATAAATGCCTTGTTTATATAGGTATAATATACATATTACATTATAAAAACCCCGCTTATGGTTTCACCTTATGATTTTCGCTATCCTATCCTAGGACATCGATATTCTGTGCCTAGGACTTAATCCAAGATACGTACAATACACTAAACATTTATTTCTTTCATTTTTATTTTGGACAGACAGGGCTACAGGCAGTCATTCGCTTGAGGCAAATCTGCAAAAGTTTGCACTCCCACCTTTCGACATTCAAATAGATGGATATGATAACCTTATGCTTGTTTGTATGTATGTATGTATGCGTCAGACGTCTACCAACTAAACGGTCCCCGAGTTACGTAATGAGCACGACAGCCCAATGGCTATCGGGGTCGACTGATGAATGTTCGTCTGTCTGTACGTCACTACGCAGTTTGCTTTCACTTCTATGCGCGTAGGCATTGTTTTGCAGATTTTATTAGTACATACTTAGTGTTTACAAGCTTACGGGAAAAGTGTCTATCTGAGACGAGAAAGTGTAGGCTGGCTGTCGGTTTACTTAAGTTCTCGCGGCTAACGTCGCCCACGATTTAGATAAAAATTTGTATGAAAGTGCCTAGCTTGGAGCACGTGGAAACGTTCTGGAAAATCAGTGCGGACTCCCGGGCAAAAGCTGCAGGTACCTAGTACCATCATCATCGTCCTAGCGCTTATCCCGGCCTCTGCCAGAGTCCACTCATTCTCCGCCACTTCTCCCAGTCTTCGGCATCCTCGCGTCGTAGGCCCTAGTATACTTATAAGCACAGCCATATACCCTCTTGTTCTGTCTCATCTGGGCAGGCAGAGACGCGATTATTTATTTCCTGTCCCAAAGAAGCGGCTTTCAGAAACGTGTTAAACGCACCACGGCTGAATGTTTACAGGCGACCTAAAAATAGATGGAAATTGAGCGAAGTGGGCCAGACCGCTGTTGGCGAAACGGTTAACTAAACTGTTTGGGAAAGCAGTGTTTGTTTGCCTGTTTAGGACCCAATTTGCATGGGTTTGTAAAGTAAAAACATGTTATTTAAACTTAAAAATATTAATACGTAGCTTGCTACGTAGGCTTGCGTTGGAGCGAGATAAAGGAAGCTTGATTCGGGTGCTGTGCTGTGCTGTGTGTACTGGAAAGAACTGTTTCTAAATATATTAATTCCAATTTGGACTGGAAAGATGGAAATTGGTTTTTTTATGTCTAGTCACGCCTAATAAAACTAATGACCGTGCTAATGACAGAAAGTAGAACCTAATCTCTACTATAGATAATATTCTAAAGAATAAAGTGTTGGTAGTTGTATGTTGGGGGTTTGGGATATGTATGTAATCTCGAAACTACTACACCGATTCTGAAACTTATTACACTAAGCTACATTTTGGCGAGTGTCAGCGCCTAAAGTAGGTACAGCTACTTTTGATGCCAATAAAAAATATAATTCCGCGGAATATTTTTACAGAGATCCGAACTGCGCGCGGCAGAGAACGAAGCACAGTGAGTAGTTACAGGATTAAGCTGATATGAGACTCGGAAACAGTCACGCAAGCAAAGATGTTCGGCGGCAAAAATACGTGTGTCGATAACCATCTACCGACCATTATTTGCTAAAAATCTTCACAGAGGACTGTTTATTAGGATTAAACTCAAAGCTCTCAGCTTGTCTGGCGCCATGCTAATAATATCTAGTCTTATGACTGTACACCTAACTACCGATAATACTAATAACTAGGCACTAGTATAGTTATAGAAGTATTTTATTAGGCATTAGTTTTATGTTTTTGTTGCACTGGACTGCATTACTGCATTTGTTGCATTACTCCGTGTTTGAAACAGATCGCGGCATGTTTTTCTTCTATATCTATACATAAAGTAACCCCTCCTAAACCACACTACGGATTTTAATGCGGTTTTCGCCATCGGTTAGAGATATTTTTCCTAAAGGTTTATATGTATAGTTATTTACAATATACATGTATATTATAGCAAATAACCCCGAAAAACACTTTGTGAAGCCGGGACAGGTGGCTAGTATAAAATAAAACAGGAATAGGTGTTCTTTTACGACTTTGGCATCATGGAAAAAAAACGATTCTCTTTCCATGCTTGGCACAAAAAATTGCTTCTCTCTCACGCGGCTGTAGATTGTTGAATTCATTGCCACATACCGTAATTTCGCTCGATACTTTAAAAAGCGAGAAGCTATAACAGAGTAATATTCCATAAGTTATAGTTTCCATTTGTAATCCATAATGTAGGTGTTTATTGCCCCGCCATTAGGTATGTAATCTACGAGGAACTACTTAGATATTTTGTCGATATTTATCGACAGACATCCAGTCTACAGACAAGTACATTATATTCTCATTATAAGTGATTAATGTATAATTCTGGTTAATTAAAAGATGATTAACAGTGTCATGACTAATTAATTATTCTGGTGATAGGTACCTATAAGAGGAAAATGAAACAAATTAGCCTTTATACTATGATACCTACAATTGATGTATGGCTATTTCCAGATGTCTGTCCAAGCAACTTCACAATGTTCATCATTTATTAGTTTTTTTAATAACTTAGGTATACAATTCCTATAGAATCAAACTAAAAACTCTTAAATAATAAATTATTATGAAACGAATTGGAAAGTTTGGAAGGTTGTATTTTAGTTGTTTAAATAATTTACTGAACTGATCAATCAAGTACAGCAACCTTGGACATTGTACATTTTGAATAGGTAGTACGGGTTCCCAAAGTAGGTCCCAAAGAAAGAATTTTTAAAAATTCCCACGGGATTGGCTTCATCCCTCCGTTTCGCCTTTACCCAAGGGTAGGCAGAGACCACATCGTTCCTATTGTTACAGTCCTGACAAATCTCTCTCTTCTTCTACATTCATCAACTTCTCATACATGCTCGTCGGTGGTTCTCTAGGTCTTGACAGATGTACTCCCTTTAATACTACTTTTCACGTTTTTAAGTCGGTAAAAATCACAAAGAAACTCCGAAAGCTAGCCCCCAAATAAGCTGACCCAGTACCCACGGGTTTAGCAGTTAATAATAGGTCTCACAGTCGCTCCGGTATCTAAGTGGGGATAAATTATTATCTCCATCCGCCTATGGCCGGGACGAGCTATCGCGCAGCCATATGAGAAGGTCAGGTCACCCCTGGTGTTACGTACCCATACATTTACACCAATCCACACACATACACGAGCGGCGTAGAAACACGTACATTCGTATGTACGTGTTTCTACAAAAACAGTCGAATGACTGTTTTTGTAGAAAGAGGTGTGTCGGACCGTTTATGCACAGCATCCGAACCGTCAACTTCAAGTTAGCGTTACAATGACGGCACCTAGGACGTAGGTAGGTACCTAATTACGTACGAAACACTTTATCTAAATACCTTCAAAATATCGAACTATCATTTGTTTCGTTTTCTTGTCAAGTGGCAGCTTAAACTTGACAAACTATAGAACTCTTGAAGTTTTATCTAGCGTGATAGGCTGTTCCAACTGCTGACAGGCATGCTTCATCTTCGGCCGCATCGTCACATAAACTCACATAACACTAGGTGAGAAGTCGGTTAAATGCCTGGCTAGTCTTATGAAAAATAAATCTTGGACAGAACTTAGAATACCAACTTAGATGTGTAGTGCGTTCGCAGTCCGACTTGGTCGGTCTTAGCTCCGGTATCTATGTACCACAAATAAATAAATAAATGATGGATTGATTGATAGCTACAGTGCGTAAATCGCTCTCAGGACCGTAGCAAGTGGAACTGCGGCCCCTGCCTATAGGCGGGGAAGTTGAATATAACTTTTTATCGCATTTGTGGCCACCAATACGTTTACCACTAACCCTCATGACTGACCAAAACCTGTTTTTTGCTATATTATTTGCGGTTTACTTTTTTGCCATTTTTATGACCACAATTTTATGACCGAAACCGGTCAAGAGATTTACTTTTGAAATGAACAAGCAAGACACATTCTTTGAGACACACTTGCATAGAGGTTATTAAAGGAGGATATTAAGTGACCTCACCGATCACAAACATCGAGCTAGGTGGGAAAGTCTAGGTAGAATGAATGAGTAAAATATAAAATCTATATTTTTAACAATAACTGCGCCTTAATTGGACTACACCATCACAGAAATTCCAAGTGTCAACTAGGGTTGTGACATATATTACGTCTAACGCCAAATGCGATTGCTAACTATAATGTTGGACCATGTCCTAGATTACCTACCTAACAGTACCTACATAATAAACATGATTCAGAAATTAATTTGACAGTTCATAGTCAGTGTGAGAGTTCAGAATGCATTCGTCCATGCATTCTCTGCAAGAATGACGTCACCGTTGGGAGTTAAGCATCGAACGCCTGAGTCATTAAGACAATGAACGCTAATTGACAAAATTACATGTGCAATTGACCTTTAGGTGGCTCTTAATCAAAATTGAGTTTCCTGTTATGCTGGGAACTTATTTCGGTCGCTGGTTGCTTACTAATTTTGCTTCTCAATCCAGAAATACTTAATAAATATATCGGGGTCCATGACCCAATAAGCGATGGATTGACATCGCTGAGCCGAAGACCGGGCGAAGTGAAGAAGAATGAGCAGGAAAGCGGACCCTGGCAGAGGCCGGGATAAACGCTGAGACGATGATGATGATGATGATGACGCCTTTTCTGTGTCGCAATAAAGTGAAAGCTCTTTATTGCGACACAGAAAACCTAACCACGAAGTATTTGTTTGTGACGTGAACGTTATCACAGAAGAATACAATACAACAGACTAATGTCTCATGTACAGTTTTGACAGTTCTTAAAGAGTACGAGAAGTGTGCAAAGTCAAACACCTTGCGCCCCTTGCACACTATCGCAAACGTAACAATACCAGTTTTAAACGTGACTACGTATGTTTTAGAAGTAACGGCTACAGCGATAAGGCGATGTGCTACTTGCGCATTTTGTCCTGAATTTCTTAAGGCGTGGTGTGCGCGGCAGCATTGTAAGCGAGTGGGGTTCGAATCCGGAATCTGGTACTAATTTGGTTTTCCTTTAAGTAATTACACGTTAAGCCGGTTATAAGTAATTTCATTAAGCAGTTCTTATTACCGATTGTCGGCGGATTTATGGAGGAGGCTCAGGCCCAGCAGTAGATGGACTATATGGATGATTAATAAACAAATATGAATCGAATGTTCTTGGTGTGGTGTAATGTTTCTATGAGCATGGCATTTTATTCTTGGAATTTACCTGGATGAGTTACCATTCTATTTGTACCTCTTAGTGACAACAGTTAGCTTGTATAAGGACTGGCTGGCATTACAAATATGTAATGATCACTGTCACAATGAATCTGATGATTTTTTGCCTCTTAAACTTGGTTTGTTAGTTATCAGTCATCGCTTTCCATCACGTGTTTTCTTGGACTTTCGTTACGACTGTTGTATAATAATGACAAATTGAATTAAACTATAACACCAGTAATACTTAACGCAAACTATGCTAAAACAATAGATAAAATACCGCCGTATGCATGATTCAGTGCGATTGTGTTGCTTTCCCCAGCATTCATTCAAATCATTCAACATATGTCATACTGTCGTACCTTGAAATGTATAAATCACACACTTCGCAAAATTTATCAACTTACAATTCATTTCGATTTAGGTAATGCGGTTGTTATTTTCCGTATGATAATGTCGAAAACGATCATTAAGTTGTTAATTAAGCTCTGGTTTTCATTAAAACACAATCAAATGTAATAAAATACGTACCTTAGCACATAAAATATCGATGTTTTAATAAAATGTAGAAGAATGAACTTACGTAGTTTTGGTCAAGAGGGAAAAGATTTGATTGTTTGTTTATTTGTATTGGATAACCTCAAAAACTACTTAACATATTTTTTAAATTCTTTCACTAAAAGAATGCTATATTCAACATCACAGCCCATAACAATCCACTGCAAGACTTAAAGCCTCTCCAACGAAAGAGGAGGTTATTGCCATAGTCTCCACGCTTGGCAAGCGGGTTGGAGATCGCAGTGTTATAAATATAACAATGGAAAACGCTGCTGCCTATTTTCCAGCCTACGAAACTTTAGATCTAGATAGTTTGCCTCTAAAACATGTGTCGCCTTTTACGACACCCACGAGTTTAAGGTATAAAAAAAGCTTCATGCTTGAAAAATTGTTAACAGAAGCCCGAACTGCGCGCGGGTGAAAGCTGCTGAGAACGGCTAGTACTTAATAAAAGCATAACACCTTTATCTACAGAGCTATTTAGCAATGCAATAACACAGTAATCCAACAGTGGTACTCTGTGGTTCGCTACGATACGAGTCTGTGACCGATATTTTACCGCGAACTCGGTCGGGTTTGCATAACTTCTTTTACATACATACATACACAATGCATGACATATGACGGACGCATGTGCATGCCACCTCGACGAGACCGAGACGGTGGCAGAAATCCTGCGCGCGCGTTTCGAAATACCTGGTAGTGCTATAAACTTATATCTGACCCGGTGACGGTGTCGCTGTTGTTCAATTTACTTGACAACAAAATGACAACTCAAGAAGGCCACGCTTAGTTCCAGTTTTGGCCGCCGAGTCGGATAAGTTTGCATTATAAGTACTGAGTATTAATATTGTGTCGAAGGAGACAAGAAATTGCAGCCAGGTTTACCATTGCGGTTTTTGTTTGACTGCGTACCAGTTTGGTCGTCTGTTACTCAGTAAGGCGACTGCAATGAGGCATTTGAATTGCCGAAATGCTTCTGCCGAAAACATTCAACGAGCAATGTTTTTGTTGTAATGCCCGAATGCTTTAATAGGTCGGCCATTTTGACGATTTTATATGGCGGGAAAATATGTCTCAGAATTTGTTGCAGTTTGTAGAACATAAAACAAAGCGGTCGTATATTTTTTATACCACAAACAACCTTGCGCCCTGTCTGATGTTATATTATCTATCAATATGGCTTCCCCACGTTAAAATATACATGATGATGACTTTCTAATAACAGTCAATCATTCTACCAAATGGGTCTGTTTTTAGTCGAGAATATCGACCGATTTCATCGTTATTTTAACAGACCATATGGGACAAGCACACCTGTTGTTACAACGTCGTAATTACACACTCCACACTTTACCATCCTGCATAAATAATATCTTCAAAGTAACAATCTAATTTGACCTCAATTGGAGTGAACTGAAATCGAAATAATTATAAAATAATGCCGAACAAAACGTCATATTGTTTGTTTCTCAGTTCAAAACTTGTTACAAGGACGGCCAGTTAATGGCGCGAAACAATTTTTTGTAAGAAGCTATAGGTAGGTATCAAGTATATAGCCATCTTTTATTTTTTACCCATTGCAGGTACCATAGAGGTACGGTTTTAGCTATTATTGTAGATATAAGTATTCGGGAAAAACACACACTTAAAAACAATAATCTACACACTCACTCGACACTTAGTAATAATCAGCATTACATAATAACTAAGAGCAACCTATTTATTAAGTTAACAAAAACATAGGTAGGTAATGCGGTTACGGTTCATGCTGTTATTTAGGTTTAAATTAATTTAAATTTGACTTGAACAATGGTTATTGGCTATTAACACAAATTTTTCGTAAGCGACACTCGGTTTTCCCGATCAGATTTAACTCGTATTATAAATAGATGGGTAAGCATAAGTGATCTAAATACATGAATCAGCACCAAGAAGCAGAACTCTCTTGTGAGCAACTGTGCAAATAATAAGGACAATTATTATGCCACGACGTCGCCGTCGTCGCAGGCGCACTGCTCGGCTGTAACTCGCTTATGTAGCTATCGTTATACACTTACTACATTTACGCTAACCCAGTGTTCTACCAGTTCTACTACGCGTTTTTAGAACCTTTCAAACGAACTGCGATACAGCATTTATCCATTAAAAGTCCGTATGCAACGCAACGCATGATAGCATGTTAAATCGTACAGTTTTTATTACCAGTTCAATGTCCTCCCCCGGTCTCAAAGGAGTTACTATTACAGGGATAATGAACGCACTGTCTGTCTGTATACCTATATGAGATTGTTATCGTCGGTCACCCACCTTTCAACAAAGTAGAGTCCTAATTGATGTTAAACGAAGTTCGCATTTCAACGCCAATAAAATCGACCAATGAACTTTTCAGGGCGCGTAAATCCAATTGTCTGACTCTGGTTTACGTTTCGTTACGCTGTAGAAATGTAGACCTACATAGCGTATGAGAAACATTTTTATAGTAGCACGCGTCATGCCATGGGAATTCACGGCCACTTTTGTAGTGTACGTCACCCAATCGCTTGTTGAAGGTGTTGCGAGCGTTTCTATTCAACTGCAAGACTTTTACTGCTAACTGCCATTTCGAATAAGAAAAGTGTGTCTACAATCTCACATTTTAAGGGTATGTTCCGGATTTCCTACCGCGTACCTTTATTGACGAGTAGCTCGATATTTCGACGCAGTTGCATGCATCATGATCACAAGAGCTCGCAGCTCTCCAGTCGGGCCCGAAACATACCCTTAAAATGTGTGATAATAACCGCGATGTTTAAAACATTATGTCTACAATCTGTATCACCTGCGAAAGAAACGATAAGCACATTCCATTTCACAGAAGGACTATTCAATGTTCGTTCAATCGACACTTCCTGCCACGGGCGGGCACAACGATCAATCAAAGTAGACGTTAATTTCATGGCTGTTGCACATTAAATTTTGCCGCAGAAGCGTCTCACCTTCTTGTAGCGAGCTTGTTACATTCTCCAGCTATTCCTGTTAGGCTACTCCTACGCTGAGAATAGCATTTCGGAAGAACAGTTACGCAAATGTGACCCGCCCATACGACGAGTCCAGGTGTCCCTCAGTTGTATTGCATAAGCAAAGCCGGGGCGACGACCTCCTGACAATGAGGGGGCGGGGCGGGGAGGGAGCCATAGACAAAGAACATGGAACTATGGTAATTCACTGTCGGCCGCTCTTTAACTTTTTCATAATCGGGATTGCACTGCGATGTATGCGTAGCGTGGTGGGTGCGAAGTTTGCGGAGACCTCCATTATTTTGATTGTTAAGAAATACGACATGCATTGTTGATGAAATACTAGACAAAAGTAAGTATAAGTACTTAAATTTTGCAGGTTTTTTGTTCTGGTGTAGACTAATTCAGCCATAATGGCAGAATCATTGGTATAATAAAACACGATTCAGCAAATTAGAAAATGTACCTACAGATTGAATTGACATTTCAAAGTGAAATAGGTAGATAGGGTTTATATATATAAAGTTATATTAAATAGATAAAATAATTACGATTGTTTATAACAAGTTTAATAAAATATACCTATCAATTAACTTTAAGCATCTATCGATATTGAGGACAGAAACAGGTTCACTTTCTAGAATTAAAAAAATAATATTCCACCAACGTTAATTTCTTGAACGGCATTCCATTATTTGTTAATTAAAAGTCACTGATAAAATAGCAATTAGGCAAGTCTAAAAATGTGAGAATTGAAAAGCGATAACATTGTATTTAGCGTTTCCAATTAACAACTCTATTTTACTTTGGTACCTAAAGGACCTATGTATACATAAGACGTTATATCCGTCAATTTCTTAACGACATACGTATAGTAAATGCACAGGAAGTTTGTTTGTTCACGAATCAGATCACGTGTTTGAAGGTATCTACTGCCCGAGTTTTATCATTCATAGCACGCCATCAGAAACTTGTTCCGTGTTCTCTGGAAACTATTAATAAACACAAAACGGGCCGTGCTAGAAATAAATTGAATCTGTAAAGCGCACTTTCATGAGTAAAGGATTGATATTACTTTCTGGCTTCCTTGCAATAATAGAAGGACGGCTCCTTCTCAGTGATTTTTGAAAATTTGACCACCATTTAGAACCATTTCTCATCCATTCGTCTGATCATATCGTTGCAAAAATCATAACATGTTGTGCAGAACACAAAACTACAAAAACTTGCGCTAGATGTATATTTTTGGGCCTCCGATGGCGACCGCGATATGTTGATGGAGAAGGAAAGTGGGCACAATAACGTAGCTTTAGTAAGTGAAGACCTAGTTTTCTACTTGGCCACGACTACTTGGAACGAGTTATCAGAGAGCTCTGCTTTTGTGTCAGGTCTTAACGCAATATAAAAAAATACGCTTGGCCAAATTCACACGGCGCCATCTAGGCCCAAAGTAAGCAAAGCTTGTGTTATGGGTGTTAGATAACTGATAAACTACTTATATATAAGTATTCTTTTTTTTAATACTACTATTTTGTTATTCTTCATATTATGTGTCATGACGAGCCTTCTATCAGATAGATCTACGAGAATCAAGCTGCAGCCACTCATTTACACGCGCCTCTACCCATACCTACTTATTCAGTTATACATCCAAAGATTCGTGTAATAGCAACGATAGTCGTATCTATTCGTATTGGACATCAATAGAAGGCAAACAACTCGAAAGTTGGGTGGTTATTTGCACAAATTCGGACGCCAATGGAAAATACTCGGGGTGCCGCCGCCCAGGCGCCGGCCTGCCGACCGTTAACTGCGGATGATTTCATTTTGGTACTTCCAATTGCTGGACTGGCATAACTAGAGATACCTATACGTTCTATGTCCCAATAGTAATTAGTTTTGGCGGTGCTTACGTCATTTCGTGCCATACGTGGTCTAGATCCGTACAAGTGCGGAATATTAGGTCGCTCGGTGACTTTTTTTTTTATTATTGTTGAGTTTAGATAAAGTCGCTTGGTATTTTTGCAGATATTTTTTATTTATGCAAAAAGTATCGAAAACCTTTTCACTCTCGGTTGTTTGGGTTCAAAACAAGATAAATTCTTTCCAAACACAATTAATTGGACCGATGTTGATCCTGTGTAGGTCTGTAATAAATAACAAGAGGGAATGTCGACAAGCGAACTTGAACAATATTTGCGCTGTGCACAACATCACAATTAAAGTGAAACTCAAAGATTGCCAAAAGCGAGGCCGCCGTATGCAACGCAACGTCCGCAGCAACATAACCAATTTGACTTGTTACAAAAAAAGACGTTTGTATTGCATTAGTCATTAAGCGGCTCCGAAACAGGTTATCAAGTAACATTCTCCAATATACACTTTAGTTGGACTGATTTCGTTTTAAATTTGCAACGGACTAATGGATTTAAATGGCCGATCTACAAATAGGTCAACCAATCTAGAGCTGAGATAATTCTGATTAATACGATTGTACAGTTTCTTGGCTGCACAACATTTTCTATACGTGTTAAACGAGTTAAGCGCCCACTTTGCATCCTATAAGCTCTAAGGACGTTAGACGATGATGTCATAGTCTCCACCTCTCGAGGCTCGAGTCAAGTCACGTGGTACCTCAGTCGTTAGGTGCCGTACGGTATGCGTATGCTCAACGGCTGCTTTGTCCTTGCCATTGGCATGTTTGTTCTTACAATTCAATCGTTTGTTTGCAAGATAATTCGCAGAATCCCGATCTATAACATCCCGTCTTCTCGTTAGGATGGGATTTCGCAATTGTAATTGGGTTACGTGGAGGTATTTAATGTTCTGTGGCTACGTGGAGATACTTGAATACTTATTATGTATCGCCAATCAAAGACGAAGGACACATTTGCATTAAGAATTGCTCAGTGACCTAAGAAGACTTAATTCAGATTGAGGTTGACGTCACAAGGATAATCGCTTCCAATAACACAACCACCGAGTCACCTCACGTCTCTTAGCATTGTTTTCCTTCGGGCACTTTCCTTAAGTGGCTTTCCTTGACACAGTTCGGCGTTTCTCAAGGAATAACTCAAGGAGAGATTTCCGAGAGCACGCCATAGCGATCAATAGGGAGTTTATGGCACCGTCAACTTCCCAAGTTTATGGGGAACCAGCCATTAACTAACACATATGATGACCTTCCCAACATGCGAACATGATCGTAAAAATAATTGTCGTAATCTGCGTAATATAATTCTTGGAGCTGTTAAACGACACATGTGAAGAGCTGTTAACACAGACCTCTTACCAATTGTGGACGATCACGCAATATCAGATGCGATGATCTGAGGCAAATTCTTGTCATGACATCATGCTTACACACCGTGACTCCTTCTGGGGCAACGTATTTACCGAGTATTTACCCAAGTTAGTCATAGAGCGTCAGGTGGAACGACCACATAGTACGCAATTAATTATTAAATAATGACACCTGTTGATGGTCGGACACCGAGGGTGGTTCGTTGGAAAGGGACTTTTCACACGCAACCTACCACGACCTAGTTCTTACGTTTGTTGTCGTAACTATATTCAGGTAGGTAGATGTGTATAGGCAACATTATTTGAGAGACAATGAAGCTAGGGAACGGTAGTTACAAGATACTTCAATTTGGCACTGGGTTTTAACCAGTTATGAGCATTTTGGCGAGTTGATCGATGGTACTCAGTTTCGGTTGTGTATTTATTCACACGCGTGCGACAGAGACAATGCTGTACGAAGTCAAGAGTCCGACTTCTGTACTGGTGTTAAAAGATAGAACGATGAATATTTTACCCGTCCCTGGGACAATAGGTAGTCGGAATGACCCTAGAACCTCATGGGAAACAGCATTAGTGCACCCGAACCAGGGCTATCGCCGTTATCGTCGCTTCTTGTATTCGAAAATAATGGAGTCAATTATTAACCGACAGCTTAGAAGTAACAGCTTATCGCAGCAATGATTGCAGTAAGGATTCGGTCAGGGTCGGTCGTCTGGCGATTCCGCTCTCAATCCGCCGACCCCTTCCCGCCATCGGGAAACCGATCCGGCGAGCGCTTTATCCTTTTATTGTGTATCTTGTAGCTATCCGCACGAGCCGCTTTAGTTCAACCTTTATAATACGTACGACTAAGGAATGAAACTCGTTATCTGCGAGTGTGTTCCTTGATCATTATAATCTAGACGCTTTCAAGGCTAGAGTGAATAGGCAGTCCCTAGACAGGCATGCTCCAACATCGGCCGCATCGTCACTTACCACGAGGCGAGATGGCGGTCAAATGTTATCACCAATGCTATTTGTTCATACATCTATTGTACTGAGTGATGTTTTCATTTATACAGCGGCCGCCTTGTATAATGTAGGTTGGTGTAGTACCTAACTTCTACTACCATGGGCGAAGGTCAACCCTAGTAACTAGGGTTGACCTTAACTTGTAACAACACGGCATCAACAGTTGATGCCGTGCTATGTTGAGCAACCTTGATTTTATTCTTCAGTACTAGGTAGGTAGTACTTATCATTTATTAAATTTGAACTTTGGTGCTTCATTTTAGTTGTTTGTAAGTAAAGGAATTTTACTTAGTTCTAGTAGGTAGGTATAATAGGTACCTAGGTACCTTTAAAGTGTTTCAATGTCTACGTGACTTCATAATTGCTCGGAAATTGGATTGTGATGCGATGTTGTGTTGTTGGCTGGATATGCACGTAGGTAAAATGCAAGGTCAGCTGTTTGCATTCTTGTGAATAATAGTTTGGTATCTCTACATGTCATGTGGGCAGATATTCACTTAGTCGGAACTGAGCGATGATACCTACCTAACCTGGCGTCATACATACAGACGAGATAATGTCATGAAAGATTTAAAGAAGCACATCTGTGTAGGTAATGACTAATGACTAGCGGAAGGTGACTTCATCTCTTTTATAATTGCAAAATTTGTCTTACAATGTTAAGTCGCAGTTACTTGAATTATTCAAGTACCTACTTTCAAAAGAAAGCATTGCATTCAATAGGTTCCAAACAATGAACGGGAGAGAATAGAAAAAGGAACGTTATTCGCACTCGCCTCGAAAACCAAACGTACCTGCGAGGACTATTCAATGATATTGAGGATCCTTGTCATTGTCCGTCTCCACAGGCAATGGCACTTCCCTACCTTGTTACTAAAAGTAAACTTCGCAGCATGGTCATAAAAACATTGCATGGTACGTGGTACGTAGTTGTAGTGACTAGATAGGCGTTAAAAGTTGATTTTAATTGTACACTGAATCGTGTAGCAGTGTTGTGGGCCACGTAGCGTAGGACAAGGCGTAACGAGCACGCAGGTTCGCCTGGGCTGGCCGGCCGCGCAGCAGCCGATTGCCGTGTCCGTAACAGACCGAAACCGGTTCCTCCCGCCCTTTCTTTCATTCCAAACTCACCGCCACTATGAGGTTGAAGAAGAACAGCACATATTTCACAAAACTCGTTCCACACCCCATTTTGAACACGCTTCTTTGTTTCGGGTCACACACAAAACTTCACTGAGTCGGCTCACTCACGAATTTGTTTACGACGCTGGCGGCGCGACACTACCTTTCTCTTACGGCGGTTCGAACGCGACTGAAGAAAAATAAATGCACCGACCAACCGAGCCTTGCCGAGATCGCGATGGCGGGCGCCCCGGCCCCCTCGACCCGCGCTCGTGAATCGTGACCCCTCATTCACCTGTGCCCATCCCGCTCTAACCACAGCGTTCCTGCGACCCACGTAACTTGTGTCTCGCTCCAACATCTCATCTCAAAGCTTTCGTTCGGTCAAGTAGATTTTGATATAGTTTTGGTTCGGTTGTATTGCTTTGCTGCTCGCGAGCGAGACGATGGGATAATGGGATTCCTGAGTTTGTTTAATCACGTATTATTAGTATTATCGTAGTTGTGTCTTTGTTTCGCCCGGCGAGGTCAAAAGCAATTAATTAGCCTTTCGGTCCTTCCTAGAACCTGGGATGCTAGGATAAATTTAAACTAACGGTCATCAACATCATCATCCTAGCAGTCTTGCTGTCTTTTCTCCTCCAGGTTAGCATTCTCGCATCGCGTCGGAGCATCTGGCCCGTTGCCTGTTACTCCAAGATTTTGGAGTTCCATAACCAAATGCAAAAACCAAAGGTCTTTCAATCGTACCTACCTATACAATGGAGGTTCCTCCACAATAGTGAAGGGTTTTGCCATCATCTCTTGGATTGGATCAATTGAAGAAACTACGGGCACCTACAGGTGGTATAGTGCTGTTCTAAATTGTTATTAGCCTTGCACTTACGATACTGGTAGATACCATATACATACTATAAGGTCCTTATGGGGAATCGTGCTACATGCTAAGTACCTACCTACCACCTTTTTACGTTACCGAACACCACAATGATAATCTTTTTAAATAATATATCTTCTTACTCGTCCATCCACAACCTTAAAAAAACATCTTGGCGTTAGTGTCCCAGTTGTGCTCGGTCGTCGGGCTCGGGGTCCTAGACCATAATCCAGGATTTGGCAAATCAGATGATTGCAGTGGAGCGACTGCCATCTGACCTCCATGACCATGCTACCAGGGGAACCGAATAATATTGAATCATGGTTACACATTCAGTCGTCTTAATGTGCTGGTATCATCACGATGTTTTCCAACACCAGAAGAGCATCGGTTAGTATTCAACTTGTGTACATAACTAATAAAAGAGTCATTAGTACCCGGTACCTCTCCCTTACGAGTGGGACACCTTAACCATTCGGCCACCGACGCTCTTCTTTTTAAATAATATACCTACCTACTTACTCGTCCATCCACCTCACTAGCTAAAATGACCTAAAACGAAGAACCAGCACCACCTAGGTACGAACGAACGTGACGGTAGAAAATTAGTTTTCCACCGCGCACCCTCGCTTTTTACATTACAATTTGCCTTATTACGGCTACTTTATGGATGTTCGTTAGCTAATAGGACATAACGTGTTAACTGAATGGCTGTTAGCTTTCAACTCAACAAAAAGTGGCCACTACTGGCTGCCTTAAACCTGGTTTACGAGACGTAGCTTAGGATTATTACACACTGGCCGCATGGCTGGCTTTATCGTCGTAGGACGGTAGACGAAGGTGTTCCTTACAAGAAAGATCTACATAAGATTTTTTTCGGTGGCATTCCTTAGCCCTTTGGGCGGCGGAATGCGCGCGCGCATTGAACGCACGTCCGGTTTCAGGAGGATAATTTTAATCTACATATATGAAGTCAGACGAGGATCTACACTTACGTACATACTATAGGACATACCTAAATAACGCAACGCCATTTCCCGTATGGGTAAGCAGTGATCACAGTTCCACTTGCTGCTGGCCAATCGCTCTCGCTTCTTCTACATTAATTAAAATGTTTAATCACACCTTCTTTCATCCAAGCACGTTCTCTTATTATATTGCTAGTGGACTCGGCGCAACTTCGTTCGCGTGACGTCACGTCATACTCCTACCCTACCCTACACCTAACCTAACCTAACCTGCACTGCATTGATACTCCTTCCACACATTCCATTCCATCTACCTACACATGATAAATGTTAGCTGTTGTTGTCGTCACCAATTTTGGTGCGGATGCAAGACTTATACTGATGGAGGTGCCCCTCCGAGGTTCTACTCTACACGTCTATCCATCGTCTTCGTACATATCCACTAGGTAACACATTGTTCCATTCCAACAATTCTTCAATCTTCAGTTTTTATTCTACAATACAAACGCCTATCTTGTAATCTCACACAACTTGCTTGACTTTCTTCTGGGTCCTTGTAACGGCTGTTCTAACGTCTTGTTGTACAAGGCAGAGGACCCAAGGAATATATGAAGGCTGGATGAAACATGCACAGTCTAATTCGTCCATTTGATATGCGAACTTACGCTGCCCCTGCAAACCTGTACAAGAAAGAGTCGCATTGTACAGGTACAGGAACATAGATAGATTCACAAGCCTTTCTATCAAGAGTGCTACAACAAAGCTGAAGTAGCAACTAATGCAAAGAATTCGTAAGCAAGTAGTACCAGTGATAAATTTTCACGTAGAACTTCCGAACTTAGAACGTAGATTCCACCTAGATGGGCAAGTAGAAGTAAGAGCAATTTGAAGTTCACTGTGATCTTAACACTTTGAAGTTGAACTAATTTGTTTTTCAATAATATTGTAAAAGATAATGGAGCAAAAAAAATTTTAAGAATAATTTTTAACCTATTTTAAAGTATTTTTAACCATTGAGCCGCATAATTTGCCTATTTTTGTTTTGTTGCAGTCTATAATGGGCATATGCATGGTGACATGAACAGTCTGTACTGTACTTTGTGTTCAGACGAGGTGTTTTGACATGACGGATTACAGAGCAGTATTTTCTGGGATTCGAATCGGATGCAGTCGTAAACACTCTTACGTGAGGAAGAACCGCTAGCATACCATGTTTACCTAACCTAACCCTGTAGCCGCCACCACCCGTTGCGCTGGGGCTGCAACCTCTACTGCTGAGGACCTCAAGCGGCGGAAATATGAAAGACTAACCCACGATTCCATATTTCAACCGTTTGGAGTCGAGACGTTGAGACCGTGGGCCCTAAAGCTAAATAATCTGGCCAGAGAATAACGAGGTAAAGCATCCAGCTTTCTGGACACAATTCCGGGGGGCAGTGTGGACGACTTTTATAAATTTTAATGCTTATGTGTAGTGCTTGTTTAGGTTGCATTTTCATCTTCTTTTTTCATTAAAAATACCTATCATGTTAGATTACCTATATTTTCAAGAATCTGCATTTTTACTCATTTATTCTTGCTGCGTCACACAGAATAATCCACAACCTGACGCATAGGAGCGATCTCAAAGGTCACTGTGCAAGTGACCGTGAGTAACACTTTACCACATCAGCGTTACCTTTTCCCTATCTAAATTGGTGCTGGTTAATACCCAATAGCATTAATTTTCCAATTAATCACGACATTTACACATCGTTAAGCGAAATTTAATCGATTTCGTGTTTGTCTGCTTTGTTTATGATTGATACATTTATCTGAGGACCTAGCTACAATGACCCATGTCGTCATTATTTATACCTACGTAATTCAGCCGGTTAAGAACGAAGTAAAAGACCGCAATATCAGATATCCATAGCAGTAGATTCATAAGTTTAGGCACAAAATATATGACCAGAAGGTCCGCTTTATAGATTAGGCCGAAATGTGGCGTACACTTTCACTTGTTTCGGTTGGTTTCGGTTAAATCTAAAGTATGATATAATAAGACCGTGAGGGTGACGTAAGCTATCCTATGTCATCAAGTGCAAGAAAAGTTCCACTTTGGATCTAACCAGATTGAATCATGGTTACACATTTAGTCGCCTGCGCAGGTTTCATCACGATGTTTTCTCTCACCGTAAGACCATCGGTTAGTATTTAACTTATTGTGCACGTCGTATCTGCGTTACTTTAGTCTAACATCACTCTTCTGCAGGCCTGCTGGAAGAAATTTCTTTTTAGATATAAGCAGCGCCTGTTGTGTCTTTTATACTGTTATATTTCTCTGTATATAATTATTATGTACAATAAACAGTTAAATAAATAATGTAGGTACATAACTCAGAAAAGAGTCATTGGTACATGGCCGCAGTGGGATTCGAACCCTGTACCTCTCGCTTACGAGTCGGATACCAACCACTCGGCCACCGACGCCGTATAACGTACTGTGTACCTGTATAAAAATGGCCGATATTTTATCTCAGACCTGTCAATGTAAAGGCAGCTTTAAAGGGAAAGTTAATGCAATAAGACTCGTACTACATGCGCACTTTCCAATATTGAAGTGAAGTGATGCCCTTTGTTGGTTTTATGCCCGTTATAGTTATGCAAGTCCGGCGTTGTGGTTGATCGATTACGACCGCGTTTAACTACAACTAATTTAGATCAAGTTTTACTGAACTTATTGGTTTCTTTTAGTCCTCGACCCTTACAAAAGTGACAACGCACTGCGGCTCGCAGTTCTGTGGTTAGGAATTCAAAACGTATGAATCACAGGTAGGTACTTACTTACAAATAGGAGACAAACAGTTACCGCTTTCCTTCAGGTGGGCTGTCTGCTCGATCGTCACTAAGCAGTACCTATCACATCATACACGTATTAACAGGCCCATATAAACGAGTAAAAATTCGTTTATTCCAATAAAATAACGAAGTCAAAAAAGAAATTCAATCTTGATTACTATGCTTATTTATAATATTGACATTTATAAATTTTTATAAGTAATTCTATTAATTAATACAATTTTGTATCACATTTTATTTATTATGTAACTTGAAATGGTAATTCATTTAATTAAGTTGATAATTGGTATGTTATTATAATTTTTATGACGTGTAATGAAAAGTTACCAATAAATGTCTATGTCTATGAAATTCATGAGAGCTGGCCACAACTATCAGGAGTTTTACAAAACTAGGATAGGTCGCCCTGATCCCTAAACTAAGTAAACTTGTATCTTAAGGATCAGAACCGTCCACCGGAGCGGCCTATTGTTAAGGTATCCGGCTCGCAAGCAAGTAGTGCCGGGTTTGAATCCCACTACCACCATGACCAATAACTCTTTTCTGAGTTATGTACATTAGTTGAAAACTAACCGATGCTTTTACGGCAAGGGTCGTGATGAAAACCTGCACATCCAGGCAACTGAATGTGTAACCTTGATCCAATCTTCGTTCGTTCCCCTGGTAGCAGGGTCACGGCGGTCAGATGGCAGTCGCTCCACTGTAATTGCCTGATCTGCCAAATCCTGGATCATGGCCAAGGCGGCCCCGGGCCAGTACAATTGATTTGTTTACATTTAAAAATGTTATTTAACAAGATAAATTATAATAGGCAGTGACAAAATAATCAGACGAGGTCGAATGGGATAAAAGTGAGTTCAATGCAAGTGCGTAGATACGTAGATAATTATGTTATTTTTACAATTGCACAGGAAGATGATTAATTACATATAGTTTGATTAACTAAATCTATCATATGAAAAAGGATACTTTTCGCTTATAAAACATCTATTAGTAACCATGATTCTATCTGGTCAGGTTCCCCTGGTAGCAGGATCACGGGTGTCAGATGGCAGTCGCATCTGATGTGTCAAATCCTGGACCTCAAGGCGGACACGAGAGCACAACCAGGACATTGACACAAAGATATTTTTTTTATCTAACCGTTAACTGCTGGTCTTAAGCCATGGTGCCAATCATGGAGGGCATTGCTACAATCTCTCAGTTTAGCTAGACATTGCTGTCAATGTGGCTAAGTTTTGGGCCACTACATTATAGTGTTTTTCATTGACACGCTAAGAAGAAGCTTAGCTGGAGATGTGCACAGTGTTTGTACACAGCTGCTGAAAAGGGGAAATAGTACAACATGACGTTTTGCTGCTGCCTTAACAGTAGCTTATTTGCTTACCTAAAAAACCTGTTACTTATTTATAAAAAGTGTCATTATGAACTCGTTGGCGTAAAATCGAGAAGACCTCTGTTTCCGTCGATGGCAAGGTTAAGAACGTCACGGTTTTTGCGTGGAACGAAACTAATCAGGGACATTGTGTTTGCCAGCTGATGCCTTGCGGCTTTTCCCGCGGAAACGCACCGCTGTTAGAAGCCTACTTTCAATAACGACAAAGTAAAACATTGGGTACCTTATGACCAGAGTGGATCAGTTGGTTAACACGCCGGTCGCCACGCAGAGGACCCGGGTTCGGCAGCATGTATAAAAAGCATGTGTTTATAACAAAATTATATAAGTAGTTTATCAGTTATCTGACACCCATAACACAAGCTTTGCTTACTTTGTGGCTAAATGGAGCTGTGTGGATTTGTCCAAGCATATTTATTTATTTATCTATTAATCTTACCTTATAAATCTGTCTTTTCTATCGAATGCCAGAAAACGTAAAAAATTATGATGTAAGTAGGTAATAAGTATTTTTCTTTCTTTTTTTATTTGTATCTGACTGCAAAGACCCATAGATAGGGCCTACGAAGATAGATAGATAGGGCAAATATAAAGGCCCAACAAAGAACAAAATATACATTCTTCATCATATATTTAAGAGTATGACTCTTGTCGGTGGAGCAATCGCCATTCTCCTCTCCTGTCTGCCAACCTCTTCATCTCTCTATAATCCCCGGCGCTCACTTTTTCCTTCTCGTCCTTCCAATATTCAAATCTTGGCCTTCCTCTTCCTCTCTTTCCCTCAACTGTGCCTTCCATTATCACTCTCAAAAAGTGGTTATGCCTTATTAAATGTCCCAGCATTTTCCCTCTTCTATTTTCAATAACTTTCAGTAAATCTCGCTTCTCCTTCACTAATTTCAGCACTTCTTCGATTGTCTCTTTTTCCGTCCAGCTAATCCTTTGCTTTTCCTTTCCTTTCCTTTTTATATTTTACAAGACAGGCATTTGACCGCCACCTCACCTGTTGGTAAGTGACGATGCGGCCGAAGATGAAGCATGCCCGTCTTGGAACAGCCTATTCACTCTAGCCTTGAAGGCATCCAGATTCCATTCTTCTCCAGCACCATATTTCAAATGCCTCCAATCTCTTCTTATCCTCCGCAGTCAACGTCCTCGTCTCACTCTCGTACAGTGCAATACTCTAGATATAAACTTTAATTAATTGTTTTTTAGAGGATTTCGCTATTTTCGATTTTAATAGGTGCTTTTTCTTGTGGAATTCTGTCTTTGAGTACATCTGGAGTCATTGGTGATTATACTTCCCAAATACTTAAAACTGGTTACATCCTTTATTGTTTGATTTTTTAATTTATTTGGTCTATGGTTTTTTATTGGTGATTTTGACACTGTTAGTAAATTTTGTTTTTGCTACGTTGTTTTTAAGTCAAAATTCCTCAAAAATGATATCCATGGTTTGTAACAATAACTCCAGTTATTCTCTACTTTCCGCTTCTGCAGCAATATCATCGGCAAATCTGATAAACAATATCCTTTCTCCGTTAAACTTCACACCCCCATGGCCGGTTTCTACTATTTTTCTAAAGGCACGTTCAATAAATATGTTGAAAATTTGAGGTGAAAGTGGACAACCCTTTCGGACTCCTTGCGATATTTTTGCTCTTACCGTTTTGTCTCCTACCCTTATAACCGTTTCTTGGTTTTTATATAAATTATAAATAAGTTTTCTGTCTCTGTAGTCAACCCCTGCTTCTTTTAGGATTTCCATGATCCCTTTCCACTGAACCCTGTCAAAATCTTTTTCGAGATATATAAAGACGATATGGGTATTCTGATTCAAATCCAGTCTTCTGTCTATTGTTTGTCTTGTCGAAATGCACATTATACATTATAACACACAAAATATACATGTACCTAAATAGACAAAATTTCGTCGATGCAAAGCCGCAAAGCGATTCAAGAGGTATATATATTAGAGGTCTCTTCAGAGGCGGGCAATACATTGGTAACTCCCCTGGTGCTGTTGCCCATAGGCGGCGGTGACCACTTTCCATCAAGTGCCCCCTTGCCTGTTTGTCTGCCGTAAAAAACTTATTTTCTGTGTTTGTTTCAAACTAAACTTCTTTACACTTATTACTTTTCCGAGCTCTGTGGTTCCGTAGTAAAACCAACCAAACCAACCAACGCTTGCGGTCGCTTACAAACCGCGCAGGTACCTTCGCTCAGCAACCGTCTTTGCCATACATTTACAGTTTTACAGAATTTATTTATTACTAACACGCTGCAAATATCAAAATATGTATAACTTACTTACGGTACGCGGTGACTAGGCGGAAGCTGCGCGTCCGCTGTACGGAATCTGCACTGCACGGCTATCACAAGTATGTCCGCAAAAAGCTCGCGTCGCGAGAGAGCGCTTGTTTCCTTCACTCAATACTAAGATGAAAGAGATAGCAGTATCTATGTCGCGCCTTGTCTCGCTTATAGCGCGCGAGAGCAACATGTGCAAGCCGTACTGGTTTTGTGCTATAATATGCTCAAGCTTTCCTGTAGGTAATTCATAGTAAAACGGCTTGATACACGCCCGAATCGCCCGATATTGTTATTCTTATTGCCCTTTTACCTATTAATAGGTAGTTGACAATAATCTGTAATCCAAGTTGTGGTAAATAAAAGTCATAAAAATGTAAAATCGAATTTTTATTCGGAACCCTTAATATATTATATATCATTGTATAGTTTTGTAAAAATGTTGTGTACAATAAATAAATAAATGTTTGTCACAGAATTGTAAAATTCAATTAACATCAACTAACTAACTGAACATAAACTCGCTCAAGAATAACAGTCACTCAAGAACACAACCTTTGATTGGATCACACGTTCAGGCAGTAATTTTTTGAAACATAAATAAAGAAGTAGGTAGATACCTAAGTAGTTACTGAAAGTGCGTTTCAATTGAAATGAATCAATGTATCCCTAAAAATAATCAGGGATGTTATGGAGCTCCGTAACCGTAACCGAAATTATCGGATATCCGAAATAAAAAATATCCGTAACTTTAAAATAAATAAAATTTCGGATAGGGCGGAATCTAAATGTGTTATGTTATGTTAGGTTTTTTCTTGCCGGTCGAACTATAACATTCAATTCAATTCAATTCAACTCAATTTCATTAATCATCAACATAGGTAATACATATATGTATACAGCTGTTATGAAATTATTAAAAAGTCCTCTATGTTGCGCCGGTTGGCACATGAATGAAGCAGGTACGAATAACAAAATACAAAAATTAATTTAATTAAAATAACAATTAAACCAATCCAATAATAAAATATAAATAAATCATAATAAATAGCAAAAAAAAAAAGAATTGAAATGTGTAAAAGAAATGTTAAATTACTAACAAGTCAATCACTTAGTCTACAATTCCTTAAAAGTCAAATTATCAAATTATCCGTAACCGAAAGTATAAGGAACTAACGGATAATACGAAATAATTTCATATCCGTAACCGTATATGAAACCGATATACATAATATGATTGCTATATACGGATATAGATAGCAAACCGGATATGGATCCGTATCCAAATCCGAAATTAAATATCCCTACAAATAATATCGACTGACTCTCTACTGCACTTTAATACGATTTTACCTAATAGGGTTATCCTCTAAAGTGGATAATATTACTAAGAACACTACTAAAATATTGGAAAATAATATTAACCAATAAAATGTAAAAAATACGATATTTTAACGAGTTTATTAAAAGTTGATTTAAGTAAAGGTATAAAATATTTTTGTGACATAAGTATAAATATTTGGCTTTAGACCAGGCGATTCTCGCGCTGTGATATCAAAAATTCGACATTTTCTTTAACCAAAAAACTGTATTAAAACGAAATTGATCTTCGACAATTGAAACAAACTTAATTAACTTTCTATTTAAGATTATGTAGTATTTCTTTGTAATCTCATATATTTTTCTTTCTCAAGTTTTATCATAGTTTACCACAATCTAAAATATGATGTGGCGCCATGGGTAATTTCATTGATTCCCAAGATACAGGTTATTCCTAGTTTGGGAAACAGGGCAACAAAAATTGTTATATTCTTATCACACCTGCCATTTAACATGTACCTTACTGTATATTAACTTATTACAATATACGACTGTGGAAGATAGTTGACAAAATATTTTATTTGTTGCAACAGACACTTTAATTTCATTAATAATGGACATTTGTGGCTAGAAAATATTTCGAATTCAAGATTTCACAGCGCGAGGATTAGGCCCCTGAGGTCTATTCTCGCGCTGTGACATTTCAAATTCGACATTTATCATAATCATCAACATATCAGCCAAAAGGCCCCACTATTGGGCATAGGCCTACCCCTGAGATCTCCACAAAGTCCGGTGTGTGACATTGCTTCTAGCTAAATATCTTTATTAAAATGACCTTAAAAACGAGCTTTGACAATAGAGGGTTTGCCGTTGAGAATAAGTTTTTTCCCTGAATAGAGATTTCAGCTACTTTTTATTAGAGATTTGTGGCTAGAGAAAATGTCGAATTCGAATGTCGAAAGCGCGAGAATATGCCCCCCGAGATTCAGAAACGTCTTTACGGCAAAAAAGCTGTGGCGAAGCTTTTGACGTCTAACTACTAACATACGCTTCACGTCTAGATTTCAAAGAAGTGCAGTCGCACTGTGCAGAGAAAACTGGGAACTGTGTGTTAATAGTTCAAAGGCACAGTACACCCTGTACACTAACCTGGGGCTCTATTTTTTAAGCGTTTGCATCGATTCGAACGGTTATAAATATTATTTTCGGTATGAAAATTCAATACATTTTAAATTACATTCGCAACACCGAAAGAGTACGGTCCAAAAATAGGAGAAATCAGCATCATGCATCAAAATATCGAATTTTTCATGCCGAAAATCAAAATTGAAAACCGTACGAATCGAAGCGAGCGATTCAAAAATAGGGCCCCAGGATGCGTCAGCTATAGGTATAACATAACATAACAATGAGGAAGTTTCCAAAATTTTTTTTTTAATTGATTGTAGAAATTTGAGCCAAATGAAACAAAACTGTAAAATAGGATTGGTGACCGTTTCGTAGTTTGAGGCTAGTCTAACTGCTACGAGCTCGTCACTGGTTAGGTGTGCCTCCTAATATGGTCTCAAATCGGCTCAAAGTACGAAACGGTCACCCATCCTGTTCCCGAACATTGCGAGCATTGCTTAACCTCGGTTATCGGTCTCGCAAGCACACTGCCACTAGACCAGTGCCGCTCTCCCAAAGTGTGATGCATGTAAGTTTAACCACTACGCGATAGAGAAAAATTAAATACCTCTGAAATCGCCTTAAAATCACATTTCATGTATGGCGACACCCCCATATTTTAGATTTATTATTATTATTATTATTTGTTTATAGCGGCCATAGTAACACTATAATAGCTCAAGTGTCTAGCTATTACGGTTCCGAAGATACAGTCACTAAGAGTCTCAGTGTATGGGTAGCTTCATAGTGGCGGGAGGAATGACGGCCTGGTGACGTCACAGCTAGATCGCGGCAGCAATAATTTCGCGAAAAAATATGTCAACTTAAATATTGTATAACTCAGTCATTTATGGACGGATTTCAAATTTGTTTTCACTGGCTTGTTAGTTTTGATATATATTTTAACACTATGTCATTAAATATGACAATATCGATATTAGGAAACTTCCTAATTGTAAAGACTAAATATATTACTTACATCATAGTAGCTGATACTGAAAAGACGCTACCTACGTTTTTTGACAAGGGTAAAAGTGTTTATATTCGTTATACACATGTTCAGTTGTACCGTTCTTTCTCACGTAGGGTAGGTACCTATTTTTGTCTTTAATTTCTCTAACTGGTAGTTGCTACAATAACCGTCATCAGACATAACAATTTAAAAACTAAAGTGGTAGCTACAACTGAACTAGTGTAAGACGCATAAGTCTAGCGATAAATTCGTTTCTGAATCTCTCTGGCACCTCTATCAAAGTTTCTAATAAACAGAGCAAAAAAAATTTGCTCAACCATGAAGACATCTAACTTTCCAATATTTTTGGAAACATTTCCACCTTCTGCGACTTATCGACTACTTTATAAAAACACTGAGTGGTAGTAGACATTATCTACATAATTGCAAAAACTTACCTAAAAATCAAATAACAACGAACATAAAAATAAATATGTACAATAAAAAGAAAAATAAATAAACTGACTTAAAATATGTAAAAAATTTGGACCGTGTGGAAGCGTACCCAAGATGCTGGCAGCATTACCTCTCTGAATAGCAATGCTTATTCTTTGTGCGAGGTAGCTGCCAGCTCTTCGGTCACCTGTGGTGTCGACCAAAATCAAATAATAAACTAAAATAAAACCTCTTAATAAGTAGGTAAATACTTAGGTATTTTTTTCGGGTAATACCCACCAGTCATACCACCGCTGCAGCTTCTGCTCAGCGGCGACATGAAGGAACACCTGGAAGTTCCAGACCCACCGAGAGGTATAAGTATCTATTGCAAATGAACCAAGTAAAACATTCATAATACCTACAGGCAGATAGCAAATTCTTGGTACATAACTAATGTAATAAACTGGGCAGTGATCACGTAAATCATTCCCATGTAATATACTGCGCAATGGGCAGCTCAAATTTGGCATTAATTGGAAGTCTTTACTCATAAAACAGCCATCATCCATAAGTACCTACCATTTTAGCAGCGTCACAATCTATCAGATAAGTATATCATCAGGTACCTTTAGGTACTTTTAAAAATCTGTAAAAGTGTAAAAAATTGATGTGAGCGCTACTTTTTCGTCTTCCAAATAGGAATAGGTTTTCAAATTGATGATCATTGATGAAACTATGTAGGTCGATTTGTAAAATTTGTACATTCTTAACTAGTAACTAAGAATTTGTATAATGTCTACAATTGGCAATTATGTATTGCATTATCATTTAATTTTTATATCTAACGTAATTAAATAATTAAACTATAATTACAATTACTTTACCGTAAATCTTGTCCAGGAGTGTTTAAGAATTGTCTTGACAGACAGGCACAACCATTCTACCAAATATGCTAACCCTATATCGTCGATCATGATGCTATGGCATCTAATGCGCATCATACATTATGATGGGACCTTGGAAAAACCACATAACATCTCGCCTTATGGTGTCTTAAATTGACACTACAAAAATTGGCGCCCGAACAGGGACTCTCTGTAGAATGACTATTTTTGCAGAATTACGGACTAAATGCACTTCGCTGATCGACATAACATTAATTCGCTGACCGTCATAACATCATCGTCATCATAACATCTGCAATGCACGAGAAAAAACCTACTCTTTAGACGAGTTTGTTGAAAGACTTATTTCGGCGACGCGGCGGAAATTCTTCGCACAGTTCAACGTTTTCTTGTGTTTACACGATCTTGAATACAATGTTATACATAGCAAACGAGTATCTATTACAATTTCAATACCACTTCAACACGCTCAAATTAAGATAGCATCTAAACAAATTAAAATGCTAATTACATACAAATTAAATCAGCCTAAATCCTACCAAAATAATCGTAGGCCAATCAACAACACTTTCTTAAAATCATACAACTCTCGAACACTTCAACAACCCTAGAGTGCCACAAACTTATCTGACCCGGTGCCCAAAGCTGGAACTAAGTGTCGCCATTATGAAATAAAATGTCAATTTCAAAAACAGCGACACCTTCTCCAGGTCCGATTACTTTGCATTATTGCTAACTATATACTTAGGCAAGGTAGGCGCAGGTGCGGTAGGCGAGGCGAGCAAGCTGTCGTCTGGCGCGGCGAACGTCTCCCGCGCAGCCGTCGTGTTGCGCAGTGACGCGCGCCGTCGCTCCTTGATCGAGTGGGCCAGGAAGAACGTGCAAAAGATGCCCGTACTCTGAAATGGAGGTTTCAATCAGTTTCTGTTGAAATTGGTATACCTATAGGCACCTCAAAGACCGGCACCATGTCCTGGTCGACGGTGGCCAGTTTCCACCAGGCGGGGGTGAAACCCCTGGTATTGCAAACATCCTTAGGCTGCAGTGACTGCTTACCACAGGAAGGCCGTAAGCTTGTTTGCTACCTCAATGGTATAAAAAAAGGCGGTCAGTCCGACCGTGGTCAATAAAACAGATTTACATCGCGATCAGCTGTTTTCATCGAATGCTATAACTTTGACACATCATCTGGAGAGATTATGATCATGATCTGGAGAGATTGCCAAACCTTCGCGCTTGACAGGCAGATGGTTTTTTTGTAGTTTTTAGAGGGTTATGTAGTTTAAGTGTCTCTAATACCTACGGCATTTAGTTTTAATGTCTCTAATACTATTTGGATTTATCGTAATTATAACTGTGCCGGATCGTTTTCTGTTTCTGGGTATAATGGGTAAGTACGCTTTTATTTTAATGAAAATTTCGAAATCTGATAAAAAATAATCTATTCAATTAAACCGCACAAAATAACACAGTTGACACTGCGTTGATACTATGAATAGCATTTGGAATAGGTAATGTATTATTTGTCCTTGGAGCGTTGGTGGCCGAGTGGTTATGGTATCCGGTTCGTAAGCGAGAGGTACCGGGTTCGAAACCCACTGTGGCCGTGTTATGTGTTGAATGCTGACCGATGCTTTAACGGTGAGGGAAAACATCGTAATGAAACCAGCACATTCAGGCGACTGAATGTGTAACCATGATCCAATCTGGTCAGGTTCCCTTGTTAACGGGGTCACGGAGATCAACTGGCAGTTGGTTCACTCTAATTATCTGATCTGCCAAATCCTGGATCACGGCCCTAACGCGCGCACAAACGGGACATTAACGCAAAGATGACTTCAACATAGTAGAGTACGTAAAAAGGGTATTTGACCTAATGAATCGTGCGAAGTATCCGTCGCACCAAGCAGTTAGTAGGAAATAAAACTGTAAACGTGACTATGGCGATGGTGAATCACGATTTCAGTATCAAAGGTTGAATCAGTCAAGGTGGTACAGGTATAATTGCTCGATTTACCGAGTGTTCCAAGTTCACGTTGAGTTAAGTGCTCACAAGTCGTAAAATATGTAAACGGTTCAGTTTAATTGGAAATAAAAGACAGAAATGTTGACATTGGAATAATTTGACATACCTACATTTTTATGACATTTACGCCTAATTATGACTTCGGGCATGACGGTATATTTCTATTACTATAAACTAAACTACCACAAGTGCCACCACTAAGCGAAAACAGATAGATAATATATATATATATATAGTAGATATTACCTAATCATTATCCGATGTTGTTAATAACAGTTTTCATTGTAGTCTCACCTTCATCCTTGAAGCTATGAATCAATTTTATAGCTTAAACTACTTATGAATCGCTAATCGGTGTTTTTTTAATTTGCAACCATGATCCAATCTGTACAGGTTCCTCTCGGAGCAGGGTCACGGAGGTAAGATAGTCGCTCCACTGTAATTACCTGATCTGCCAAATCTTAGATCATGGCCAAGGCGGACCCCGGGACGTTAACGCCAAAATGATTATTCTATTATTACTTAACGCAGATGACGCAGACGCAAAAGCTAGAAAGTAGAACATATTTCGTTTGGACAACCTAACGAAAGTGACAGAAACTTTGAACAAAGCTCAAATCTTTTCGACAGCGTAGGTACAAGCTACAGAATAAGTACGTGCTTCTTGGACCGTACCGTAACGAGGGAAGACATCCCCTACATAAACTAACTATACTAAACTATACTCTATACGCGGTTATCCTTGAAATTATAGTGTGCGTCTTCATCTTACGTAACCAAAAGGGAGATGTTAGTATCGATCACCTCCCCTCCCCCTTGGCATGCTTCCAAACGTCAGATAAGGTTCACATGCACTCCATCACTGGATTTTTGATCCGCACCAATAAAATTATCGGTCAGAATTTTATTTCTGCGGTTTCCGTGCGAAGATGTTCCAATTTAATAGCACTGGTATGGCAATTAAATAGCATTGCGGAATTATTCCTTTCATAAATCATTAGATACTTATTTGGACTATAAAGGAGTTTAAAATAATAAATATAGTGGAGCGACTGCTATCTGACGTCCGTGACCCAGTTTGATAGGGAAACCTGACCAGATTGGATCATGGTTACGGATTCAGTCGCCTGAATGTGCGAAAGAGCATCATAGGTTGACAACTCAGCTAATCTAAATCAACATTAAAGCTAAAATTAATATTTAACAAAATACTCAATATAAGGGCTTAATAACAAGTTTAAAATTTCCTTTTCGAGCCCTAATACCAAATTACCAGAAAAATCAAAAGCCAACTTAGCCTAAAGGTCAAATACATACAAAATTACATCTCTAGAACCGCCCTTCGTAGACAAAGCCCTTACTTAACATTGCTATGTTCCCGATAACATGTTCATAACAACATGTTGTGCGGCGACATCCTGGCGCCTTCCCTACCGAGGCACCTACCTACCGTCTCCCAGACATTGGTTACGTATACTCTGTGACCTAAGGCAAGCACCACACGAGGGGAGATTTTAGTTTATAGTGTAAACATAGAATACCTACCTATACTAGTAAGTGTTAGTATCTACTAGTAAAGTATCTATAATTATTGTATTTTCAATTACATAATATGTCTAGTCCTCTGCTAATTAGGTATGGTAAAAAAATGTGATTGGAATGTGAAACTATACATTGGTAGAGATAGGTAGATATATTTTTTACTTATTTTCCTGTGGCTCGATTTATTTAATTGAATAATCATTTCAAAACAGTTTGTTGAGGATATAAATACCTCGGTACCAAGACATTTACATTCACAGTTAAGTTAACGATAGTGGCAACAATGTATCGGCCCATTGGCTATTTTTAGACTATCTCTTTTTGTGATGCGTTCTTGTGAATATGTCCACTGTTTTGTATCTGTGTTTTTGTATATTAAACTAAAAAACGCAGGCATTTGAACATTTCAAAAGTTTTATTTCGCTGTGTCGGACACCACGCAGGGCACGGGTCACTCTGCCCCACACAGTTCGGCATAGGCTAAACTCACGTAAACACCTAGTTTAGCCTGAAATCGGGGTTGGCCGGTAACATATACATAAAATGTATGGCGGTTGGTAATACATATCCTTTTAGCAAGTATTAGGTACCATTTCAAAATCATTCAGCCGCAGAGAATGTCGACGACCGCCTGTAAAGGTCCGACATGCCTCCCTCCTGTCACGGATTACGGAAAGCTACTCCTATTCGCCTAAATAGACATAGAAAAATCTTGTTTGGCCCAAATACACATACAAAAAAATTAAAAATTGAATTTACAAAAAAACAAAGTAGAGCGATGTGACAAGGACCAGCCTCAGCGTCCTTCCATTCAGTCTCTTTTAAAGATAATTAAAATTAATGATTCAATTTAATGTTAAAATGTGCATGGAATCGATATCTGTCGCAGGTCACAGCATAACACAACACCTACAATTAGAGGACAGGGCATGCCGCATAAAAGTATTTATTTCGTTTGTTTCATTCCGAGGACAATGCATGCAAGCACTATTGTTTGACGAGTAAATACGAAGTTTCTATACTATATTTACAACAAAATGTATCAAAAGTTAGTACTGTGACCGAAGTAGTGTAGAAGTAACTATAGTTGCTAACTAGTATAGATAGGTACAGACCTATGGAACAAGCGTTGTTTGAAACAAAACGTTGCGAAAACTGATTTCTATCTTAAAGTAACAAACAGTCCGCCCCAAGGTTCTGTAATTATTGTATAGGAGCTAACAGAGGTTACTATGTACGTCGATATATCTATAAGTTCATTGATTGTTCATGTGAAGAACGCATCGATATATAAAAAGAATGAATACTCGCGTTAATTCCACAGAATATGTTACGTTGTTAATTGACGAGAAAGGTAAAAAAAATAGGTCAGATGTGACACTCGTACGAGCATCGAGCAGTGCTGCGTGATCTAACAATATATAGGTAGGTAAGTGCCTACCTAATTGTAAAGAGTTTGTATGGTGTCACTTGGACTTTGAACGACGTCAGTCTCGCCATAATAGGTTGCGTGTGTAAGTATGTATATTAGTAATTGTTTAAAATATTGAGTAACAAATAGGCATTCAAATTGCTACGTTGCTAGGGACCGTAACTTACAGATCAATAAAAGGGGAACACCCTGACTGCTACGACTCGCAGTATCGCCGTTACATTGAAAAGTGTCAAAGAGCCTTTGTGCGTCTGTTGACATTACAGTTCCAGAAATTGAGTCTTGCTTCTGCGTAACAGATTTATTTTATACTAATCAGTAACAAACGACCAGACAGCTTACCTTTGCAGACAGCCCACCTTTTTTTATGTGATACGGTCGGCAAACAGGCAAGCGGGTCACTTGCTGGAAAGTGATCACGGCTGCGTAAATAGACATTAGCAAAACCAGAGGTATCGAGATACCTGGGGGGCGATTCTCGCACATTTTCGACATAAGAATTCGACATTTTCTCTAGTCTTAAATATCTATTAAAAAGTTATACTCAACGATTGTTTCTTATCCTTTATTGTCGAAGATCGTTTTACATTACATTTATAGTAGAGATATTTAGTTAGAAAAAATGTCTAATTCGAGATGTCACAGCGCGAGAATTAAGCCCCTGGTTGTAAACAGTAACTGTCGCCCTTAACATTCTTGCATTTAGGTTGCAGGTAACGATGCAGAAAGTGATGCTATTTCCTAAATAAGTATCGTTAGCCCCTTATACCTAAAATTATCAAGAAGTGGCAGACGCAAATATTTTCCAAAGAGACGTCGCGCGGTGACCTTGTCGCTACTGCCGAGTGTAGAATAGGAAGTGTACGTCGTCACAAACGTCATTGTGCCATTGGCCTAGTGTTCCCCGAATAATTAGCTAACAAAAACAAACGTGTACATGATATATTGCCATTGTGCACTTTCGGTGAGGCGGAGTCATTGTTATCGGTGGAACTGACGGGCTCATATTAAGACATAATGAGTCAGACTCAGTCGTGAATTAGTTTGAATTTATGGTCTTACAATTCTAGCTTGAAGCAGCAGAAGTCAGCAGGACAAATAATGAACTTCGAGGCTTGATAGTAGCAATTGTTATGTCGAGTAGGTTTAATTATAGTTAGGTACGAGTACATCAACATCACATCAACAGTATACTTTTGGGTTTGAACCTCGTCGACATTATCTGGAGTATTTACCAAGATCTCCACGCTCTGCACTCTGCAGTTAGTTTGGAGATCGCAGTATTGAAAACATACAACAGAAAACGCTACTGCTCCTTTTCTGATGGTCCAAGGTCAGCCTCTTTCCATTAGTTCCCGTCTACGACACCCGTGATTAGAAGCTGGTGCTACATTTTTAGTACCGACCGAGATCTCGGTATCGGTCACAGCTATTCTCGGCTAAAAATCCACCTGAAATCTTGGCCTCGGTTTTCGGCTTAAAACGGTCGGCGGTGATGTAGTGCCGGACCACACACCCGAAATATCGATATCGATCATACTTAACCCAAAAAATTACTTTTGAAACTTGTGTTTAGGTTTTATAAAATCTCTATGAATTCTAGTACCAAATACTCCAAATATTATATTTTAATTCTAGTATCACGAGTTCAAAATTTTCCTATTTAAGAGAATATTTCCATTCTCGGTCTAGGTCTCGGTATAGACAAGAAGACCTATTTATGAAAACATTTTGGACCATTTAACAGCGAATAAATGAAATATGAATATAGTCTCAGTCGGTCCCTACTACAATCTACTCTGTCGTACACTACATAGCCCGATCGAGTAGGTACGATTGTCGGTACGAATCTAAGTAAATAGCATCAAATGTACAGCGATTAGTCAGAGCCACCTCTAGTGCCCTTGGCGCTGACATCGTTTTGCGAGTACGAACCGTCGCAGGCGCAGAATACTAAGCTGCGCGTCATACGGTGATCTAAACGGATGGGGTAATTCACGTTTAAGACGTACCTGTGCAAATTTTAGGTGCGAAACGTCATCGTTGAGTAACCATTTGCTTAATTCCACTAATGAGACAATTTATGTTGTCTATGACGAAGTTGTTTAGCCAGGAAAATTATGAATAAGTAGTCAATATTGTGCAATTTTGTATATTCAAAGTATCGGTCATCAAGCGTACCTGCCTCATAACAGGAAGGTTTTTATTTTGTAATGACTATGCATTATGAGCTGGCGAAGACGCTAAAATAAATACTTTTATAAAGAATAGTCTTTTGATTCCCAATGAAAATGTTATATGTAATTTGTTTGCTATTTACTTTGTTATTTATTTATTTAACAGTTTATTGTTCTCAAGATAAAACATACACGTTATGTTACAGAAATATAAGACACCACAGGCACTGCTTATCTCTGCTTTGTGGCATCATAGCAAATAACTTTTGGAAGGCTAGATCGATTTCAATGTGTTTTTTTAAATTGAGAGATAGTTTAATCGATACTTGTACTTTGTTGTTTCTTGCTATTTGCTTGTCTGATCAAAATCTGTTCAATAGTTTGAAAAATATTTAATTATTAATATTGGATAGACTCTACCGCGCAGAGCACAAAACACAATAGATACTCTCTACGTTGAAATTTACTCGCTACTTTGAGCTGAAAGTACGTAGGACGCTGTACAAGCAACTACCCGTTACTATTGCTACAATGAATAAGCTAGATTTGCACTTGAGCTTAATCTAGCTACTACGACCCAAAGAACGAACATTACTACGCGATTTGTAGCGTGATCACGCGCAAAAGCCGCAGTAGGAAGTGGAGTTGGACAAAAACACGCCTACAGTGCCCCAAACTTATCTGACCCGGTGACGACGTCGCTAGTGTTGACAACAAAAACAATACTTCGTAACGGCGACACTTAGTTCCAGGTCTGGCCACCGGGTCAGTTCACGCATAGAAACGTTGCGCGGGCGCATCTAACCGCTCATTGTTCCAATCGGGGCTCTGACTCACGTGCAGCGCGTAGCTTCCTTGTGTTTATGACATGATTTGTTTGCCCCTTGAGACAATATTTGGCGAGATTGTAGCGGATCTCGCAATGGAGTTTTGGGTTAAGGTTTTTGTGCATAGTTAAATCTGGTACTCGTTTATTTGGGCTCTGAGCACGTAGAAGCGGAAGGGGGACCGCCTCGCTCAACTGTCTTAGGGAGGCGGTGCATTTACGGAGGTGTTTTTTTTTCTACTAACTACGCGCACACTGTGGACGTTTATTATTTACCTTGTATTATATTATTTGCCTTGGACCTACGTCATACGACAATGTAAAGACACCATATGGCAATGAGGATATTCATTACTTATATTAAGACTTCATCATAATGCCTAAATTCTAGTGAAAATGATTGACATGAGGCTAAAGTAAATGGGCTGTTCCTAGACAGTCATGCTCCACCATCGGCCGCATCGTCACTTACCACCAGGTAAGATGGCGATGAAAGGCCTAGCTAGTCTAATTAAGAAAAACATAACTTTTGTAATTCGGCAACAGATATAGGTGCCTACGTAGAGATAGGTATGGATAGGTGACGCTACCTTGCTACGAATACGAATGTGTTACCTACTCGAATGTAAAGTGAATCATCAACGTCTTTGTGCTAATTGTATTCTAGTATGCCTGCTATATTTTTTGTGTTTACTTACAGTTTTATCATGGTCTCTTATCACGGAACACGTGTAAGTAGCTGTGTGTTCTATGGTCGCTATGAACGAGGTACTCATAACGGTAATTTTTTTTAGATAGATAGATAGATAGATAAATTCTTTATTTTTTTAAAGAGTTCCGACAAAAACCATAACTAGTTGTGGGCAAAGGTTTTAAATTATTTTTTTAAATGAATGGCCGTGTGGTGTCTGGTAGAGAAGAATAGCACCAATGTAAAGCAAAGTGTAAGCACCCCTTACACCCGTGGGTGTCGTACAGGCGACTTAGCAAGGCGACTGCAATCTCCAACCCGCCTGCCAAGCGCCTATGGCAATAACCTCCCTTTTCATGAGACAGCTCCTAAGTCCGCAGTGGACTGTTATGGGCTGTGATGATGCCTTATCAAATACAATTTTATAAGCCAAAAAAAACAAAAACGATGATCGAAAAATAAACTCGAATACGGCTGTGAAAAGCTACATATATTTTTAAATGTTCTTTCCTACACTTACAATTTGGTGATACACTAGGTACCTTACCGTCCCACACACTTACATAACGGAGATTTGGTACCTGTATAGTTCTAATGCTATTTAAATTGAACGCTATTACAAGGTATATCCTCTGTTCTATACGCCTAGACCAATTTTCTTGTTAACAATTACAGGGACGAAACAAGGCTTGGTATCTAGATTTTTAGCTTTCGATACCTTTACCATTTAATTGAGTAACTGTGTGGTATCCCGTCTTGCAGCACAGCAAACTATCAATGGGACTAACTATCCATTTCATGACCTGATTAGTGAAGGCCTATGGTATGGTAGATGCTACAGGGAAATGAAGTTTAAATCCTCCGATGAGTAGGGCAAAGCACTCGCACAACATGCCAATAGGGGAATTCTCGAAGGGAATCAGCACCATAAACACAAATAACTTTTAGAAGCTATGTACGTAACACATAGAAAGGAAATCCTTGATACCTTATTAGCTAGATAATGTGAAGCTATGAATGAGTATGAAGCGTAAAGATAACGAAAAAAATATTTTCCAGTCTTGGAGTAATATAAAAAAGCCACCCGGAGCGATCGATCTACTTTCGTGTTCGGTCTACTTTCACAATCAGTATATTTTACTAAACCGTACACTAGATTTTCCTCATCCGTCTCCTTCTCGAGCGATCAGGGACTGATACCACCTCTATGATAAGGCGGTATAGTTTTGTCGTTTTAATTATACTTTGTGTCTGAATCTGAGTACGACCCTTATATTTTCAATGTCACATAGTGGATATTAATGGTTAGGTTATACAACCCAAGGTAGTGAACCCGTTTTGAAACAACTAGGTTGGTACCTTTATTTTGTGGCGATTGGTTATGGGGCAAATAGGTAGACTTGAAAGAAATTATTCAATAAATTGAAAAATAAAGAAGAAAGAAAAAGGGCAGAAAAGCTTTATAAGTAGGTTAGGTGGAAAATACAGAAGAAAGAATCCCAACCCACTCTGTTTAGACTTGGACCGTCTCCGGTTTGTACGCGCATCCATCCACATATTTACGAATTATGACCCAAACTATGACCTCATTTTATACTGTTGGTGGATAGGTTGATGTACTGCCTTCTGTACCCACGCAGGTACATAAAAAGCACAACAGAAAAAATACGTAAACTACTGATAAACTGGATGTGGAAGGCACAGGTTCGACTTTTGTGGAGATCTCTAGGGGAGGCGTATCCCCAGCAGCGGGCGTCTTCGGCTAATATATTACAGATAAACTACAGTGTCGTTGCATAGTTATAAGTGAACAAGTGTAAAATATAATACCTTTTATTCTTGTAAACAATTTAGTTGGACTAGCAAAGCAACAAACGCTTTATCAAATGTTTGCTTTGTGGTTCGTTACTTAGCGGACTTTGTCAATGGCTCTTGAGTCGGCCCTTATCAATTTCTAGAGGTTCCCCATAAAAAGCCGTGCGTTACTGGGTCACCATTATGTACATAAAGGACCACTTGTTTGCGTATGCCATGCAACAACGCCTCCCTGTTTCAGGTTGATTACTATCATAAATTATGCCCGAATACAAACAACGTGGTAAATTATTTTAGAAATGGAACATTGTTCGATGTGAGCCTAATGGCAGGGTTGATGTACGGATAAAGTGACGTGTTTCCTACCTACCTACCTAAAAACTTATCATATTTTGTCGAAGTATGTTCTTATATCAATTTATGTACTGAGCACCTACTACTGAGCCTATAGTGGCGTAAAAGCTCTAAAAGTTATTTAAGCTATACCTTTTCTGTGTCAGTCTGTACCTACTACAGCATTATTTCGTTGCAACGCAAACAGCAGACCCTTCGAAAAGCTCGTAAATCAATTAGGAGAATCCTAGTCTACGGGCGCAGTCGTAATTTCCAATTGATTTATATCGAAACAGAAAGAGGCCAATGCAATGCAACGCCCCATCTCCGATAGCACAATTTGGGCCAATTGGGGCGATCCAGTGGTAAAAAACACTCTCTAGATAAATGTTCAGATTCGGTGGACGTGTGAAGCTGAACAGAACATTAAATCCTACTAGGTATCCTGCTTCCTACCTACTAATCCTATGATTATGCAAAAGTTTGTATTTGTTATCTCTTCACGCCTGAATTTAAAAATGATAAAATAGATACGAGACTTATTAGTAGGTACTTAAGTAAGTAGGTAGGAGCGTCGGTGGCCAAGTGGTGAAGGTATCCGACTCGTAAGCGAGAGGTACCGGGTTCGTTCCCACTGCCGACATGTACTAATGACTCTTTTCTGAGTAATATACATTAGCTGAATGCTAACCGATGCTTTAACGGCGAGGCTAACCTAACCTAACCTGACATCGTGAAGAAACAAGAACTTTCAGGCGACTGAATGTGTAACCATGATACAATTTGGTCAGGTTCCCCTGGTAACAGGGTCACGGAGTTCAGATGGCGTCGGTAGACTGTAATTAGCTGATCTGCCAAATCGTGGAGCATTATCAAGGCGGAGTCCTGGTTCTCGTGCGCGATAGCAGAACCGGAACATTAACGCCAAGTCGATTTTTATTACTTAAGTAAGTAGTAAGGTACAGAGTTACTTGTGGCAGGTACTTACAATCTGTGAGACTCATTCTTAACTTACGAACTTCTATAACCGTAGCACAGAATATCGATTCCAACACGATAGTAAATAAATCACGACACGATCAGCTAGAGGATAATTATAACACAATGTGGGAGTATCTCTTGCATGCTAGATGATATATCATCCAGCAGACAAATAAAGTAGACGATCTATTGAAAAGTTACTGCCACGGGAACCTATTTAACCGCTGCGGTATTTTAAAAATGCAAACACGCCACGTGTGGTGTGAGCCGATAACAATCTATCGATAACAAGCCGCACAATGGCAGTCGTGCGGCGCAGCACTAGTTTATCATAATCTGTGGCCATTGTTTCGTTTCGCGCCAAGAAAAGAGATTATATTTCAACCCACAATCGTCATTTTCATCTCAAATATTATTAAGAGTGCAACTGCAAATCATTTTTCACACCTGCTCGACACCAGAGTGTGTTAAAGCAGACCCTGTAATTGTTTTATTTACCTATTGTCTCACAGATGGTGTAAAAAGTACAGTATTTACCTCTAGAATAAATTTGTCTTGGGCGGCTTGAACCCCTCGCTTTACTCTGGACTTTACATAACACCCTCGTTTCGCCCAGAAGTTAGGTTTTAAATTAACTTTTTTTTTTATTATTTACTGCTTTCTCCCCTTGATGTACCTATAATCTACTATTAAACATACGCCTATTGTAATTTTAGTGAAATATATTTTTAAATCAGTCCACAATATTCTACTATTATAGCCAAATACGAGTATATTCTTCAATATTACGATCAGGATAAACAACGGAGTTACAAACTAGCTCGCAAATTTACGAATTTCCACATCTATCAATTTAATTACACATTCCGTGTTTTTTCACTGTGTTTTGTCACAATTACACATCTACTGTGCTGTGTGTAGCTCAATAGTGTATTGAGGTAAGTACTCATTACATACAGTCATAGAATACTAATTATCTACTTATTTACAGTGGGGGATTTCTCATCTGATGTTGATGATATCAGAGATCACTACGTCATGTATGGATTACTAAGAAAATAAATTTAGGTAGTTACCTACATAAAAATTTTCCGTTTAGTCTACATTTGACTGATTCTACTTTGACATAATAGTCTACTTTTGCCCGATTCAGCATTTCGATCCCCAGCCGAGCGGAAATTGAAATGATGAATTGTAATTTCTGTTACGGATCAGGTTGTTATGTGTATATTATGATAACAAGTATATAAGTACTTTATCAGTTGTCTAGCACCCATAACACAAGCTTTGCTTACTTTGGGGCCCATTTTCAGTCCAAAAACGGATAAGCCATACTTTCTGTCCTAAATGTATGTCTGTAGTTTTGTAGTTACGGGCTTGGCTCTCCATGAGATCTGATAACTTTTACGCAGAGTAACCGTTGTGAGCTTCCAGGGCTTGGCGAACCACTTTTAATGAAATGTTTTTGTTGGGATGACTATCCGGATACTGCATTAACAAAACCTATAGTAGATTCAACCATAGATCTTGGATCATCCAAGATTCCAAGATCTTAGGGTTCAACGGCCAAGAAAACCAAAACGAAATGTAAACAAGCGACTATCACTTTCACTACTTTGACGCCTACCGATTTCCTCCAAGACAATACTGTTCGTTCATACGCTGCTCGTGTATTCGGCGAGGCTGGTCGGAGCTCCCCTGCCCCCCGAAACCCTACCAAATAGGGCCACACAGGGGCACATGTCAACGTCGTAAAGGTCACCGTTTTCGGAACCTGGTGGGTGTAACTTTCTACGGTTGTGCAAGTTTTCGCGCAAACTGTATTGAATATTCAATTTGGGAGAGATTGTTCCATTATTCAGTTGGTGGTTGAGATAAAGGACAGGAAATGGTTTTAATGCGTAGAGGTGTACCGGGACTATAAAGTTTTTTTTAAATGTTTTTGTCTATAGTGTCCGAGTGCCATAAGGTATTCTACTGAGGTGGAAGTAAAAGGGACAGAATGAGAGAGGTGCCAAGAGTTACCAGGAGATGAAGAAGTTGGTTGCGGAAAGAGACGAGATTGGAACTCTTAATTCAATGATGACGACATTATCGTCAGTCATGATTCTAAGAGCCTCAGTGCCCTCAGTTTCATTCAATCTATACCTTACCGGAAAAAGAGTATGATGCGTACACAAAATACTCTTGCTCACTCAAAGAACAGACGTTCATGATTTCTGTGGGCTGTGTCCCAAATATTTAAGCAATTATGATGTCTATGCAAAGACTTTGACATTATATTATGTTTTTCTATGCAAATTATTGACAGAGAGCTTATAATTTATAATCTGTCAGCAAACGCCATGTCATAGTCACCGCACAGCCACCGTACCGCACCCACCTAAATCATCTCATGGTGCCGCGCGTAGTCACCGCGTCGCGTGCGCACAAAAAGAGTAGACTTGCACATTTTCTCTCCGGTTGGAACGCGGTAACTATGCGTACCTACGCATTTTCCGTCCGGTTTGTAAGCGATGTACCTATATAAACGGTCTTATAACGGTCTCTATATAAATGATTATAAAATTGACGGACCAGTCTCAAGTTTTGACTTACTTATTGACATCGACAAGTCCGATTCGAGACGGCCACTCCGCCTCTTTCCTTTTTCTAATCCAGAAGAACCGGTTATACAACAACGTTAAAGTCAACGGCGTCAAGTTTGTGCGGAAAGCCAAAAATGAACTGCCTCACATCCGTTTATATTAAAATTGTAGAGCCGGCGCGACTTCGTTCGCGTACACCTATTTTGACCCTACCTATCCTCTTTTCCTTGCTTATGAACCATCCTCTTGAGTTACGCTATCTGTTGTTGAAAACCGCATTAAAATCCGTTGCGTAGTTTAAAAGATCTAAACGCTCATAGATACAGACGGCGTTGCGACTTTGTTTTCTACTATGTAAATATAGATACGTTTGCGAATAGTCACATCGTTTTAGTCGACTCCGAACGCCGAAGGTCAGATACAAATGGCGTTATTTACATATCTGTTTCGCATCTTGAATAGATCTGTTATCTGTTAAGTCTTGTTTTCAATCATATTAACTATCCGACTGATGTAGGAAAACCATCGAGAACATTTAGATAGATAAACACTATCGCTCATAAGTCATAGAACGTAACGTAACGTCAGTTACCACAGACAGATACACAAGTCAAACATAAAACTGTACCATTTTGAGCATGTCGATTTAATAAAAAAAAAAAAAAAAAAAAAAAACAGCCCTTCTTTTCGTCGGAAGATATTTCGTATAATCACGTCGAACTCGTCAATTGACGTAATCTGCCGTAGTAGGTAACAAGTACAATTCGTGAGGTAAGACCCTACCCTGACCTTTAAGGTTTATAGTCGTGGCCTGACCTTCAGGCCTTGTGACCTGGTTCCAGTTACTCTATTAGCTTAAAATAAAAACCGAAGGGGTTATACTGTTGGGGAAGACGCGTAGGAAATAAAGGCAGACTACGGTTAGAGCAAAACCTTTTTCTTACTTATTGAGATTTTTTTTCTTAATGGGTTTTTTAAATTAGACTAGGCATTTGACAATTGCAATTACAAAGTCATGGGTCACAGATAGCTGTAGACCATTATTCTATAAATTACGAATCCTACCATTGACATGTATGTATATTAAAAATATCTGTGTATTTATGAAATCTCATCCTGAATATATTAAAAGTGTATCAGATGTTAGCCGCAGAACACAAAGAACACAAACGCAATACGAGCGAAAACCTTCATATATAAAAAGAATGTGTATAATATGTGTATAACTATGTTTAATAACTTACCCAAAGAAATTAAAAATTTACCGGAAAGAGAGTTTAATAATAAGTTAACAGAATGGATACATGAATTTTAGAGATATGGTACCGTTTAACACTTAGTTATGTTAAAATGACTGAATTTTTATAAGAAAATTTAATGGGAATTTGCCACTATGATTTTCTTTGTATAATTATAATATTTGTATGCCCACAATTGGGGTTAACACAGAGATACTCACACACAATATAATATCTTGATGAATCTGTATGCCTACCTGTGACACAAATAAATGCCTTTGACTTTGACCGCCATCTCACCTGGTGGTAAGTAACGACGCGGCTGATGATGGAGTAAGCCTGTCTGGGAATAGCCTATTCACTCTAGCCTTGAAGGTGTCTAGATTATAATGATCAGGGAACACACTCACGGGCAACGTGTTTAGCTGTACGCATTATAAAGGTTGAACTAAAGCGACTCGTGCTAATAGCTGTAAGATCCACAATGTAAGGAAGAAGCGTTTGCCCGGATCGCGTCTCCCGATGGCGGAAAGTGTGCCTGTGGACAGGGTCCGGTAGAAGCTACTGATTTAGGATAGTCTTTAATTGTAAATCAACGTGCAGCGTTCTTCAGAACATTAGCCGTATATAGAGGTACAGAGCATTGTACCAAGATCTTTTCCAATATAAATCTTACATAAATTTCTTGTACGTGCTATGAGAAAGTTAGTTTATTCGCCCTATTTATATTTCCTTCGTGTGCATATAGCATTTTCTTAATTCCATTGCAATACTGCGGTATGAAACTCGCCAGCTAACTGATAAAATTGATATAGGTATAGTAAGGCCATCCACTATTCTGAAGAAGCTGTTACTGATAATGGATCAACATCTCAGCCGCAGGACATCAATTGCTGGACATAGGCCATATTCCGGCAAGAATTGGTCATATGCTACACTAATCATATCCTAATAACCCAACCGTCAGAACATGTCGGATAACCGCCGACCAAGGTTACATATACTTAAATATTTTTTAAACTACTGAACGGATTTGATAATGCTGATAATAAAACAAAGCTAAGAACCATCTCGATTAAATCGAAATTCACAGATACACACGTCAAACTCATAACACCCCTCTTATTTATCGGGGGATAAATATTGCCTCGCTCTTGTCTGTGGACCAATCGTCATTTCAGTCTGTCGTCTTCTTTTTACCAACTGAATCAGCGTCCACTAAAAGTTGAGAAAAAATAACCGATGATGTCGATTCTAATTCTTTCAATACAAGAAAACATTTGTCAACACACCCAACATTTAGATATGTAGCGCAGTCTATCCAGTTCATTAAAATTCAATGACTTATTTCCTGTTTGGTAAGGTAATCAAAATGGTAATTGTCATTTTGCCTGTCTAAATGCAGATGCTTTTTAAGTATGGGTGGGTCCAATTTCAGATACCTCAGTGACCCAAATAAGTTATGTAATTACATTCATTACATTCCGGATACCTAGCTGCTAAATTACGGCCAAGGTTATATTCAGCATAGCCGCGTTACCAGCGTAATTACAGTTGTAATAACAAAATTAAAATTTGGCCAACACTATAAGTAGGTAGAGATACTTAGTACCTCATATTCAGTGCTATTACGCCGAGGCAATAGTGTGTAGTAAAAATGTTTTCATACACCAAAGATCGATTCTATTTTTGAGCTTGTGACGTAGTGTCATGCAGATATATTGTGCATGTCGTGCTTGAATAAAAACATGATGTCATTCGACTAAAAGTAACAATGATCGAAGCGAAGATGAGTGTTAGGTGATTAGGTAGGTATACTACATAAGATTGTTTACTAGCTCTACCTATCTATCACACACAAATAAGTTCTTAAATAAAGACGTTTACGGAAAAAACAAAGCGAATTTTACGATCCGACTCCGCAATGTCAGTCCATCGCTTCGTGGACTTCCCGTCGGGACCTCTATCTTGAAACCAGCAGGTTGGCTGGTGGCTGGTGGCTTACGCAGCATGTGTGTGACCAAACCAACCAAGAACGTTTTTCGCTCGCACGGATCGGATGCGGAATGAGCTCCCAGCCGCAGTGTTTCCTTTGGACATGGGACCGTTCAAGAGGTATATAAAAGGTCTCTTAAGAAGCGGCTTCAACGCATTAGTAACGCCCCTGGTGTTGCTGACGTCCATAGGCGGAGGTGAACGCTTTCCATCTGGTGGCCCGCTTGCCTGTTTGTCGGCCGTATAACATAGTAAAAAACACGGACAAGTCGCTTAATGCTGGCACACATCCACCGCGGAATTCCCCAGCCTAAGACAACTCCACTGCATACTAGTCCCTTCCCTTAGCTGAAAAATGGTTCACTTTCAGAAACCAGCACCATCTTTTAGTATGTTGTAAAGTATGTTATTCTGAATAAAAAACAGCCGGGAGACAATATCTAAAGTGCTTGGTTCTCCAGTTCTCTGTAAAGTTATCGGTTAAGTTGTTAAAAAATAAAAACGGAATTATTTTTTGTAAAAGTTTTAATATAATCTTGAATAACCATAATATTGATACGATTGTTTGTAAAGATAAAATTGTAGTACTCTTTATTCTGCTTCGTTTGATACCCCACACATGATGTCAAGTGCAATGCACTTGGTTTTAAATGCAAATATCAAAACGCGGCGGCGGCCATGTTCATGACGTCACAGCTGGAGAACCAAGCACTTTAGAGATTGTCTCACAGAGAATAATATTCTTAACAACATACTAAAAGATTGTGCTGGTTTCCGTAAGTGAACTATCCGGGCCATATTTCAAGCTAAGGGAAGGGACTATACAAAGAATCGAATTAATTTGTTAAGAGTTGAAGTGCTGAAGCCAAAATATTCTTAGGCACAAATAATTAGCTCCAGACTGGTCCAGTGCTTAGCGACCTAAATAGCTAACCACAACATTGACGATCTTAGCAATCCTACCTGTTTAAGACACCGCCGTTAATTGCAATTCAGCGTTCACAATGTTGCTGTCACCCAAGCGATCAAAGGTCACCCATTCCCAAGAGGATGCCACCCATTGTTGTGATGAAAATGTTTTATTATTATGACGTACCTACACGGCACGAGGTCACGCATACTCGTAAATAAAGTTTTGCATATGTAGATAAGCTGTAGCTCTTTCAGATAGCTAATACGACCAAGATAGTTTGTTTTATAGAATATACCTACGGTCGAACAAATAAAAGGCTACATAGGCGCTATACTACCAGAACGCATAATTTTTCTTTTATCCCCCAAATTCTTCTGTGTAGCCTTTTCATTGTTCAACTGTACTGTAGTATTTTAATAAGAAACAAGATCAAAAAAAATATTTTTTAATGCAAGCTTAAACACAGTGTGTAAGTATCTCTCTCTATCTCTGGTGTAACCCTAACTACACGACTCACAACACAAGTTTGTACAAAATTGGAACAACATTCGCTTACAGAACACACAGTGACATCTATTTTAAACACGATGTAGCATAAAATAGTAAGATAAAGTAGCGACAGCCCCACGGTAAGGGAATTTTTTTGTACTAATAAAACTGGTCGGCTATAAAAACAGAATTAGTTCAATGCGTTGCGAATGTCGTGTGTGAATCGTACGATCGGATTCCAACACATTCGGCTCTATAGAAATAGAACCTTATACATTATGACGCTTTAAAATTATTGAAATATTGAATCCGTACTTTTATTCGCACGAAACGTACGAATCGCATGATGGAATTCCAACATTCGACCTCGCACAATATGATGTGCACCTCCTCGAATAAATAATAGGGAAACGCATTTTTTTTTCTTTGAACCCCCGAGCCTTCTGTTTGCCTGTTGCGCGTTCTATTAGAGCGGGTCTCTAACCAAACCAATTAAATTACTTGAAAATACATAATAAAATTACCAAAAGGCGAGACTTTCAGAATTTGGACGCACCGCACAAAAACGACTTCTGACGCTTCACTAGAGTCAGCCCCACACCAGCACCCAACATTTTACATACAGAGGATATAATATGCAAAATCGTTGCTCAGCACGAAAAGAGAACCGCCACATGTGAAGGCGCTAAATTACCAGTAACAACACTGTCAAATATTCAAAATGTTAGTTCGCCCAACAACGGCTTTCTTTCCAAGACAGATTCGTATATGGAGAGCGAATCTAAGCAAGCGAATCGTTTTTGTTCTAAACACAACACCGACCGGTTTGGTGTTGTAGATAGGTGGCCTAATGGTTAAGGGATCCCACTCATACCTCGAGATACCGGGTTCAAACCCCGGTGCCGCCATGTTCCAATGACTCTTTTCTGAGTTATGTACATTAATTTGAACACTAACCGATGGTCTTGGTCGGGGAAAACATCGTGATGAAACCTGCCCATTGAGGCGACTGAATGTTTAACCACGATCGAATCTGGTCAGATTCCCCTGTTAACAGGGTCACGGAGGTCAGATGGCAGTCGCTCCACTGTATATTAAATAAAATAAAAATCATTTATTTCAAGCCGATTGACCCATAAATTACATTACATACTCGTATGTCAAAACAATATTTCATAATTTTATAATGTTATTAATTTAGGATACATTCCTTTTAGCGGGGCAAGTCATTAAGTACATTTTACATCACAATGTCAGCTTTATTTAAGGTTTCACACAAGGCATGGAAATGACAAAGAAATAATGAGCATGAGGTTATTAGCAGAACTGCAAAAATATTTAAATGTTTAACTAGGCCTAAATAGGTACTAAATGTTGAAACAGATACAGACATATACAGATTATAGCTACTTAAAGACCTAAATCACTACGTTAGTACAAATGCTGAGATGTAGACTGGTCCAGTGCTTATTGAAGCGACTGTCCAGCCGGTCCGCTATCACGGCCAGGATGGTGTTGCGGCCGCCGCCGCGCAACCGGCCGCGCGCCGCGGCGCAGCGCTTGCGCAGGATCGAGTGGAAGCCGTCTACGTGCGCGTCCGCGAACATGATGGATGCGCTACAGGCCCGCGGCAGCGTCAACATTACCCTGAACGCATCATTATATTGGACTCGTAGGGCATTGAACGATTTTTGTGTGTATTTGGTCCATAAACTGCAAGTGTACAGGGATGTACAGTACGCCCGGAACAGAGTAATTTTAACTTAAGCTGTACAACGATAAAATCTATTGGCTATCATATTTGCCCTAATCGCCAATGCCCTACGTTCCCGTACTATATCTGCGTCATCACATAAATTCTCATCTACTACATGCCCTAAATATTTGAAGGAAGATACCCTCTTAAGCAGCGTCCCATTGAGTCGCACCGGAGGAACATTAGATCGACATCTGGTACCAGCCTTAAACACGCTTTTTGCAGCATTATGGATGAGGCCGTGAGTCTGGGCATATCTTTCACACACGGCTAATAACTTTCTTAGCCCACTGATTGACGGTGTCAGCAGCACCATGTCGTCTGCGTAACTAAAATTGTTTACACCCCATCAATGTAGCAGCCAACACGCATGCTGCTGAGCTCTTCGATCAGCGCATCCACATACAAATTAAAGAGTGTTGAGGAGGTTACTCCCCCCTGCCTCACCGCACAATCCAGTGTATACGAGTCAGACTGCTCACACTGCTGCCACCCCACCTCACAGCAGGAGTCTGGCACGAATACTAACGACTAAATATGCGCGTTATCTCCCTACGTACACAGGCTTCATCCAGTTTCCAGGATCTCATAATTGACCATATCAAAGGCTTTGGATAAATCTAGAAAACACGCATTTACAGGCGTCTTCCTGTTGCCTATTCCAGCCCATCACTTGCCCCATTTTATATATTAACTTAATTTTACAACTGTACTCAGCTGCCAAGCTCAAACCATAAACAACATCGCAATACATTTTATTTGTTATTTTTCTATGACTTAAATCTTTATAGATCTATCACAACAGCTAGATAATTCGACCGGAAAATCTATTTCTCGTAATAATTCGCTACATTTCTCTGTATATTTTTCTATTTGTAAGATATTTCTGTCCCCCCATATTATTCTATTTCTACGAACGTTTTTGGCCTCAATATATCAAAATTACACACAATAGTTAACGGATAGTGACCAGACCAATATACACCATTATTGACATACATTTTAACTATGCTCTCCCAAGCCGAGTTAGTCACAATACAATGGTCCAGCCACCGTCTACACCCATGCGACTCACTGACATAAGTAAAGTTCCCGAGTCACACCCTAATATTTGAAGATCGACACACATCCACTCCAGCTCTGCACAAAAGCTGAGCAGTTCATTACAGAAAGGCTAACCAGGATGGGCATTGAAATCTCCAAGAACAAATACCGTCTCTATGCCTCATTCTTCAATAATAGCGGTTATGGTACTCACACATTGCGCAAAGTCCGGGAGATTTTCTGCACAGTCTGTGGGCATGTACACATTAAATATTATAATGCTACTATCCCCAGACACCACTTTTATACCACAGCTACGCGGGCTTCCGCACTGTATCACTGACACTGACGGAAATGCAGACTTTCGCCACAGTAGGGCCGTCCCGCCGTGTGGCCGTCCACCTGGTGATTATGCCTGCGGCGGTGTCCACCGCCGAAGTACCCGTGCTCGCGAAGTCAGGGCTGATGCTGTTCAGGAAAGCCAGTTCGTGAGGCATCAACCACGTCTCTTGTAGTGCTATAATGTCTGAAGTTACACTTAAATCTTGTATGTTATCTATTGACCGTTTCACATTTTTGCAGTTGAAACTTGTTAACGTTTGACGCTTGCTATTTGTACACATTTCTTTTAAACTGGATTGAGCAAATCTCCTTTGGCGCCAGTTCTGGTATCAGCACGAAACTCAGTTTTGCGCCTAAAAGGCATAAATCGTCGAAAAATTATGCCGTTCGGCCATAATTTGTCATCCAAAAATAACGACATTTTATGTTTGTACACGCACAACTTATATGTTTCTTTTGTCCTTTATATGTATCTCTTCCAATGTCCTCCTACGTATATATTCAATAATATGAAAATAGGTAGTTTGGTTTCCGCCGGCTTGAATTTTTCGTCGGAATCTGGGCTGGCACAACCTAGTTTTCCAACAAAATGATTTTTAATCTTCTTACGATTTTGTGGTTCAACCGTAATCCGTCCCCCCGCTTGCACAACCTCCGCCATTGTTCGCTTTTTCGTGTGAACAATGGCGGCGGTGGCGGGCGAATAATTATTTGCCGCCAAACAGTAGTTTTCACTTGTTTCTACCTTCGTCGCAGGCACTTGTGAGTGCAACGTCTGCGCTTTTCTTCACATCGTTGATGTGATCTAAAGTCGCATAACGAGACTTTATGTCCTCCATATTCGACTTTAACAGCAAAATGACCTTCAGAAGTGAAGTAACATCGACGTGGTCAAATGTTACTAGCGGCAATCTATGTAGGTCCCGAGCGACAAATACGGGTATTAAGTCGGGATCTGTCGATTTAAAAAGGCCAATAATGTCTTCGACGTCTCTCTGCTGTTTGCCCGCCTTTTTTCTTATCACCTTTCGCTTGTCCATAGGTATGGATTCATACAGTAACGACTTCGACTTCGCGATCGTGTCCGCCGTCAACGCCGACACACAGATACGACACATACTTTCCTCGTCCATTATATCAAGTTTATATTGCACAAAACACAATAGTTCATCCACAACTAGAGTACAACTGTTACACTTCAAAACAGACGTCATTTCGCATATTACTTACCTGATCTGTCAAATCCTGGATAATGGTCAAGGTGGACACAACTGAGTCATTAACACCAAGATGGCAACCCATTTGCGCCGGGGGGAGATTGAATGCCATTGTCCGACGCACGTTGACGTAAAAGCCTTAGAAATTCTTTCACAAATAACATAATATATTCGGAGAGCTTGGTTCCCTCGCTGGCTCGCTCCAATGGGGGACTTTCTGGCAGCTACTTTATAACAGAAAAAGTGCAGTTCAGCGTGTCTCACTAGATGGCGGTGCTTAGACAGGATTCTTAAGTACTGAATTTGGTAACTGAAGTTACTCGGAAAGACGTTTCATGAAAAGACACTTAGTTTTAGTACCTTTTAGTAAGCGCAAACTACATTTTTTACATCTAACGGTCTCGTTTCGATTTATTTTTGAGAATCGTGTCAAATCAACGCCATCTAGGTATTACAATTGAACTACTTTTTCCACTTAATACGCTCTAGAAAAATCTCCCATTGCTTGAAATCACTACTCGCTGTAAAACTCCTAACCTGCAAAATGGACGCCGCAAGCGCCGTCATGGCCACCAGCATCAGCTGCTCTTGCGCATACAGCCGCAGCTGTTTCCCGCAGCCCCGCTGGTACATGGTGGTGCAGTCCGCCGCGTACGGTTTGTGTAACGCGTCGAGCGGACCCTGCCCGCAGCAGGATATGGGGACGTGGCCCACGGCGTGGTAGTCCCCGGAACCGGTCACGCCGCAGCACTCGAACTGGAAGGGGGGTGAAGGGGTTTGTTTGTTAAAAATACACTAGTGGACCCGGCGCGACTTCGTTCGCGTATACCTACTTTACCCCTACCTACCCTTTTTTGTTGATTGTTGAAACCTTCCTCCTGAACCACTCATCTATTGTTAAAAACCGCTTTAAAATCCGTTGCGTAGTTTATCAAGATCAAAAGATCAAGAGATACATAGGGACAGACAGCGGGAAGCGACTTTGTTTTATACTATGTAAAGATCTTTAGTAATATAATAGAAAGAAAAAAGGTTTGATTGTTTGTTTGTAATGGATAAACTCCAAAAGAACTCAACCGAATTAAAAATTCTTGCGCCTATAGAAAGCTACATTATCAGCGAGTAACATAGGCTATAGCTTTTCCCAAAATTCAATATGGTTCCCACGGGAACGGATTCGCAACGCCTCCGTCCCACAGTTAGGATAAACAGAAACTATGGTCCGCCACTTTGTAGTATATAAATAAATAAATAAAATAAATATTCGTGGACAAATTCACACAGCGCCATCTCGCCCCAAACTAAGCAAAGCTTGTGCTATGGGTGCTAGATAACTGATAAACTACTTAAATACTTTTGCATTAAATAAATGCATACTTATTAAACATAGAACACCAGACCCGTAACAGAATTTAAAATTCATCATTTCTGCCCGGCCGGGAATCGAACCCAGGACCTCTTGCGTGGCAGGTCGGCATGTTGACCACTGAACCACTCAGGTCGTCTAAGTGCTGCGTATAAGTGCTGCGATTATTTCTTTAAAAATTATACCGACACGGGGTGCCTATTGGCTTCCGACACTTTTCAAGTCGGAAGACCTTGATCAAACTCGCTATTAATATTATCGGTCGATAATTTATTAGGTACCTACTTCATATCTAACACCCAGTTGGCCGTGTGTCTTAGACTCAGTAAAATCATTTAAGTCCAGTTTGATAAAGGCGGCTCTTATAGCGTCTTTTTTGACATAACCAGTAGCGAAAAGTAGTTCGACTTGTTGCCACCTACTCTGGTGCTAGTTCATACTGGTAGGGGCTAGGTAGCGCTGTCTTCATCTTATACAAATGTGATCCTGCGGTAACTAAGGCTTTGGCAGTTGAGAGGCCAGCATTTGCATATTTGTTTTGAACCGCTCGCCTCGATTTTCGGGATGAAATTAATTATTTTGATGAATGACGCTGATTTTACCTATTTATGAACAGTTAGTTTTCGGTGTTGCCAACGTAGGTAATTTAAACCATTTTGAACTTTTCATGCCGGAAAGTAAAATGAAAACCGCTGGACTCGAGGCGAGCGCTGCAAAAAAGAGCCCAAACGTGTCGTGGGCTTTTAGAGGTGGGCAATGCATTAGTTGTACCCCTGGTATGGCTAATGTTCATAGCAACCGTGACCACTTTCCATCAGGTGCCCCGCTTGCCTGATTGGCTATCGATGACATAAAAAACAACATATTTACCTTGACATGCAACCGGTCCCATCGGACTTGGTCCACATTGTTAGGTTCCTTGTTTAGTAATGTTTCCTTGAAGTAAGTCTCCATGTTCATTTTCAGGTCAATTTCAATGTTGTCCCATACCACCATCGCCCATACGAAGCATGAAAACTCGATGGCCACTACTAGCAGAATCAGAATTCCAGTCTGGAAATGCAGAAATTTACACATTAGTACTCAAACATGTTAATCTCGTAGGTTTATAGGCATATCTAATTTGGTCTTATATTCTAGACTTGTCCGCTTTAGCAAATGTCACACATACATGGCACTTCCCGCCCGAATATTCGGGTTTTGACGTCAGTAGCGGACGTTCGGGTTTTGCGCTAAGTACTTTCCGATCCCAAGTCGATCCATGCACTGCCAGTTGCTAGCACAGGGATGATAGGGCAGATGATGGGACAACCTATGCAAATGAGGGTATAGGGATATAAACCGAAGTGCCCACACGAAGTGCCTCTCTACCATAGATATATACATCTAGATGCGGTTGAACGAACAAATAACTCTGACGGTTTAAACAAAACAGCGCTGTCTACAGTGCCACAAACATGTCTGACCGGCTGACAGCGTCGCTGTTGTTGGCATTTCAAAACGGCAACACTTAGTTCCGGTTTTGGCCACCGGGTCAATCTTGTCAAGCCACCAGATACAACACTGCTAACGCGTACAAAAATTTGTATGGACAGTGGTAACCATTCCAATAGCTATGTGTAATACGTCGTTGGATAGATATTTTCGAGCTGAACAAAAGTAACTATGGCGCTAGTTACAAATATTAGTCCGTTCCGGGTTATGCTGTACTAAACATATCACAGTAATAAGTATTTTTTCCTGTTCTACCTACATTTAAAGGACAGAACTAAATCCACGGTGTTATACCGCCAGTGCAAAGTCACATCGTGCGCATGGAAGACGGCCAAATCAAAAACAAGCAGATGGAGTGCATTGAATTTGATTGAACATACCAACTATTCATGGCCGGTTATTAATTTAGCAATAAACACTGAAATATTTATTGGAAATGCTAAAAACATAAGTTTTACAAGGTATAAATTATGTTTGTTATACTTTACGGAAAAAAGATACTCCATCCTTGTTTTTGGTTGCTGTTTATCGGAAGTAGTAAAGTAAAGTAAATATTGCATGTGTTTCCTACGCGGCATTCTTAGATTGTAAAAATAACGACCTTTCGTATACATAGCCGAAACGTCACTGAGACGACGTTGGAGCTCCATTGCAGTTTTAGCTCCAATGAAGTGGTCTCATTGCCTATGTACAATGAACCGGTCCATATGCGCTTATTACACCTGGCTAAATTCAGTCGACTGAATTCAGAAACAAAGTGCATGAAAGCAAATCAAAGTAGAATGTATTGCTTATCAAATAAGGTCCATTTTTGTATCACGCCTTCGTCACGAGTACTTCGTCGAGGAACTTTGCGAGTGTAGAGGAGGCATAAGTCGTACGGCCTCCGCTATGTGCCTTGACTCCTGCTCGTTTGAGGAAGTGTACGTATCTATGAAGCTACATTTCTCACTAGGAAATAACCTACCACCATTGACTCGACACGCTAAGAAGCTATAGTGAAGTGAACCTAACCCACTTTTAATGCATGCTGGGGGTCCGATCACTCTGCAACTGGCTTTACCGATGTACTTTATGATATCCAACATCTATTTTTAGAACGAATTTCTTGATTAATTACTGAGTTACTTGGTTGGTTGGTTGTTTATAGATTAATGTTTTGTACCTACCTACGAAGCGGTCGATTACTGCGGAGATTGCATGAGTAATTCATGCTTGACCTTTGCCTTAATATGGAACAATAGAACAAAATTTGTAGGTACCTAACCAGTATAAAGTGATACAAAAACAGCGCTCATTAAACATGCAACTACAACTATTTAATATTAACTGTTAGATTCCTATCGGCTAGTTCATTTACTTTTGTTGACAATATCTATCTATCAATATACCTACCTATCTTTCCCAATCGATCATCGCCACTTGATACTGTTGACTGATTCATCGACATTCTTGTTATTTCCTAATTCATGTCATTCATTATTAATATGAAAATAGATAAGCTGGCCATGATGTCCATCCCCATTTTAAAAAAAAAATATCGATGTAAACTACTTACTATTATAACGTGGAACTGATGCAAGGACTTTGTCGTTCTCCATCCTATCCATGCTATGGAACATGTAATGATGGACATCATCAATAATAAGATGGCTGGGTATTCCACATTCACCCCCAGGAAGTGTCTGAATATAAACAATCTGTATATCAGGTAACCGCTGGCTGCAAACAGCACCACTGCCGACATCTGTTGACAAATAAAATCAACTTTACCTCTTAACTTTTCATTAACCGACCAAGTGAAGAAGTCGTTCTGTCAAAGTAAAAATCATGTGGCATCTCTGTCTTTCCCATTGAATCGCTAATCAACTAGCTCAATTGAGTGTGAAAATCATGATTAATCCAATTCATCTTACATTGATGAGATTACCACACTAATCTTGAACTACTCTAATTAAAAATGTGTGTCAAGATGTTTATCGAAGTAAAGAGCGGATTAGTAAATTAAACTCAGTGCAAAATCGCCCGCTACGGTGTCTCTGTTCCCGCAAACATGAGCAGTTGTTATGACAACATAGAAATGGTAAACTTTGATTCACGGAACTAACGGGAACAGGAATGGATGACTAAACTTTATATAAAAACAACAGAAAAGAAACTTACAGCGAACAGTACATTGAAGATGAGTACCAGGTACTTCCAGCAGTTCATCGAGAGGGCCATTTTTTTGTTTCGTTAGTTTAGTTCACATGTCAGGCTGGTTTCGCGAGAAATCTGAAAACAAAGAGGCAGCTCGCGGTCGTTCCACCTCGGAGATTGTTTGTGTATGGTGCGGCGCGGCGCGCGGCGCGGGCGGCGCACTTTGCGGTGCGCGTGAACCGTGATGCAACCCGACGAACGAACGACTCACGAATTTAACCATTCGACATTTGCCTCGCCCGCGGAACTCACGGAACTAACTTGTGGAGTTATCTGGACGGAGAAGGCGCAACAGGTGTCCAACTGACCGTTTGACTCACGTACTTGTACAAAAATTTTACCTTACTACGAATCGTACTGGTTATTCATGTTTTTATCTTTATTATCATTTTATCGTATGATAAACAAAGATGGATAGACGCCTCGGTGTAAAGTGTAATCTAACCTAGTTTCAGGTCACCATAGCACGTACGGTTAGATTTCAGGAGCGGAACTCGCTGGGCAGTTTCAGACGAAGTAGTTTAGGTATTAATAGCCCAGTGACACTTCTATTTCTGAGCCGAACCGTGCAGCCATCGAACTACACTCTCGTTCCAAAATGTTTGTAGGTAGTTATGCAGTAGGATGCAGTTGTACTGCAGCGGTTTGACAGCCCAAATTAAATATCTACCCTACACGGCGCATATAGCTTTCGCATGTAGCTTTGTTGAATTGTACATGGCGCGGCCCAGCAAACATGATAAGATAAGATTTATTTTCGTGTCTTAAGACTAAATTACCTATTTAAGTAAAAATAACGTCCCATCCACCAAATATTACGACTATAACTACATTTTTACTATAAAGTTAAAATATAGGTTACTTGTTCCGTAATTTTACTTAAACGACACACCACAAAGTCAATTTACTTTATGGTTGAAAATAAGTCGGAAAATCTAGTAGAACCGACTTAATATTTAGACCGATAAGTCGCTATGACTTATAGGTAAATTTTAGGTAATTATAACGTAATTTTTTCTTAGCCAACGACTTCAAGGTTACTAACTTGTAAGTTTATTTTACTACCAATTCCGAAGTTAGTTTTACCTCCTGAAGATACCTAACATAACCTTATAGTAAATAATACTTTTAGAGCATTTTAGATACCAATAGGTCATCTTAGGTTAACTTAAAGGTCCGTGTAACTCGGAAATTCGCCTAATAAGTCAAAATTGACGGTGGCGACCTGGAAGTTAATTTGTGTTGGTCATAGTGACTGTTAATTGCTGATCAAGGTCGTATTTTAAACGCTGGTCCTTTTGTTTTGAAATAAAGTAATCGCTTAAAAAACTGTACAGACACTCTAGTACGTATCATAGAAAATGTAAAAGAAAACTTAATGAATCGTAAAATAGAGAAGTGTTTAAGAAATCTTCAGAAGTAATCAAACCCGCTCAATGTCTATTTCCTGTCAGTTTTTAACAACCGATGATCATACTTTAGCCTCCGACATGTCAACAAGTGAGGACTCTGAAAATTAAGAAATTGAAGAATCAGATAATGAGGAGTCTAAAACTGAAGGCTTAGATTCAATGAAACTGTCTGAAGGCTGGAGAAAATGAACTGTTAAGCATAAAGCGACCACATCATCCCTAAACGATTTGTTAAGTCTATTAAATGAATACAGTACATAAAAATTCATCTTGGCGTTAATGTCCCGGTTGTGCTCTCGAGATCGAGGGCCCGGGGTCCGCCTTGACCATGATCCAGGATTTGGCAGGTCAGGTAATTACAGTGGAGCGACTGCCATCTGACCTCCATGACCCTGCTACCAGGGGAACCTGACCAGATTGGACCATGGTTACACATCCAGTCGCCTGAATGTGCAGGTTTCATAACGATGTTTTCCCTCACCGTAAGAGCATCGGTTAGTATTCAACTAATGTACATAACTCAGAAAACAGTCATTGGTACATGGCCGGAGCGGGATTCGAACCCGGGACCTCTGGCTTACGAGTCGGATACTGTAACCGCTCGGCCACCGACGCTCCTCCACATAAAATATAGTGTAAACATGGTCAAATGGGTAATCACCTTAAACAGGCATAAGTACAGTCCGTTCATAGTTATTTTACCTCTGGTTGTTGATAAAATTAAATGCTGTAAGTAATGTAATGTCTAATCATGCTATGCCTTCTTATGTACTTACTAAGATGTTAGTCCATCATAATCTCATTTCAATAGTTAGAAAGTTCCTATTTTTGTTGATAAGTCGTTCCAAATCAATTGTAAAGAAGTACCTGTTTAACAAGTAAACCAAAAATGTTCGAGGTAAAAAACTGTGTACGAAATCGGACTGTAGGTAATTTATCATTATACTGAACATCGTACCACATACAATATACTGAACGACGCGTGATGATCGCGATGACTTCCCTGCCACTAGATTTGGCGCTGTTAGGTAATCATTACCAATTGGTCGCGTAAGCGACTTCATAGTTTGTGACTTTAAGGTAACGAGGACCTAAATAGGTAATTTAGACCAAGAAGTCGCAAAAATTATGTCAAATGAACCTATCATATTTACCAATCACCTTGGTCGATTTGTAGGTAATATCTAACTTTATACTCGAGACGCCATTTTATTTTGTAAAAATCAGGAAGCAGTGCATAATACATTAAAAGTATACCTCTATTTACCAATATTTACATTGAAATATTATTGTTGACATTGAGAAATTATAAACAATACCAAACTTGAGTTAAAATACTTATATCCAAACAAATACACGCATTTTCTTTTTTTTTTTAATTACATTATTTATGTATTTTGGAAGCCCATCAGCATTTTTGAACGTAAAACCATTATAATATACGAAAAAGATTTCGACGCATTATACATATGCCAAATCAAAAAAGTTTTCTGACTAATAATTTAAATAATGACTTTTATCTACACTCATAGCAGAATGTTCCAATTACATATTCGAAAACAGTTGTTTAAGGATACACTTTTTTCACGCCAGTCTATAAAATTTAAAAAAAATACTTTTCGATACACCATTTCCCATACTATTTTCTTTCGAAAAATAACTTATTAATCATTATGCAACACTTTTCTTTTTTAAATTTTTATCGGGCGCCGTGACACGTCTAAATGAAGGCTGAATACCTAAATGTCTTCAACAAATTCAAAATTCCTGTTTATATTTGTGATCAGTTCATAGTCTGTGGTTGTGATTGTGTACATTTGTGTGAATTGGTGAAAAAGTGAATTTCCCGCCGCTTGATATCCTCGACGCGTAGATACAACAGAAAAAGTTGAAAAAATTGTAGGCACCAAATTGCATAATAGTAGTTTATGCAACTGTCATATAAAAGGGGGTATTAAAACATGGATAATAGTTTGACACGAGTGTTTTAATACCTAATTATATGCAGTTGCATACACTACTTTATCTAGGTACACTCATATTTTCATGTTAAAATTTCATACCTATAATTTTTTCAACTTTGCTGGAAGTAACTGCGAGTCAGTTCTGTTGTATCTACGCGTCGAGGATATTAAGCGGCGGGACATTCACTTCACTACTTTCACATTTATCTGTTTATTTGCTTCAAACAAGAAAAAACATTCACAAACACAAATTACAACAATTAGAAAAAATATTCTGTTTAGCGGGAAAATAATTCCAAATGTACCCAATCACAACCACAGACTATGAACTGATCACAAATATAAACAGGAATTTTGAATTTGTTGAAGACATTTAGGTATTCAGCCTACATTTAGCCGTGTCCCGGCGCCCAACAAATATTTAAAAAATAAAAGTGTTGCATAATGATTAAAAAGTTATTTTTCGATACAGCTGTAATGAAAATAGTATGGAAAATGCTGTATCGAAAAGTAATTTTTTAAAATTTTATAGACTGGCGTGAAAAAAGTGTATCCTTAAACAACTGTTTTCGTATATGTAATTGGAACATTACGCTATGAGTGTAGATAAACTACTATTTCATGGCCGCCATAATTGTTAGTTTAAGTTTTTAATAAGTCAGACATTTGTCGGTGAGCAAAAAAGAAAAATATATATTTCCTTCACACTCGCTCACAAATGATAGAATAGGTCCATAGCCTCCTTTAAGGAGGAGGAGGAGGCTATGATAGGACCACGCTAAGTCCGAATCGACTGACAGTAGTAAAAATAATCTGGGGATAATCTGTCCTTGTCAGTCCTTGTCAGTTCTTATTGTAATCATTCAGTTACTTTATTCATTACGTCGTAATTACGTTTGATCGTGGTTAATATTACCAAATTGGTCGTTGGAACTACACAATAGGTCGAACCAACGTCGAATCGACATCGGAAGAGTAACCTACGTGACGACTAGAGATGAAACGGATAGTTGTTTGGATAGGTGTCCGGTCATCCCATAAGCCGGATAGACAGATATCCGGCGGCCAGATATTTGGCAGGACATAGTCTCTGAACAAGTCTGTGCAATCTATGAGTATAACCTTAAGTACCCGTGTACTAAACGGCTATCCTGTACATCAATTTTCGGTTTTTCTTATCGTAGCTCGACCACTATACGGGTAGTTAGCTCCAGCATCGTGGACCAGAATGTAGTGACAGATTCTCTTAAGCTCGCATAAGAAGACAAACGAAACCGCATGCTACCTCAATGTAGGAGCAATTCGTATTTTAACCCAATTTATAATAATTTATTTTTATTTACCATAGATTAACTTTGCAAAAATTATTTTTTGCCTACCTACCTACTAAATGAACAACAGTGCTTTGATAAAGGAATATTAATAATTTTTGGGATTACTTTTTTCCTGTGAATAAAATCACGTTTATGCTCTTTTCATACATTTTGTGCTATCCGGTATCCGGCCGGATATTAGCGCACTATCTGGTATCCGGCCGGATAGTAAATTAATGCCAGATAGGCCGGATACCGGATAGTAACCGGATATCCGTTTCATCTCTAGTGACGACCTATTGGTTGTAATTACCAGATTTACCAAAAATACGTCGCAGGCACGTGCTTTTTTTACCAATTTGGTGGATTCGACGTTTATTTGACGTCGATTCGAGGTGCCCAATTTAGATCACTATGAAAATTGCGTCCTAAATAAGGTAATTTTACAATAATTTCAACCAAAAATGTTTACTGGTGGGTTACTTGCACGAATCGCTGGACCCCCGTATCACTATTTACCGCGCACGTGTAAGATGTGGAATGAGCTCCCCCCGAAGTCTTTCCTTTGCACCATAAACATGGGGTTCTACAAAGGCCACGGTGCTGGCCTTTGAGGTATCTGTAGACCTCAAAGGCCGGCACTGTATCCACTGCAGATGTCCGACGACGGTGGCCGCTTTCCATCAGGAGGCCTCCCCTTGGCAATTAAAAAAAAAACAAAGTTTCCACTGCGGTTTCCAAGTTACATAACTTGCAAGTGCCTCAACATATGTGTAGGTTTCTTATGTAAATCAAACACTTTATAAATGCTGAACTTAACACTTTATTACTTTTATAATCTACCTTTCGTTTCTACCACAATCTATGAAGTATATATACAACTATTTCTACAACATAAAGCGTACTCCACATGTCCGCCGAAACTTTCGGCGAAACTTTGGTCGACCCTCTACATTCTCGCCTATTATTAGGGATGTGGTGGGTGTTAAAACGCGTCGACATTATATCGATTCATAGGCGTAATATCGCCAATCTGCTATAAACAGGGTCACAGAGGTGATGGCAGCTGCTCTACTGTAATTACTTGATCTACGAATATCCTGGATCATGGTCAAGTGTACCCCGAACCTGTAACGGGAAAAAGCACTAGGAATCTAAATATAAAATCGATCGAATCGAGACGGCAACGAACTATCTCTAATTAGTCTATGAAATAGGCGAGACATGCCAAACATGCACGGGACTACACGAATGTAGGCGAATACTCCCTCTACACTCCCGCGGAACTGTCCACATGTGGAGTGCGCTTAACCTGCTAATGGATTCTTTCCGAATAACCATAGACCAACATCAATGCCATATAGTATATAAACATTTGTTACCTGCGTTCACAATTACAACTCTATCATATCTTTCCTCCTTCAAATGAAACCTTACATATATGCTGAACTACTTAATCAAAGTTTAACAAGTTTCAATTAAAACTATGTAAATAAAATGAAAGAAACCATTGATAAAACTTAGATAAAATTAGACTTACTTTTTGAAGCTAACACAATCAATTAACAGTTTTTATAGATATAGCTGCAGAAGGGCCTTTTGTGATTTCGACTTCGTAATATCTGCTATAATTGTCAATTACTACAAGTAAATAGTGCCCTGATGGTAGCAGTCCCAAGTAGTCAATGGCAACTAATTCCCAAACTCTTGATGGTAGTTCTGTAGAAGTTATAGGTTCTGGAGTTGTCATCTTTCGAACTAGTCTGCAGCCTTCACATGTTTCAGTCCAGTGATCTATATCCTTGTCCATGGTTGACCACCATACCCAGCGGCGTAATTTTGCTTAAGTACTTCCTGCCGATAGATGTCCTTCATGTCCTATATCAAGAATTTTCGGTATAAGAGACTTTGGATTAACAATTCTTGTTCCCCGGAGTAAGATACTATCCACTTCACATAATTCTTCCTTTATGATTTAATATTTCTTTCAATCTTTAGGGCAATTGTCTTATTCAATAACTCTTTTTACATTATTCCATCCTACAATGTTTCCTCTCTAATTTCTTCTAAGGTTACAGCTGGAGCTACAGTCTCGCTATGGTAAGCAATTAACTTGTTATCTTCAATATCTTCTTTGTTTATAGTTTTGGTACTTGTATCGAGCAATCTGGATAGCGGATCTGCTATGTTATTCTTGCCGGGTTTGTAAACGACTTTGAACGAGAAGGGTAGAAGTCTTAAAATACATCTCTGAATTCTGGCACTGGGTGAGTACGATTTCTTAGAATAGATTGTTTCTAGTGGTTTAAGGTCCGAAATTATATTAAATTCTATTCCTAATAAGTACATGTATAAGTTTTCGCATGCCCATACTATTGCAAGTGCTTCTTTTTCTGTCTGAGAATATCGTTTTTCAGTATATGATAGGGATCTGCTTGCGTATTTAATTATTACAGGTTTTTTATTGTTATTTATACACAGGACTTGCATCGGTGATAAGGAAGGTTTCTGCATCTTCATTGTAAAATCCTAACGCAGGAGCAGAGGCAATACTATATTTAAGATGTTGAAAAGCTCTCTGATGATTGGAATTCCATGTGAATTTTGTGTCCTTTTTAGTTTTGTGCCCTTTTTAGTTAAGTTTCTTAAAGGTTCAGTAATTGTACTATAATTTGGTATGAATCTCGCAGAAAAATTAGTAAGATCAAGAAAGCTTCTTATTTCTTCTTTACTCTTAAGTGGTCTGAATTTGGATGAGACTTCCTGACATGAACGTGTAGGTCTTCTGCCGTCTTCAGAAAGATGATGTCCTAAGAAAGTCATTTCTTTTACTCCTAACGCACATTTTCTTTAAATTTAGAGTAATTCCGTTCTCCTGTAATCTGATCAAAACTTTTCTTAATCTATCATCATGTTCTTCTTTAGTCTTTCCTCCAATCCTAATATCATCCTGTGAGTTAGCCACTCTTTCTATTCCTTGTAATAAATTTCTGAAGCACACCGAATGCCAAAGAACAGTCTAAGTGATTTCTATAGATTCTTCTTCTAGTTCAATTTGATGGTAACCCCATTTAATGTCAATAGCTGAGAAGTACTTACAGCCATCCAGGTCTGCTAGTAGTTCTTCAAATGTTGGTAAAGAAACATGCTCTCGGAGAACAGCTTCATTTGCTCGTTACTTTTTCTTCACTATATGTGTAGGGAAAACACAAGGGGTTGGTCCTGTGACGGGTTCTTTGATGTCATTGTCAAGAAGTTCTGTGAGTAAGTCTTTTTCAATCTGTCTTAAATTAAAAGGCAAACGTCTAGTCGGTTGCACAACTAAAGGTATATCAGAGTTTAAATGAATTTTCAACTTTAAATTCTATAACTTTCCTATGTCTACAAATAATTTTGGATACAAATCAACAATGTAAATTTTTGTCAAATTATTATTTAAGCTAACATGTTTTGAATCTACTTGGCATGTCTAATTTAGCTTAACATTAGCTTTAGAAGTCATCAACTGATTATTTAAATTCACATTACAATTTAGCAACTTAGCAACTTAGTTTGATCCGTTACATTTGAACTATTATTTAATGAATGATTTGGTCAAATTTTCAACAAATTAAGTTTGGTCCGATTCTATCGTAAACTAGAATATTAGCCAATACTTTAATCTTAGCGTCTGGCGAGTATAAATAAGTTTTAAACATACCCAATCTCGGAATTGACTGACCTCCAAAAGCACAAAATTTCTGAAAACTATCAACTCTAAGTTTACCATCCATGCCAGCTCTTAACAATTCTTTAAACGCCATTTTATTGATGTTAACACCTGAGTCCACAATAAATCTGAGTTTCAGTCTGTTATCCACAATAATATTATAACTGCTGTTCACTGCATTCACATGAAATACTGAATTCACTGAAAAATCTTCCTTGCTTTCTGTATCACTGTCCTCGGAATCACTGGAACAGCTTTCCACCACATAGCGAACATAGCGTTTCTTCTTTTTCCTGTTTATATCTACTTTCTTCTTGGTTTCCTTTGTTTTATCATTTCCTGTCTTGCAACATATAGCAAAACGGCCTACCAAGCCACATTTATCACACTTGGCTTTCATCGCTGGGCAATCAGCGCTCTTGGCATTATGGCCTTTCCTCCCACATCTATAGCAGGTAAACGAAATCTTATTTATTTCATCTGAGTCTGGCACAATTGCTTTTTCATTTGATTTTGAACTTGTTTGTTCTATGTCCCTTTCTAACTCGAACAAACGTCCCATATCAAGGGCATCGTCAAGTGATAATTCACCTCCCTTTCTCAAAAATTTACGTTTTAACACAGGAGAGATACACTTTACAATTAATTGATCCCGTAGCATAACCTCCAAATCCTTGTAGTCACAATATTTAATTTTCTTACGCAATCTTAAGACATGATGACTTATTTATTTTATTTAACAGTTTATTGCACACATTAAATTACATAGAGAAACATCATACATATAGACGACACAACAGGCACTACTTATTTCTAAAAGAAATTTCTTCCAGCAGGCCTACAGAAGAGAGATGTGATAAGTAAAGCAGATCGACGTGCGCGATATAGTATACATACTAAAATACTTAAACATAATTAACTTCTCAAATAAAATATAATAAATATAATATAAGCATATAATAATAATATAATATATATTATAATACAATACTATGCATACATATCTATGTACAACTAGACAGAGATAGATAATGTTCCATTTCTGTGCATTTAAAAGCCATTCTTTCATACAGAATGTAAGATTTCGGGATAAAGTACGTATTCAATCTCAGAACTACAGTCTCGTATTGATCCTTCCCAGTGATATCAGGGTATTTATCTTTTACATTTTCGTAAATTTCTTGGACTATCGGTCCAGCCTGGTGCAATAATCGAGCTACCTTTTGCTTTGGCGCAAGGCCTATTTACCGATCAATGTAATACTCAAAATTTCTAATCCACGACCGCCATTTTTCATGACAATTCTGGCTGGGTACGTAAATCGTACTAAAAGGTATGATTTGGCAACGCTAAAGCGTACTCCACATGTCTGCCGAAACTTTCGGCGAAACTTTGGCCGGGACTTTGGTCGATCCTCTACATTCTCGCCTATTAAGCGTACTCCACATGTCCGCCGAAACTTTCGGCGAAACTTTGGCCGGGACTTTGGTCGACCCTCTACATTCTCGCCTATTAGGGATGTGGTGGGTGTCAAAACGCGTCGACATTATATCGATTCATTGGTGTAATATCGCTAATCCGCTTTAAACAGGGTCACAGAGGTGATGGCAGCTGCTATACTGTAATTACTTGATCTACTAATATCCTGGATCATGGTCAAGGGTACCCCGAACCTGTTACTCGAAAAAGTGCTGGGAATATAAATATAAAATCGATCGAATCGAGACGACAACGAACTATCTCTACTTAGTCTATGCAATAGGCGAGACATGCCAAACATGCACGAGACTACACGAATGTAGGCGAATACTGCCTCCACATTCTCGTGTTCCCGCGGAACTGTCCACATGTGGAGCGCGCTTTAGGGATGTGGTGCGTGTCAAAACGCGTCGACATTATATCGATTCATCGGTGTAATATCGCTAAACTGCTGTAAACAGGATCACAAAGGTAATGGCAGCTGCTCTACTGTAAATCATTTTCAAGTGTACCCCGAACCTATTACGGGAAAAAGCACTAGGATTATAAATATAAAATCGATCGAATCGAGACGACAACGTACTATCTCTACTTAGTCTATGAAATAGGCGAGACATGCCGAACACGCACGGGACTACACGAATATAGGCGAATACTCCCTCTACACTCTCGTGTTAGTGGAGTGCGCTTAATACATAACTATAGACCAACATCAACAGTGTTGCCAGGTCAGATTTTCACTTTACCCGATGCTAAATGTCATTTTACCCTAGATTCTGCATAATTTTAAAAAAATACCCTCAATAAATTTATCTTTTAGTTTCGCCTTTTATTTACAAATAAAACAACTACATTTGTTTATTATTTTATTGGCACATGACAATGAAAGTAAGTATCCTCCGCATTACTTACATTATCTCTGTCATACATGTTTTAGTAACAAAGTCTATTGTTCGTAACGGATTAAAGTTAACACGAAATTTACCTCACCAGGAACATTTCACGTAAAATTAGTGGGTTAAGCCTCGTAAGTTCTTAACGGTTCAACTGAGGAAAAGTTCAGAAATCAGATCTCATGAAGAGCCAAGCTCATAAAGTCAACTCTGCAAATCCAGCATTTTGGCTTTGACATTGGACTGTAGTATCGTATGTTCCTAATCACAATAGCAATCTGAATAGAACATTGTGTTCGAAAAAGACGTCGGTCGACAGAATTTAGAATAGATAAAATAGGTACTTACGAGTATAACGTACCTATGTAGATTTAGAAGAAGACCTAGAAAAAGTTATGTGCAGCAAGCGAAGGAGAAAGTAGGAGCCGTGTCGTTTGAGAAAATATCTTCAAAGCGGACGATAGAACGCACCGCCAAGAGCATGGCTATTTATTATGAATATGATGAATCTACATCAGATAAATTGAGGTAGGTACTCTGTGGACAATACCCAATGGTGTCCTAGCTTAATAATGTGAAGGTACTGCAGGTAATTTAATTGTAAATAAGCCAATAAATAACGACATAAACGTTAGCAATAAAAAATGTAATAAGTAAGTTTTGCTACTGATAACTACAATAGCAGATGTCCTTGACCAGCGTTTCCGGTAGCTCCTCAATTGGAACAATTCTGGACATCTTCTCCAACTGCGCTTGCACGCCGTCGCTGAGGGGGCCCACCTGGCGCGCGGTTCTCATCAGCGTGCGGGCCTGCTCCACGTCGCGCTTGCGCATCGCCAGTACGGCGAGGAACGCCCATCCATCAGCAAGTAGAGGCTCGAACTTAACCGCGCACTCTGCCCAACTAGCCGCTAACTCAGGCTCGTTCAACCGGTCGTAGACCCGCCCGATTACCAGCGCCGAGTGCGCACCCGGAGATATGCGAATCGCCCGCATCGCCCGCTGCAGTGCTTCCTCCGGATGCTTCTTCATTATCGCCAGCGCCGCCTGCAACAACACCCGCGGACTATCCTTAGCCCCAGCACGCTCTGCCTCCAAAAACGCCTCCTCACACTCCTCGTCCCAAAATCCTTCAAACATCATACAATTCATGCGCATCTGGGACATCATAGCCGTCGGCCCGAACCTCTTAATCCCTTGAGACGTAACCTCCATCGCTTCATTTACTTGCCGTCTCAGCAACCAAGAAGCTGCCCGCAAATAATACACGTCCACAGCTATCTCTGTGGTCAGACCTCGCCGATTACCACGCGTGCCGCAACCATCCGTGTAGCACTGCAGTAGCCTCTCACTAAAGTCATAACAACGAAGACACAAAAAGAATGCTGAAGCTACAATAAACGGATCGGGGGATTGTTCTATCACTCCCGGATCCCAACACACTTCCTCTTGCCCACTGGCGTCGTGCCATCGTTTCAGCAAAGTCTTAAAATCTGGGTCTATACGGAAATGATGTCGCATTCTTACACCAGACACAAATGCGGCGTGCGGGTTGTCTTGATAGTGATGCACTGCATGGAGGCATGCCCAACCGATCGAGTTCCCGATGCCATCGGAACGATCTCCCCTAGCGCTTAAACGAAAGGCAGCCCTAGCGCACATTGTGCGTTCTTCGCCTTTCGCGAACTCTTGACCTCCATATAGCCATAACAAGAACCTATTTCTCGACTGACTCGATAAACCCTGCAATATGTGTTTTTTAGCATCTCGATCGCTTCTTTCTTCTAGGAGCCGCAATATTTTTGCCACCAATACCTTGGGGTGAGTTGGAGCTACTTTTAAATTTTTGTTGACGTATATTTCTGAAATTCGGTCGTCACCGGCCACTCGAGCTCTGGAAGCGGCCACCCGCGCCGATATGCGCTGCGTGGGCGGCTGCGGCGCAAACGAGGCGGTGACCGCGCGCCGCGCCGCGCCGTGTTGCGCCGTCACCGCGTCCTGCCAGTCCAGGTAGGAACAGTCTCCAGGCGCAAACTGCTTTAACATCGTCCTGACGCGAATGAGTAGACGATTGGCAGCCGTGCGTTTTATTCCTTGATTCATTGGTACCGAACCTCTGCAAGCCAATGAACTTAATTCTTTATGCACGGCTAGAGCTCCACATTCCTTGCGTATACGCGATACATCGACCACATTATCTTCGGGAGGTGGATCTATATGTAATTCATCTACTGTTGGAATAGGTGCTTCGGGCTTGGTCAACCCTAAAGTTGCATATAAACCAGAAATCTTCGATTTCGGAGTTAGCGGTTCCATCACATCCAATTTAAGAACTATGTATGAGGTATGACCTTTAACATCTTGAACAAAAGTCTCAGTTTGTGGTGCTCGAGCAGAACTTTTAGCACTAGTTGGAGGCACCTCTAGCAGCGGTTGAACGTCTTCAGATAAGAGGGAAGTTGAGAAGTATTTCAGTGGTGCACACGAAGTCAAAGTAATCATGTTAGGCTGCAATAACACCTCGGCGTCTATGAAGGCCATGTAACGTCCTCGAACTTCCATTTTACCCAACCTAGGTACTGCGGCTATATCGATTACTAATGGATTTTTTAATCTCGTACGCAATGCTTCAGTGTGTACTATAAATCGTTTCATTGAATTCCAGTATACTGAATTGCAATCATCTTGTGTACTCGGCGAGAAATCCTCTGGGATAAACATATCATCCTGTTGAACGTTAAATGCTGTATTTCCTAAGACTCCACCAGTAACCGCCGTTGCCCACATAACTTTTTTAGCATTTCGATGACTCAAAGACATGCCGAAGTTAATGGCACTATTCTCAAGTAAGTCATTTAATCCAACAGCAGCCAAATAAATAGTATCTTTTTCTTTGAATGTGGGCAGACAATGTGCTGATGTCATAGTCAGAGTAAGAAGCGAATCTGAGCTCGGTCTTACTATATCGGTTACCGCGAGTTCGTCTACACTACACTCGTCATCAGTAGCGTCATCCGCTTGGTACATCTCATTACATGTAGCAAGAACTGCGACCTTGAAAGTAGTCACTAATCCTGTCTCTACCGAAGCCATCCTTACTTTGATACGTACTTCATCGAGACCCAACACTAATGGGCTCAAATCTATGTTTCCCCCAGCAAAGTTATCTGGGTGTGCCAAAATGTCAGAATCCTTCGCTGCTCTTCCTTGGACTCTGCGCATAATTAGTATCACCGGAGTATTTAGAAGTATTGCTGGGATAAACACTATATTACTGACTTGAAGTTGTAATTCGTGCGTCCATCTAGCTTCTCCAATGAGCACATTGTTAAAAACCGCATAAAAATTGTACTCTACTGGGTCAGCCGGGTCAGGAAGTCCCAGTAATGTAAGGTATATATAAATCGTACGCTCAATATCTGCTTCCACAGTAGATTGGATGGAATATCTACTGGTGTCCGTCGTCTTACCAGTTTTACCAGACTTGCCAGACTTGCCAGACTTGCCAGACTTGGAATCTTTGTCATTGCGTGGCATTTTTAAGTTTCAGGTTATCTTAGAATGTTGGCTGTTTATTGTCAGCAAAGCGGATAGAAAAAAACTATCAGCATGCAAACTGAACTGAGTTATTCGTTCACGCACATTCGTACGTAAACCATTACGCAGACTTGGTCTCTTTGACAGTGTCACGGTGTGTTTTTATCATAAATAATGACTTTTCTCCGCTTTTCTAAGATGAGTTAAGTAGGTCGTGTGTAAAGAGAGTTTATGTCATTTGGTGTTCAAAGCTGTGGTCACAGAAAAGAAAAAACCGGGGTGTGGCGTTGTTCAGTAAAGTGGAACATGTCTGTGAGGTACAATCCATACGATTAACTTTCACTAACTGATTACTCAACGCGTAAGTAGGTACCCTACTTACCGAATTATCGCAGGCGTCGCCTGTATCGTATTGAAAACTGAACTGGGGCTCGAAGCGAGATGGCGATAGGATTGGCGGTTTGAGCGAGTGTGGAGACGTTCAATTTGAGTAGTACGGTTCTCCTGTCTGCTCATAGCAGCAACATGGCTCAGCCCGCTACTTTGGAACGTTCGCATCGCTCCCGAGATCGTTGTGAAACATAGTTTCTTCAAGAAGTGGATTCTTATATATTAAGGTATTTTATATATTTGTGTTCGAGAACCTTCGCCAAGATGATAGAACATAGGTACTAGGAGTTAGTTTGTAGCGTGCCGAGTTTTGGAAACCTACAATAGCGTGGGATATTTTAGGCAATTTCGCGTACATTTGAAATTGTCTGCAAGTACCTTCTCGTCGCAAAACTCGCTGTGGTCTACAGGCTTTTTGCTGGGAATAGATTCACTCGCCACGAATTTTCTGTATACAGGGTCAGGTGAAACAGGTAGACAGGGTGGACACTCTTTACGGGTCACTATTCTGGCTCAGCCGCGCCGATCCGAACTATTCGCCCATGCTACGTAATCGTAATCTCCTGGTTTCTCTTCAGACCATTATTTTTAAAGGTTATAATTATTAGAAGCCTGTTCAACCTGTTCATGCGGTCAATCCATTTTCGCTTCTTGTGAGTTTGAGCTTTAACCAATATCTTGTTCCAAGCATCCGAGGAAAAACGAAACGTTTCATTTGACAGCTGTAGACTGTCATCGCTACTGTCACGATGACGTTTCAATCTGTCATGTCATTGGCTTGACGTCTTGCTTGAATTGAGCAATTTTTCGTGTCGTGTAATTTTCGTTTCGTATCAGTTTAGTTGTTTACTTTATAAAATGAATTAAAAACAATGTTAAATAATGTATACACTATTGCACGGCTTTTACAAATACGTAGTTCAGAAAGACGAGTATTGCGTTCTTATATTGGGTCTCGATAATGCTGGCAAAACGGTAAACAAACGCTGACACACATTGCAACTTTTATGCATTACGTTTCCCAAGTTTTATTCTTTATTAATTATTTTTATTTTCAGACGTATTTGGAGGCTTGTAAAACTAAATTTAGCAAAAAGTACAAAGCTATGAACCCCAATAGGATTACAACGACTGTAGGACTGAACATAGGCAAAATTGATGTTGAAGGCGTAAGATTGAATTTTTGGGATCTGGGTGGTCAGCTAGAACTCCAGTCTCTCTGGGACAAAGTAAGCATAGAATTTTCCTTAAATTTAAATTACTAGTTAGCTACTAATAAAATTGTTATAGCTAGGCTTAAGATAAACTACACTCTCTTATCACTCCACACATTTATCACAACTGAAGCTGAATAATCACTTAATTGTAAATAGGTACTTAATAGCATAAAATACTTTTCAGTATTATGCTGAATGTCATGCGGTAATTTACATAGTTGACTCATCAGATAGGGAGAGAGTCTCAGAGTCAAAAGAAACTTTTGGTAAGTAAGACAAAGCTACTAAACTCCATATATAATACATAAACTAATAGCTAAATTTGTAGTTGTATAACTGATTGAAAATTGATTAACTAAAGTCAAATTGCTAAAGAATAAAGATTTTGTTTCTTTGTAATGTAAAAACTGGATTTTGAAGTTGACCATAACCCATCAAAAGAAAGTAACTGTCAAAAAGATATAAAATTCGAATTATGAACCAGCTTAACCCTTTTGGTTACTTATCAAAATGATAAAATGTATAAAATGCCAATATTTCACTTTCTACAGTCAAATTCTCTACAGGAATTTCCTTAGATAGCGCATATCCAATTGAATATGTTGCTACTGTAATGAATGTGAAAATAGATCTCAATTTGGATAACTTGTAACTAAATCAGTGTAACCGTCACGACTCACAGACGTAGAGAGGGTTAAGCACTCGAGAATGCTTTAGATTATGTAAAATCCTATTAGTAAATTTTAAAAATCAATTCCCTAATTTGAGATTTTTTATTTTTAATCATCATCATCATCCTAGCGCTTATCCCGGCCTCTGTCCGCTTTCCGACAAATTCTTCTCCACTTCTCCACTTATTTTTAATAATTGTTAATAAATCAGGTCTTTGAATTATTAATATTAATTTTGTCACTTGTTTGTTTCAGACAGAATGATTGCATCTGAGCACTTGTCAGGGGTTCCATTACTAGTTTTAGCGAATAAACAAGACATTCCAGACTGTATGGGGGTACATACAGTGAAGCCAATCTTCAATCAAAATGCTCATCTCATAGGTGCCAGGGACATAATGCTTATGGCAACATCAGCTTTGAATGGGTATGTATATGTCATAGGTTTTTCTTTCTTCAGTTTCTTATTCGATAAAAAAATTTGTCATGCTAATCATAATTTTTATTGTTTATTTGTAAAATAAACCAAATTTTCACAAAAAGTTTGTTAAACCTATTTTAGCTAAGATATGTATTTTAATTTTCTTTCAAATTCAATTATTTCAGTTACAAATAAAGACAAATAGCTTAAGAATAGGACTAATATAGACTATATGTTATTGGTTCTTACAATGGTTTCTTCTGCCTTCTTTATGTTGGGATTTCCTGATTCTCAGTTAATAAAAACAACTAATATGTAATAATTGTATTATGGTACCCACTACCTAAGAATAGGGTGTGTAGATCTCTAAATCATGAGCAAAGGTTATTTTCTGCATGACGCTACTTTACAGTAAATCTAGTGTGTATGATTTGAATGATTAAAGCAAAGCAATCAAATAAATTGGTACCACATTTGAACCAACAAACATGGATAAGAAACAGTACAATCTTCAACACAAGTTTGAATATGTGTTCATTTTTAAGTTGTAGCAGTAACATCATTCTGTGACATTTCACCATCCGTTATATTATTATTCATTGTTATTAATTTATTATACATTTTATACAAGTATTTATCATCACTCACTCACTAAAATACACAGAATAACATATCGCGTTCCTTTGCATTTATAAAAAAAGGTATGCTTTCACTTTCAATTGTGCTGGTGTTCTAGGGATGGTGTGGACGAAGGCATCAGATGGCTGGTGGACTGCATAAAGCGGAACAGCGTGGACCGGCCGCCGCGAAACCAAGAAAACAACCTGTGAAGGAATGAGCGCGGCTGCGCTGCGACACCCGACGGCCGACGCGACTCGCACTCAATCACATAATGAATAATAATTAATGAGTTTCCCTATTAAGATAATTGTGACTCGCCCATTGTTTTGTACATACAGTATTGACGTTAAGAATTAAACATTATGAGAACTCGCTTGTGTTGCTATCCTTTTTTTACTGATAACTTGTACCTTTGATAAGAGATACGTAATTGCTGGATATTTGAGGAGTACCTGCCTGCACCTGATAAAAGACTCATGATAACAGTACGGTTTGCACGGCCGACGAATAGTGTACTTATTTGTGTAATGCGTACAGTGGCAGGTTTATGATTTATTACGAAATATTTTTAATGTTGTAAATATGGCATATCCTATGTATGAAGTTGATTGGAGTGTTTTACCGCCGGAGCAAAACAGAAGGTAGGTGATTTTACTAGTAGCCGAAGGGAAGAAATGTTATCCTTGATTGATCCCACCATCATGATCGATGGATCCCATCATTACTACAATGTGCTACGAGTGTGTTGTATAAAAAGTTATTCTGGGGAAAATGGAAAATGAAGACTTGGCCAACTTTTTCATTTTTACAAAAAGTTTACACGTATCTTCCGCTTCGTAATCCTTGTTGTCAGTTTTCCGGAGTCAATACAAATACTTCTAAAGCGAAAATTTAGCAAATATGTAGTGAATATTAGTCAAACTTTACATTAATTTGTATATAAAATAATTAAACAGTTAAATTAACCCGAAAGATCGTGTGAACTACGAAATAAACTTATTTGTTGTAAAACTATGAAACGTCATGCAGAGTCATGTCGGCCATGTTGAATTTCTTGCAACGCAAGGGGAAATGTCAGCTGGAATCAACCGTGTTATTTCTTTGAAAAAACTGTGATAACATTTATCTAAATATATTTTCTGTGATACTTTCGTAAACTCAAAATTCCATTATTATCATGTCTTAGTTTAATTTGAAGTGAAAATATGTCAAAAGTTAGTCTAAATGTGGCATATGATTTCTCTTGCGTTTTTATGGTTTGTGACGAGATAAAATGATTTTACGCCCGACTAAACACTGATAATTTATATTTTTTGTTCATTTCTTTATGGTGAAATAGTGTAGTTGTTAAAACTTTTAAACCCGTGTGTTGTTGGGTGGATTCAACCCCTGGAGTTCACTTGTGTCAATCGACCATCGGTTACCTGTGCTTGTACACCCCCACGAAGGCCTGATTTTTTCACACGAAAGGATTATAGCTCGAAAAGGACCTGCATAAAACCGGAAAGATGAATGGCGGTTCAGAATCTGGGTAATTTTATCATTTATTTCTGAATTATTTTATGAGAGGTTAGGATTCTGTAAGCGCTCTAGAGATTTAGGTATTCATATGCCTATACTCTGACATCTCCTATTAGATACCTAGTTTATCAAAAATATATTACAAATGTGATATAATTATGTAGAGATCTATATAAAACATATTGTTCCTACGACCTAGTTACACATTTATCCATTATAATGTTCAGTGTCTATTGTTACCTTCTGACAATGACCTGAAGTACTTCCATACATTAATATGGGAACGAAATTAAACAATGCTATTCACTAAGTAATGTATTAGATATAATATCAACTTGTATTTCATTTGTAAACTTTTTCATAAGACATTCCAACAAGAATCTAAAAACCCTTTTTAACATATGTTAGTATTGGTAGTTGCAAATAATGTATTGTTTATAATTTACCAAAGTTTTTTTAAATACTCATTCTGTTTATAATAATCTCAATATTCTAGTCACAGAATGTAATGAACCCAGTTTATTGCATTATATGTAGACACTGATAGGTAGTGTTGTGAAATATCTATAGTTTCACTGGCGGTAGGACTCTTGGAAGTTTATGAGGATGGAGAGTTATCACTGCCACCAAGCAATAATGCTTGCATTGTTGTGTTCTGGTTTGAATCATAAGGTAGCCATCATAATCACAAACAAAAGGCATACCAGATTATCTACACAGTAACCACACACCTGCATATAATGTAGGAATGTTTGTGGGGGTGGCAGTTACCACTTCCATCAGGGAAGCTACATAATTGCTTGTTACTAAGTTGTTTAATGATTTTTTTTATTGGACTAATCTGATACTTGCCTAAAAATTCAATGTACAAAGTATTTTTTTTGCATTTAACTCATAATGTAATAACTACTGGAAGATGCTTTGTAATACATGAGAAAAATAGTTACTTGAGATAAGCTTACTAGCCAACTGGCAGACTAGCCAAGGTGGTAACCTTGGCTGTTGGCAAGTAGATCATGTCTTAGGTGTAGTTCAGATGGCATCTGTAATCCCGCAGGCACAAATAGAAAGCACATTGTTTTACCTGCTATAGTACTGACAAACATCTGCGGCTTTTTCCTTATTCATCAACTTTTAGTTTAGGTTTAGGGTACACACTTTTGACCAGACCTTATTTTTTTAGCACTGTTCTATTCAAAATCCAAAGTAGCCAATTGATATTTGGCTGTACCATCTGAAAACTGGCAGCAGTACTCCATACAAGACCAAACTTGTGTTTAGTAAGCTGCCACCTAACCATTAATAGGATGCAGATTTCTTTTGCTGCAGTTTATGCTTTGGCCTAAGCAAGATGAAATTGGATGTTTTAAAAAAAAAAAAACACGTTTACATTTTGGCAGAATTGAACACTCAACTGCAATCAGCATTAAGAGTCTCAAGACTCGACTTCATAAAATTGCAATTTTCGGATACAATCTCTTGCAGTCCTCTGTGGATAGCCATAAGGCATGTCAATACATACAATACACAAAAGGGTGTGAAATAAATAAGATAGTTTACTGATAGCGAAAGTATTTCATGGATATATATGATTTTGATTCTACCCTATAATAAATATTAGTAAAGAAAAGACCCGGTGGTATTTTGCCGACTAGTTGGTAATGTGGCCGAATGAATGTGGCTGCTTTCCCTACCAGTCAGCACATCTAGCTCTGTCTGTAGTCACTGCTATTGCACCTGATGCTAAGTGTAGAATCAACCAGACACTAATATCATCAGCATTACAAGATGAGGTTTTCTTTGCAGGTTTAACCCAGCATTCAACATTGCCACCATAAAGCAAGTGGTAAATGAGGCCATAGAAAGAGGTGAGTAGTGAGTCTCAATTGTAGGAATATTCCTAAGATAAAATGTAAGGTAAATACAGGTCCAAAATTGCAAACGCTGTACTCCTATAACGGGGTTTTATTGCTAAAGTAATTTCTAATGTTTTAGAGGCTTATTTAAAACTGACAATTACCTGTAGTGTGGTGTGGGTTCTTAATTTTTATTTATTACTCTTGTAACTAATTTACTAAGTGTAGTCAATTACAAATGCTGACTTTTGCTTACTTTTAGAAATTGCCATTTTAACTCCTAAGCTTACAATCTCTTACTCAAATCTAATCTTTCTGTTAATTTACTACTGAATAAAAGATGTTGCGATTTATCAAGTTCAGAGACATATTTGATAATATTTATGAAGTTGCCCTCTAAACATAGATTATATCCTGTGACATATGAAATGTCCCCTTGTTTACACGTACATAACCGAGTTACGTTACCAGCAAGTCTTTACATACAGTCCTTTCTATGGTTGTAAGAAGAAATCATAAATAATACACATTTCACTTTTTCTATAGATAACTTTTATGTTATTTAAATGATTAAAATATCTGTCACCGTATTTCACCAATGGTCTACAACTGACTATGATCCAGCCAGACAATAATTATTTGCAATAACATATAACCAATGACATAATGTTTTTAAAATCAACAAGGGTATGCGGTAGGAAACCCGGAACATACCTTTAAAATATATAAAATAAAATAAAAATTAAATAAATAAATAGATATAATCAATGATCAAGCAATCTACGCCACTTAGCATCACCTCCAGGACCAACCCTGTTGCAAACATAACTGACAAATCGCATCATCCCCCCTCCCTCTCCACCTTCCCCTTAGCATATAAGTTTCACATTTTAACAAATGCACTGATCTATGCTTTCTCTGTGTATGTGCCGTCCATAACAGTCGCGCCGGTTTCAGTACGGATGCCGACGCCGACGCGGCTGCGCGATCTCATCAGACAGATCAGAGCTGCGCGCACGGCCGCCGAGGAACGCAGCGTTGTGAATAAGGAGTGCGCGTACATTAGATCCACGTTCCGAGAAGAAGACAGCGTTTGGAGGTTGGTACTTGGGTGGGGTGAGCTGGGGATGGCGGAAGTGTAGTGTATATATTGCACCAGCCACATCGATTTATGCTTAACGTTGTGAATAAGGATTCCACGTTCAGAGAAGCACAGCGTTTGGGGGTTGGAACTTGGGCGGGGTGAGCTGCATACGTCGGCTGTGTGGTGACATTGCACCAGTCACATCGACTTATGCTTAGCGTTGTGAATAAGGAGTGCGCATACATTAGGTCCACGTTCAGGGAAGAGGACAGCGTTTGGAGGTTGGTACTTGGGTGGGGTGAGCTCAGGATGGCGGTAATGTGGTGTACATATTGCATCAGCCACATATATAAATATATTTTTTTTATAGAAAATGGTCAGGTATTTGACTGCCATCTCACCTGATGTTAAGTGCAGATGCAGTCGATGGCGATGACGATGGCTCATAACGGTATATTTAAATACCTATTTAGCCTTGTCTTAAAGAGACCCGAGTTGTAGCCCTCGACTTTTGAGTCTTGTAAAGGGCAACCAATGCTAACCAGCTAGTTAAAGAATTGGAGATTATGGCAAAACCCTGCACTGACGAAGAGGCTCATGTCCAGCAGGGGACTGTTGCGTTGAAATAACCTACGTAATCTACGGACACTGATTTGACATTACGCTTTATCTTTAAGATTAAAATTGATATTTATGAATTCATTTGAATATCCCACAAGCAAAGTCTAAAAAGGAAACCAAATATTGATACTCTATGAACAATAACATGTCGCGCTTCATTGAGCTTTAACAAATACGACATTACTAGTGGTAGTTCATTTGATACAGTTGTCGTGGTTTGATTTATGGAAATAATGTTTGAGTACACTTAGGTTTCGCTTGTGAAGAAGGATGTGGGTTATTGAAATAAATTAAACCCAGTTCTGTCTTTATACCTATCTGTCACTCTGACAACTTTATGCTACGTTATACCTAAACCTTAGTGGAGATCGACGTATAATTTTATTAATTAATGTAAATTCTATTTATGTCATATTCAAGGAATCGGATTCGTCGAATATGTACCTATGTTTTTTTTTTTCTGTTTTGTGGTTTAGGCACACCACAAACCACATGAAAAGCGATCCTTCACAAGTTATGCAAATTATATGAGTATACTTTGTCTCAGATAAATTTTCTATGGAAATAAACATAGCTCGTCAATCCACCAAAACAAAAGAAACAGATGCGAATTCTCTCTATGGGTCACTAATCTTCAGGTTTGTAAGCAAATAACCACTTAAAACTCATCAGTAAATATTTTGAATAGACACGCAATGTTTATTTACATCCATAGAAAATTGATCTGAGATAAAGTATAGTGAACCTTTGTATTACTAGAAGCAGGTAATCATTTTCAAATATTTCCGCCATCGCGGCACATGATGCGGGCGGAACACTCCACCCGTATGTCCCCAAAATTGGTCCCGACCCTTTCAATGCTTACGCGTGTTAGGAATTGCATTGGTTGTTGTTGTTTGTGAGTGTGTTCACTCAACTAAAAATAATTCTAGGCAAGCAAGTTCTATCTTTTGCCATATTATTCATCACTTACTACCAGTTGACTGGCTTGGCTCACCTCCTAACTTACGACGAAGCAGAAAAGTACATAGTATTTCAAATATTGTGTTCTTGGTACCAAAACTTACCCTACCTATTTAGTAAGGCACTTCCCAAAACAATCCACACACAAAACCTCCGTGCATTCCCCTTGCCCTCATGATCAGCCAAGACTGATCCAATTACAACTTAATGTGCGCCACATATGGCTGAAATTTGCATAACAAAATAACATCATACTAATTGTTTCATTACGCTATGCCAATTTCAACCTTTTGCCGTCAGGGATATGAATGAAGAAGACAACAAGAACCATGCTAAAAAATATTACCCATGGTACTACAAATAGTACAAGCGGTAGTACCTACCACTACCATGTACAGAGAGGCTCCAAACTCAAACGCAACCCCTGCCCACAGATGTCGGAACATAGCGAAGCTCCTCTACATCCACATGCTGGGCTACCCAGCACACTTCGGCCAGCTGGAGTGCCTGAAGCTGATCGCCAGCCCAAGGTTCACGGACAAGCGCGTGGGCTACCTCGGCGCCATGTTGCTGTTGGACGAGCGACAGGACGTGCATCTTCTTATCACCAACAGTCTCAAGAAGTGAGTGCTTATTTTGTTGAAATAATAGAGGAAGTACAATATCAAGGTATTTTTTACTCCCAGCAAGAAAAGAGGCAAGTATAAGTGTGTCTGTCTGTGGCATCGCAGCTTCCGAACGGATGGATGGATTTCGATGCGTATTTGTTTATTTGAAAGCCAGTGTAATCGAGATGGTTTTGGATTTGTTTCATTAAAATAGGGTTAGTAGTTTAGGAAATATGAGTATAATATACTGTCCGTGTGTCGGAACACCCCCGACCAAATACATAATATGTGTACTTGATCGGCGGTGTTCCCAGATTTGTTCCTGTCCTGTTCCTGTTCCTGTCGGTTAGGTTATAAATAGTGGCCAACCGTAGCTTCGGCTTCGTAGCCACCTTCGGCCAAAAACCCACCTTTGGCGACGATTTTGGTTTCGCCGACGGTGGTTTTTATTATTTTTGACAATTAAATTGCAAGGTAATTCTTTTATGATCAATTTCTACAAATTATTAAAATACCTATTGATATTATACAGTCAGGCCTTTCATATTAAAGTTCAAGATAACCACGACTCTTAAAACATAATCTCTGGTCATGTCTCGATGACGAGGAAGGGCTAAGCTGGCATGCCTTCTGCCTGTAACAACACCGGCAAACCACAACTTTGGCAGATTATGTAGGCTACAAACCCCTAAATTAGTACCGCAAAACCTATCTGTGGTCTTCCTATCCAGAACTATTTTTGTTAAGTACTTCGCCTGCATTATTATAAACAAGTACCTATTAGCAAAATAATACTAGCTCGAAAAATTTGCCCCAGTTCTACTCGTCTTTTAATCCAATTACGATGTGATGGAGTGGAACATGTAATTACGTTAGCAACTCGACGGTAAAAACTGGCGAAAGTTGGTAACTTTTAATTAGGTACCGCGCCGAAAAAGTTAATTGGTAGAATCATCTCCTTTGTGGGTTGGTCGGCTATAAGAGCTCATTCTGTGTTCCTTTCAATAGAATAGAGAACAGCTATTGGTTGGTTGGCGGTATTTGTTGTCATTGCCGTTAGCACATATTTACGAATCAGAAAGGCTCTATAACGGGTATTTGGTCACGTATCAGGAAAGTCCCGCGGGAGGCCTAAGAAGCGATGGATTGACAACACTGACTCGGATTCTAGAGCAAAGAAGCGATTGACAATGCTGAGTCGGATGCTAAAGCTACCGGCTTATGACATCCCAGGCGAAAATCGAGTGGGGAAGCGGACCCTGGCAGAAGCCGGGACCGCTCGAATAATGATGTGAAGATGCTCTATAAACTTATTTCGTCAAACGAGTTTTACGTTACTTCTAGGGGAGTGTATATGTATATTTTTTTTTTGCATAGGCTCAAAAAGTATGATCTATATGCCATAATCGTTGTCTCCCTGTAACACTCTGGAGGTAGATGTCTCAGGCATCCATCACCATAATTTATCTGGGACTCAAAGATGCAAGATGATTTAAGATGTCATCACCATCTCAGCCGCAAGACTTCCACAGCTGGACATAGGTCTTCTCCCATGCTTTCAACACTGATCAACTTTGCGCCTCATTCATCCATCGTCCCTACTATCTTTACCAGCACCGCTAGCACAATTTGCTCTCGCGCGATACGCGAGAAAAGGCTCGACATAGATACGACTATCTTTTTCATCTTAGTGTAGAGAGATGGAAACAAGCGGTCTCTCGCGGCGCGAGCTGTGTCGCGGGCACACTAGTTCTAGCCGTACAGGTAGTTGTACAAGTATGATGTGCTTAACACCAATACGCAAGATTTCGAACATACTATATTTTACAAACTAAAGCGAATCGTATTTAGCCAACAAGGAAAATTAGCATAAATTAACTGATAAATCGCCATTTACGTGAAGTTTTTATCACTTGGCGCATGTCGTTTGCTTCGAAGAGCCGGAAGGTGTAAATTTTGTGTCTACCTACTAACTTTTACTACTAAACTATAGAATGTAGGTATATTTCCTCATGTGTATAATGTACTTCTACATACTTGCAGTATTACGGTAGGTGTTTCTTGTCGCTAATTTGCCCGCTAGTAGTTTGCCCGATTTCGTCCGCGTGGACCGATTCTTTGTGGTGGAATCTTGAGAAATTGTCTTGTCTACGGGTGTTTAAAGCGCTGTGGTGAGATGTACCCCTTACAAACTTTCATTCTTTATTTCACCCCCTTCAGTATTATTATGTCGTCCCCCCCCCCCCCCCCTCCAAAATACAAATAAAGTTACTTTCCCTTCTTATATACCTTTATTAAATTATTTAGCATTCATTAAAGTATATAATCAAGTGTGCGTATACGCTAGAACCCACATCAATGAAAAGGGCTATGAACCACAATGTAACCATAATAGAAAAAGACCTATATGACTTATGGGTCTTTTTCTGCCTTCGTAGTATTAAAGCCAAATAACTCTAGCTGGCTCTTTCTATTTATGTTGAAGTGAACGAGACACAAAGTTATATCTCTCGAGTCGCGCGAAAAAACATCGTCGTGCTGCACAGACTCTATGTATATCTTTTAAGCTTGTCACCATGCTTTATCGTGTAACCAAACATTTTAAGGATATCCTGCGCATGCGTGAAATCGCCTAAAACGTTGGCCATCGTGGTGGATTAATGGCCCAATCTCTCTCACCAAGATAAAGAGGCCTGTCAAGACAACAGTGCCGCGATTGTAGGTCGATGATAGCGATTGCTCGTCACTGCGTCAGGGCCAATCTAGGAGGCAGCTAGACAGTTAATACTAATCCATAGTATAAAAAAGTCGCTTTCGGGATGCGCGGGCTAGCCGACCTTGGTCGGATGTCCGACCACGTCCCCCCTCCGATAGCTCTTGGCTCTCGCACCTGACTCAGTGATCCATCCATCGTTCTTAGGTCTCCCGCGAGACCTCTTTCCTTTGATGAAAAGTATCAGTTCTAATTGCAAAAAAATTATATTAAAATATTGCTATGAAATCATATCTATTCTCAATTCTACAATCTACACGCAAAATCAATTGTTTTACGTATATACGCGCATTCGTCCAATGTGCCATGGTTATCTCTGTTAGTATTTTTGTAGTTGCAATATTTCTGTCGCAGATAAATATTGCATCTACGAACGAGAGAAGCATTGTATTGGAGAAAAAATACCTTCTTAAATGCTTATCTGTGTGAAGAAAATATTTAAGCCCTTTTCATATATGAAACGCTACCGCGCTCATTTGCAAAACTGTCATATTAGTCCAGAAACAAACCAGAACGCACCTAAAGTATTCCCATTTGTTATAAATTTCGATGCTATCTCTCCCTTTGAACTATTTTTGGAACGTTCGATTCATTTCCTAATTACTCTCTCTGTCATACTCGTCGCAACTTACCACAAATGTAGAGGAGATAGGTACATAGCTAATTAGGGGGGTTCCAAGTGATGATTATCTTGATAATATCTTAAATGTCAACTTTAGATAAATGTCACAAACTACGAAACAGCTGAAGAACCTATTTTGACAGTTTGAGTGCACTGCAACAAAAAACGGGCGTTTGTCGGCGAGATGCCCGAAATACTCATGAGATGTCTGAGAATTACTCATCTTGATAATTCGAACACTGCTAATTGACATATGAATCGAAGTCGAACGGTTCAAAAACACGGCCTGAACGTTATACTCGTATCAATACAACTCACTGTTACACCTAGCGTTATTAAGGACATAATTAGCGATACTTTATCACGCTCGTGTCGGGCCAGGCCGTTGCCCGCGGATTAGATATCCGTCGTTGCGACCTTGCTAAGGCAGGCAAAGAAACACCCAGAGTTGCAATTATGTAACTAGATTTTAGTTTCGGTAACTAGTCTGGTCGGTATCTGGACGTTTTCGATTCGCTCAAAGTTTCGCCGCCTATCGCCGCCATGTTTGTGAACGAATGGGGTATTGAGGTGTGGTGTCCGGTAGAGTGAAATAGCACCAACCCCTAACACTCGTGGGTGTCGTACGAGGGGACTAATGTTTTCGAGGCAAAAGATCTAGAGTCTCCGTGGACTAGATAATGCGCAGCAGCGTTTTCCATTGTTGTATTAATAACACTGCGATCTCCAATCCGCCTGCCAAGCGTGGAGATTATGGCATTAATCTTCCCTTTCGTGGAAAAAGTCCTAAGTCCTGCAGTGGACTGTTATAGTTATGGGCTGTGATGATGTGCGATATGTATCCGACAGAGTAGAATAGCACCAACCCCTTCGACTTACGGGTGTCGTAAAAGGCGACTCATGTCTTGATGCTAACCAGCTAGGGCCTCCGTAGACAATGGGCAGTTTCGCTTTATTGTGTATTTTAAACGCTTGCCAGTTATGCCAAATTATCCACTAATGTGACATGGAGGATATTCTTGTCCAGGTCCCCTATTTTTGAACCACTCTTCGAGGCGAACATTTTACAATTTTGATTTTCGTTATGAAAACTTCATTCTTTTTCAAATTACATTGGCATCACCGAAAACATATTGGAAAATTGGAAAATCAGCGTCATGCATAAAAATATAGACATAGACATAGACATAGACATAGCTTTTATTTGGCAATAACTACAAATATATATGACAAGTTGTAATAATATCAACAATTATAGGTATAACATGTTATAGATTTTTTTCATGCCGAAAGTTTAACTCGAGGCGAGCAATTAAAAAATAGAACCGTTGCTTTTAACTGTATGGGTTGTTGAAGACGATTGTTATCTTTCACATAGGTGCCTCTCTGTTTTGTTATATTTTTGTTTGTAAACGTGGCGGAGATATGCAGTCAAATACCATCCCGACCCGATACCGACCCGTTTAGGAAACGAAAAGACCGAGTTACATTGTTGCCTGCCGCACAGTTCGTATTACGTTGGAATAATAGGATTCGTATATCAAGTAATTTAGTAGCCGTGACGCATTTTGTTTTACACCAACGGGTCGTCTACCTCAAGGCTGAAGTTTTAGTAATGGCGTCAATGCGAAAGCGTGGGGGGTAGCTTGTGTCGTCACGTCTGAAAGGGGGTTAGAATGGTTAAGTTGATTTGTATTTGGGTCGGAGTAAATCTTGGGACGTCGCCGGCGAAAGATAGCGGGGATATAAATATGTGATGGTATTTTAATGGTGTTATTTTATATACCTAACGCCTTCACGCCTTATTTCCATGGATGAAGGCAGAGACCACATCGTTCCACTTGCTACAGTCCTGACAGATCTCGATTATTAATATAGGTAGTTTGTTTTATGTTATGTGATTATGCAATACATTTTTCTCTTTTTGCCACTTTTCTTTACTTTCCTGTTTTTAATTTCCCAAACCTCTGACCCTGACCTCCGTACCTTCGACGCTGTTACTAGGGAAATTTGACCAGTTTCAGTCGCCTGAATGTGCGGGTTTCATCGCAATGTTTTCCCTCACCGTTACAGCATTCGTTAGTATTGAACTACTACTAAATAACTCAGTAAAATGTCATTGTTACATGGCGCCAGTGGGATTCGAACCCGGTACCTTTCGCTTACGAGTCGGACCCCCTTAACCACTGGGCCACCGACGCTACACAATTGATTCTCGCCTTTATTGACTTGTTCCTTTCTTCCACAGCGATCTAAACAGCAACACGCAGTTCGTGGTCGGGCTAGCACTATGCACACTGGGAGCCATAGCGTCTCCGGAGATGGCCCGTGACCTCGCCTCTGAAGTGGAGAGACTGATCAAGTCCCCTAACGCGTACATAAAGAAGAAGGCCGCGTTATGCGCCTTCCGGATAATAAGGAGGGTGCCGGACCTCATGGAGATGTTCCTGCCGGCCACCAGGAGTTTGCTCACGGAGAAGAATCATGGTGAGTTTGTTTTATGGTTGTATTTACTTTGTAGGATGTTATGTTAGAGTTACAGTTATTATTCCTACTAGTTTATTATACCTACCTATTTTAGAAAAACTATGTTTTGTCTTTAACTGTCACTGAAATTATTGAATTTGAAAGTGACAAACCATATTCTTAGCTCAAATAGGTTTAACAAACGTCAAATAACTTTTATAAATAAGACCATCAATATTTATTAAAGCGGCGCTGGTCTAGCGGCAGCGTGCATGCGAGACCGATAATCAACCTACCCTTTTTTTTCTTGCTTATGAACCTTCCTCTTGGATCACTCTATCTATTGTTGAAAACCACAATAACATCCGTTGCGTACTTTAAGAGATATAAGCGAACATAGATACATACATAAATACACAGGGACAGACGGAATGAAGCGACTTTATTGTAACTATGTATAGATTATTTATTATCAATGTTTCTTTCTTAGAATGGTAATCTTTTTGTGGTATAATAATAGAATATGTGTAGTGAAGGAGAGCCCGTCAGTAACACGAATTTATGTAAAACATTGTCCAACAGGTGTGCTGATAACCGGCGTCACCCTCATCACGGAGATGTGCGAAAACAGTCCGGACACATTGAACCACTTCAAAAAGGTACTTATCTGTGTTTGATAATAACAACGCACCAGGGGGCGATTCTCGCGCTGTGACATCACAAATTCGACATTTTCTCTAGCCAAAAAACGACATTGAAACGTCACTGAAATTGATCTTCGACAATATACGACTGTCGAAGATAGTTGAGGAAATATTTCTAAAAGGCTGCAATAGACATTTCAATGTCATTATTAATGGAGATATATGGCTAGAAAAGTTGTCGAATTAGAGATATCACTGCGCAAGAATTAGGCACCTGCGGTTCTACATTTTTGTTACCTGCAACCTAAATGTAGAAATTGTAGATGTCATGGGCAAGTTACCACTTACCATCAGGTGGGCTGTCATTGGCACAAAAAAGAAATATGTATTAGATGTTTAAGTTTAGCGAGGTTGACCACTGGGTATCCTGAGACCGATTGAACAGTATCGGGAGCCAATTGGCACCCACTAACGGTATATTATTGTTATGTTTATTCTTAATTTTACAATAATTCTAGTAGATGTTAAGAATAAATATTATTAATATAAGAGTTTACTACGCTTGGCGAGGTCGCTAGTAACATTATTTTCTCCTTAATATCTAGTCAAATACCGAATTGATTGTTTCTTACTCATATATAATCCAAAAGGCTTACAAGTTAGAATCCTAAGCCTACATATTATATTTGCATTAAGTACACAAGATTTGTAGTGATAAAAACTATGCGTCGTACGAAATATATTTTCGTACACGATTTAAATTATACTGTGCGTCGATGCAGCTGAGCGTAAAGGTTATTGACACTGTTATGAAGTTTTTCCTCCATTTATTGCAGCTGTTGCAATATAAAAAACGGTCACGTAGTGGAAAAAAATATTTTATTTGATATATCTTTTTGCCAACGATTGAATCAAAACAGTGCCTATCTTTGTACATTAGTAAACATACTGTTATCTCCGAGATTGCGTTATCTCGACGTGTCTACACTAAATCTTATACAGTTCATAAATTCAAACGATTAAAACTCGATCTTTAGTTTTGAACCTTATGGACTATGAAATTCCTAACTATTTAGAATAACCACTAATGGCCGCCTTCACTAAACTTAGGAATCGCCTAAGTTCCGTCTTAACTAGTTTTTAGCCAATCAGCAACGTCCAAATAGAGATAAAAAGAACTTAGCCGATTCCTAAGATTAGTGAAAACGGCAATAACTTAGTATGTATAATTTAAAATGCAAGCTCAGATTTTAATAAGTCAGATTTTAATACTTGCCTATGATCGATTGGAAATAATACCCCTACTATTTGTTTACACTTCTTTACGTGACAAATTATTGAGTAGTTGCAGTTCTGATTGCATGGTTACTTACTATTACATTAGAAACTATTTTGCTATAGGACTCTATTTTTTCATAAACAGACGTATCGATAATCTAAATACATAAAAGAAAAGTTTGACCAACTGACGAACTCCTCAACAACTCAAATCACACACATTAAACTGTTTGGCATGCAGGGTGCTAATATTATGTATAATTTATTATAATGACACAGTCTCATAGAGACACATACGTTGACGAATACGCGAGCAAAATCCGATTGAGGAAGAAATATGTCATTTGTAGTTTGAACCTATGGTACGGGCACTTTTCTTCATCCGTGATTACACTACACTGCTTTTCAAACTGGTTTGATTCTTGAACTATGATGACCAACCACAATAGCAAAGAAATCCTCGTAATTACTATCTAGTATTATAAAGAGAAATATTTGTTTGTTTATCGGTTTGTTATCTAAGTTACTGTTAACTCTTTACTCTCTACATTTGTTTTTTTGTCAATTTTGTATTTTCTTCATTACTCACGACAAAAGTAAAAGTGAACAGTTTTTTTTAATTGATCGTGAAGTTGACTATCGGCAAATCAGTATTTGCCAGAAACTTACGCGTGGCAATATAAATTACACGTCACGTTTGGTCACGTGTGTCGTGCGTCATGCGCAGGCGCGACATGCCTTCTGATAAATATACAACGCTAGTAAACAAAGCGAGGTTGAAAAATACTTATTTTTTATGACATTTTAACTTGTATACGTCGCGATTTATAGGTATTATTCTCTACCATTAAATACTCGAATATGTACTATGTGAATTCAATTGTTAGTTATATTCATAATTTGGTGTGTTAAGATAGGGTCCATTAATGACGCGAGTAACCTAACTCATGTACAAAGAACAGCGGAAAATGGGAGACCATAAACCGACTCGATCTCACTCAAATATTTTTATAGCTGTAGTCCCATATGTGATTCTTAAAACTTTATCATCGCCAAATTAAGCTGAACGTGTAAGTTCAGTACCCAGCTGACATAGAATTCGTATAATATCACCTAAAACGAACCATAGACAATGTTATTCGGTGTTCAATATGGTTGATGAGGGTAACTAATATTTACAATACAACAAACTTTAGTAGATACACAATAATCACAGCTGGACGCACCGAGACCGCGCCGTGGCACACTGTAAGCCCTACTTATACTTTAGTCGGGCTTACAGACTGCCACGCCGCGGTACTTTAGAGCTTCAAGGGGACCACGGCTACTTCTGACAATGTCTAGCTAAATAAAAAGGGGATCTGGCGTTTGTTTCTGTATTAAATTGTAGTCACCCGTGTACAGAATACATAAAACCATTGCCAAATAAACTACAATGATTTAATTTTACGTGTATTTCCGGTTACCCCTTGATCCGTATTAAGAGCGAGAGCGATCGAATTGTTTCGCGTAAGGCTAAAACGGGATAGCAAAATAAAATCACACTTTCATCTCGCTATGCCAAATTCAGCCTTATGGGGAGCACATTCAATTGCATTTCGGTCAATCTTGCCGTTAATGAGGTACATATCACATGGTACCAGTTCTCACGGCATTAATGGACACTCGATAATAGCCAGTGTGTATAACAAAACGGAGATTAACCGTCTGTTTGTGTTGTCCCGTAGGAGAGCGGACAGCGTGAGGTAAAGTCAGACCGCTCTCTACCTGCACTTGTGTGTTTCGGGATGGTGACATTGCTTTGTGTGCTCGCGAGTTGTCTCTGTGGCCTTTATGTTCACTTGTCTATGGTCTAGACCACGCGTTCCCAATTTTAGCTATATTTGCGAATCCCTTTATTATGGACTATATTCATCATTTTACGCTACGGGTTTCTGAAAAAGGTCCTCACGTTCACCATTGAATATAGAACATTAACTTCCTTTGATGAAAGATAAACTTGTTTGGGAGTTCAACCAAATTTTTTAAATCAGGTCTATAAAGCTTTGAAATCGCTACCCTTATTCCTTTTTCTGATTTGATTGCAAAAAATCCGGTTTCTCAAAAATCATATGCAGCAGTCTCGCTACACCCTTAAGATAACTCGGCTTGGGAACAATTGGTCTACTAGGCCAATATAAACCAAAACATGAATGTTTGTATTTGGTCTCTCACGTTGTCAGTATTATGTGTTTTGTATGTAAATGTATTGTCCTCTATATGGCGGACTGTTTTATTGACGTACCTAATAAGGCCTAATGGCAATGAATTTCAAATTAGTAGAAGGCCTATTTCAGACTATTAGAAAGTGAAAAGGTTATGTGTACATCAATCTTTTTCACTAATTAAACGTAACGCAATGTCATCAACTCGAACATTGGATCAGCATGAATGTAATGTGTTGAATTAAACATGATAAAACAATTTGTATTTATTATATTCATTCGTTACCAAAAGCCTTTCGAATGTTGATGTTATTCCTTTTATTTATTTTACCTTTGATGTACCACAAAACGAAATCTCACTTCATGTACCTACTTATTTGAAAGGCTTTTGAAGTATGAAAATGGGTTAGAATCATTCCTTAAACGAATTTTGGAAGATCTTTTGACCATCCCAAGTAGTCATAGTGCATAACTCAACTCTACTTCGGTGTGACATAGCACTTGAGTGTCTTGAGTACTCATCAGATTCTTCATGTAGGTAGATAGAACTTTCTGGAAACTACCCGAATCTTCCACACAAACTAACATTATTATTAATTCTGAAAATTTATATCACGTTTGCGTGGCGCACACGACTATTATTATGTGACTAATTTGCAAAAGGGGTGAAAGTACATACTATGCCTTCAATTTTATTATTTTGCGCATTTATTTTAGTTATGAATTGGTCCAGACCCATGTATATTTGCTGTTGTAATTTTTTTTAATACGATTCGAACGTAATTGTTATTTATAAGCATTGGAATCTTCATTGGCTGATTTCATGTCGGAAGTATTTAGTGAGAACCCTTTATTCAAATTGCATAAATTGCCTGATGTATTATTATTGTACAAAATTGTGGATATCGTACTTTATTTTTCTTTATGCTTCTGTGAGGTTCCTTTATTTGTATGCATTTGGGCAATGCTGTTGGTTGGTACCGTGATTTTGATTGTTATTGCCACGCTATAGAGTCCGCTTTCGTTTGTAGATCGTCCCGAATCTTGTGAGAATATTGAAGAACCTCATTCTCGCGGGATACTCGCCGGAGCACGACGTTAGCGGTGTGTCAGATCCATTCCTTCAGGTAAATAAAAGTGTGCTTCAGATATTCCAATTTTTTTCTATCTACGTGTAATGTAAAATAAACTAAAACCGCAAACGTTCCAGGTGAAAATCCTTCGCCTCCTCCGAATATTGGGCAAGAACGACGCCGAAACATCGGAAGCCATGAACGACATCCTCGCCCAGGTCGCTACCAACACGGAGACCAGCAAGAACGTTGGCAACACCATCCTCTACGAGACTGTATTATCCATAATGGACATCAAGTCGGAGAGCAGTCTTAGAGTGCTGGCTGTCAACATCCTTGGACGGTTCTTGCTGAATAACGACAAGAATATCAGATACGTGGCTCTCAACACGCTGCTAAGGACGGTGCATGTGGAGACCTCAGCGGTGCAGAGGCATCGGACAACCATACTGGAGTGCCTCAAGGTAGTGTTTTGGGTCCAGTGTCTTCTAAATTTACAAGCGAACCAGAGATTACCTGGCGCTCCCGCCAGCTTAGATTGGATGTTATAATTGTTTGTTTGTCTTACATTCCTAATTGTTCCAGTTGCTTTTTACTTTTCCAACGCTTAAACTTTTACGCTGACGCAACACGGCCGTAATACCCGTAATTTTGTGACTTATAAGCGGCAGAGTTTCGCGGTTCAATAAGAATTTTCGCGACCAGATCAATCCACCCGATTACGCTACTGAGACGTGAAGTCTGTTGTCAAAATAAAGCCGTCTGATTGGCTGGAATGGATTTGTCAATTTGCAGCTGCTTTGTCTGTCCAATAGCACGGCAGTATTGCGATAGAAGACTTTGCTCTACAGTAGCGCCATCTGGTGAATTGGTCAGGTCTCTTATCGTTTCATTCATTTAGGAAGAACGATAATAGCAACCCAAAATATTCTACTCGTGTTGCGTCATCCTAAAAGTTAATTTCCTAATTTATAAACCACATTTATTCATATTGTTCTCTCCGTTTTCCATCAAAACAAGTTTTAGTCCGGCTTGCACCAAATTCTTAAAAGCGTTTAAGAATGAATTTTTCGTTTAAGTATCAACTTAGCTAATTTGGAGCAAGCCGCGCTTAATTCTTACCTCCCTCTTAATCCCTTAAGTCACTTTTCAATGTCGTCTTTACTAATCAGTACCTACTAACATCCTCTCTCCGACCCTTCAGGACCCTGACGTATCAATCCGTCGGCGAGCGATGGAGCTCTCCCTAGCCCTGATAAACGGGCAGAACATCCGCAGCATGATGAAGGAGCTGCTAGGGTTCCTGGAGCGCTCCGATGCGGAGATCAAGGCGCATTGCTCTAGCGCCATGGTGTTGGCGGCCGAGCGGTACGCGCCGAACGACCAGTGGCATTTGGATACGCTGTTCAAGGTGTTCCTTAAGGTACGGTTTTTGGACCACCATTTTTTTTATTCTTTTTAATAGTATAATAATCATCTTTACGTTAATGGCCCGGTTGTGCTCTCGATAACGAGGGCCCAAGGTCCGCCTTGACCATGATCTAAGATTTGGCAGATCAGATAATAATTACAGTGGAGTGACTGCCATCTAACCAGGACCCTGCTAAAAGGGAAACCTGACTATATTGGATCATTGTTACACATTGAGTCGCCTGAATGTGCAGGTTTCATCACGATGTTTTCCCTCATTGTAAGAGCATAGGTTAGCATTCAACTAATAATAACTCAGAAAGGAGTCATTGGTACATGGCCGCAGTGGGATTCGTACCCTGTACCTCTCGCTTAGTCGGATAGCTTAACCACTCGGCCACCGACGCTCAATTTTTTTTCCTTTTATTTTTGACATATTGAGGCCATTGTTTTACTTCACACTATATTTTATACATCGCTGTGGTGGCTCAATTGTAAACGGCTAACGACCAAGTAGCAGTCAGATATGCAGCTGTTTATGGTTTTCCTCAATGTACGCCGTTAGGTCGATAGCTTATTGTTTACTAGATGGCTTAGCCACGTTATTGGCGAGGCGACCCAGTTGTACGCGCCTGTCGACCTATATGGCATTTCATTACGATTAAGTTCAATACGTTCCTGAAGGCACGGCTTTGGGCCCGTCAGTTGTTTTTATACTAAAATGTAAGGTGTTTCTCAAGGCACGGTTTTGGGCCTTACAACTTTTTATACTAAATTAGTTACCTATAATTACTCTTACTATCATCTCCCACAGGCCGGCAACTATCTCCGCGAAGCCATAGTGGCGAGTAGTTGCAAATAATCTCTCAGTTGTTTTATTATACTAAAATGCGAGGTGTTCCTCAAGGCACGGTTTTAGGCCCAATAACTTTTTATACTAAACGGGTAATTATGCATTCAATTAGTCTTTTCTATTTATTCTTTCCTTCCCCCCCAGGCCGGCAACTACCTCCGCGAAGACACAGTAGCTAGCACGGTGCAGATAATATCTGCGGCGTCGGGCGAGCGCCAGGCGTACGCGGCCATGCGGCTGTGGGCCGCGCTCGAGCGCTGCGCCGTCTCCGCCGACGCCACGGAGAACCAGCCTCTAGTGCAGGTGACTATACGGGCTAGTGTGGCTTGGGTGGCTGTGACCTGTGACGAATGTTCAAATACAGGTCTACCTACCACCTTTATTAGTGGCATCATTAATATTCGTCTGCGCTTCTTTCTGCGCAGAAAAGCGGGACCTAATGCTGGCTAAAACGAATTTGAATGCCAATAAAATAATCACTTTATTGCTTTACGTTCAGACTTTTAAATACGTTATGTTAAATAAATTTAATTTCCACCCGACCGAGTCATCGACACCATGTCTACTAATCATAGAAACCACTGCGCTATGTTCAGGTCTTCGGGACATAACCACCGGCATCCTTTCATCCGTACGAATCTTAATCAAGATGCCAATCGCTTCATAGCGATTCTATTGCGTTTGACGATCGTAATTTGTCGGCTACGTTCGACCAGCTTCGCAGCGTTCGCAATAATACCCCGTAGCCCACAAGTTACGAACTGTAATATTTAATTAATGATGTCGAATTCCAGGTGGCGGCGTGGACCATAGGCGAGTACGGAGACATGCTTGTATCGGAAGCCAGCGCCTCCATCTCCATGGTCGACGACGATGGCGTCGGTGAGTGCATTATTCAACATTTTCATTACCTAAATAAATGCGATAGTAGTAGTAGATGTAATGTTCGACAGTTACCGCTTACCAGCACTAGGCTAATTACGCAACACTGTTGCCAACAATTATCTGATTTCAATGATTGAAATTGTTAGTTTTGCGATTTCGTGGGTTCAGTTTCAAACAAAGGTCCATTTCAATAAACAGAATCCATTAAATCGATCATACGTATTCGCAGTAAAAGTAACAATTTCAATCATTGAAATCCGATAATTGTTGGCAACAGAGTTGCATGATTAGCTTACTGGTGGCCTGTCTGCTCGTTTAAAAAAAAAAAAAAAAAAAACCAATAATATGATTGTTCCTTCCTTTCAGACGAGTTCGTCCAACCCCGCGAGGAGTACGTGATAGACGTATACCAGCGGCTGCTGTGGTCCACGCAGCTGTCCATCACGACCAAGGAGTACCTGCTGCTGTCTCTGGCCAAGCTCTCCACCAGGTTCACCACGCAGCCCAGCCTCGAGTGAGTGATGTGGTGGTTGTTAGACCTTAAGAGTTAATAGGGCTAGAGGTATTATCATTGGTGGTACATCTACATCGCCTTGATTCTGTCTGTCAACAAGTTCTGTCAATGCTAGTTTGTCCGTTATATTTTATCTTTTGGTGTCTCTTTCGTTTCATTATTGATTCTGTCTGTCAACAAGTTCTGTCAATGCTAGTTTGTCCGTAATATTTTATCTTTTGGTGTCTTTTTCGTTTCATTATAGACAGACATTATTTAAACCAACCCTTTACACTCATGGGTGTCGTACAAGGCGACTAATGTTTTCGAGGCCAAAAATCAAGAGTCTCCGTAGTCTGTAAATTGGGCAGCAGCATTTTCCATTGTTATATTTAAACACTGCGATCTCCAACCCGCCTGCCAAGCGTGGAGATTATGACAATAACCTCCCTTTTTGTGGGAGAGGCCCAAAGTTCTGCAGTGGACTGTTACGGGCTGTGATGATGATTATTTAAAATCCTGGATCATGGTCAAGGCGGACCCCGGGCTCTCGTTCTCGAGAGCACAACCGGGACATTAACGCCAAGATGATTATTTTTTTTATTATTATAGACAGACATTATTTATTTTGACATCACAACACTCGTAATACTTACATTGAATAAGTTACACTTCTAAATCTAAATTGTACTCGTATTCTATTCGTATGAGACATACATGTATAACGCCCTTTTTTCTTACCCTCAGCAAAATCCGGTCCATAATCGACACGTTCGGCTCTCACATCCACATCGAATTGCAGCAACGAGGCGTGGAGCTTTCACAACTCTACAGGTAAGTTTTGTTTAAAAATACCTTCACATTATGATTAAATGTTGTTTGACAAATATATTTCTAAAGGGACATTACTTTAGTGCATTATGTGGTTGCAAATTGAAATATTGTCACTTCGTCACTCACGGCAACCTTCATGTCGAGTACAAAAGGACGCCATAACATTAGATTGTGACACAAGAACAATAAAAAAAGCTAGCAATGGACTGTATTGCAGTCACATACTGCAGTAAAGTTGCAGACTGTTGAAAATTCAATATAAAAAAACTAATCACATTTCATTCCGTGATACACTTACACTCTAAATGCTATTTAGCATTAGAGGTATTTACCTCTATCAGTTGATTGTTAAAATAAATGCTAGATTCTCTACAACAAAGGCTCATAATAACCCACAATTTTACTCTCCACATTCAGACAATACGCGCACCTACGGCCGGCGTTGCTAGAACGCATGCCCGCATTGGAAGCCGCCCGCGACAGCGAAGACTCGCCCGTCACACAGGAAGCAGAGCCCAAGACACCTGCGCAGGTAACTAGCTATAAAATCATCTTGGCGTTAATGTCCCGGTTGTGCGCTCTCGAGAACGAGGGCCCGGGGTCCGCCTTGACCATGATCCAGGATTTGGCAGATCAGATAATTACAGTGGAGCGACTGCCATCTGACCTCCATGACCCTGCTACCAGGGGAACCTGACCAGATTGGATCGCCTGAATGTGCAGGTTTCATCACGATGTTTTCCCTCACCGTAAGAGCATCGGTTAGTATTCAACTAATGTACATAACTCAGAAAACAGTCATTCGCCGGAGCGGGATTCGAACCCGGGACCTCTGGCTTACGAGTCGGATCTGTAACCGCTCGGCCACCGACGCTCCAGTTACCTGCGCAGGTAACTAGCTATGTCTACACATTATTATTCAGCTTACCTATAGCTCGTAGGTGTCCTGCACCTGCTAAACAGGCTTATTATTTTGCTATAAACCATCCCCTTGAATCACTCGCATCTATTGTTGAAAACCGCATTGAAATCCGTTGCGTAGTTCAAAAGATCTATAGTATAGATACGGTATAGACTGTATATGATACAGATATATAAACTGGATACATCGTATAAAACAAAGTCACTTTCTGCCGTCTGTGCCACTGTATGTATGTATGCTTAGTTAGATCCTGCTAAACAACAAGCTTATTATTTAACTTTTAGTTACCTTCCTCTTGAATCACTCGCATATATTGTTGAAAACCGCATAAAAACCAGTTGGGTAGTTTAAAAGATATATAGTATAGTTGCTGTCTAGATACATAGTATAAAACAAAGTCGCTTTCTGTCATCTGTGTCACTGTATGTATGATCAGTTAACCGGGAAATAGTTTTGTATGGCAATGCAGCTTTGCTCACATAACCACTTTTAATTATCATTGTATGAATGCTAGTACTACGTTAAGGTATACCTCTGGTTCTACCCACCTGATATGAGGAAACATGGTTTAAATAAATATAAATAAGTTTCTTAAACGATCGAAAATATAGGAACTCTAAAACATTGCGAAATAACGAAACCTATCAGATTTTAGTGCCTATCGAGAATATCGACATATTTTAAGTTAGTTAATTTATTTTTCTTTTTATTGTACATATTATAATAAGGTTCCATTTCTTAAATAAATTCAATCTCAAGCTACCAAACTGTGAACCCCAACAAAATTCGTTTAGCGGTTGTTGCGTGATTCGCGCACAGACAGATAAACACAAAAATCTTTGGGCTTGCTTACGTCTCGATAGCCTCCCATATAGATCCCAGTTGTAATTTTTTTCTGGAATATATTAAATATACAGATATAGTGTTCTTCTTTACGTAGATGGATCTCATGGCAGCGGCCGCTGTCTTTCGCTGTTATTGTGGCGAAGTTTTGGGTCTTTGTAATGCTTGTCATTGACATGCTAAGAAGCTAACTTCACAGCTTTAGAATAGCATAAACACTGACTATATTATTGTACTTTATGTGTTCCAGGACGCGCTACTAGACTTGATAATCGGGTCGGATTCCCTGAGCAACGGCGAAGCGCCCGCGCCCGCGCCGCAGCCCACCAACAACAACACCAACGTATGTAACGTGCATTCTATTATTTATTTATTTGGCCATAAGTTTCAAGTATTACAGTAGGTACTTAATACTAATGCACTACAAATATTTAACATAGTTGTATCTGAACAAAAACATGAATATAAAGTTACAAAATAGTAAGAAACTATGACAGGTATATAATACAACTCACCAATAAATTTTATTAATTATGAATGGTCATACTAGCGACTTCTTTACTATAATATTTATGTAGTAACAGACATAAATTTTGAAAAAACCTTTTGAAAATTGATCTCTAACTGATGGCGAAAGCCGCAGCATAATCCGTTTCGTGGTTTTGGAGGAGCGGATCGACGGACGCGGTGTATTTTATACTGTAAGGATAAGCTGCAAGAGTGCGGTCTCGCGAAGACCGGCAAATTATGTAGGCAACCAATTTCTGGCCATGCTTCCTGCCTCGACCACACTGGAACGACCTTCCTGCAATGATTTCCTGACCATTACGATATTGAAACCTTCAAGAAATGAAGCCTATACCTATCTCAAAGGCTAGCAATGCATTGGCGACCCGTTTGCCTCATTTGCCTTCCACTACAATAAAAAAATTGCCACCTCCGCCAGGCACAAGGAAAGAGGCCACTTCAAGGAGCAGTGGCTTAACGTTTAAGTCGTGTAATGCGTACGGCTAAGGAATAGAACGCGTTGCCTGCGAGTGTGTTCCCTGATCATTATAATCTGGACGCCTTAAAGGCTAGAGTGAATAGGCTGTTCCCAGACAGGCATGCTCGATTTTCGGCCGTCACTTACCACCATTGAGATTGCTGTCAAATGCCTGGCTAGTCTAAATAAAATAAAAAGGTTTGTCTGTCGTATAACAGAAAATAATACCACTATATCATGTTACAGGATTTCCTAGACCTATTGAGCGGTTTGGACCTGACGGCGGGCTCGGAAGCGCCCGCGCCCGCCGCCGCTCCCACTCTTAACAACAACGCGTCGCTGCTGGACGGGTTCTTCGCGGCCACACCGCACATGGAGCCCGAACAGCCTGGTATGACTCTTTATGGACTTTAGATTAGAACCTATACCTTGTTCTCAATTTAGGATTACTAACTTACTGACGCCTAGTTTCTGAATCATAGTTTCCGCTCGGAAGATGATGACGATTAAGCCACGTGTAACAAGCGTTTAATTCTGTCATTGTCGTATTCAGGAAATACCCTAATAGACTATGAGAGTGATGTAAGTTATCCTGCGTCAACGACTACAAGAAAATTCGCCTTTGTAGTCTGTCCGTGCACAACCTGGCACAGTTTTTTACTTATAGAACCCACAAAATAGGATATGTAAATACTATAGCTACAAAACGTAGCTTGGGTAACTAAAAAAAAATATTTTGTGTGACAGTTTGTGCACGGACAGACAAACGTTTTGTGGATCTCCTAAACGTCTACTATTGCTACAAAGCGGATTTTTCTTGTACTCGAAAACGTAGGATAACCTACGTAACCCCCACAGTCTATAAGTAGAACATGATATTACTCGAATAGAGCAATGACAGAAGGCTTGTTACACACGGCTAAATCATCATCATTATCTTCCGAGCGGTCAGTCCCGGCTTCTGCCAGGGTACGTTACCGCTCCCTTACAGTCCATTACGAATTACAAACATTACTATCCAAGGATCAATCTCCAGTGCAAAATAGACCTAATAATAATTTTCCTCCCCCCAGCGAACGAAGTATCAGTAGTAGCCCTAGACAAGGACGGCGTGGTGGTGGTGCTGTCGGCGGTGCGGGCCCGCGGCGGCGCGCGCGGCGCGGTGGCGCTCACCATGCGCGCGACCGCCGACCGCAGCCTGGGGGACTTCCTGTTCCAGGCTGCTGTGCCTAGGGTATGTGTTTGTTGATTTATTTACTGTACATTTACAGCCTTACTGTATTCATAAATTACTAATATATAATATAATTAGCATAGTTTTTGTATCCGTACTTGTGTCCTCTGGTGTGCAATAAAGAGTTTTGTATTGTATTGTAATACACTGCAAATATCAATAAGCTAACTCAATTATATAAGTAACACACAAAATACTTAAAATCTTAAAAAATTAAGTACATAATCAAATGTTGATAAATCTTGTCCGCGTCTTCGTCTGCCCTCTTATTTATTAGACCCTTGAGCTTGATCTGGTTTTAAGGGTCTGTTTATTCAGAGCCCGACTGAATAAACAATACGTGCTAACCACATAATTCCCCCCAGACGCTGCAACTGGACATGATGTCGCCTTCGGGCACGACGCTAGCGCCGCACGGCGAGATCACGCAGGTGCTCAAGATCACCAACCCCTCCCGGGTGAGTACCAAACCGACATATCCTTCCGGTATATTAGAAATAGAAAGGTTTTTTTATTACATCAAAGATACCACAACACAACAATACAAAAAAGAATCTACTAAAAAGAAAAAGAAAAGGTAAACATTAAGTTTAATGCTCTAAACTTAGGCGAAGCTTAATTTGATGCCTTTTGGTTATTATATATAGGTTATTGGGCTCCTTTATCTGCACTTGAACTTATATTTGGTCCTTTGTACGTATTTGAGGCGTGCTAAAAGTCTAGCAGTCTCTTCGAAAGTTCGCTGATCTCTCGAAGGGATCCCGTAGTTAGTGCGACTTGTTCCCTGTGGTCATTTAGTCGCTCACACTCTAGAACCACATGGGCCGCTGTTTCTTTGTCTACTAAGCATCCCCTGCAGAAAGGGCTGTCTGTAGATCCGGTCGTGAACAGATGCCTTATGATATTTCTAAGCATTTAGGAGTCACAAAATCTGTGTAATAAAGTTAAGCGTGACGCAGCGAGTTTACCACCTCACTTAAGGTTGGTGTTGGCGCAGTGCTTTTCTTGTTAGGAGTAGTTTAAATCATTAGCGTCAAGATATGTGCCGCCTAATTTTAGTGTAATCGGGCATAAATCCACCAGTGTGTTAAAATATGTACTGCACACGATGAGGGTTTTTTTTTTCAATTTCAATATCCACGATGGCGTTACTGAGAAATAAAGTCCGGTGTCAAAAGACTGCCGTCTATTAGATAGAAACAAAAAACTTATCGGGCGTCCTACACTACGTTTGCCGAGTCGCGGGCTCCACTCAACGACTCGATTACCCCAGCGGTTGTCAAATGGCGGATCGATTGCCGCCAGGTTTTCGCGATTCCAAAATCGACAAGATGGCGCTACTGCGACGTAAAAAACAAGACGTGCAAAATAAAACTATATCATTGGCTGCAATAGATTCGTTATTACAGCAGTTGCCTCTGTCCAATGGCACGACAGTATTTTGACAATAGACCTTACACTTCACTAGCGCCATCTGAAACCGTACAGACCTCGCGTCTCAGTAACGCCACCTGGTGGATTTTATTTTAGAATCGCGTAAATCCTAGTTCCTCCTAAAATAAATCCTCGCGTAGTCCTACGACTGATAAACGATATTAACACCTTCTTAACACGAAATTCTCCGGCCTGTCCACAGACGCCGCTCCGGCTCAGGATACGGGTGTCGTACACGGTAGAAGGCAACCCGGTACTAGAGCAAGCGGAGGTGAACTCGTTCCCGCCGGACCTGTTCAACTGACCAGCGGCCGGGGGCCACGGACAGCCTATCGAGGTGTCTGCCTTGCAAACGTAGCGGGTGTCGGATATGGCGCGTGCCAGGGAAGCAGGGCGTGGCTGGAGGTCAACTGTAAGTCTGGTGTCATCAGGGCCGGAGGTCAACTGTAAGTCTGTGGTGTCATCATCATCTTGGTGGTAGTCCTGGTTGTGCTCTCGCGCGACGCACGAGTCTGTGGTGTGTTAACGATATTTGCTTGGATAGGTCACCGTAAGATTGTTAAAATTGCCAGTTTATAGTCTAATGTATTCAGAGTACGTTAGATTGTAAATTGTCGATAACGTGAACTGTTACATTTCAAAGGCAATTCAGCACTAGGCCGAGTTGACAGGGCCCCGTTTCGCGGACTCGTCGAGTTGTTATTCGTAAACCTAACCCAATTTATACCTAATGTTTGTGTTTCTTCGAAAAATGCATTTGATTGTAAACGATTTCGTGAATTTTGTTGTGGTTCACAAATTTCGATAGCTTTTAATCTAATGTATTTGACTATGTTAGATTAAAAACTAACGCTTTTGACACTCTTACGGTGACATATATTTTGGCACTGGCAACGTGGTCGAATGTGAAAATATCTTCAAGTAATTCATCTTCATATAACATGAGATTTCAGTTGAAAAATTGTTCGCATAACTTCGGCTCGGTTCGGCTTCGATGAACACGTAACGTAAGGACTTTTGCGTAAATAATATAAATAAGATACAATTTTGGTGCTGTCATTCTCTTTCTGATAACTGTTATTTTTTATTTTAATTGGCATTTGGTGAAAATTAAACGACGATACCTATACCATAACCTTAAATTTAACAACCTTAGATTAGGCAGCTCATACATTCCGACTTTTTGTTGTTATAGTTTGACAGTGACCAGCACCTAAATTGCATTTTATTTTGCAAGTGTTCAAGAATTGCACCTGATTTATCTGTTTGCCTTTCTTACTCCAAGAGAAAGAGAGATAGACATGTAAATTGATCTTCGTGTGCTAGCCAGGCAGAATAATGAACCATACTGGTGATGGAGACCATACCGTACCTTATCTTTATTTACGAGGTGTGAAACGTCTGTCTGTGTGATGAAGGCACCGTTCACGGTATTGTTGGCCGATAATGAAACTCCGCTTATCGCCTTTCTTATTATTATCGCTCGAGATAGACTGTTATCAAATTAGCTGTTTGTAGCTTACTTTGATTGACTGAACGGGCACCATGAATCTGTGTAAAAATGCCGATGTTTGTTAAGTTTTTCAGTAAGCCATTTGCCATAAAATAGAATGTAAAGTCATGGCCGAAATACCGCAGCGTGACTATAGAAATCGAATAATGATTGATTGAATTTCTCCTTAGAGGTTATTTCATCATCTCCATTGCTTTTCGGCAGTTATCTTTTAATGACATGATCACTTAATTCAAAAATCTAGACATGTACAAAACTAGATATAAATGTCACGTATATTATGTGTCATGTCATTGAACGATAATGATTGTTTCTTGTATCCCTTTTATTGTTTTATAATAGATCGAGCAAATGTGAATCAAAAGAAATGTTCGTATAATAATTTAGGAAACACTAGAGATTGTTAATACATTCCACGTTTTAGATAGTATTAAGACTTGCCCTGCGGTCTGAAAAATTAGGGCTCCGCCCAACCAGGGCGTATGAAAGACTTCTAAAACTGACTTGAAATAGATGAAACTGGGTAAGACTTAATCTTTTGTATAAAATGTAACGTCGCTCTCGATTCCGTCGACTGACTTTCCTTACCAGTTTTGTTTTGTTTCCTGTATGAGTGAGGAAATTATTTAATGATGACGCGCTTTCCTAAGACAGACAATATTGATTGCATGTACTTCATTGAACTATTATTATTAAAAACTTTGAAATTATATTGTAAAATTGGGATCTTTTGGATTTCCTCGATTTTGTGTATAGAGAGAGATTTGTATAAAGAGAGGGGGCTGTATGGATTGTACTTAAATATAATATTGAAAAAAATCACTATTTTAATTAATTGTACGTGTGATAAAACTAGAGATATTCGAAATTTTAAGTGTTACATTTTTGTCACCAGTCCTGATTATTAAACAAATAGTGGATTAATTTATTGAATTGATAGTTTATTTTCGATTTAACTCTAGTTTGATCTTAGACCATGTTTTTGCGATGCATTTTATGTTAAGAGTAGTTATTTTATCGCTTCAAATGCTAGGCAGTATCGTATTAGTTTGTACTGCCTTTTTAATTAAGCATTTGAAATTTTATATTCGTCGAAAATGTAAATAAATAAGACATAAAACTTTGAAAATGGGAAATATTTACGTATATTATATTCTAACATTTGTACTCCCGATCTCGCTGCAACAGCGAGCTTTTAACACCTAGGCACTTAGTTATACTTATCATTATATTACTTTCATCCTATTTATGTTTAGATTATTTACTAACCACAATGTAATGAAATGTAGTCATTTAGATAGAATTGGAACCACAGAATAATAGCGGCACTGCTTGATCCCGTGGTGTTAGTTGACCTTGCATTTTATTTCCGCTATTCAAAGAGAGCTTGGCAAATATATCGTAATTTGGTGCTTATTTTATTCTAATGTAATATCTATCTGATTAAATAGAAGGCCCTCCACAACGTGAGATGTTATGATTTTGTGTAAAGCTATGTGAAAGATGTACATAACGATTTTATGTAAATTGGTTAAATAAATATTTGAGAATGTTTATATAATCAACTGGCTTTGTTTCATTTTAATCCTCTATCATAGAGTTTGCTCTTCGCGGTGGGTATCCATTTGCAGGATCCTAAATAATCCTATTCGTTCTACTTGTGGGTTGTTATTATTGTTATATCTGTAGGCTAATTTCATAACTCTGTTGCCAACAACTCTCGCATTTCAATGATTGAAATTGTTACTTTTGCCATTCCATATCATCATATTTAATCGTTTGTTTATTGTAATGGCACTTTGTTAGCAAGTGAACCCATGAAATCGATGATACGGAATGGCAAAAGTACCAATTTCAATCATTGTTGGCAATAGAGTTACGTAGTGCGCTGAGTGGCGGTAACGAGCAGGGCCTCAAAGCGCCACGCCGAGCCTCCACCGTGTGGTTCACAAAGTTTGTGCCAAAACAAATTCAGTTGAAATATTACTAGGAGTCTAGATAGATATTCTGCTCCCCCCCCCCTAACTCGGCCCCCGACCCCCTTCAGGGGTCACGCTATAAGTTCTCCAGTGTACGCTCCGTAAGGAGTGACGCTGAGCGCACCCCGTCCCTACGGGGTGTAGCATCCGATGAAACCTGAAAGGCCCTTCCGGCTACAGGTGCTCCCAGGGGGTGTTTAGTACGTATGCGCCTAGGTCTTTTTTGGCGAGTCGTGCATAACCAGCTGGCCGGCCAGCTGGTACTCATGAGAGTTCACCTCCTCCCTCCCAACCGCTATACCGGAGAGTGCGTGGTTACTTTACGTCATCCACGAAACGTTGGTATGCCTGTACACAACCTAGCACAAAAAAAATTTGAGTGACCGTCACTTTCGAGCGATAGCACTTCTGTTCGGTAACTTTAATGTAGCTGAAAAGCGAAGTGAGCCAGACTGTTTCTTTTTACTTCTTCTTCATCACTATGTCTTACCGTAAGAGCATCGCTTGGTGTTCAACTAATGCACGTACATAACTCAGAAGATCATTGGTACATAATAGCACTAGGACACCGACTCTCGCCAATACCGCTTCGCCCGCCGCCACTCCGCTCGTCGCTTGCACTGGTTGTGGTTACCTCATGGGGGTGTAACTGATCTTCATCAGGATGCCTGTCCCCTCGTTCGTTTGACAATAAATGTCGCCAGGTGTAATGATTGCAGAAACTGGTAACGATATGATGGTTAAATAGGTTCCCCTATTTAAACTAGTCCGTAACTTATTTTGTCATCATCATTGCATCCAGCAACCGCCCGCAAATCGTCACTCCACCGCAACTAGAAGCCGTCTTACCCTCACAACGCTTGCCGGGTCGCGGTCTCCACTCCAGAACTCATGTAGGCAACAATCAATGACAGTGCTTTAGACGCTTGGAGTTCCCAGAAGGCACTGCGTCGGGTGCTTTAGCTCCCATGAACTCAGACAGTCATCCCTCTTCTATGCATGTGCTAAACTACGCTGACGTGAAAACGCTTCCGGTTGACTTCTGCTAACTGGATGACTACCCTCGTTTCATTGAGCTCGTATGCCGCAGATTAGGTAGCTACTTTTTATATTACAGGCAATGTATGCTCTCAACGTTCCTCCTACACGCACTAGAGGACCATCTACACGGGCTTAGATGGTCCTCCTCTCTCCTTTACGTCATCCCAGAGGGTAAGTGCTAGAGCGGACAACTGGGAATAATCGTATGGAGCAGCTCAGACTCTGTCTGTCAATATATCAGTCGCTTCACACAAGCATCTAAAACTGTTGTTACTTTACATTGGTTAATCTCTAATCAAAAACTATCCTTAAATTTTTTCATAAATTACGATATAAAATCATACAAAACACATGACATCATATCACATATATAATCAGTAAAAGATATTAGAGATTAGTACAATAATTCACTACTATACAGCATTATTCGATCATAGGAGTAGCTGCATTCGGCGCTGGGCGTCCGCATACGTTGTTGAAGAGTCTGTCCTTGATCATCTGGGCCATGAGTCCGTGGATAACCTCGATAGTGGTCTTGCAGGCGTCCTTGGTGGCCTTCCCAAGCTTGTCTTCCGTGCGTTTCTCGTGCGGGTCTGTGCCGGACACCACGAATCCACCGCGACCTGAGAATCGAAAGCAAAGAATGAAGTTGCAGTGGTAAATGCTTAGTTGAAGGGAGAAAGGATTGAGAGTGTCGTCAGTAGGCTAAAGAGTACTCTCGGATTCACCCATATCATAAAAAGTATTGTAGCAATTGCAAGGCTTTATCATTATAGATTACTCGAAACCGCTGTACTTAAGGCGCATAGAGGCGGGATGGTCTGTTCTGCCCATAAAGTAAAGGTGGATAGAACACTCCTAATACTCTCGCTGTCTGTCAGGCCCTTTCTTTCTAACTAGTGTTTGTCTACATGAACGAAAAGTTACACTGCAGAGAATGAGATAGAGATTCACTATTTTGTAGATATTTGACTCAAGATTTTGTTCGAAGTGTTCGCTCCATCTTCATCCTATGCCTACATGGCTTCGACCCTCGATTGTACACAAATCTAGTACGTACATTGAAAGGTTGGTACCAATATAATAACCAATGCTTCTTGAGCATAGTGAGTCAAGATGGACGAACCATAATAACTTATGCTCGACATTTCTTCATTTGGTATGAGTTGATAATTGCATTCAAACTCTTAGTAAAAGTATTCAATGGAATGCAAAATTGATGTCTATAGGTTAATAATTTTTATAAAGTTGTGAAATAAAAAAAGCAGAATTCACCGCTAGGTGGCGTTGTCTTGAAATTACTTTTTCATCCGCTTTAATATTATAGTAGCGACCAGCCCTGGCTTCGCACGGGTTACTAACCTTAAGAAATGTTACACCTAAACCTTCCTCATGAATATTCTGTCTATTGGTGAAAACATTCATTTTTGCGTTGATCGCGACCAGACATACAGGCAGACCGACGTGGTGCTAGATTTTGTTTTATAAATGTAGTGAAACATATAGACATCCATTTCGAGCTCTATTGGATACATTACTAACGATCATTTGCCCAAACATACATTACATACGTTCAATATTTGATAAAAACTTGATCAACGTTTTTATAATTTGTATGGAAATCGAACCTATACAGAAATGTTAGAATACCAAGCCATTGTACGTTGAGTTAAGACTTCGTAGACCCGTTCCATATTGCGTACCTACAAAAGGTAAGTTTTACCTTTCTATTCTGAACCAGGGCCCAGAACGTCGCTAGGGGTAAGTCGATAAGTAAAAATGTTGAATAGGTACGTAGAGTCAGCTGCAGTGAGAACTGACTCCCCTACCATACATTTAGTGTGTGCTAGAGGAATCCATTCACTTTGCAGATGACTGTACATTTTGCATTCAATTTTGAACTGATTTATTTAGAACCATATGTCGTGGGATAATCTAAAAAACCTGACCATTGCGAAAATGTCAGGACTGCAAAAGAGGATTGCAAACAAGTATTGCAAAGGACCGGATAACAGGCGATTTTCTGACAGCTAGTTTATAAAGCACGGTAATTCAACTTCTCACTAGATGGCGTTACTTCGACTAGACACGATTCTCTCAAGTAACTTTGAATTATACTCCGTTCAAAAGTAATAATTCCAAAACAAATTTGACAAAAATACAAGTGTCAGTTTAAAAGATAAGCTTTCCGATTTATTTCTGAAAATTCGAATCTAATCAACGCCATCTATTGGGATTATTTGAACTATTTTTACTCTTTAATCGGTTGCCAGAAAACCAATATTGGTATTAGTATTACCCAAATTCCCAATACGTATAGCCTTGCAACCATCCTTTGCTTGATTTGATTTTACGTCAAGATCGCTGATTATCTTACGACATGTGCAAAAATTTCATGATTTTGTGATATCCAATAATGGAATGGGGTAACCAATTTATTTACATACCCGATGTAGGTAGGACCGACGGAATCCGAGTTGATTTGTATGTTATCAAAATAAATATGAATAATATTATTATCAATGGAATAACATAGGATATATAAATATTTACAGATTACAAGATATTTTTGACTTGTACCTACTGTGTAATAACATTTTTTTATCACACCCATATACAATGACACAACAAGACCACTCTAAAATAGCTCAAGGGAACCGAGACAAAGTCAGAAAGATTATCATTATCATTAGCAAGGCTTTGTTCAGCATTGGACCACCAAAAATTTTTTGTATTTATCAAATACAGTTCCACTATTCTATATCAGAGTGGTAGGACATCACAAGACAATTAACATGGGTATTGAAGAATCTATATAAATATCTACAAGCAATATAAAAAATACATTTGCAAATAAATTAAAAATAATAAAATATTAAAACAAAAATAATAAAATTTTGCTGTATCATATGTTATGCCAATTAGAGGACTAGTCTTGGGGTCTTTTTTTTTATTTGGTATCTAGGTCTCTTTTAATAGGTACTAGAGGTGCGAAACATGCAAACAGGGAAACGAAATGTAGTTATATTACATAGATAGAATTAAAACACTCCTGGTGTGACTTGTAGGAGAATCTACCCAAGGGGTCTTTGACCTACACACCTATGTTACACCTGCACAATACGCAACTAAACATACAAATAAATATATTTTCTTTTTTCTAAAATTTTGAATAATTACCTTCGCGTACTGCAGTGGTTGCAATACGCAATGTCTTTATCAACGCCTGATGAGGGGGTACGTTTGGGGCTGACAAATGTTTATAGTCAATTAGGTGATTGTTTTATAGTTATAATAATATTATAATATAACTAAATAGTCAAATAGAATTATGAATGTAAAAGGTATAATAGGTTTAATTTTAGGTATAATAGGTATAGTTTTGACTCTATATATACATTTTTGTTAGAAAGGTATTGTGATTTCGCTCTATATTAGCATGCACCTATAAGTGCCAGTTAAATGTTGTTACTTTATTGATAATTACCTCGGGTTCCTTTCAATTTTACCGACGCGCCCTCAATATGCTCCAATGGCGGAGGCGGTATTCCTAGTGAAATTTAGACCAGAATTAGGTGCATTTCAAACTGTCACATTATAAGAATGCAAGTGTTATTCTAGTGAAATATTATCCTTGTCACCGTTACTAGTATACTTAGTATTTTATCTTTGTCATGGTCATATGTCGGTTGATAACCCGGCAGTAACCCAACGTGAATATTAATTGTTTCATGGATTGTATAGGTATTTTACTCCATAAACACATTAAACATTTAAACAAAGGAAAAACAATGACGTCTCAAAATATATTCATAAATGAAAATATGTCTGAGTCTAACCGGAGCTTAAGGATTCTTTTGGCCAATAACTTTTTTGTTAATTACACTTTTAAATTAATTTTATTAGTCAACAAGGTTCTTTTGGAATTATATCAAGGACACACAAGGAATCAATTTTTATGGATAAAATTATATTAATTTAATGTAATTTAAATTACACGTTTTTTTTATTAGTTGTCATTGTATTGGATTTTCTGAAAGAACTTCATTCAGGGTTATTTTTAAATAATATTTTAAATGTGGTTAGTAATATAAATAATGAAATTGTATGTATTTATAATATCTTACAGAAAATGTTTATTACTCATATTAATAAATAAAAATATAATATACATGAGAAGATTAATTAAGAAATGGAATGTGTAAGATAAAATAAACATAATATTTATTAATTAGTAGGTACCTAGAATATAAGAAAATGGAATGTGTAAGATAAAATAAATATAATATTTATTAATAAGTAGGTACCTAGAATATTTTATATTTGATTCCTCATAAGTCCTTCAGAGCCCAATAAATTATGTCAAAATGGATAAATGTTTTTTTTTGTAGATTAATCCGGCGCCGTCTAAGGATATAACATAAACAAACAATCATACAATGCATATACATAGAACACATAATAAAAATTGTGTTTTATTGTAATTAATGTCTTAGGAGCCAAGAATTTAAAATAAATCTGTGAAGAAGTATTATTAGTTAAGACAAATAATGAAAATTGGCCCCTCTTATATTTTAGAAATAATTTATATTGTAGAAAAAACATTTTCTTCAATAACTTTCTGCACCCAATCCTATTTCATAAGATTAAATTTTAGACCGCGTCACTGCAAATACATATGGTTTAAAACTATTTTTTACTACCAATTAGCTCAAACTCATGCAAAGAGTCAGGTCATAAAAACCTGAAATTGACGGCGCCGTTCCAATCTAGCTAGAAATTAAATATAAAAAATTGTACTAAATCCTGCCTGTTCCATTTCTAATTTAACAAAATAAATATCAATTGGGGAAAACTAAATAATAATAGTAATTGTAATATATTGTTTATAAAATGCCTGATAGATTTAAATAGCACATGACATTGATTATGCAGCAAGATTTTGCAATGTTTCACTTACCAAGACAAACTTCACTTTGTTCCAACTTGTCTGAAAGATCGAATATCTGGCCAGTAGTATACTCGGCGTTTGTGATCAAGCTGGAGCTGCTCAATGTATTCACCCAGTATTTATTCCAAAGCGAATCCAAGAGTTTCCGGTCCAATGAGGATTTGAAATATGACACTTCCAGAGAATAGTATTGCTTGCAGTGTACTCCGAAATCTTCTATTTTGTTAAGCGGAATAGTTTGATATTCTGATGGCTCTTCATTTGCCGGTTTGTAGCCCTGAAGATGCAGTAAAATAAGATTGACTAAAATTGATTTGCTCATTGAAACATGCTAAATATTATAATGTGTAAGTAAGCCACAAATTTTACCTTAGGATAAGTCCTGAAAGCGCCAAGGCACACTTTACCAGCAGAGATAGTCCTTACGGGGTCAATGACTATAGCAACAAAGGGTTCCTGGAAGTTCTGGTTTAACATTTGTGTAGAGACGTCAATCCCTGAGAGCCAGCAGCCATACCCTGGATGGCTATGGTACCAGCCTATTGCGTTTTCTTGACGGCCCACCTATAATAGATATTATACATTTAATATGTAAAAATACATTAACCATATAGCTGAGACTAGTGAAACAGTGTCAGGAGCAGATTCGCACTCCATGAGAGTATTATTATTATATACAGTCAGCGAAATATCTAATTCTTATTTATTATACCTGTTTAGCAGCTTCAATGTATGCTGTCATGTATTCATAGGCCTGAGCTTGAGCGTTGACTCTAGTCTCAGTGCCTTCCACGGGCAACGCAAAAGAATCCATTACTATCATAGTGTTGGCATCAACTTTACCTGCAAACAAATTTTTGAAAAATTTATTATAGGTTGTGTGTCATAATAGCTGACTATATTATTTTATTAACTGTATCATTCAGTATATAGAGAAAAAATACAAAAGCCTTACCTAATAGTAGCCCCATTACTTCTAATGTGCCTCCAGAGCGAGCATGCATAACCATCTTCAAGAGTGCCAGAGCTGATATTTTGATATCCTTAAAGAAATGTGGACTGAAACAATGTTAAATATTAATCATCATCAACAACAGCCATGAGCTTCCTGTAAGACATCTGTGGGTCCTTGTTCAGAACTATTGAAAGGTGGCATATGGTTTTGAATTATTAATTTATTGTATATTCTGGGTTTCTATTTACAATGCATAGTAAATATCTGTGAAAGTGTGCAGTGATTGAATTATGCTTTAAAAAGCACCTATATGTACTTTCGGGTTCTAATAAAAAGATAATTACATATGCACTATATTTGCTACCGTGATATTGTGGAAACAGTCCCATGTTGCCTAAATTTGTTTGTAATACTAGAAATAATATAATTACTCACAATTTACATGGCATTGTCTAAATCGACGCAATTACGATAGATATTTATTAAACAGGAATTAATTAAGAAGACATCAGTGTAGAAAGCGGTAAATATTATTCTACTGTAATGGACAGCATTCAGTAAAAGGTATTACTGACTGATCTCATGATCATGCAATGTGGTGTGGACCTCTATAGTTGGTAAACGTAAAATGTAGGTATTTCACTAAGTATCTAAGTACTTACTCCTTCTCCCATGGTTTGGCTGCCAGGATATCCTGTTGTTGTTTTTTGTCATAACGATAAATCTCGTCAACACTCGACACTGTTTCTATATTGTTCGACATAGTCCATGTCTTCTGGGCCACAGTAGATTGCGAATCTGAAGCTGAACTTGTGGAGGCCATTGCAAATATTCAGGCACAAAAGTTACTATGCGTGACAGCGATGAGTCTAAGGTTTTGAAGATTTTCCAATAGATTTTTAAATACAAAGACTACCTTCTATACTATATTCCTATTAGAAATATATAATTATGAACGAATAAAGTAAAACAGACCGACCGACACACCTATTTTTTACTTTTTGTAAATAAAACCACAGAGGCACAGACTAAAAATAAATCAATACATTCGTGTATTTCGTGTTGCCAACAACGCACCACCAAATCGCCATTTACGGCATGAATTATTAAAGAGGTGCAATAAAAATATTTAAGGTACTGTACGACACAATCTGATTGTCCAATTTTTGAGCTTCAGGATGGCGGGTTGTAACTACGGATGAAAAACGTCGTAACCCGGGACATCTGTAGCCCTACCATGAGTTACTACAGTAAAATCGGGTGAAGTAGCTACTCCCGTTACGTAAAATCCGTTTCCACAGTAGTAAACGTAAAATCGGTACCATGAGTTTCACATACGCTTCCCGTTTACTGTTACGTGAAAACCACACTAGCTACAGTAAAAGCTAACTTCAACTGAAGTCATGGTACCCCTATCCAAAACATAAAACAGTTAATATAGGATGGGAATAGCATGACAGCGCACTGTATAAGGTTTGAGTATAGAACCGGTTCCGCGCTGTGCGGACGTCGGTGTCGGCGAAAGATGGTGTGCAAAACAATAAAACAGATTCCTAATCTAAAATCAAAATAATTTGTTAAACTTCTCCGCCAAATATATCCTGAATTGCATAAATGGCGATACGTCACCTATGTTGGTAACACTAAATACACGTCAAGTTTTTTTTTAATTTGTGGCCTAACTAAGTAGATTATGGATTGGATTCCTTGTAAAGCAAACCGCTTTTCACTGCTGGGCGCCTCCAAGATTAATTCTCAGTTTTTGCAGCGGCTGGTGTCCACCACAGCACGACCTAGGTTTGCCCAATCATTGTCTCCACTCGAGAATAGAGTGGATTTGAGTGGTCCAACAGTTATCGGTTCTATTCTAATTCGTTCTTCTAGGTAGTCAAAGCGCCTTACCATAAGGAGGATATGGCCTTACAAACTATCCATCCCAGCTGTTAGTGTTATATATAGTTCATAGTTTGTGTTAGTGTCCATGTTTGGGCTCCGATAAGGGAAGGACGTTCTGGCATCGGTGAGAAAAATATATCATACCATAAATTTACAAACGCTGCTCACTGGGCTCCTTCCTGGGCCACCTTCTCGACATTGGTAAACTTAAAATTTTTTTTAGTTCTTCATGTAGATTATCAAAAAATATTGTACACGTATTTTTTTGTTACAATTACGCAAAAAACATGTCTATATAATATTTTTTTTAAATCTAAATGATGGACTAATTCGAATTTTAAAATGTTGATTCAGTCATCTTTCCTATTTGGCCTGTCTTCTATATGAGTGAATTTGTAACGATGGTTTAAATTTAAAATACATTTTTGAAAAATGTGTCGATTGGCCCCTATTCGTATGATTGCTTCTTTAAGCTACTTTTGGGTTCGATACGAATATTCTGCGCGTCGCTGTTGGAGAGTCGGTACCGCCGAGTAGCTAATTAATTTAATTAGAGTTTCTATACTACTCGCATACGGTATCAGTTTAACCAGCATTGACCAATATCAAAATGGCTTTTTGCAGCCGCTAAGTACGCGTACCTGTTAACCATAAAGTCGCTTGTGTATTTATATAGTCCCATGTGCGAACTCCGATGGCCCGGCCGATCCGCGCGTTTATATTTCAATTCAAATTTCCCTCCATGCAACGTCATCAGTCATTCTCAATGCCTATTGGCCGAATGCATTACCAGAGGGATACGTCCGTCTCTCTCTAGCTAACGTTAACACAAAAGTTTGTGTATAGCGCTATCCTTGTCTAAAATACGATAACCTGTCCGCCCCCTGACAACATCAGCCAATGGCGTGACAACACATAGCCGATTTCGAGAACGTAAAAGAAACACAAGTCGATGAGATCTTGAAAGCAATGTACGACGCGAGTTATTGTCCGTACTCAAATCTAAAACACGGGAAATTGAGCTAATGTTAGAAGAAATTCTAAGGTCGCTATAGCATGCCAGCTTCAAAATATTAGTGTACAACAAGTGGTGTGTGGTGTTCCAATAAGCAAATAGTTCAGTGTGAAACAATGAAAATGAGCGCTCCTATTATCATCACCGTTCCCAACAACTATTTGGCTGTGGAAGATGTGGAGCCGAAGGTGGAGGCCGACGTCGCCGCCTCGCCCTCCAGGAAGCGGCGGCTGGACCATCTCACTTGGGAGGAAAAGATGCAAAGGAAGTAAGTACCATATTTGTGACTCATCCAACTTAAAATTGTGTAGTATGTCATGGCTAAGTTAAACGCCCATAACGGGACGTACATCGTACGTTTTTAGCATCTTAGGCTGAGGTAAAAGTCATTGACCCTCAATGTCTGTGAGTCATTTATTTAAATTGGAACTAACTTGTGTAAACCAAGGCTTTGCTCGAGCAGACTTACATATCCAGATAAAGTTTTTCCCCAAAGTTTTATCGATCCAAGGCTCGCTTAGTGTTAACATAACACGTCGATCTTCAGAAACTTTTAAAACCATATTAAGAAGACAGGCCATAAAATGCATAAAGCGGTCCACAGTCCATGAACCAAACCTAAATGTCCCCTTTACCCGACAGGAAATTGAAGAACCGCGTCGCGGCGCAAACCTCGCGCGACCGGAAGAAGGCTCGCATGGACGAGATGGAGTCCCAGATCAAGTACTTGATGGACTCGAACGATCGTCTCACGAGCGAGGTGGAGAGCCTGAAGGCTCTGAATGAGAGGTTATTAGGCGAGAACGTGTCGTTGCGTGAAGCTGCGGCGCGGCCCGTCTCGGGGGTCCGGTCACCGGCAGTGTCTCCTCAGCAGAAGGAGGGACCCCCGACGGCGAGCCGCGCGGCGCTGCTGCTGATGCTGCTCCTCTCGCAGAACTCCTCGCACACCTCGACTCCGCGGAGTACCTCGATACCCTCCATCAACTTGCAGACTCCCTCCTCCAAGAAATTGGTGCAGATACTGCAGGAGAGGCTGAAGATGTAAGTTGCTTTTGGATTGAGTCATATTTTTTTACGATTGAAAGAGATATTTAATATCCTACACAATAAATAAACTTTGAATTAGAGGAAAAAACACTACGTACAAGTATAGGTAACCATATAAACGATGCCCTGGTGCCAAGAGGTACTATCAAAACATCTGTACTAAATATACAGGGCCTAAACTCTGCCCCTTTTACCAGTAATGAAGGGACTATCAAACGAATAGCGATTCCCTTTCGATAGTGGCTTGAATATAGAAACTTGTTTGTTATGTTTTGACGGGCTCCCCTTTCAATAATACGACTTTCAACTTCACCCACACGCCTGAACGTTGCCTAAACAGTTCTGTAATTGCTGTAAGAATGTTGTAATTGTATCGGTAAACAGGAAATTTTGAAATTGCAATCTCCACGCGCGCCGGCCGGCGTCGCCGTATCGCTGGATGACGCAATCCGCCACGCATTTGCATCATGCGTGACTGCCACCACCATACCACACACTTGTACAGATATTTACGCTTGTACCATATGTACAAATAGTAAATAACTTTACGCGCTCTTTAATTAGAGTAGGCACCTATCTGTTACATTTTGAAAGTTGCCTATGTAATGTACTGATTGCATCAGATAGACTGCTGATGCAAACAGGGTCAAATTGCGGTCACCAAACGCCAAACACCGTGACTCATCGTTCCACAAACATTTCGTTTGGAGACCATAATTAGAATTTTATAAGCACAATATGGACTAGACTAAGACAACTATGGACTGTTATCACTGTTGATGAGATTCTTTGGCCGTTTGTAACATAATTTTCTTTTGTTACAGATCTCAGTCAGGGAAAATAGAGAATGCCCTAAAGGAATTGAAGTGGTGGGGACCTCAGCAAAGCACCTGGAATCCGATGAAGGTGTCGTCGTAGACATGAAGCACGACGTGGACAGAATAATGTCACAGCACTCATACGCACATCCCTACACACCTGACGCAGAGAAACAAACGGAGGAGGAGGAGGACGGGGACAAGGGGGACATGTTCTACGCGAGTTGCGATGACACAAACGATTGCGTGACGATAGAGGTTCCCTGTGAGCAGGTTGACGAAGTGCCACAGATCAAAGTGGATACCGACTTCACGTTCATGGACAACACTATGTTGCCAATCGATTGTGACATGAAACTCCTGTCCCCTATGGGCCTGTCCCCCAAGTCCGAGGACCTGATGGGCGTGTCCCCGTCCCACACGAGCCTCAGCTCCGACATGGGCTACGAGTCGCTCGCCTCGCCACTAAGCGAACCCGACATGGACTTGTCAGATTTTTGGTGCGAATCGTTTTCTGAACTTTTCCCTGGCCTGGCATAAACTTATGGCATTATGCAGCCATGCCACCAAAGACTGACTAGTTCATAAGCGGATTTTATATCTCAGTGTATGTTTTACTGCTAAAGTTAATTAAGTATAGACAAATTAATTTAATAATATTGTATGTTACATTTATTTATAGTCATTTATGGATTTGTTTTTATTTAATTTTAAGTGTTAGGGATGTGTAAATATAAGTGCTTCAAATAGACAGTGTTCGGTCCAACAGCGTTGTTTCATTACGATAACACCACTCGTATCTGTCAGGTACTTAGAATCACCAAAGCCGTAATCAATTAACACAAAACCCTTAAACCCATATCAGCAGTCCGCATCTGGAATTCGTTGATGATAAATGAAAAGAGCAAGATAGAAAAACATTAAATATATTTGTTAAAATATTACAGATTCAATAAAATCGTGACCTTAGATTAATCAATTGATTATACCTATTTATTAAACGTGGCTAACTACCGTTTCAATCGCGGTTAATTTAACCCACACTCCTTAGTTACGAAGCCGACAAAAGCGAACCTAAAATAGCTGCTGGTTGCGAACCATTACGGACCTACGGTAATTAGCTGAATTTACATTGGAATTAAAGTATATCAATATACGTCCTATATCATAGAAAATTAGAATCATACATTCATACTGATGAAGCAATGCTTATGGGCTTACTACAGAAAATCATAACTTGGATTCATTCATAAATATTGCATTTCTGATTTGCAATGTAGTTGCAGCCACTGCAGCTAATCAGTAACTGTAGGTTAGCCTTTTATTGTTTCAAGAAAAACGTAGGCGTATTAGAAATTGCCTGGTTCTTGAGCCTGCCCAATAAAACGTTTGGCACTTTCAACTAACGACCTCAAGCGATAACCAATATTAATAGGAGCGCTACAATATACATAAAATGTGTAAATAATAACAACAGCAATAAAAACTGTACAGCAAATTAGTTTACTCTAGTGGAAGATACATTTTAACTTAACAAGTAATATTTTTACAATACGTTTACACGAAACTAGTGTCCGGCCGAAAGTCAATTTCAGGCCGAAGCCGAAGGTTTAAAAGTTATAAGAAATTTAGTTCAGGATTGGTTATAAGCCACAATATAAACATATAAATATATCACAATATATCAATAATTTTAAAACTCTAATATTAAAGTTTCATATTGACTGTATATTATAGAAAGGTGTATTATAATAATCATCTTTCGAAGTTGATCTAGAGACGATAAAAAAATTACCTTTCTATTGATTTCTCAAAAATTCATAATATTGTGAAATGATGTGAATTATAACTATAAAATTATATGACGTTTTATAGGAACCTTCGGCGTCGGCCGGGTTCGGGCCGGGTCGGACACTGCTTTTAAATCTTACAAAATGCAGCAGGTTTCAAATTGCAGGAAGACAAGATTTAGATCAAGATTAAGTTTTTACAACAATTTCCGTGAAAACGTATACTAATTGAATCGGACAAAACAATTGATTAAGCGTCTATGTATAATGCAAGTACAAAATAAACACAAATCGTCAAAAAATAACTTACGCACTACCTCTACAACGTCTATGACATTTTATACCATTATCAATTGCACATATCTGCTTTTAACAACGTGCTGACAACTTTGAATTTCTATCTTATATCAACATTTACGTAGAACAAAATGTAGGCTCGCCCGGGGCCTCATTTACTTAACATCACATTTTTTATGCTATCTACAATGAGTCAATACAATTTTAGTACCCACAAACATGTTAGGGGCCATCTCTTACAAATTAGTTTCATCACATGCACTAGTTCATAACAATTTATACGAAGGGTTCTACTGAAAACTTTGTACATTACCGGAATATCCGTTTCAATTTCATTTTTGTACATTCCGTTTTACCGGCTTACGATAAATGTTTGATTTTTAAATGTCAACCATATATTACTAGTATTAGATAATATTAGGAATTAAAATAGAACAAACACCTACGTTTCGTACACAATATTCGACTTGTAAAGTAAATCCATGCGATTTTATCGTATGACTGATAGAGCAACTTACCTACCTACTTAACAATTTCCTATGAATAACAAACAAACAAACAACACTCAATTCAATTCCATCGTCATTTTAGCTCCCTTTAAAAACAAAGTAAGATCGTTCAAAATATTAAACTTAGATCTTTGATGACTACCAAAAGCAACATTTCTTTTTCGATTTTAATTATTTATGAATATCTCCAGCCGAGTTAGTGAAAGCAAGAATTTAGGTAAAGATCATAAAAGTTAGCATAAATAAGTCATGCTCTGTAACTGCAATGAGTCATGGTCACGAAGGTCACAAGTTGGAACAGCATCACATTTGTGCGTATCCGTCATGGACTCATGGTTTCAACACACAACACTCACTGTCGTCATCTTTTACGTACACAAAACGTCTATTTATGTGAATCATTATATTTTGACTACATGGAAACAATTATAAGATGCAATGACGCATGCAGTAACAGATAGTGAGTACAATCGGTCTAAACGTGAAGTTAATAATAATAAGTAGGTAACACAACATTGACTCTAAATCCACTCAATATTTTAGAAGTATTTAATACTCAATAACAGGATATTGGAAATGAGTCACGCATATTGATTAGCCACGGCGCTACAGTCACACATGGCAACAGAAAAATATGGTTGTATTATTAAGTAAATAGCTTCTTCTTGTAACCACTTCACGTCGATTTATACTTACGAGTACCATTAGTTATTTACTTGAGAAATAAATATCAAATGTAATGGAAAACATAATGTAATCATGTAGATTCTACAGTAGAGTAGAGTCGATCATTGTAAATTCTGAATCGAACGACAAAATATCTAAACCTCTCCTACTAGCACTTAATCAAACAATTGATCGAATTTGTTGAATTCAAATTAGAATGTATGCAATCGGCTACATGATAGTAGAGGCCCGAAGAAATGCTACACATGCCGAGACACATTTAGATAAAACGCAGAATTCTACGTAGCTAGGTATACGAACCATCGAAAGCAAAGTAACAACTCTTATCACAAAACCAATTCGCGTTTATTGATAACACCTAACTAGAAACCTAAATTGTTCCGTTATCAATAGCTACAACAGTATTTGATACGGAAGGATTAAACCAAGCACGTGCGATAGAGCGTGAACTCGTACGTTTATTGATTCAATGGTACTTAAATCAATCTTGAATAGATCTTGTCTGGATGCTGTATTTTTTTTATGTTATACGACAGACAGACAGGCAAGCGGGCCACCATGTGGAAAGTGGTCGCCGCTGCCTATGGACATCAGCAACACCAGGGGAATCACCAATGCGTTGTCCGCCTCTGAAAAGTCTTCTAATATACCTCTTGAACGATCCCATGTCATAGTCCAAAGGTGTGGCTGGGAGCTCATTCCACATCCGAATCGTACGAGCGATAACCTTCGCGTGGTGACCAACAGAGTCTTTTTACTTTTTACCGAAAAAATGATTATGCGTACATCAAGTAGTTACCTATCATGTTATCTTTTTAATAACAACTAGGTAATCAATAACAAGCAAAACTGTGTCACTGGGGAAACTCCATGTTGTCAGAATTATATAATAACTACTTTAGTACTACAAACACACTAGGACCATTGTGGTATATCGATTTTAAACCACCCAACGAATTAAAAATACATCAAACAGTGGTATATTCTGGTACACACCCCTACATCATACCTTGTGCGTTAATCGATATGAAAAACAAAGGAGACGGTAATAGTACAGTAACGACATCTATCGACATTGCACTATAACAACTGCGATTTTCCATTCGCTCATCGATGGAATATACGAGTATGTAATTTTTAAGCATTAGAATCGTTGTTTTTTAAAGGCCATCCGGTTTAATTACTTGAGCAATGACGTTTCGATTGAAAAAGAAAAAAGGTATATTTACGTTTACATTATCAAATAAGAAAAGAAAAGATAATGGAATATCACTTGTTCAAAGGTAGGTAAGACCTCATAGTACGAATGTTAATCTTCGGAGCTAACATTTAATTCAACGCCATCTAGTCTACCTCGGCGGCAGCAGCTCAACACATCGTTTCCACTTCCCAACTACCCGAAGAGCTTGTCAAAGCACGTATGACAATACGGCTTGTCGTTTTGTTCCTTGAAGGTGCCTTTGTTAAGTTGTCTAAGGCAGAAGGCGCAGACGAAGTGCTCCGGATGGAATTTCCTGAACATGGCCGTGATGCAGCGGCCGGCGATGGGCTTGTGGCAGCCGGCGCAGAGGGAACCCCGCTTTCCGTGATAGTGGGTCTCGCAGTACGGATGACCCTCGTGCTCGAAGAAAGATCCCCCGTGGAATGGCTCGCGGCAGTCCTGTAATTAAAGATAGCGTGGTTAGGATATGTGAGAGTACATTTTAAAGCTATACATACTGTTAGACAGGTATAGAGATGGAGAAATCTTTATTTAGAGCGAGAAGAGTATTGAACTTGACGTCTTATTTTGTTATAAAACACTAAAGCCAGGCGAAAAGGAAGTGGTGGTCCAACAGTGGACAGTAATTTCTAGCTCTTTCTTTATTATGATGATAAAGCGAGTCCAATCGGCCGGCAATAGTGTTCATTTCCATACCGCGCAATACCACTAGATGGCGTTACAGGAGCGTGAAGTCCTGTTGTCAAAATGCGTCTGTCAAAATCTTGCGATTTAGGATTACTATAGATACATACAAATATACGATACAGCATAATCGAAATGATGACCGTAATAGCGTTGGATGGATTGGAACTTAAAGACTGTAGAGAGCAACAATTAATTATCATTAAGTAACATAGGCTACTTGTCATCCGGGAAAATAATAGGTCCCCGCAGGAAAGTAGTATCTTGGTTCTATTATTACGTACTAGCTTTCCGCCCGCGGCAAAATTGATCCTAAACCCCAAAGTCGGACTTTTTGGGGCTTTGACCTTTTTTTATTCGAGAGAGGAAGTCACGTGTGCCCAAAATAGGTATTAACAACGATGTTACGACCCAAAAAGTCAGTGTTTTGAAGGGATACGATGCGGAGTCTTGGATTAGATGTGAAAATATTGTGTGTATTATCGATAACCTTTCACTGAAAAACTACTGAACATGTTTTGATGAAAATTTATAATGTTGTAGTTTATATACTGTGCCAAGACAAGCTAATAATGCTAATACCGTCTTTTGCATCGCAACAAATTACTTATGAATAAAAGCTGTAAATAATTATTTGTTTACGTATAAATACACCAACCAACAAGTGGTTATTAAAATATATTTAAATAATAACTTACAGGGAAAACGTTGGACATAACGCCGACTATGATAAAAACGAGAACGCGTAACTAATTTCTAGTTAAATAGTAATGCAAATTATTATTAATTAAATTGATACAACAGCGTAAGTGCATTACTACCCTATGAAACATATTCCTGTGCAGCTTTTAATAGTAGTTTATCAACACTCATAGCGTAATGTTCCAATTACATATACGAAAGCAGTCGTTTAAGGATAAACTTTTTTCACGCCAGTCTAAAAAAAAGGAAAAAATATTTTATGATACATTTTCATTACAGCTGTATCATAAAATAACTTTTTAATTATTACGCAACACTTTTCTTTTTTAATTTTTTGCCAGGCTCTCGGACGCCGCGAAATGAAGGCTCGAAGGAATACCTAATTTAGTCAATATCAAATTCAAAATTAAAACTTTCCTGTTTATTTTTGTGAGAGTTATATTTTCCTGCCAAACAAATACTTTTGTAGTTGTTGTAATTTCTGTTTGTTAATGCTTTTTGTTGTTTGAAGCAAATAAATAGATAAATATAAATGTAGTTAAGTGAATTTCCCATCGCTTGATATCCTCGGCGCGTAGGTACAACAGAGCTGACTCGCATCTTACGTCCAGCGAAGTTGAGAAAATTATAGGTACGAAATTTTAACATGAAAATATGAGTGTAGATAAAATAGTGTATGCAACTGCATATATTTAGGTATTAAAACACTCGTGTCAAACGTATCGTGCCTCGTATGATAAACAGACACTCATGTTTTAATACCCCCTTTTATATGCGAGTTGCATTATGATTTATGATTTTGAGTTGGCTTGTTGTTGTTGTGAATTGGTTAAGTTTGGAATGGCTGACAATAAATAAAAAAATAAGTGTTGCATTAAAAAGTTATTTTATGTTACAGTTCTAATGAAAATAGTATGGGAAATGCTGTATCATACGAGTAATTTAAAAAAAAATGAAAGAGTATCATGAAAAAAGTTTATCCTTAAACGACTGTCTTTGAATATGTAATTGGAACATTACGCTATGAGTATAGATAAAAGTTTTTTATAACGAGTAGCATTTTGTTAGAAAGGGAAAAAGTGGACCACATTTTAAAATAAAATGGATATTAATATTGCTTCTAGTTATTTTTTATTACAATTCAGTTACTTTTGTCAGTTTTACTTTATTAAGTAGGTTTTTTGAGCTAAATAAAAATGTTTAACGTCCCCTGTAAATTATTTTTAATTTATTAGAATCATAGAATGGTCTTCTTGGCGTTAATGACGTGGTCATGCTCTCGCGCACATTAAAATCATAAAATAATACTAAATAAATAAAAATCAAAATTTGGAACCTATATAATTAAAAAGTCTTTTTATTTCAATTGCTTAAAACAAATTTTTTTAAGCATGTAATCTGCAGTTCTAAAATGAGTTCTTGGTGCCTAAGGGAAAGTTATGACCTGTCTTACAGCCAATTTAATTTATTTAAGGATGCACCAAATGTCCTGTATGACGCAGTAGCTACCAACGGAATTTTGCTAAAAGTGGTAATGCTCTTGAACTGTGCCACCATTGGCACAGTTCAAGAGCATTACTCTTACATCATATTTATCGTCGTTTCTAAGAAACATATTTAATGGACTACCCTAGCTAAACCGACGATATCTACACATGTTTTCATATGTTCTACAGCGTATGTAATCGTAAAACATATATTATCGTAAACATCCATCCAGTATCTAAATATAGGACACCGTTAACAGAAATAGTGAAATAAAACGACGCTTTACGTGGTTTTATTTTTACGAATTATGTAGTAGAGCCCTTTTGTTTGCACACAGCGGGCTGGCAAAGCGCCAGTAGATTGTCGTAAACACTCAGAAACAACCTCACTTCAGTGTCGCAACGGACAGGTTCATTATAATTAATGCGCGATCGATCTCAATAATCGGCAAGTGTGAAATATGTGTATTACTTGATTTTCGAACTCACGAACTTCACTCGAAATAAGTGCTAGAGATGGGTGCGTAAATAACGTCACGGTAGAATCACTGTGACTTTTCACGAAGGAACTGTTACCAAATCACGTTATAACATTATGACATAATAAGGACCGTGAAGGGGCGTCCAGCGTGTTTTCATCAATAGTTTCCCAATCGGCGGTATCTTAACACAATAATGAATGTGGCGTAAGAAGGTACTAACATTCCGCCGATACTGGTGACGTTATTTAACACTCATTTCTAGCACTTCATTGTGAAGCGAAGTTTCTGAGAAGCCGTCCCATTAGCAAAAAAATTGGCTTGTACCTGTAGTGATAGACTGTTCACGCTCTGCGACCCGACCCTATCTACTGTGATTAATTATTATTGGTTTTGTTTTTCTATTGAATACAGTGTCTAGGTCATGTACTGTCAAACAAATAGAAGGCTACGACATTAGTTAAATGACGTGGTCTGTTACAGTTTCAGTGTAGCCTGTGTGTTTGTTCTACTGTAATTAGGTTCCCTCTTCAAGTTAGACTAGAAGATTTTGAGTGGAGTTTGGTGCTTGGGGTCTGATGGAGAAAGTCATCGACTGTGCAGTGTTGTGTAACAATACAGATAGATTGCATAGTAAGAAAACTACACAAATATCAATCCGTAGAAGACCTTACTTATGTATCACCCAGGATATCGTGATTTACCTACGTTTGTTAGGACAACTTCTCAAGGGGACACCTTCTGAAAACGCTATCCGCCGACCAAATTGATGCAACCAACAATACAACTAGGTGAATGTGTTAAAGTTCACATGTCGCCTGACTACCGCGCCAAAAATAGCCGATCCCGTCAGAAATAGCATTCGATCCGATGGCTAATAAACAAAGCGACTGATTTACGGGAGCCGGTGTGGCTGCAGACGCCGTGACGTCACGCCGCGGTAATTATAGCCCGCGGCTTCGGCCGGGAAACCCTATACGCCTGGACTACATCTACAGGCAACAGGGGTTCTGAGACCGTCTCAGTCCTGCGGAAGGTGTGTGAGAAGGATAAATAACACGACACAGTGATAAAGTGCTATCACGCGGTTAAGAGGTCTCTCTCTCTCGTTGGCCTAGTTTCCGAAAGCGTCGTGATTTTCGCGCGTCCTTCCCCTTCCAAACAATGGGCCGATAAAAGGTCATTGCCTGAAGGCGCGGCCTTGACAGAGAAATGCATGCGCGGGCGCAGACGACACGCACATGCGAATTTCTGCATGAATTTTGTCTCATTTGGTTTTTGGTTGTTTTTTTATTTCTTTGTTAATTTTTTTGATGTGTTTTTTTTTTCATTTTTGTTCTCTTTATTTATACAAATCTTAACATTACAACAATAAATATTACAAAAATATATTACAGTGTTTTCGTCCCTATAAAGTATAAGTATATCCTAATTAGTTCTGTGTGTGAGCGAACCTAATAACATCTGTGTTTAGTGTTGTGTTTGTGATCTGATCATTCTCATTCCACGCGGGCATAGCTGAAAAATAAATTGGGGGAGGGCATCCGTGTGGGGGCATAATACTGTCGTCATCATTTACTCGTCTTCGTCGACTCCGACGCATTTTGGGCATACGGGCTTCCCTTCCATGGCATAGAAAGATTTGCCTTTGACGGCTTCTTGGCAGTCCTGTGGTGGAAACATTGCATTAGCAAATGGCTTCCATAAAGTCCAGAGTTTTGGACTTTTAGGGGGCGTTTATACTTGACCTGGCATATATGCTTGTCTCTTTACAGAGGAGTTTTAGTATTCAAACCTTTGTCGGAGACTCAGCAGCTGAACAGCGGGAGACCTTGAGCGCCGATACTGACCTTGCAAACGAAGCAGTCCGGATGCCACTGTGTGTTGAGCGCGGATATATAGTTCTCCATGATGGGCTTATTGCAGCCGCCGCATTTGGGCGCGAACATGTCGAAATAATCCGCCCGACAATACGGCTTGCCATCCCGCTCGTGGAACCCGTCCTCGCCGAACTGCTGGCCGCACTGCGCGCAGAAGAAGTGCTCCGTGTGCCAGGTCTTCTCGAGGGCTGTCACGCATTTCTGTGAACGAAACTAGGATTTAGTAACACGAGTTTAGGGTCCAGGTTTGGCGCGACAAGTGAAGGCACTAACGTCGAGGATGGGGCCGTTGCAGTAGGCGCACCGCGGCGAGAACAGATTGTGGTAGTCGGGCTCGCAGTAGGGCCGGCCGTCGCGCTCGAAGAAGTTCCTAGTGCCGAGCTCCTGATTGCAGTGGGCGCACGTGAAGTGCTCGGGGTGCCACGTCCTGCCGAGCGCGGTGATCACCTGCACAGAACACTCGCGTCAAATCCTCCGAGTACAACACATCGATCACACTAGGTACGACGATCCACGCGGGCCCGACCTGTCCGACGATGGGTTTCTCGCAGGCGTTGCAGCATCCCTTCTGGGGGGTCTGTACTCCTTGGCGGCTCATGTCTGCTCGAAGGGATCCGAGCATATGCTCGAGCGAAGCGGATTCCGGCTGCCGGGGGCTGCTGCGATAGTGCTCCTGCCAGGCGCGCTTCTCTCGGTACACGTGCGTGCCGGCTTCTCCGCCTGCGCCTGCGCCGCTCACCTGGATGAAAGTAAATTGTCAGAAAAAACAATTTCGTACACCGCCTCCCTATTTATTATCGACTGCAGCCGAGTCTGAATACAGGGGCGGCGTAGGAAATCGAGCGCAAATCCTAGCTGCTACTCCGAGTGGGACTGTAGCTGGTGCTCACTGAAGGTGTGGACCAGCGCGAGTCCCGCGGGAGTGGCGTCCGCGGCACGTACAGAGTAACCGTCCGGTCTTGGTGGACTGGAGCGAATGCGGTCCGAGTGAAATGTTTGACTATGTACTAATATTATAAGCTGGCGGCCCCTCCACGCGTGTGATGTAACGCTCGCGCCTATCTTTAGCCGCGGGGGGCGCGGGAGCGAGCGGGACGCAGCACGCTGGAGTGACGGAGCCGCGGCTGGAAATAGCCGTGGACCAAGAAAGGAGAGTAGTAAATATTATAATAAACGGAAAAGCGTAGTGCAGTGTGCCGAGATGGCCGTGACTGGGCCCGCCCGATATGGGACCTTAGGGTGGCGTTGAGTCACGCGGCGATTTTGTTGTACTAATCGACGGTAACGCGCGGTGCCGGGTGCGTCGCTATTAATATTAGTTTGCCAATATTTATACAGCATGCCCTCATTTCTCGATGAAACACGACGCTGTAAATCGTCGCTGCTCAACCCGAATCTTTTGAACTCCTCTCACGAAAGCGTTACTGTCTTTGAACCTAATCGCGGCGCACCTGAATGAAGCAAAGTCGACGTAAAACTTCCCGGATTCCACGAATCGTAAAACCGCGTGAAAAGTTCCCGCGGCCCGGTGCGATAATAAATACGAGTTTTCGCAAGTGGTGAGCTTTATGAATGAGAGAATTGGGTCAAAATAAAATAAGCCGGAATGTAAACACAGGTTTGGGAGACGTTTTGTTCAACACTGTGCGTTTATCATGGCATCATCGCTTTGGCAAGTATCCGTGGCCTTGGAGGCGGTCTCATCTGGAATTGGAGCGCAATTGTATACGGCGGGCGACCGCTTTGAAGTCTCAATCCTCTTGTTCCAGTGTAAACAAGCGTTGATTATTTGCATTCGCGATTCGACCTACATTCTCATTCCCGTCTTCGTAAAACTCGGTTAGCTCATTTTCGACTACTTCAGACAAGATTATCATCGTTTTTCAGAAAAAGAAAACACAAAAACGTTGGTTGGTCTAATGGATGCTGTATCTTGCTTGCTTCTTGGTTTAATTATATACTCGATTATTGGCTATGTAGCAACATTCAATCCTCATCAATCAAACCTCCGACCCGGACGATTAAACCACCAACACAATAATGGAAACTATAGCCACCTATCGAGCGAAGTTTCTCGTGTTGCCGTTAATGGTCCGCGATCCGTAACGCGCGTACGTAACGAATGCACCTCGCTGCATGAAATGCAGCGAAGTTGGAACGACCTGAGTTAACAGGTTAAGCTTGCCACATTGCAGTTGGTCGTCTACTGAGTAATCTGCATTGTGTACGAGAATACGTAACTTGAAATACCAGGGGCATCAACCACGCGTTGCCGATCTACGATTGCAATACCAAGACTATCATTCGCGCGCTCCTGTCCGAACCTATAAAATGGTAAAAAGGTTTTGCCATGGTGTTATTGTTCTCCAACACGCCACCGCCTCAAGGTATTTACTTTGTGTTTCAAGTGCGATAATGGACTCTCTTCGGCGACAGCGAGCGAAGATGATAGAACGTGATGATGACAGCCATTACAAAAAATTACCCATGGACTACACACGGTGCAAGTGCTAGATCCTAGCCGCGAGAACACATTAGATGGCGAAATCTCAATATAATAATTATACCGTCACGAGATGCCAATTTCCTCCCGCGACTGTTCATCTAATCTCGGAAATCCCACCATAACACTTTGGTCAACCTTGCTTCGCCAACAGTATTAGAAGGCACACCCAACTAGTGGCGAGCTCGTTGCTGTGCTGAAGTTCCACTAGTCTCGGAAACAGTCGAAACGGTCACCCATCCAGTTCCCATACTCTCCATGCATTGCTTAACTTTGGTTATCGGTCTCACAAGAACGCCGCCCCTAGAAATATAAATTTTTCCATCGCTCTATCTAATACCATTTCTCGATCCTTCCATATCTTACCTTGAAGTCGGAAAGCGTTGCCATCAGATCGTCCAACTCCCTGGTAGCGCTGGACGCGTGGTGTTGATGCCTCACGACCGAGGTAGGCGGCTGCTGCTGCGCCTGCGCCGGCTCCACTACCGTCTCTTGGACGGTCACCGTGATCTGCTTGGTGCCCGGACGGGGGAAGGTCCCGCCTGAGGACGGCACGGGCGAGGTGGAACCGCGGCTGTAGAGCGAAGTTTGGGTCAGAAGGGATGTAAACTCGACCTCGTGCTTATCATGCTAAGGTTGAAGTTTAGTTGCACATCACAATGCAACAAGGCCGCTTTTCGACAATCGAGGAAACTTAATGTTTAGCAAGTTGACCTGTCTGAAATTGGGCGTGTTACTATTTTCCGACGTGTGGTAGGTCATTATGCGATGGTTCTTGTAATAATACAAACAATTTAAAAAGACGCTTGAATGCTAAAAATTCAATTTCCTCGACTTCGACTGTACCTACTTACATCTAGGCCATTCATGGACGTATGGTACTTTTAATATTGCAATAACCTCGTTATATCGCTAGGTATAGTAATGTAATTATCAGTCTCATTATGTGGTGATCACGTAATATTAATAGCAAATATTGGGTCAATAACACCTCTGTTTAAAACAGAAACAATAAAATACGTAAAGAGATCGAGGTAACAGATTGTCACCATTAAACTGGTCGACATAAGAAAATTGTGGACAACTGGTGCGTTCACTTCTAATACCTCCGTAAAATTCGAAACACAATTACCGCAGACATTCACAAACGATCCGCTAAGTGTGTTTGGACAAGACTATCTGTTTTACGAAGCAATATTTATAGTTGTACCAGCGCTAATAAAACCTAAGTTGTTCCACATTGTCGAACGAAAGCAATTTTAATAGCAGTACTTGTAAAAAAAAATCGTCCCGGTTGTTCTGTCGCGCACGAGGCCCCGGGGTCCGCCTTGACCATTGCCATCTGACCTCTGTGACCCTGCTAACCAGGGGAACCTGACCAGATTGGATCATGGTTACACATTCAGTTGCCTAAATGTGCAGGTTTCATCACGATGTTTTCCCTCACCGTAAGAGCATTGAACTAATGTACATAACTCAGAAAAGAGTCATTGGTACATGGCCGCACTGGAATTCTAACACGGTACCTCTCGCTTACGAGTCGGATGCCTTCACCACTCGGCCACCGACTCCGACTCGGACACTCCATTATAGTTGTACTTATATTAGCACGAATAAAACCTAAGTCGTTCCAAATTGTTGAACGAATCAACAATTCGCTCTAATGGATACATAGTGATTTACGAATGGCACGTGTAGGATTCTTGGTTTCAATGTATTGGTAGAGCTTTTCTACTCTTGATAAGTCATTGATCTCAGTTAAAATTAGACATATTAAATGCTAGGAAAGAACTAGGTACTAGGTACTCCTCAAATGAAAAATATTTTTACAGGAAGTCCTCAAATGAAAAATATTTTTTCTTAGCTAGTTTTTACCGCGTCCTCCATGACCAGTCAGAGTACTTTTCAAGACTAATCAAACGAACCCAAACTCGATGGGTTTACTACGAGTAGTTTAGGAGTTCCTATCGCCACTTTCCGTCGCCATCGTCAGATCAGTTCGTTCGTATCATAACATTGCATTGTCACCAAACTTACATAAGTATGCAAAATTTCAGCTCAATCGGAAACCGGCAAATGGGCAAAATTTAACTTGTAAGATTTTATTACGCACAAACATATACATACAAATATATATTATATTACGCACAAACATAATAATACATAGGCAAATTAAAGTAAATAAAAGCTTGTAAAAGCTAAGCCACCTGCTATGGTTATCAAATTACCAAATGCACTATTTTAATAAATATAACTTGCGCCGCATGCCAAACGAATTGTGGGCTAAAATATCCACCGACTGGACCCTACAAAGAGTAACAAGGAAGCGCCGTAGGCCCAGACGGTTATGGCGGGGCTAGTTGGACGCCTTTTCTAAGGATCGGTCGGCCGTAAATCGTGGAAGATGGATAGGGAGGCCTTTGCCCTGCAGTGGAACAGAAATTGCTAAAATAATAATAATAAGTATTAAAGCCCACTCCCATTAGCAAGTTATGAAAGTAACACAAAAAATATACATTCAATAACGACGGAAGAATAACGACATCATTCTCAAAATTACGTCACAGATAAATCACTTTCGCGTAAAAACCCTCTGGTAAAAAAGAGAATCCGACAGCATTGCCAACATGTCCGCAAGCGACAAGCGAAACAGGTGCAAATGGCGCACTCTAATGCAAATAAATGCAAGGAAACCTGCGCATGCGACGGTGCCAGAAACAATACATCACGCAACTACCTATCATAGAGTACCTAGCGCTAATAAGTATGCCAGCGATGCTGCATGGTGATTTACGTCATTCACGAGTGGACATTGAGATTATTGCTTCTAATTTTACTATTGTTAAGTACTAAAGGTATAGAGCGCCGATGGCCGAGTGAGCGTCGGTTACCGAGTGCCAAAGGTATCCGACTCGTAAGCGAGAGGTACCGGGTTCGAATCCTACTGCGTCCACGTACCAATGACTCTTTTCTGTGTTATGTACATTAGTTGATTTTCTCTCTGCAAGTCACCGTACTAAACCGAACCACACGGAACATATTAAATTTTTTATTCCTGTGCGGCTGACAGTGCGGTGCAATCACCACTGACTGGAAGTGGTTGGCAAATGCTCTGCGGTATACCACACAGCAATAACCTAACCAACAGATGTCTACAAATGCCCAAAGTACTCTAACATTTCTCACACTACAGAATCCATTTTAATGAAAGAAAGCTACGAACCATCAAGATTAAAATGGTTTTCGAGTAAAGAAAACCCTATAGATTTTAAATATGCCCTGTCCTGTACAACAAAACGCGTCAAAGTCTCAAGGTAGCGGTCAAAATTAGGCAACGACCGTAACTCTGTCAACGCTCATAAAATTTTCGTCGCAGCGCCTACGGTATAAAATCGAGAGTATCACAAAAATATCGACAATAATTTTGTCGGCGTTCCTGCCTGCGTGAATCAAATGAGAACACCTATATTATCAGCGGAGCAAACATTTATTACATAACTAGCTTTTGCCCGCGACTTCGTCGGCGTGGAAAACGTTTTTAGGGCAGTTTATCTTTTTTCCAAGCGACCATTTTAAATGACCTCCCTAATGAATGAAAGCTAGTACTACATGGCCTAGATTTTAAGTTGGATCATCAAAATCCTTTCGGCGCCATTTACATATTTCTTATAGTTTAGCTATTCTAGCTAAACTATAAGAATATAGGTCTATTATGATTCTACTTCATCGCCCTAAATTATTTTTTGTAAATATATACAATGTACAGACACGGAGTGTCGGTGGCCGGGCGGTTGAGTATCAAACACGTAAGCAAGAGGTACCGGGTTCGAATCCCGCTGAAGCCATGTACCACTCTTTTCTGAGTTATGTACATTAGTTGAATTTTAACCTTATGCTCTTACTGTGAGGGAAAACATCGTGATGAAACCTGCAAATTCAAGCAACTGAATTTGTAACCATGATCTAATCTGGTCAAGTTTCCCTGGTAGCAGGGTCACGGAGGTCAGGTGGTAGTCGCTCCACTGTAATTACCTGATCGCCAAATCCTGGATCATGGTCAAGGCGGACCCTGGGGCCTCGTTCTCGAGAGCACAACCGGGACATTAATGCTAAGATGATTATTTTTATATTTAATGTACAGACACACTTTTATTACTGTTTCATTATATGTACATAAACACAAACCATTTGTCACTCAAACGCGAGGAGTTTTGGCGAAAATATAAGAAAAATCTGGAGCAACGGAAGACGTAAATGAATATCACGCGCTTATTATTAGGTTGACCTTATTACTAAAGAGTTTTCAGCGTAAACTTGAATATTTTTTTTATCTCTGTATAATATTCGGTGTCAGTTTCATAATATTCTAAGGAGGAGGTGCAAGTTTATTACGTTGTCGGCAGTTGATGTTCGGCTATTTATCAAAGTGCTTGTAAAAACGTTTGAAATGTTAGCTTTCGGTCTAGACTTTGATCACAGTGAGTGCGTCTGTGCAGTCTAATTCTTGATATTCTAGACAATCGAATTTATATCATAATTAATTTTGTAATGTGTAGTCACAGAGTTAATGAACGTATAGACAGACACCTGCAATAACATTTTTAGACCAATAAATATTGGTTCTGATTGAAACAACATTTTTGGCAGTGTCATTTTGCGATAAAAATGAACTCATATTTCGATATTTTACACAAACTTTTCCCCTTATATTTACCGACGGCCTAATGTTTTAGTTATGTTTTACGAGAACTTCTTACTAATTGAAATATGTTTAAACCAACAGACCTGCGAACCGAACATGTCTACTTATCTAAGTAGACATGTTCGGTTCGCAGGTCGGTTAAAACGCTTGCTCATTTGCCTCTCTTTATTAAGGAAAATGAACGAACTAATTTTACTCTAAAGTTTATTCTAAAGTTGACTCTAAAGTGTGCTCTAAAGTTTACTACTGACTTAGCCGAACCTGTCCAAAGTTCATTATCAACGCGAGGCCGCTCGTCTACAACGCCAGTACGCGGCGTGGTTACAACAAAACCGATGCGCGTGCGCCACTGACGTGCGATACAAAAATACGCCTTTCCACACGGCCCGTTGCGCGCGCGATCGCATTAGCACAATGTCGATGGGAGTTCCCGTCTCCACCCTACGCCTACTTGTATAAAGACGTTCACAAAACGCCCGACGCACGAGTGTCGGCGGCATTTTACAATTTGTCGCCGGCATGGTCTACGGAAGAGTAAAATAAAGCACACGTACGAACCATTCCACCCGATGACCCGACTCCGACGATACCATTGGGAACAGTCTATGGGTATAATAATTTTAAATCTTAAGTGTGTTTTTTTAAAGATAGATTTTTCTTTTTTTATTAGATTTTTGTCGTGGCGACTTTGATGTAATATAACTTTTGTATTCTATTCTATTCTAACCAGTTCGACTTGCGCGTGTCGTATTTTAGTGGCAGAGCAGCTAGAATGATAACCAGCTAGAACCTCCGTAGACCAGAAAATGGGCAGCAGTTTTCTTTGGCGTGCATTTTCAACACTGTGATCTTCAACTTGCCAACCATGGGGATTATGGCAACACCCTCCAGTGTGATGGAGTCTCAAGTTCAGCAGTGAACCGTAATGAGCTTGATACACATTTGGCCAGATACACATTTTGCTTGCAACAGTCCCAGACGTCACATGCCATCTGCTCGAAGTGTAGATATACTGCTGATGCTCAATAGTTTTATTTTACAGTGCATATCGGCGAAGACGTCATTGGCCACTACCGGACGGAAAAACATGGAAGCAATTTACGAGCCATGTGATTATTACCCGCTATTAACTACGACATTGGAGAGTTTAGGTAAAATCTATATCCAAACGGAAACATAAAATATCATTAATAGTAAAAGTGTATATGGGCTAGCTGACAAGGACACACATGAATTTTAAGTTCGTACTAGCGGGCCTCTCGGTTTTCACCCGAGTTGAGTCTGAAATTATAACCCAATTAGCAGACCTCGGTCCAGATCCGGGTTCCTAGATGCAAATATTTTGTGCGGACCTTAAGTAAACACTTGTATTACCTACAGGCGCGGTTATATATACCAAAGACTAAAAATTCCTAGCTCACTGCGCTCAAAAATTTCGAGGTCGCTTCGCTCGCCAATTCATTGGTTTCAGTTACTCTTCTTATTATTTACATTCCCCAATCGATCAAGAGCTAAACCTCCATAAATTCTGAGCTCATTGCAATTGCTCATTCATTGATTTCCCAGAGTTACTTTTATGAGATCAAGCTTTTGTTGTTATGAGCTAAAATGTCATCACCAATATAATGGCTCATTCATTAAATTAAATTACTTTCATTACGATCAGCATCGTAATCTGCCAACATATCGAATACTTCGAGCTAGCTCTGCTCGCCGATTTATTGACTTATCTACTTCATTTGATTTACTTTTATTATGTACCCTGGCATCCAAGAGCCTTTATTTAAGCCACTTTTATTACAATTGCTTTATTTTTCGATCATTTACTCATCGATACATCCATCTTTAAAACATCAATACAATCTGGACGCCATCAAAACTAGAGTGAATACGTTGTTCCTAATTCTATCATCTATCGGTCGAATCTACACTTACCACCAGGTGAGATGGCTGACAAATATCTGGCTTGTTTGTATGTAAAAACAGCTGGTTGGTGTTGGTACTTACCCATTAGGCATCTCGGCGTTAAGCTGGTCCAACAGCGAGTCGACGGTGGGCCGGCTCGAAGCCGGACTCGTGGCGCCGTTGCTGCGCGCATACCCGTCTGCGTAAAGAGGGAACACGTAAGTATACAAAGGAATTAACTGTATTAACACTGGTTTAGTGGCAGCGTGCTTCCGAGACTAATAACCAAAATAATGCACGCAGAGACCGGGAATTAGACGGGTGACCGTTTCTTTCTTTGAGGATGGTCGAACTTCAGCACTGAAGCGAGCTCGTCACTTGTTACGTGTGCCTCCCAGCAAACGCCGTTGGCTAAGCGAGGTCGACCAAGGTTTTCCACTGGGGACCCTGAAACTGGTTTAACTCTCGGAATCCGATTGGTACCCCCTGACGGTATATTACTATTTTATAATAGATCATCATATCATCATCATCATCATCATCATCAGTCTATCTATACTAGTCCAATAAGCGCCATGATGCGCCCTGTGCTAGGCTTGCTACATCCAGGCTTTCACAAATCGTCATTACACCCGGCCGGAGGGCGGCCTACACTGCGCTTGCCGAGTTGCGATCTCCACTCAAGAATTTGTTTACAGCAGCGGCTGTCAGCTCTTTATACGATATGGCCAGCCCCACCGCTACTTCAGTTTGATAATTCTATGCGTAATAAGAGGCAAAGAGTCAACGTCCTCTGATGGTAAGTGATAATTGCCGTCCAAGAATCCACAGGGATCACAAATGCGTTCCGGGCCATTGAGAAAGGAGCAGCAATAAGCAGTACGGATGGTGCATGCCTATACAGAAGAATCTAACAATATTAGAAGTTTCGCATGTCACCTCGAATTGTAGCTACCGACAGCTTACCTACTGTCGGACGGTACTAGCATTCTTTTATATTATCTCATTCAGTCAATGGGTTTATTCTTGGACGATGGTATCCAAACATCACATGGGAGTAAATTTTTGATTTAATATTAAGTGAGAAACGATAAATTACAACAAAAAAATTATCAACGCGGACGAAGTCGCGAGCGAAAGGAAAGTACACACTAAAGCACAGTTCACCATACACACAAACATTAGTCAACTACATCACGAACCCATTTACCACAAATTGGCATTGTACATTTACTAATTCCCTTGACACTAATTAGGCATTTAGCCAGTGCTTAGTTCAGGCGTTACATCGACTCGCTGCGGAACATGTGTGATGCGATGCTGAGGTGCGCTTGCGCACACACACAGCTAATAGCAGAGTCTCAGTAATTTAGACTTAAAATTTAGACAGTGTTTTAGGTATTTTAAAAGGTAAATAAATAAAGTAAAGTCGTTCCGGATATTTACTTCGTAAGTAGCGACGTTGGGGAATTTTACAGCAACTGATATTTAATTGATACAGGTGAAATTTGGAGCAAAACGTGTACGTGTTGTTATACTATGTTCACTGCTATAAACTGAACGGTATAATCATGATGTCAACCCCACTAAGTAGATCAGTTAAGCCGAAAATAAAAGAAACGGTAGCATAAATAATAAAGTTATTCCTGTTACAACTAATCGGTCTCAATACACCTTTACCTTCGACGCTACAATTAGAAATATACGTAACTCTACAACAGATAAAGCTTAACAACACCTGTCCATGCCAGCCAAGCGGAAGTGCGTGAGCGGAACTATACTGGCACTATTGCCAACTGCGGATGGAACATTTGTTTCACGGAGAGAAAAGAGTTATAATAATATTCAAGGTATTACGAGGCACATCTCCAACCCGTCTGACAGATGTGGAGATTATGGCAGTTGAGAGCAATTACACACAGTTGAGCACAATAGGAGGAATATTCAGAAAATAAAATATATTATGTACTATGCTACGACAGAACTTGCTAAAAATAAATGAATAATATTTTACCAGATGTCTATCCCGATGACTGAAAGCCGGATGTGTATTTTGTAAACAGTTTACCCAATGTGAAAACTCGTTGAGAGAAGTAAAATGAAAAACTTTAAAAAAATTATATTGTGTTTACTTGTGTAATGTGTGTAACTTTGTTTTCAATTTGGTACCGCCCGGACGCGCCCTCCAAACTGTAATTTTTCTTCATTTCACTTTTCTGTTCGCTTGCCAAATCTGATATCATACATTAAACTATATTAATGTTTATTACACAAGGTTTATCAACACTGACCTTCCATTCTGGAGGTCAATGGAGTAAATTTAACAAACTAATTTATTTGAGGTATAAAATAGCAAGTTTATTTGTAAATTATTATATAGTCAAGCCAGCAATGACGGAGATGTACAGGGTGTTGGTCATTCCGCTGGTTAATCAATGAGTAACTAGAGCACCAACCAAATTGACAAAACATTCACATCACGCCTTGTGTTACATTTTGAAAAGAAATAATAAGAATAATAACTGATACTCAAATACCATGCCTTTAAGTCGCCATAAGTCTATACGTCTTGGCCGTGTGGTGTCCGGCAGTGTAGAATAGCACCAACCCCTTACATTCATGGGTCTCGTACAAGGCGACTAATGTTTTCGAGGCAAAAAATCAAGAGTCTCCGTAGTCTGGAAAACGGGCAGCAGCATTTTCCATTATTATATTTAAACACTGCGATCTACAACCCGCCTGCCAAGCGTGGAGATTATGGCAATAACCTCCCCTTCCGTGGGAGAGGCCCTAAGTCCTGCAGTGGACTGTTACGGGCTGTGATGATGAAGTATTAATAACAACACGCTCAGATGTTGGATGAATTTGCTATCAAAACAATCGGTTGCAAATTGCACCCAATAGAACACGATATGTACAAACTGACGCAGAGGACTTAAAACTACAAAGTTTCTATACACCTGCCTCTTTACATCACTCAGATCGAGATCCCTGGATCAATTCTCGGACTTCTCGGAGATCAGGATTGGGCAAACAAAACGATTTATTCGACCGCCAAACTGGCCTATTTATATCTAAGTGTTCATTAGCACGAAGCAAGGATTAAGAAAATTGCGATATTAGGCGTCTGAGACTGTGAATGTTTCTGACGTTCTCGTCTGTTTGTTGTAGAACTAGTGGGCCCGGCGCGACTTCGTTCGCGTGGCGTTCTACCCCTACCCCACCCTACCTTACACCTACCCTACCCAAACCCCACCTACCCTTTTTTTTTTCAAACCTTGACCTGACAATTACAAACAACCAAAAAGAATTAGTTAAATTGGTGCAGTCGTGTTAAAATTATGCGTGAACAAGGATACATCGGGCTACGTTACTGCAATTTTCCTATCGAACTTTAATTTTTTAAAGATTAAATATAACCTATGTTACTCGCTGATAATGTAGCTTTCTATCGAATAAGTAGTTTATAAGTTTATCCATTACAAACAGACCGACAAACAATTAAATCTTTCCACTTTAAAATTAGTATAGACGTAGAGCATTGTCACAATCAGAGAATTTTTAAAACTGCTTATTCTGCCTTCTCAAATCTGCTCTTTACCTGAACATGTTACACTCGTTATAAAGCCGTAATGAGGCGAGGCGGTTGCAAATGAAGCCGCAAGAGGAAGCGTTCGATCATTCATTTGGCACGAAATAAGGTTTTGATTAGCACGATATCGTCGACGCCGACAGCCGACAGATTGCCTTGACACGCGTGCCAGTGGCGATTAAGGTGCTTGCTTGATTAGGATGGGGAACAGACCAATAGCTAAACACAACTATGATGCTACGCAGCTAATAGTTCGCATACATGACGTCACTATAATTTCTTTTGGCAGGTTACGGCTTTTTGCACAAGCTATTTATCTTAAGATGCATGATGGGGCTTGGGGGAGGACCCTAGAACCATCTCATCGGCCCAAGCAAACTCCACCTGGCGAATCGGCTATTCCCTAACAGGTTGTGCAGATCAGATGGTAATCGTCGCACGTAAAGCCAACACCGCAAATTCTTTCGGTACTGGTATGAAAGCGTTTTCAGGAAATCTGAAAGAGCTTTCCAACTAGTAAAGCGGATCCTGGCAAGGGCCCAGGATGATATTGATGGTCTTGATCACAAACACTAAATTGTATACATTACAACTTACAAAATATTCATGCTAAAGTTGCATCCAAACTAAAACGTTGCAAGAATGTTCCAGATGTGAGTAGCCTGTCATCTGATCTGACTCGGTTCAAATGAGAAAACACAATGTAATGAAGTAAAATCGTGTGACAAGTCTATTTCGGGACGATGTCACGATCGCCAAAGGCCGTTGTGGACAGTTGTTCCGTTTTACTCAATGGAGATATGTTTATGTGAGGCGATTTCAAGCAAATCTAATTGCAATACGAAATTGACAGGCACGTGTTATGTTGCGATTTACTTTGTTGGGTGTAGAAAAGAATATGTAAACCACTTATATTATAAATGTGTGAACTTCTTGTTTGTGTAAATGTTTCTCCGTCAGCCGCGTAAATATGTAATATACCTAGCATGTATTTGTTTTCACGAATATCTTTGACATTGACACGGATCTTCTACGGTTTTGTAAAAGCGAAGAAAGCAAATATAACATCTGGAGCGTCCGCCCCGCGTTCTATTTCCGAGAGGTCGCGTGGCGACCTTGCGACATTCGGTGGTAGCGCCGCGGGTGCGTGTGCGCACTGCATGTAAACAGAGGGCTTAGAGCGAATTTACAGTGATTATATGATTCGATAGTCGATAACTAGAGCGCAAAAAATGTATGACGAACTGGGGCCTGACCGCTTAAGATCTCCCCCGAGCGCACTCCATACTAACGTAGTTTGATCATATTTTCAATATTACGCTATCACAGTCAATGAAATTTTTTAGACGAGATACAGAAACCAATATTAATGCCTCTGGTTTTATAGATTTTCTTTAAACTATATCGTTTCAAAGTAACATGGGATTTAAAATTTCCATACAAATTTTAAATTCGGTGTAACTTTGAAACAATAAATTATAATCTGACAAACCAATCAAATACAATCTGACAAACCACAAGCAAAGGCATTTGTATTGGCTTTGATAGCATAATATTGAAAATAATATCAAACTACGTTTGTATGGAGTGCGCTGGAGCACGCTCGGGGCAAACTAGCCTTAACTCGAATTGAAGGCAAAGTAAACGTTCAATAGCATGACTTTTTCACAATGAAACTGATAGAAATTCAATTGTATTTTGAATCAATGTCCTATCCTACAACAAATTATGGGATTCTATTTGGTCCATTCTTCAATCTTCACTATAAGTCAATTAACGAGTATTTACAAACAGAAACAAGACAGTCCGTCGCACGCATGAAATCTCACAAGGCCGCCGTGAAACGAGCCAACAGAAACATTTGCGGATCGATTACTGGGAGTCAACATTCAGACGGTTTTATCATAATATTTGGGAGCGTGTTCCGGGAAACGGCGCGACCGTGGTTGGATCCCATGCACAAATAAAACATCTGTAACTATGCTACAGTAAGTGATTGATTACAGACGTGGGATGTTAATGAATGATTCACCACTCATTAACAAACTTGCTTGAACAGAAGTTGCATTTGCGACTTTGCAGTGAGTGATGGATCATTACATAACCGTACCGTGCGTTTCCTGATCTTCCTAGAAAGATATTTCAAAATCGATACGAACCGGGATCTTTAAGAAACGAATCTACATCTTTCTCAAATGCATTTGCGACCCCGTCGGACAATCGTCCATGGATGCCAATGTCCACTTAACACCTCATTCCGTCGGCCTTTTTCCTTAATCGGGAAACGCAATCTGGGCGCACGTTTTATCTATATGTCGTGGATCTTCCAGCTATCCGTACAAACCGCTTTGGTTCAACCTTTACAATGCGTACGGCTTAGGAATGGTACATTTTGCCTGTGTTGCCTGCGCGTTCGTTCCCTGATCATTATAATCTGTATGCCTTCAAGGGTAGAGTGATTAGGCTGTTCCTAGGCTGGCATGGCACCTTTGACCGCATCGTCACTTAGATGGGTTGCTGGGTTGATTGAAATGGCGGTCAAATGCCAGGCTAGTTCTTGTAAAACACACTTTTCATATGCCTATCTCTAATAAAAAGACAATTATATCCACTCACCAGTCCGATCGTTGAACGACTTGTCCGCATAGTTGGCGTATCTCGCATTGCTGAGGTCATCGAGCAGCGTGTCCAATTCCGAGAGGTTCCCCCGCCCCCCGCCGGTGGTGCGGCCGTACCCGCTGGAGTAGCCGGGGGTATGGGGGCTATGGGGGGTGTGCGGCGTGTGGGTCTGCCCATATCCCGATTGGCTGCTCGAGTACTTCACGGGTATGATCTTCTCGTTCAGGGAACTCGTGTTCTGGTACGTCGGCTGTGGAAAACGACGCATGTTAGGTTGTTGTGTGCACCGTACAGCAATCTATTGGGGGTTGGCTTACGACGCGGGTGCCCAAGACCGGGCGAGGTAGGGACGAAAGAGTAGGAAAGCGGAATCTGGCTTTTGCCAGAATTGACCGCTCGGATGATAATGATGAGTTAATCTGTGTGGGAGATAGTTTGCCAATGCCTGTTTGACATACTGCCACTTTCAACCCGCCTGCCAAGCGTGGACATTATGACAAAACTCTCATACTATAGTGGAGAAGGCTCAAGTCCGATACATATTTTCAAAAGTTTAATGACTTGTAGTTAGGTATTATCGTGATGTAGCTCCCATCTGATGGGCAATCTGCTGTTTTTGATTAGCATTGTATAAAAAAAAACATCATCTCATCATACTGCTTTCTAACACCCGACGAAAAAAGAAAGGGGGGTGTTATAAGTTTGACGTGTGTATCTGTGGCTCTGTGTATCTGTCTGTCTATCTGCAACATCGTAGCTCCCGATGGATGGACCGATTTGGATAAAGTTATTTGTTTAAAAGCCAGTTTAAACGAGATGGTTCCTAGCTTTGTTTCATTCAAATCGGTTTAGTAGTTTCGAAAACATATAAAATAATAAGTTATGACAGTTAGCAAGGAAGGCGACGATATCTCCGACCGCAAAGACCTGTCCTGAAATAGCCTGTAGTCTATAGTCTCTATAGTTGGACAACAAGACACTGCAATGAGATTGTCAATACCATATCTTGGCTTGACTGACCCGGTGTCGACGTTCACATGAAAATCGATAAGATACTTATTAAACTAATGGGCCAAGGCTACAATATCTAACTAAAATACGATACAATAATTGATTATTGGGCGACCTAGTTGCTCGAAATAACTTGCAACTTGTATTTTAATTTCTCTGTTCACCGGTAAACGGATGCCGAAGCAACGGAATCCCACTTTTATTTATTTATTTATTGGAGTACCAACAGCTATATAAAACATAATCATAAATATTATCTTAGAGTCAATAAGCCAATTACAGGTCCTCGCTAGTAACAATATGGAATCAATGACAAGAATAATCAACAACCTCCAAAACCTAGGTACTTAGGAAGTAACTTTACAATAAGCACATTAAATTTAATTCTAATTTAATAAAAAAAGAAAAGAAATAATTGTTAATAAAATATTAAAATGTCATTATTTCAAATTAATGTCATAATCAGGTATAATTGTCATTCCAACTTATTCAATTCATTTCAGATTTACTAGAAGATTATCGATCGCGCATGGCGCACCATAGCGCATCTGCTCCCTTGCCCTCTTTGTCCTGCTACCTGCACTAGAGAGGAACTGTTCCTGGCGACTGATAATGCCATTGCCATCACCGACTACTGGGCAAGCCAGATCTAATGTTTTCGAAAATTGACTCAACGAAGAAGACTAAAAGATTGTATTTGCATTGGTCCCCTTATATGACCGACTCACACTTGGCCGCTTTTTGTTTGTTATAGAAATAGGAAAGGTAATAAATCAACGTCATAGCGAGACATTATTTAAAGAGTAACATTTAACATTCGTATGGAAACTTGGCACCCGCCGCAGCGTTTAAAACTGTTAAAACATATTGGAAATACGGCAACTAAATAAAATGGTTGTAAATCACGAAAGATTAGCAACAAATCAATTTATGCAACCATAAATTTGTTATGACCGACCGGTGAATGTATGAGTTACTCACTGTGCTACTTAATTGTTTTTCAAGAATAGCTCTACCTATGCAATAACCTATGCCTGAAATTGAACAGAGTTCGCCAGAGCAACTATTAAATATTAAATTAGAAGCAGTAAAGTTTATTATAAAGCCCTGTTTACATTACAAAGTGAAAAGAATTATAGTTTGCACAGCTATACTTAGTAAATTTCGAAAAGCCGAATTATTAGTTGAATCATCACCATTACAGTCACATCACAATACAGACAGCTTTTACTATGGCACCAATTCTGTGATCGCGAAAAATAAATCAACTGTTTCATATTTTGTACGTATGAAACAGCTACTTTTTTCGCAATTTTAAAGTTTGTGCCATGGTGTTATCACGAGCACCTTAGTCAGCATACCCTTCGGTATCAAGAATTAATATAAAGTCATCCCATATATCGCCGTTGTGTACCTACAAATCTAGGTGCGAAGGGATTAGGCGGTCCACACCGTTGGCATAGTGCTGCTTATCATGTAAAGTTACAATGTAAACTGACTGATAAACACATACTTTGAATTTGTGCTTGTCGCTAGAATTTAGGCTAAACTTCAGTACCTGCTCCTACGATACTTTTAAAAGTCTTTTGACGCCCACTAACCTTCAGACAGTAGCATTATTTCATTCTAGACACCTAGGCTTTAATCTGTAAGCCCGTGTTTCGTAATTTCGTATCTACGTTATCATCTATTGGACTTGAACCCTATAATCTCAACTGCTCCAAACGGGTTTTAGTTCGCAGTGTGGACAAATAAACAACACAAAACGATGCTGCCCATTTTTGGACTACGGCGATCCTAGCTAGCTGGTCTGCCTCTTTTTTATGTTATACGGCAGGCAAATAGGTCACCTGATGGAAAGTGGCGATGAAGAGTCGCTTTGCACATACGACAACCGTGAATGGGAGGGGCTTGGTCAAAACTGTATTCTATCTACAATGCCGGACGCCACACGTCAGTATGGATGAGTTTGACAAAAGAATAGTCATCATCTAAGAATTAAATTACGATCGGTCTTGACAGATCACGTCCGTAGTTTCCAAAGAAACCCCCTGAAGTCTGAACTCTGGAGCTAAATTAGCTACAACCGAAGCGACAGAAAACGTCGGATTACCCCCGACCAAGTATACATATTCTTTAATATTAAAGCATATACATATTTTTTTAAATTTCCTAAACTACTGAACCGATTTTAATGAAACAAAGATAAGAACCACTCAATTAACATGGCTTTCAAATAAAGAAAACCGCATTGAAATCGGTCCATCTTTTTGAAAACTACGATGCTACAGACGTCTAGACAGACACATACACAGAACCACAGCTACACGCGTCAAACTTATAAAATAAATAATCTTGTCGTTAATGTCCCGGTTGTGCTTTCAAGCATGAGGCCCCGGGATCCGCCTTGACTATGATCCAGGATTTGGCTGATCATATAATTACAGTGGAGCGACTGATATGTGACCTAATGTACATAACTCAGAAAATATTGCCGCAGTGGGACTCGAACCCGGTACCTGTCGCTTCCAAGTCGAATACCTACACCATTAAGCCACCGACGCGGACGCTCCACGCCAAACCGACTGAAGAGGAGCCGAGCGACATCTATGAGAAACTAATAACTACTTGGAGGCATTCCAAGATCTTGATAGTCTCGACTATGTTTACTAGATGGCGTTGGTATTGATGGGAACTTTAGTAGCATATTTAAAAAGACGATTATTTGAAAAGTTATTAACTATGCGTTTTGGACGAAGTCTATCATCTGCAAGTATGACTTTAAGTAGGAACCTGCATAAATGTTGTATGTACAGAAGATATATGAGCATATCGATCTACGATGAGCCAGATAAAGAGATGAGCTAGATTCACATAGCAATGTTAGTTTCTATTATCACATTTTATACCCACCAAAAAACCAGTATAAGACGATCTAGCGTCTCTAATAGACAAGTATAGCAATGTTAGCTATTTCTATACTAGTTTTGGGTAGGTCGATATGCTCTGGTTTGTATTTACACACGTAACGTAATGCCTATCTATATGTAACGAACGCGATGATCTCAATTTTACAACATTGTCTGTTGTTCTTGAACTCTTATAGCATTGACATTGCTGCCTACTAGAGTAGGTACCGATGTCAACTAGAATAGAACCTTAATCAATGCCACGAGCGTATTTTTTCCTTATTTGACAAATGTTAATTCACTGTTAGTTTCTATGCTGTTATAATATAATTCATGACTATTATTAGAACTTTGTTAATGCTTAACATTCAGTTGAGAGGTTAGTAAATGAATTCACGACCAATGAGTTCAATTTACATCTATACATAGTATAAAACTAAGTCGCTTCCCGCCATCTGTCCCTATGTATCCATGCAGGCTTAGATCTTTTAAACTACGCAATGGATTTAATGCGGTTTTCAACAATAGATAGAGTGGTTCAAGAGGAAGGTTTATAAGCGAGAAAAAAAGGGTAGGTAGGGCTAATTAGGTGTTCGCGAACAAAATCACGCCGGGTGCATTAGTTTATTAATTAATAGTGATTTCTGATGCCCGGAAAATTAACAGGATCGCGCGGAATTGCTAAAAACAAGTACCTGTACAAGTGAAACCGCTGGGCGACCTAATGTGCAATGCTGTTTATTTTTTCTTCAATACCTAACTAATAAAACATCAACCTTCATGACTAATATAATAATGCGTCAATTCATAGAAAGACAATCAATAACCATACCAGTCAATCCAGTCATCAACCGTCTCAATTCGTTCCCAAGGAGCAATAACAATATCAGCTGGCCAATTATGTAACGCTGTTGCTAACAATTCTCTGATATCAATGACTCTGATGATGATGATATTGAAATTGTTACTTTTGCGGTTACGTATGATCGATTTAATAGTTTCAGTTTATTGCAATGGAACTTTGTCAGCAACTGAACTCATGAAATCTATAATACGGAATGGCAAAAGTAACAATTTCAATCATTGAAATCAGAGTTACGTAATTAGCCTACTGGTCACGTAGATACTTTTACAAATACACCGTACATGCATAAACCGTACCTTGTTCAGGATATTACTTTATTTTATTTAATAGAGGGTGTCAAACGAGCAAGCAGGCCACCTGATGGTCAGTGATCACCGCCATGGACATCCGCCTCACACACCAGGGGGGTCGCGAACACGTTGTTCACTTTAGGGAAAGGTATACTTTTAGGGTAGACTACATCGCAAATCGAAGAATTAGAGGAACAACAAGTCGTTAAATCAACTATTACACAGTAGAGACAAGAGATATTCATCAATGAACACTAATCTGGTATTTTATTGAAAGATAACACTCGATCCTAAAATAATCCGCCCGCAACGAGTCGCCAAGTAAATTTTAACGGTTCGCTGAACTAGCTCCATGTAAAGAGCAAACGAGAATCGTCTTAATTGGCAAACGGATGCGTTGTAGGTGGCGCATGGGCGTAAAAGACTGTTTATAGAGCAACAGGATAATTTTATTACCAACTAAGTGATCAAAGTGCGGTTTATGGGACATTACCACCATCCTTTGAGTCAACCAAAACCGCACGCGGTCCCCCTGCTGAGAGACGAACGAGGCTTTGCAGGCTGATAAGCAGCTTCTCCATAACGGGTCAGGCATATGTAAAAAGCCAAAACGCCACAATTTTTTTCCGAATGATTCTGGTGGGTGACCGCTTTTGGTAAATCTGAAAGCGGTTTCCTACTAGAAGAGCGGATTTACCGCTAAGACGAAGAAGAACAAGTGATCAAATAATCTTGAAATTGGTACGAAGAAAGCTCTGGATATTACCTACCACAGCGTCAACACGCTGGAGAATCCAATGATAATACATTATATCGGCTGTTATGTTTTCGGAAGGCAGATACTTAAGACGTATGCAACGGTCATGTTACACGTTCCCGTTAAAATGCCATGCCACCATTATTAAGAAGATATTTTTTAAACTTTCTTAAAATAAGATTCGTTACGTTAGGACGTTAAAACCATAGGGAATGTATGAAGAGAAGGAATGAAGAACTATCAAGTTCTGAATTGAAACTGTCTTATTTATTTTACACTATCTATTCAGCTATTGCTGCAATTAGCTGATTCGGTTATGACGTGTTCCCGCGGGAATCACATTGAATTTCTTCCAAATATGTATGAAGGATAGATAAGACAAAAAACGTAAACACTCACCGACGCCGGCTTATTGTAATCCGAGCTGATGTTCCTCGATCCATTGATTGACCCGTACCCCGTAGACGATGGAGAGTTTAAGCTGCCACCTGGTGAGCTTAGCCTTCCCGGAGACACCCTGCCTAGGGGGCTGCTTGTGCGACCCGGTGAGGTGGCCCGTCCACCCGGCGAGCCGGTCCTGCCGCCGGGACTGCCCACCCTGGCGCCAGGGTTGATGGAGTTCTGGAGGTCGGCGAGCAGGGCATCTGGAATTGAAGAAAGAGTCGCTCAAGGAAGTGTTTTAGGGTCCAATTTGAAAATTCGGTTTTGGGTTAAAGTGAAATCCAAATAGGATAATAGGATTAAATTACTATACTTAACTAGAATTTCCGAACATGTCTGAACAAAAAGTATATACGACGTAGGAGACATATCTTTGTTACGTGGGTATTATTAGTACCAGGACATGGTAGTAACAAAAATTGTAATATTATTCAAATATGCTTACATCCGATTAAATCCTTAACGTAGGTAAATTTACATGGCCAAAGATGATAAACACGTTCAGAAAACTGTAAATAAAGTTAAAGTTGTAGGTAACTAGCGCCAGTATTTGAACAATTAATTTATAAATAAACACAGATGGTCTGGATGAGATCACCGGGTTGATGGTTAAAGTGGTTTAAATCGACATTCACATAATTGTGGTGATGAATCCGAGACACGACATTGTGGTCCATCACACACAATTGAGTCGCAATTCTAATTAAAATCATTAATCATTATCAAAGCAAACCTTAATTGCACTAGAATAGGTATAGAATGCATGCCGATGTGTTAATGAAATATGATAAGTTTTTTTTTCAAAAGAGAGTTTCTTAATCTCAGCTAAAACGGCCTTAATATTCCTACAAAACGCCTGAGAAGAGGAAAACCCCCGCTCCGTGGTAGTATAACATCGAGGAGAAAAAACAAAGAACCTATGACTCCTGGCGGTCCTAGCGCCGCCGTACAAGAAGACCCGCCTGCAGATAGAACTGGGATTAGATACGAGGATTTGGATGAGAGGCTAAGGAATTGAACACGTTGCACAAAACCGCGAGCGTGTTCCCTGATCATTATTATCTGGACGCCTTCAAGGCTAGAGTGAAGAGGCTAGGCTCTTCCTAGACAGACATACTCCATTTTTGGCCGCACCCTCACTTCCACCAGGTGAGATGGCTGTAACATGCCAGGCTAGTCGAATAAAAATAATTGTTACTCAATCACGCAAATACACAAATATAGGTTAAGACTAGGTAGAACCTAGGGCGATTTTTATCGTGGACGATATTGTCTTGTTCCATTCCTTGAACACATGCATTTAATCAACAAGTTTTGAGAAGATGTGCCATATAACACATTACGTACATTTAATGAAAAAGTTTTGAGAAGATATCCAATATTTGCATAATATACATATCCGGTCTCGGAGTCCTTGGCGACGGGTTGCCAAAAACTAGTTTGGTTTAAAGGTTCAGTGCCGTCTGATAAGTGCACTGCCTTCCACGTACTAAGCTGCTTAAAAGTATTACGATATATTTAGCCAGCTTTAAGACTACGTGTTAGTACAAGACTACGTGTTAGTACGTATTTTAAGTAGGCACAGTGAAATTCTTATCGGTCAAGATGCGTTATACATAAAAGAGATAAGCGATGTTGAGAAAGATGCCACAGTGTGCTCATTTAGTAGTTGATGAGGCATATGTGTCGTTGATTGTCCAACGAACGAATGACTGTCGTTGACATAACATGAATGTTTCATATGCTTTGAGGTCATTTGTAATGGGTTCAAGGTAAAAATTCTATAGGTAATAATCCTATCGGCGTTGACGTAAATACATTAAATGGATATTTATTAATTTATTTTCCCTTTCAATAACACTGAAAGGGATTCTTAACTTTTAATAAACTATCGATTTTGAATAAGACCTAGATAGGTATATTTTAGCATAGGAAGAGAATTTTTCAAAAGCGTATAAGACGTAATCTTCACGGACAAAAGCGGTAGCTCAAAACGCTATAGATGTCTTATCTTTATGGAAGCAAATATGTAATATGAATACCTAATCCCTCGACTGCTTCAAAAACTTCTGCATATTCAGCACTTGGTGTCCGTGGTTTTAAATTGTTGTGGGTTTTCATTATTTTTCCGTAAACATCGTCGTTCACTGTGTAATGGTAAGACATTTTTGACAAAAAACCGGCGCACCGTCACTGTGAAGGGTCCACAAAGAACTGGCAACCGAGAGTTTGCACGATCGACATAAAACGAAGAAGAAAAAACACTAAGGGCAAAGGAAGGGTTTCTAAATTTAAATTTATATCCTTTTTGCCTTGCGCGGAGGCGGGCGACTGTCTTATGGACTAATGCGGTACTGATTCACCTCGCGCGCGCGCAGACCGCAAAAATCGCGCGCAGCCTAGCCATACGCATTGTCCTCATAAATGTTTGCTATTCTCCGGTCGTCCGTTGAGACAACGCAAACCAGTGATGGGGGTAAAACGAAATGGTTACCGAATGCAAATGTCTTAACTGGATTTAGTCAAGTCAAACTACGTTTAGGACTCTAGGTAATAAAAGCCTATCGTTTTCTTTCTGACCATAATATGTTAATTATTCTAAGACGTCGTTGGTAAGGCCAGCCAATACAGCGCCTCGTGCGCTAAGCGGTGTGACGGCATCAATGGACGCTGACGCTACGTGTTCGTTGATAACGCGCACTCACGCGCATGCATGACGCGCCGCAGCGGAATTCGGCTAAGAATCTGTCTCGACATCACACACACAGGTCATGTCGCTCTCAGTGACAAAGCATGTGATCTAATTAAAGGCGTTAGCAGTTATTCAGTCTTATAAACATTAAGATTCGCTAATTCTTAATTCGGATGTGAGCTATAGTAGTAGATAAGATAATGATAAACATACACTATCATCATCTCCACCTGGCCTTATGCCACTAGAAGGGGTTGTCACTATATGTGTCTTGCATTAAACTGTATCACATGCTATTGATATACCTACCTAGACTTCAGTAGCGCATTTGATAAGGTCAATCATAATATGCTTTTTCATAAGGTAAAAGATTTCGGAGTGTTTGGAAGTCTGCTTGCCTGGCAGGGTTCACACTTCGCCGATAGACCTCAGGTGGTAACTGTGTCTGGTCATGAGTCTCGTGTGTACTACGCCGGATCAGGAGTGCCTCAAGGATCGCATCTCAGACCTCTGTTATTCCTGCGTTATGTCAACGATGTCACCAACCAGATAATACAATGTAATTTCTCGTCGTTTGCTGACGACCTCGAAATTTATAGGAAAATCGATAATCTCCGAGATTCTCTTTTAATCCAAGAGGACCGCGGTCGCCTGGAGCTGTGGTGTTAAACGAATAATATGGTGATGGATCGGCAACTTAAAATTTACCTCCCATATTGATGCATTTGTATCTAAATGGGCAAGAATGATAGGATTTATTTAAAAAATGTTTCAGGGCTTCAGACCGCATTTTACTTACATATTCGAAAACAGTCGTATAAAGATCAACTTTTATCATGACAATTCAATTCAATTTAATTCAATTAATTTATTTGCATATAAATATGGTATATATGGTCTTAATTCTATGAAGTCTCACATATTTAGTCATTTTATATGGCATGCAAAAACTTATATTATATTATATATTTATTCGTCAAATTTTTAACGTTAAAGTCTAAAAATTCCTTTATTGTGTAAAATACATACTGCATAAGCCAATCATGCAAAGCCCTTTTAAATTTATGTGGCAGTACCTCCTTTATTTCGTTTGGAATTTTATTAAATACCGTTATGCACATATTGTAGCAATTTTGTAGAAATAGCGTAGACTTTGGTTGCGTGTTTATACAAAGTCGATGTGCGTCTCGTACTTCTGGGAAAGATATCTTTTTCCGTTTTAAATAGTCCTCTGTTACACTTAACGAAATAGCATGCCTCCACAATATACAAGCATGCCAATGGGAGGATGTTCGCTTTCTTAAATAACGGTCTACATGATACGTATGGTGCTACATTATAAATGGCTCGTATGCACTTCTTTTGCGCTAAAAATGCCTTTTGAACGTCTGTGCTATTTCCCCAGATAATCAATGCGTACCTCAATATTGATTCCACATAACCGTAGTATGCGGCTTTGCACGTCTCTATACTAGAAATTCGTTTTAATTTGAAAATTGGATAGGCAAATCTATGAATCCTCTTCTGCACATTCTCAACGTGATTTTTCCATTTCAAATCTTTATCAATATTTATACCTAAAAATGTCACATTCTCCGCTTCCTTAAGGGATTGTCCATTATAATTTATATTCCATTTGTCCTTTTTAAAACTAGTGTAATTATTAAAATTAATATAGAATGTCTTATTGAGGTTAATTAATAATTTATTTTGATTTATCCAATTTATTATTAATGTCAATGTATTATTTATGTCAGTTTCATGGGCTTCTCTATTATTTACTTTTGTTGTAGTTACTGTTAAAGCAATTTCGTCCGCGTATAGAATGCATTTATGGTGCGTAACATTTGGAAGGTCATTAATGTATATTAAAAAGAGTAGGGGTCCTAGTATACTTCCTTGTGGAACACCGGCAATATTAGTCTTGAAATCAGACCTGTTAGTTCTACTTAATTTATCAAGACCTAGCCTGTCAATTTCTACGCATTGTTTTCTGTTCGTTAGATACGATTTCATCCATTTCCAGACTGCCCCTCTAATGCCATAATTTTCTAATTGATTTAAAATAATGTCATGTTGCACCATATCAAATGCCTTTGTTAGGTCAAAAAATATTGTTGTAGTATAGTCCCCTTTATTTCTGCTCTGGAGTATATAATCCAATAACTCAAATGTGGCTTGTGTTGTTGATTTCCGTTTTCGAAATCCAAATTGCTCATCTTTAAGCACCTTATGTTTTTCAAAAAATCCCATTAATCTTGAATGCATCATTTTCTCAAAGATTTTTGAGAAAATAGGAATTAGAGTAACGGGCCTGTAATTTCCCATATCCATTCTATTCCCTTTTTTATGTAATGGTTTTATAACCGATATTTTTAGTTTTTCTGGAAAGCAGCCAGTTTCCAGTGAAAGGTTTAGAAGATGAATTAAGATCCCACTAATTTCATTTAAAGAAGCCTTAACTACTTTAGTACTTATACTGTCGTATCCCTCAGAATTGGTATTACTAAGCGACATTATCATGCTGCGCAGATCTGTGTTATCAATCGGTTTAGCAAATATGGTATCCCCAGTCTGAGGATGTATTATAGACGTTTTAATGTTTTGATTTAGTGTATCATTTTTCGTTTGACTTGAAACACTAACAAAGTAATTATTAAATCCGTTTGCTATTATAAATGGGTCTATAAGAATGTCCTTCCCGTCGTTTATTTTATCAATACATTGAACTGCTTTTTTCTCATCTGTCTGGCTCTTTATGATATCCCAGGTAGTCCTACCGATATTTTTACTATTTTTAATTATTTTATTATTACTTATTTTCTGTGCTGTGATCACGCAACGTTTAAGTACTGTTGAATATCTTTTAAATAACTGTGTGTGCTGTGTTTTAGATCTGTAGTACTTAAACCTCATAATTCTCTTTGTTTTGCAACTTATCCGAAAACCTTTCGAAATCCAGTTTTGTTTTAGTTTGTTAACTCTTTTTATTATTATGAGAGGGAAACATAAATTATACAACACACAAAACTCATCATAGAATGCATTAAACGCCTTGTTTAAATCGGTATGCCGGAAAGCCTCAGAGAATGAGAGAGCCCCCAAATGTTGTTTAAATTTTTCTATATTTTCACCTGAATAACACCTCCTGTGTACGTAGTAAACATGTTGCATCGTTAACTTCGTCACTTTCAAATTGCAACATTTGAGCAGTATTATGATCCGACAGTCCTAATGGTACAGTAAAACCTTCTGCATTTCTTATATTACTGAATGTGGTCTATACATGACGCACCTCTTGTCGGCGTTGTAATGTTTAAGGTTAAATTATAATTAAGTAGCATATTTTTAATTTTTTTAGTTGTGTTATTGTCCAGTAGTGTATTTATATTTAAGTCTCCCGCTATTATAATTTTATAAGCCAGTCTATAAACTTTTTAAAAATTACTTTATGATACAGCATTTCCCATACTATTTTCATTATAGCTGTAACATAATAGTAGTTTATGCAACTGTCATATAATACCTAATTATATGCAGTTGCATACACTACTTTATCTACACTCATATTTTCATGTTAAAATTTCGTACCTAAAATTATTTCAACTTTGCGGAAGCAACTGCGAGTCAGTTCTATCGTATCTACGCGTCGAGGATATCAAGCGGCGGGAAATTCACTTCACTACTTTCACATTTATCTATTTATTTGCTTCAAACAAGAAAAAACATTCACAAACACAAATTACAACAATTAGAAAAAATATTCTGTTTAGTGGGAAAATAATTCCAAATGTACACAATCACAACCACAGACTATGAACTGATCACAAATATAAACAGGAATTTTGAATTTGTTGAAGAGATTTAGGTATTCAGCCTTGTCCCGGCGCCCAACATAAATTTAAAAAAGAAAAGTGTTGCATAATGATTAAAAAGTTATTTTTCTGCGGCTGAATACCTAAATATGTCATTATCAAATTCAAACTTTCCTGTTTATGTTTGTATATGTATGGAATTATTTTCCTGCTAAAGATAATCTTTTTTGGAATTTGTTTATGAATTATTTTTCTTGTTTGAACCAAACAAATAGATAAATGTGAAAGTAGTGTAGTGAATTTTGCGCCGCTTGATACAACGCGTCGGTACAACAGAACTGATTCGCAGTTAACTTCTAGCAAAACTTTACTTACTTAGAGGTACAACGTTTACAATAATGTTACGCAACAACATAAAAATAAATCAAACAAGTACGTACCCTGGCCTCAAACCAAACCACTGGAATGACTGCTACCTATGATATTCCGGATGACTCAGTACGAAACTCTAGGATAGCCATTCTTATGGTTCGGATCGAAACTCTGAGCATAAAAGGGTATATAAAGTACAACAAGTATAGTTAAAATAGTACTTCAGCCATAAACACTTTTTTCCAATAAATTACCTAACATTTTGCCCAAAAAGCAAGTCATCAACCAGTGAGGTATTTTCTAATTTTTTATTTGAACGAATAGAAAGAATTTCACATATAGATAAAGTATTTGCGCATCAAATTCATTACATGTCCTGCACATTCTAGTTAGCGGTGAATGAATACCAACATTAATTCTGCTGAATGGCTGGTGGAAGATTCTATTCACATGGTATCTGGGATGGAGAAGAGGGACAGACAAGGCAATAGGTATTGTCCAACAAATATTCACTGGAACGAACGTCCAGGTAGGTAGGTCCACTTTCGAGAAAGATGTCAATCAACTAATTCAACTCGGTTGGACAGCGCTCGGGAAGCTTCCCATAGCTACGTCATATATTTTCGTCCCAATTTCTGCAGTGTCTCAAGATGAATTTCTTTAGCCAATGTGACAGAGACGTAGCCGCTTACTATGGGCCTTATAAGAAAGCTCACTGTTACCCTAAGGGCAATGGAAAGGGCTATCCTCGGAGTCTAGTTGCGCGATAGAATCAGAAATGAGGAGATCCGCAAGCGAACCAAAGTCACCGACATAGCCCAAGGATTGCCAGGCTAAAGTGGCTGTGGGCAGGGTACATAGCTCGAAGAACAGATGGCCGATGGGGCAGTAACGTTCTCGAGTGGCGACCACGTACCGGAAAACGCAGCGTGGGTAGGCCTCTCACAAGGTGGACCGACGACCTGGTAAAGATCGCAGGTACCAGCTGGATGCGGAAGGCACAGGACCGGCCTTTGTGGAGATCTCTGGGGGAGGCCTATGCCGAGCAGTGGCTGATTTGATGATGATGATTCACACTCGATGAATCCGTTAGCGCATTTGTAGAGGAACGTTAGCTCCAGCATATGCCTGCGATTACGCAATGACTTCATTTAAAAAAATGTTAGTCGCTAGTCAAATGGACATCTGTAAGAGATACCTGGGCTTGGGAAAGTGACAAGTCTTGTAAAAGCTCGCTGGATCGACTTCAATATCTGCGAGTGAGCATAAACTGGACTCCAAGCCGTGCAAGCATATTCTAAGTTAGTGCGTACTCGTTAATTAAACAAAGTTATTTTATCTTTAAGGCTGAAGCCCCGAGATATTCTAGATACGGTATTTGGTTAACGAACATTTATAACCTACACAATCAATTACAGAGTCTTGCTATTTCTTATGGACTTTTACCACTTTGCGGCGGCATTTTATTACTTCATACATACATAAAGCTCCTCCGTCCCACAGGTGAGGAAGGCAGAGTCTGACTATGACTGCCACTTTACTCTCTCATGACATGTTGTATTGCATTCTTCAGATTAGCCCAGCGAAAGATCCCTAAAGTTTGGTAGCGATCGTTAAAAGGAACCTCAGATGAAGTAGCGGGTAAATACTAGTACATTATCTTCAAGGTTGTGGCTATACTGGTCGTTGTACGCATATCTTATTAACATCAATACTATATTAAGATTACTATTACGAACTTCTCAAACTATATTTGACTCAGTTAACAGTCACTCTTAACGAAATCTACAAACTGAAGTGATTCACAACAAACGCCTGAAGAAATTATGCGAGCAAAATATTACGAACGAACTTTTGATAAATATTTGTCTTCAGGATTCGGAAATACTAAGCAATCTTTATCAACAGATATTTTTAAATATTTTTATATATTAAAAAAAAAAACCAGACCACAATTAGGTACATGAAAATATTAGAACATTAATGAGCTAAGTACAGAACTAGTTCTTTACGTCCCATTGACAATAAACAACAGTTACACCATCAAGAAAAATTAAGTTTCCTATTCCCGTTAGTATTTCTAAAAAATCCTTCCGTATAAACTTCAGTGCAAGATCCATCCGTTAGTTAGACTTCATGACTTCTTTTATAATAAGCTCTTTGAAGTAATAGGACGAGCCGGCGTTATAGCTAGTAACTACTTTGTCTACGAGTATTTACCGTACTCTAAAGTAATATTATGATATTTTATCTAATGTTTTGATGCTGTCGATGTAGACCGCATTGAAGCTGCACATGGTATCATTGCATTAGAGTATTGCGGTCGCAACCCGCAACCCCGCAAGGTTATCGCTCAGCCGACACACGACACCAGCTAAATGGGTTTGATGACTACATTAGCTTGATAAACCTGAGAGGTTAAGGGAACAGACAGTTTTTAGGCCGATTCCATGTGAGCTCATCAAATATAGAGATATTATACACAATCGCTTATTCAGTTCAGTGCCTATATGAAACAATCCATTAACATCTGGTTTCTTCAAAAAGATAAAAAAAAATAAAGAGTTGAATTTTGATTAAGTGCGTTCCCGAGATTCCGTCTGAAACGAGGCCGGTCCGACGCAAGGGCCGTTACGTAACCGCTGAAAACAAAGTGGCCTCACATCACTCTGCGGTCGCGAGGGGCACTCCATGTTGTCGATAATGTGGAGCCGCCGCATTAACCAGAGCGAATCGAACGGGACCATTACGGTGGCGATTGCGCAAGGTTTGTTTACGGCGCGTCCCAAACCGAACGCTCCACTAACACGCCACCGATATAGCGCAAGGCCGCACTATAAAAGCCACTTGACTCACGCCCGGTCTTCATCTCCAGGCAGAATACTCACCGAGGTAGGCACTGAAGTCGGTGAAGTAGCGTCTCCAGTCGGTGGACCTGAGCTCGGGCGGGCTCGAGGGCCCTCGGGCCGCGCTGTACTTCCTCTCCAGCACGGGGGAGAAAGAGACAGTCTTGGGGGATGCGGAGCGCGTGCGCACAGACGACGCCATCCCTGTCCCGGAGGGTATATAAGGCGGTGTAGGGCGGCGAGGCGGGCAGTCGTGGTCGCGCCGCGGCTGGGGGCTGACTGATTATTTTCGCGCGGGAGACGGTTTATCTGCGCGGGCGACGCTCGTGATACCGCGGCGGCACTGCGACCGGCGCGACGCGCTATTCCCGGCAGGTGGACTTCCGCCGGCGGATTTCACAATCACAACTTCATTAACCTCCTTACTCCCATACGGTCTATTAATACTAATAAGAAAAACAGTCTACTCCGGTACTGCGAACACCTGTGTTATGTAATTGCGCGAGGCGTGGGCGGGCGGCGCCCAACGTGCGTGCGTTAGCGTAGCGGGCGGCGCGAAACTCCCGCGCCGGTCACATATCAACAAGTTTGGCCACTTAATATACCCACATTTACTTTCTATTGAGTGAAACTCGATAATGTAACAAATAAAATGGGCGTTCCGACCCGCAGTGGTCTCACAAGAGCGACGAAGTATAACTGACACAAAACACAGCGTCAAGTTACGATTTTTTACAATGTAGAAACTATTTACGATAAAAGATAGATAGGTACGCTACGCCTACTGAAACAGCCTACATTATTACAAGTTTAAACGAAGAAAAATGCATAAATCATCATCAATATAGGTTTACGACTATTATTACATTTTAATAACGTAAACAATGGATATTGTAATTCAAAGGAGTCATAGAATAAGTAGCCTACGACTCTACGTGCGCTACACTGCGCTGTTGGGTTTAGGCAGATTACCTAGTATTATCAATGAACGATGTCAGATTGTAATTGTCAAAAGAGGTTGTATTGTTTTGCATTACATACGCTGAAAAATAATGATAACACAGCGTAATAATATTTTTAACCCTACAGCTTTCATCTGGTAGTCTTTTCATGGATCTTAAGTGTTAGAAGTATTAGGTATGGCGACCGTTGCTGCTTTAGGCATTGCGGTCGACCAACGTCTTCCGCAGGGTACCGTGGGACTTGACCAGTTTTTGGAGCCGGTAGACCCCGTGTCGGTATTCGGTAGACGGTATAAAACAAAGTTGCTTCACGCAGTCTATCCCACTGTATGTATGCTTAGATCTTTTAAACTCCGCAACGGATTTTAATGCGTATTTCAACAATATTTCAACAAACAATAACTGATTCAATAGGAAGGTTTATAGTGTAGAACAACACGCGAACAAAGTCGCGGCGGGCCAGCTAATCTCATCATCTTGGCATTAATGTCCCGGTTGTGCTCTCGCGCACGAGGGCCCTTGGTCCGCATTGACCATAATCCAGGATTTGGCAGATCAAGTAATATTATTATTAAAAATTAAAACAACACAGTGTGTAGGTAAAAACGTGCGTACACAGACGGCGTTGCTCTTTGCCGCGGCCCGTGGGCGGCGCCGTCCGCGTGGGCCGGGCACCGGCGAAGGTCGCCGACGTAACGCGAAATAGGTAAAAAATTAGCTACAAGACATGTTATACAATAGGTATTTAGTTCGATAGCCGATAGGGAAGTTTTTAAACTAATGCAATAAACTGACAGAAAAAATGAATTTGCTAGTCTACGCGGAGGTGGGGCTTTCCAATCTTTTTGCTGACAGGTGTCGGAAAGAGCCCAACAAAGACTATATTTCTATACTCAAATGATTGCCTAAACTACTGAACCGACTTTACTGAAACAAAGCTAATTGAAGCATGTCATGTCAATTAAACGGGTGTTCAAATAAAGAAAACTAAACGAAATTGGTTCATCCGTTCGGGAGCAACGATGCAACAGACATGACATATGACATACTTTATAACACCCCTCTCAACATTCATAGCATTAGCGTTAATGTCCCGGTTGCGCTCTCGAGAACGAGGGCGCGGGGTCCGCCTTGACCATGATCCAGAATTTGGCAGGTCAGGTAATTACAGTGGAGCGACTGCCATCTGACCTCCATGACCCTGCTACCAGGGGAACCTGACCAGATTGGATCATGGTTACACATCCAGTCGCCTGAATGTGTAGGTTTCATCACGATGTTTTCCCTCACTGTAAAAGCATCGTTTAGTATTCAACTAATGTACATAACTCAGAAAACAGTCATTGGTACATGGCCGGAGCGGGATTCGAACCTGGGTCCTCTGGCTTACGAGTTGGATACTGTAACCGCTCGGCCACCGACGCTCTAACATTCATAGCAATGTAATTGTTTTAAATTTTATTCTACGCAGTGACAAACGAGCAGACAGCACCCGATGGTAAGCGGTAACTGTCGCCCGTAACATCTACAATTCATGTATTTAGGTAGCAGGCAACAAAAATGCAGGACCGCAAGTGCGTGTCACTGTGACGATTTTGATATTTACGTATAGATTTAGGATTTCAATGCCATGAGCATGACTCATGTGAAAATCGCCGAGCTGAATAATAGCTACGTCAAAGTGTGTTCTCTCTGCTTGCTCATAATTATTAATTTATTTTAAATACATTACATTACTGTTATATTTCTCTGTATATAATTATTGTGTACAATAAACAGTTAAATAAATAAATAAAATACATTGTTTTGTTTACTAAATGATACCAAAATCAAGTTCAACAAAAACCAAAGCCACACTTAAGCCAATAGAAATTTGAAACTAATCATTCATCAGTGGTAAATACTAAGTCACGAATTAGCAGCTAAGGCTACCAAGGTTTCCTTAATCTTCATAATTAGAAGTCTGCGCTTAGACTCCTTATTAGAGGAGCGAACGCTCAAACTCGCAAACAAGCTACTCATTTAGGAAGACGATTATCCACTTAACGAAACAGCCATACATTTAGTTTAATTTGATAATAACGTTGGCAGAGCCCATCCATTGCATAATTTTAGCAAACAATAACGGAAACATATTCCACTTTATGAGTCTGTTTCTGTAATTTTAAGTCGTTTATGTTTAGCCCGGTGCAATTCTAAAAACAAAGGAATATTCAATTCCAACGTTTTTCAACTTTCCAAATGGAGAGTCGTGAATAATTCTAAAAGCTTTCAGAACAAAAGTCGACGACAAAAACACGGGAAATGTCCTCGAAATCATCCATAGATGATACATGAATAGATACAGTTACGTGTTTACACCGAGGGAGAGTCGTTGGTTGCGCCGGCGCATTGTCTGCGTAGACGTAAAATTAATACTGCAACGCGGCAGGTAAAAGCGAAGAACGTTCGCAGAGTGCCAACTTACATTGTAAAGATTGGTATGGCAGACTGCATTCCTTAAAATATATAGTTTTACTGTTCCAGCGAACAATAGAACACGTTTCGAAAGCTAAAATTAAAAGTTTTGCTGTGTGCGAAGTATTTTTATTTAAACGGGAATTATATGTCGAACGAAAATAAATAATTCTCCCTAACTTCCTATTCGTAACGGGTATCAATTAAGGGGGAACTCAAACCACAAATGGTTAACTAACAAGTAACATTGATGTAATTTTTATTCAGGTAGAAGTTCAGTTTCATGTTTCAAGTACCTCCCTATGCCAGTTTGACCTCTTAATAACTGGCAGAATGGGAAGTGTTATCCGCATTACGTAGCTAGCTACGAATTTTGGCTACGAAATGGGTCGAATCAACATGTTGGTAGGTACTACGGCTTCTGCACGGCATACCTCCAATTTCCTTCATCAGAGTTTGTATCGACATTCAGCGGCTAGTACAACTATGCACAACGAACATTAGTCATCTCCATTCACGTTGCCTTGATAGCTAATTACAGATATACTTATAAATTGATTATGCGTATAAATTGACGTGGCGCGTCAAAATTTCACACTATACTCTCGAGGCCACTGCCTTTGGGCCTGTATCAATATACAGACGCGCGTAGCCAATGCCAATCAACGATAATGTCAGTATATCACACAAGAATACATTAAGTGGAGGGTGTAATAGATACGTTTGTAAACATGTCCATTAGCCACTGATTGAAGCAACACCGAGACGAGTGAGGAGCGATTTCAATTTGATTGGAAGCACTGGAAGGGAGTTTAGGGACATAGAAGTTGCCTCATTCAAGAATGCTTCATTACGATGATTTAATTTTAAGAGTATATTAAAAATAGTTAAAAAGGCACGTGAAGATATATTTTGTGAAAAAGATATTAAGTTACACCAGCTAATGCGTTGTAGAAAAATACTAAATTTTTTTTAATAGGTGTCAAGATAAAAATGGAATCGTTTGAAACACATTTATCAAATTTTGAGCGAACCAAGACTTAGATTGATGAAACTCTGTAGGTACAGATCAAACACATTGAATAACAAACATTAGAGAGCTTGGAAAATCGCAAAGTTATCCCACGAAACCTAAACCACAACTCACATAATATACCAACTCCCGCAAAAAGCCAATACAGCGATACCAGTGTTCACTAGGGTCCAGCGTGGCCTCATAAACGAAGAGATGGTGTTTGTTGCTATCTGTTTTATTTATAGGCGGTTAACGCCGGGACGCCGAACACCGCCGGCCGTGTTCCATTTGATTGACTGTTGACATTTTGTGACGACGCCATGTAACGCAGCCTGTCAGTCTGTTACAAGTTCCTAAATGTGGTTTCAAGATCGATTGTTTGCAATGTTAGATTGTAGAACGGTGATTTTATACCTGGGAATATCGCAGTTTTACAATAGTAAATGAATGTGTGGTTTCAGTTATTGGTAGTTTTCTTAGCGCCTCTACTGTAAGAAATTTCAGATTGTAAATGTAATTCTTTTCGACTAGTTGAATAACTGGAAATAACGAAAGACGTAAGAAATGTCGCACACAAGTCACAGACAAGCCCCGAGAGAAATAACACTGGCGTCTTGACGCGGTGAGAACAACGATGTTATTGTTTTGTTTTGTTACAAGCCGGGGCAATTGATAACCGTTCGTTAGCGATCGCGTGCGCATCGCCGCCGCGAGTGGGCGACACGGTGACATCCACGCTCTAATAAACTCTAACTAGTGTGTTATCCCGCCAATGGTATCGTCAAATTCGTCTGAAGATGTCACCGGTTGCGTCTAAGAAGCCAGCCGCCAGCCGAAGTCGCGCCAACGCCTCGGTACAAATGCACAAATCGAATTAGTCTCACTTGTTTCGCACTGGCCGTCGCGAATCGATACGACACGGGTAGGCACTGAATTTAGAACGCGATCGCTTCCATATTGAAGCGCGGCGTCGAATCGGAATAGAGGAACGGAACGCGGCAGCACCGGCGTGGTCGGATGGATGTCGTCGCGGCGACTGACAGCGCTGGCTCGCGCGGGCCGCCGCAAGAGCAAGGCCCGGCTGTGGGACGGCTCCTAATGATCTTCGGCTCGTTGTGCCGCGGAATTGCGCGCTTAATGGGGACGTGTGGGCGATAAACTCGGTCACTTGGACTTGTGACGATCAAGGACTATCGTGGTCCGGGTGGTGGTCTCCGGACAAGCTCCGGAATGTTACAAAAAGTCCACACACGTTTTAGTTCTGAGCTCTTGACTTGACGCTTAGGAATATAAAAAGAGCGATTTTTTTTTTAAGTCTGGGCCCATCAATATGCCTCAGAGTCTAGACGGAAATCGAGCACAGTCCACTAATGAGATTGCATTGAACAAACATCCGCAAAACCCATTTAGTCCGCGCCTTCGCGGCCACCGTCCCCGGGCGCTGGTCAGGTACCGGATCCGCAACGTTCTCGGAAGCTCCACGGATGGGAATGCGGGACGTCGCCGGCTATTTCAGGAATGCAGCCGCCATCGCGACACACCGCCTCCTAGCGCGACGTCTCGTAACTCCAATTGATTCGGATCTCAGCATCTCAATCACGTATGCGATATTGTTTTAGGGAACGCGAACGCTCCGTGAGGAGAATTCGATATTACCAAGTCCGTAGAGACGAAGAATTCCGCAATTGACCCTAACGTAACAGGTAATATTCTTGTTTCTATATAATCAACATATAGCGCTTGAAATTGTATATGGAGGAGCCATAATTTAAGTCGCCGTGCAGTCCTGCATGATATCGCCAAGGGCTAAATCGAAATTGGCTATCGCAAATCTAACCTAACCAGAGTACGTGTGGTTAGCAACTCTCGATCTCGAAACAAAAACCTGTAACTCCAACACGTGCCTGATGGTTAACAAACCAAAACGTAACGAATTCGTGGTCATTACCGCGATCGCACACCTGATTAGGCGACATAGCAACAGAGGAGAGAGAATGTTCTTGAAAGCTTCAGCATTACCTATAGACTGTGAGGGCGACGTAGGTCATCCAATGTTATCAAGTACGTACAAGAAAAATTACACTTTGTAGCGATAGTAGACGTTTAGGATACCCACAAAACGTAGGCTGCCCGTGCACAATCTAACCCAAAAAATAATTTTTTTTAGTTACCTAGTCTTCAGATTTTTCGTAGCGTTAGTACTATATAGTATAATATAAAGCCTTTTAGAAAGGAAGAAAGAAAGAAAGAAAGAGCATTTATTAACACAAACAACAACACCACAACATTGAAAAAGATACATGAAAACATAAAGACATAAAAAGAATACAATTATAAGCAGAACATAAATTACACAGTGCCGATGTAAATACCTATCTGATATTTGTTGAATGTGTAGTGTAATAGATAATATGTTGTGGTGGTGTCTGTGTAAAAAGGACTTTTGTGTGGTATCCACGTGTAAAAGGAACTGGTCCGCTTCTTATCCTCTTGGCAGTTTCGCTTTAACTACTATAACAAATATATATCTTCGGTAGCTGGAGTAGTTTTTACGTCCAATATAAACTGTAGCAAGCTAATCAGATCAGGTTTTCCGGGTTGGCGGCAGTGGGCGACGGTGGCTAACTATTTTTGGTAGCTTGTAACGACCGCTATGCCGGCAGCCTCGCAAATTATAGGGCTCGCATCGTTAACTCGCAAGATGACCCACTCATTTCCGTCACAGTTGATTGCTGTATGAAATATTAGAATAACGTGCCGTATTGCCGAATTGTAATGAAGATGTGAACATTGTGGATGTCTTATTTGGTTTAGAATTTGAGTCATATTGATGTGCAACACGTACAGGTTATATGCCGTGTACCTATGTACTTACTCCTAATAAACCGTGTTTGTGTAAGTCCTAACTAATGCTATGTCGATGTCCATTAACAAATGCAAGTTTATTGATAATAAAAAAAAGAAATGAACATCCGGATTATTCGATTTTTACAGGTAGCTGAGAAACCTATGCCTACCTTCTACCGTACTATGTACGGTAAAGTAAAGCCAGTAAAGTATCTCCCTAACGATCCAAGAATAATGTTCAGATTCCATAACAGTTAACCAAGTCCATTACGAATCTGTATTAAGCGACGGAGAACATTCCAAACTCGTAAAACTTTAAAGCACAAGACCATATAACACGAATGGCCGTAGCTATGATTTCCACAAATATGTCAAACATTAAAAAGTAGCCGAGAGTAATCTAATCAATTCGTAAATGTTAGGGACAGTTCACTTTTGGACGTTGGGCGGCAAGCTATTTGGACTGGATTTATCTCAAAAGTAACTTAACCAGGCTATTAATAAAGCACTAAAATTTAGAGCTTTTAATAATATAGCTTTTAATATAGACATTCATTTACATCATACACACATCCATCTCAATTAAAAACCACTATTTATATACCTAAACATATGCAGGTACACGTTGACTTTACAAATTGTTACAATAAGTTATGCAAACGCATGTCGACCTTGAGGGAGACCTTCCTTCAATAATCAAGAGGCGAACTCGACAGTTGATATATATAGATAATCTTGAATCAATAAACAATAATGTTTTGCATAATAGATAATGCATAACAAGTGACTTAGCTTAGCTGCTAGTGCATCAACAAATAAATAAATAAATACTGATTTACTGTAAATGCACTTACTTCGGCACTGAGGCATAAAGCTAATAGATGTGGAAGGATTGGAGAAGGCCTATTTCCAGCAGTGGCCGACGATAATGATGAAAAATACCAATAAATAATGCAAGAGAAATATTATCTCTAGCCCATTCTATGTACTCAAACAATATTCATTGTGGAATACGATGTATGATATTGCTGGTATTATTATCAGAGGTTGTTTATAAGTACCTAAGAAGGTATCTACGTTTAATTAAGTATATCGCAGAATAGACATCTCAACTAATGCTCTAACATCCATTACGCATTCCAAGGTAGAGACCACGTCTTTAGTTAGAGTCATTGTCTCAGCTGACATATGGCTGCTCTGTGCCAGTATCTCAGTAGGAATTTATGGTCAATTGTTAGCGGAACGTCTAACTAAGGAAACGGCTGCCAGCTGTGTGGGTGACGCCACTGGGGGGCGCGACGAATAGATTGGACGCGATGTCAAGGTCAGAATAGCTGACGGGCATAAAAATAGGGATAGATATAGATAAACGCTAAAACGGACTTGTGGAGATCTCTGGAGGTCGCCTATGCCCAGCAGTGGTTGTCTTTCGGATACTATGATGATGTTGATGAGATATACCTACTTATAATTGCTCACACAAGAATAATTACAAAAATGTAAAGAGAAACCATTCCATAATTGAACTAATTGGGGGATTTGGACATTTGGGCTGAAACTGACCGAATACCATATCATCAACGATGTTAGACAAATGGTTCCCTATCTAATATCAATGAGTATAATATGTATAAGTAAACGTTTAGAGAGATTAACCTCGATCGAACGCCTAATTGTTACGTCAAACGAAAAAAGGAAGTAAAAAATAAATCCCCGGAAACGAAAAGGGCATCAGCTTATCTTCGTGAATGAATAATGTGGCAGTGGAACGAGTTCACCCCTTCCAAGTGGGCCGTGGTCGACCAGTCCGTCTTGCGGGAAAAATTTGAATGAGACGAATTGGCTCCCTACTCCTGGGAATCACGGGTTTGCTGACCTCGTTGTGCTAAGACCGAATATCGAGAGATGTGCTAAACTGCGTTGCAAGGGATGTATTTTTAAGCACTAATAGAATCATTTCAAATACCTAGCCTCAGTCTGCGCAGCTCTTGTGGATATGGGCTTAACGGAGCGAGGTTTATGTATATGCAAAATAAGCGAGAAATGCGTGTGAGGGAAACCGACTGTGACGGCGTGTGCTTATACAGTTTAGCTGCGCACCTTCGACTCGCTTAGCTTCCTCGCAGATCTCTGCTGGAAAAAGTCACAGTCATCCTCTCACCAGATGCGCAGCATAAAGCGGGTAGTGTAGATGACTATAGTAGTTCAACCCAGATAGAGCCGTGTTAATAGAACCCACATCCACTACTCTTATGGTAAGAGTGTGGACAGGTACTATAATTATAATGTAAATACTCCGGATGTAATCATTGAAAACCAAATACTAACGAACGTCGATACGGCTGTTTGAATTATTCATTTGAACACATTTCTATCACAGGTGGACGCAGAAACAAGATAACTAAAGTGGACAAACCACATTGCACACAAACTAAGATCACATTGATTCCCATGAGTTAGTTGTGAAACAAAAACAAGCCATGTGAAGACAAATTTAAGTTTTATCAACAAGTTGTAGTAATTGCCATAATGATGTAATTATTTTCTGCTTAACTGCAGCTAGAGGTAATTTTGGTGTAATTATGTTGTTAGAAGAATAACAAGCCTAATGGTTAAAATCTATATGTAGTTTTCGTGATGATTTAATCTAAAGCTGAAATTAGGTTACACAAACAAATTGCAAAAGGAAAAGAAAAAACAATCTGAGAAAAACCATTCGAATAAAACTACATTCTTTCGTCGGAAATACACCGTCTGGCGCGTGTTAAGCAAGCGGAATTTATTTTTGCTAAGAGACATATACTTGCTAATAGTTTTTAGTGTTATTTTGTGTTAGAAAGAGGGACAACTTCTTGTACATAAGCAACTACTTTCTGGCCGCGGTTCAGAAATGACGCCTTTGTCCCCTCAATAATTTCAATTTTGTGTATTCAAAAATCAGACCAGAACATGCTGATATGACAAGTAAAGGGGGAAAAACAAATATTAATATAATATACTAGTTTAAGAGATAACGTGAAAATTTTAAGTTATTCATATGGTATCATAAGCTAATGGAAAAGTCGCCAAACAAACATCGTGACGGATCCACATTAAGAAAGCAAGGACACACATCATACGGCCAGAAACGTCGGGATAAAATGATAAATATAAAACCGCAACTAATCCTAATGATAATAAGGAAACAGCTTCAATTCATCATCCATACATCCATCAATAACGAGGAGGAGGAAGTGAATGGAAGCGTTTGAAGGTGATAAAATCGGAGATACTTTAAAGAAAGATCTGTACAAGATCATAAACCGACGAGCATGTATGAAAAGGTACATGAGAATGTGTGCAGTGGAAGAAACGAGAGAGATTTGTCAGGACCGTAGCAAGTGGAAGTCTACCCCTACGGGAAAAAAGGGGTTATGTTATGTATAACAAGTTAAAGGTATTAAATTTGGAACTTTCATATCTTACTTTCAAGTCAGGATTCCATCACACCCTCTCCGCCACAAGAACCAACAACCATTCCAGCGCTCCGTCGAATGTTTCGTATGCCGGCGCGTATTTCAATTTCTTTGCAGGCCGCCCTTATAAGGCTTCTCGACACGACGTCCCCTTAATTAAAGTCGGCTTACAAATTACTGGGGAATGTAGAATCAAAGCCCCGTCGCCGTAGGAGGGAGCCCCCCGCGGTGCGCGTCGTCGATAATTACGTCTAATTGTTTATTCGGTACGATCGCCGGTATGGAGGTGTCGGGAGGCTCTCATGGGTGCATAGGTAGGTTTCCCAACCTCTTTTTTATATTTACCGGTAGGCAAATGGAAAGTGGTTACTCTGCCTACATCTGGATATGCAACACGAGCAATTCGTTGACCACCCTTAAAACCTCCAAGCACGTAGCTCTGGCAACAAATAGGGTTATTTAGGAATTCAGTGGCCGAGTGGTTAAGGAATCCGATTAGTAAGCGAGAGGTACCGGGTTCGAACCCACTGCGGCCATGTAGCAATGGCTCTTTTCTGAGTTATGTACATTAGTTAAATACTAACCGATGCACTTACGGTGAGGAAAACATCATGATGAAACCTGTACATTCAGGCAACTGAATGTGTAACCATGATCTAATCTGATCAGGTTCCCCTGGGAGCAGGGTCACGGAGTACAGATGACAGTCGCTGCACTGTAATTATCTGATCTGCCAAAATCCATAGGCCCTTGTGCGCGATAACACAACCGGGACATTAACCCCAAGATGATTATTTTATTTTTTAAGTTTAGGGTTATTTTGAGATGCCAATAAGGAAATCGAGGCTCAGTAAAAATTGTATAGTCTCTCGAAATTGTTTGTTGAACCTCGCCCGTCTGACAAAATTGACAAATATAGCCAGCGGATGCCAAAGCGCATCGAAACGGACGAGCACTTCGAACTCATGACATGACTCCGGGTCAGTAGACCTTGAATTTTGATTCCGATGCATTCATATATGCTCTACTGTTCAACCGCATGAATAAATAATCCGAGATAATCCGCTTACAGGGACCTTGGCTTCTAGTCGGATTATTTATTTATGTGGTTCAACTGCGATCGTTTTAAATAGCGTTCAACGTACGAGTTCAGTCCTTTACGGCCTACGGGTCTAGCTAGAGACGTTCATCATCACCATCACAGCCCATAACAGTCCACTGCAGAACTTAGGGCCTTTCCCACAAAAAGGCAGGTTATTGCCATAATCTCCACGCTTGGCAGGCGTGTTGGAGATCCCAGTGTGGTAAATTTAACAATGGAAAACGCCACTGCCCATTTTCCGGCCTACGGACACACTAGATCTTTTGCCTCGAAAACATTAGTCGCCTAGTACGACACCCACGAGTGTAAGGGGTTGGTGCTATTCTACTCTGCCGGACACCACACGGCCAAGAGACATTACCATTCTATGAAGCCAACGGATGCACTAGCGTACCGAAACGGGCGACCACTTCGCTAATTGCGCCAACGAGCCGAGGGAATCCAACTCGTCGAAATGACGCCGGTTGAACATCGATTGTGGATTTCTAACGTGACCGCGACACTTTCTAATGCAAGGCGCGGTGGAAAAGCTCCCTGTCCCAATCCGATTTGGAAAACGGCCGTGGGTGTGCGAGCGATGCGGTATGTTTACTTTGCGAGATGGTCTACAGCTGCGGGATAACACTCTGTGGGATAAACTAACAAGAAACAACTTAATCTACAGTGTCGGAAAACGCTCAACGTATTTTAATAGGTATATAGAGAACTGCTGAGAACCATTGCGATTAGACTGGCTTTCAAATAAAAAACTACACCGAAATTGGGCAATCTGTTCAGAACAATGCGACAGCAAGATACACACGTAAAACTGTAACACCTCACTTTGAGCGAGGGGTTAAAAAGGAAAGAGTAGTTTTATAGTTAACTAAATAAAATACAATAAATAGTCTAACAAGGAGCTACTGGGAAAGAATCAGAACTCACTAAAACAAACTTGCCTAAAAGTACTCCACACAAAATAAGACGCTTGAAGAGTAATTACAGCCACTAATTTCACTGGCTACCTTATCCTTCAAACAGGAACACAATATTGCAAGCTCACCCAAGCGGATTCCTCAGGTTTGACAGCGTCCTACCTACTGATATTGTTCAGGTATCCCTAATGTTTATTTATTGATTCACAATTGTCATATAAAGTTTATAGACTTATAGACCTTTATTTAGTCTACATACAGTTACCCTAACGCAACTCGATAACCCCACTCCAACCTTTAACTCGTCTAACTAACCTTAAAGTCGATAAAGGTTTGCAAATTTACTCGTTCTTAAAATATTTTTTACTCGTGGTGGTATATATTTTTCATGGACATTATGTAATCATTTCATTAATTACGTATATTCCTTTCGATAATTTGTATATTCCTTTACATTTGACGGTCTCTTTTCAGAAAAATGTATTTGAATATATCTTAAATGTATTATCTTGTGTAAGAGTTATTACTCTAGTGTAAGAGTTAAATCTATAGTATAATGTAGTATTCGTATAGTACCTATACATGTCAGCTATCTAAATAAGTGATATAGATACATAGCATAGTGTACATAGTTGCATGAGAAACAAAGCAAGAAACATTAAAATTTTCCTTTTCACAAATAAAAATCACGACACTTCTGACAAATTACAGTAATGGCGTTTTTCCCAAGTACATAAAACAAACGCTGGGTTAGCAACCGTACAAGGAGAGACAGTATGGCATTGCGGCAGACGGCGTTTCACTGCCAGACGTAGGGTTGCTAAATGTACTATATAATATAGTATATATTCATATTCATATTCATTTATTGCTTCACATGGTAATATAATAACATTGGATCTTTACAGTAGATGAGTACCCTCATGTGACCCTGTGAGGGCACTGCAAAATAATAAAAAATATAGTAAACAAAATTATCCTTACAATTAATCTAGATTCCATATTGCATAAATTATTACATGTTCATTAATAATAAATTAATTAAATAATCAACTAGCTATACGTCAAAAATAAGAGTATGAGTATGTCAATTAATTATCAAAATTATTATTATATATTGGGTCAAGATACTATATACTGTTGGTAAAATATATAGTAGTTAAATCTACTATATTTTAGCAATACAGCGAGTGGCAACACTTTTGTCAGGTATAATAAGAGCCATTTGATTAAAAATACACTTTTTCCTTTAAAAAAGTACGTACTAGATAGTTTTATTAAATAAAACCATTTTATCATGTGGTGTCCAGTAGAATAGCACCAATCCCTTCGAATTAAAGGTGTCATACAAATTGTAAAAGACTATAATTAGAGAATACTATGAAAATAATCACCTTGGCGTCAATTTCCCGGTTGTGCTCTTGCGCACCAGGGCCCGGGGTTGGCCTTGACCATGATCCAGAATTTAGCAGATCAGATAATTACAGTGGATATTATAGATACTATATTATAATTAGAGGATACCATATTTTTATATATTACTATACTACTATTGTTACATTTTTAGTGAAAATCTCCTACATTTTTCTTGACATTTTTGGCAACCCTAGTCAGACGTCTGCATGCCCATTCATACATCAGGGGTTTCACCAACCACAATTACCTAAGTACATTTGCTACGTAGGTACACGTAGTTGATGGACTTAAAAAGCTAAAGCGGGAGTTTTCACATAGAAGAGGTTAAAATAAATTTCAACTAAGACTACAAAAGCCATGTGGTGGACCTAAGTAAAAACTTTTCTTATCGTTTTTTTCTCCTGTGACACGGGTCACGTCTTCGCATTGCGTATAAAATTAATATTTTTTTATTTTGTTCAGCGAATCAACCGCCATTGGTTAAGTGTGACTTCTAATAAAGTTGCCGAAGCGAGGTTGACCACGCTCTTCCGCTGGGGACCCTGAGACTGATTAAACAATCAGCTACATAGGAACCCCTTTATTATTCCAGCATCGCTACACTCGTACCTTCACATCCCGAACCAGAACCAACCCCATCGATCACAATGCCCTTAACAAAGCACGAAAATCAGAACTAGAAATTGATTAATAAAATCTCCCAATACAACAGCCTATTGGGTTAAAACAACAACAGTAAAATTAGAATGAATCTCCGTAAACGAGTTAACGAGCGAGCCATCACCGTATGAAATGGTCGTAAACGCCAAGGCCCCCCTTAACTAGCCATGAGGCGATAATAAAACCTAATACGATTGGGCGATCAAGCAAGAGAGTAGATAGGTACACGGAGATCGCAGTCATCGCACATAAATCATACTGTGGGATGTCACGGAGACGAGACACCGGGTGTGCGGCTATGCGACGATTTGTAATAAAATTCGCTTATCGGTAGACTTGAATTACCTAATTAGAATTTATGGTAGGCAGTAAATGGGACGACAGTGTTATCAGTAGCTGCCATTATATTATCATGTGGCGTAAAATTGACGCTGGTAGCAACGAAATTAAGCGTTCAAGGGACGAAAATACAGTTTACTCCATTGCTAAATCCGCGCATTGTTTAGAAACCGCATCGAGCGCTATATTTAACGTTGACGAATCGCAATCCCGACCCATTCAGACACCTATTTCAAGATAAGCAATACCTACAAGAGTAGGTTCTAGCTAGGCTCTACATATTTGTAAGAACTTACCGGTGGCAGAATCTACAGTATCCATTTCGCATGCAAAGTTGTCCGTACCACCAACACTACACTGATCTCCCCGGGGATCATAGGAGAACTGACCGGAATGCGTATTCCAGAAATTTCGCGCGGGAATGCGCCGCCCTGGAGCGGCATAAGGCCATATGTTTTGTATGCGCCCAACCGGTATTGGCATTCGTTGAAAGTTTAGTCTCGCTCGCTGCAGAAACTGAACAGATGTTTCGAAGCAAAACATTCTGACAGATTTAGCGCTTTATCAATGTTGCAACTGATTGGGTATCTGCTGTAAGAATTTGGCACCAGGTCGATGAAGCTCCATATGTTTTCATCTAAATACGTACCTGATGATTGCGACGACGTTCTAGCAAACATGTTAAATTAAAATCCTATGACACTTCCACGTTTCGAGCAATCAATTGCAAATTTGATTCAATTGTTATTGTCACCAATTTAGATTACTCTATCTACGACTACACAGTCCAGCATCACACACAATTACTTTTCACGATATCCAGCCAAAAAATCTTGCAACATAGATTCGCAAATGTCACAAAACTACAAGTAAAGTGTCCACTCTCCCAGTACTAGCCAAGCCAGCGTCGGCTGCCGTGAGTCAACAACGGAACAGCAGGAGCGCCGCGGCATTCGCGTGGGCGACGAGGCGAATGCACCCGTGACGTCACTGTGCAGCGTGCACTGATACCGCCACGCCGATCGATACGCCAGGCAAGGGTTGAACGACCCTGCCAGCCTGATGTACTATTAACAATTATTGCTATTTATGTGTGATATAATATAGTGCATATTTATAGCTTTCAGCGCTGAAACCTTTTTCATGAGAGGCGCGTTTATTTTCAGGAAAGTAGTCTAAAGTGTATTGCATCCCGAAAACGTAAATTTTTCCGACTTTTATTAAATCATTCTTAACTTACATAACATGACCCCATGAGTTACCAAAATAAAAAATAGAAATAAAATAAAATAAACTATCTATATTGAATTTCAAACAGAATTCATGGATCGTATTTCCCACAAAACGCCATCTGTGCTACAGCAGCGGAACAAATTAATTCCAAGGAAAACCCGGTACAGTGCGGTGCGGCGCAGACAGACCACATCGAAATACTTCTCAGCTACGCTGCTACGCCTACGGTTCTACGAAACTGTTTCGGAGCGAAAAGTATAGAGAGCGCTAGTTGTTTCAGCAGAAGGCACAAACAAAACTTTTATGGGATTGTTTAACACTAGCGTTTTCATGCGACTTCGTCTGTACGGATTTGGAGCGATTTTCAAAAATATTACCTATATTTAAATACTGTCTTAGCAGAATATGCCCAAATCATAAAAACTATCTGTACATACATATATTACACGGTAAAAGACTCCACAGGGTGTAAATCAAAGCTCTGACACAAAGTTATAAGCAGAGACACAACAATCATCCCAACAAACTGGGTAACAACCTGATTGTTGTTGTTGAGCTTTAGTTTTCCACCATCGAGACGACTGAAGCGGAAAACTCCCCCAGGATCTCATTTGAGGTTTAGTAAATGGATGTTCTGTTGGGAGCATACCTAGCCAGATCGATGAACGCATGTCCTTTGTGACAGATTACAATATTAATGGCGACAAAAATAAATCATATGCTACAGCGACAGCTCAATACGTCCAGCCAGGTTTGAGCTGTACGATAACAATGAACCAACGGGCAGAAGGGTCACCTAATTTACTCTTCATACATGTCACCAAAAACGATCCGCATTCATATGAATGTGAAATTAGTTAATACGCCTCCATACCAACACAATTACACTGACCCGGCTTTAGCCTTTAGGGCCTTTTGAGTTGAGAAAGAGTTTATTTGATATACCTATATAAAGTAATAACATCAACAAACATTGACAAGTATTCAGAGCAAGGAAGAGAGAGAAGCATTAAAAAGAAACTACTACGAATATGAAATAATGACTGTAAAACTATAGCGGAGCCGAAATTTTACACAAATAATAACAAAACTATTAAACCAAAATAAACAACGCCCCTTTATCAAGTTCCTCGTGAAACATCTGATTCAGACATCAGAAATACCGCCGAAAAATTAGTAACAGCGTGTGTAAAATGATAGATGGTGCTTTTAAACATCTAATAATAATACAAGTGGAGACGAAAATAAAGGGTGCAGAGAAAACTAGAATACTTTCGGCTCGGCAGCATAATGAGGCCGTTCACCACGAAGCTGGGGCACTTTTTGCCAGGAAATTGGCCAGCAAGTGAGTGGATGAAATGATTGATGACTCTTTAATGCTCCGTTTTCTAACAGATATTGTCGTCGGCGAGAAGCACGCTTTCGAAACCGTAATGCTCAACTTTCCTTGAGACTGAGGTAACTGCGGTAACAGCCTCTAATTTGTCTGCACTATGATAATGAAACAAATCTGATTTCAGAGTCGATTCGTTCGCAGTATCAATATGAAAGTCGGCATTAGAAAGTTTTCATCCAACTTGCAAATCTCTTGCTTAAGAATCCTCCCCTTTAGATCGACGACATCGGATTTCATGTCGAAGCATTGATTAGTTAGATCCATGGACATTATCATGAGAAACACGAGGAAGGAATAGAGAAGGAAAACAGGATTTAGCGCAGAATATTAATGTGGCAAACACTTGCGCTTCTGTCTACCAGCGGCATTATGTTATTGTGTTTTTATCCTTTATGTTATGTACATATTTCTTAATATTATGGTGTATACGTCAGAAATATTGCAGGTCACATTAAAGACCAACGTCTTATGAATATTAGAAGAAATTCGTACGTGAAATCCTCCAACCTGCCCTACATTCTTTTTAGTTCCGTAATTCTTTAACAGGGAGGAACATCCTCAAAAATATTATCATGACATAACGATGAACTCACCAGTAAGTACCAAGTCTGGTTAATATAAAATCCAACCATAGACGCGTCGTGTAGCAAATGGCTTTCACGTACAAGGCTATGGATATTCAAGCATCAAGGTCGATGGAAATGGACTATCATTGTGAGCAAATATAATAGCGGTGGTTGGCAACCGCTCGCGTGCCATGCGGGTTTGCACTTGGCCACGGCTAACAGAAGCTTAGTAGGAAACGTATAGTTGTCTAGGGACCAGCTAAATTGTCTATTAATTTTTATTATTCACAGCTGGCCTTGGCGATAATAAAACGTTCCTTTTATCATAAATCTAAACGAAACTGAATTTCCAACACTACAGTGTATCATCATTTTGGTTTGGTTTTGTATCACGTAGTGGCAATTGCGTGTCCCTGTTCAAGATGCATAATTAGTTTAAAACGATCACTTGCATCATTGGCAACATTGTCTCGTATGATGCGGCAACTTCATTGACATTCATCGGTTCTAGTTCGGCTGTCAATAGGCAATTTATTTCCGCCGCACATCACGCAAGCGCTTCACCGAATTTAATTTATGGGGACCGGATGGGAAGGGCCATGGGCCTATGAAAGGTGTGGCAAATGAACCTTCGTTAGTGAGAAAAAGCGCGGAGTAAGATCAATTTCCTGTTTAGCTATAGAAAATTATCAGGCACTAAAGATGTATAATTTAAACCAAATTCGCAACATATGATCAACTTACACATGAAATAAATTTTGTTCAACAATGAAATTGTAAAGCAGCGTATAAGTAAGCATGTACACAACAACGAATAATAATTCAAGCGATCTGATTTTCTCAGGATCAATTTAAGTTACGTGTGGGAATGAAAATAATGTAACAAGTTAACAACTGTACCAGGTAAAACTTCCTATTAAGTACAACAATGGGTAGACGATAACTTTGTGTCTTTATGTTTATTTTTATTGATTTGTTGAGACGCAATTCGTTAAAAAGTGCACATTATTATTGTTCTCTCACACTTTCTAGACGTGACAATTCAATGCAGCTCCGACAAGTACATCGATTATCAATTATGGAACGAGTAATTGTGTATCATCCAGGTACTTCTGGTGTGATTTCTATATCTTCCATTCTCTTTTTGTAGACCCGGGTGGGTGGAGCAATGGGTTTGCAAGAACTCAACTATACTTAGGTAGGAAAACAACTGGCGGAAGAGATCTTTCTCCACAATTTATTGTGTAAACGCACTGGCCAACCGCCAGATTGAAAGCGACAATTAATCGCAATCCGCGGATACGGTGGCACTGGGGGCATCGGCCGGCCTAGTTTTTTCCTCTTAATCTACGGCTGAAACTCGAAATTGTGATACACCGGATAACTATAAATTGTGTCGCGGAAATCTGTGACAAATATGTGTTAATTTAAGTGTTTTCATTTTTCGGAAAGCGTAAAGACGGCGTGGTTGATGCCCGGCATAGTAAAAGCAAAGGCCGAACGTCTTTTGAAAACGGGTAGGAGACTTTTCTCCATCGAGTAGATTGTCTGCTCCTTTATCAATACAGCAAAAAATTTTAAAAATTTCAGTAGAGACGAACCTCAAATAGGGGGAAACTTTAGCTGCACAAAAAACCTTAACTCGAAAACAAATTACACGCGTCTGGGCACACCTATCGAGACACTGAGCTTGCTTTACTATTACTATGAGTTTGCTATTGCCCATTTCACGCCGCGATCTGGCCAGGAAAAATCTCCGATATCTCACGTTTTCTTCCGCGAGGCGAGAGCTAAAATTGAATTTACGAGGCTTAGACTCTTTGCGTCCACCTAACACTATAAACGCGATTAATGACATTGTAAATTTGCTCAAAGTAACGTTTCGGAACGCGTGTTTCGTTAACGAACTACAGTTAATTTGGGAGTTTGTATCAACATTATTTAATTTTATTGAGCCAATATACATAATGTAGGACGATATAATAATAAACAAGCTCTTTGATCACTATCTTATATTTTGTTACGAGCCACATATCAATCGTCAATTTCGTAGAAAATGAGATACGCAGTGAGATTAAGATTAAACAAGTAAAAATGAAATATATTTTTTCATAGCAAGCTTTTATCGCGCGGTCTCTATGATCAGTCAACAGTATTAATCAAAAAAGCCCTTTCTCGATGGATTTACCATGCGTAGTGTAGAACTTCCTATGGCCACCTTCCGTCTCCATCATCAGATCAGCTCGATGGTATCATAACATTGCATTGTCACCGAACTTACATTAGTGTGCAAAATTTCAGCTCAATCGGAAACCGGGAAATGAGTCAAATTTAACTTGCAAGATTTTATTACGAACAGACATCGGGACAAGTAAAACTAAATAAAAGCTTGTAATTAGAGAATTTGGATTACAATATTGTGAAGTCATTATGCCTGCACAATGACAAATGTAAGTACCAAAGCAAAGCCAATATTAACACACCTAAAATAGGAGGCTTGGCAATTTAATTTGGAAAGTGGTCTATAAATCAAGATACTGTTACGATATTTGTGTTATGATAGCACCCTTTAACCGCAACGCGAGGGGCATGGGAAACTGATCCGAAAAAAAGGATATAACTTTCGTGGTTATATCCTTTTTTCAGATGCTAGAGCGGACATAGTTTGCTAGAGCTACTTGATTTTGCTCCGAAACTCTTGATTTTGTTTAGAAACAGCACCAATATTAAATAACGAACGAACAGGGAACAAATATTTTATAACATGTTTCGCAGCAGACTGACAGAGGACAGACTTCGTAATTTGTAATTTTCAAACACAAAGTTACAAAGTCTCCCTGATTTTCATGCCATTTTCACAAAAGGGTGGTGGAAAGTTGTAATTAAACTCATACATTTACGAAGAACTGCGAGCAAAGAGGTAAAATTTATTTACGTTTTTATGTTCCGCTTTGAATTTGTTTGAAATGGTATGGGTGCTGATTTGTTACTACTAACGGTTAATATAAATAAATATGCAAGGACAAATTCTCACGGCGCCATGTAGCCCTAATGTAAGCAAAGCTTGTCTTATGGGTGTTAGATAACTGATAAACTACGTATTTACTTTTTTTAATATACTATAACCAGACCTGTAATAAAATTTAAAATTCATCATTTATATTTCTGCTCGGTTGGGAATCGAACCCGGGACCTCTGGATGGCAGGCCGCATGTTAACAAACAGAACCACTCAGGTCGTCAGTAATAAAAAATCAATCCCTTAGAGAGCTATATGACACCAGGAAACGAAGTCCTGTATAGAAATAGTAGCGGCGCCTGCGCACCGGCGGCTGGAGAACGACCAATCGCCAAGTCGATCCTAATTAATACCTAAATACCCTACAGTCAACATTGTATGCGGATGGACGGACAGACGAACTGTTCTCATTATTAGCGAGCTATAAATTAACACAATTTGAGCCTATCGGAATTTTTCAACTGTGAGATCACTGTGATCTACAAATTTTGTTTTTAATTAACTTAATTGCTATTGGTCTTTGATTGTACGCATTTACGTGTTTGGTCTAAACTCATAAACTGATAAATGCTAGAAGCCTTTGATACTGTATTAAAGGATTCACTGCGTTAAAAATCTCCACGCATGGCTTGTCCGGTGGCACTTACATATCGGTTGCAACCATAGAAAACAATGAAACTACTTTTATTGTTTTTTATGACAACAGAGAAAACAACATGTGTCTATATCACTTATGCTATTTCTTGCAGGCAACCTTTAGATAGCGAACTAGCAATACTTCCGAGTTTTAACGGTCATTGGTTTTTTTGAGCGTAGCAAGGAAAATTTAATACCTACGATATTGAAATAGTTAGAGATGGGGCAATCTATTCCAAAGCAACATTAAGTCTATAATAACGTAATGACCCACTAACCAAACTATGAGTAACGAACGTGACTCATGCATGGTTCCCCGAACCATATGGTCACCCAAAGTCTTTTGTGCTGGCTCATGTACGGCAAAACATTTGTGCTGTACTCAGTACTCATGAATAAATATATCAGGGACGAAGTAGTGTTTTGATAACATAAGTGTAGGTACTGGTATTTTGTACGCTTTTGATCGTAGAAATAGAAAATAGATTTGTATGAAATGATGTAGTTGTAGTAGGATATTAAATAACACAATAGTTTACGATGAATATATTATTTAAACGATAGACAAACAAGCACACTGGCTACCTGACAGGAAGTCCAGGCCATCTTTAGGACAACCAGGTGAATAGGACATCAGCAAAACTGGGAGCCTCACCAATGCGTTACCTCTAACGTGATCTTGATTTTGCTTAATATTTAAGAATGGAATAATAACTACCACCTATAATAATAACCACTTACCTAGAAAATGTAAGTAATTCTCATCGAATAGGTAGGTAATCGTTTAGGAGTAAACCTCTACCACATATAAATGCTCTATAACAAGATATTCGCTTTAAACATGCAAATATTAGTAAGGTTCATAAATTTACTGTAGGTACGTGTGCGAGAACAAAAAACAACGTTATTGATATAGGTTAATGGGTTCTAAACGTGTTTTCATTATAAAACGGATGACTTATTATTTATTTGAAAGTTACTTTTTTAAAATTACATAGATTAGAAATATAAGTATTGTAGGCAAGTAATAATGAACACGATACGCGTAACTATAATTTTTGTTTCTCCGAGTATTAACATCAACATTATCACTTAATCATCATGACCGCGATGAAAACGATAAAAAATGCCGCTATCAATGTTCTGGCCCATAAAGGTCCCAGGAAGCGACAAGATATAATCTTAAACCAATGATGATGTGTTTCATTCAGTACGACTTCCTGTTTACCAAAAAAGGGCCCCCTGGAAAACACAGCCAACCCTCTAAGGCACAGATTATCTAATCCAGTACCTGTTGAGAATGATACAGATTGGGTATGTTACTACTGTCTCCTTGTTACTGTTCGAAAGGGACACAGTAGAACATTTTAAAATAATATCAAAATCGCTTGAAGTTATTTTTTTATTTTAATTCAAAAATCACTTTGTCAGTTTACCTTTTAAAATTTACAATGGTTTTCTGACTTTAAAAAGTTAACATTATGTGCAAATATTTTTTTAATTTATTGTAACCATCCATTAATACTTACTAATCTGATGATTTTTATTATTAGTAAGTATTATAAATAATAATCATCTTGGCGTTAATGTCCCGGTTGTGCTCTCGAGCACGAGAGCCCGGGGTCCGCCTTGACCAAGATCCAGGATTTTAGAGATCAGGTAATTACAGTGGAGCGACTGCCATCTGACCTTCATGACTCTGCTACCAGGGGAACCTGACCCGATTGGATCTGTTGCGAACGGCAAGGGACTAGAACTTGACGCTGCCTGCACATATTTTCCCTGAACGCAACAACTTCGGTCTCTTCATGGGTTTAATAGACAGGTATGCGCCATCGTAGACTGCATCTGCACTTAATATCAGGTGAGATGGCAGTCACATACCATTTAGACTATTTTCTATAAGTAAAAAAAAAGAAGGCCAGCTGTCTTTTTCCGTGACGGAACCTTACGCCAAGAGCACTACGTATCTGTATCCGTTAAACACCGGCTAAATTTCCCTTGACACCAAGGCGACGGCTGACACCCGGGTCGGTCACGAGAGTCACTCGCCATTTATGGCAAAGCCTTTCTGGCCTTCCGTGGACGTCTGACTCACTAGCGGCGTGAGACCTTTGCGGTGGACAGGCTACAGTGTGTTTTCGAATTTGTTTACTATTAAAAATGTAGGTACTATCGTGGAATAGATATCAGAATGGGGTAAATGAATGAATTATTAAGCATTTATTGCATATTTAAAAGAAAATAATGGATAAAAATTTACAGCAGAAGAAGCAACAGGCTGGGTAGGATGTGTGTTATATTATTTGATAAAATTACTACAAAATAAAACCTTATATTGCAAATTATTCTTGTAATTACATTATTAGCGACAAGCATGTACGTACGAAAAGATTGAAGAATGTTAAAAAAACGAAAGACTTTTGTTTTACCAATATCTACTATGATCTTTAAAAAGTAATACGAATCATTCACTCATTAACACAATCACACCGAAATCCCACAGAGACTGGTGCCACAAGCAACGATAAGACTGGCAAATATCTTTTGCCTCTTCCACATTCATAGATATATAGATAGATAAACACTTTATTACTCATTCATTCATTCATACGTACATTCTCTCATACATTTATGTCGATCTGTGCGTCCAACGCAATTACTGCAGATAAGCGGATTTTCAACGTAACCCACAAACTTCTCTTTGGTGATTGTATTACGAATTGATAAAAATTAAATTTACTGGAATTCACAACTACTAGACACAACTCCACTCTAATCCATTCATAGTATAAAACAAAGTTGTTTCCCGCCGTCTGTCCCTATGTGTCTATGTACTTTTAGATCTTTTAAAATACGCAACGGATTTTAATGCGGTTTTCAACAATAGATAGAATGAAAATTTAAGAGGAAGGTTTTTAAGCAAGAATAAAGGCTAGGTAGGGGTAAAGTAGGTTTACGCGAACGAAGTCGCGCCGTGTCCACTAGTCAAGTATAAATTAGTATCTACACATTGTGTGTCATAAATGGATGGATGGAGCTAACCATACCGACATACTGGTAATAACAGTATTCACACCACGTTTCGTATGTAGCTGTTGATTTGTTAATTAAAAATTTCAATGTCAATTGAAACTCAACTGTTCCCATGTCAAGTTTCCATTAGTAGACTATGTTTACCAATTCGCTTGCGCTGACTTCTGTTCTTCATCTTCTTATCGAGTCGATGGACTAAACTCTGACTTATACTTTATTCGCCCAGTATTCGGCGACGCATACAGCGTTTGAACTGGCCTTGAACAATTCCTCCATTGTACAAGTTTTAGGGCACGCCGAGCATGAAACGAGGTGTTCCATGGTTTGCGGAGATATGCCACAATCGCACTGAGAACTGTCCTTTGTATATCCCCACCTAAAGAGATTCTCTTTACTTCTGTTAGTAAGTAGAGTATTTATTTCTATATCTCATAATGTGTCATCACAGCTACAACCGTACTCCCGAGTTTTTCACACGATTAGACTCATCAGAACCTTTTTAAACCTTGTTCAAATTCAAAGCATTCCGCCACATAGGATATCGTCATTTTTGATCCTATCACGTAGAGAAACTTCCACCATAGCTCTTTCCATAGCATGCTGAGTGACTTTGAGTTTCTAATTAAGCCTATAGTAAGGCATCACGTGTCTGTGAGAAAGTCATCATTGACAATTTAAGTCATCACTATGGCTAGTTCAATTTTCTTTTCGAGACTGAAGTATTAGGACGACATGATTTAATGAGCGTAGAGACAATATTTATATCTTATAATATACATGACAAATGTAGTTATTAATACAGAATGATTCGATTCGATTCAAAACATTCGATTTTGGATCAGGAAAATATGGTCAAAACCAATTAGAGTCGATAAAATTCAAGATCAAACAAAAATGTTATAGTCAAGCACGTACACGCTAAACAAATTACATAATCATAACATAATTTATCTGACTGTTAACATATCATATTACGTACAACTTCGCGCATTTACAACAATTTGCATAAATATTGATATTATAATTAGAAGTGCGCAGCATGGCGTCTGTCTATTTACGGTGGACAGGTACGTTCCCAACCTTATAAACATTAACCTTTTAATAATCGTACGTATATTATAGGTACCTAGTAGTTATAGGGTCCGACTCGTAAGCGAGAGGCCCCGGGTTCGAACCCTACTGCCATGTACCAGTACTCTTTTATACATGTAAATTTTTTAAGAAAAGGATTTTTACCTACCGTCACAGACGAGGTTGTTTTGTTCGTAAACGGTTGGGAATTTGAAAGAGTGTATGAAGCAAAAGTTATAAAGAATTATATGTAGATTACTTTAGTGTAAAAGCATTTTTTTGCTAAAGGCCACCATTTTCGAGTTATAAGCAAAAAAAACTAGAAAAAGTCCAAAAATTTTAAGGATTTTTGGCCAACCCCAAGGTAACACAGGCTCCTCTTGGTGGAGAACTAAAATTACACACCCCACACTATTCCCGAACAAAGTGCCAAACTTTCATTAAATAGGAATTACGTCCAGGTAAGGTTAGGTTAGGTTTTATCTAATATTTATCTAATTTTTATCTGCCTACCGGGCTATTACGGGTAGTTGATGACATTGATGAGCTTAGATGAGCCTACGTTGCGGTAAAACTGCAAAAACGTCATTTAGAAATGTGTTTCAACGTGCTATTACTGGTCCTCATATTTTGAACCACAGGCCCTCAGTACGATGTGGTAAGTACCAAACGACTTACGCAAAGCGTATATTTCGTCCTCAAACTCATCACGACACGGCGTGACCTAGTGAATGTGTTGAGAATATCTTAGTATTAGGTAAACAGCAATAGACGTTTGTGACCGCAAGTCACATAATCCTATAGCACAGAGTGATCAAAGTAAGGACGTTAAACATAAATAAAAATTATGGTATGAATATTGGTATAGGTAATACATATTTGGGGAGAAAATTAGAAAAAATATTTTCCCAATTCCACTGTCTACAGGAAAAAAAAGATTCCTCTACATACTGTATGTGGAATCGGTCTCTCGCTAACAATTATTTATAAAATGCGACAATGTTTCATTATGAGTTTCGGTTGAACGGATTGGTATAAAACCCCTCTTCGTTCATGTAGATACTATGAAACGCATTTTAAACCGTTGTGACTGATCTATTCAAAAGGGTTAGGCATTTAATGTGTCCCCGACACCACAAGTCAAGAAATTATATAATACTAGAAGATCCGGCGCGACTTCGTTCACGTAGCGTCCTAACCCTATACTACCCTACCCCTACTCCTACCCTACACCACCTCACAACTATTCTACACCTACCCTACACCGACTTTACCCTACCTACCTACCCTACTTTCTTGCTTATAAACCTTCCTCTTGAATCACTCTATCTATTGCTGAAAAACGAATTAAAATCCGTTGCGTAGTTTAGATCTAAGCTTACAGACATACTCGTATATACTTATGGACAGACGGCGGGAAACGACTCTGATTTATACTAGGCCGGGATACCCTGTACGGGTGTGAACTAGCGGTTTTGTACGACATGCCCGTATCAGATCGCATCGCACAATTTGTCTCCAGCAGTGAAACGGCTGCCGGCGACCTTGCGGCACTATTACCGTGGACAATCATACAGTATGGCGTAACCACTAGGAATAACGTTGTTATTTTAAATTAAGAGGTAGGGCGTGGGATACCCCGTTCGAAATGACCCGCCCGACATGGAGTACTTTTTTTTTGTTATACGGCAGACAAACAGGCAAGCGGGCCACCAGATAGATGGAAAGTGGTCAAAGCCGCCTATGGACATCAGCAACACCGGGGGTGCTACCAATACGTTGCCCGCCTCTAAAGAGACCTCTAATATACCTCTCCCCTACCTCCTCCCAACTATTAGAATAATGAAGAAAAACGATACTTTTGATAGTAATAAGTTCCTTCCGATAAAAGTGTTCCATCAAGTACAGTGGCTTTGACAGTGTAGGGGCCTAGCATTTGCCTATTCGTTCCCAAAGTAATGAGTCTCGGAGTTTTACATATTTCCTAAACTTCGCCTACGTCCAAATGTAAACCATAAACGTAAATAAATAAACACAAAACGCACACAACTTGATTTAACTACGCATTTATTGGCTTACATCGTGAGGTTATCAATCATTTCAAAACTGATCCAATAGAAACATAAACACAGCTACATCATTATAAAACACACTTCAAGCGCAATTAAGAGCCTATAAGATGGTCAACCATAAACCAAACAGGTGTTCACCAGCCACATGGTCACAATCAACGCGCGCATTACAATCGTGCGGCGATATAAATACACAACGTAGGCAGTGTCGGGCAGACGGGCGGACTCGTGCGTTATGTCATGTGACCTCGCTAGGTCGCAATGTAGCGCAGTCAAGATCGCGGCGACGCAACGCGAGCTCAATGGGAACTGGTTTACTGTCTCGTGCGAACTTTAACTCTTTCCTGTGTCTTACGGTCCGGTGTGGGGAGAAAAGTCGTCGGGAAATTATAGAGACAAAAAACAACAACACAAAAAAATAATCGGGGACAGATGTTTCTAGAATAGATCAACAAATTACATGATAGTCCACAATATTTTGGTAATGTCTGGGGATTTGGGCAAGATCTCTTTAAAAGTAATTTTTACTTCCAAATAGTTATTATTTGGTTCAGTTAATCCGAACGGAAAAAATGATATTTTTGAAGAGAAAACAATCAGCAATTATTTTCATGATTCATGTTACATATGTACTCGTATCTCAGGATGCTTACAACTTAAACTATCTTACAATGGCTGAACTGAACTGAAAAATCTGAGAGCCTTCTCGATTGAACTAGCTTTCACACAGCCACTCCGTTTGAGGCCTAACGAAACGATGAAGAAACTAACAATAATGTCTAATTATAGATAAGTATCCTCTCTTTAATAGGCGTTGGAGCTCTTCACTTTTCATCTCTCCCTTGCATACGCCGCAGATTTTGGTAAAACTTCTAAATTAGAATGTCCTTCTTCAGGGTCGAAGCTATCACCACATTGTGCTGCTTATCGCACAATTATCAATTTCGTTTCATTTTACATGTCACCGTTATTTACCAACACGTACATTATTTAACCAACAAAATATCAATTTGCTGAAGACCGTACACGCATAAAACGATTCCGTCTTGGCCACATCCTCCCAAATGTTGGGAGTTTGTATGTCAAGGTGCACGCAGTACCTACCATCGATCACTCACCGCTATTTTTGTCACAACACAACCACTTACATAGTTCTGAGAACTTTATGCACCTCTGGAATCTCTAAAGGCATGGGTTTACAGTTTCGCTATAAAATGCATGAAGAATGCAAACCCATTTCCGTGCGCATATTTCTTGCACAAAGAAAGGCGGACAGGGGACTGTTAAGTCGCTGCAATGCATTCGTTACCGGGTCGTTCGGTTTAGGACTTTGACACAGTAAGTTATTTATTATCTATTAGGTGAATTATTTATCTACCGTTGTATCGCAGATAACACATTTTCCGGCCTGTAATCCCAAATGTGTAATCGACTCCCCAAATGTTGCGGGTGGCTATGACATCAGCTGATCTGCTAGCTTGTTTACCTCCCTCTGCCATAAAAAAATAAGGACGATTAATAAAAATGAATGAAGAAAGATTTTAAATTTTTTATTGTCGCGACCTCTACTTGGATTATAATCTTCACTTCTTACCCGTAGTAAAATGTCGTCATGTTAAGCTTGCGACCTTCGTGTGATTTAAGGTTGATATAATAAGATTTTACGTATCTTGCATTGCTTTTATATTTTTATCCGACTTCAAAATTGCCGGTTTACTATTATTAGGTTGGTTTATTTTGATCAGACTGAAGATTATAATGAATCTATGCTTATAATGTCCAGGACCAGGACATGACCCTAGACTCTTGGTTATCTCAAGTCTTGAATTTTAATACAATAGATTAGGTATCTATTAATTTTATAAATTCATACCGTGACTGAATTTTCGAAAGTTATGAGATAAGATACATCGATAAATACAATATCAGTGCGATAAACATACAACAACAACAAAAATCAACAATTAACACTCAAGTATTACATTTAGTTTAACGATAGTATTGCAAGTGTGGACCTACCTATATTTTGCTTAAATAAAAATTGTTGTTGTGACTTGTTTTGTTTTGGACATATTTATCACATTATGTTCAAAAGTAACTGCATAAGATGTAATTGTAGGCTTAAGTTTTCATGAATAAAAAATATATATTTAGTAAAACGCAAGTAGAGTGGGCGATTGTGTGGTATAGTTAACCACGGTTAAACAGAATGTTTATTTAACAGTTTATTGTACACAAGAAATACATAGCAAATAACAGGCAAAGTAAAAAATGGCACAACAGGCGCTACTTATTTCTAAAGAAATCTCTTCCAGCAGGCCTTTGGGAGTGTGATGTGATCATGAGACGCCGATAGGACGTGCACAATATTACCTATCTAAATAGGCATATATATAAGTATATTTATTCTACCTACACATATAAGTATCTATAAATACATACATATATACACGCATACATACATACATATCGACTTATAATACAATAATAATATATACTACATAATGCATAATCTATAACTTAGGAACACTCTGTGATAGATAAAACTCTTTTACACGCTTTTTAAATATGGTAATAGACTGGCTATCACGCACTTCGTGCGGAAGAGAATTCCAAAGTCTTGCCGCATGAACAGTGAAGGAGTAGGAATAGAAATCGGAATGATGGATAGGAATTGCCAATGAGGATCTTACACTGGATCGACAGGGTTTGTCTTGTGGACGGGAGAAATGGAACTGTTCACGGAGGTATGAAGGAGCAGAAGGATTGTGAAGGATATTGAAGAGGGTGGATAGGATGTGAGCATTCCTTCGCAAGCGGATAGGTAGCCATTTAAGCTGAGATCGATAGCTAGATACATGGTCATATTTACGCAGACCATAAACGAAACGGATACATAGATTTTGGAAATGTTGACATGACAATGGAAATATGATGTTAATAGAATCTGTATATTAAATACGATGGAATAATTTCTCTGAAGTAGGTACAACATAAGATCTAAGAACCTACCTAATACCTAACTTTAGTTAGAGTGCGGAGTTTAGTAGGAAGACACCGCGCGGGTAGGTTTCCCCCAAGGTGGACCGACGACCTGGTAAAGATCGCAGGTATCAGCTGGATGCGGAGGGCACAGGACCGGCCTTTGTGGAGATATCTGGGGGAGGCCTATGCCCAGCAGTGGGCGTCTTTCAGCTGATATGACGATGATAAGTTCAGATGGTACATAGGAAAGAGATTGTTTGTGAATATACTCGTAGCATACGCTTACATATGTACAGTTAGAGCATAATTAACACGACGCCTTTAAACGCTGAAGCAAACAGCGAACATTTGCACAACGCTGGGACGTAGGCGCGACGCATAAATATTACTAGTTAAGCTACAGCTCGATCCTTCAATGTCCTGACCAATAATAAGGTTCCACGGCTTACTGCCAGCTTAGCAAGTTACATTTTATAGACTATGCATAAAATATTGCTTAATAAGCTGTTTGTTAAATGAATCAATAACTTTTCATTCGAACTATTTTATTTTATTCCGTAGTGTCCGCCTGACGGAAAGTGGTCACGTCATTCAGAACATCTGCAACCTAAGGGAAGCTGATGCCTTTTGAAGAGCTCCAAATTGATTGATTTAAGATTTGAAGTGGATTGTATATAATAAAAATGGGTAAGAATGGTTTGGCCTCATCTGCCGTGAAGTAGGTATAAGAAGAAAGTAAATAAATGTTCTAAATAATAATAATATACACGGGGTGCCTTTTGGCTCCCAAGACTGTTCAAACAGTCTCAAGGTACAACACAATATGTATTGTCAAGACTACATATTTGTATTTACAATATGTCAAGATTGGAGTTTATGTTTAAAATGTTGGTCATGTCGAGATGTGAAAGATTGAATACAGGCCATTGATGATGGCATCATCAACAGGGTTCTTTTATAAATAAACAACGCTCCGCATCCCTGTGTTGTGGATGGAATAGACATATACAACGACATACACACAAACACCTTCTAGCTAGGGCGTATACTTTAAAAATGATTAGCCTACATGGCAAGTTTCGACCCTCGTTATTTTTGAAATTACTATCATTAGATACAAAATGGTGTAGTGGTGATTTCAACATAGTTATCAGAATGAAACTTGCCACTCTTCATTAAGACACGCGTTTCCTGCCATTACCTGTGCCACTAAGTATCCGACGTATCGATCAAGGTGGGCACTAGCCCTTAATCCTTGCAAAACCACTCTTGGCAATGACGTGACGCCCGCGCACCCACCGGGCGTCGGCAGGGCTGCATTCATTTACATTGTATCAACGTTTCCCGATAACTTAGATACCTGTCTATGTTAATTTAGCTCAAGTGTCGAGGATACCAAGATGATCTACGATTTGTGATACTCTTTTGTTAGAAATACACGTGCATGCGACTACAAATGTCGGTCTATAAATATTCATTAACATTTGAAATGACTGTGGTAAACACTTTACGACTCGGAGTCTCGTAGGTCGAAACATTGAGAATGTATCTAACAGAGATCTGTGAGTAAACGAAGACTATGATTCGAGACCGTGGAATCCCTTACGTGTTTAATACTTTTGTATTTCCAGTGACGGTTTAAGCAAATCGTAATGGACTATAAACCAGTTAATGAGACAGTAAAAGTCTTTATATTAGGCTCCCACCCACGGCAGTGGCCACGAATAGACGCGGACGTCATAAAAGAAGCAAGAACAAAACCACAATATCGCGCACAACCCAACGGTAAACGTAACTAATTTAGCGATTTGGTCAATGGATGACTGCTGAATGACCTCATTCGAGATCAGTCCGCGGAATAGTCATGGGATTGTGTCAGCGCGTCGCGGCGCGGACTCGGCTCCAGGTGAGCCAGCCGGCGCGACCGAGATCGTCAAAATACACATGTACGTGTTGACACATCAAGACGCGACACACGCACCTAAACACTCCGAAAATAACAAGCTGGCAGCGACAGTGGAATCACAAAAGAGTCGGAACGCACCGCCGTCGGCAACGCTCCGCGTAAGCCCGTCCGTAGTAAATAAACACGCATCTACGTAACGTGATTTATAACGATGCACTCGACAGAGAAGCGGTCGCGGACGCACCTTATGAAAATAAATGTGCCGGATGGTGCGCGCAATCATATGTAACGAACACGCGGTCCCGTACTACAGCACGATGTAAACAAACATAAGACGGATCACATTTACACGAATCAATATCAAGATCGATGCAAGCAAGCAATTAATTAAAATTAAATAAATAAATAAAATACTCACAGCCGGGCGATATTCCGTTCTCCTTCATGGCGCAGCGGAATGGATAATAAGTGCCAGGCAGCACCTTGCCATACATTGTCCGATCCATCTTCGGCCAATCGCGGAGTTGTTTTTTAGAAATAAAACACCCACGGGACCAACACTAGGCTGAGCGCGCCATATTCACAGCCCACACTCGGTCTCCAGTGAACAGCGTCCCACGCGGCGCGAAAATGCATGCACTTGCAGTTCTCACGAAAAGTTTACTCAACTATTTGGTAATAAAATAATAATTATAGATGTTGGTGTTTTTCGTGTCCATCCCAAGGACGTGTTTAGTAGGCACTAGTCAATTTCGGTTGTTTCTGTATGTCATATCGACGTTTATGTTTTGGCGGATAAGCGTGTTGATAAGGTGATAAGTGATAAGGCGCGGAGTTCGCGGACGGGGCGGAGTGCTGGCGATGCGCGGCAGGCACTCGGCGGCGCGTCCCCGTGACAACTGCGCGCGCGCCGGCCGCCAGCTCGCGCCGCCGCCGCTCCAGCGCACCGGCTGGAGATTATTTATACGCAACCACAAATCAAGTGCATTCGTCAAAATCTCACGATTGTCCCGACTACAAAGTGGAATTTATTGCAAAGTATGCCTTGAAAAGAAAATTGTTAGAAAATTATATGGATACGCCGGCTTCAGATTTATGTTCCGCTCCAAAGCACGAATTAGACGGGAAGGATAGAGGTTCGCTGTCAGCAAGAGCAAGAGTTATTAGAGGGTAATCTCAGAAATTAGACTAGGTTGGAGGTATCCCTAGACTTAGATTGTCCGTGATCTAAAATCACGTCTCGAACTCCGTACCGTAAATAAACACAAGCAGGTCTGGAGCATGCCCCCTTCTAGCCGAGTTTAAAGTGGGAATGTCAATAAAGCAATCAGTCTTGTGGGGAATTCTCGAGATTCCCGCCTGGCCGCGTGGGGAAAGTGTCGGAAGGAGGCGACGGCCATCGATCACGCACTCCACGGCGGTATTCTAAATTGGTTGTCGTGTTGGTTCCCGCCAAATTCTACTCGTCACACATCCGGTCGGGGATGGGTTATTCCGTTATTAGGTAATTCGTCAGGAGAGAAAGTTTCGGGGGAAAACGCCACCTTGGGAATAAGATTGTAGGGAATTATAAACAGGACGTCTTGGGTTTGGGTATTAGAAGGTCTGGACTGAAACGTCATTGAGTAAGATGCGTCAGCAAAACAGATTTAGAAAATATATAGAAATAAGATGGTATGATAGGAACGGCATAATTAAATGCTCAGATTATGCACATTTCCGACTGAAACCCTGTGCAAGTTTAATATATACTAACGATCCCAAATTTTACGTACCAGCCAAGTGTAAAACACCGGGACAGATAATACGGACGGAACGTGAAATTGCTGCGACCAACGAATTGGACCTGGGCGTTAACTTTGATTCGTCACAGAACAGCCCTATATGCGCAGGAGCCGGTTGACGCGACACTTCCGGCTCATCACTCTCACTCCATCACATTGCCAGTATAAGAATTTCATTGGAAAAAAAAGAGAGCGCTTTGATCTACTAGATCCTGCCGATTCGTATGAGTCGTGTTGCTGAAATTAGTTTATTGTAATAATGGCTGCGAATAGAGCTGTATTTCTATTGGTTGTTTTTTACATGACCGCCTAGGCACTCTATTTTCACGGTCTGTCACAGGTAAATTCGTCTGCAGTGTAAAAATTAGTAAGTCGTATAGATACCGAAGTTTTCAATTATTTCTAATGTGATCACTTTACCCATACACAACAATCCGACGTGTCAATTTACAACTATGACGACCTTGACGTCAGCTTTACGCGCTACACGCGTAGGTGTCTACGAATAAATAAATCGTTTATTCTTCTTAATTTCTTCAATTTCTATGCGACTCCAAGCAAACAATCGCACATTAACGGACGTTGAAGAAAAGCTGGGAAACCATTAGCTCTCGGAAAGGCACAATAAATCGCGAACGGTATGTAAACGGGCGCGTAAACACGTAAAAGGCATAACAGTGCGCGTAGTTAGCATAATTCCTGGCTACCCGTTCTCGGTCCACCAATGGTGCCGGTATAATGAGGAAGTCAATATTTGCAGGGACCGGCGCGCGCGCATACTCGGCCAAGTGCGCGTACGCACAAACATTAGTTTCTAGATTGTATGATTTTGCATTATGTTAATCGTGGGGACGATAAGCGGGTGTCGAGTGTTTTAGACTTATGAAGTAACGATGTGTCCTGGGAATTTGTTTGTTTTATCTATGTGTCATAGAAATCGAAATATTTGGTTAGTTGAATTTTATTTTATTAATTACTTTTGGGACACAGGTGTAATTAAATGCAAAGCAGTCGCCAATGACAGGACCTATTTTAATTGGCAATGTTTTTTAATAAATTATGAGCATTGTGTATTACTGTAATAATGTCTGTAATGCTAAACATTATTCCAGTAATACAATAAATGTCTTCGATATCTAGTCAAATTGTAAATCCAAATTTATTAATACTTCAAAATACAAGCATTACACTCTGCACGCATCAGATGTTGAAGTTGTCCTGAAGTTGAACCCAAAAATCAACTACTGCGCGGGATCAAGTCGTTTAAAGCGCACTTTATTTTCATTCATGACTTCTAGAGTTCTACTTATTGCGCTTGACTTATTTACTTTGCACATAGGCGTGAGCTTTGTGTATATCGGTAAATATGTACCTATGTGCATTTAGAACCAACCATCGATGGAGAGTGTTCGATCGGTGAAGAGTATTTGGACATTCCATTCCGGCTTGTGGGAAGGTCAAGAACCGACGGTCGCTGAGTCGGATACGAGTCATCGGCCATGACGTGAGGACGCTGAATACCGTGCGAAGCGGAGGAGAAAGAGCAGGAAAGGGGACCCTGAGACACTGAAGGAGCCCGGATTGACTGCTCGGAAGACGATGAGGTACCAGCTCATTTTCAGGCTGACCGTCTTACCGTATACCTCTGGAAATATACTACTAATATTAATATGTATATGTTGTAATAAATAATGGTTTGACAGGTTTTATAAGATGATTCCACTACAGTATGGCATGAATAGTCGGAAACTGAGCGAGAAAGTTCGTGAGCACTAAAAAGGAAGTCAATATTTGACCCGAGCGTGGCGGAGCGCTGTCGGGCCCCGCCAAATAGCATTTGCATACCATCTAGCCAAATGGGAATGAGCAAACGGGCCGACAACAACTTAGGCTTGGTCACTAGACACTAAATGGACCTACACAGAGAACGGACTGTATCGAAGCGAACTGAGTCTCTATTCTATGCGAAGAGGACACACAAACTGAATAGACACGGCGCGCCGGCGCGGGCGATAGAAATTATAGTCGAAGATCTTATGACAGTTATTAAGCTCGATGTATGGACTTGTAGGGGAGAAAGCTTTTAACAGAAGATTGGTAAAGTATAACAACACATCGAGGCTTATTCTGCGAAAATGTTTTAATTGGATTTAGTTATATATTATTTAAAAATTTATATTACTTACTATGATGACGCAGCAAGCCAAAATTAGTTACATTTTATTAATTTATTTTATTTTGTTCTACTCTATTAACATTAAATTACCTAAGTTTGGTATCACAAATACAAATGATCATGACATCAATCTTCACCTTACCGACAATATTTTGAATCATCGTTACATTTACAAACTAATATTGATAACATATTGAATACAGATAAAATCGTTAAAATGAATGGGGTAAAAGTCAATATCTACGAATTTGTCTGTAAATATTTATTATCTTTGAGTAAGTTCATTAAATCTGGTAACTGAATGCGAACCAGCCAGGTTTCCTTTGAATTTTTTACATGCCACGACGACAAGATATAAGCCAAACTCTTAAAAAAATATGGTAACTAATCTAATCGCACATTATTTTACGTTCCATACATAAATTAAATTATATTTAAAACTGAATGACGTGTTGTCACATGAACCGTGAGGATTGAGCCGAGTTCCTGATGTCTTTAATTCCACTGGGTGTGGATGGCGGATGGATGACGGCCATGAAAGAACTACCCAAAATTACGGCCTACTCTAATTTTAGAGGGTCCAACTTTCCGTATTTATTGCGAATTTATAATGTTCAATTTTTTATGACAAACAGATTCACTACTTCATAATAAAATAAGATGTCACGGGGTGGCCATCGGCTCCGGAGACTGATCAACTAGTCTCAGGGTCCCCAGCGGAACACCTTGGCTATCCTCGCTTCGCCAGCACTTCCTATCAACATAAATCATGCTAGCATCGATCTAATAACACAAGGTCTTGATCAGACATTGGGAGATAAGCGCCTAGACTCTGCGCTATATATTGTATCAATTGAACTGCTGCCAATATCAACCATCAGCCTGCCAAGGGTGAAATTTAACACTACACCAATACTATACATTTTAATGGACTTTAATGCTTCAAATATTTACATGTAACGTTATAACTCTTGCGTGTTTATTCAAAATATCTGTATTATTAATCCAAAGATCAATTGCACTCGTTGATTCGCACTTGTTGAATCGATTTGCTTTTAACACTTTCAATTGTTAACGGGTAATATCTACAGGTTGTAATTAAATATGTTGGCATTGTCAAAACAGTGGGGATCCATGGCTGTTTATTAACTTATCACCAAACTTAGGGCTTTATTACCTTCGGATTTCAAGCTATATATTTTTGCGACGTAATTTCAAAACGAATCTAATCTATCACTAACAAAAATACTCTCCTTTTGCTGCCCAACAGTTTAACGTTCGTACGAAACTCGAGATCAGCACTACAAGACTTATTTTTGCCGACAGCCCAACCCCCGAGAGCAGTCCACGCGCGCGATGCGACTGACAAGCGCAGGGCGGACGGGGCGCACCGGAACTCATCGCAAAGTGGGCAGTGACGTCAGCGTGACGCCATCAAAATGGTATCGCCTAATTTCCCTTAATACGAACATAGAGCGCGTAAAGGGGTCCGCTAATAACACTTTCCGCGTGAAGTGGGGCAAGGAAGACAGCTATAGTATAGCGGCTTGATTTAATCATGCTTTATGATGTAGTAGGTATAAATATGAACTATGAAATTACATACAAACACTAGTAGATCCAACGCGACTTCGTTCGCGTGGCGTCGTGGTCGTCGGTCGTAAGGGTAGCCCTACCCTATCTGCCTTTAAACCTTCTTGAATCACACTATATATTGTTGAAAACCGCATTAAAATCCGTTGCGTAGTTTAAAAGATCTACATACATACATAGGGACAGACGGCGGGAAGCGACTTTGTTTTATACTAGGTATGTTTAGATAACGTCACGCCTTTTTCCGTAAAGGCAGGCAGAGACCACATCTTTCCACTAGCTTTAAAGTTACATCACTCGTAATTCGTGATGTCTTCTTGATCATACCCTTTTGGTGACCATCTGTTAGTAGAAAAGAGTTCTGAACCGCGGCTCTCACGGGACATTAGTACCTACTAACCTACTTTTTCCTTCTAGACATTTACTACTACCTACCGTAGAAGTAAATGTAACATTCGAGAAAATTCGATTTCGAGAAGATGTAGGTACTGTATGTAGCTTCTTAAACTGCAAAAAAAATCGTAATCGTTTCTATAGTTCCTTCAGAGATTAGCTTTATATTTTAGTACAATATGATGAAAGAAAAACATCGTGTTGAAATTCAACCGACTGAATATGTAACCATGATCCAATCTGGTCAGGTTCCTCTGGTAACAGAGTCATGGAGGTCAGATGGCTGTCGCTCCATTGCAATTACCTGATCGACCAAATTCTGGATCATGGTCAAGGCAGACCCCGGGCCCTCGGGCGCGATAGCACCACTGGGACATAAAGCTAAGATGATTATTTATTATTTTATAGAGTTGATTTTATAGTAATGACATATTTATAGATATTATGTAGCTTATACGCTCGATCGATGTTTAGTTTATATATTTTATAGTGTCCATGAACGTGTTCTTGATTTGGGTAATAAACGTTTAACTTGAACGTCTTTTCCGTAGTAAATGCTCTACTCGTCAAATGACGTAGTTCTGATAAAATGCTAACATATGCTATTAACAAGTCGAAAGCAGGAAGGCGGATCCAGGGCCCCCGCGTGTAGCGCGGGAGCGCAACTGGGATTTAACGCCAAGATGATGATGATGATGATGATGATGCTATTAACAAGTTCAACTGAAAAATAGTTTTTCATAGCAAGCTTTTATCGCTTTTAAGAATTTATTTGTTCTCTATGATCAGTAAGACTATTTTTCAAGACTAATAAAACGAGCCCAAACTAGATGGGTTTACCATGCGTAGTTTAGGAGTTCCTATGGCCACCTTCCGTCTCCATCAACAGATCAGGTCGATGGTAACATTACATTGTCACCGAACTTACATGTGTGCAAAATTTCAGCTCAATCGGAAACCGGGAAATGAGTCAAATGTAACTTGCAAGATTTTATTACGAACAAACATGAGGCCATTTGAAACTTATTAAAAGCTTGTTCAATTGGACACTATTATAGCTAGATTCCTCCTCCGCCATCCTCTTCCAAGTTATTCGATATCCTGGTACGAAATGTCATAGTAAACAAACGTAGGACTTTTTACGTGATTCGCGTATTAAAATTAACATTAGAATATTCAAGTTCTCATTTAATGCTTCTGCACTAGAAGGATTAACAATATAAACGAAGCAATTAAACGGTCGAGAGGCTCTATTTTTGAATAGCTCGCCTAGATTTGAACGGTTTTCAATTTTCATTTTCGGCATGAAATTATCGATATCTTTTAAATCACATTGACAAGACCAAAAGAGTACTGTTCAAAAGAGAGCGAAAAGACAAAAGAGCGGTTCAAAAATAGGACACCCCCGATTACCATTATCATGCATTATTACCGACAAACTAAGGGGGACAGTAAGATCTAACGACCGTATGGCATACCAGAGTACATGGGCGTGTCACGTGATCCTGGCCCACGATCCGTTACGCCGCTTACTATGATTAGCTTAATTAACTAATTAATCCACCAGTGGGAGTGGACTTGGTCGAGTAACATGCACGCATAATGGCCGCAGTAGATGCTCTTAATGTAACGATAACACGGAACTTAGGGGGATAGCAATGGTAATTTAAATTACACGTGCTTTAATGACATCCAGTTTTGTTTCATTCTATTTTCGATTATCTTCTTTAAGGTGGAACCGGTTGACGCTCGATATTAGTGTACAAACTGCGTTTAAAGTAGAAATGGTACTTTCATAATTGAAAACTTTTAACCCCCGACGAAAAAAGAGGGTTGTTAAAAGTTTAACGTGTGTATCTGTGGCTTTGTGTATCTGTCTGTGGCATCGTAGCTCCCGAATGGATAGACCGATTTGGATGCGGTTTTCTCTATTTGAAAGAGATGGTGCTTAGCTTTGCTTTTGTGGTCTAGACAATATTTGAGTTTAAGTAAACTTGATCGGGGGTTATCCAACTTTTTCTGACGGTTCAGTTATTTAGAAACATTAACAATCCGACAGCTGACTAAAAGCGGTGACTTTTGGTAAACCTAACTTTACAAAAAATACAAAAATAATATAAATGCCTTCTCACTGTATAGGGACTGAATGTTTCCAACATCAATAAATAACTTTCTCCTTCTAAGGTGTTGATGACAATATCAGCGAAATAATTTTCTGATATGACTTTTTAAATAGTCTAGTCTAGTTCCCATGTAGGTAGAGAAGATAGTAAAACCTTCTTCAGTGCAATCTTGTCTTATTCGTTAATAATGGCTACCACTTTTACTCTGTTATTTTATTACATATGTTACTAAAGGATGTGAAGAGTAGAAGAATCTGAATTGAATGAAAAGGGTTATCATTGGTTCGCAATCGAGTTCTAGTTTTAAAATGTCAATAAACGTGTTATTGGCTGGGGTAATAAAGAGAGGACGACATTCCTTCGAGATCTTACGTTGATATTACGTATAGGTACCTAATCGTTAAAACCATCAGGTTTTTGTCTAATGGCATGGCTAAGTTTATGGTGGTGTTTATTATCATAATCAATTTAAGAGTTGGTCCCTCGTCTCTTTTCTCTTCTTAACAACCCTCAGCCAGGCAGGACGTACCGATATACGATATCTAGCCTTCTTTTTCGGTTCTGAAACCGATTACGTCCTAAGTAGGTAAGGTTTGCGTACCTGGGAAAAGTAGATTTCCAGTACAGTTTTTTTTTATATTAGACAAGACAGGCCGCAGTCAGGCATTTAACCGCCATCTCACCTGTTGGTTGGTGGTTACGAACCACCGGATAATATCAAGATTCAAGTGCAACAAGTGGACGATCGCCAGAACCAATCTCAGGACCAAAACACACACTACATTCCATCAATACTCAATAGCATACCACCTCTAAGCGTTCCTTCTAAAAATACGACGTTTTTAAATATCCAACTGTCATTCACCACAAGAGCCGGCGCCGGCGAATGCACAGTATCAACGGAGGCCGCTAGTGGATACCGACACATGCCATAAATTATTCAGGATTCGAATGCCACGAATTGTGAAGGTTCCCGACGATTTTCGGCATGGCGCCGATTACAGTCGGAATGTTGGTTGCGACGTTTTGGTTAGTTATGAGGCTGTCGTTGCTTGTTTAAATGTGTTTGTGGCTATTTGAAGCTGCGAATTTTACTGGTGGGAAGGAAACTATTGCTTTAATAAAGTAAATGCACAACAGAAAACACTCTTAGAGGTCCTACATTGCAAACAATGTGACCAAGGTGACATGAGGTGACAGAATCTTAAGACTAGGAAGGAAATGCCAAAACGTTGGTTTGAAGCTGAACGTCGTTGAAACCGAGTACATGGCTGGCTGCAAAATGGACCTTGCAACCGATAGAATAGGGAACGAAACTGGTGATAGAATGGACCCGTGCTGCACGAGTACGGAAATATCGAAATTCCATATAATTGCAGCCCAAATGGCGGGAGCTTTCGGTGGTTACATGCAACCGAAAAATTCCTGTCAAGGGACTAATATACAAGAGCTGTATATATAATAATATACTGTAATACTGTTTTGCTGCGAGACTTGACCGGCGCTGACGAAGTACGTCCGTGAACTCCATGCTAGTGAAATGAAAATGCTACGGTGGATGTGCAGTAACATGATTCGACACGTCCGTAATGCGTATTGACAGCCTTAGGGTGAAAGACATTGCGGGTAAGATTGAAGAGCCCAGCCTGCGCTGATTTGGCCACGTGCTGCGCCCAAGGATAGAGGAGATTGTTGCCGCCGGTCTCCGGCCAACCAGCCGAGATCAGGAAAGATGTCCCGAGGGAGTACCAAGAAACGATGGATGGATAGCTGAGTCGGTTGGTGGTAGCTGGCTGGATGGAGAGCCTGCGGCTTACGACGACGTGGGGATGCTGAAGAGCGAGCGAAGTGGAGAAGGAAGAACAAGAAAGCTTGGCAGCTAGTACGATAATGATGATGATGTGGTGAAATTATTTTAACTAATATAAACAGTTACCTTAGCCATTTTCTAGCAATACCAAGAGTATCTATTATGAAGGTTACCAAGGATACACATTTCAATTTATCTTTGTATTAACTGAGGCTGCAATAAAATTTACATAGTCTACCCCTAAAACTTGGCATTTAAGCTGACATTACCAGAAAATGTCAGGACTTTTTATAAAGGCACACCCTCCTACCTGCCAATTCTTTGTTATCCTGGATGTTAGAATAGATAAGTCTATATAGTAAAACATGGTAAACTAATAGAATATACCGCAGTATCAAAATTACATACATACATAAAGCACACGCCTCTGTCCCACAGGTGGGGCAGAGACTATGGGCCGCCATCAAAATTAAATGTTTATGTATAAAAACTAGTGACACACCCTGGCTTCGCACGGGTAGTAACCTTAAAAAATATACACCAATATGTTCCTCGTGAATCACTGTCTATTTGTGAAACCCACATGAAAATCCGTTTAGTAGTTTTTGAGTTTATCACAAACAGACATAAAGATGCAGCATGGGACTTTGTTTTATAATACGTAGTCTTGATTAATAATCATTATTGTGTAGGCAACAGTTAATCATATTTGAATGTAGAATTCCACATTTCATTTACAATGTATTAATGATATTAGGTACAAAGTTGTAACCGATTTACATAGTTAGGAATGAATACATAGAAGCACACACTTTAAAATTTAGCATTATTTCTTTTTTGGTCTACAGGTGTACTAACTAGCTGGTAAGCCTCTAACTAAGATGTTAGTTGGCTTGTACAACAAGTTGAAGGTATTGGTTAGTGTCATCTTACTGGATTGGTGCAATGTATTCTACTTTGCCAGACACTACATGCAGAGATTTCATGATATTTACTTATCTAGGGAGAAAACTTTAAATTTATGGCAGCATAAAATTTATTAATTAAACTAGTGGATTGGTGAGCAATGTTAGCAATAGCCCACTACTTGTATTGAACACTGTAGATATTACTACAGAGTTACAAGTCTAAATTCCTCAGTATCTACCTCTTTTTCGTTAACCCTAAATAATAACAAACATGAATGAAACAATCTTATCGAAGTAGACACACAGACGCTTTTATTCTATCGTCGCCTTCACGTTGCTACCGTTCAAAAAGTAAAGGATATATTTGATCAACACGTCACTGCAATTTATGTAAGCAAACAGGTTATGATAACAAACTTTATTTTAACTTACCCAAGTCATCCATCGTCGGTATTCAGCAGTACGTACAGCAGAAGCACAACAACAAATACTATTACTAATTTGGCACTTAGCACTGCTTGTTTGTAATTGTTAATTGGCACTTATAATCAAAGAAAAAGCTTGATTTAGACAAAAAACACCTTTATTGGTTGCAATACAATGCAATCAAAAATGCGAAAATTCCGAACCAAAAATGGCAAATAAACACAATGTTGGTACCACTTCCTTTCTGTCAAAAACTCTAGTAGAACTGCTTTAAGGATTTCATATTGACGCCATTGTTATATTAGACAGAAACAAGCGATTCCTTCTCAAACATGGAAAAAAATAATTTTAGAGCAAATATTTTTTATCAGGTAATATTCACTAAATACGGTGAGAGGTACCTAAATAGTAGAATTTATCAATTTTCTTCTGTACTTGTACACGCTTTTAGAGACATATTTCTAGGCAAGTATACACAGGAAAAAATTCAACACAAAACAAACACACTTTAGCCAACATTCAGAAAACTAACATGGTCGTTCAAATAGCATGTTTTTACTGCATTTTTAATAAAGTAAATTATAATCATTCTAAATATAACCGATGAAAGATAGCATAAACAAAACACGATAGTCTCTACCGGAAGATAGTCTAGTTATATTTGTATAATTCATTTTCTTTGATGAATGGATGAAATTTAAAACAAACGTTTGTTACTACTCCTGTCATTTATGCTACGATAACACGATCGTAGTTTTTGAACGTACCAACTGGCTTATTGATTTCGTATCTCTTGCATTTGCATTGCATTCTTTTCTTTCGCTTCGTAAACTGTGCTCTGTGGAATATCCTATAAATAAATCATAATGAGTAATTCTGGTGAACAGCTGACTTTGGCAAGAGATATAAAACGAGCTATCGAATTGTTGGAAAAGCTTCAGCAAAGTGGTGAAGTCCCTGCCACTAAGCTCGCAGCGCTGCAAAAAGTGCTTCAAAGTGACTTTCTCAATGCTGTGCGGGAGGTTTATGAGCATGTGTACGAGACGGTGGATATCCAGGGGTCAGCCGACATCCGGGCGTCCGCCACGGCCAAGGCGACGGTGGCCGCGTTTGCTGCATCCGAAGGTCATGCCCATCCGCGAGTCGTCGAGTTGCCCAAGACTGAAGAAGGCTTAGGTTTCAACGTTATGGGTGGTAAAGAGCAAAACTCGCCAATTTACATATCCAGAATAATTCCTGGGGGTGTGGCCGATCGTCATGGAGGCTTGAAACGTGGCGACCAGCTTCTCTCCGTAAATGGCGTGTCTGTAGAAGGTGAAAACCATGAGAAAGCCGTAGAACTGTTGAAGCAAGCTGTGGGGTCAGTGAAACTTGTTGTCAGATACACTCCTAAAGTATTAGAGGAGATGGAAATGCGGTTTGACAAGCAGCGAACTGGGCGACGGCGTCAGAACTACAACTAATTGGATTACATTTCTGTGTTCATGTTATTATATCATTATAATGATGTTATTTAAGTGCCTATAGAAGATAAGTCTATAATAATTTTTGTATTTGTATGTTTGAAGATTCTTATTAATACGTTGACATTTTATCTCGAAAGCACATCAAGTATGAGTGTATAAAGATTTTTATTATGTTAGGTTAAGGACTAAGCCAAAATGTATTTTCCAATTTATTGCACATTTTACAAATTACTTGAATTATATTAAGAAATGTATGTATATGTAGTTATAATAAACAAGAATGTTTAGCAAATTATAATAATAGTCATTGCAATTAAATAAGTTATGCAGTCAGTATTTTAGGGGATATTTAAAAATAAATGATTTAGATTAAATTGCTCAAGTTTATATTTACAATTGTTAACATTTTACATACACATAAAATAACTGATTACAAATTTCCCACAGTCATGATCACCAATTAGAAAAACTGCCAAAACCATAACCTTTATCTGTTTTAGGTTTCTTAGCTGGCACATCCTGAGTTTTGCTTTTGGTGGATGTGGAAGGCTCATGTAGGTTGAGGTATTTGCCCACTCCCTCCCTAAACACCTTAAGAGGTTGTACAGAGGCCTTCTTTGGCTTGACTCCAGGTCCTTCCTCTTCTGCCTTTCTCTTCAGTTCTGTTGCTCTTTCTACTACCAACTGAAATTATAAAGTATGTTGTTGTATATGTAGAAATAAAAGAAAAGATTGTCCAGACCTACTCATTAATTAGGGGAGAAGTACTTTCGCACAATTTTTAATGTATTGACAAACTTTTAAATATTTATTTATTGCTATAATTTAAATCTGTGACAGTATATTTTAGGTGGGTTATTTTTTAGGGTAAGGGTCGGAAAGCGGACCCTGGCAGAGGCTGGGATAAATGCTAGGATGATGATGATGATGATGATTTTTTAAGGTAACCACTATATCAGAAAAACTCTAGAATCTTACACTGACTTAAAACATATATTTATGTGAGGAAAGTCAAACAGTCAAACCTGCCTATTGCCAATATGTAGCCCTTATGGGGAAGTTTTGAAATGTCATGGTGAATAAATTAGCAAATTTTTTAGTTACACTACATCAGTTAAGAGTAATTTTCTATTTATGTTATTGTTTTAATATGTAGTATATTTAGTTTCCAAACGAACTCCACAGGTTGGGCACTTTTTATGTGGATTTCAGCCATCAATACAGCCCTAACCCCATTTTACGAAAACATTGATCATTTGAAAAAATAATAAATTGATTCCTTGATTCTACTGGCGAAAACTCATAGGGAAAATTATATTATACTGGCTATCCATCCATTCACTATTCAACAATTACTTCCAAACAAAAACAAACCTGTTCCTCAGCCTCCTGGAAAGGATCAACAAATACTTGTGTCACTTCTATGACAATGTCGTGTATAGGCCGATCTCTGTTGTCCACCTCAATTTGCTCCATGGCAGCCAGCGTGTCCAGGCCGCCCACCAATTTGCCGAATATCGTGTGTTTCCCATCCAATTGTTTACATGACCGGAATGTTATGAAGCTGTAGAGAACAAAATAGATAAAAATACAAGCCTGTCCTGTGTCTATTCCTATCCGACAAACCACTTTGTCCACCTGGCCTTCCATTCATTCTGCTTTTGTTTTTTGCATCTAACAACTCAATTTATAAGGTCGTTATTAAATCTCATGGGGAGCCGCCACTAACAGAGTTTTATGTACAAATATTAAAACTCTGGCCATTTACCACCTGCGCAGCGATTAACTTGAGTATGAAGAGAACTTTGCGCAAAATTGCACGTATTTCTTGACGTTGCTCGTCCAAATCGACAGAAAAATGGTACTGGACTCGATGTAGTGTAAACAAAAACCAATGTAAATCGGGTATAAAAGCCACTAACAACTGAGAGCCGTTGGTGTTGGGTCCGGAGTTGGCCATGGACAGGATCCCACGGCCGGCGTGGTGAAGGTTCGGCCGCAGCTCGTCCTCGAACGGCTTCTTCCAGACGGACTCGCCGCCGAGCCCCGTGCCGGTCGGGTCGCCGCCTTGGATCTGGGAAAGTGAGGGTCTACGTTCATGTGACATAATTATATGCATGCATTGTCTCTGTCCATCCGTGTGGTGTCCGGCAGAGTAGAATAGCACCAACTCCTTACACTCGTGGGTGTCGTACAAGGCGACTAATGTTATCGAGGCAAAAGATTAAGAGTCTCCGTAGTCTGGAAAATGGGCAGCAGCATTTTCCATTATTCTATGTAAACACTGCGATCTCCAACCCGCCTGCCAAGCGTGGAGATTATGGCAATAACCCCCCCTTTCATGGGAGAGGCCCTTAGTCTTGCAGTGGACTGTTACGGGCTGTGATGATGATTGTCTCTGTCCGAGATAGCCACTTAAGCTTTGCAATATGCAAAGCCACTTAAGCTTTGCATATTGCAAAGCTTAAGTGGCAGTGGGCAGGGCACATAGCTCGCAGATCAGATGGCCGATGGGGCAGTAATGTTCTCAAGTGGCGGCCACGTGCCGGAAGACGCAGCGTGGGTAGGCCTCGCAAATGGTGGCCCGACGATCTGGTAAAAATCGCAGGTACCAGCAGGATGCAGAGGGCACAAGGCCGGCATTTGTGGAGGCCTATACCCAGCAGTGGGCGTCTTCCGGCTGATATGATGATGATGATGATACTGACTCCTGAAGCCCTGACTCCTGAGCCTACGAAGCATCGTCCTGATTGGCTAACGATCGCATGTGCGAAGAAATAGAAGTTACTGGAATTGAAGCTTATAGGCCATCGCGCGAGTTAAGATCGATCGTACGATGGGTTTGATCGTGCATCGTTATCGCCCGCATCGCGCGAGTAAAGCAATGCAGGCGAAGAGAAGCGGGAGTCGATGTGACTACAATAGCGCGATGGACAATCGCTTACCACAAGCGTGAAAGAGATAATTCGCATACGAATAGAATTCAAATGGTTCAAAACGGCCTCTAATGGACTATCAGGATCTGCCTATTCGTCAATCTTAAATAATCTATAGGTACTAATATTATAAAGAGAAAATATTAGATTGTTTGATTGTATGGACAAACTCAAAAACTACATAACTGATTTAAAAAATTCTTTCACCTACAGAAGCTTTATAGCTTTATCTATCAGGGATGTGTAACCTAGGCAATAGTTTTCCGGGAAATTTAATGTGGTTTCCACGGGAACAGGTTCAGAACGTACCTAGTAAAAGAATTTCACGCGGAAGAAGTCGTGGGCAAAAAGCTAATAATACATACATACCGTCACGCCTTTTTCCCATAGAAGAAGGCAGAGAGAGACCATAAAATATAATAACCACGAAATAATAATGTGATGTTATACACTCACCATAAAATTTCTTATCGATCTATGGAATTTAACGCCATTATAGTACCCGCTATGGCAATGTCTGATGAAGTTATCAGATGCTTTGGGCACCACATCACAGAATAACTCGAAGTTCAGAGGTCCCAAATTAGTAACAATTCTGACATAACCTGTAACAAAATTCGAAATTTAGTTATTGTTAAGGGCCATAAATATCTCTTTCAATCGTCAAAAAGAGGGGGTAGGAAAGTGGGATAGAAACACAGTGATTAGTTGGCTGAGACGTTAGAGCATATTCAACCACGCCGTCAACGGCTGGACCGTATCTGACAATGTATAAGACAGCCGGGCAGTGACCGACAATGCCAGGCAGAGCTGGACCGCACCTGACATATCATATAGGTTTACCTATTATACTTAAGAAAACTATCTATAACTACAGCAAAAGTAAGCCAGTCGATCAAGGCAACACCCGTTCCACCATATTTGAGGGAAAAGAGCGATCTGGCCCCCACACCACCGCCAGATAGACTTTTAAGCGAGCATGCATTACAGATGCTGCGTGAAATAGGCAGCCACTCCTACCCTGCCCCTACCCTACCCCTTTTATGTAAGAGACATTAATATTAAACATTTACAAATCATAGAAACACTACTTTACAATGTTTGATCACTATTTGTGGACTTGTACCCATACTTAGGAATAAGAAAAAATTTCCGAATTTCCAAAGGGAACCATATATTCAGTGCACATTCTGCGGCTGATATTCTCACCTTTTTTCTTCACCCTTTCATATTTTACTTCATCCTCACATATGATGGCTGCCTCGTGTATTGTCTCCGGCACCATTGCCGTGGAAGTAAAGCTGGCAGCGACTTTGCCGGTAGAGTAATGAGCGGCATTGAACTTGTCTGCCACCTGGAAATAAAGTTAAAATAATTTAACTCCAACTTTGTAAATTGTTCCTAGATTTTAGAAAACTTATGCAAATATTTTAAAGAGCTAAGGTACATCTCAGATTTTTAGAAAAATCATTTTCTACATTAATAGGTACTAATATTATAAAGAGACAACACATAATTGTGTATATATAGAGGGTTATCTTAGGAAACTACTGAACCTATTTTTAAATATTTAGACAATTATTGTTCAATGTAATAAAATGATTGATATACCTCTTTCTTTTCTTCTTTTGCTTCTGGAGCCTTGTACTCTCTTTCCAATTCTTCCAATATATCCTTTGTTTCAGCTGATACAGACTTCAGCCTGGCATGGGGGTCTTTTCTCAAAGCTATTTCTTCTGTTATTATAAAGAAGTAGAGTGGTTAAAACTTTTTACAATGACAACTATCAAAATAACATTTAAGCATTAGCACAAAGTAGTATTTTAATATTATATTTACCTTCAGTTTCAACTCTCAGATTATGTTTTATGTGATGGAATTTGGATATATTGAATTTGGTCAAGCTATGTGGATCCTGTATGGTAATGATGTCTGTTCTGGCGAATGGAGTATCATTGACCAGGTCCTTGAAATTTTTCCCTTTAATATTGAGCTGTTCCACAGCTTCGTGTGAGAACACATTGCCAGTAGTCTTGATAGCCACAATATGAGAGTTCTTTGTAAATGATTTGAAAAGAACTGGGCAGTGATAGTCTTCTTGGGCATTTTTAAAGAAGTTCAGTTTTATTAAAGACTTCAGATCACATTTCTGTAATAAAATTATTTGTGTATTATTGGTGTTACATACTATTAATCACAATTAAAAAATATAAAGTAGACAGATGACAGTTTCATTAATTTTAGCAATGTTTACCTTTCCGGTAACAGGATTGATTTTGAACTTCTTCAGAAAGTCAGTGACGGCCTGGAGTTCAAATATGTTGCCATCAGCATCACAATATGGATCATCAAATGGTTGAAGACATAAGCAGCAATGGTCGAATGGAAGACGTTTAAAAGTAGAATCCTCTTCTGTTGTTGTCCCAGATCTTTTACCGCCATATAATGTTGTCCACTCTGTGTACGTTATGTACCTATAAAATAGAAAAGTACAGGCTAGTCACGGTTTTATTATGAAGATCCAATCTAAAGCGTATTAAGTGTAAGAAGTGTATTGGAGTTTCACAGATATCACTTTATAGGAGTCATCAAAATTAGTAGTTACATTTTATCTTTTTGATGCTGACGTTTACCCATGGTTGTAGATGTATTTATTTATTCAGAAAGGTAAAATATAAAGCCCAAATACCAAACCACTTAAGTTTTATTAGGCAATAAAGTTTTAGTTTAATAATTAGAATAAACTCAAAATACTACGATCACAGAAACAGAAACTCTTGGAAACCATGCCATAGAAATGGAATTTTTGTTGTGATTGTCATTGATTGATAATGATATATTGATTGACATTGACAAGACAAGAAAGTAGAATATAACTTGCTCTATGGTCCAGAGAGGCGCAGTGTACATACACCGTTTTGACCAAAGAAATGAGACGGGGTGGTACCGCCAGTCTCCAATTGATCGCCGCCATCTTGATCCCACCCTGTGGAACGACGTCACAGAATTCATACCGCCGAACACAGTATCGGACAGAATGAACGAAATGAATGCCATTGGATGTGCCAGTAAATAGTAACGATCCGTTTCGCATTTTGATTTTAAAACATCGACATTTTAAATTAAATTAAAAGCTAGAAAATGTTTTTTATAATAGAATATTTTCAGATTATTTTCGTATTTTGTTGGTTTGAGTGCATCCTAAGTATTCTGCAATGTTAGTGTCGGTTTATAAGATGACGGTTTTAGTTCTGGTTTAGGCCGCGTACCGAAATATCCTTGTAGGTCTTCTTTAGCTGCCAATTATTACGTACCTACTGTCTGCAACAGGTCGATATAGCAATTTTATTGTGACGTGACAGTTGACGTCGATATTTATTTTTACCACTTGTCCAAATCTTCCCAACAATATTGTGTCATCTTCCGTCTTCATATCAGATCAGTTCACTGACATCATAATATTGAATGGTCATCCGACTTAGACGTGTATCCAACATTTTAATTTAATCGAATACCAGAAAGATGGTCAAATACTAAATACGATGGTCCAAAGTAGAGTGCTAAGGTTCTAAGTGCCTTAGTCTATTAAGATGTGCACATTATTTGACTTACTTCCCGGTCATCATTTGAATTAAAAGGAGACAGCCTTTAGACATATTTTAATATTCCTGACCACCTGCCGGCATAATAAGAGTTGTAATGGATAAAGCTTACGCAATATCTTCGCGTAATTATTTAAATTCTTTAACTAGCCAATTTCTTTCAGTTTGATGTTTAAAATATTACTAATTCGCTATGAAACGAACGCATTCTTGGCATGAAATTATGAACACACCCGGAAAAAGGTATGGATGAACTTATCTGCCCCGGTGCCCAAAACTGGAACCACGTGTCGCCATTTTGAAATGTCATGTCAATGCCATTAACAGCGACGCTGTCACCGGGTCAGATTAAGTTTGTGGCACTGCATAGACAGACAGGTAAAAAATTCTAGGTTTTGATATTGACAATGACAGGCATGTCATTGTCTTTCTCATATACTGCCACTAATGATGAATGAAACTCCTTACTCCGTTAGGAGGACCTGCCTGTAAAAATAAGTTTCGCTAATGACTCTTTTCTGAGTTATGTACATTAGTTGAACACTAAGCGATGCTCTTACGGTGAGGGAAAACATCATGATGAAACTAATAGGCTAATTACGTAACGCTGTTTCCAACAATTCTTTTATTTCAATGATTGAAATGGTTACTTTTCGATTCTGTATTATCGATTTCATGGGTCCAGTTGCTAACAAAGTTCCATTGCAATAAACTCAGAAATCGATCATACGCAATCGCAAAAATATTTTCAATTAAATAAATAAATTTCACAATTTCAATTATTGAAATCAAAATTGTTTGGAACAGTGTTACGTAATTAGTCTACTGTACTTCAGTCGTAATTATGCGACTGAATCCATGGTCCAACCTGGTCAGGTACCCCTGTTAACAGGGTGACGGAGGTCAGATGGCACTCGCTTCACTGTAAGTACCTTATCTACCAAATCCTGGATCATGGTGAAGGCAGACCCCTGGCCCTTAAACGCGAGAGCACACCCGGGACATTAACGTCAAAGTGACCATGTTGTATAGGGAGACCAGGGACTTAGGTTACTTTGACAGGTTGCGGAAAAAAGATTATACTAAAGTTATTTTACTGGCACAAATAGACAAAAAAAATGTTTTTGTTGGTTTAAACAAGATGCGGAAGGAAAAACTATAGTGAGTAATAATACAAAATAAGTTCATAGGGATTAAAAAAAATTTCGATATCGATCGGTTCAATGTTATTTTAATATTTTTGTCGATAACCAGAAAAAGAAGGGTGTACTGCTTAATTTCGAAAGTCATGTGCTCGATGGCTGGTACCCCAAAGTCTATAGCACCGATGTACCTACACAATTTCGACAAGTAATTATATTATCAACGTAAAGGATACCGCGAATAAGGTCGAGGGGGCTCGCCGGCATTTTTGACTTAACTTGGTTCAGCAAGGCGCCTCTATCCACAGAATTAAATGCATTTTTTACGTCAACCTTCAGCAGAACTTCACCGCCCTTATGCTGAAGGAACGTCCCGAGGGCATGAATGGCGGCTTCGCAGCCTCCTTTCGAACCAAAACTTAGCTGGATAGGCTGGAAATATTCTTTAGACTGGGCACAGAGAATCTGCAACAGAGCTTAGCTGTCAGGCGAGGGTAGGTGGTGCCAACCTCAATAGTCCTATTTTTTTAAAACGATAAGTTTGGCATTATACAGGGTATCTACAACCGAAAAGTCTACCGCGCCTAACAGCATCATATTCGTAAGCCCTGTAATAGAGACCAAAAGAATATCACCAGCCTTACCAGCGCATAATAAGAAGTGATCATTAAGTAATATTATCAAAATTATTGATTAGTTGCATGACGAACATAAGTACATCCATCCATCCATATAATATAAGTAGATGTACATACATCCTATGATGTATGTATACGGGAACATAAATAGATAATGTTGATTATTTACTCAACGTTTTACTCAATAAAAATATATCGATATGTAAAAATGTACGATCATATCACTGTCCATCCGATACACTTCACGCCTTCTGAATTTGATGACAGCTTATATAACTTCCGGTTATGCTACATAAAACGCAGAACTAGCGCCACTATTGACAGGTCACCTCTGTGGCTGGTTCTAAGGAAATCTAGTTCTTATGCTAGTTCATTTTGGGCACATCCGTCGGCCATTTTATGTAACATCAAAAGGTATGTCCCGCGGCACACCGCAATGCTAGTGTTTTATCAATGCATCACTCGCACTAATGAACATAATGCTCTCTCCTCTTAAAAGGAGTTTTTTATTTCCTCATTGATTTCTCTTAGCTATGACGAAAAAAACTTCTTAGTCTGGGCGTAAAAGGAGTTTCTTCTTTCTTCATTTACTCTATGGCTTGTTCCAGTGTGGCATAAGTGTTGCAATTTTGCAAAAAATATATATTAAAAAAAAAATTGTGAAGAATTGGCTAGACTAAGATTTATTTTTTCAACTGATACGAGTTCCGTATTTTACATTCTTCCGTTTTTCATTCACTGTGTACCTGCTCGAATTTAGTGAACACCTTCTATGAACCGGTAGACCGTGTCTTGACCTTTCCTTGTCACTAGGCCGTCTAGAATAAGCCCGGTTGTGTTCCGCGTCTGTTACATAGAGAAAAAATTTTCTATACAGAAGCAGAGAGTACATTTAGAGTTTAAATATGAGACAAAATGTCACACATCTCTATAACACACACACTAATGCAAATGCAGGGACGGAACAAGGCAGCCCATCATGAGTTATATTTTGCTACGACTTTCTACTCGTAACGAACATAAACAAATCTGACTTGTTGTTCGCTCCAGATGACTATGCAATATTTTTAAGCTTGTCCTTATATATTTTAATATTGACATTATAATAAAAGGAAGGTGTCTAGTGAATCAAAGCCATGCCCTGATACCTACCACCGTCTTTTCGATCTCTCGATCCTACATACCGTTAATCGGCAGTGCTTGCTTTAGCAAAAAGGAGGGTTATGATTTTGACCGGTATTAATGTTTATTTGTTGCCTCATAACTTCTAAACTAAGTAGGTACCTACCTACTTACTTATAGTTAAAAGCGTCTTCATTATTCACAAGTTGGCCTATGTGACTTCACAAATTTAATATGATGCCCTCTAGAGGACCTAGTCATGAAAAAAATTATAATAATGAAAAGGATAGATACATTAATATATTAAACAAGCAGCATATTCTTTATTTTCAGTAAAAATTCATATTATGCTGGTGCAGCAGGACAGAAGGGACTTGCATCTAATTATTATCTTGTTCTTCAAAATGTTTACAACGCAGCACTTCCAATTTGCAACCCAGGCATAACCATGTCTGGTCTTTAGGAAACCTAGAAAAACAAATATTTATGTGAATAAACGTAAATACGCGATTAATCCGTTGTTTCATATAATGTCTGAACATTTAAAATGTCATCTAGGTACATTTTTGGTATGGAACCCTGATACATATAAAGTTGTGGACCGCTATTCACAAGATTTGAGTAATAAAATACTATACAATAAATACTAAGTCCGACCCTGTTAGCATCAAAATATTTTCGTACCTATTTAGACACCGAAATATTGCTCAATTTGCCAATAATTTTAAATCTATCTCTAATGGCATGTTGTTTTAAGGTAAAGCATTTCAATTAATGCAAATTCACGCTATTTCGATGCATATTTTTGTCACAATTTCTAAAATTTATTTCGGATCGCCTCTACCACGAATGTTTACTTACCGGTGAAAGGATAATCCAGGTGTATTTCCATACTTTGCGCTTTCACATAAATGTGCACTAAATTACACACAAAATTACAATCTTTTAAATGGTTTAATTTAAATTTTATTAGGAAATTATAAAATTTACACCGATGTTTCAAAAAAAACGTCAGGTCGATAGGCCCTCGAGCAATATGTCGAACGTTCAAAACATTGCGCACGTCATTTTCCGTGAACTTATTCCAAGGGATGAATAAACGGGATAGCAAGATTCATAATCATTGTAGAGCGAGCGAACAGGGAATATTTGTGATTTGTGTTTAGTCTGGTATGTCTGTGGTCTGTTATATATTATTAGTTTGGCATTACCAACCTAGATGTCGTGTCATAGGACGAGGGGCATCCGCACTTTCTTGCACGCAGTTGGTTGCGTTTTTTAGGTGTGTCTACGCCTTTATGTCAAACTTCAGACCAAAGACAATACAAAACAAATGTAAACAATGCCAGCCATGGCAAGTTGGCAACACCATTAAAAAAAATTAAAAATAAAATAAAACATGTCGGCGGGTTGTGTGAACCTCGTGAATTTCTTGTAATTTCCATTAGAAATAGCAATTACAGTTTTCTCTTATTCCTTTCAGTAGCCATAATCTTTAAAGTTCTCGGTAGTAAACTTAATACTTTAGCATAAATACTTGTAATATCAAAGATTATACCCCTCGAGTTTGTGTGCATTCCATGAGTGGTTTTAGTTGTTTGTGTTGGTGAGGGCTATGAACAAACCGAGAAATGTGGTAGAGATCGAAGTCCTGAAAATCAATTACTATACACAGTAAAAGAGAAGCGTTTGTCTGAAATAAGGTATAAATTGTTAACACAATTCTTTATTTATATCAATAATTTCTCTACGGGAAATAATCGGTAACTTTACTTTTTCTACTAGTAGATAGTACGGAACTAATCCGAGTTATCGTTCACGTTTCAGTTTCAGCAGTTGCATTGACTTCTTCCTTTGTATTGTCTCTATTTATCAGAAGACTTCCATTGTTAGGATCGAGTCGCTGGCGGCAAAAAAAATTGTAAAATTATCGGATAACGCCAGCCCACAAGATGGCCGACTGTTGTTCGTAAGGTACAAAATATCTCAAATGTAAATGTAGTGTCGTCAGTGATTTTGATTTATTTCTATGCAGAAAATGTTATTTACTTTATCTGCATTACTTTTTATTTGATAGTTTGCCATGTAATCTTGTGATATATTCAAAGTGTCAGGAGTCTTTGTTCTTGTAAATTTGTATGTGCTTGAAAAAAATCTGATTTCTTATTTATTTCGGCGATAACTCCCCATCCTGAAAGCACTCAGTGGACCCATCCTAAGTTTTTGTACTAGACTTGATGTCATTTTGGAGACTCATCTCTGGCTGCTTTATTGATCACCATAATGTCATTGCACTCTTGTTTGTTCATCCATACCTTTGCACTTGCCCATAAGTCTACATTGCATACCTGTTACCTATTCGGAGTTTAGTTGATCATAGTAAAAGTGAAGTTTCGATTATGTTGGCATGTAATTGTCACATTGTTTTCATCAATCATTTTGTGTTTTGTTATCATCATTTTGTAAATATTGTGAGCTTTTAATCATTTGCTTTTGTGTAGCGGAATGAGTAATTTGGTGCTTTTAGATAATGTCGGGTGCATCTGGTTCATCAGGAGGCACAGGACGCGGCAGAGGCGGAGCAGGTTCTAGTGCACTAGCAGATAGCAAACCAGATACAAAAGAGAATAAACCAAACCCAAAGATGTCTAAGGCACTTGGAACTTCTGCCAAGAGAATTCAAAAGGAACTTGCAGAAATTACGTTGGATCCACCACCAAACTGCAGTGCAGGACCCAAAGGAGACAACTTATATGAGTGGGTATCCACCATTTTAGGCCCACCAGGCTCTGTTTATGAGGGTGGAGTCTTCTTCCTGGATATTCACTTTTCACCAGAATATCCATTCAAGCCACCTAAGGTATGAAATCATGTTATGTTACATTGTTATGGTAATACAATACTACTGGTCTCACTAGCATTACATAGCTCTACATTTTCTAATTTTTGTGCATACACATCTATACATTTTTAATAATAAATATATTTTGTAGGTTACCTTTCGTACTAGGATATATCACTGCAACATCAACAGCCAAGGGGTGATCTGCTTAGATATTCTGAAGGACAACTGGTCACCAGCGCTGACAATATCCAAAGTGTTACTATCAATATGTTCCTTGTTGACTGACTGCAATCCAGGTAAGATAAGGATGTTCCCAATGAGTTCCATATTCCCTTTTTGCAAGAATGTAGTAGTAAAACGATGAGGTTGAATGATGATGATGAGAATGATAGGTTTTATTAAAAATTATTATGTTTTCAGCGGACCCATTGGTGGGAAGTATTGCAACTCAATACTTGCAGAATAGAGAAGAGCATGATCGTATTGCACGCCTCTGGACCAAACGTTATGCTACATGATTTCCCTGTCAATCTAACACTGCCAAGGAACAACCTAAAGTATCATACTCAGTACCGTTTCATTATAAATCCATCCTATTCACTTATTATAAGCTTACCATATTATCAAGGTATTCATTATGTATGTTTTACATTTGCACTATATTCATTACTGTCTATACTATAGTGTAGTTGAAAGAGTCATCTAAATATTAGGTTACTTGCTTAAATTCAAAAAGTATTTGTCTTATGTTTCACCCATTTTTCCACTACTAACTGATTATATTGTGTATGTTCTCATAGATATAAATAATAGATTTTATCCATTCTGATAACACTGTAAACAAAGGCTTTGCTCAATTTGTACAATGTTTCTAATACACTATCATTAATTATAATTTACAGTCATTTATATTTCAAAGAGTAAAGTAAGGAGACTTTGTGACCACTTAGAATTAAAATGGTTTGAAATTAAGATTTGATCATATTAGTACCAAGCCAATTGTTTTTAAAAAACAATCAGCAGGCACCACATCTGGCTTAGATGGTGATCACTTTCTGTTTGGTGGTCAGTCTTCTTAGTCCATACCATTTTTTTTTTTGCAACTCTGGTACGTCTACACGAGGGAAAGTTACCTTTGACCATAGCATCTTCAATTCATGTACTTAGATTTCGTGTAACATTAATGCAGAATTGCAGATGTGTTATCACTGTGAGGAATAAGCTGGCATGTAACATGTCTGTGCTGTGATAACTGCTACCTTATCTTTCCTATTACTTGGTGTCTGGAATAGATTAGAACCCAACCAGGTGGAGTCCTGGCCTTGACAGTCCCTTCACTGGTGAATGTTTGTTATTTAAAAATAAATTTCACTTGACCATGACATCAACATTGAGACCAGACATTGAAATATTTTGTTTACAGTTTTGTCAGATATAATGCTGACTAAAATGGATTTTTTTTATTTGAGCCAATTTGGTTTTATTTAAGCCAAATAACTTATTTTTTTCTTGGTTTACCTAATTTAACACTAAAATTAAACATTGCCTATTGAAATAATACAGAAAATAGTGCAAATGTGTACATATGTAGTTCATATGGCTTATTAATGTTTAGTTGCAATTATTGTGATGATTACATGCTTCAATAATGGTCAGAAGTGTATATTTTAGGAGAAATGTTTTAGTTGTGTATTTGATCAATCTTTCTTTATGTCAATATTTTTATATACTTGTGTTTATATGGTACTACTAAGAAGTAACATATATATATGCCATGCTATTGTAAAAAACAAGCTAGTGATTTATGTGACCTAGATACTATATTATGTTGATAAGCTGTCTTTATTACTTACTGTTGTGATTGGTTTTGATTTTTACTAAACAAAATAGGGTTGTTTGTTACCATGTGAACACAAGTTCATGAAAATGTCCTATTAATGTAGGTGTAACCAGTGAATTGAGTCAATTTGACCGCATTATGATGCAATGATCTCAACACTCAAGCTGTTACTATAGTTTCACTAACGTGTGATGAATATTTATCATGATTTTTTGATTAAATTGCATCATTTAGTGCAAATCGTTTTTGATTTAAGGGGTATATTTTTATATTTTGATAAATTAATAGTAATTATTTTCATTTCTGACCACAAATATACAAAAGATTAACACTGAAATATAAACGAAATATTATAAACCAATGTGCAACTAGATAAGAGATTTCTATTTCAAGACGCCTGTTTGCAAAATGCCTTGGTCTCAGTTCCAGAAGCTGAGATAGTTTTCTCATTTTGCCAATCTATGAAAATTACTACTGTTTATTATAACAATTTGTGACGTTGAGCGCGTCCTTGTAAGCGCTCACACAGACTGACGGTTACGCTTTACCATTTTTTTGGTACTAGTTTATGTTTTGGCAGTTAATTTACGTGGAATGTAAAGTAAGGCCGCCATTCAGTGCTCGTCCGAAGTGCGTGCGTATATTAGTGTAGTGTATGATCAATTTCAGTGTAGCGCTGGCGAGTATAGTCACTCATACATTGTGATTGACGCACTACGCCATCGACGACGCGACGTAGGTTGGACACTGAATAGGGCCTAAGTACGTTACAACTTGTCTATTTGGATAGTCAAATTTTTAGGCCTTGGAATGATTGTACAGATTTTACAAGTTTGTTTTGCATGTTTTATGTGCAATTTAGGCAAAGATCTTCAATAAGCTAGGTAATTAAACACTCGAATTTTGTGTTAGACGATTTTTTGCCAAGTGTATCCAGGCAGTACATGTTTTTTTATACATAGGAGCTGTCGTGAATGCGCTTGCGCATGGTCCAGCGATCGTAGCGCCGCCGGCGCTTGCGTGCTACGTGTAGGAGAGCTTTCTTTCTTGACTGACATATCAACGCTTGGTACTCTTCCGACTGCCCCCGCGCCGCACCCATGTGCCAAAGGGCAATTGGTCTCCTTCGCAGTCTGACACTACTCCATGTCTCTTAATTCCGACTTAGAATGTAAACTTGTTAGATATAAGGTTATTTTACAGTAATGTATAATGTATGTCTTAACCCTAGCTATTAATAAACTTGGTAATGTTATATTTTAGAGGAAGGGTGTGTATGTCGCGCGTTTGTGAACGTTTTGGTGATACGATTTATGAAAACTAATTGAATTTATTGAATTTGTGAATGTAACTGGTGAAACTGGTGCTGTGAGATTCAAATGCTTGCGACATACGAGAGATGACTATTGAGATGAAAGTAATTGGGACTGGTATTTCGTCAATGTGATTAAATTATTTTATACTGTGAGTCTATAATGTGTTGCTTGCAGTCAGCTGTTGGCGCAACTGATGTTCCTCTAGACTCGATGTGCATAGGCTCTGACCCCTGTAATCATCCTCTGTTATGATTTATCATGGTATAAAATAGGAAAAATAAATGTGTGTAACTAGGACACCCTTGATTGTTTTATTACTATTTCCTATAATTAAGAGAAACAAGTATTTCTATTCGAAATTTTATTCATTCGTAATACACATATCCAGATGAAATTCTAAGTGATATAATATACTTATTTAATTATAATTAGATGCAAAATTCTATCAAAGTACTTGGGAAAAGTTAATATTACATACAAATTTACTACAATAAAGTTGTAAAATTATTTGCATCTAATTAACGACATTTTATTCAATAAGTATAATAAATATTATGTGCACCATCTACTTGACTATACGTTGCGAAGAAACAGCGGAAGGCTGAAGACTACATATATGAAAAATAGATAAAAAGGGGAATTTGGCTTTCACCACTATGTGGAAAATCAGTCTTCTACGCTGAGCACACAAAAGTGATATAGTGGAATACATTCGATATACTTTTCTAAACGTGCTTTTCACACGCCTATATGTAGATTGAGTAGATAATAACGAAATAATATCAAGTATTTAGTATTAATATTCGAGATTTCTAAGTTTTTTTGACAATAATTGATTAGGTATATAGACGACTTCTAACATTATACAAATATTCGTCGAGAAGATATCCCATGAGGGGACTAATCAGAATCAGTACACAAAGCTACGTAGGTAATACAAAAATAGAAAAAAAAATACACATCCATAGCGGCTACCACAAAAATAAATATAACATTTCTCCTTATAATAATAGTAATCATAAAATAATAAACAATGTACTTAAACTTATCGTTTAGCACATCACTTAGAGGATTCATTAAAAAATTAAAATGTACTTATATCACAATGATTGGATTGGGGGATAAATAGTTACTCGAGGAGAAAATCGTAGTTGCGTAGACACTTGAAGGGGGTTGCATAGAGCCGCATCATGTCTCACACGGTCTCGTACTGGCTGCGGATGGAGCGGGCCAGGCAGCATGCGAAGATCACGCCCAGCAGCTGGAATCAACATTAGGGAAATTAAGGTTAGGAACAATGTGGTCTCTGCCTTTTACTATTATACTCCTCCGACCGGTTTCGGCCATGGCGACCCTTTCAACCACGAATCAGATCTGTGCTGATGCGCACGAAGATGGCTTGCATAGCCAATTTTCGCGGCAAACTCTTGTGCTCAATGTGGCACGTCAGTTTGCCGTTTATAAAATTGTAAATGATGGCTGCGGTTTATTTGGTCTCAGCCTACCCCTACGGGAAAAGGTGTGACGTTATAATAATAATAAGATGAAATAAGTCGAATATGAAAGCTCAAAAAAGTTACAATTGTCCCGATAGTTCTGTCCACCACTGGAATCATACCCAACCAATTACACCACTCCATTTTAACACTAGATCTACCACAGCCTTTATATAAAGAACTGCAGAAGGCTGTGATATTGAATACATGCAGAATAGTGCGGAAGTTCCTACAAACAACACTTAACTTACTTAGTATTTGATACTTGGCTTAGGCCCGTACCAAATATTATTTCCGGTTCTTTTTGAACCGAGATCTTTTGAGATAGATACGAATAATAATAATAAACCGTTTATTTCAGCGTTAAGTATTACAAAGTTTAAAACAATGTTACAAGTCCATATTTCGTTAGTAATATCTTAAAAACTAAGTGTTAGTACTTATTTTAGATCCTTTATGTATGTATGCAAGAATTGGACAGATGACTTTACAGTCACTTGATCGACCAGTGAGCCAAGTTATTTCTTGCTACAGTGCTTTAAGACACGAAACATAAACTAAATTGTTCTCTTGCTAAACATACAACTTCCGCCATTCGTTTAGGATAGAAGATATTGTAACAGCTCACAAAAAAAAAGTAAAATGCTCACGAACTAAACACTGATCTTCAAATCAAGAGTGAATAGGTATCTTCTAGGTACGCATGCTACATCTTCGACCTCATCGTTGCTTTCCATCAGGTGAGTTGAGGTCAAATGCAAGCATGATAATAATAATAATGGAAAAACACTAATCTAACCGACAGAAATACGTCGGAAATACCTCCGACCAACTGTACGACTCAAATATGTAGTAAAGTAATGAAGTTACTAAACCAATTTTAATGAAACAAAGCTAAAACCATCTCTATTAAACTGCTTTCCAAATAAAGAAAACCGCATCGAATTCGGTCATCCGTTCGGGAGCTACGATTCCACAGACTCACGTCCACACATACACAAGAGCTACAGATACACTCGTGAAACACCCCTCTATCTCGTCGGGGGTTCCCGTTAAAAATAAAAAGAACGCACCTGCACAATAGCAATGCCCAGCCCCACGCCGCCGAGGGTCAACGAAGCGTGCTTGAGCGCAAGGACGAAGTTCTTCAGGCATCCTTCCGTGTGGAAGTGAGGGTTTGTCTGGTCGCAGCCCTGGACGGCACCGGTGAGCTCCTTGGCACTGCAGCAGGATTCGGGGATGGGAATGTCGTTGGCTTTCCAGTCGTTCGGGCCGTAGATCCCGCAGCATTTGAACTGTGGACGGAAGTAGTTTTTTGTTATTCCACGCAGTTTTAAAAGAGCAAGGGTTTGGAGGCTCTACAGATTTTTGAAGGCGCCAAGCCAATGGGATTGCAAGATAAATAGATAAAATCTTTATTGCTTACTCAATAATAATTAAATAAAAAAGTACAGAGAACTAGTTGTGGGCAAAGGCGGCCTTATCGCTGCAAGCGATCTACACCAGGCAACCTTCTATTACAATATAGTCAAAAATACATACTAAATTTACATGAAAAAGGTGTACATTAGTCACAAACACAAGTTATACACTTAATTACTTATTACTTAGAAATAGAGATTTACATTTATATGGTGTAAATCAGTTGAGTACATAATTAATTCCCAATTATGCTGTCATTCAGTAATTTTCGATTCTCGCCCCGATGAACAGATATCCAATATTTATATATATCTGAGTTGAAGTCGTTGCACACCGCTCGGGAGGATACTGTTACTGGAACAGCGCAGCCTGTCCCAGAAGGAAGCGATTCGAGACCGGATAATGCCACAGAAATCGGCCACTCTCGCGTCGGCGAACATGCCTGAGGCACTGCAAAGCCTTGCAGACGCATAAGAATTCGGAATATATAATTATATTGAATTCTTATGGTACTGAAGGTCTTTCTTCGATATTGCACCCAGAGTTGGCAGGTGTAGAAACTTTGGCAAAACGCCTTAAATAAGGACAGTTTTAGCTCATCGCTACACCTCCCAAATCTGCGTGCTACCATGTTCCCTCTTATCGCTAACGCTCGCCTCTCTCGCTCCATATCCTCATCGTCTCGCATATCATCCGTGATAATGTGGCCTAAGTATTTAAATTGCCGTGCAACCCGAACTGGCAAACCATTCAGGTCCGGACCCTTCCCTGCCCTGAACACCATCAGTTCCGTTTTGTTGACGTTATATTTCAGTCATAAACCTTCAATATTGGGACTGAGCAACACCATGTCGTCAGCGTAGCTGATGCTATTGACACAAGTGGTACCAATGTGACATCCCTTTTTTGTGTCGCTCAGTTCCTCTATAAGGCCGTTTATGTACAGGTTGAAAAGGTCCGGTGACGTGAGCCCTCCTTGACGAACCCCGTATTCTAACTTATAGGAGTTAGATGTCATGTCGTCCCATTTAACATGATTTGTTTGACCTCCGTACCAGTACCGCAGCAGACCCACCAGTTCTTCCGGTGCTAGCGAGTCGCGCAGCTTGCTCTAGAGAATTTGGTAATTAACTAGATCAAACGCGCGACTCAGGTCCAGGAAACAGGCATACACGGATGTACTACGACTCAGGTAATAGTTCACTGTATGCTTTAAATACAGTTTAATTTAAAGAGTAAACCAACTTCTATTAAATAACGACTTCATTTTAGAAAAAGCGGAATTAATGACCTCTGATTTATCTGGATAGTTAGTCGTGCGAGTGGTACAAACATAGGCCGATAATGATGATTATAAATAAACAGTATCCAACTACCTACGTATCGCAAACCCAGAATGAATCAGAGTTGTTATTGCACAGTATTTGTTCACATTTATGCTAATATGGACTGTCGTAGAACGTAATATACATATTTGTTTCTGTTTCAAGTTAAACTTATAGGTAATTTATATTTTATTATCTACATGTGAATAATATATTATCAATGTCTACAATATTTCTCAGAAACGGAATACTCAGTTGCTAGACTTGTCATAATGGAAGCACAGAAGCACTTTGTTAAATTTTCGATGCTAACAGATTAGGTCCAAAGGCCTTTTCCCTGCAGCGAGAAAGTAATATTATATGTAGATTAGAAATTAGGACAAAATGATTAACTATTACGGATATAGCTCAAGTTAGATATTGCTCGCCAATTTCGGCAAATGTATTTCTAACACACAAATACTGTAATTCGCCTCGGGGAAGTGTGTACGTAAGTACGTCATGAACTATTTTGATACAGCTCCCACAATGGCAATTTACTTTCTTCGCGATTTACAGTTTTTTTTGTACCTACGCTTTAATAATGTTTGATAACAGTGTTTTGTTAGCAAAATTAGCCGAACGTCTCCGGTTCTAGTCATTTAGTTAATTCTGGAAAGCTTTGATTTCCTTCAGCTCACGATTCCTTTTAGGCCCAGAACGACAGAGCAAATTGGTTTAAGTTAGTTAGGTCCTATTATAATAATTAAAATAATAATATGCAATATATTTACAGTTATAGATTACTAATAAATTACATAACGAAAATTATTCCTTATGATATGTACTTGTAAGATTTAAAATAGGATAAGTCAATAGAAATGCTATGCGCACGTAACTTTGTCCGACACAGTTGATCCGAGAGTCAACTTTTGCCCATAGTACAGACACCTGAGAGTTACTGCGCAGTACTGCTGTCTCATAGTTTGACGTCTCACATGGCATTTTTATTTACTTATCTTATTTCTATGGCTAGGCTCCTCCACCGCCAAAGCCATGATTCCCCTTGGAACCATTAAAATCCCGGTGGTTTTAAAATCGGACGGTTCCCCGCGTACTCACATCAGTCTGCAGCACATCGTAGGTGTGCGTGACGTCCTTGTTGGTGCCGTACTCCTTGATGGTGTCGTTCAGGCGACGCACGATGGAGGTCTCCAGGTCGTCGCGCTTCACGTAGCCAGCGATGCCGACAGCCACCTCCGCTACGAAGATGATCAGCAACAGCGCCGAGAACTGGGGAAGGTGGGCGGCGTTTTAGAAGGCTAAGATTTGGGATCAAGAAGGCTGCAGGCTTGCGGCGGAGAACAGGGTGCACTGGCGGCCAATGGGGTAGGCCTATGTCCAGCAGTCGGCTAGTATATGGTGGTGATGATGAAGATACCTCCATACCTCGTAATATCCGTGGTAGTCCTCTGACTACGTTTAAAAAGAATTTAAAAGAGCATTATGTCTCTCTCTCTAATATACAGTTATAGTACGTATACATTTATTATATTAATTATTAATTATAATATTTGTGTAGTGATACTGCTAAGCTTGTGTGCACTTCCTATGCCTAAATGCTGACCTACGGTTTCTTTGACTCCAAGGTTTGCTGGTAGAAAACCAACTGTTGAGTTAAGCTCGCCTTTGTACTTAAGTTACCTTCATTTAATTGTATTTATTATTTTTGTGTACAATAAAGAATAAGAAGATTTGGGGATTAGTGAAATTGACACAATGGTTCAAAGCCATTTGGGTTGGGTATGGTTACGAAGTGGAAGGCAAGCGGTCACGAGGTCGATCGCCTACGCGTTGGACAGACTTAAAGGCTGCAACACAAAGTACTATAGTTCCATGTTCCCGTACCGCTGAAGACCGCAACAAGAGGAGGCTTATCGCGAAGGCTGCATTATCCAGAAAAGACGCATCGTCATGAAAGTACGACCACTCTGCCAAGCGTGAACGACTGAGGAGGGATGGTTACGAATTCTACTTCGTGGATACAGATCAAACCGATATGAGGAAATAACACTTATTTGTATGAAAATATTAGGTATTTACGGTACCCCGCACTTTTATCCGCGTGTAGTTCGAAACGCGGGATCCTGTAATTTTTTTATGAAAGGGTGGTAAACGAGCTTGCGGGTGGCCTGATGGAAAGTGATCACCGCCGCCTATAGACACCCGCGACAACCAGGGAGTTGCTAGTCGGGACAAATGTTGATTCCATAATGATTCAGTAATTTCGGAGATAACATCCAAACTTTCACAATTCAACCTGTTTCTAACAATAATTAAGCCGAGGCCGTTCACAAGCCTTTTGTTTATTTACACAGACAGGCCAAACTGGAACGCGATGGTCATAGAATAATGGTCATTGTTGTATGTCGCATTTTAGAACGCGGAGCGATGCGTAAGCGCGAAATAGAGATAATTTTGATAGATTTTTGCTTGTTTTATGATACTTTTAGTTTAGTTGTAGATCTACATATTTGCATAAAAGGAATTGTAGTCGTGACGGTAAATCCTGAGATCTAATTAAAACATTCGTGATTTGTTTTTGCAAACAAAAACATTATTTAAAAAATGTATTCGTAAAGTATCACACTTTTAATTTAGTTCACTATCCTGCTGTATTTGATTGGAATTATGGCCTGCCACGCCAATCTGGACATTTAAAAATGAAATAGACGCCATTTTCCTGAACCGATAGACCAATTTATTTTATTTTACAAGCTTTTATTTAGTTTCACATGTCCCCTTGTCTATTCGTAATAAAATCTTGCAAGTTAAATTTGACCTATTTCCCGGTTTGCGATTGACTTTGGGCTCGTTTGATAGTCTTGACAAATACTCTGACTAATCATAGAGAACGCGCGATAAAAGCTTGCTATGTGAAAATATTTTTCATTTAAACTTAATATTAATAAAACTAGTTTGACGTAAGTAGCTGACCTAAGAGCGTGAGCTGGTATCGAAATCTGATTCAAAATGCTAATAAACCAGATACATACTAACTTCTACACAAAACCGGTATGTACCATTACCCAATAGATTTTGATAACGTCTTTACAGCCTCTTAATTCCCAATTATTTTGGAACTTAGTAGTAGTCGGGTACTGCTTATTCTAGAGCTTATGTACTACCCGGTGTACCTCCCGGGTCAATCAGCTGCACGAGGCTTAATTCAGAATAAACAAAAACTGAGCCAAACCTAGTCGATGTGCATTGATTTACCCCCGAAGTACCTATACTAAAATGTGAAAGTTTGTATTTACCTATTTGTATAATCTTGAAAAGTAGGTAATGTGACTAACACTGGCCTTGCGGCCTTGTAACTTAATCCTTGTGGCGAACCGGATTACAATGAATAAAGCATTGTTGCCTAGCGGCAGGAATGGATAAGACCAAGGTTTTATAGTGCCGTCGTAACACCAGTCCACCATTCCGGTGTCTATCAATACCTTTGTATGGTCGTATAAGTGCATTACCGCCTTCAACTTCACTGTGCAGCTGTTGAAGGTTTTATAGCATGCATGTTTTTAAGAGAGGTAGGGCATAGCGAGGTATCCTGTTCGAATTGGAGCCGCCCGACTGGGGAAGTACCTCCACCTTACGGAATACCGCAGCTAAACAATGCTCTTTTAAATAGTATTGTGTTTCTGCCGGTGAGTAAGGTCTCCAGTGGTCCATGGGGTGGGGCCGTGGCATTGGCAGTGAAGGGGAATTTGCTTTTTTGCTGCCAGAGCAACGTGTTATAGAAAGTGGGCAACGCATAGGCGATACTTTTGGTGTTGCTAATGTCTACAGGCAGTGGTGACCACTTTCCATCAGTTGGCCCGCTTGCCCGTTTGCCTACCGTATGACATAAAAAAAAAAATTGCATACTGTTCGAAAAATGATTTGACTTTAAAAAAGTTAAAATTTTGAGGCTGTTTTATCAAAAATTATTTTATCTACCCTCATAGCGTAATGTTCCAATTACACATTCGAAAACAGTCATTTAAAGATAAACTTTTCTCATGCGTCTATAAATTTTTTTAAAATTACTTTATGATACAGCATTTCCCATTCTATTTTCATTAAAGCTGCAACATAAAGTAACTTTTTAATAATTATGCAACACTTTAATTTTTTTGTTTTTTGTCACGCGCCGTGCGCGGGGTAATTAGATAAATATGTCATCATTAAATTCAAAATTCAAACTTTCCTGTTTATGTTCTTGATTGTGTATGTATGGAATTATTTTCCTGCTAAATCTGAATATTTTTTCTAATTATTGTAATTTGTGTTTGTGAATTGTTTTTCCTATTTGAAGCAAATAAATATATAAATGTAAAAGTAGTGAAGTGAATATTCCGCCGCTTGTTATCCTCCACAAGTAGGTACAACATAAGTGACTCGCAGCTTACTTCCAGCAAAGTTGAGAAAATTATAGGTACGAAATTTTAGATAAAATAGTGTATGCACTGTATGCATGCAGTGTATGTACTACATATAATTAGGTAAACACAGGTGTCAAACTATTATCATTCTCGGCTACGCCTCGTATAATAAGCAGACACTTATGTTTTAATACCCCATTTTATATGCGAGTTAAATAAACTACTATTAATTTATAAAACAAAGATATTAATTTAAAAAAAACTGCAGTTTAAGAATTAGTTATTGGTACCTAAGGGACAGCTAATAGGCCTTCTTTTAGCCAATTCCATTTGTTTAACAATGCACCTAGTATCCCGTATATGGCAGTAGCTACAAAAGATGTTTTTCTGAAAGTGATCATGCACTTATGAGCACGACTTCATTTATTTGACCTTACACATCGACCTAACCGAATTATGTTCTCTCGAACGTTACTGTTCTACATTGTTCCATGCTGAGGTACTAAATGTGCGAACAGGCTCACTGCCGCCTCCTAATGGACCACTCATGTCTGCCCTACATTATCTCCACTCCGATACAGTACACTACACCAACTGATACCTATATCACAGCTATAGATTAGGCAAAGTGTTTGAGGTGAATCACCGACAGACCTGATTCATTTAGAACTACAAAGATACGTTTGGAAAGATACAAATGCTTTGTTTTTAACTAGTACAGAAACAGGGGCACGACGCAGATATTTTTAAACCCAACGAGATAGAGAGAGGTTATATTGAGAGCTGCTGTTGTCAGATTAAAAATATTTCGTCAGATCGCAAAGTGGACGTCTTTTTAACAAAGCCGAATAAAATCGTCATTTTAAGATGAAAGTCGAAACATTTGAACCTAGAACACCTTTGCATTTAGGTAACGGTGTCATTAAATAAATTCAGTAATTAATTTAAATCTTTACATAGTATAATACAAACTCGCTTTCCGCCATCTGTCCCTGTGTATGTATCTATGTACGCTTACATCTTTTAAACTGCGCAACGAATTTTAATGCGGTTTCCAACAATAGATAAGAGTGATTCAAGAGGAAGGTTTATAAGAAACAAAAAAGGGTAGGTAGGCGTAAAGTAGGTGTACGCGAACGAAGTCCACTAGTGACGTATGAAATAATCATCTTGGCGTTAATGTCCCGGTTGTGCTCTCGAGATCGAGGGACCGGGATCTGCCTTGACCATGATCCAGGGTTTGGCAGGTCAGGTAATTACAGTGGAGCGACTGCCATCTGACCTCCATGACCCTGCTACCAGGAGAACCTGACCAGATTGGATCATGGTTACACATCCAGTCGCCTGAATGTGCAGATTTCATCACGATGTTTTCCCTCACCGTAAGAGCATTGGTTAGTATTCAACTAATGTACATAACTCTGAAAAGACGTATGAAATGAAGGAACAAAAGGAAGGTGTGCTAATAGCACCAATTATTCGTGGTTGGCACGGAAATTCATGCTCCGAGTTGATACGAATATGAGCGGCTGTTTTTACTAAATTATAACGTGTGCTTTGATTAAACGATCAAACACCCTGACCACGGATCACGGAAGTGCCCTGACATTGGTTACGATAAGCGTATTAATATGTATAAACATAACCAGCACGGCTATCACAAGTGTGTCCCGCGAGAGTGCGTTTGTTTTCTTCACTCAATACTAGGATGAAAGAGATGGCGGTATCTATGTCGAGGCTTTCTTGTGGGCGAGAGCGCAATTGTACTGGTCATGCTGAGTCGGTATTATGTAGCATCTAAATTGATCATCATCATCATCACAGCCCTTTATAGTCCACTGCAAGACTTAGTTCGTCTCCCACGAAAGGGGAGGTAATTGCCATAATCTCCACGCTTAGCAGGCGGGTTGAAGATCGCAGTGTTATGAATATAACATTGGAAAACGCCGCTGCCCATTTTCCAGCCTAGGGAGTCTCTTGATCTTTTGCCTCGAAAACATTAGTCGCCTTATACGACACCCGCGAGTGTAAGGGGTTGGTACTATTCTTCTCTGCCGGACACCACACGGTCTATTTCGATCAATCTGTCGAACAACAAAATAGCTAGGTCGGTTTAATACGGATTACTGTGATTTACAACAGTGTACAGACATCAGACGGATCATAACGAAAGGATCCCCGATACACTGCCTGCCACATTTGGAACAATACATGATCGATCACTGACATCCCTTCGACCTATTGTTAGAGGAGATTACGACTCTGCAGGAGTAGTGTAGGACGCCTTCCGGCCAGGTGAAGGCTGTAGGTGGATGCTGGATGGCCGAGGGACCAGAGTACGTTAGCGCCCTGCATGGGAGGTTCTAATACAGCAACTCTGTTGATAACAATTATCTGATTTCATTGATTGAAATTGTGATCTTTACGATTACACACGATCGATTTAATAGTTTCAGTTTCATCATCATCATCATCACAGCCCGTAACAGTCCACTGCAGGACTTAGGGCCTCTCCCACGAAAGGGGAGGTTATTGCCATAATCTCCACGCTTGGCAGGCGGGTTGGAGATCGCAGCGTTTAAATATAATAATGGAAAATGCTGCTGCCCATTTTCCAGACTACGGAGACTATTGATCTTTTGCCTCGAAAACATTAGTCGCCTTGTATGACACCCATGAATGTAAGGGGTTGGTGCTATTCTGCCGGACACCACATGGCCAGGTTAGGTTAGGTTTCAGTTTATTGTAATGGAATTTTGTTAGCAACTGAACCCATGAAATCGATGATACGTAATTGCAAAAGTAACAAGTTTAATAATTGAAATCAAAAAATTATTCGCAATATTATTAGCCTTCTGGTCTATGTCCTATTAAGGGAGGTCTATGTCTAGCAGTGGACTAATATAGCCATATAGATGATGATTATTAGTCATGATTGATGATTGATGATTATTACCGCTGGACGTCAGTCCTCTACAAGACAAAGCAGGTATTTAAATTTCCATTGAAATTCATAACAAAAACCTCGCTGCTCATTGTCTGGTTCTAGACGTCCTTTCTCTAAAACGCTTACATTATGACGCAATTGTTTGTTCAGCCAAATCTGAAACCAATCTATTTTGAACTCAGGGCAAATAAAAATAGTATTTTTAACTCCTGATACGGTGTTATTAGTTTGAAGTGTATTATGTGTATCGCTGTATCTGTCAGAGTATATGTATGTCTGTCTGAGGAATAGTAGTTGCCGAACAGACGTATAAAACGTTACATGTTTAAAGTCCCGTGGTTATCAGCGGAACTACAAAATTAGCTAAGTATCTATATCTGGGCTAGAAACAACAACGCCACAATTAATACTAATGTTTATTGTCTGTTTCAACATTTAGTTCGATTCAGTTTTTTTATTTGAAAGTCAGTATAATCGAGTTGGCTCTTAGCTTTATTTCATTCCACAGATGAGGAAGGAAGACACATACGAAGGCTTCATCGGGGGTTTCCCGGGTTGAGTAAATATAGTTTCACCCGCAATGACAACACAGAACGGAACCGTTCTGCTAGCTGTTTAAACACGACGGATTCCATAATTTCGGAACACAATGGAGCATACTGACACAGGTGACACGATCACTGCGATAATATCATTGTCTAATGACCAGACAAGGTGAATGCGTAATAACCTCCTGTGTTATAGATAATGTCTGTATGAAGTCATCATCATAGTCCTAGCGTTTATCCCGGCCCCTGCCAGGGTCCGCTTTCCTACTCATTCTCCTCCACTTCGCCTGGTCTTCGGCATCCTCGCGTCGTAGGCCGTAATGTGTGTGTAGTATATATTATAAATCGATATGTGTGTATTTATACTTATGTGTGTAAGTATAATAAATATAGGAACCTATATGTATGCCTATTTAGATAGGTAATATTGTGCACGTCCTATCGGCGTCTCATGACCACATCACACTTCCGAAGGCCTGAAGGAGATTTCTTTTAGAAATAAGTAACGCCTGTTGTGCTATTTATTGTTGTCTGTTAATTGCTATACATATATTGCCTGTGCACAAAAAATTTAAAAAAAAAAATTGCGTAAAAAAACTCGTTTATATGTATCTGCACACAAGTGGACGTAACCTGCACGCAACCGGTGTGAGTGTGATAAAAGAAGTTTAACGCTTTTTAGCGTTTGTTTAGCGCTGATTCATTTGTAGTTACCCTGTAACATCACGTCCTGCTATTGTTGTGGTTTTTCCGAAATTAGCTATAATGGAGTAGGTACCGGCAAACGTCAGTACCCACGTACACGGTACGTGCTCATCATCATCATATACATCTACTATGATTTATTTATTTATAGATAACAAAGTGTAGAGTTTGTGCGGAAAGAATAGCGGCGTGGCGGTTATGGGAACTAGCATTCTGATTTGTATTTACTGGTCATTTAGTGCTCTCAAAAAGATTTACTTTCCACTCAGACTGTCATCATATCATCACGATTTCCTGTTTCATTGATAGAGCAGCCGAAAAACTAGTACGGTCCAAAGAGTTTGGTATACCAGGGAAAGGTTATGGTAGTGTCCATCTTTCTTATAAATGCGAAGAGGGATGGATGTATTTTACTCTTTCACGCAAAAACTACTAAACGGATTTTGTATTTTTTTTAATCAAACTAGCCAGGCATACCACTGCATAGGCAGGTATAGACAGCCATCTCACCTGGTGGTAAGTGAGGATGCGGCTGAAGATGGAACATTCCTGTGTAGGAACAGCCTATTCACTCTATCCTCGAAAACTTCCAGATTCTTGGTGAACTTTTTAGTGTTGATGCTTAGGTATATCCCACCATGTAGGATAAGGACAGGAAGAAATTCGATGGAGTCCCTGCGGGACCATACTGTTACGGATTACGAAATTTTATGCGGACGAAGGCATGGCCAAAAGCAAGCATCCACCTAAACAATAATCCATACATACCGTCCTTTCATTATTAGAAACGAACCTGAACTGACCGAACCGAACCTTGGCAGTCCGGCATGGTTAAACTGGATTTACCCACATGCACAGGGTTTGTCTATCCTCCTACTATATGTGTGTAAAATGCGAAAAATGTGAGGATTAATGTTTGTTTTCACGCAAAAACCATCTGTAAAAAATTCCAGTGTTTAGCTTATACCGATACCAGAATAATAAACACGCTATAATTTATATCGGAATTCAAAGAAACAATCAACGCAGGCGGAAGCTAGTCTATCTATATCATCATATTATAAAGAGAAACTAAAATTCAAAAACTATTAAACCGATTTTAATAATTATTTCACCTCTGGAAAGCCACATTATCAGCGAGTAACATAGGCTATAGAAATCCAGTGTGGTTCCCACGGGAACGCGTTCAGGTCGTAGTAACCGAATTTTACGCCGTCGCGGGCAAAAAAAGCTGTAAGTACGAAATAATGCAACATTCGCTACGTACATAATAGGTACAACGTTATCGTAAAACTTCAATTATCAGTGCCATACCATGTATATGAGTTACCTAAAACGCAATGTGCTAACATTTTCGCGGCGCAGGTACTGTGTACTGTGTACCGCCTAAACTGTACCGACTTCGTCAGTGTGTTTACATGCTGAAGAATTTTCCCACTGTTTCAAGATTCACGTGTGTTTTTGATTATTTAAATAAGCGTATTTTTTCTTCTATGACGTGAGTGTGTATCTGTGTTTCCGACATCTGTTCAATAGGTTATTTACTTAAGTTGCTGAGAGGAAGAGGCCGAGTAAAGAGCCTACTATGGTCATGCTTGCAACAATACAGGGCAATAAGTAATAGGTATAGATAGTTCAACTCAGTTGTGCGCGCGGCGCTATGTGTGCGTGCGCTTGTAAATACAGCTTTCATTTATGTGGCAGTGACGCGACCACTTGGCGTGCCAATGGCGTGGCGTCATTGTGACGTGTCTGGGTTACCCACACATAGGGCGGCGCGCACAACTGAGTTGAAATATCTTTATTTCTCTGGCATTCTAGTGTTGCACCAGAGAGGTATGATGTGGAATGTAATCAGAGCAGTGGCTTCCGAGTTCTCAGTTAGAAATGGCGAAGCGTCGAGTTTTCGCGCAGTATCCAAATGTTGAAATTCAACATCATATTAATTCATTAGAGTGAATTACTGGCCTCATTGGAAAGCAGTATATAGAAAACTATGATTAAAAACCTAGCAAACTAGGTATCTAGCAAAAGATGCAGAGTCGATATCCAGTTACAAGTAAATGCATTTACTCATAACAACTCACGAACGTCATGATACAATTAAACAGCTAACCGACCAACAAGAGAATGTAAATATCCTACACGACAAGCCATGTCTTAATAAACCTAAGTAGGAAAGGAAGCGTCCATTTAGCGCGATGAGCCACGAGGCACGCGCGCAGGTCGCAAGTCACCGGCCCGGTCACCACTCACCGCCAAGTGGACGCGGTTATGCACAAGATCCATACAAGATAGCTTGTAATTGACTTTTAATATGGCTGTAGGAACTAGTTTTCCTTCAGCGAGATACCAGATACCTTTCCAGATACTTTGGCGAGCTAGCAGACTGACAGCCCACGAGATGGAAAGGACATTTATGAGTTTCAAGTTAAAATTATAACGATGTATGTTAGGTCTAAGTTAATGATATGTAAGGAATTGAATGAAGCGTTGTTTTGTTACTTCGATCAAGCGTGGCAAATGCTTGTGTGAAATATTGAATCTTTGTTGCAATCTTAATAGCAGGACGTCTACTGCTAAACACAGGCCCACACAGGCCTCCCCCTCGAATTTCACATGCCTTTTACATCGTAATTATATCTGTAGGTTAACATATTCTACCACGTACATACGGTCGCGTCGGCGCGCGAGACCACAACCGGGACTGATGGAGAATACCGTCGCCTGTGATTTGTTTTTGCATGACGCGCTAAGCCAGATTCGCGTTTATGAGTGCTGCCATAAAGACAATAGACCCGAAGTCTGTATTACGTGAAATACTTTTTGGTTTGATGGTTACGTCAAAATTACGCCTCGTTAATTAAGCGTCGGATTAAAACGCATTCGTAAATTATACTTTCTATAGATTGCTATGATTTTTATAGACTGATCGAGATTGTTTTCGTGACGTACTAATTATGAATTGCGGCAGCGGGACGAGTTGACCCCTTAAAAATGGGCCGTGGCCGACCGATGAAATTCGAGAGGGTTGAGTGGACACCCGAGTGGTAGCTGGTAGATATTGGCGGGTAGCAATTAGGTACCGATTTTTATCGGGCTGCTTTCTCATTTTTTAGACCACTATGGTGGCAAACAAGTTTACGGCTTGATGGTAAGCGTTTACCGACAGCCTATGAAGGTACGTTTGCAAGAGATACCCCCGGAGGTATAACTCCAGTGTTGCTGACTGTTCCTGACGCGATCGTGATTTTGTATTGATGTTTTCAATTTGTACTCGTACCCATTCTCGACACGAAATTCTCCGGATTTCTTTTTTTTTCTTTATTTGGTTCCTTATGGCGTAATACGGTCCGTTTAGCCGCCATTGTGATTACAAGCCAGTTGACAAAGGAACTCAGGTCTTATACGGCTTTAACACTGAATCGGTTACGACATTAAATCTAGGCAAGTCAACGGTCAAGAATGTGGTTCCTTAGCTTCAGGTTTAGTTTTAAGCCCCAGATAAAAAATGAGGGGTGTTATGAGTTTGACTTGTGCATGTATGTGTGTGATGGACCGATTTAGATGCGGGTTTGTTTATTTGAAAACCATCTTATTGGTTCTTAGTTTTATTTCATTAAAATCGTTTCAGTACGTCGGGAAATATTTGGATATTTATCGATTTATAGAATACCGTCAACTAAAACTATATATGCGAAAATAAAAGTAAATTTATATGTCAATATATCAAAATAATAACGTTTTGGCATGTTTATGGCTGTCAAACGAATCAAAAGACACTTTCAAATCATTTCGGATTTGTATAACAAAAACAGAACATGAGTAATGTAACCTTTTAAGCTGGAAGATAATGTGACACCAATGTGTTAAAAAAAAAGCAACTGACATACCAGTCAATGGAAACCTTATAAACATCGCGGCCATGTTGTAGATAATCATTTGTAGGGGAGTCTAAACCAAATTTTTAGTATGAAGTTAAAGGCCAAGTAGGCACATTTGTTTAGTACTTTTAGTTAGTACTACTTTTTGCAATGACGTGACTTTGTTTGTGTAAACTATGGAATATTCCATATTATTCCTTCCTATCTATGTGCATAATTTTACTTGCATAATAATTTACACAAATCATTCAATGCTATATTTTTTGTTGAACTAAATAACAAATTTTTACATTGAAAGCATAATAATAGAATTTAAAGGCACATAAAATAATTAGTACTGATAAGAATGCGAATGTTGTGTGAAATGGTCTCTGTTCTCAATTTATAGCGATATGTACTTCTTTATTTGCTAATGTTTGGCAGATATACCTACGTATTTATGGTATACATTGGTATGTTATCTATCATGTGAAGTAAACAAGTTTAACAAACTCGAGGTCCTCAAATGAGTCAATATCTGCAGTTACTGCACAACGTTATCTCAAAAGAAAGCTATCAAAGGTCTCAATATTGTTTACACAGAAAAAGTAAACAATAAGTAACCTTTATGTCTTGAAGTTCAAGAACTCTACTTTTCTTTGTATGATTGAATGATGTTAGTAATCTTAAAAAGTATATTAACTCACAGTGACAATCATGCAGTGGTTCTCCTTGGCAGCACCACAGCATCCGAAGAAGGCAACAATAAAGACGATGATCCCAATGAGAATCAGAACCACAGGGGCTGATTTGTAGAAGTTCTCATCGGTAAGGTTGAAGTAGGGATGTAGGTCGATTTCAGTCTTCACTCCCACTATCAAGATGATCAGTCCCGTGATCTAAAGGAATGAGGATAATTCATTTGTATAATATTTCAGCCATTGTTAGTTATTTTTCATAAATAGGTACCTACCTATTAGGAACCAATCGGGATACACTTTTTGCTTCAGAATTTAGACAACGGAATTTAGTCAAATGTAATAAGCACATTAGTTTGCAAAACGTGACTTGGTAGGTAATAAACTCTTGAATACCTTCAAGATAATTCCGGTAATAAATTCTTGTGCAATTCTTGTCAGACTAAACTGAGTCATACTTGACAGTAAAATCAGAATTTCTTAATTCTTCAGAATTCATATTTAAAAAAAAATTATTTACCTACTATTGTGGGTACTTCGGAATTTGTCAGCGATTTTTAAAAATCGGGTATGATTATAAAACATCCTCCCGTGGCTCCCGATGGTCAGAGGTAGGAGGATAGTGATACGAAAGGAAGGGAGGAATTAAAAAACTTTTAGGTACCCTATGAAGTTATTACGCCTGAGCATAACAATATTTTTTATAAATTTGAGGTAATGCACGGGAAATTGCATACTTAGATATCTGTGGAAAATTTCCAGACATCTACTCAAGTGACAAACATAACTGCAGCTAAGCACTACAGAAAGGCAAAATGAGTCAGTTCTTGGAAGACTTACCGCAAACAAAAGATTGAAGATGAACAGCAAATATTTCACACACGACATCCCGGCACCGATAGCCATTTTCAATGTTTTCTAATTACTTTTTTCTGAAATATATTACAAATTGATTACTTTTGCGTTGCAAAGCAACGGTGAATGCACACAACGGTCAATAGTGCGAAGGTAAACACGAATGGAGAAACATCGATTTGCGCTGTCAATTTTACAGTGTATCAATCCACTTGTTCAAAAGGAGTATGACGCTTACGGTTAACACTCAGGGAATGTTACAGCAATGAAATACAAAAACAAAAGCTTCCCGCTTAATTTTATCGTTTTGATTAAAATATGATAACAAACAACACACACGCACCTATCGACGCGAACAAACGGCGAATGTGTGTGTTGCAAGGGGGAAAATATGTATTCTACTATATCGCTTTAGGCCAATGTTGCAAGATGAAGAAAAAAATTTGGAAATTGTTAGATTTTTTAAATAAGTATTTTTTTTATATTGCGATATTCAGTAGCAGTATGGTTCTTGTATTGCAGATGTATACAATACGCACAGTTTTATGCATCTTAGCTTTCATCCGAGTTTTATATCGATAGCACCGTCCAACTAAAGAATATCATATGAGTACTTGTAGATTAGATGGTACAGTCAAGATAAGGGAGATGATTGATAAATCATCGGCCCAGGTTACCCGTAGCGGATAATCCTCTGGTTTTATCTCACCAGTTTACAGTGTATCGACTTCGTTTTAGTAAGCATCACCTCAGTGTAACGTTTAAAGTTTATGTACTAAGTTAAAATGGGTGTAAAGATTCCTATCCCTGGATTTTTGAAATCTGTGAAATACGTTTTAGGTGCTGTTAATATTGTATTTCTGGTATGTAGCTACTCTGAATGTTAAATGACGTAATTAGTACAACAAAGTCGCTAATCGCAAGTCTAGAGTTTCTGAAGTAAGAAGAGTAGATACTATACTACCTCCTTAAAACCTTATCACAATCCGATACGGTTTTCCGCAATGGATAGAGTATTTCACGAGGATGGTTAAGATTAGTTTGTGCCAAGATGGGGCGGTTACTTATTGTATTAGAGTGTGTGCAAGATAACTTTTCCAGCGGCCGAAAATAGAACTAACAATGATAGACAGCTAACAAGAACAACTCCCAACAGAAACAATGACAGTTGCCATACCTAAGTGCAGACAGTATTTTGCGCGCTCTATACTTGCTTTGGGAACGTGGTGGAGTGAACAAAGGTACTGAGAATGGAATTAGTTGGTTTGGTCAACAGTTTGGAAAAAATATATGTGGCAGGAGTGAATGGAAGTGTTGGCAGGGGAATCCGAGACGCCGCCGTAGGTACCGACATGATAAAAGTGACAATATTTTCTATTAACTTACTTAAATCAACCTGTGGGACACAGGCGCGAGATTTATGTATGTATGTGTATGTATTAGGGTTTTCTACTCAGGTACCCAAGGTCGGGTATACCCGGTTATTTAAGGGATTTTATACCCGGGTACAATCTGAGCGCCATACCCGGGTACACGGGTATTTCAAAAAAATTCGTTGATGCGGGTAATGTAACGCCTTAAAGAGTTTAAATAGCGCATATCTTCTCCGATAATTCATAAGGCAACTAAAAAAAAACATACCTATTATAAGTCAGGATAAGTTCACGTGTAGTTTATTTTTTGATAACTGTTTTCTTTTTATATAACCTTTGGTTTTTAAATTGAAACAGTCCATAGGCGGCAGTGACCACTTTCCATCTGGTGGCCCGCTTACCCGGTTGTTAGCCTTGTAACATAGAAAATAAAAAAGTTTTAATATCGGTAAAACTAACTTTATTAGGAAGATAATGAAATGCCATTTATGTTTGAATATTATTTCGGCCATGTGGCCGCCGCGACTGGCGCGTATATGGCCCAATGTGGACGTCAAATTTTCACACAGTTCGCAGAATACTTTAGTATTTTACTCATAACTCACCGAAAGTAAGTTTTCTTTTTATAGAAAATAGTCAGGTATTTGACTGCAATCTCACCTGATGTTAAGTGCAGATGCAGTCTACGATGACGCATACCAGTCTATTAAATATCTATTCACTCTTGTCTTAAAGATACACAAGTTGTACTGCTCAGGAAAAACATGTGTGGGCAGCAAGTTCCAGTCTTTTGCCGTTCGCAACATAAAAGAGTTAGAAAGTGCGTATTGGTGGAATATCGACAACGTAGGGGTGGTACGCTGACCTATTGCTGAGTAGGCGTATTGCTGATCTTGTTTATTTAATTAAAATTGCTAATGGTACAGTTGATAGCTCAGAGATCCTTAGTAAGATAGCATTACGTGTTCCCGGTGTGAATATAAGGAAACCATTAATATTGTTCGTTCCGCGATGCAGGAGTAATTATAGGCAAAATTCATATTTCATACGAGCTAGTAAATTATTGAATGATTTAGCTTATAATCATGACATAGACTTATTTAACAGTAAAGTTACTACTATAAGGAAAATGTTTTTTTTTTTTTTTAATTTATCTTTTGGTTGTTTAATATTTATTTTTTGGTTGTTGTTTGGAGAATTGGTATTTAATTAGCTATTTAAGTGTATATTAGTGAGAACTTGTAATTGTCCTTCTTTTTTTTTATACTGATTAATATGTTGTTAATTTTTAGACGTAAGTTTTCCAAAATAAAATATACCTGGAGCCTCGAAGATGGAATGGGGCTTGTGGAACTAACTCTTGTTATTCCGTTGCACATTCCCCAAAGTGTAGTCTGTAGAAAACCGCCAGTGATGCAACTTTACGACGTTGATCCAGATCCTGTAGATTTTCCTGCACCAACGGGGGATCGTCTATCAGTTTCTTGGCGCGTCTCTCAACCGAGTTCAGAGCAGCCAGATAGACCTTGGCAGATCCGTTAACAATATTCCATGCAAGGTCAATTTGGGCTTTATATAGTGGAAACCTCTGCTCTGATGAGAAATACCGCCTTGCCCTAGAGAGGATGCTTAATTTTTGGCAGCAGTTTTAGCTATGGACTCGATATACCCACAAAAGTTCAGCTTGGATGACACTTTCATGCCCAGCAGGCGGAGGCTATCACATATATGTATGTAGGGGCACTCTCTGGAAAGTTGCGAGTCCGACGAAATATACTTCGCTGAACAAACATGCCTGTTATTTAGATGCGTTGAACTGCACAAGATTGGCAACTCCCCAATCAGAATCATTCTGGAGAGCTTTTGCCCAATTGGTTGAATGGTTTTGACTTTTAGAAGAATAAACACGCAACGGCCACATGACCGAAATCTTATTCATTAGCTTTCCAATGAGGCTATTTTCTAAGGCTTTTTTCTATTTTCTTAAAAAATGTGTAAATACTCGGGTATTAAAAATAATAATACCCGATACCCGGTTATCTAAAAAGGTCGGGTATTCGAAAACCCTAGTATGTATGTTACTTAAAACAGCTAATTACATGAAAAAAGTATCCCTATTAGGTACCTACCTATACTAGGTAATCAGTGGTAGTAGGGTAGGTAAATATGCACATCGGCTAGTTTCTTATGTTATTTTATGTTCATGTATCAATGTTACCTATGTTTATTCCTCAGCTGACGGGTGTACTGTTGCTGCTGGCTGGTATAGTCGTGCTGGCAATTTACTCAGGCTACGATGAACTCATCACGAACAAATTCTTCGCGGTACCAAGCTTCGTGATAGCGACCGGGATCATCATTCTCCTGATATCTGTGCTCGGCTTCTACGCGGCATATTCCAAACAGTTATATTTCGTGGCTGGGGTAAGAGCATTTTTTTAAACGAACTACAATATACGAGTATACTATAGCTTGCTATAATATAGACGATTTCTACAAAGGAATAAAACAATGACATTGACCCAAACATACCCACACAATTAACATTATAATTACGATTATGAATATCAATGAATTTAATACCTATATAATTTAAGTTTTATGTTAAAATAACCCGTATCTTGTGTGTTTCGTCCAATTTAACATATATGTAACATTTGAAGCAAATCGGTTAAGCTGTTTATATTTTGAAAAAAGAAGTATTTGCAGCTGGAAGAACAGCTTTTCTTAAGGCTTTGTATGAAAATGCTGTTTACCAACTGCAAATAAAAATTAATTGTGTTTTTATTATAAATCGACAAATTCTTGGTTTTCGGATATTTTTCTTATGTGTTAGGAAGCATTCTGAAAAATAAATATTAACACATTAAAAGTAAAAATAAATCATCAATTTCGATTTTGGCCCAAATATGGAATATTCCATAAGCGGACCCCAGTGCCTGTCCATATTTGGAATTTAATGACCTCACAAATTATTGTCAATATTCAAATAATTACAAAACAGAAACAAACAAACGGCCTGGAAATATAAGAACTACCATCTATACCAACTAATAATAAGAAATACATCGTTTTTAAGACCCTTAAAATGTTCTGAGCAGCGACCAAACAAAACGCTCATGTAATTTCACCGGCCTTCGCCCTACTGACAAGATTGAACGTATACACGTCAAATATGAGTATTTGAAACAGAATATGGTTCTGTATTGCGAAATGAAATATTATTTTCGAAGAAATAAAGGAATTCCATATTTGGGCCCTATTCCATATTTGGTTACTTTCCTCTACTCAGTTTAAAATAAAGTCGCTTTTCGGATTCGGGAGAACCGACCTTCATCCGACGTCCGACCCTAGGTAGAGCTCGTCTAAGCTGAAATGACGCGCCCCACAATCGCATTAGCGCACTATCGCATAATCGCATTGACGCAAAACATATACAAATGCCGTTGTAATTGGTCATTCACTTGCCGGTGAGACTCAAACGTAGGAGCACGCGTCGTTCAATTGAGCAGTCGACGCTCCCACACAGATGAAGTGTCGTTATTAATATTTGCATTCACACATCGAAATCAACTAATTTATGATTAGTATCAACTGTCTAGCTGCTTCATATATCGCCCTATGTAATACCATATGCCGAAGCCGCCTTGAGACATCAGTCCTACTGATGTGCAGAATGGGGCTTGCTGCTGAAAACAAACACAATGATAGGAATATCTTGTACGGACTCTAGTCACCTTGTACGACAACCATAAATCAAAGGGGTTTGTGCAATCTACTCTGCCATCCGGATCACGCGGACACACACACGTGAAGTTTAAAGTACCTACACAAATATACACCTACCTATATAACATAGGTAAAGTTTCGAAATCATCATCAGTCCATGTTTGACGTAGCGTATTAGTAAACATTGTGAATAAGTACCTACAACCCACAATAATACTATGTACGAATATTTCTTTCAGTACGCAGGTCTAATGTTGGTGGTTCTGGTGTTAGAGACGTCAATTGTCATTGTGTCATATCAGATCCATGGCAACGCCGCTTCCGACATCAGGCCCGTGATGGTCCAGAGTGTAAATCAGTATGAAAACATGATGGTAGTCGCGGAGATGTGGGACGAGTTGCATAGATACGTAAGTGCCTGATAGTTTGTTGTTAGTAATTAGTTTGTGTCCGATGTGTGTAATTGCATTTATGTTTTGGTAGGCTGTTTTTGTTGAAAAGGCAAAACTAAACTTTTATACTTGAGTGTTCGTGGGTGTAGTTATTTTTATTTATTTAAAAACTTTATTGTACTCAAAATAATATGATTGGCGGACTTAAAGCCATCAGCTTTATCTACCAGTCAACCAGCCATGCGTAAAGTGAGTGAGTAGGTGCCATATTTTGGATCAGCGATAACAATGTCTGCCGGTGCACTTTTAGCTAGCAAAATCTAGCAATTTAAAATGTGCCACTATGTACTTATCTCTGGTGTCGGAGGCCAAGATCCACTTTGGGTCGCTAAGCCAGCGCAGTAAGTAAGTATCTACGTTTTTAGTGCACATGTAGACCACTACAAATTAGTTTTGAAATTGAATTGTGTTTTATACCAACAAATGCTTACGAATAAGTACGATTTTTTTCCCTTGTAATGAACTAGGAAAATTAATCCTCATTAAGTCCCTAGTCCCTAGGGACGAAAGGGATACGTACAATGTGCGAAAGCCGAAGCCTGTACGTACAAGGTTCAATTCACACGACATGACAGTCGTGCGGCTGAAATTGTGATGGTGAGACAATGAAATGACATTTATTTTACAGTTTCGATGCTGCGGCGCGGTGAACCGCTTCGACTTCATCTCCAATCGGATACCGATCAGCTGCTGCTACATAGACTTCGGGACTATATCGCCGTTCACCTGCACCCCCATGTTGGCATACAACATCGGCTGTGCGGAAGTCCTGGGCGAGATGTTGAGCTATAACGCGTTTGTGTTAGCCGTTTGTGCCGTTGTCGCCACGTGTTTGCAGGTATGTTTATTTTATCTTCTTATTAAATAACAGTCCATTGTTGGACTTATTCTTCGTCTACTCCACATTAGTGTAGGGTAGCATACATTCTACGCTTGGAGATCGCATAGATCGCTTGCCCATTTTCTGGTCAACCGAGATCCCGATGGTTGGCCTCTAAGATACTAGTCGAAATTTATATTCGGAATATTCCGCTTCAGTTTAACCCCATTCCTGTGAGAATACCAACCAACAAACGTATGGGCGAGCCTTTTTCCGCTACCGGTAGACATGCCTTCTTCAAAAGGCATGTCAACCGGTAGCTCAAAGGCACGCAACCGCTCCCCTTAGGTAGCCTCCCCTCGACGACAGTGGCCGCTTTCCATCAGCTGGACCGTCTGACCGCGTCCGTGGCAACGTGGCAATAAAAAATTTAGCCGCGAATTGTACAGATTCCTGTACAGCATGTCCACTGCATCAGAATTAGCTGCGGCAGAGCGGTTGTAGCGATTCTGATTCAGTGGTCGCCCGTCTCGCCAGAGTGGTAAAAGTTCAAAGTTTAAAGCGCACAACAGAAAACGGTTCTGCCATATATATACCGCGATATTTACCGCGATACGTATCGTCGGATACGCATCGTGGATTTCTGACTTTCTAAAAATCCTGTGATCCGTATCACGATTCGTGAGTCCTACACACATGATAAATATCGTGTGTATAGCATCCGCCATAGGTGCAGCTTTTCGACTACGGTGATTTTCTTGTCTACGGAGATCCTAATACCGACGTGTGTAGCAAAATCCTCTAGTTAGGTATTTAGAAGAGGAAAAATTTCAAGTCTAACTGAATAGTCAATGTGAATAAACTGGACGGAAAAAGAAAGAAAGAAAATATGGATGTAAGGCCGAATGTCCACTCGCGCGGCGCCACGTCACGGTGACAACCAAAGAAACGGTCGCGGTGGTGTTTCTTGGTGGTCACGAGAGATTTGCGAGAGATTTTAAGTTAGGCAACGTTTGCACGAGAGCTCTTTCGACGCTTTTACGCGCGTTATTTTAAACGACTCGCCATGTCTTCTCGACTGTGTGTTCATCGCAGGCGTAACATGCATCCATTACGTACAAAACCAAACATACATTATATTTCGCATTTATAATATTAGGATAATACAATTGCAAATAGGTAGATAGGCAAATAGTACAGGAATCTATCCAATTTCATATTATCCAACTAATGTATATACTTATTAATATAATTTATAACATAAATAACTAATAACATTAAACGACGACGACCGCGATGATAGTTTTACAGTAATTTTCAGATACACTAAAATTAAAAAATGCGACGTTGTCTCAGAGCTTAGAGTCGAATAAAGTCGATCAAGTGTGGCGTGGGGCGGCAGGCTTATGCCCAGCAATGGGCCGTCTTGAGCATGATCCAGGATTTAACAGATTAGGTCAGGATCAGGTTACCTTAGCTGCCAAATCCTGGAACTGTAATTACAGTGGAGCGACTGCCATTGCAGTGGCGTTTGAAGCCGTTCAGAGTTCAGGTTAGGTCATTCAGAGAACAAAATCAAAGTGGAATGTATTGTTTAGAGAATAAGGTCAATTTTGTATCACGTCCATACCACGTGGTATAATCGTTGCTTAAACACTTATTGGACAGAATATAGCTACAAAAACTTGTACCTTCACATTCAGGGGAATATGTAAAATAGAGCTGACTTTAAATAATTCCAGGTGCCGCTCACATGCATAGCATGCTGGATGGCGTGGCGAGTGAAATTTGAAGACATTGATCTAGAATACTAAGACTATTATGACACGCTTTATAAGTATAGATGTTAAGCTACATAATGAATTGCAGACTTTAATATTGTACAATTAATTATCTACTGCGCGCGCGAATTCATGTCCTTCGGGCACGATCGCTTAAATTAGTCAAGTAGCAATTATTTAAGGCTCGATACATCGCCACCAATGTTTTCGAGGCAAAAGATCAAGAGTCTCCGTAGTCTGGAATGGGCATTGGAAGTAGCATTTTCCATTATTATATTTAAACACTGCGATCTCCAATCCGCCTGCCAAGCGTGGAGATTATGGCAATAACCTCCTCTTTCGTGGGAGAGGCCCTCAGTCCTGCAGTGGACTGTTACGGGCTGTGATGATGATGATGATGACATCGCCATCTCTCTTGGTTGCGGCTTGAGCGAGTGAGATGGCGATGTATAATCCGTTCAAGTTAGACGGTCGGAACTGATGGACCTGAACTCGTGTGCGCTCTATACCTACTAATTAAGTTTTATTTTTATAGCAATAAATGTTGTAATTTGTATCATAAACTTATTGAATTGTTAGACTTAATGGAGAATAGTTATTGTCTTGTCATACCCATATACCTTATTACACCCAAAAAATAATAATCTACCTAATGCCATGTCTTAGTTATATCTCAGCTATACTTATTTTAGACGTAAGACTGTGCCAAGAGTTTGGAAGGGTAGATATTACCATACTAGATGCATTCTGTAGGTAGGCAAACAGCAATATAAGTACCTACATATTCTTTGATGGATATCGTAGGTAGGCACATGCCCAATGCACATGCCCCATGCACAGGTGAGTGGATCACCACATGATGGTAAGTGACAACTGTCGTCCGTGGTCCACAACACTTTCCTAGGCACTTATTACTTATAAAAATGCGAAACTATGAACGTGATAGACAGGCTGATCAATCTAAATGGGTCAACAAGGAAAAATCCGAAACTATAAGGGATTAATTTGAGCTGATTTTAGAATAAAGAATAACTGCAATAAATTTTATTGCAGTCTCATACATATCCAGCAATCGAACCATGTCCAATTTTGTAAAATCAAAAATTGTTTTATTACAGTAGTTCTTAGGAACATGTTTTACTAACAATGCTTGCTTAAATATCGACAGAAACCTACTTACAAAACATGCAAAAACTTTTGTAATAAATTCCTTTAACGGATGCTTTTTGTACTAATTACGAGATTATTTAGTAAGTATGAAAGTCATACAAAATATTTGAATGCAGTTCTTTTTTATGCTAAAATCGGCCTCGTGGTTCCTAAGAACAAATCGCGCTATATCTTTTTTTATAATTGAACTAGCCAGGCATTTGACAGTCACCTCACCTGGTGGTAAGTGACCGAAGTCTGTAAGTAAGTTAGTGGTCTTAAACTTTCGGATTCCTCCTCACTGATCCATTTTGATTGCTCATTCTGTATATTCCAATAACGCTTTCGAGCCAACAACGAAAGCAGCATGGCGCAAATCAAATTTAGACAAAGATATAGACATTATTTATTTTGACATCACAATACTCGTAATACTTACATTGAATAAGTTACAATTCTAAATATAAATTCTACTTATATCTATTTAAAAGCTATTCAAATAAAGCGATTCGAATACGGAGTACTGCGATTTGAATGGCGAAAATAGCGAAAACTGTATTTTTCATACCTACAAGTTTTCAATTTCTTGGAAACGGCAAATCTGATTACAATGAAACTTTGTACGTGTAGGTATAATCTGACACAATCATTTTCTATAACAGAATTTGTCATGAAATTACATTCAGTTTGCTGAGGCAAAAGACTACAAATAAAAAGGGATATTTTCAACCATTTATTTATTCGTAAAAGATTTTTTGTTTATTTTTAGTAAGTGAGTTGCATTATTTCACTCTATTTTCGAAATAATTTTGACATGTGAATTTTAACAGAATATCTATAGGTACATAGTATAAACAAAGTCGCTTCCCGCAGTCTGTCCCTATGATCTTTGTATATATCTATGTACGGTTAGATCGTTTAAACTACGCAGAGGATTCTAATGCGGTTTTCAACAATAGAGTGATTGAAGAGGAAGGTTTATAACCAAGAAAAAAAGGGTACGTAGGGGTAAAGTAGGTGTACGCGAACGAAGTCGCGCCGGGTCCACTATTGTAAAATAAAAAGTGGACAGACTGAGACCACCAGTCACCGGCAGATACCCTGCGCTCTACATTTTTGTTAGAGCCATATTAGACTGTCATGAAACATTATGATCAGAGATCTATGACCCATTTTTAATGAAGAACCTATGATGTAATAACTACATATGATTCTGATATAAAATTTTGTGAAAATGATTATCATAAAATCTACTTATATGTATTGCGCTATAAGCGACAGTACCTTTTGGATCCATTTTCCTGACGTTCCGGAGTTTAACCCGTAGAGCGTGCTTCATGAAATCTTAAATCCCGTGTAACTTTAAAACGATATATTTTAACGAAAATCTGACTAACTACAAGCAAAGATATTGGTTTTTGTATCACGTATACTAAATTTCATTGGCTTTCATAGCGTAATATTAAACATATGATCAAACTACGCTTGTATGGAGCGCGCTCGGGGGAAACTCCTCTTAACATACAGTTTCGAATGTTAAATCTCACTTTGCTGTTGATAATTTGAATCTTATATGAAGTTACAGCCAACATCGAATGGATCCAACGAGCCACGAGCTGAGAATAGAGCTACGTACAATAATAATGCATAAGTATTCAGGTACTACGATCTAATCTTTTTCAGCGGGCCACTTGAAGGAAAGTGATCACCGCAATTATACACGCGCAGCGATGTCGGCCTTTAGATAATCTATTCCAGTAGCCCCAGCTTCGTTCGCACAGCTGCATGGTGTTCCTCTTAAATCACCCCACTGAGTGGTAACAACTGACAAGCGTAGAAAAAAATACAGTCACGGAGCCAATCGGCTCCCAAGACTCTAATCAGTGGTCTCAGGGACCCCAGGGTCAACCTCGCATCGTCAACGGCATTATTAGGAGGCACACCTGTGCCGAGCGCGTTGCGATAAAAAAATATATACGAGTACGTTACCTAATTTGGCAGGACAGACAAAGCGAATAATATTTTGCTTTGTACCACAGATAACAATCTGGAAAATCGATATGTGAATCATTTTCACAATAGACTAGGGAAACTAACGATACGCAGCCAGAGGTTACCTGATAAATTCGCTTGCCTTGCTTATCTACGTGAATATAACTCTGATAAAAATATACGTGGGCACAATAGCTGGCTATTGTGTTGCCTGTGTCACGCGGCGAAAACTAGTGGCTCCGCCGTAGAATAGATTAGGACTGATAAGTGTTTTAAATAATTATTGTGAAAATGTTCTCCAAAATATTTACGACAGTGAAATACTGTTTAGTGTCTGTGAATCTGTTATTTGTGGTGAGTATTGCCTTTTTTTTTAATAACGTTTTACCCGGAAACACTTTCTTTTGTTTAAACTAAGATAATGTCAATGTCACGGAATATCTCGGCCACGCGAGTTAAGTAATAAATGGCTCTAATTCTGTCCTTGTTAGTAGAGATGAGAAGTTCTTAATTTATTATAACGAATTCTAGTCGCTCACTTTAAAACATATACGGGCGCAGACAATTATATTTCAAATTATTTAGTACAGTTTCACAATATAATGCCATCTTAGTAATCTTTTGACGACAATAGCTGAAATTGTTATATTATGAAAATAGAATAGTTATGTTTACTAAAACTTTACTACTTTTATCGCAATGTTTAAGATTTGAATATTCCAATCCATAAACTGCGTTACTCATTAACGTATTAGTTGGATTTTTTTTAGGCATTGTTTATTGGCTGCTAATGTTCCCTTATCAGTTTTTATCAGACATTGGAGTGGTAATAATGGGTGACTAATTGATGGAATGTCGTCTTTAAATCCTTCATTTAAATGAACCTATTTAGGTTAACCTAAACAATAAATTACGACGAAAATTTAGCATTACCAACCGCCCCAATATAGTCCACATCAGAGAGCACAAAAAAAATTGCATTTTTGGAAAAGACATTCCATTCTCTTTTGTCTACCTGTTGGAACTGAGCCGCCTCCACAAAAAAAGCGGTTAGGTAATGCTGCGTTAAAAGACTATACTAATTGAAAATTTCTATTCTGATACATAGCACTGACAAAGATGGTTGCTATAGGTACCTATTCATTACTAACAAATTACTGTTAATATTTCCAGATTACCGGAATAATAGTGTTGTCTGTTGGCATATCAGTGCAATCCTCTTACAACGATTACTATGCACTGCTGTCAGATAGATTCTTCTCCCTCCCGGCGTTCTGCATCGCTACCGGCATCATCATCTTCCTCATAGCCTGTGCTGGATTCTATGGAGCCATCACGGAAAACTACTGGGTCAATATGGGAGTAAGTTTCGACAAAGCATTCATTCTCTTCTGTCCACGCGATGCCAAGACATTTCAAATAAAACGCTTTTCAGGAATTAATTCAGGTTCAGACGTCCTATTTTTGAAGCCCCTCGCATCCACGCGAACACTCGCCTTATAATGTTTGTCTTTTCTATCTCTACCACAAGTGTGAAAGAGATTGGTAGCGAACGCAAACTCTCGTTCAGAAATAGGGCCCCAGCTCCGAGTTCTGGACCAGGTTCTAGACCACGTCCAAATTCAAAGCTAAGTTCTGATCCAGGTTCAGGTCTAGGATTAGGAACAAGACAAGACCAGGTCCAGATCCAGGTCTCGGTCTAAGCTTAGGTCCTTGCGACTGCATTGATGCAAACGCTACTGAATCGATACAGTCGTGAGGCAAGTAAAAATAAAAATAAATTGTGGCAGGTATGCCATGTTGCATACTGTATGTAAATACTGATGCAAACGCGCGACTGTATCGCGACTGCATTGCTACAAAAAGTCGCAGAGTGCCCTTAAACTTGTCGGCAGAAGCTAGTTTTTTTTCATTTAAGTATTCCTGCATGAGTCAAAGAAATATCATTTTTTTTTCTTAAATTATATTTTATATATGTACATATATAAAATATGTACATATATAAAATATATTGTTTTTTATTTCTGTGTTTAATTTTAATTGAGTAGATAAATAATGAGGCTAAAATTAGCTTAATTTCCTGCCTTCTACACTAGCTTAACGTGAAAGTTAGTGCTATACTGTATTTGGTTACTAAATAAATAAATTTATTTAAATTTGATACTTTTTATGAGACTACTATACAAAGGAAATCAATAGGCCAGTGTCGTTGACTCTGCTCGGCTGCTAGACCTTTATAAATAGAGCGACAGTTCAAAAATAAGCTCCCACTAGCGGCCTGCTCCAAATGCTAATGATTTAGTTCATGCATTTTCTACTACAAGGCCTATTTATATAGAATTTCAGAGAAAGAAGAAATTATTTGTAATAAATATCTAAATCGTTCCTCCTACATTTTTGCCATTATCAGTGATTGAAACATGCAACAGAAAAAGCTGATGGCCTTTTTCTAGTATTCGGAGGTCTTAGCTGGTAAGCCTCGGACAGTAATGGGGTTGGTAGAATTAAACTCTGCCGGACTATATGGCTTCCCAGCACCATAAGCTAAAAAAATTAACACCGCGTGACTTGAGACACTATCATACACGCCATCATCATCATCGTCCTAGCGCTTATCCCAGCCTCTGCCAGGGTCCGCTTTCCTACTGATTCTTCTCCACTTCGCCCCGCGGTCTTCGGCATCCTGGCGTCGTAAGTCGTTGGCTCTCGCATCCGACACAGCGATGTCAATCCATCGTCTCTCGGGTCGCCCAAGGGGCCTCTTTCCCACGTATCCCTGGGGCTTGTGCAACACTTGACCAACTCTTCGATCGTATCTGCGATATCCCTCACGCGAAGGCTGCCACGGATATACTCGTTATGTACTCTATCGTACGTGCTATACGCTATAAAACGACCTACCAACCTACTACGCACCGACAGTACGCAGGTGCCATGGTCCTCATCTTCGTGTTTCAACTGTCTGCGTGCATCGCTGGATACGTGCTTCGGGGTAACACCATAGAGCTCGTGCAGGCTGAGCTGACCTCCACCATGAAACTGTACGGTCCCGAAACCGCAGTCACCAGGCTCTGGGATGAAGTGCAACAGGACGTGAGTCTAATTTAAATTTAGGTAACCGTAGTAACCGTCATCACGCTTTATAAAGCACCTACTACTCACTTTCTGCATGGTCTACTGGTTGACTGGAAGATAAAGCCTTAATGGCTTTAAGTCCGCCAATTGTGTTAATGTGCAATAAAGTTTTAAATAAATAAATAATAATAATAATAGTAGTATTGTGAACGAAATGAACCTCCTTGTGTTATCTCTACGTCGCATTCGGTAGACAGCAGTTTATATTTCTGTTATGCGAGACAAACAAACAGGTAAGCCGGCCACCTGATGGAAAGTGGTCACCGCCACCTATGGACATCAGCAACACCAGGACAGCTACTAATGTGTTGCCCGCCTCTAAAGAGGCCTCAAATATACCTCTAGAATGAACGATCCCATGTCATAGTCTAAATAAAACACTGTGGCTTGGAGCTCATGCCACATTCGAATTGTACGCGCGAGCAACGTTATTATGCGAGCAGTTTGGTTATTTTTAATACAGCTGCACTGCTGGGTTTTGTCATAACTACCTGCTTGTTAGGTGCAGTATGTTTCTGTGTATGCTTGTAGGTGAGTTGAAGATCACTGTATTTTAAATCTATTTCTGCCGCAAAGCAACAATGCGTGCATTGTTTAATATCTCTTTTGTAAACTTCAGTCGACCGCAAGAAATATTGTTGACCATTAGTAGACCTCACATGTCAAAAGTTTGGCCACCCCTGCTCTCTCTGCTGATATCAGACGGCCTATCCATGTCGCGATACTGTGTAAGACGTGCGCTATGACCTCTTACGTATGCTTCACTTACGACAACAAGAACTTGGAAAAACCTTATCGTTTGCCGGTCCACAGTTCGAATGCTGCGGTGTGACTACCGCCAGAGACTGGCTGCCTATTCTGCATAACGACACCAGCACTGGCCTGCCAATCAGCTGCTGCCGTCAGGTAGTTGGCACCATCCACATCCTGACTTGCGAAGTCTCAAATGCATTTGAAAGTGGTTGTGCGGAGGACTTTGGCGCTTGGGTGCAGAGTCACGCGGGGTCCATAGGCGTGGCTGGGGTGTTCCTCGTACTGATGCAGGTATGTACTTCTAAGTACCACACGTACTGGCTATTGTAAAAAAGGAATCTGTGGCTCTGTGTATGTGTGGAGGTGTGGGTTTTGATTACAATCAAATACAATATTAACAACCTTAAAACCTATACATAACAATATATAAAAAAAACTAATATATATGATAAGGATATGGTTGTTGCTCGTTTGATGAAGCTAGGTATGAATTACTCTGTTACTTAGAGTAACGTCTTCCTACATAGCCAAAGTGTTCATTCCTTATTAATCTGAATAAAAGATTGTTGCTAGGGCGTAGCCACGGGTACAGGCTAAGAAAACTATGATTGATAAGAAATAAGGATAGACCTTAACGTTAAAGTGTTGGTTGGTTTGTCCTTCTTTCATACAGCATTGAATCAATGGAAATTTGCGTATAGTGTAGGCAGTTTACGAACTCGAGTTGGTTATCTTTTGGCTAAACAAAGGACAAGAGTGAATAAGCCTTCAACGCGAGCAAAGCAATAAAAATATAAGCTCTACACAGGATGTGAATTCCTAGTCATGGTATCATGGTGTGTAATAAAAAAGTAGACTCTAGGATTAAGTACAAATCTATGGTAAACATATATTAACCTCCAGCACACAAAGAGTATTATAAGTTTAATGTGTGTCGTATCTGTTTGCAACAGCGCAGCTCGCAAAGGGATGAAAAAAACGGGTGTATTGCAAAATTTGACTTGTGTATGGCTCTGTGTATGTCTGGAGGTGTGTCTAGCTGTAGCATCCTAGCTCCGGAATGGGTGAACTGATTTGTATGCTTTTTTCACTTTTTGAAAGCCAGGTTAATGGTTCTTAGCTTTGTATTAAAATACAAATGAAATGTTTTAAATATTAAAGCTATAGTTAGACAATAGCTGAATTTCAGTCTTATATTCTAATACTAAATTATATTGAAGGAACTATATTTAATTTCGGGATAAATTATAGATGTGCAACTCTGGGCTATAAGCTATATTACCCACATCACTGCCAAAAATAAGAAGTAATCAGCTTGGTGTTAATGTCTCAGCCCTGACCATGATCCAGGATTTGGCAGGTCAGGTAATTACAGTGGAGCGATAACAGGGAAACCTGACCAGATGGTTACACAATGTGTAACTGAATGTGCAGGTTTCAACACGATGTTTTCCCTCACAGTAACAGCGTCGGTTAGTTTTAAACTAATGTACATAACTCAGAATAGAGTCATTGATACAAGGCGACCGTGGGATTCGAACCTGGTACCTCTAGCTTACGAGTCGGATACCTTAACCTTACGTAGTTTTTATGTAAAGGAATACCAAACATGTATTCTTCCTTAAAAACTTTCGCATTTTCTGGGGGCACGGATGTGCCCCCGCCAAGCCAAGCAAAAAGTAGGGGGCGCTAAATACCTTGTCATTTTTGTCAGAAAGTATAGCTTGGCCGTTTCATAGATTCAAACGTAGCTCAGAGACAATGATCAAGTAATGCTAGGTAGAACTCTATGGCACAAACAGTTTTGCAATGGCTATTAAAGTATACTATAATAGCCTCGATAGTAATATGAAACTATTGCCATTGAATATATTCAAATACAATTAAAAAAGTGGTTGATACAAAGCTGCTTTTACAGTGTTGAAGAGTTTTTTGAGTCATTTAAGCGTCGATGGTGAGTTATTTAGTACTACCTGCAATTAATACAATGGACATCTTAGACGGATATTTTCATATAAGGCGTCGTCGTAATCTAAATAATGTGACACCAATATGATTTACAAAGTACAAAATAATAAGTAGACTCACTTGCATCGCGATCGTTATAGGAAAACCGTATTTAGGTATAATAGCTCGCCAAACCATATTTCGCTTGTCGTTTGTGAAGAGTCAAAATGGCCGTTAGCAATATGATATCGGTCTGAAGTGCCAGTGTAATGTTTGCGTTTGGTCGCTTCTTGTTTTGACGTTGTTTCCTGTTTTGACGTTTAAAATTAGCATAATTGTAATGACATACCTATTTATCTTCGTCTTAATTAATTGTTGTAAAAGACTCAATTTATTTAATTTATTATTTAGAATGACATATTTATTTTGTAGATCAATGATTACTTATAAACTTTGTTACATTTTTCTAATAACTAGATTAACCAATTGCTTTAAATATTGCATGCCAGATTCTGGTAAAGTGTAAGAAGCGAGTAGGTACCTATCTGATTGTAAAATATTTTTTATATCACATTTTGAAGCAATAAATAATTCCGACCGACAACATCAGCCCTAACCGTCACGTCGGTCGAGCACTAAATGCAGCTTGTGTGTCATGCAATAGTTCTATGAAACGGTCAAACCATACTTTCTGACCAAAATTTAGGGTTTGTAGAGTTAGTTGTCTATTTCTGCCGCCAAGCAACGATGCTTGCATTGTTGTGTTACGGTTTGAAGGATAAGGTAGCCAGCGACATTATAGGCATGAGGCATTTCATACTAGTCCTCACAGTGACAAAAAAAGTTGGGTCTTGGGGAGGGAGAAAAGGAGCTTGGGTCTTCATGAGATCTGATAACTTTTTCTCCCTGAAACCGTTAAGAGTTTGCGAGGCTTTGACAAACAATTAATGTTTTTGGTGGGATAATTTATAATATTTATAGTTTATGTAATAAAATACTTTTCGATTTCAGGCCCTGGCAGTGGGTGGCTCGGTGTGGATAGCAAGAATGGCGTCTCAGGACACTTACATGCCTTAAGCTGTACTACTTATAAATATAATTTAAAGGGCATTTGTTTTACCTACTAGCTACATACCATAAAATAATGTATTTATTTATACATGCCTATATAGAACTAGACTATATACTATATAGAAAAGGTAATAAATATGTAGGGTAGGTAACTAAAATTAGACACAGATGAGGCTAAATTATAAGAAAAAGATAGTTCTTTAAAAATATACACGCTTGTTGTTATATTAATTGGGACAATTCTATTTTTACGAGTAATTATGCTTAGTACTTAGTTTTAAATATATACTTTTTGATAAAAGTTATATTGATTTTTATTTTGAATGAAAATGTAATTTGCACTTGCCGAGGTTGTTGCTGCCTAAGGTTTCAATCGTCATAATCATCATCTCAGACCATTACAGTCCACTGTAGGACTTAGGGCCTCTTCTACGAAAGGGGAGGCTATTTGCATAATCTCCACGCTTGGCAGACGGGTTGGAGATCGCAGTGATATAGATATAATAATGGAAAACGCTGCTGCCCAGTTTTAAGCCTACGGAGACTCTAGAAGTTTTGCCACGAAAACATTTGTCACCTTGTACGAAACCCACGAGTGTAAGAGGTAGGTGCTATTGTAATCTGCCGAACGCTACACGGCAGGTTTGAATATTGGAAGAATATGAAACATAAAGAGAACGCAGGTGATACATGTCTCAGCAGAACATACTGGAGCTTCACAATAAAACTCGTAGGCTTCAATTTATAATATATCGGTAAAAACTTAATTAACAATGTTATTTCGACGACGGCCAATGCAAAAGTGATTTTGTGCCGGTAGTAGCTAATAAAGGAATACATATTTCCTGAGAATATTTAACAGGCAAAAACGCAGAGCAATGCAATTTCGCAAGAGAACACGTAAGGCGGATCTCGGCGTGAACATCTTCCCCTCAGTTGAAAGGACTCTTTCAATCTAGTGTTCTTTCTCCATTTCGTCCTCTGTTGAAGTTTGCAGATATATTATTTCTGCCAACGCTGCCAGAAATGCTGACGCAATTGTTCTAGACGAATGTATCGCTGGATTTGGTTCTTTGTACAATTAGCAAGATCATAAGTTGGTAATGATGTCAGAGGTTTTCCTATTATGAAGTGCCCCGGAGTAAGGGAATGGAAATCATTGGGCGAGGAAGATAGTGGACACAAAGGATGGCCATTGAGAATAGCCTCGATTTGAGCAAATAAGGTTGAAATCTCCTCGAACGTTAAGTGGCTTTTTCCCATTACGCGACGTAATGATGCTTGACTGACTTTACACCGGCTTCCCATATGCCTCCAAAGTGAGGCGCGTGAGTTGGCGTAAAATTAAATTTGATAGTTTCTTGATTTGCAAAGTCACATAATAGATCAGAATTGTACCTTTAAAATTGTCCTAAATCCTTAGCTGCCACCAAAGTTACGCCTATTATCGCAAAAAATCTCTGTAGGTTTACTCCTACGAGCAACAAAACGACGAAGCGTCATTACAAAGGCATCCTTTCTTAAATCACTGACCCCTTCTACCCAGAACCTACACCCGTATGCACTTATATCTAAGGCAAACGAATACACACAAATAGCACTTAATTAAAGGACTACCGCGTCCCTTGCCGTTTAAAATATAAAATGTACCAGCGAAGCCAAGGCCAACAGACAAAAAGAGAAAATTAGGATTTAATCTTTGTGGTGGCAGATCACCCATTTTTAGGCATAACGTCTTATCACGACAACGTCTACAACGCATACAGTTATTTACAGAGTGTCGAGCTAAATGACGACCGGCAACAGGCCACACTCTCTCGCGGACCATGGATAGCAATAGTTGCGGGCCAGCGTGTAGGGTGCGAATGTGCTCTCTTTCGAAAAATAAGCGAGTTAAATGATGGCACGATCTTAAAAGTGTAGAATGCTTCTTGTCGGAATCGTAATTCGAAGCATCAATTCGTCCACCTACTCTTATCAATTTATCTTTGTCAATGAATGTTGATTTTGTACTCAATGGCTTATTTTTGTTAAGTAGACTGTATTCCTCAGGGAAAGACTGAACCTGAGCCATAACACAAAGCACATGAAAAGAGCCTTTCAGTTCATCAACGGTTAGATTGCTTAAACGTTTATTTGATTTGTTCCTACTGTTAAACATAAACCGTTTTACATAAGCAAATGCTCTTTGCAATCTATTGAGATTAGAGAAATTCTAGACCATAAATTTGAAGACACCAGACTACTAGCGCCCGCCGCGTGGTGTCCGGCAGAGTAGAATAGCACCAACCCCTTACATTCATGGGTGTCGTACAAGGCGACTAATGTTTTCGAGGCAAAAGATCAAGAGTCTCTGTAGTCTGGAAAACGGGCAGCAGCATTTTCCATTATTATATTTAAACACTGCGATCTCCAACCCGCCTGCCAAGCGTGGAGATTATGGCAATAACCTCCCCTTTCGTGGGAGAATAGAATAGAATAGAATAGAAATCGTTTATTGTAGGACACTGACAATAATTTCTTACTAAGTACAGTGTTGTCCATTTCGGAGGTACAATATTCTAGATGATAGTATCTATTATAAATAAGCTAACACTAAAACAGACAAATACCTGCCATTTTAACACTTGTAGGTATTGTAGGTAATAGTCTTTAACACAACACTTGTCTTTAGTTAGGAGAGGCCCTACGTCCTGTAGTGGACTGTTATGGGCTGTGATGATGATGATGATGATGATGACTACTAGCATTTACTCCTCTCGAAATCAAATCTGCAGGGTTGACGTCCGTAGGCACGTAACGCCATGAATTTGCACGAGTTGTCTCACAAATTTCTACTACACGATTCACTACACAAGTTTTTAATTGACCAAAGTCACTATTAATCCATCTTAGAACTATGCTTGAGTCGCACCAATGAACTAGTCATATAAAATAAATAATTAAAAAATCCATTTATTTTTCCACAACAACGTATACATAATTTGGTATGAAACTAGGTACATTAATAAGTCACCAGAACATGTTGTATACATATACATATTTGTGGGGACTGGTGCCTGAACTAGGGAAACCTGTGCTACAGGTCACCAGGTCTCCACCTCAGAGCAAACTGTCTTACTATGTTTAATTATAGAGAAGATTAAGCAATGTACAAAATAGATACAGGAAGTATATCAATTTGACAGAAGATATCTTGTTAATTGTAAACAATGAACAAGGTATTCACAAATTTGTACTTTAACAAATGAAGAGAAATAAAAATTAAACTAAAGAACATGCAAGGAACAAACTTATTTAGCACTGTAATTATTATTATTACTATAGTCTTGTAGGTTTATATTTTAGAGAATCTAATACCGCCTTTGACAATCTAGCAGCAAGTAATGCGGCATTTAATTTTAAACGTGGCATTGTGGTGGGCTTTAGAGGAGCTACTTTAGACTTGGAGCATAGTAGTTTTACTGTGATACGATTGTTAACGTCGATGAATAGCATATAGATACATGCACCTATTGCACGCTGAGATGCGTCACACGTCAAATGAGTGCATTTCAATGTGTACCGGTGAATCGCATAGAACCAGTCTAGGGATCTCTAAATATTGTAAGCTTGGTAGGTTTCTTGTGAAACTATCCCAATAAATATTAACAGTTTGAGGCACAGGGCTGTCCCATTCTGCCTTTATTTGCCACAGCTGTTGTAGCAACATTTTGGATTTTATGATGTATGGACTCAATAGTCCCAAAGGGTCAAACATTTTAAAAGAATTTGAGATTATTGTTGGTTTGGTGACGTTACTGTCACTTGATACAATATCTAAAGGAGGGAAATGTATATTATCGTTAGCAGGGTTCCAATCCAACCAAGCCCCAGCGTGCTCGATGATTCGCTTAGTGTTAAGTTTTCCATTGTATCAATCTGCAAAATTTCAAAAAGGGTAGGTAGATTACATTTATATTTTCTTAGATTAAAACATCCAGGAGCTTAATGCTTCAGAGACTGATTTTTGTATATAGCGGAGCTCATCCTCATGATTGGCACCAGTGATTAGATCATCAACATAAAAATCGTTTTTAAATATAGTTTTGATTAACGCATCCTCATGGTCCTCCCCCAGTTGCCAAACGCAACGAGTGCTCAAATATCTCGCACTTGCGGTGCCGTAAGTGAGAGTATTCAGTTGTACCCGTAGTTCGCCTTAACCATGATCCAGGATTTGGCTGATCAGGTAATTACAGTGGAGCAACTGCCATCTGACCTCCGCAACCCGGATCATGGTTACACATTCAGTAGCAGTGTGCCGGCCTTTGAGGTACCAATAGACATGCCTTTTGAAGAACCCCATGTTGTAGCAGTCTTAGACATACAAACTTTCCACCACTGGGGCACCCAGTGGTGGAAAGTTATACTTTCAACAATAAAATACGAACTACACATATTCATATTATTATATTTCATACCGCCCTCTGAAACAAAGCAATATTTGTACATGTAATGAAATGTTAACCTCGTACGTGTATCTCCGAATCTCCAATAATTGGAAATACTTTGATTTTCATGTATTCAATGTAACCCAAATAGGCTGTTCAACAGCATTATGATGGGTAATTAAAGCAATGTTACCTGTAATATGCTCTTTTTAGATCACTTCTAATCAAATAATAGTAACATAAGTGGGCACATAATACTCTATTATGTAGAAATAAGCAAGGAAACCGTTGTTTACCGCTATATGAAACAGCTTATATTCAACTTAACCGTGTCGCCATTAAATAACCTCTAATAAAAATATAAATGGGACATATCTAATCACACACTGCGTTTTATTCATAGAAACACTTTTAAAAAGGGGATTTAACATTAGCCACAATACTTTTGCACACTGAAATTCTCAAAACCGTTGGAAAAATTTCGCTTATCCAGCCTGGCTATTATAAAAACATTGTTTACTTACTTAATAATAGCTTAATCAGGTGGCGCTTAAATATTTACGGTAAAGATATATGTATATTTACAGTAAAGTTAAATGCGCAATAATTATTTAGTCCCTTTAATTGTAAAATGTGATAAATAAAACAAAAGTGTACTTACCGAAATTAAAATCCAATTGCCGAATAATAATGGCGACGCTGTGGCGCGAGCCATTAACGTGTACTAATAACAATTTAATCAGATATTTTATTAATATTATAATAGATAATATTATTTGCATATTGTCTCCAAAGAAATACGAGAATAATGTAAATGCTGAATATTAAATGCCTAACTGAACTTGAACACTTTCAACTGGTTAAAAGAGTGTTAACTGCTGTGTAAAAGGTAGCTCTGCATTTATACAGACGATACTTTTTGAACACTTATAAAGCTACTATGTTGCTATTATGATGCTACTATATAAATTGAAGCATTTTATTTTGTGCCCAGATTTCATGAACAATGTCTGTGTAAACCAGTTATACAGACATTAAGCAGTCAGCTTTATCAACTTGAAGTTTCAAGAAATTCTTTTATACAAAGATTATTCAGCCAGTCTGTGTTGCTTGGGCTATTTCACACAATTCAAACAAATTATAGCATCATCCTTTAAGAAATATCGAGGTAGGTGCACATGAGAGAATTGTAACAGATTGTTTTCCATTGGTCATGAAAAATGTGTCGAATAGATATTTCAATGCTCAGTTGATAGACCTAGGTATAAAAAAAAATACTATAATACGTAGGTACCGTATGGGTGATTTACAGATTTTCCACTCCGGTAGCTCATATAAATTAGTAGGAAATCGTGAGTCGGGAGTATAAAAACTAAGTGCTAAGTAAGAAAAAACATTTGTAGTCGAATTTGATACATACCTACTCTCTAATCAAGGTCGAATCGAGTCGCTCGAGCGTGTCATTAGCTATACCATAATGTTTTTCGAACTGCTGTCGGCTTATTGCCCACCAGAAGCTATGTAGATATAAGTATCCTAGAATATATTCTGTTTTCTAGGTGTCTAAGGTTGCTTGGAAGAATAAGCGATAATGTCGCCGGTTTCTTTTTCCTTTTTGTGTTATATTTGTGTATATGCAATAAAGAATTTTTCATTCGTTAATTCATTTAGAAGCGATAGCGCTTACTGCTGCTCTAGTGCCGGCGTGTGTTAGATATAAGGTATTTTAGTATATTTTAATTGTTATTTAAAGTTACATTTATATTGAAAACTATCGTGATTATTAATAATTAATATTTCAAAATACTTTCATAAATATTTTACCAACTTCAGAACTATGTAATAAATAATTATGTAATAAATTTATAATAATGTTAAAAGTATTGTAATGCATTAAATTAACATGTAAGCTATCTATAATTAAATTTAGGAGACCGGAAATGAGAATAGAAATGACATTTCCAGCTAGATAGCTAGTATAAAGGTCCAGTTTTGAAACTGAGAGGGACTTTTGCTCCAGAGCCGGCACAGAGTTAAGTACAAATTTGCATTGTATTATTGTTGCTTTATATTTTGTATTAGTTTTATTTATTGATATAATCGGTTATTTATTGAATCGTACGCAATGCCATTGTCCCATTTTTAAACGATAAATATTTGATTATGTGATCGATAATTGTGTCATTTCATTTGGTTACAATTTTGCATAAATGTTGTTTACCTATGGTACATTGTGTGTTTTATAAAATCTCGTTTAATTCAGCTAATGTTGTTTAAATAAGTACCTCATTTTATAATGGATTACATTGCTTATTAAAATTTTGTTTAATTAAATAATGTCCACTAGAATAATACTTTATCCTAGATAACATATTTTGTAATAAAACACACTTTGCTTCTAAATTATCAGCTTACAATTCTGACACACCATTCACATGTTCTTTATTTATTCTAATAGGTAATAATATACAACCTTGGATACTTCATCATCATCTGAACGACTAGCCCCGGCTTCTGCCAGGGTCTGGTTCCCAAGTCTTACTCCTCCACTTCGCCCAGTCTCTCTTAAATAACCTATGTCCTAAACAAATAGCACTACCTCCATGACCTATATTTTACATGACATAGATATATATTTATTAATATGCTCTTGTTTACCTAATTTAGGGTTTTCCATATATTTCACTTTAAAAATAAAAAAAATAATCATCTTGGCGTTAATGTCCAGGTTGTGCTCTCGAGAACGAGAGCCCGGGGTCCGCCTTGACCATGATCCAGGATTTGGCAGGTCAGGTAATTACAGTGAAGCGACTGCCATCTGACCTCCATGACCCTGCTATCAGGGGAACCTGACCAGATTGGATCATGGTTACACATCCAGTCGCCTGAATGTGCAGGTTTCATCACGATGTTTTCCCTCACCGTAAGAGCATCGGTTAATATTCAACTAATGTACATAACTCAGAAAACAGTCATTGGTACATGGCCGTAGCGGGATTCGAACCCGTGACCTCTGGCTTACGAGTCGGATACTGTGACCGCTCGGCCACCGACGCTCTATATATATATTTCACTTTGGTTTTGGATAAATACTCACACTCTGTTATTATTCTGTAGCTTAATTACTAAAATAAAGGTTTGTACTAATAAAAGTCATTATAATTACAACCGGGACATATATTGACATGTGTGATGTAATAGCATTACAGGAAACTTGGTTGCTTCCACACGACATTCCATATCTAAGTTTAATTCATGAAGACTTCGATTGCACTGGAAAATCAGGAGTAGATACGACAGCGGGAATACTAAGAGGGAGACCTTACGGGGGCGTCGCAATTCTGTGGCGAAAGGGCCTTTTTGAAGAGGTCTCTGTTGTCCATTGTGATAACTCACGCATCGCGGCTATTAAAGGTACCCTGTGTGGTCGTGCGATAATTATATGCAGTATTTACATGCCTACGGACTCAGTACAAAATTTACCCGATTTCACGGACTGTTTGAGTGCTATTAGTGCAGTGGTTGACAGTAGTGGAGTGGAGGCTGTGTATTTATTGGGAGACTTTAATGCGCACCCCTACGAGTTATTTTGTAATGAGCTTCAAAATTTCTGTGTCGATCAAATGTGGTTATGTGCCGATTTAGAAAAATTGGGGATCAATTCAGAGACGTACACATTTGTGAGTGATGTGCATGGCTCTAGACGTTGGCTGGATCACGCTGTCGTCACCCAAGCAGCCTGGTGTACTATCACAAATGTCTACGTTACCCATGATGTCGCCTGGTCGGATCATTATCCTCTTACTGTGGAGTGTAATATTAATGTAGTTAGGTCTAAGTTAAATAGTAAGGAACATATAAAATGTAATAGGGTGATTTGGGGGGAAAGAAATTCGGAACAAATAAATAACTATTACGAAGTATGTAACAGTAGACTAAAGGTAATGGACTTTCCACAACAGTTTCGACTTTGTTGTGAGAAGACCTGTAACGTAGTGGAGCATAGACGCTGGATAGATGAGATGTACGCTGAAATTGTTAGCATATTGCAAGACGCGTCTATCCAGACCTATGGCAGGGAAAAGTGCAGGGGCCAGCGAAGCAGGGGTAGCGCAGTTGTAGGCTGGAACAAGCATGTACGTGAAGCCCACGGGGAGGCCAGGCTTAAATATCGGGTCTGGTTATTATATAACAAACCAATAGCCGGTTTGATTTATGATGAGATGCAAGTGAGTCGTAAAATTTTCAAAAGTAAACTAAAATGGTGTCAAAACCACGCAGATCAAATAAAAATGGATATTTTAGCGGATCATTGCTCATCCAAGAAATTTGGTAATTTCTGGAAGGCAACGCGTAAGCTTGATATTAAGCCTGGGCTTCCGGTGAATGTCGGTGGTGCGAGTACGCCTGATGCCATTGCAACCACTTTTATGGAGCATTTTAAAGTGGATTCATTGCTGAGTCCGTCGTGCAAGGGCATTTATTCGTCAAGCAGTGGTGATGAAATGCTTGTCAGTTTCTCCGCAAAGCAAATTGCCAAGATTATAAAACGCATGACTAGCGGTAAGTCGCCGGGGCACGACGGGCTGAGTATTGAGCACCTTAAATATGCTGGTGTGCACTTGCCAAGGGTCTTGTATTTGTTCTACTCATTATGCCTCAGTCATTCTTATCTGCCACCGGACTTAATTAAAACCATAGTTGTTCCTATTGTTAAAAATACGACGGGTGACATAGCAGACAGAGCGAACTACAGACCTATATCGCTAGCAACTGTTATTGGTAAGGTGCTGGATGGTTTGCTTGATTCTCGGATGGATGAATATCTGCACCTACACGATGCACAATTCGGGTTTCGACCGGGTTTGTCCACCGAGAGTGCCATTTTGGGACTCAAGCAAACTGTCCAATACTACACTAGTAGGCGCACGCCTGTGTATGCGTGCTTCCTCGATCTCTCCAAAGCATTTGACTTGGTGTCCTACGACGTCTTATGGGCTAAATTGAAAGAGAGGAGCGTGCCTGCAGAGGTGCTGCGATTGTTTCAGTTCTGGTACGCGAATCAGATCAACTGCGTTAGGTGGGGTGATTCGCTATCTGAACCATATGGATTGCAGTGCGGGGTGAGACAGGGGGGCCTGAGCTCGCCCAGATTGTTCAATGTATACGTGGATGATTTAATACGTGCCCTCAGCAGCACGCATGTCGGATGTAGAATTGATAACGTCAGTGTAAATAGTCTTAGCTACGCAGACGACATGGTGCTGCTGGGGCCGTCTGTGGCCGCCATTCGAAAGCTGTTGGGCATATGTGAGAGGTATGCGCAGAGCCATGGTTTACTATACAATGTAAAGAAGAGCGAGTACCTGGTTTTTAGGGCCGGGGGTAGATGTCCAGAGTATGTGCCTCCTTTAGTACTGAACGGCACTGAATTAAAACGCGTGCATGCCTTTAAATACCTGGGACACATTGTTACCGACGACCTTAAGGACCAGGATGACATTGATCGGGAGCGCAGGGCGCTGGCAGTGCGTTGCAATATGTTGGCCCGCAGGTTCGCTCGGTGTAGTCGTGAAACAAAAATTACGCTTTTTAAAGCGTACTGTCAAAGTTTCTACACCGGTAACCTGTGGACCAGCTACTCGCAGAGGGCGCTGGGCGCCTTGCGCGTCCAATACAACAATGGTTTCAGGATGCTGATGGGACTCCCCCGTTTCTGCAGAGCCTCGACGATGTTTTCGGACGCAAGGGTAGATGGGTTTCATGCCATACTGCGTAAAAAGACGGCGTCTTTACTGCGTAGAATTCGGGACAGCTCTAACAGTATCCTGAAATCTATAGGCGAAAGGTTTGATTCGCCCATCGTTGGACACTTCGTCAGGCGAGTAATTGGGCACTCAGCCTGACGGGATGTCTGACGATGAGGGTTTCAACCAGTACCACTATTACTACTCTCATTATTCATACTTATCTAATTTTATAAACTGTATTACTAACATAGTGGTGTAAGATAATATTAATTTGTTACTAACATTGTGGATTTTTATGATCTGATAAATAAATATATTTAATTTAATTTAATTTAATTTAATATATTAAATCTAACACGTGCAAGACCAATAGCAAAAGTTAAGTAACACGCCGATGCCGGTAACTAAATGGGTGACCGTTGCGTACTTTGAGGTTAATTATACTTCATCACCACAATGAGTTTGCATGTGGAGGACGCTCGTTCTTTAGGACGAAGGGAGATTGACCTTCCGCTACCCTACCCTGACCTTACCCCCTCACCCCTAAGGCCTGATTACTAAACTTAGACGACGCCCATTCCTCAGCATTTAGGCGTCACAAAATCGGTTAAGAGTGAAGAAAAATAAAGGTAAGATTGGTTTCACCAAAAGCCGGTGTTGGTAACGCTTTTTCTTTATTAGGAACTCTTAAGTTAATCATTTAGGCGTCAACTAAGCGTCGCCTTAGTGCAATTGGCATAAGACTGGTTGAAAAGTCTTTTTTTTATATATAGCATTATAAACATGATATGAATATGACAGACATGTTTCCGCGATATAGCGCTGTATAGTGCAACAAATTTATCTGACCCGGTGACAGCGTCGCTGTTATTGCGATTGTCAAGACATTTCACAATGACGACACTTAGTTCCAGCTTTGGCCACCGGGTTAGATAAGTTTGTGGCACTCTACAACTGAGTGAACTAGCTACTGCAGCGAATTGTCTCCAAGGTCGTCCGTGTAACGAGACGTGATTGAATGCAAAAAGCGATGTACAGACAGACGTCCGAGATGGTACCGTTTGTAAACAACGTAAAGAAAACAATGGCTCAGACAATTCTTCAATATGGCGTTATTAACGTCATTATATGTCAGATACCTACCTACCTTCTATCAGATAGACAAATAATGGAAATGCTGCGTCACGTGTTTTTAGAATTAATGGAAGTTCTTGAAATGACGGGCGGACTGATGTCTTTTTAATTTCTTCTAGCGATGGATTTTAATTCCGGTTTGTGGTAATATTTAATTAATATGTCCATACCCAACTTCTGGCATTGTATGCGTCTGGCTATGAGTGTGGAAAAACGGATATTATTTGATGGGGATCGCTTAAATTGTGTATGCCATACCACTTCATTGTAACGAAAATGTGTCGTACGCCTCTATGTTTATGTCAACATCTTTTTCTAGCTTCCAGATAGAGAAAATAGCCAAAGAGCAAGCAATATTTTATAGCAATCTGCCAAATCTGCCTAGGTATCGATGGATGGACGAAGTCCGAAAAGACCTGCGGGAACTCCAGATAACGAACTAAATTTGTCTTTACATAACTTATAATAATTATCTATTATATAGTTTGTTATTATTTAAATACGGTCTTTCATGTACCCGCAGCGCAGGCCGAATCTCCAGGCACGCGGCAATCAATAACGTCAGTCGTGGGGCACTTGTCACCGTCAACGTACCGGCCGTATTAGAGCCGAAAGGTACCGTATGTGACGATGGCAAGAGGCCCGACGGCATGACGCTCATTGGTTGGCAGCGTGGGAAAGCGCTGGTGTGGGACGCTACCTATGTGGACACTCTGTCGCCTTCGCATGTGGCCTCCACTGCCAGCTGCGCTGGGGCTGCGGCCTCAGCTGCGGAAGACCTCAAGCGGAGGAAATACGAAAGTCTAGCGCAAGACTTCGTATTTCAGCCGTTTGGTGTGGAAACGATGGGCCCGTGGGGCCCAGGTGCGAGAAAGTTCTTTATAGAACTTTCAAAAAAATTAAATGACACCACTGGTGACCGGAAAGCTGGCTCGTTCCTCGGACAACGGATAAGCATCGCTATTCAACGAGGCAACGCAGCCAGCTTTCTGGGCACCATTCCGGGGGGCAGCGGTGTGGACGACTTTTTTAATTTTTTGTAAATATTTTATGTGTTAATGAATAGGTATATGTAGTGGTAGGTATATGTATATATACCTACCACTATCATTATCCATCCACTATCATTCCGTCGGGCCTCTTACCATCCTCGCGGGCTAACCCACTCGGTTCCAGCACCGCGGGTGCACCAGCGGTGGTAAAGGCCCGGCGGATGACATCGTTGAGTTCCGCGTGACGAGGAATGCGACCAGCGCTCCTGCCGCAAGACAAGCCGTGGTGGCCGAGCTGGTCTACAGGACGTCCACAGCGACATTGATGAGGAGCGCTACAGGGTGCGCCAAGACGAAGGGCCGTGGCAAGCCTAAACGTGGCACTGTCGAGTAAAGTGCCGATGTTTTTAGAGGGTAATGCCTGTAGCCAGAGACCCGACTCCCACTCGCCAGCAGCCAGTGACCCGACTCCCACTCGCCAGCAGCCAAGAGGCGAGCACGCTCTGCAGAATTGGTTGATGCGCTTAAAAGGTTGTTTCACACCAATCTGCAGAGCGGCTCGTCCCAAAGTCTCTGCGAGCAAGGATTAGCCGAGGGCTCCGACTCCGGGCAAGCCTACTGTCAAGCATTTTTGGCCTCGGTGGAGAATGCTAACTTAAAAGTCCCCAGTTTTGACAGTATTTTATTTACCAGGGACTGCGAGCTATTCACCGAGGACAAAAAGGCTGGCAGAGAAACACTCGACACTTTCCGAATGCCTAGACGACCAAATCGAATAGGCAATGATGCCTGGTCCCAGGAAAAATTTGTTGATTAATACTCAAAACCGAACAGAGGGTATGTTTCACGGTGTTGTCTAGGAGCTCTAAAAGAGCAGGATGTTTCCACAACTGACAACACCGCAAAACGTACATAAATTTTGGAACAAATAAACAGTATCTAATTATGACATAAGCCATGTGGCTGTTAATTTGGAGTAGGCGGTTCGAAATATCATTAAAATTTTGAATTTTTTGGTTAACAAAATGTTGAAGGGAATCATCGAAAATTGGCGAGCCTAAATGATGTTAGCCCCTAACATCACAGTCGTCGACAAGTCCTCTAAAGCACTAAAAGCAGCAGAAATAGCGCCAGGCGTCGGACAAGACTCAGAGATAAACAGCTCACACTTCGAGAAATTCAGCTCCAGGCCTATGGCACTGAACTCTCGAATGAGGAGCTGCAGATCCTTACTGTGTACCAGTACTGTGCTCGCTTCGCCTCCCAGAGTCCCATCGTCAAGATACCACACGTTAAATTTGGAATTTAATTTTTCGATCAGAGAGGGTCGCCTTGCTGGCAGCCGACCGCCGAGTGCAGGAGGTGGCCCTTGTGTAGAAGGTTAGTGGGCTTGTAGTACTGCCACAAAAATGTATATGCGGCAGGCAACTTCTTCCGAATTTAATCCAACAAGGCGCCCGTATATCTATTATCTATTTACTCATTATCACGAACACCCCATACGTATTTTAAAGTATATGTTGTACTTTGTGCCATAATTTTAGGCCTAATGTAATCAAGTGCAACACACAGTACATGCACATCCCTCACAGTGGACTCGACCACCGCGTAGACTACACAGTGACCGAGCCACCTCACGCGCCGTTCGCTTCACTCATATAGGCATTTACACCGAGCAACTTAAGATTTATGCAAGATACCGAAGTCTCCGCACAGTTTTCCAGTAACTCTTTGTCGTACAAGGTGCCAGAATGGGAATAGGGCCCTTGATACGTACAGGGCTGTTGTCCTTTTAATTGCCTTAAAGTTAAACTGGTCCAGTTGTTCCGCCTATCTGCGTCGATTTATAATTTTACACCGCTTATCCAGTCCAGTCATACTCCGTGTGTTTATTCTCAAACGCTTGCCTGTTGCTGCCTCGTAATGCATCGGCCATGGCTCATTCACCGTTCCGTCAGCTGTCTCTTTACTACGCTCTTCATTCATGCGTACGCCCCGCGGGGCCGGTGTAGGTATCGGCGTTGCCGCCGTGGGTCCCTCCACACCGGCGCTGGCGCACCCCGCGCTCCCTTCGTAAGAGGGGCTGAATGGATGACGTCATGTGACGTTTCAGGGGCTCAAATGACGTTTCTCGGTGTGCCCGCGGTTGATTATTACGTTACGGATGCTCGGAACAACGCACACGAGGTTAATCTGCCGAAGATAAATCTTGAGACGGAGACCTTTACAATTTTAATGATTTCCTGAAAATATTTTTGTTCGCCTCTCTCCTTCCTTCTTACTAGTCTTTGTTTGGGACAAGTAATCTGTCTTGCATTTTCGAGCTCTTCTATGGAATACGCACTTGTGCAAATTTGGAATATTGCCGTTTCGGAAAGAGTGTCCACTTTGTTGTTAACGGAAGCCTACACTTCATTACTCAACTCATACACTTGTAGACACAATTCGTATCACTATTGTCGCGAGACTAGACGGTGAGGCGACGGAGGCGTATCATCGTAATACATGCGTCGCATATGATGAACGCGGCAGACTTATACTTATAACAAGTTTCATGTATTTTTTATGAAATAATTCTAGTAGTGCGACCACTCGTATTACGTACGGCCGTGTGGTGTCCGGCAGAGTAGAATAGCACCAACCCCTACACTCGTGGGTGCTGAACAAGGCGACTAATGTTTTCGAGGCAGAAGATCTAGAGTCTCCGTATACTAGAAAATGGGCAGCAGCGTTTTCCATTGTTATATTTTATTACTGCGATCTCCAACCCGCCTGCCAAGCGTGAAGATTATGGCACTAACCTCCCCTTGCGTGGGAGAGGCCCTTAGTCCTGCAGTGGACTGTTATGGGCTGTGATGATGAACGTCAGTAGTTGACCGAGAGATCAAGTAACACTATTGCCTATCCATTTGTAAAGAACTATAGTCTGTTTTCTTGCCACGCATCAAAGTTGGACTGTAGAAAACTCGAACAGAACTCGGATACCTGTACGTAAGCTGTCGTAAAAGTAGTACGGTGGTTACCTAGAGCAGCATTTTCTCAGATTCGGAACGAATGCAGAGCGTAAGCGATACGGGTGTCGTAGAGGTTAGCCTCTACGAGATCCGTAGCTAGGGCCTCCGTCCGTAGACCCTGAAAGCGCTTTTACAAGAGCGGATCCTGGCTAGCTTGTTTATCGCTAGCCGCCGAGCCGGGTTTTACCGCAAATATAAGAAAGTCGTGGATCCCGGGCTTCGTGCGCTGCGCAAGAGCATTGGATTGACGACAGGATCATTGAATATTTTTACTTTCTTTTCAGATGTACTTACTTCACTTGATGAAATTGTGAAGAATAACTTCATCAACAGCCATTTACTACTCTTGTTAATTAGACAAACCATCTCCATGCTTGCCAGGTGTCTCCAGATCACTGTGTTAAAATGCTGTAGGTAGGTACCTATTTTATAAAATATCTTTGCATAGAGAGATCCTAGGAGTAGTAGAAGTAGGTATGACAAGATATTACTCTGACGGACATCTTACCATTTTTTTTATGTTATACGACAGATAAACAGACATCCGGCTACCTGATGATCACCGCCACTTATGGACATCAGCAATACCAGGGATATCACCAATGCGTTACTCGGGTCTAAAGATGCTACTATAATTTACCTCTTGAACGAACCCATGTCATAGTCCATAGGAAACACTAAGCTCATTCCACATCCGAAAAGTACCTGCGAGCGAGAAAATTGTTTTCGAACCTTCGCGTGGACACCAATTACCACTACTGGATACTCCAGCCCACAGGGGGTAGTGCGATGGCGGAATTGTGGCTGTACCATACAGATGAAGTACTAAATAATACAAGCAATTCTTATCATAGAACGCGGTAATTATCTCCTATAACAACAACACGTTCAATTCATAAGCTGCAAAATGCAATGCAGTGAAATACTGCAGTGTTATGTGCGAGGGATGTATAGGTATACAGGCTAAGTACCTTGTCCCGGCTATCTGTCCCGACGGAGACCTTGAAAGATAGGTTGAATAGAAGTAGGCCAGCGGTAATCTAATTATCCACTATAAGTGTTTATTTTTATTAGCCTAGCCAGGCATTTGACCGCCATCTCACCTGGTGGTAAGTAACGATGCGGCCGAAGATGGAGCATGCCTGTCTAGGAACAGCATATTCTCTCTAGCATTGAAGGCGTCCAGGTTATAATGATCAGGGAACACACTCGCGCAAGCAACGTGTTCCATTCCTTAGCCGTACGCAGTATAAACCAAAGCGGCTCGTGCTGATAGCTGGAAGATCCACGACATAAGGATGAAGCGTTCGAATGAGGTCGTGCAACTGCTTCGCACTCTCCGAAATGCAACTTGAAGAAGACCGACAGACGCGCAGCCCTACGCCGATGCTCGACGAGTACGAGTGTACTTATTAAAAGTGGACGAAATTTTTAAATATGGATAACTATGACGATGCTTCGATTTATGTCGCACGCCGAATTCAGTTTAAGTCAATTTGGCATACGAGAAAAGAGTCTTCAAATAGTCTTTATCACAGTAACGTACCCGTCCGTACTAAATAAAGCGTATTTAATCGCTCTGGCATGCCTACGCCAATCTGAATATCGAATATTAACTGTGGTACATTAAAAATGTGTTATACACCTAGCTAATTGGTTTAAGTATCTCTCCGTAATATTCCTTACTTCATCGCTATACTTAGGTATACATTTTCATTTATTACAATAACAAGAATTTAGTAAGCAATTCCAATTTAAACATGCCTCAGGTCATTGAGTCAATGATGGAGTTGAGGAAAAATCGACCGACTCGGCTAATTTTTCATGGCGCTGCGAGGTCGCGCGGCCGGCAGTCGTGCGTGGCCAAAGCCGTCAAAGCAACGGAGAATATCGCACGCGCCGCCCGCTCCTACACCGATAACTTATCTCGCGATAACAGCCTGAAAATCGCGAAAAACACCTTCAGCAGTTCGCCACAGTGCTTCAGAGACACCACATGTGCAGTGACTAGTGATTCAAAATGGCACAGAACAATCTAGACGTTGGGATGAGGTGCATAAAGTACATGTTGCTGTGCGTCACGGCGATATTTGTGGTGCGTATTATTCTATTGATTATTATTGTTGGTGCGACGTATTGTTCTATATTGCTATTGTCTTGTTATCAGTATACAGGTATAGGTACGAATTGCGTGCTAAAGTCAACAGAGGTGTTTGGAGTTATCTGTGGCGAGCGACTAGGTGGTTTAGTTTACCGTACGTAGGTAGGTGGTGCCTAGTTGGTTACACATTGTTTGTGTTACCGTATGATGTAAATGATGAGGAAAATGTGCATTTTCCTTGCAATATTGCTGAACTAAAGTTTTAAGGTACTTTGCATTTGAAGCAATAATCTTATTTTATAATTGTTATTTCACAACATTTTGTAAGCTGTTTTTACTTGACATTAATAACTTTTTTTTCACATAATCACAACAAATATAATACATGGGTACTTAAAATCTTAACCCTAAACCTAAATACCCGCGTATCCGGCACTTTTTCAAGGATCCGGCCGGGTACCGAGTACTAGAGCCGGGTTAAGACCCGACCGGATTAACCAGCTATAAAGGATACATAATTTTCAAACAACATTTTAATTTAAAAAAAAAAAAAAAATTTTTGACGCTTTGTGCGATTTGCTCAACTGGGCAACATTAATTTGAGCATTAATTACTTCAAATGAGTAGATGTTCCCAAAAGCCGGTCGTACTCGATCTTTTGTTACTATACAGGTTGTTACATAATATATTTATGAAGCCGTGAACTGGATGGAGTGCTAAACGTATTAAAACGATAAGTACAGATATTTCTGTCTTACGTGGAATAGTTGTACCTATCGTTTTAATACGTTTAGCCCTCCATCCAATTCACGGCTTCATACACATATTATGTAACACCCTGTATAACGTAAAATGTGACTCTTTATCGTATCTACGAGATCCCTGATGTTCTACCTTCACCTTTTCGTAAAATCGCATGCTCACTTTTAGTATTTCCACTTGACTGAAAATCTTATAATTTTTTGATTGAATTGGACATTATTATTAGAGACGAAACGGATAGTTGTTTGACCGGATACCGTATATCCGGTTATCTCATAATCCGGATATCCGGATTACCGGCGGCCGGATATTTAACAGGATATAGTCTCTGAACAAGCCCATGATTTCAAATCTTCGCACAATGTGAATAATTTAAATTTGGATCTGAACAATTTCTTCGACCTACGACAGTTCCATAGATTCGAAATACGCGTTTACACATTAGCCCACAGCATTGTGGACCAGAGTGCAGTAAAAGATTCTCATAAGGTCAAGACAAACGAAATCGCTTGCTACCTTTCAATGTAGGAGCAATTTGTAGTTTAATCCATTTTATAATAATTTACCATAGAAAAACTTTTCAAAAATATTTCTTGACAACCTAATAAATGAACAACAGGTAGAGCTCGTCTATGCTGAAATCACGCGCCCCACTATCGCATTAACGCACACAAACAAATTTAAAATATGGACGCAATACATATACAAATGCCGTTGTAATTGGTCATTCAGTTGCCGGTGAGACTAAAACGTATTAGCACGCGTCGTTCGATTGAGCAGTCGACGCTCCCACACAGATGAAGTGTCGTTATTAATATTTGCACTCACACATCCAAATCAACAAATAAAGTAGTGGGGCGCGTCATTTCAGCTTAGACAAGCTCTACCAACAGTCAACAGTGCTTTGATAAATATTTATCATTTTTGAGATAACTTTTTTCTTTACATATACATATGTATTTTTTTTCCTATTTATTAACTTTTCATACATTTTTTGCTATCCGGTATCCGGCCGAATAATAACGCTCTATCCGGTATTCGGCCGGATAGTAAAATAAGGCCGAATAGGCCGGTTACCGGATAGTAACCGGATATCCGTTTCATCTCTAATAATTATTATCACGAGACACATGGCGCGAGAATGCGAGCGATGTTGACGTGGTTCCTGGCCGGATAGCCGGCTACCAAGCAGATAGGACCGCCGGGTACTCTACCCATCTCTACTATATTTACAGATAATAAACCTCCTCCAGGCCATTCCCAGGATAGGCGCGACCCAGGGGGGGGGGGGGGGGCAACGGCACGGCCAAAAGGAGAAAAGGCCAAAAATTCGACGCTCGCTCAATTCTTTTATTTATTTTATCAATCACTCCAACTTCTTAGAACAGAAATGTCGAAAATTTCGAGCTCGCGTCGCTCGCTCATTTATTGCTTTCCGTTTTGTCATACTATTCACTAATCTTTCAAAACCTATAATTCAGAGCTCGCTACGCTCGCTCAAATATTCATTTTAACAATCACCCCAGCTTTTTAGAACCATAATGTAAAAAGTTTCGTGCCGCTCCGACTGCTCATTCAATAACTTTAATTTCTTTAATTGTGTTTATTATGATCAGCATCACACATCATCCCAGCACCTAAGCCAAAATGTCAAAAATTTCGAAATCGCTCCGTTCGCTCATTCATTTATTGCTCACCCCAGCCTTTAAGACTTAAAATATCAAAAATATAAAGCTCGCTTCGCTCGCTCATTCATAGGTTTCAGTTACTTTTCTTACCTTTCACGAAGATCGTTGTGGTCGCTCATTCATTAGTTTCCCTAAGTTACTCTTCGTAAAGATTACCCGTTGCTGTTAAAACCCAAAATATCTAAAATTTCGGAACAAATGTCAAAAATTTCGAGGTCGCTTCGCTCGCTCATTCATAGGTTTCAGATACTTTTCTTATCAATCACCTAGCTCGTTGCGGTTACTCATTAATTGATTTCTTAAATTACTATTGTGAGGATCACCCATTGCTGTTAAGACCAAAAATGTCCAAAAAGCGAGCGGAGTGAGCTTGTAATTTGTGACCAAATCCTGGATCCGCGCCTGCCCCAGGAGATATGGTGCCCAGAAGGCTGGCAACATTTTCCCCTTTAATTATGAGACTCAACCTCTGAGCGAAAAGTTGCTCGCAGAACCTCAAGGGTCCATTGTCTCGAAGTCAATGTGTCTGTTACTTTATTGAAATAGAGACTAGCCTAAATCGATAAGCGAAAATATTCTTGTCGTACTAACTTTCATTTTTAATACATGAGGTCATCGTAGATAAAATTTTGTTTCTGTAACACGGTTTTGTGTCGAATTGCCTGCCAATACTGACTCATTCAGGTAGTTTACAGTACGATAACTCGATCTAGTTCCTTATTTACCCTAAAATTAGACTTTTATCGGATCATGTTGTTTATCTTATTTGAAAGAAAGAACATTTATTGACACAAACAACAACACCACAACATGAAAACGAAAGAATATAAAAATAATACAATTATAACAACATGAAATACACGACAAGACTAAACAGTGTCGATTATACATCGGTGCAAAATACTCAAGTAGGTATATTTACCTACTTGAGTATTTCACAAACTTGTAAACCAATCTTTTAAGTAATGATTTCTGGATTACCAAGGACCTTATTTAACAATTTATTGCACATAATATAATATTTGTCAACCAAACTTTTAAGTAAGTTATAGGCCTAGCGTATTTATAAAGTTTGGATAAGTAAGAACTCATCGTAGTTACCATAGTTTCGTTTGTCTTGTAATTCCATGTTATACTTACTCATAATGTAGCACAGTTTTGCAATAAGTTGCAGGGCTAAATTCATGCCATACGTTTTTATCTAAATTCCACAATATCCTTATCTTTATCAGCCATGAAACTCGAAGCCAACCAATATTACTCACACCTGTTTAATGTTCGATCCTGGTACGTTGTGTGTGTATTTAGATATAATAGGTACATAGGTAAACAAAGGATACCTATGTATGCGTAATCTCTGGTTGGAACTATTGATGAAGTATCCTGTCGTCACTACTGAAGGAATTGTAAATTATTATTAATATATTACAACCAACATGCTTTACTACACTAATATGAAAATATAAAAGCCGACTTCATTCACACGACGACGAAAATGAGTTCGGAATTTGGTAGAAGGTAAACGAAACGACTGCAATGCGAGCGAAATTCGATCGGTTCCAACTCACTAGTACGCCTTGAGTGGAATCATAAAATGCTTGATCGAAAATCATGAGGGGCTTATGCTTAAAATCATAAGCATAAGGACTTGATCTAAACAAAAATCGGAATAAAAAAAAATAGGTATGTATATAAGTAGTTTATTTTAGATTAATAACTTTTATACAATATTTAGTTTATCAGTTATCGAACAACCATAACACAAGCTTTGCTTACTTTGGGGCTAGATGGCGCTGTGTGAATTTGTCCAAGCATATTATGCATATTATTATGTTCAATCGTCGAAAAGGTCCGTTGTGTAATTGAAAACACAGATATGTAAATAAATAAATAAACACATAGATAAACTTGAACATCAGACAATCATTTCATCAGTCATTCGGATGTGGAATGAGTCCCCAGCCGCAGTGTTTCCTTTTGACATGACAAGGGATCGTTCAAGAGGTATTTAGAGGTCTCTTCAGAGGCGGGAAACGCATTAATAGCGCCCCTGGTGTTGCTGATGTCTATAAGTGATGGTGACCACATTCTATCAGGTGGCCCGCTTGCCTGTTTGTTTGCCGTATAACATAAAAAACCCAGGTCAGGGTTAATTTGAAAGTAGCAAAGACGAGGAACCATAAGTTAGCGTGGTATGAAGAGGGGTGAAATATGAATATGCGAGTGAAATGAGTTCGTACTAAGACCGCAAGGGATGAAGATTATGAAGATAATAGGATTAAATACAAGAGAGATACTTGTTGTGATACCGGGATGAGAATAGGGAGAGGAACACTTTTGCATCGTCACTGTACAGTATCTACAATTTGTTTACGTACAAATAAAAAGGCTGAATAATACGAAACATTCTTAGAATAAGAACAGAAAGTACTATTGTATCAGGACTAGCTGCAGTCTAACACTACTTAGTTAATGCGCAAAAAACCCATAACTTATTAGGATTGAGGCACACGATAATGCATTCGAAGGTCACAAGTATAACGCGTTCAATATACACCAACACTATAGTATTAAGCGTATTGATTTTCGCCATACAGAGCACTCACACCGCCAACTAGCTACGTAACTACTTATATTATCAGAAGCAGCCATAAAAGATACGTGTGTTAATTACGTGTCATGTGTATGTTAATTCGCTGTTGTGTTCGCGTTATCTATTCTTTTGGCGTGTCGCGTCGTGTGCGTTAATTGGCAGCGATATCTATTCGCATGCGAAACAATACTGCATGCATAGTAAGTGCTGCTTATGCGAAAAGTCTGATCGAGTAATAGGTGGGAGCAATGATGTGCAAAGGATTAAAAAGCAGCTGCGTTTTTAGCGTTTCCGACTGAAGAATTTTGAACTTTACAATATTGTTAAAATAAACTTAGGTAGATATCGATAGTTCTGTAGTTCTACAGACGTGAGGACAGTAATAGAATTTAGTTTAAAAATAAGCTTTTCTATGTTTCACTCGAACATGGAATAGCGATTTGTATGATGTATGGATACAACCTCCCGGTCTAGCTAAAAGCAAAAAAAGGTTGAGTTATGAAGTACAAATTGACACCATTTGATACAACTATAGAGACCACAATAGGCTTGTGACAAAGAGCGAGGATTAAATTCCTAACCTATATAGTAAATAGCTAATAGACAAACACTGAGGAAATACAGTTAGGAAGGGATAAGAGAGAGATAATAAAACTTGAAAGATGCTCTGTATTGAAATTAACAATGTCGAAAATAACATTAAGTAAATATAGCTTTTTTTATCTTGCTATCGAAATAATCGTTACTTCTAGTATATTAATAATAATAGTAGGTACCTACAGGTTAAATGTGTTTATCATGCAACCTTGACCGCTGTGGGTAAAATCATGCGCCATGTTGTAAAATTTGTTGGCTGGCACTATCTAGGTACTATTATAGGTACCAATTTATTGTTGTAATTAAATTTGAGTAGCAGTATGAACTCAAAATATTCATTTACGATACGAACGTAAATACTTGAAATTGATCAATATTGTTGTTGTTGCGGTTCTTTGAGACGGTCTGCGGTCGTATCAGCTGTATTAATACTACCTCTATAGAACTTCTTGTTTATGGCCACCTGAATAAATATTATTGTTTATTGAATGTAATACCCATTTTAAAAGCTTGCAACTGGCCTCTTGGACTTCATACGATGAATGTCTTCGGTTATTTATATATGCGCGAACAATGACGTAGGTATATGTAGTCTATTGTATCCAGCGTTAACGGCGTTACAATAAATGATTCACCCGCTTTCGTATACTTACTTCATGGCGTGACAAACGAATACACTGGCGTCAAAAGCTTTGCATCATTTAAAGCAATAATTTGCCTTAGTCAAAGCAAATACTGTTGCTGCTGAGGTGAATACTTACCATCAGACAGGCCGTCAGCTTGTTTGCCACCGTAGTGGTATAAAAAAATGGGAGATGTGATGAAAGGTGCGGTGGTCACTGCCATCAGGTGACCTGCTTGCTATAAAGCGGGGACTGCCGCGGTAAAGCTATTGCATAGTATTTTTTATCAACTTATGCAATTATAATTATTTATTTATTTTATTTATGCAGTATTTTTTTTCTTTGATATTAATTCAAGTTTTTTCTTTGATATTAACCATATACATACACGTTAAAGTTCAACTAGTCGCGGGCTCGAACTCACTCGTGGACGCGGCCTAAAAGCACGCTGTCTCACCTAGCATTGTGTCTAAAAGAGATAGAATCAGTTATGAGCAGTTAGCAACTAGTCTACACGCATACGTCTAGTCGCACGCACACAAACACCGTGCTGAAGTCTGCCGAACTGAAACGACGTCAGACGATGCACGGCTTTCAACGCCGCACCGCTGTGCCGGTCGGAGTGGGGGGTGTTAGGTTTTTTTCGTTACGGAATTTCTTGATTCGGTCGCCGCGCTCAAAGCCCGCGATAAAAGCTATGCAATAGCTTAAAAAATTAAAAGCTCTTCAACTATTTTCTTCACTTTGGCTCCATTTCAAGTTGTCACCGCCGAATTTAATCCTAACAAATGTTGTAACCGGAAATGGAGGACCACCCCATTTGTTACCACGGGGCTCCCATTGTTCCGATAATAACAGATGCAAAATGTAATTAAGGTTTACCTTAACCAGATATCTCGTCACACTGCTTACCCAAAACCTCTATTTGCAGATAACGTCAGCACTCATCATATCCGTGGGCACGACCATATTCGCTCTCTACTACAATGTGGCGACATTCCTCGACGACAACTACTTCTCGCCGGCCACCTTCGTGGTCGTTATCGGAGTCATCATGCTCTTCGTGTCTCTCTTCGGATGTATCGGTGCCTTGAAGGAGAGCACTTGCCTCGTCAACATGGTGAGTATTCGAAGACTTTCTTTCTAGCTAAGCGAGTTTCACCACTATCTCCTCCGCATCGTTATTTACCATCAAGTGAGGTAGTGGACGAAGGCTTGCCTATAAGGTCTTCAGTGAAACTAGAATATAGAGCTGAAGTAGAACAGTTTTGCTGACTGAGCAAGCAAGTAGACACTTATTTACTTTTCCGTTAATGTACCTAGATTAAATGTCCTCCGCGTGTATTAGTTTCCGAGTGTAGAATTTCCAGTAATGGCATTTTGTAGACATGAAGTAATATTGGAAATTACATTTCAAGTTTATTAGACTGCGAGGGTGACGTAGTTTATCTTACGTCATCGAGTGCAACAAAAATTCCACTCTTTAGTGATAGGTAGACGTTTATGGGAGACAAAATGGGCAGCGTGCACAAGCTGGCATAAAAAATCTTTTAGTGAACCAGACTCCTACTTTTCGTAACGACAAAAAAGTAAAAAAAACCGGTCGGTCTCACATCCTCTTGGCAGTTTCGCTTTTGAGCCTCATTATAGTCACCAAAAATAAAAGTGACGTTTACTATCGCTACAAAGTGAAATATTTCTTGTACTCGATGACGTAGGCGCCCGCCGACATGGTTCTTTTTCTTGAAGATAAATCTGAGATTATAAGTATCGTTGACCGAACTTAACTTATATCTATTAGAAATAATAAAGATACCAAGATATTATTGTTCACTTTCCCTGGGCAAAATACGAAAAGAGTAACACGTTTCTTTCAATCTTTGGAGAACCTCTTAGACCAGCTAGTTACTTTCTCCATCCCTGGATAATAATTGTTGTAAATTCCGAAAGAAATATCAGGTTACCTCAGTTCTAGTTGCTGGAGTATTGGTGGCTGAGCGGTCAGGGTATCCGACTTGTAAGCGAGAGTTACCGGGTTTGAATCCTGCTGCGGTCATGTACCAATGACTCTTTTCTGAATTATGTTGTACATTAGTTGAATAGGTACTAACCGATGCTCTTACGATGAGGGTTTGGCGGTGGTAGGTAGATAAGGTAGCCACCAATGTTGGCAAGTGAAGATGGAGAAGGTGGAAAAGGGTAATTACCCACCTGGCCGGGTGTTGTGACCAGGGGACCAAGGGTCCGACATTGGATCGTCGGAAGTTGTATATATATGCCGCGGAGTTGGCATATTTGACCCCGGGCCCTCGTGCGCGAGAGCACAACCGGGGCATTAACGGCGAGATGATAATTTTTGTTTAATTCTAGTTCGCGGTGATCCTGAGCTTGGTGCTGGTTCTGGAGCTGGCCGCAGCTATCGCCGCTTACAGTTTGAGAAACCAGCTGGCGACAATGCTGGACACCAACTTGCGGGCATCAATGCCGTACTATTACAATACGCCGGAGGTACAGGAGGGTTTCGACTTCTTGCAATTCTCAGTAAGTACCTTTCGAATCCTCACTCAAATTGATAGCGGTCATTGGACCATTGGCTTGAGCAAGTGGTAAAAATAAGTACCTTTTTGGTGCTGACATAGATAGAAATATAAACCCGGATCATCCGAGAAACATTTTTGCTCCTAATTTGTATAAAAGAACTAATAAGTGTTTTATATTCCGTTAGTCCGGCAGATTCGTGACAATTTTTGTAAGAAATTCACATTTAATGATAGAAGCATACAACTTGGTACACGTATACTACATATGTAGAGGGTTGATTTTGGATATGAGGCCATCTTTGATTTTTCCCTATAGCAGTAATGGTGGACATTCAAAATGGCGACATCTGAGTATTCAGAGGTCATAACAGTATTGTTATACACCAATGTTTTATTGTTATTTGACGATTATTATTTGTTTAAACTATGTATGCATGACATAATTATACATTTATTCAATGACAGATAGTACGCACCTTTGATTTTACCCGAATGCGCGACGCAAAGAAGGGTAATGTGTTGATCAGTCTATGCATTTGTTCCTTTGTGGCACTGTAGAGACTAAACGCGTGAGCCGAATTTTGATGGTTCTTACGTCTATCGATTTGTCTTAATCTTGCGAGTGTCACTGAAGACTGAAATTGATCAAAATTCAATATGGCGACTACCAACCGCCATTTTATGTCATGTGGGGTATCGTTGAATAGGTATTGAAAAATCATGATTAAGTTTCTCACATCATTTTTCATTTATAATGACCGTATAGGATCAATAACGATTTAAAGTTAGTAACCATTCTCACTTTTTTCACTTCACTTACACTTTTAATTTTTACGTTAAAAATTTTATTTAAGCAAATTATTAGAGATGAAATGGATATCCGGTTACTGTCCGGTATCCAGCCTATCCGGCCTTAATTTATTATCCGGCCGGATGCCGGATAGTGTGTTAATATCCGGCCGGATACCGGATAGTAAAAAATGTATGAAAAGTTCATAAAAGTGATTTTGCTTATCGAAAGAAGTCGCCTCAAAAACCTTATAAAATAAAAAAAGCACTGATAATTATGTACCTACTCTACTCGTATCGTTAATTTGGTAGGTTAGGTTACATTTCTTTCTACTCTGAGCAGTAGCGGCGTCAATAACGTTGTCGTTCAGGTCCTGTTTGACCGCCGTCTTGTAAGGCTACTTGCACCATGATGGTCTGTGGGGCGACGGAGCACATGCCCACACCATCGCAGTCAGAGTTCTCTAACATACTCGAGGATGGGTGTGACTTTGTAACTTCCACGAATGTGGACATTACATACTTTGTCCTATCGAGTGACACTCGCTGACCAGCATAACATGCGCATTTCTGTCGTGTGTAGTTTTGACAAGTGTTGTTTATTTCAATAATGTAGTGTAATAATATTTCCAAACTCAAAAAAGGTAAATTATACTGGATTAAAAATATTCATTTCTGTCTATTTAGAGGTAGTAAGCGATGTCATTAATCTTCAGGTCAGTTATTCAGTTTATAAGTCCGTATTTCGAAACTACGAATCCATTCGAGGTGGGAAGAATTATTCAATTCCACTTTTAAATTGTTCACATTGAACGAAGACATCACGTAAACACATGCAGTCTTCTAATTTTCCACCCCGCCATCAGAGCTTACACAAACTTGTTCAGAGACTATGTTCTGCTGAATATCCGGCCGCCAGATATCCGGGCTATCCGGCTTGTAGGCTGGCCGGATATCCGATAGCCGGCCAAACAACTATCCGTTTCATCTCTACAAATTATGTTACAATTTAAGTCTATATGTAGGTATATAGTATAAAACAAAGCGTCTTTCCACCGTCTGTATTTATGTACGCTTAGATTTTATAAACTACGCAACGAATTTTAATGCGGTTTTCAACAATAGATAGAGTGATTCATAAGGAAGGTTTATAGTAAATAAACAAAGAGAAGATAGGGGTAAAGTAGGTGTAAGCGAACGAAATCGCGTCAGGTTCACTGGTAATACATTATGAACAAAATGTGTCTCTATTTTTTTTATACTAAGATTTATTACGCACTGGACAACAATTACTGGCCACTATTATTATACTATTTATCATTTAACATCATCTAAGAACATTTAAAGGTAGCATTTATCAAACTCTCTGAAGCCGCCATTTTAAATGTCCGCCATTACTGTAAAAGGCAAAATTTAAGATGGCCTCATATTCAAATTTAAACATAAAGTATATGTGGTCTAAATTGTATGCTTCTATCATTAAATGAGCAATTCTTTCACGTATCTGCCGGACTACGTCGAGTTGTACGTGATGTAAGTCATGTACAATTTACGTGGCAGACAACATGTCATGTACACGTACGGTCACAAGTACGTACATTGCAGGAAACATCTCAAAGAAATTGCGAATTGAGCTATTAAGTTCTTCTAACACACAATTAAGTTTATATGTAGAGAGAGAATCCTTTTACCAAATACACAAAAAACCTCAGGCTTGACAGGAATTGGATATTTTCTTGACAGAGTTTATCAACCTTCATTCTACAAGATTCCTTTGCCTTCCAGCTGAGGTGCTGCGGTATCGACGATTATCAGGATTGGGCTAACGTGCCAGCTCCTCCTGGCGTCTCTGGCCTGGTCACCGCCAACATCACGGTACCCAACTCCTGCTGCGCTGCCTCTCATTACGAGGACCTGCAGCTAGGAGATGGCGTGGTGCATGAGCTCTGCGACAAGATGTATGTGAACGGGTGCCTGCCAAGGATTTACTTCCTGGTGTACCAGAGTGCTGGACTGCTGGGCGCCGCGGCCATGACCATCGCCTTTATTCAGGTGTGTATTCTCTAAATGTGGTAGGAGTACGTTGCTACTTATAGGCTAAACTCAAAAGTCCCTGAGGTAAGGAAGCGGCATGGGCAGGTCGCACATGTAACGCAGTTTTCCAAATATAGTACAGAATCATTTAAATGATGATCGATCAATATCGATGGGATACATTAGTCTACGGTGAAAGACGACATCTAGGTTTGAATTTCAAGTTGAGAGGGGCAAATTCGACGGGGTTTAAAACTGAAGAGGCTGTTTCTAGACATCGTTAGCCATGCTCGCCTAGGACAATGTAAAAATAAAAATCTTGTTACTCAAGACATAAAATACCATAAATCTACAGAAGCTGACCAAATAGAGAGATTGACCAAAACCCGTGTTCCAGATAATCGGGATCGTGTTCTCGTTCTCCCTTGCGCGCGCCATCCGGCGCACCAAGAGCGAGCGTCTGCGCAGGCGCTACGAGATCCAGCAGCGGGTGATCGACGCGCACACCAAACTCCAGCCCACGGATGAGAAGAACACCCCAGTCGTCTACGTACCGTTCCATGGACAAACCAATGCTTAGGTTACGACCGTCACCGTTTAAATTTCAAATGTGGAATGTTAAAAAGTAAATTCAAAGTTTTAAACAAAATGTTGAGACTGGCTGGAAACAATAACCTTTTAAAAAGTGCATACGTCCAATAAATAAAAGTGATTTAGAAGTAGGTAGGTATTGGTTATAACCATTTATCAGATACTTTTTAAGGTTTTTGTAAGCCGGCAGTTAGTCTACTTTACGTTGATGTTTTTTAAATTGCATTTAAATCTATCCAACAGTAATTATTGTGACATTCAAATAACATTCCTATTAACTGAACATGAGTTTGTATTATATTTGATTATAAATAAGTACCTTTTTATTTCCGTTTAAACACAGATAGTTTAAATACCTAAGTATTTTGCACTTATGAAAAATTATATAAAACAAAAGAAATATTTAATTGTCGTTATCGTATTTTTATTTAAGATTTAATAAGGAGCGTAAAGTATGCGCAGAGCAGAGTATATAAATGATTTTATCGAATTTCTATTGAAACGAAACATAATCATTATCTGGATACTGTTGCACCATCTTAATTAAAATATAATTTTATAAAACATTATCTTCAAAACGAAATGAGCGTTTTGGATACAGAACCTCAAAAACGCATCATACGTTGGCGCAGTGGTGGTGCGCAGTAGCTAGCTAGCGCCTAGCTACGGTGCGCCTAACAGCAAATGCAAGTAGCAAATGTGATAAGTTCCAATATTTAATTATAGTCATTAATTTACAGTTAGTCAACTGCGGTACAAGGAGGTTATGCGGTAATTTGTTAAAGTAGTTTAGATTTTCAAACTGTACTTAATAGGGGACTTGGTTTCAATAATAACATAATGGTTTTCCTGTTTTCTGTTTTTCTAGGTAAAATGACCAATCGTATTTACCTATACTTATTGGAATCGTGAATAACGGGACAAATGATTCACAAATATTCAATTAAATTCAAGCCTTTTTTTCTGACCACTTTTACATAAAATATTAGCCGAATATATAACATACATGCAAATAAGAAATTAATTAATAATGATGTTAATAAATAATATTAAATTAATAATAATGTTGAAAAATCACAAAAATTATAATAATCATCATTGGTCTGTTTGTCTTTCGACAAAAGCCTCCTCCAACACCTTCCATTTCTTATGATCTCTTGCTAATCTCGCCCATATTTTGCCAGCTATTTCCTCAAAGTCATCTTTCCATCTTCGAAACTGTCTACCTTTCCTTCCCTTTCGATTTCTTGGATACCAATTTGTGACTCTTTTGCTCCATTTGTCGATGCCTCTCAAAGTATGCCCGGCCCACTTCCATTTTAATCGTCTAATTCTTTGAGTTACATCCATAACTTTAGTTTCGGCTCTTAAATCGATATTTTTCTTTCTGCCCTTCCTTTTAATACCAGTCATACTTCTTTCCATTGCTGGAACAACTGACAGACCGCCAACTTATTGCATTGAGCCTTGGTAAGAGCCCATGTTTGACATCCATATGTAAGGACTGGCAAGATACATGTGTCGAATACTATATTATTGAGGTTGATGTTCAATTTAATGTTCTTTATTATTTCTTTCATGGACCTTTTCCATGCATTAGCAATGCGTGTATCTACTTGCTTTTCAGAAACAAGCGTAAATGACATTAATTGACCCAGATAGTTGTATTCCTCTTGGTATTCAATGACTTTGTTATTTACTGTCATGGGTACTTGTCCTCTGTTGGTTAAAAGTTTAGTTTTTGCTGTATTCGTTGTCAGTCCTACAGTTTCACTTTCATTCATTAGTTCTTGTAACATTTGCTCAAGAATAATCGGCGACTCCGCAAAAAGGACCACGTCATCTGCAAACCTTAGATGAGTGAGCTCACTTCCGTTTATAGATAATCTTAGGATTCTTATACTCTGTCCTTGCTTTTCCAATATTATTTTAGCGGTTGCATTCCTGTAGACATTTCTAATTAATTTTATCGCTGTCCAATCCTTGTTCTTGTAGAGCCTGCCAAATGACATCATGATTGATAGAGTCGGACGCTTTGTTGTAATCCACAAAGAAGCAATACAGGGGCAAGTTATACTCTTTGTACTTTTCTATGACTTGCTTCACTACGTGGATGTGGTCTAATACTGAGTATTGACTTCTAAAGCCAGCTTGTTCAATGGGCTGGTTTTCATCTAAGGTTTTTGTTATTCTATTGAGAAATACTTTGGCAAAGATCTTGTAAATATTAACTACATACACTACACTTATTTATATATCGTTTAAAATCACATCCCTACCAACCCCACAAATATATATCTATATGTTTGTTAAAATAACATACAGTCCAATTGAGACCTCCTCCTTTTTAAGTCGATTAATAAGGTCCTTCATAGATTTGATTTTTTAGGCTAAGGATAGTTTTGTATATAAATAGTATATCCAAATTCCATATAATTTAAATTAGTAGGCATTGATACAGTACAATAATAAATTTACTAATAATAAATTATCACAAATATGAAAATACACTGCATTTTAATTTAATCTGGTAACGCCCTATACCTATTTATTAGCAGTTCATGAAACCATAGAATATTAATTCTTATAAACATAAAACCTATAAATAATTATCTAAGTAGAATACAGAGAGGAATGGCGTTTACGCACTTCTTTACATAGTATAAACAAAGTAGGTTCCCGCCGTCTGTCCCTATGTATGTAAGCTTAGATCTTTTAAACTACGCAACGGATTTTAATGCGGTTTTTAACAATATATAGAGTGATTTAAGATGAATTTATAAGCAAGAAAAAAGGGTAGGTTGAGGTAAAGTAGGTATACGCGAATTTTTTTTTCATCAATTCAAAACTAGATTACCAGCGAGTAAATACGTCTATATTTTATTCTCAAAAAATTAGAGATATATAATAAAATTGCAATAATAAAATCCAAGGTATAAAAGTGTAGCATGTTCGCCTATAATTTCAGTACAGCTGCACCTATTTAACTAAAATTCTTTTTTTGTTGGTTGTGTAATTGTCAGGACAAGAAAAAAACATGCTAGGGTAGGTAGTAGAGCAGGTGTAGGATCGGTGTAGGAGCTCACCCTGGTAGGTGTAGCAGGGGTACGGTTGGGTTAGCGGCGGTAAGTAGTAGGGTAGCGGCACAGTAGACCTAGAGTAGAGTAGGACACCACGCGAACGAAGTCGCGCCGGGTCAGCTAGTGTAAAATAACGAGTACGTAGTGTGTCTGTATCTATTTGTATGTATATGACTCAAGTGAGTCAGATATATAGGCACACACAATGTTTTGTTGGTCGTTCTAAAGTAGCATAACAGTAGTTTCACAAAACAGCAATTAAAAGTGTCCCATGTACCCGCTTCTGACATGTTCACACACACGACACCACAGAAAACTGAAACTAACCACAATACCACAGGCAGGATTAGTGTAATAAATAAAAAATTAACTCAACCGAAAGTGTAACTAATAATGCCCCGAGTTAGGGAAGCCCCTTCTCTACGCTTTGTCACAACATAAACCTAACCGAATATACGCATCAGTATATTTATGTATGTATGTGTTATTATATGAGGAGGGGCTTGTATGTCGGAGCGGAGGTCGCTCTTGATAAAATCGATGCAATTATAATTTCACTAGTGACTTCATGATACCATGTATCAGGCATGTATCCTTACGACATCCTATGGCCCAATGGCACGCTAGAACTAATAACAAGCTCCCCTGCATCTAAGTACCACGAACATACGACAACTATCCAGACGTAACGTGATTTCTGCCTGTTCGAGAAATGATCGCATCTCCTAGGTCCTAGGCGTGTGTGGCAGGTAAGATAACCACTGCGCCATGCGGGATACGGGTTATGTCGTTAAGGCATTTTTATAGTAGGCACACGGAAACCACCAATATAACTATTTCTCTACCTCAGGAGGTAAGTAGATAAAATGGATTTTTGGATACCCATGAACTCCAATTCTTTTAGAGCGCTTACACATTGTTAGATATAAGACCACGCTAAGTCCGAATCGCTAATTAATAAAAAAAAAACATCGACACTTTATAATTGTTACTACTGTCAGTCAATACGGGCTTATAATATGACCACGATAAGTCCGTATTAACTGACCGTAGTAAAAATTACTAAGTGTGGATATGGCAATAATCTGGGGATAATCTGTCCTTGTCAGTCCTTCTTGTAAACATTCAGTTACTTAGTCACTATCAGGCGCAGATCCTTGAGAATGGGGGGGGAGAAGGGGGGGGGGGGGGGGGGGGGGGCAAAAGTCAAAATTATAGGTATTCTCTACTCAATGAGAGACGCCCTGAGCAAAAAACAATCAATGAACGGTCAGTCAGCGAACGGAGCGAGCTCGGAAATTTTAGCTTTTCATACCTGCTATGAACAACGAATGTGTGAGCGAGCGGAGCAAGCTCGAAATTTTTACATTTTGGGTCTTAAAAGCTGCGGTGATCAATGAATGAGCGACCAGAGCGAGCTCGACATTTTTTACGGTTGAGGTCTTAAAAGTCGGAGTGAATTGAATGAATGAGCCAGCTGAGTGAGCTTGTAATTTGTGATATTTTGGGTTATAAAAACTTGAAGTGATCATTAAAGTAATGAGCAAGCGAAGCGTGCTCGCTGTTTTAGACATTTTTGGTCTTAACAGCAATGGGTGATCCTCACAATAGTAATTTAAGGAAATCAATGAGTGAGTAACCTCAAAGAGCTAGATGAATGAAAAGAAAAGTATCTGAAACTTATGAATGAGCAAGGAAAGTGACCTCGAAATTTTTGACATTTTGGGTAGAAATTTTAGATATTTTGGGTTTTAACAGCAATAGGTGATCTTTACAAAAAGAAATTAATGAATGAGCGACGGCAACGAGCTTGATGAACGGTAAGAAAAGTATCTGAAACCTTTGAATGAGCGAGCAAAGGGAGCTCGATATTTTTGATATTTTGGGTCTTAAAAGCTGGGGTGAGCAATAAATTAATGAGCGAGCGGATCGAGCTGGATATTTTAGACATTATGATTCTTAAAGGCTGGGGTGATTGTTAAATGAATATTTGAGCTCGGAATTTTAGGGTTTGAGAGAATAGTATGACAAAACTGAAGGCAATTAATGAGCGAGCGACGCGAGCTCGACATTTTTGACATTTCTGTACTAAAATGTTGGAGTGATTGATAAAATCAATAAAATTTCGAATTTTTGGCCTTTTGGCTCATAAAACCGTAGGCGATTGTGAGTCAGAGTCGAGACTGAAGAAGGGGCCATTACACCTAATGCCTCCCCCCCTGGATCCGCGCCTGGTCACTATTAGTTTGAAATTGTACTTTTAGTTTGCCAAAATCATTAATCATGCTGAAAATTATCTTCCGCACTTCCTTTTTAATTGTTTTGTACATTATTTAATAATATTTTTCATTACTCACGAAAATAAAAAATCATACAGAAATGAAATTGTTTGTAATGACTTTCATGAATGACGTTGACATTTAATAACTTGCCATACACATATTCTTTTATTTTTTTAAATAAGCGATTCGAACTTAGCGTGGTCTTATTATTTCGTGGTCCTATTAGACCAAAGTTCTGTCCGTTGTCACAAGGCGTGGTAATTTTAATAGTGGGTAGGTATATATTAATATTATATATAGTTAAATAAATAAATAAATATTTTACCTACATACCCACTATTAAACAGGCGGACCCTGGGCCCTCGCGTGCAGCACGGGGGCGTAACCGGGACATGACGCTAATATGATATGATGATGTAGGTAATGTATTTTGTATTTCAAATTCCGATCAAATGTTTGAATTTGAACGTGAAAATATATTTCTTCGCTTTGTATTCCTACGAACTCAGATCCGGTGCAGTGCGTAAGATTTCTTTACTCGTTTGTATTAATAGCCTTACCTTATGAAAATACTAAAACCTACTAAAAAGTAATAACTATACCTACCTAAGTATCTCCTCGTTATAAATATAGACTTTGTATGGTCGATATTTTAACATTGATACGCAGGAAATGATAAGCCTTGTTTTTACAAGTAATGAAGAGATAAGGCTTTTATAACTATACGTCATCAGGCAGATAGGAAGGACCTAGTTTATTGAGAAATTCAAAAATAGTTTAAATCTACTTTATTTATATTCTATGAGTAAGGGTAATGTACTCGTAAGAGCATGTACAAAGTGTGACCATGGTCTGGAAAAGGAATCCATTTGCAAAAGAAACACGATCAAAGCGTGATTGACTCTGAACGCTTTACACGAGAAAATCATATGACTTGAGATGAGGGGCTTTTACCGGGGGAAAGAACGTGCGAAATAAAATGGAGTCACCTATTGACTTAAGTATTAAAAAATAATTACTGTCATGTAACTTTGATCGCCCACGCAGAGCCAAGGTCAGTCACGCCCGATGAAGTACAGCAGAGCTACGATCCTCGTGTAACATAACATACATATAACTATGTTGTAGAACTGTAGAAAGTTATCGATTACATCGTGGCCTTCTAGGACACACTATACCAGCATTAAAAACAAACATGCCCACACATTTATGAATATTAAAAATGTTTGTCGTCAAATCACCTTGGCGACGCTCTTCTAGGGTTAAATGTAAACATAACATGCAAATTCCAACTCAAGCCCCATAGAAATAACGTTGAGATCGCTTCAGGCGCATGAAAGGCGGTATTATTAATAGACATATAAACAAAGCCATAAGTTACGGTTATTGTGGAAATTCAGTGAGGCAGCGTTAGCCTGACGCAGAACCACCATTTAATGAAACGTGACTAAGAAATGTATGGTAATTTCAAACGAAGAGACTAACCTTCCGAGGATAAGAGTATTGTCTCGAAGCAACGATTTACAGACTTGGCTAACTTAATCGCCAACAAAGGCAGGACGTGTCAACATACGTTATCAGATTTTTACGCGAGTTTATCAGGCTTTACCGTCAGAACGTGTTTGTGTATCAGTTTTAACATACGTTCGTCGATAGCGCGACGGTAAAAAGTGTTTAAAATGACTATAACTCAAAACCCGGTGCCTGGCACCCAAAACATCAAGTTTAACAAGACAGAGACGGAGTACAACATGAAGTCCATAAGGTTTCTTCTGCTGACCATCACCACGATGTTCATTGTGAGTAAGCAACTGATTACGTTATTTATAATGTGTCGATACCTACAATTACGCCATATTTATTTATGTGAAGTTACTCACTACATACGTAAGCGAGAGGTACCGGGTTCGAATCCCGCTGCGGCCATGTACTAATGATTATTTTCTGAGTTATGTACTTTAGTTGAATTCTAACCGCTGCTCTTACGGTGAGGGAAAACATCGTGATGAAACCTGCAAATTCAGGCAACTGAATTTGTAACCATGATCCAATCTGGTCAGGTTCCCCTAGTAGCAGGGTCACGGAGGTCAGATGGTAGTCGCTTCACTGTAATTACCTGTTCGCTAAATCCTGGATCATGGTCAAGGCGGACCCCGGGCCTCGTTCTCGAGAGCACAACCGGGACATTAACGCCAAGACGATTATGGACTCACTATATAGATAGGTACTTCATTATGCATTTGCTACATTTATTTATGGTTCTTTGTTCTATTATTCATAGTTCATCTGAATAATTTTCGTAGAGCAATAACAATCCAAACCCAATGGAGTGCAGCCACGCCAACTTGATTCGCTAACTTGCTCTTTTCGCTATCTGGCGCTATTTGACAACATAATTTCCTCTACTAGATTCTGGGAACCTTGGCAGTTAGGTGTCACACAGATAACCTTGTACTACAGATTCGTATTACAGGTAGGACTCTTATCAAGCCTGAGAAGTCTTCCTGGACGAATACCACCGCTTATCAATTTCTGATCTTGACGCGGTTGTCACTATTATTTAGTTGAAGAGTTTCTTACGTAAGGTTGACATGCATAATGAAAAATAATACGCGAAGCCTGGGCGGGTCGATAGTTATAAATGCGAAACTAGTTGTTTAGATGGATGTTTGTTACTCCTTCACGCAAAAACTGATAAACGGATTTGATGTTTTGTAATATCGTAGCGTATAATACAGAATAACACATAGATTATAATTTATCCCGAAATTCAATGTGGTCGTAAAGGGAACACGGCATACATAAACGCAACTCACGCGGACGAAATCGCGGGGAAAGCTAGTTTGAAATAAATAAATCAGTTGCGACAAACGCCACAACCGTTGCTGCTTCATCATTGCATCTTGCATCACAATTTTAACATCTGAAGACCTGAGTTGTTCAGTGACGACGAACTGCCACGCAGAGGTCCCGGGTTCGATTCCTGGCCGGGCAAAATTGAAATGATTAATTTTAATTTCTGTTACGGGTCTTATAAGTATATATTTAAAAAATATATAAGTAGTGTATCAGCTTTCTGGCACCCATAACACAAGCTTTGTTTAACTTGGGGGCTAGATGGCGCTGTGTGACTTGTCCAATAATATTAAAAAAACACTTGCTTTGTAACAATCTTAGAACTCTTCTCCTAAAATTCCAGATAATCGCGGGCCTCATGATCGCGCTGGGTGTCTCCGTATACTCCCACTACCATGGCTTCTCTTACTTCTACGACAGCGCCAATATTGGGAGGTTCTTGACACCCTCAGTGTTCTGCGTGATTCTGGGAGTGGTAATTTTGGCCGTCACCTCCATCGGCTTCTGCGGGAGTTTAAAGCAAAGCACTTGCATGGTTAATATGGTAAGTTCTACCCACTGGGGTATCAGTAGAGTGAACGGATTCAACAACTTAGTCTCACTAGCTGACTCAACCTGACTGGTGTTTCTTGAAATCTGTGTTCGCTATCTAAACTGTGGTGCGACCATCGTCATTACCAAGAACAGCCCACAACAGCCCATTGCCCGATTTGAGCTTCCTCCTCGTTAGTGGAGAGTGTTGCCAGAGTGGTATGGCTCTATGACGATTAGTCGCAGTCTATGACACCCGTTAAGTGAAGGGGTTGACGCTACATTTTACTCTACTAGACACTGTAAACGGCCAAACTTATAGAAGTATCAAAATTTGTTTTCTTGGCTTGGCATGCATGAAATAACCTATACCACGAAAGCACGGCTTACATAAGTATGCCCGCGAGACAGTTCGCCCCGCGGGAGAGCCTTTGTTTCCTTTTCTCAATACAAAGATGGAATAGATAGCAGTGTCCATGTTATGCCTTTTCCCGCTTATTGCACGAGAGAGCATACTTATGCTAGCCGTGCTGACTATAATACTATATCATGTTTCAGGTGTGCTGGGTGTGATGACATACCTAAGCAATTCTATGTCATAACGTGTTCCACCTAAAAAAGCAAAATATTACGCAACTTGTTGTAACACTGGTAGTGTACCTAACGCCACGCAATGTGGGATTCTCCTTCGCCTTACCGCCTTCTTCTTCGTGTCAATGTTTCCCTTTTAAATGATATCAGCCAAAAATTGAGCGTATTTAAAAACTGGACAATTACCTTAACCTAAATTAGATAAGTAACCTTAAGGGCAATTAATATAATGAGAAAATTAAATGAGAGTCGATGCACTTACTTCAGGGATAAGGAAAGTAGAAGGACACACAAAACAAATTGGCCCATTTCATTTTCAGTACGCACTGATCCTGACAATAATTCTCATAGTGAAGCTGGTGGTAGTCATCCTGGCGTTCACTGTCAATGCTGGGAACGTTATGAAGTACCTCGAAATACCCGTGTGGCGGTATGCTGATGACCCTGAGATACAGGGAGAGATCGATCACTTGCAAGTTTCTGTAAGTCTGTTGATTATTATTGGGTTTATGGGATCAATTATTACTTATAAGACGGATCTGCCAAAATCTAATTGGCTGCTATGTTGTGGCTTTGGATTTGGTTGATAAACGCGAAAGAAAGCTGATTGATATTAGGTAGTGCACGGGAAGCTTTAAGAACTGCATCATAGACGTAAAGAAGCTTTCTGGCAGTTTTCGACAAGCTACACTTTGTGGAATGTGCGACGGACAATGATAACCTACCTAATGAACCTATAAGCTTTTTATTTATAATATTATTAGACGTAATTACACGGTTAAATTCTGACAACCCCATTCCATCTTCGGAGTTGCAGGTGTAGGTCAGCTTATCACCATTGTGATGTTGATAATCCACCTCTTACCGTATCACCTCACCGCACATAGCGTTTTGCTTTTCTGACGCGAACAGCAAGGGACTGAATGAGGGCCTGCGCATGTTTTCCATGAGCGGCTTGGGTCTTTTGAAAACTAAAATAGGTACAATTAATAGCCTGGGATGGTCAACTATAGACAGAATCTCAATATAATTGTAATCAGTCATCTGTGCGAAGTGAATATCAGTGCGATCTCATAAACTGGCTTTTATTCTTATTCCAGTTGAACTGCTGCGGAAGTGGCTCATACCTCGACTACATTGGCGTGCCGTTTACGTCCAACCACTCCACTGTCCTGGCCCACAGCGAAATCGATGGGGACTTGGTGGCCGTGGTGGTCCCCACATCTTGCTGTTCGCAGACCTTGGACTACATGTGCATGAGGGTCAGGTCGACCGGCTGCACTGATGCCTTGGTCAATGTCATCGTGCAAAATTCCACCGTGTTAGGCGTCCTTGGCGTCTCAGTGATGTTCATTGAGGTAAAGAATACGTCAGGTTTTGGCAGTTACAGGTAGATTGTGATGCATGCGGAACATAGAGCATGCATGTAAATATAGCCTATTTCTTCTGGTCTTAATGGTATCCAGATTATAATGTAACACACTTGCAGGCAACGTATTACGTGAGCCATACGTATTAAAAAGGTTGAACTATGGTGTGGTTTGGTGGATAGCTGGAAGATCTAGAACTCAAGTCTTATGGCTGAAACTTGTGGATGGAATGACTGTCGATAACTTAAAATATTATGCCGTTATTATAGTACCTATAATTTACTAAAGTCTTCATAAAGAAAGCATTAAGCCACATAAGCGACGATTTCGAACGGTATATGATAAAATATTATTATGAATGTAATTAAGCACCATTATCGGTACACTTTCATTTGGTTTCCTTATCTTTATTATTAGATAATGCATAAAATAAATGTATGTCATCAAAGCCACAATATCCGATTCGTCATCGATATTTCCCTAACTTTGAATTAACGGTAATAAATAATATGGATTTTTTTTATTTTCATCATCAGCCCGTCTAACAACACGTAGTCCTGCCCTAAGACACACCACTTTAGATCGGGCCCGGAGTTTTGCGCATCTAGTCACTGCTAGCTATTTTGTGCAGAATTCTCGATGGCTACATTATCCTGTGCGCTTTAACATAGATGTACACATCAATAGCCCACTGCTAACTCTATCCCCACTTACAATGCAATGCTCTCGCCATAATCTTCACGCTTGGCAGGCGGGTTGGTGCTGATGCTATGCTGATACCCATTTTCTGCAAGGGTCTGCCTCTATGACATTAGTCGCCTTTTACAACACCCATTAATGAATTGGGGTTACATTCTATTCTGCCTGTCTAATGAAACCATTTGAAACTTCATATCAAATGGTCTCTAGGCATATCATGATCGGCCAAATTCGACGATTGGCTCATGCATGATTTTCTTTTACATAATTAATAATTAAAATGTTTAGGTCAGCCTCGGTAATTGCGAATTATCTTCTTGTCCAAAACTCCGCAGCGTCTCAAGACGAAGGTCTTTGACCAGTGGCTGTAGCCAGTGATTACTTATAGATCTGACCACGTACAGGCAATTGCAGCATGACACCCCCCCCTCCCCCAGTCCCTCCAAGATATGGACCGACGACCTCGTACAGATCGTGGGGACCCGAAGCACAGAGTCGAAGGCGTGGGGGGACGCTATGTTTATCTATAAAACAATTTATGAGTAAGTATATAACAAAAATCTTAAATTTTTCAGTTGCTGGGCATTATCTTCGCTCTCCTTCTGGCCCGTTGCATCCGCAAACTGAAGAGCGAGAGGGCGTTTATCTCTTGGAGGATCAAGGAACAGATGATCCTCGCACGCAAGGAGCAAGAGCAGGCGCAGGAGGCTGACACTGTCTACATCGTGCGACCCGATTCTAGCACAGCTTAGATAAATTAGATCAGGTATATACTTTTGCCGTGTGGTGTCCGGCAGAGTAGAATAGCACCAACCCCTTACACTCATGGGTGTCGTATAAGGCGACTAATATTTTCGAGGCAAAAGATCAAGTGTCTCCATAGTCTGGAAAATGGGCAGCAGCATTTTCCATTGTTATATTTAAACACTGCGATCTCCATCCCGCCTGCCAAGCGTGGAGATTATGGCAATAACCTCCCCTTTCGTAAGAGAGGCCCTAAGTCCTGTAGAGGACTGTTATGGGCTGTGCTGATGATGATGATATACCTTTTTGAATTTAAATTAATGGTATTTCTAGGCCCAGGGAACAGATTCAAATTGTAATGTACAGCAATAATTTTCATTATATCTAACAATGTTTATGGTTGTAATTATGCATATTACCCATTAGTTTTATATATAATTTAACGTGCGGTTAGTGAAATTGTACTTTTTATTATATTTTTTAAGTAATACTATTGTTATTTTTAAGAGAGGTAGGGCAAGGCGGGGTATCCCGTTTGAATGAGAGCCGCCCAACTGGGGAAATACCTTTACCTTACAGAATATCGCAGCTAAAGAATACTCTTTTAAATAGTATTGTGTTTCTGCCGGTGAGTAAGGTCTCTAGTGCTTCATGGGGTGGGGATTTGGGGAACCATGGCTTTGCCAGTGGAGGGGTATTTGCCTTTTTGCTGTCAGAGCAACATGTTATAGAGGTGGGCAACGCATTGGCAATACTCTTGGTGTTGCTAAGGTCTATAGGCAGCAGTGACCACTTCCCATCAGGTGGCCCGCTTGCCTGTCTATCTACCAAAAGTCTATAAAAAAACAAAAAAAGGTGTACATAGGTACACAATTGTAAATTAATGTTGTCAGTACTTATTTTGTATCTGTATTAACATTATTTGAAATAAATATTTGTTTTTTTTTAAATAAAGAGTTATTCTTGAATTATCCTTTCTTAGCACAATATGAGAGTAGACAAAAAAACACTCGTTTGACACATCATATTATGATCCAATGATAAAAATAGGTAGGTACACATGATAAAGTCAGATAAAAGGATAAGTTGATAGACATAAATTCATATTAGATAAGCCAAAATTATCAACTTTGTAAGCCAGATAACATGCTTACATTCTGAAACTTTACTATCATTTGACTACCAATGAGGGTCCTTATTGCACATTACACATTCTAATTGGTGAAAGAAATAACCCCTGATTTACGACTTTTGCCCACAATATTTCTGGCTACGTAGCTTTTAATAAGTGAAGCGTTTAATATTTGAAACTGGTAAAGCAGTTTTTGAGTTTATTCATTACAACTTTTACATATTTCTATGCAAAAAATCTAGTATTTTCTAAAGATATAATATTTTATTAGACTTTAAGGTAAAAGAAATAAATATACATATACATTTAAATAATCATGTCTTTTTAATATTGCCAACTTAAACATAAACAGCCCACATGCATTGAAACACATGTGTACACAATGTATGTGTGAACTGTAACACTCAGGAATCTAGGGACTTTAAATAAAAACTGGTAACTGCTTAATTGAAGTTATATTCGAATACCTACCTGTCTTAGAACCCTTCCTAACCTAGGGCCTGCCTGAGCACACATGCTACAGTACACATGTGCTTCAATGAGCACACACGCGCACCCACACTCGCACACTCTCCCACTTAGGTTAAGTTATGTATAAAAAGTGCTATATGAATTGACACTGGTACGAAAGTTTTGATATAGATGAGCGGAGCTTTCTATCTTCTTTTTCTTCTTTTAAGCTTAATGTCTGCATTAAGCTTAAAAGAAGAAAAAGAAGACTCCAATTACTGCTGTTTTATGAAAATTGTTAGAATGTAAATAAATATTTTTCAAAGGGTCATACTATCTGTACTAACAGCACCTTTTTTTTATACCACTGAGGTGGTAAACAAGCTTACGTCTTGCCTGATGGTAAGCCGTCACCACAGCCTACAGAAGTTTGCAATACCAGAGGTATCACCCATTCCTATATTGTAACAATATTATGTACAATTTCATAAAATAGTTTCTACTTGTTTGTATCGAGTTCGGTGATCCCAAAACTGCTGTGCCTTCTCTATGATTTCTTTACCAATAACTTTATCAGGGCCATAAGGCATGTACGTAGGAGTGAATTCTCTATAAGCTATGCACACTCGTCGTGTAGTAATGTCCTCACGTAGTACACAGTGCTCCCAATGGTAACGTGGTTCACCATACAGGACCGCTAAGGACCTTCTGAAAATGATTATACAAAAGAAATAGTTTTAAATACCTAAGTAAGCAATTTTCATCATCTTTTTCTCCAAATTTAATTTTTATCTTGAGTGTTAAACTTACCGTATCATGGGTATTCTAACAATGACGTCTATGGTAGTGGTTGGTTTAGTTGACTCTATCATTGATGGTGCAGTATCTCGGTATTCCGTAACCTCGCCATTCGTCTGCACTTGGGAACAATATGATTCAGCACTTGTTAAGTTGTACTTCTTCATTCCCCCTTGGTATCGGGTCATTGTCAGCACAGTGTCAGATAAACAGTTGACGGTAAGAATCCTTTCACCCCAAATCCAGCAGTCATCGATGTGAGGGTCAATTGAAGCACCTTTATCCGGGTCGTATTCCAGTGAGCATTGTTCTATAGCTTGGTAGTCTTTTAAAACATCAATATTCTTGAATCTGTCTTGTATAAACTTGGAGAACTCCGGAAAACCGTCAAAATTACCAAGAGCTGCTTTCATTTTCTTAAAATTGGTCTTTGGACCAAAGTTTTGTTTTCGACGGCCGCTCTGGGACGTATCCCATGGCATTTCGTCGATACATTTCATAAACTCTTTCTCTTCTTCTTCAGACAGAAAGTCTAGTTCAATATACACTCCGGGATAGTCAATGGAGTCACCCTCATGGTTAGGATGCTGCTTGTATAGATCTATATCCCAACCTTTCCAGGCTTTATTGCAAAACGGACAGTAAACATAACCTTTACTTTTATCCAGTTCCAGCTGAAGTTTCAACTGATTAGCACCATACTGTGTCTCACATATAAGGCACGTCCTGCACCCTTTGCAGCCGCATGGTCGAGGTTTTGTCATGGTTTCTTTGATCACAGAATATTATCATATAATGGAAAACTATATCGACATTTTCCGGCCTGATGGCTGTCGAGTTCGTTCTGAAAATTCTGACATTGACATATTATTAACATGACACAATGACAGCAGTGTTGCCTACTTTATTTCAAGGAATCCACAAATTGTGGTATCGTAAACAATTAGAAACCACAAAATTGAGCGACCCATAAAATCAAACCACCAGGACGACCACTATGCTTTGTCTAAAATAGGATTATAATTTTGACAGCTCACTAATTGTTGGTCCTTGGCGCACGCCTATGAAGTTAAGTATATCGGCGCCCTAGAGTCTTGATAGCCGATATAATTTTAACTGGATCTATTATAAACATTTTACCATCAGGCGCGATTGTTTCCAGCGCGGCGCATGAGGACCCGTGGTCGACCAAGACACAAACTCACAACGACGTCAGTTTAAAGGCTATGGTATTGGTATTCGTGACTTATTTAGCAATTCCTCGTGGGTGCTTCGTTACCGGTTTTAGTCTAAACAAAAACATAGCAGCATAGGGCCGTGCGTGCGCGCGCTGCCATTGTCCACTAAACACAGACCACTAAGCAACAAGGACCAGCTAAAGAGTATCAAACCGATAGATATCTTATCACGACCAATAACTCGAAGCGCCGTCAAATATTTTTTTTTCGGTAAAATGTATTACGGATAATATCGTACTTCATAGACAGGTACCGCCCCTTTAGTGAAGTGCCACGAATAACGAATAACAAAAGACAATCGTAAATCGATATTCAAATAAAATAATCGAACATTTAAAATTAACATTTAGTTAATTATATTATTTTTTGTAACAAAACTCTTATTCCTTGTTTGGATTTCACCCTAAGAAACCTTTCACAACAACGATTTCGACTTACGCGTATTCTACAGAATAGGCTGACTGACCTTATAAAAATACGCACGTGTCGAAATCGTCGTTGTGGAAGGGTTTTTAATGTCGTATTAATACATTCTTAATTACAAAAAAATTAATGGTTTATTTTTTACAATACGTATAGAATATCGATTCCAAGTTCTATGAGAGTGAAAATCGGTAATCGAATAGATTCATTAACGATTTTACACTACCCCGTACCTACTGTGAACTGTCAAAATTACTATATTTGACAAAGTATAACATATTATGCCAGATAAATAGTACTTACCTAAATATTATTTCAAATTAAAATAACAATATAATAATTTAAATTATAAAATTATAGTTTATTATTGTTTAGTAGGTACTATAAAATTCAATCTTACGCAATAATCTTTGGAAGAATCGGCTTCTTCTACGATTTCTGGTTTTGCAGAATAAACTTGATTAAGTATCTACAATCTAAATAATAACAACTAAAAATAATACTAACTACTAATTGACAAACTATTTTCGGAGGATCCCCGTTAATAAATTAACATAATATACACTTGTAGCGTAAATGTTCGAGTTATTACCTGTAAATATAATATGCAGATCATGCTAGTAGTTGAATTTTGTACTTTACCACTAATTGAAGCAACCAAAGCCACTAGAAAATCCACTAGCCAATAAAACCAAAATTCGTCCGCTGTAAGATAAATCTAAACCACCAGATCTAGTGGAAATTCCATTGAGTTGGAAACACTGAAGACAGACACATGATTTGGTCAACATTTATAAGCATGACATTGATTTAACAGCTGAAGGCAAAGGCAAATGATGTACAAGCCAAGTCTTCCTATCGTTACTTATCGGTGCAATCGGTCGACACCGACGCCTTGTCGTGCGTGGAAAGAGAAGACAAGCATGAAAAGTACTGATAAAACACTTGTATTTGAAGTCCATGATGAAAATTATAACGTAGTGGAAAAAAAACAGCAATACTAATTTCTTTTCTTTTTAGTATTTATTTCCAACATGACAGTAATACCTACATATTATTATTATTATTTTATATTATATATTATTTTTAATTACCCTGTCTGCGCAGCAGTGTTACGACAGATACGCTCTCTATGCCAATTACGTCCATTGTACTACGTACTACCGTTCACAACATCTTACAACTTGCGGGTTTGTAGGTATCTACAAACCCACAAGCGCCAGCGCGACGCGCATCGATAGAAAACAAACATTGTGCTATATTAATACCTAGGTCAGCTGTTACATAAAATACTGTTCTTTTTTTTTCTTAAGGATGCCTATGGAGTCCGTTTTGGCTGTATCTTTATCCACACTGTTCAGTAATCGCGGCACCATCCATTTCCTTGTCCTTTCCCCGTAATAATTATTCGCCCTTTTCCCAAAGTAAATAAATGAAATAATCTTACAGAAATAGTGTGGTACTTTCCAAACTGTTTTATTAACAATATCAGGTTTAGTTTGTGTTCTATCGGTAGTATTTTAGCAGCTTTAAATAGTTTATTGTAATCTTTACTTAGATGTACTTTTCGTCTTGTCTCTTCGGTTACTTTAGTGACTATATTATCCTCATCTGTATATTTTTTATTTGTTCTAGGCATTTGCCTTTTTGCTGCCAGAGCAACGTGTTATAGATTATTACCGTGTGACACTTTAACACGTGCGATTGTTAACGTGTGATAGATATTGGCGAGACCACTTTCCATCAGGTAGCCCGCTTGCCTGATTGACAGCCGTATGATATAAAAAAAAAAAAAAAAAAATCGACATTGTTATGTAACTCTTTCTACTCTATCTGATTTAATCTTCCTTCCAATGAGACATTGTATTTTTCAAAGTAGCTGTTTTTGTTACGTAAGGCAACAATATTGTTTTCGTATTTTCGTATTCTGTCTATGCTTTCTTTTTTAAACTTCCTTAACTCTTCAAATTGTACGGAATAAAAATCAACAGCTTCCGTTAATTCGTTAGTTTTTGTCTTTATTTCCCGAATAATGTCTAACTTATCATTCAATTGCAGCAACAAGGATTCCACCGACGTAGTTTTAGGGTCAAATGTGATTTTAGGTGATTCCGCGTTACATTTATCACAGACCTCTGCCTTTTGGAACTTCATAACATACTGAACGCAGGACTTATGGTAATATCCTTGACACTTGCCCCTGCATTGCACTTTCTTTGTTATTCTTTGCAATAAAAAACTTAAACTTTTTACACTGCACCATTTTACACAGGATTATGTTCGATGTCAGTAAGTAAGCAATCGATATGGAGCACCAACTAAAAACACGTCTACACGCAGGGAGCGTACCGGCTGTTTTTTTTGTATGTAATCTTCATTATGTAATCATGTAAATGTAATCATCATCATCTTATCACCCGGAAGACTGCTGGGCTGGGAGGCCTATGTTTCCCCCAGAGATCTCCACAGAGGCCGGTTTTGTGCATCCGCGTCCAGCTGGTACCACAATCTTTACCAGATCTTCGGTCCACCTAGTGGGAAGCTTACCCACTCTGCGTCTTTCAGTACGTGGTCGCCACTCGAGAACTTTTCTGCCCCATCGGCCATCTGTTCTACGAGCTATGTGCCCTGCCCAAATCCACTTAAGATTGGCAATCCTTCGGGCTATGTCGGTGAACTTAGTTCGCTTGCGGATTCCTGATTCTATCGCGCAATGAGACTTCGAGCAAAGCCCTTTCCATCGCCCTGTGGGTGACAGTGAGTTTTCTTATAAGCCCCAGAGTGTGCGGCCACGTCTCTGTTCCTTAGATTATCACTGATAATACACACAGGTCAAATACCTTCGTCTGGCATAGCTTCTCGAACGCTGCCCAACCGAGTTGAATTCGTCGATTGATCTGTTTCTCAAAATTGGATGCACCTCGCTACCTAGGTATGTATAGTCGTTAACAACTTCGAGTGGAGCGCCTTCAACTGGCACTGGAGTAGGCACAACATTGACATTTGACATAATTTTCGTCTTGTCGATGTTTAATTTAATATCTATTGAGAGGCACTACAGGGGTCATTGAGCATTTTGCTAAAGTCTTCCAGGGTTTCAGCCATGACTATATCGTAGTCAATCAATCTAATATGAGTAAGGTACTCGCCGTTAATATTGATGCCAAGTCCATTCCATTCCAGTCCAGAAGCCTGAACTCCCTGAAGCCATCCTCCAGTGCAGCGGTGAACAACTTCGGTGATATGACATCACCTTGTCATTAATGTAATAACTGCACCGAAATAATGAGCGGCGGGGGAAACTTCGGAGTGGAAAAGGTGTGAAGGGGGAGGGGAGGGGTTGATAACTGAATTAAAGCTTGACCGGCGACAGAGGTGACCTGTCAGTGGTGGCACTAGTTCTGCGTTTTATGTAGCAACACCGTAAGCATGTAGTATTCTATGACAGAATTCAAATTCCACCAACAATGCGACATGGATAATATGGAACGTGACGGAAAAATAAACTAACTAACTAGGGCCATCCTATTGTAAAATTAGAATAATGACGTTTCAGAAAAAACCTAGCACCCACCTTCGTGGAATTATGATTCTTGTCAAATGTGTCAACATTTGACGTAGTAGACGTTGACACCTTAGTTAGACAGTATAAACCAACTAATTTTAAATGGTGTTTTATTAATTAAGGCGGCTTTATTAAGGTTATCGAATATTCAATAGCATCGGGTTATATTTCCTCTATATAGTTTATTATTGCCAGTAAAATAAATTTAGTGTACTCGTTTTTCTGCAATGTGTCAAAGAAACCTGAAATCGTGGTACCCCTATAGTAAGAAAACACCGATTAACAAAAAATAATACGATTTGCTTCTAGACTCATAATGGAAGCCTTTTTTCAAGTTTTTGTCCGGTGTATTAGGCGGTAGGGCAGGGGTAGGATAATAGAGGTTAACATAAAGTCGAAAGATCGGTTTTAAAAAAATCGGCAGCTACTTATTTATGTACCTATTAAATAAAACAAACTTTGCAATTTTGATAGCAGCGTTTAATTCCTAAAATAAAAACGATGATGAACTAATAAACTTTCATAACATTAAACACTTGTAGATAGTATCGGATATCGTATCTCTTTCCATATAAATTACAGCATCTTCAAATCATTTTTAATATGAGTAGGTATTCATTTAATGTACTTTACTTGAAACAGAATTCGTGTACATAATTATAGAAAATCGAAAATAAATTTCCTCCTTGAAAAGCACAGGAGTGGATGGTATAGGTACTCTTATTTTCCACGATCTACACTTATTAAACTACATTCTACATTATAAAGGTGGTAAAAAGTTTGTGATTAAAATAATATTAGGGTTGCAATTTCTCGACAAAAATGTCTATTTGAGAACTTTACAGTATGCACTTTAGTGATAAAATTGTTAATGAACAATCTATGAAAGAGTCGCTATGCAGTGATTAATTAAATTACTTATATCTAGTTCGTGAGTGTAACAAGAAGTTCATTTATAAAAATTCATTATTTGATGTGGCCTGCCACATTAAGGAAGTCCTCAATAAGATAATAATAATTACTATAATATCAGTATGTATTTCTAATACCTTGTAAAGCATGAGTTTATTCATGTACCTAGGTATTGTGTGTTGAAGCTAATCCTTATAGGATAACATTAACGTCTACCCAAAACCTCAATTTCTTTCTAAAGTTGATTTACTAAGATTAAGTAAAATGAGGATTTAGGTAATTTAAATATATTATAGATAGGTACATAGATCATAACAGAATTGTCGATGAGCTCATAGCTCAAGTTCAAATCTAGAAATGTTGTATTAGTTATTGTAATTACGTATGCTTCAAATACATAAAAAATGTTGACTCAAAACTCTTGTCGTTGGAGCAATCGCCACCGCTCTCTCCTGTCTGCCAACCTCTTCATCTCCTTATATTAAAATATTTTCAGCGTGATTTTTCTATGCATCTAGGTACATACTTAGTCACTATAAATATTTATGCAATTTTTATAATGGCAGTGAATAAGTAGGTAATATTTTTATCAATCCAATTAAGTATGTTTCTCCAATAGTAAAATTTATGTGACCCATGGTCGAATTTATAATAAGTACGCATAGGTATGTCATGGCTATGACTTATGAGTATTTTTCCCATTACATCATTAGCAAGATAGGCTCGCTTACCGTATCGACCGACAGCGCGAGTGAGTAATCCTGAACAAGATATTCGTCTCATAATTAAATCCAAGGCATTTCTCTGCTAGTTTCTCAATTTCCTTTAAAATCGAGTTCGTCAAAGTCTAGGACTCGGAAAGTTGAATGTGGGTAGAGCGCGGGGGGTGGCGGCGAGGGTGTGGGGGGCGCCACCACTACCGCAGGAGGCGGCATCCCCTGCGCTCCCTGATGTTAATCATCCACTAACTCCCACAGCATGAGAGCGGCGTCGGACCCTCCAGCGCTCACGAGGCATCGATCATTGAACAGGAACCTGGCACTGAAGAGCGCTCCGCTGTATACTTTCATCTCGTTGTACTCGGCTTTAGGACTACCACAGGGGTACCTGAAAAGAAAAGATTGTTTGATAAACCTACAATGATCAATTTTTTAAAACAAAGAATTTACCGTCACGGGGTGAAAATCTTGTGACTGTTTTTTCAACCAGTCTCAAGTTCCTTAACGGAAGACATTGGTTAATCTCAATTCAATAATATTATATTCTATAAATTTATCCTTACAATTGATAAGTATGAGAAGTAAGTACCTGAATAGACGCAAATATCCATCAGAATCGCCACTAACTAACATGTCATGGGCTACAGATCGACTTGACGTCGATATCAGAGTGGTCATTGGATAAAACCGATTATTCCACATTCCTGAAACATTGTCACAAAAATTATTATAATGCTGAAGTCAACAAGGAAAATGCGCTAAGTATTAACGATGCAGTCATTCTTGTTAATATTTGTTTACCTGAGACGAGGAAACCAACTGTAGAATTATATGTCGACCATTTTACATCCTTCATTGCAATAGGACTCTTCTCGGGAGAAAGAGCCTTTATATCCCCTGAAACAATCAAGTGACATAACAGGTAAGTCGTTAAAACAAAAATAAACAACTTCAATGTTTTTTATATCGTAAAGGTTCAGTTCCGAGCATAGCAATGTAAGCGCTTGCCCGTGAGCTGTCATGAGTTTGAGGAAGTTACAGAGGGATAACTTCCAACAAAAGCTTCAATCCTATAAGCTCCACCTCATTCTCTGTGACTTGACCGGCCTAACCACAGAGAGCGAGACGGTAGTCTCACACAAATGCTTTGCTTGAAGTAGGTGATTAGGAGTGTTCTCTCCACCTTTACCCTAAATGTTCATGGGATCAGCTATAACGCGCAGTCAACGGTGATAAATCGTTATGAAGCGGCGCGACAGTCGTATCTCTATCGCGATGCTCGTAACTTTTAAATTGTAACTTACAAAAGGCTAAGTCATAGTCAGCCGTCACGGTTTGCAGATAATTGCCGTCCAAACTCCAATCAAGCTGCATGAGCGGTTGGGCGCCTCGAATCTTGTTAGATTTCTTGTATGAAAAACCATCGCGCGATACCCGGAACAAGTAGATGCTGCCATTTTGCGATCCAATTGCCAGAACGTCTCCAGCTGCAAAAAGACAAAAAGTATTAAATACGGGACCTATACGTTTATCAAGAGACCATAATGTATTAATTATTATCTCGAAAAAGGCATGTCAAATGTACCCTCAAACTGAGTAAATTTAAACCTGCATTTAGTAAAGTTATGTCATGTACCCACGGGAACTACCCACACTGAATTTCGGAAAAAACTATAACCTATGAGTTATTTTGGGATGTAAGCTACAACAATGCAAAATTTAATCGAAATCCTTTCAGTAGTTTTCATGCGAATGAGTAACAAACGTGGAAGGATCCCAGAGTAACACCTAGGTGTGTCAGAATCGTTGCTTGTGCCATGAAAAATGTAAATGTATAGGTACACAAAACTTGCCAGAGTTGTACTGTAGGCAATTGAGAGGGGAACCGCATACTCGGAGTGTAGCGACATGGGCACCAGCATCAGCGTTAAGAACGACCAAGTGACCTTCAGTACTGCCGGCTGCTAACGCTCCACCACCTGGATGCCACGCTAGAGAAACGCATTCGTATCCCACCTGTAAGACATAGATTAAAATAATATCGAAGTATCTCACTGGGAACAAATCATGCAATGACGAATTCTTGTGTCGGAGGCCAAGATCCACTTCGGGTCGCTGAGCCAGCAAAGTAAGTAAGTAAGTATTATCTTATTAGAAGGTATCCGAGCTACTGGGTTCGAGTCATAATGCCGCCATGTACCAATGACTCTTTTCTGATTTATGCACATTAGTGTAACTCTAACCGACGCTCTTACGACGAGGGAAGTTATCGTTATGAAATCTGCATATTCATGCGAATATATTGGATCATAGTCATACATGTGACTATGATCCAATCTGCTCAGGTTCCAGGTCAAGGCGATTCGCGGGCCCTTGCGTGCGAGAGCACAACCGAGACATTAATATAAATTCAGGCAATATAACGCCCTCAGAGATGAAGGTTCACTTTCTGCGCTGACTTTATATACATTTAACGCACCTGAGTGGCAAATATCAACTTATGGCCCTTCCATAGTGCGATATTCTTGTCATGCCCGGCGGTGGCGAACATTTCATCGTCAGGATGAACCGCTAGTCCCATGAGTTGTTTGTGATGACCGAAAATGATCTGCAAATAGAGAAATTAATATATGAGATGAATGATACAACTTACAAAGCTGAGGGAATTGTAAGAAATCTCAGGGACGACTGAGCTAATCTAAAAATTATTGATATAGGCTATATCTTACCGGGAAACTATTCCCGAGGGAACAATAATGGTTTTTATTATTATTTTATTTTCAAGAAGGAAAATACATTCAAACTAAAATATAATACCTGGTTGAATCGCCTTTGTAGAGAACCTTCCATAATATTGTTTCTTGTTGTACCTATGTACAAATTGCCATCATTTCTGCCAGGCCGTTGAGGATAAATGCTTCTGACGCCACCGGCAGATTCTGGTAACTATTATAAGTAAATTATTTAATTTTAGTTTTCGTTTAAAATGCAATGATTATGCATTTTTGTTACTATTTTGGTGATCTCATACCTTAGTTTCAGTTATCCTTTTGTAGTTTTGTAATGAGTCCCAAGCGGCTATTTTTCTATCTTTTTCACCTCCTGATATAAGCGTTCCCTCCGAGAGCATTATCAGGGAGCTGATTCCCTTTATGTGGGCCTAAAAGTTTTAAAATTCATAAATTAAAGTTTATGTTTTAAAAAAATAAAAAGCTTGATTGCACTGACACCAACTTATATTAAAAAAACTCACACAAAATGTTATACTTTATTGGCGTTTAGAGCGCGAGCAGGATTAATTTGTGCGCGGCTCAAAATGGAACTAAATTTGACAGACAGCGAACAGAAACACTGCTTACAGCGAACAGAAACCTAAGACTGCAGACTTATCCTGCGCGCACTCTAGCATGACATTTCTTAATTTAAATAATACAATGCTCGATAACAGTTGCACTCAGAGATCAAGGTTCTACTAGCTACGTACTAGTTGTACATAAACTGATCCTTACTTCGAATTCCATACGAACGAAATAAGCGCCATCACTGTCGACGCTGTAAATAGTGATAAACCCGTCACTGTCAGCGGTGACCACATCGCCATCCTGCTCAAACTGCAACGCTGTGACGTGGGTACGGGATGGCTGACGAAAAGAAAACATACACGTAAATATTTAAAAATAATAAGGCTTTGACATTTTATTTTCAATATTTCATTGGCGCTCCTAGCAGTATCTATCAATAATTGTTTTGTTTGTACTACATTTCCACGTTGCAGTTATATTTTAACTAAAAACCGATAATTAATCGGTTATTTCCACAACTAGGGAACTCTATTCGTCGGCCAAGGAATGTTATCAGTCCACAGATAAAATACCAATGTTGCATTGCCGATCCCTGAGCCATTAAAAAATCATAAAGCCAACGATTTTGGCGGGAAAAATTTAATCTGTCCAAATTTTCACGGAACTGAAACGTTCCGAGAAAACAATATACAAGGCGGCAATGTCATAGTTAAATAAACAAAATACCAATATCTACGAACCGATTTGGCTGAAGACCGGGCGAAGTAGAGAAGAAAGTGTAGGAAAGAGTAAAGTAACTGATGAGTTAAGCTCGCCTTTGTACTGAAATTACCTTTTGTTAAATTGTATATATTATTTTTGTGTACAATAAACAATAAAGAAAGAGGGCCCTGGCAGAAGCATGGATTGATCACTATGATCATGATTTACGCACCGGTTTGATGATGTCCGTGCGCTCGAAGAAGCCGTCCTTCCGCCGGTTCCAGAAAGCGAGGTGGCCTTTCCCGTGGGTAATCAGCAGGTTGTCGTCGAGCGGGTGGAACGCCGCGCCCGTCAGCTCCTCTTGCAAGGTCTGGGAAGAGTGATGAGGTGACATTATTGAGATGTGTGTAGATGGGATCTACATATGTAGTTAAATTGCAAGAAAATAAATAAAATACATTTATTACACAAAGCACACCACGACACAATAACAGTTAGAGACACAGGAAACATTAATAAAGCATCTAAAACAACATGTAGCTTCCCATGCCGCTGTCGAGAAATATAGACGAGAGAGATTGTGGTTGCGGTTTCGAAAAATATCTAAGTACCGAATTGTAATGAGTAGTTAGTTTGTATTGCCTGTGTGTTATTTTATTTAAATATAAGTACTCATAGGAATTCTCTTTAGAGTCAGTTTACCGCGTAGCTTTGTCTTTAGTCTATGAGGTCACCTACTGTGAGGGGACATAAAGAAACGATGACTCGAATGTTCTATACTCATATTTTTATTTTATGTACTTTTAATGACGGACAATCACAATCGCCAAAATTGTGGTGTTTATGTTCTCTTTGAAATGTACGAGAAAGTATTATCTAATCACCCAGATATTACACCTGGCTCCATTAAATGAAAGATACTGAATAGCCTTACCACAACCTTACTAGCCGTACGACACTATAGTAGATCACCAAGCAATTTACGTTCGTACATGCAAACGGTCTACCACTTCAGTAGTAATACCTTATAATAATATACCCACATAAATTTTAGCATTCAATTGAAATCGTTTCAAACCGGAGTGGGCATAAGACTGGGTGTACGACTATAAAAACTGACGGGCGAAGTCGGTCGCGGCGCCGCCCGCCGACAATTCGCGTGACCGGCAAACTGGGCCCTGACAAATGCCACGATTTATCGCCATAACCTGTTAGAAAAATAGCGATTTTCGCAACGATTGCGATATCGCTCTGGCAGCTGTGCATGATGTATGGCCCGCTTAAATGAATAAGCAGACGATAAGTGAAGAAACACCGTTGTGGTCGCGTGAAATGCTTTTAATGGTTGTTTGTGTTTTTAAATTTAAAATGAAATATGGCGCATTTATTTTAGGAAATACGGTACGTCGGTGCAGTTTCTGTTGTTTATACCCTAGTGTGTCGAAAATTATTTATTCCCGTTTCCAATCACACGAGTTGAAATAGATTTACAACGCATTACCAAAAGGGCTATAGAGAAAATATGGATCTCTATGATTTATTAAAGGATATTTGTCAAAATACCAGCTAAAGGTTTATCCCTAAACGGGGTGGACAAAATTTTGGAGAACGAGGTTAACGTTGCATTTCGATGGCACGAATGATTGTCAACCGCGATGTTTGTTCTACATTTTTCGTAGCACTCCGTAACGTAGGCCGTAGCCGTATCCGCGTAGCGGTGGGCGGGGCGCAGGGGGTGTTGACCCACCGCGTCCAATGCCGTATTTTTTACCGTGTGCTACGCCTGTGTGTATTGTGTACTTGTGTGTGTGTATTATAATTGCTGGTTTACATGCCTACATGTTGCGGAAGAGGATTTTTCTGCTTCCTTTGGTCAGAGGCGAATGCGTGTCAAGGTCTACTTCAACATTAATATAGGTATTAGAGATTTTTCGACGTACTTCGGGTACTAAAGTGAAAAGGTCAAATTACAGTATCAGATACGTTTTATGTGTAATGAAATAATTTGTACTTAGAATCTTTAATGGGTTAAAACTTTGATTAATCTGTAATATTTTAGTAAGGTACCTACTTATGTATAAGTATTTGCATAAAGTAACCCTCATATCTTAGGAAAGTTATGTAATTACGTTGGTCGTTCAGTAATTAGCCCTTACATCGATACATCCGCATTTGTAGAATCGTCGGTCAGTTCTTGCGGTGAATAATCTTAATGGTTCTGTTGACCTTGGGCGTTCTCAAGGTTTTCCACGAACCGTAACTGGGCGTGATTCAAAGCAAAACGACTAATATGACATCAATCCATGTTTTTATTGGATTGAATTTTTGTAGGAAAAAATGTACATATGAACGTAATATCGGCGTGTACTAAAACTTGCACAATGGAGGAATTGTTCGAGGCTAGTCCAAATGCTGTATGCGTCACCGAATACTGGGCGAACAAAGTGTAAGTTTAAAGTAAGGGGAGTTAAGTTCATCGACTCGATACGAAGAAGAACGTAATACAAAGTGACCGTGTGGTGTTTGGCAGAGTAGAATAGCACCAACGCTTTACACTCATGGGTGTCGTACGAGGCGACTAATGCTTTCTAGGTAAAAGATTAGACTCTCTAGTAGACTAGAAAATGGGCAGTAGCGTTTTCCATTGTTATATTTATAACACTGCGTTCTCCAACCCGCCTGCCAAGCATGGAGATTATGGAAATAACTTCCTCGTTCGTGGGAGAGGCCCTAAGTCCTGCAGTGGATTGTTATGGGCTGTGGTGACAAAGTAGAATAGGTATTTGATGTAAAAAATTCATCCTCGTAAAAAGGAAATTGGTTTCAAATCAGTCGGCCACGTCCTATCATCACAAGGCTCGTCATTGTCATTCCATTCATTCTCACGTCTTAGAACCAAATTAGTCGCATTGTATGCCATTCCAGTGGAACTTTCTCCGTGAAAAGAACTCCATGGAGTCCACCAAGGCCACCTTAGTGTAATCATAGTGATGACGTAACAGTACTTACCGCGACCTTTCCAAGGAGGTGTCCCCACTGCCACTGCCACACCGACAGGATGCTCTCGCGGCCTGCGTCCACCGCCAGTACGTAGCTGCCGCCGTTCTGTGGACAAGACGGTCTGATTATCTGGAGGCAAGTACTAGGATTCTGTGTTCTTGGTACCTACATGAAGACCTGAGTGGTTCAGTTGGTCGATCTGCCACGCGGAGGTCCCGGGCTCGATTCCCGGCCGGGCAGAAATTGACATGATGAAATTTAATTTCTGTTATGGGTTAGGGTTTATATGTATAGTAACTATGTTTGAAAAAAAATTATATGAAAGCTCAAGGTCAAATTCTCGTGAGGACTTCCTTTAGATAGCGACAACTGGATACGTTACTATTGAATATGACGGAAATCGAGTCGGTATCATTGTGGTCGTTATCATACTTTTTTTTCCATCACTACGGTGACAAACAAGCTCATGCCCCGCCTGATGGTAAGCAGTTACCGCACCAATTGATTTGTAATACCAGGTGTATTACTCACATATCCGCTTCCTGTCTCCCAAACATTACAATAAAAAAATGAAGCCAGCCCCCTCACCAGCTGCGAGAACGCCACCGCCGCCACGCCCGCCTCGAACTCGGCCATCCCGAACACGTGCAGCGTCTGCAGCGTGTCCGTGCTCCAGATGCGCACGTGCTTTTATATAACAAGAAAGCCCCTCACCAGCTGCGAGAACGCCACCGCCGCGACGCCCGCCTCGAACTCGGCCATCCCGAACACGTGCAGCGTCTGCAGCGTGTCCGTGCTCCAGATGCGCACGTGCGCCTGCGCGCGGCGCCCGCGGCCCGCGCGCTGCCCAGACGCCACCAGCTCGCGGGACGGGTGTAGCTCCATGCTGGGGGTGGATACGATTGTAATAACGCTTCAATCGCGCTTGACCTCGACATATTTCATTGCAACGTAAGTGCGGTCAAGCGTGGAATGGTCAGCAGCTGGCTAAATGCATCGACTTAGGTTTAGTTTTCATGTTGATTGCTTGTTTTGCTCGTAATAAACTTGTTTATTCTGATTTTATATGTGGAAACCTATAATTGACTCACTGTAGTGTTGGTTGTAGCTATTGTTATGTGATATGCTGTTGGTTTCCCAAATAAATATATAATATACCGTCATGTGGTACCAGTCGGCTCCCGAGACTGTTTAACCATTACAGGGTTCTCAGCGTTTTCCCCAGAACTTGGGTTTTTTTTATTAGACTAGCCAGGTAATTGACCGCCGTCTCACCCGGTGGTAAGTGACGGTGCGCCAAAGATGGATGGTCAACCTCGCCGAGCCAACCAAGCATAAAAATCTGTTCTGTAATTTTCACGAACAGACAGACAGACAGACGCGGCGTAGGACTTTGATTTATAATACGTAGTGATTTATGTATTTATTTTTACAAGCCTGAAATATCCCACTGCTGGGCAAAGGCCTCCCTCATTTTCTTCCACACTTCGCGATCGTTTACTACGGTTTGCCAGTCCGTGTCGAACGCCAACAACTCTCCATCGCTTATACGCATCCATACGTAGTGATAGAAATGTCATACCACTGTATATCCTCGGTGTGTCCCGTATAGTGCCGCTGCGACTCCTCGTCGCGGTCATACATTACGGCGACGGCCGCCACGTAGTACAGCAGCTCGCCGGTGGGCAGCACCCACAGGTTGCGGCGGGAGTCCGCGCCGCGGTAGCCGTACCTGGGTACAAGATTATATAATAGTATAGCAAGACCTGGGTGCAAAGGTGTACAGTAAGTATAGTCTATATACCTATAGAGTATAGGTGGTTACCGTTCGTCGACAGTTTGTAATTGTCAGGGCTTGTATTGTCTAGCTTAGCTTAATTAGCAGGCGGCGTATCATCATCATCATCATCACAGCCCGTAACAGTCCACTGCAGGACTTTGGGCCTCTCCCACGAAAGGGGAGGTTATTGCCATAATCTCCACGCTTGGCAGGCGGGTTGGAGATCGCATATTCTATACTCTGCCGGACACCACACGGCAACCAGGCGGCACCAGGCGGCGTATAGTGTTCAGAATTTTCAAAAAGTTTGTAGTCCAATAAAGGCCAGTATACCGGTGTCGGCCAATGTCAGCGCCATATCAGTGCCCACGCCACAGCTTGGCTGTGCAGCCTCTCAATGTCATTCAACTTGTGTAGAGACAGTGTTTGATCTGTAGAGACAGTACCTATTACTTTTATCTCGGGCGTACCTGGTAAAACCCAGAAGCTCTTTTGCTATAGACCCTGTCTAAATAGGAGTTGCAGCGGTGGGGCCAAACCCGTTAAAAACTATTCGTGTAGAATGAATGAGCTCAAAGTTTCGTGTGGACTATGAGATGGGATCGTTCAAGTGGAGATTTTTTTAGACAACGCATTGGTGATGCCCCTTGATGTTGTTGATGTCCATATGTGGCGTCGACCTCCATGGCAGTGACCACTTTCCATCAGGCTTGCTTGCCTGAGTCTGCCGTATAAAACAAAAACACCTGGTGCGCTTACACCCAGTCTAGCTGCATCTTCTTCTCGGGCGGCGTGTTGTCGATGGGCGCGTGGTGGATCGGCGGGTAGAAGGTGCGTCGCAGCCCGCGGATCGTCACTCTGATCGGCTCCTCCTTCAGCACTTCTAGCAGAGTGTAGTCTGCGGGGAAGGAAGCAACGTTACTGTGAGGTCTCTGTTGCTGTCCTAATTGGCAGCGGCCGTGCGTCCATGGTCGTGTGGAGACCTCAAACCGCCCGTAGCACGACCACGGTTGTACGACCGTTGCCAATTAGGACAGAGTCTTACTGACAGTAAAAGCGAACGCACAGGGATCCATGACAATACTTGAGTGGCGATCGGCATTATGCGTTCGTCAAAATGAACGAAATTGACCATTTATAGAGCCGTATTCTTCACTTAGCAGAAGAGCACTGTGAGAACGCACGGTATCGCTACCTTACTCAGACTAGAACTTATTCTTTGAACTGTGAATCATTTCATTATAATATCGATTTCTTATGTATCTCAGGCAGTGAGAGTACTTGATCATGCTAAATCACAAAGCCTTTATTATGGCAGATCTCACTTGATTTGGAATAATTGTATGTTTTTCATGAAGGCACTTCATTATGCCGTACAAATTCGATTGTAACTACATGGACCGATATCGATGTTAATTAAGTCAGCATTATCAATTTGTCGATCTCCGTCAAGGTTACCACAAACTTATTCAGTTAGGCAGTAAACAAGGAAGAATTAAGGTTCAATTCTGATTCAAAAATAAAGCTCATCAACAACTCGCGACCGCGCGACTCTGTCGATAATGACACAATGGGGTACTCGCCCTATCTGCGCGGTTCTCGGAACTGAACTTGATGCATTTAAAAGCACTAAAAGAACTTTACGAAAATATAAGAACACCCTACCTGAGTTCCTGACGATCTCCCCCTCCGGCGCATACAGCACCCTCGGGCGGCTCTTGCTGCGCGCGCGCCGCCCGCGCTCGTCCGCAGCCGGCGCCGGCGCCGCCACGTTCGCGCGCGACCGGGACCTATAGGGGTGGACGACATGTTATCATCATTAAAATACACTCGTCCATTGCTGGACATAGATCTCAGCGCCAATATAGCGCTGTTCTAATTGGCAACGGTCGTGCGACCGTGGTCATACGACGGACGTCACCCGACCGATAGGAGACCATGGTTGTACATCATCACAGCCCATAACAGTCCACTGCAGGACTTAGGGCCTCTCCCACGAAAAGGGAGGTTATTGCCATAATTTCCACGCTCGGCAGGCGGGTTGGAGATGGTGTGTTATAATATAACAATGGAAACGCTGCTGCCCATTTTCCAGTCTACGGAGGCGCTTAGATCTTTTGTCTCGAAAACATTAGTCACCTTGTACGACACCCACGAGTGTAAGGGGTTGGTGCTATTCTACTCTGTCGGACACCACACGGCCACATGGTCGTACGACCGTTGACAATTAGGACAGCGCCTAAGGGCATGTAGCCAGTACCGAATCTCTGTACATCTGCCGAACGAGCGCCGCTCGCCGCCGACAAGTTAAGATCCGATCGGAGGCGGATCGGAAATTACTTGTAATATGCCCTTCGGAAATTGAGGCTCTTAAAGATGTCATTCCATACGATGGCATGTCGAGACCGCAACCAGCTAGTACCCACATATGGGTCATGGGAAGCCGGGCACGCAAGATATTGATTCACCCACATATAAGTATAAATCCGTTATTCACAGTCAACAAAAGAAGCTGCTTGCAAGGGTTCCACCGTCTGATCTGATGATCAAGATCCACTGCAGGTGGCGACTCCACCTGCAGTGGGGCGCTCACGCCGGGGCTCAGCACAGGCGCCACCATCATGGTCCCGAGGTAGAACGTTTCCACGTCGCAGAATGTATAATCTGGATGTTACAAGATGTTGATCATAAGGCCTACCGTCTAATAAGCGACTCCACCGGCAGTGGGGCGCTCACGGCGGGTCTCAGCGCAGGCGTAACTATCGCGTTCCCGAGATAGATCGTTTCCACGTCGCAGAATACATAATCTGGATATTCAAAGATGTTGATCATATGGGTCCTACCGTCTTATAGGCGATTCCACCGGCAGCGGGGCGCTCACACCGGGGCTCAGCGCAGGCGCCACCATTACGGTCCCGAGGTAGAATGTTTCTACGTCGGCGAACTCGTTGCGCAACTGGGAGAAGCTGCGCACCTGCGTGGGCGTTGGATGAGGTTAGTAGCATAGTGACTCCTGTATAAATCGTTCCGAGGGAAATGTTTATTCGTTATATTCATTCAATTATTTACAATTAACCTAAAGAAACATGTAGCAAAATAGAACTCTAATTGAGCTAAATCTGACTTAAGCCATAGAAACAAGGTTTGATTAGATTTTGGCATCAGGAATTATTACAGTAATACCTTTTAAAACTAATAAGTACAGTGCAATCACAGATAATAAATATGATAGAACTTAGCTAAAAACTCTGTGTACCTCCTGTCCAGTAATTGTGTACATCCGCTTAGCACCGCTCATCTTCAGTACTTGTCCCAGGTCTTCCAGCACCTCTTCGAAGGGTTGTGTCGTGCGCAAGTTTAGCAGGACTCGACACTAAAAGAAGATATATAAAGTAAATGTGCCCTTATTGTGGGCTCTATAACATATCATATATGTACAATTGTTACTAATATAATACTAACAAGTTATGGATCTATGGACTGAAATAAATTTATTTTTAATTTAATTTAATTTAAATTTAATAAACTAAAGCCGCCCACCCACCCACTGATATCACTCAATTTGTATTATAGGTGAATACTTGCAGTCTTGGCGTGAGGGATATCGCGCACAAGATCGAGGAGGCTCTCCTGCACTGGTTTGATCCTGTGTTGCGTTAGCCTCAGGGATACGCGGGAAATAGGGGCCTGAACCTGCCGGTATCAGGGAAGAGGCCCCGTGGGCGACCCAAAAACAAGTAGACAAGAATATATAGGAAAGCGGACCCTGGCAGAGGCCAGGATAAGCGCTAGGACGATGATGATGATGACTTGCATGGGAAGGAATTGTTGTCATTTGTAAGGTAAACCTTGTAGGTGGACTAGTTGGTACGACTAAGGGTCCATACCAGGGTCAACATACCCTGTTTGGACTCACAACCTAAATGAAAAACGAGTTTAAATCGACTGCATATAGGTAACTTGATGCGCTGTGTGTACAGGTAACCCAGGCTAGGTAGATAGCCAGATAACACCAGGAGTTCAAGACCGATCCAAATTGGCCGGCCTTAGAACGGCCGGGGCGGTAAATCAAAGCTATTATTTGCAACGCCTCACGTCTATTTCCCTGGGGGCTGTCCGGCAATCAAAACATTGTAAACGTTTAAATACCAAGGTCTAGCATTGGAAGCTTTCCATTATTCCGATGCACAAGGCTCAACGTGCAGTTTGTTTTGTCTGTGGTCAATAGAAGGCTATCGCGAAGGTATCAGCGCGAATAATTACCCTAATTTAGAAAGATATTATTTTTAACGTATTTTTTTACAAGAGCTATATACTTTATGGTACAAAATAAGTCGTGAAACTCTAAAATTTGATATTCACAGCGTGATTATAGCCTTCGACCAGCGATAAAGTAACATTGTTTCTGCCAACAGCTTATGAAAACAAAGGGTTTGATTTCTTTTTAATTACAGGGCTTGTTAACCCAGTTACATTTATAACGAAGTTTATCATCACCCGTTTCCGGTTCTGAATGGGTCCTGTGCTGAATAATTGTATAACTATTACGTCGCGGAGGATGGTATTAATATTTCGAGTGGCCTACATTTCACTTTAAGAAATAAAAATTGCGGCCGTATTTCGCTAATAACTGACCGAATATGTCAACAGAAAATAATGTAATGGAGTTAGATCACACATGGATCACATAGTCTAGGTGGCCAACGTAACATTATCAGTTGATGTTCATTTCTTCTCCTTACAAATTTGTTCCGCGATGAAGCTCACTATTGGTTAAATGATTAAGTTAATAAAGACACGATGGCCACATGACCAAAATAATTTTCAAAAATAAATGCCATAAAAATCTCTCCAATAAAGCTAGTTTCGCCGCTAGTAAATAAAAAACAACTTATAGATGTACAGCGGTAGATAATGCACCTCCGCTAGTTCGGCTTCGTAAAGCATCATCTCTGTCTAGTCATACACGTGTTAGTAAACACGAAGGCATAGCTGATGTGCTTCATTTACCGCCAACGCTGACTAGTATACTCGCTACGCTATTGTGGTTTTCGACAGACTTCACTAGAATATTGCATCAATCCCTTCAATTTACGGGTGTCGTAAAAGCTGGGAATTATCCATGAATTTCGCATCGTACACCACTGATTGAGAAGTGGTGCAAGTACATCCATCCCCCGAAGAGAGATTCCTCACAGCGTCGCCTATTCCGTTGACTGAGTCCCTACCGCCTGGACTTCACTTGCCATTGCCGACATGGAAATCTCTGAACAGATTCTGGAACCGAGTCGGCCGAAGTAAGGAAATATGTGTCGATGGGGCGAGAGCTCGAAGATGGTTTGCCTGTGTGGTGTCTCCCCCCATACAATGTCACACTTATTAATTTGCCCTGCGTACCACCTGCGAGGATTTGTGCGCGGCCACGGCTAACGCTGTATCTGTGCCGGAGTACTAGTCTTCGCAAACCTAGGGTCCTATCGACCTCTCGGTCATATGGACCGCGTCAGACCTAATCACGGGTGATGCGCACGCTTACTTGCCGTTGGCTCTTTGGGCGTGCGCACTTCTTGACACCCACAAATCCAGCAAATTTGACAACCACTAGTCGACACCCCAAGAAGAAGACTTTCATCCCAACCCACCTGTATAGAATGGTCCATATTGTTGATGATCCGTATGACCCGTCCGGAGGCCGGCTTGCCGCCGCCCGGCGGGGGCGCGTCGGACTCCGCCACGGACTGCTTGCGGGTGCCGGCGCGCGACCAAACGCCGGGGGCGGGAGCGCCCGCCGTGCCGCCGTACCACATGCCGTTTTTCTTGCCGTAGCTGGCTGCCTGTTGGGAGGTGGCACTGTTAGACTCTTTCATGTTGTGTTTTGTATGGAACTACCCAGGGATTTTACTATCACTTCACTAACGGCGCTTGCGCACAACACCCGATCTGAACCAGAGACAATGCTGTCCGAGGTAGCGAGGTAGGTAGGAGGCAGAGGTACATTAATCATGGAAGTTCTGTTTCCGTAAAGTTTGCTTTTTTATTACAGCAAGGTAGACAAATACGCTTACTTGATGATTCAGACGTTTGGAATACCAGTAATAATAAAGTTTGTAAGTTGTCTGCGAGAGGCAAGAAAACGAACTAATTTTTACGGACTATTTTCTCGAAGTCGATTCGGGAACAGTACACTTTTAACCTAGTCCTAAAGAACGCCTCATTTGTGCTTCTAACATCATCATCTGAGGTACTATGGAGTCGGAGTTTTAAGGAGTCGAAGAGGCCTCGAGAGCAGATAGCATTTAGGACCGACGGCTTCGTACCCTCCGAAGTATGGAGCATGTGGTGATCGCATAATCTGCACAAGCGTGCCTTTGACACAGCTCGCGCCGCGAGAAAGCGTTTGTTTCCTTCTCTCAATACTAAGATGAAAGAGATAGCAGTATCTATTTCGCTGCTTTCTCAGTTATCGCGCGTGAGAGCGTACTTGTGCAGGTATAAAAACAGTTTCTGGGTGCAAAAAAAGTTTAACCTGGGTCGCCCTTTTAGAAGACGTTCTCGTCATTCGGCCTTTGGGTAACACGGCCGGCGAACCGGGTGGCCCGTGTTGTTTTAAGGCCTAAACATTCGGCCAACAATTCTTCTATTACATTTCTCAGAACATTTGTAACAGATAATATTATACAATATAATATAAGGAATTAGTGAAAAGTTACATAAGTTGTAATTGCAACGCAACGTATAAAAACTTAACCCCACCATTACCGCTTCCAATCGCTACAATTACCCAACCTACAATTTAAAGAAAATCGAGGAGTTCCTAATTTCCAAATTGCAAGCCGAAGCCGAAGGGACCTTGGCACAAATTCGTGTTAAATGACGTGCAAAAGAAAACTGGCGAATATTCGCTGACGTGCACACAAAAGAACTTGAATTTCGAACAATTTGCTGAGCACACAGCCTATTATCTGGTAATCTAACATTCCTAAAGGCTAATGTCGAAACTTACAACCTATTTCGTAGCTTTTAGAGAACCAACAAGCAGAATTCAAATAGAAGGAAATTTAATTTAGCCTAATTCATTGAGCAATTTTTAGTTACTGATTGTAATTGAACTGACCAACATTGTAGATATGCATGATTGTGGAGAAATAAATGGTTTATGTATTAAGAAAAATACATACTATTCTTGTTACCCGGGATTGGCCACTTAGATCAACGAAATATACCAGAACTATAGTTGATCTAAGATTATTAAAAAAAACTCCAACTCTACTCTATTATATAGAAAACACATACACAGACACACAAAATTAAAAACACATTAGCCGAGAATCTTTAACAAGTAGGTACCAATGAAATGAATTGCTACGACGCGTAGCGGACGTAGCGTCGTAGACAGGAAGTAGGTAACAAGCTCGGTCTTATCAACATCTACAGTCTACGAACTACGTCAGCGAACGAGTTCTCGTAAGCGCGAGTGCATAAAACTAGTACGTAAAAAACCTAAAAAAGTCGGATGCAAACAAATAAATTACTCTCAAACAACCATATGATGCAAGAGTTCAGGTAATAAAAACTCATTCAATAATTTTTTTTTTTCTTTTTATAGTGTATAAATAAATAAAATTACGTTCAAAAAACCATATTATGATCCAAGAATTTAGGTTATGAAAACTCATTCAATGAAATGAAATCGATGATAACCTAAAGAAAGATCAGGTCAAAAGTACCCTAAACCGACTTTCATGTATGAAAAGATTAATGAACGTGGAAAAAGCGAGGGAGATATCAGGACCGTAGCAAGTGGAAATATGTAGTCTCTGCCTACCCCTAATAGACTGAGGGGGTGACGTATGTTATCCTACGTCATCAAGTACAAGAAAATGTCCACTTTGTAGCTATAGTAGACGTTTAGTAGACCCACAAAACTTGCACAACCTGGCAAAAAATAAAAATTAATTGTTGTAATTATTCAAACTTCGGCTTTTCGTAACGATAGCACTTATATATCCTCTTGTGTGGATTTTAGAAGTAAAAAATCCGGTCGGCCTCACAATCTCTTGGCAGTTTCGCTTTTCAGACACATTCAAGACATTTTTCTTTTTGATGATACGTTAACGTTTTGTGGGTTTCCTAAACGTCTACTGTCACTACAAAGTGCAATTTTTCTTTTACTCGATGACGCAGCATAAACTACGGCGCCCTCACAATCTGTAAGGGAAAAAAGCGTGACGTTTATAAACGTCAAATAAATGCTATTATTTTAAGTAATACAGACACTATAAACTGTATTCGCTTGAATTTCACTTAAGTACTTTTTTATTATACAGTTGTGTTACCCCTATGCAAATGTTGTGGCTGCATTTTTCAAGCATTTTATTGCAGTAGGGTTGGGCGTCGTAACGGTATTTGACGGTAGACCGACAATTTTTAACGTTTTACGACTGGATTCCTGCACACAATATGGTGGTCGGTAGTAGTTGAGGGTATGCTTTTTTAAATTCCACGCGAATGAAGTACCTACATGCCGTCTAACTCAGTTCTTATGACCTAATTTGATAAAGGGTTGAGCTCTGATTCTGATCATATTGTATATGAGTAGTATTTTGGAAGAAGATAAGGGCTTATATTGGTTTGTTTTTTTAGAGGCGGAGAACTTTAAATAGAAATAAAACAAAGAAATAAGTACTTATTATCAGTGAAACTAGCTTTATTGGAAATATCATTTTATGGCATTTATGTTTAAATATGATTTCGGTCATATAGCTGCAGTGACTGGCGTGTAAATGGCCCAATCTGGATATTATATTTGCATATCTTTCCAATAAAGCTAGTTTCTATTAAATACCATTTTCTTTGTTTTATTTCAATATAAAATTCACTGCCTCTAAAACACCCTTTATAAGGGCATTGTACGTATCTCTAACTGTAATTTAAACAGCTTTGATATTTGTCATTCAAATACATCTTTTTTTGCTCAATCGGGTCTAACGTTGTAATTTAAATTTGTTTTCTTAAACTTCACTTTGTTGTTGTGTATTTTTATTAACTTTACTTTTATGCTATGGCTGGTTAAAACAATTTATCATACGCCAACTCATCTTGGCGTTAATGTCCCAGTTGTGCTCTCGAGAACGAGGGCCCGGGGTCCGCCTTGACCATGATCCAGGATTTGGCAGGTCAGGTAATTACAGTAGAGCGACTGCCATCTGACCTCCATGACCCTGCTACCAGGGGTTCGAATCCCGCTCCGGCCATGTATCAATGACTGTTTTCTGAGTTAATTTATCATACGCCAACTGCTTAGTGGAAAGTCTGGGGTACTATTGTATTTCATAATATATTGACCGAGTATTGTTGACGCGGAAACGCAGCAATTTGGCCATTGTTGTTATTTTGTTGACGTTGTTTACTTCTGTATGACGAAATATTGGAAGGTAAACAAATATGGATATTGAAACAGCACACATAGAAACTATATGGCTTCACTTAACGAAAGTCAGATCATGGTTTCAGACTGTAGTCAGAGCGATCACTGTGCGATCCTGGAGCAACGTAACCAGCCTCCCGGCTGGTCCTCAAACTTCTAAGGAAATAAAATGTGTGAACTCACTTAAAAGCCGGTTTCCTCCCGGTAGTTTATTTTGACATTAAAATTTATTACAAATGCGCTTCCTCTTGTCATTGACAAAAATAAAAATATTAAAAGAACAAGGAGTTCCAACAATCACAATATCAGTTAAAATCGAAAATACACACTTGTATGTAAATAATTTGATGTCCTGTATGTAAAATAAGTCGATATGAAATATGTCTATACATAGTAAAAAACAAATTCAATGCCTGCCGTCTGTCCCTATCTATCTATGTATGTATTGATTTCAACAATGATAGAGTGATTCAAGAGGTACAAGCAAGAAAAAAGGGTAGGTAGGGGTAAAGTAATTGTACGCGAACGAAGTCGCGCCACTAGTAACATAATTAAATAACTTTCTAAGAAAGTTATTGCGACATAGTTCTAAATGACCCTCAACATACAAATCCCGAACACTCACCATAACCGTCAACCTCACGTCCCCAGCGCTCTTCGGATAATACCGTATCCTGATGCGCGATATTTTGCACGCACAAGTCCGCGCGGAATTTCGCAAGGACACCACGTAAGCGGAATTTCCCACGGAATTCAGAATTTAACCTATATGTGATATATCCCGGGTAAATTCGGGCCGTCCCTCACGCTCGTTGGCCAAGCGACCACTGGCCTGTAAACAAAAGAACGCGAGCCGCACATCCAAATTACGAAGTCCTTGGACGATGGTACTGACCGGCCAAGGACGGGCTTATCGGCGGCGTGCGTGTAATGGGCGTTTTGCCCGTTTGCTTTTTAATTCGCAGCCTAATTTTCTTACTAGATGGCGCTCGTCTTTGATTTTTGGGATGAAGTGGTTTACCATTTCATCGTTTCGTAATGTGGGAAGGTATCTAATTATTTGCCCATTGTGTTGTTTTTGTTTAGATTTTGGTGTGGCAAATAAAAAAAAATACTCACTTTTTATTTTAGGAACCTTTTGAATAAATGACAAAGAAATCAAAATTGTAAGTTAAAGTTTGCTCCTACTGTTCGCGCCGCAATAGCGTCAGCTCTGCCTACTTGAGCAAGAAAATTGTTTGTTGAAAATTGGCCAAGGCAAATTTATTTTATTATACGAGCACCTTTGGGTGAGATTCAGTTTTAAAATTTACTTATAAGTATGTTTTATATTCCTTAGTTTTTACGAGACAAAGCCTTCCTTTGAATACCCAGCCAAATAAGATAGACCCCTCAGCGTAGTTGCGTTACTTCGAATCACACGCGATGTACTAACACAAGGAGTCTCGCCTGGGCTCTTCTAGCCTGGTCATCAGTCATCGCACATATGAGCAGGGAAAAACTTGTCGAGGTCACGTCTCCGATTGCTGCATAACAAGTGGCTCAGACTGCGGTGTTTGTGAAATTAATACGTCTGAAAATGTTGGTCATTTCGTCGTACACGTTAAGTGGTTTATGGAAATGACCGGGTATCCACGGGGAAGTAATCAAGGCGAGGCCGTGTGTTGTAACGAATAATTTGGCGTATTAAAAATGTTGCTCTATTTTTTATTTTATAACTAAAGTTAGGGATAGGGAGGCCTTTAGCCTGCAGTGGGACAGAAGTGGCTAAAATAAATAAATAATAATGATTAAAGTTCAACAAAAATGTTTAGCTCAGGTCTGGTTGTCACCAGTTTTGTTTGCGAATGTAATTGTTGCCTACGTAGGTAATTTTAAACAGAAATTTCTTTTTATTCCATAATTAAGTACTAAAACAAAATTTCCAGACCATTTTCATCATCATTCATCATTAATGAAAACGGACATGGATGAGGTCAATCCCAGCTTCTCTAAGCAAAGCAAGCACCATAAATTATCGCAACATAAGGCCGTCGCCACGTAACAAATTGTGGCCCCTATCTTTGTTCCGATATGAACTCAACACACGCAATTCGTTTGCATATTTATAAGAATTATTAACAAAGACACGAAATTCGCATTACGAGGTAAGTAATGTAGTAAAATTTGTTAAATTTTTTTTTTTTTTTTTGGTTATTTTACCTTCTCCGTGTCACGTTATTTAGGTCATTGCCTGGTCATTTCGTTGTGATTAAAATTCTTTTGCCACTCGCATATAAAATACCGTAATCAATCAAAGTATTTGATGAAGTAAGTACTTACCATATAAAATAATACGAATAATAATATTCGTCCAGACAGAACTACATACTAGGCTCATAAGTCGGACCTAGTAATTGTTATGTGCAGTAAATTACGCCTTAAAGTTTACTGAACCAACGGAGACGGAGGCGGAGACGTATATCACCCCTTGATATTACAATCCCTTGATATGCCTACTGTGGTGACTCCTTCTTGCTGCCGAAAATGGACCTGGCCTTTAAAGAGACGTTTGAAATACCTCTTGAACGATTCTATGTCATAATCCAAAGAAAACACTGTGGCCGGAAGCTCATACCGGTTTTAAGTGACAATTGTGACAGCGAGATAAACACCGCTTTTAAACGAGAAGGGGCACGACGGTGTAAGGTATCTTGTTTTTTGTAGCCTAAGGACGTTTGCAATCAACTTACCGGTGGCTCGGGTGTGTAGACGGGCAGGGAGATGACGACGAACGGTGACTCCTCGTCGCTGTCCAGCATGGAGCTGTCAGCGGTCTGGAGCCAGCGCCAGCGACTCGGCTTCCACACCTTGCCGCTTGGGTACACCACGGTTAACTGTACCCCGGTTTTGTGGGAGGGACACGACGGTAAAGGTGCCGTTGTGGCGTGTGATGGGCGCTTTATAATGTGATTTTCATTTGTTTATTTATTTTTCGTATTGCTTTGACGTCGATATCTGCTATGAAACTAAATAGAAATAACTTCTTTAGTAAGTTATTTAATTAACTGCCACAGTACCAATTTTAAGACTTCGTAAGTTTCGTGCGCTGTTGAGACTTTTTAACAGAAATATTGAAATTTGATAATTTAGTTTCACCGACGAGGCAAACTTTTAACTGTCACTTCAGGTTCTATAGGATAATGTAGTAGACTCCTATTGTTAAATATTATATTTTATAATTTTTAGGAAGACCAACTACTTAAGTTAATAATTATTAGTATAGTTATAAATTAACTATTATAATAAATTAGTTTTCAGATTATCTGTAATATTAATTATTAATTTTTACTTAATAATTTTGTTTTTTTTAATTTTTAGCTCCTATATTATATTTTATATTAACTCCGCTCGCAGCCCACTCCGCACTGACCGCAAATGTCACGCCCGTTCACCGACTCAAGTCAAGTTCAAGTACCTAACCGTCCAAGACACGTCTTCGTGCGGGCATGCAGCACTGCTTTGCATAATCTGTGACAGCTGTTTACCATACGCTGGTAGCACCGGGGTGACGCCAGTCCGGTGCCCCAATCGCTGACGGTGCATTAGCATAAACTTACAGTAAACGTTTGAAGATAGCTGATGAGTTGTTTCGAGGTGCCCCGGTGGTCGGTACGTGCATTAATGCTTGTTGATGACGTTGATGCATTTGAGATTGCCATAAATCGAAGTACAGAAGGCCTTGTTTAGACTTTGGGCAGTCTCCGACTACGATTTGTATGTTTTATGCTACAGCAGACAGCACACGTGAGGGTAAGTGGTAACTGTCGCCTATAACAACTAGAATTCCGACATTTAGGTTGCAGGTAACAAAAATACAGAACCGCGGGTGCGTTGTCACTGTGAGTCTAAGATGAAATGCCTTATGCCTGTGATATCGCTGGCTACCTTATCCTTCAAACCGGAACACAACTATGCAAGTATTGTTGCTTGGCGGCAAAAATAAATAAGGCGTGGTACTCACCCAGGTGGACTCCTCAGGCTTGACAGAGTCTTACCACCTGATAATGTATTCGCATCCATAGTGATTTTAGCTCATTTTATACTGGTGATGGGTATCTAAAGGTAAAATATGAAATTTCCAACATCGTGATTTTAAAAATTCTTTCATTAATAGACTTTAGGTATTCATTCATTCGCTTGGTGTAAAGATGTTGTAGTTTAGTCCCTGCATTGTTGTTGCCTGCAACTTATATTCATGAATCGTAGATGTTATTGGCGAAAGTTACCGCTTACCATCGGGTGGTCTGTCTGCTCGTTTGTCATTTTTCAAAAGATATTCATTTTTGCCGATTCGTTCTATAAAACAATGAGAGAGCAACGGTTAAATGCTCAATCAGAATGAATTACGCTTCATGCAAATGCACCGTACATCCGACAAATCCATCTAACCGATCCACCCAAGAATCTAGTGATATTCCGTAAAAATCACGCCATGAAGAATTGTTATTTTGCAGGGGCAATATATCACAAACGGTATGAACTAGTTTTTAAGATATGTAAAGTGGCGAACAAAACGTTATTTATAATTACGCTTCTAGTCAAAACACTTTCTTTTTAATCCGTAGGTTTTAGGCTCGCTGAAAACGAACCTCAACTCATTTCTAATCAAAACGACTTAAAATTGGATAACAACTGCATCCAAAGTTAGTGGTTTCGATCATAACGGCATAATTACTATGTAATTCTATCGTTTTTGATCGACACCATTTCAGTTTTTTACTGCTCCTGTTAAATATAATTTCATGTAATTATGCCGTTTTGTCGCCAGCCCCTCAAGTGTTGTGTTGCCTAGCAATTCGCATTTGCGACAAACTACTAGCGATAGTAGCCCGACTTCTACGTAAGAATTTCACTTCTGTAACCCGCAACACCCGGGTGATCGCTTGCCGCTCTTTGTACTCGTGGAAAGTGAGTTAAGGTAGTATTGCTCCCGAAGGATCCTGTTAATTTTCCGGGATATAAACTACCTTATCACACCCTATCTCTCTAGAAAGAATTTTCGAAGTCTGTTCTGCAGTTACAGGTAGCGCGGCATTCGGACTTTGTTTAATAATATGTAACTATGCATATTATTCTAAGGATTTTGGCTCACTTTACAGGCAACTGTACCGGTGGGTAATGTCAAAAATTCCACAACTATTAATCCCACGATAGGATTTATGATCCTGGGTGCAATAGAAACAAAGGCAAGTACAAACAAACACAAATTGCCATAATTCCATTTGTGCTCCAGTATTCGAACCCAGAACCGTTTGTCTGACTGTGGTCGTACTAGTATATGACAAACACAGGAATCTTAATATAACAGGAAAATGGTTTGGTTCAACTTATAAATTCATTATTGTTAAAATTCTGAACACTTTGACTTACTTTGCTTTTATGCTGCGCTCACTAAAATATAAAATAAATTTAACACCAGAAGAACAAGACTCGGCACTGCACTCGACAATTACGTGTGTAACTGGTTCATTTTAAAATATAATTTATTTATGAGAAGGGGTGGTGAAAGGGTTAATTTCGCTAATTAAATCCGAACTGGGCCACGGTTGGGCTCCCCTGACTTTTTCTTTTCCACAGATCGAATCTTCGACACGCGACGACGATGTGTGACTTTGTCACGGAAAATGAGGTGCAAGGGTGTATTGGAGAGTTCACAAGAAACCGTAAATCGACTTTATCGCCCCCAGGATCTGATTTTACAGCGAACTAGTGTGTACTTCTGCAAACGAAAAGTTTTTGTACCTACTTACAAAGTTGCCACGATTTAAAAGTTAGTAAGTGAGTGGAGCCATATTGTGAAATGTAGCAAGTTTTGTTGACGAAGACGGATTTGGATTTGCTATATTATGTTATTAGTAATTCGAAAAAAATTACCATTTAAATATGAGCCCGCAATATTAAACTTTCAGAACCTGAAGTGACTTCGAAAACAGTTGCTGTTTTGAAAAAATATCACTAGACAGCTGCAAAACGCGACCAACTTTTGTTTACTTATATCCCGTCACAGCTGTCGCCCAGCGTGGTGCTTGCAAGGAGCCATGTGCGGCACTAAGGTGCTAGACCCACAACAGCTGGCTAATTTGCAGCACCAGCAAAACAATAGACGGAACACCATCGCGAAACGGCCTAACTATCACGTCACTGACACTGCACTACAGTCTCTATGTCCAAACCGTAAGGCTCAGGTGAGGTACACGGCAGGTATGACGAGCACGGTTGGATGTGGCAGACTATTTGAATTTTAACGCGGTGGCGGAGGAAAGCTGCGGCGGGGCGCGGGGGCCAAGGTCACTCTCCGAGTCTCCACGCAACTAAACGCTTTACAGCGGCCGATAGGGATCGAGGGTCAGACGGCACCCTCACAATTAAGACGGGTGCGGATCACGTGAAACAATTATTGCGCGCGCGGCGTACGGCGGCGACACGCCACCCGATAACGACTAATTTCGGCACCGGGGACCGAAATACGCGGACCTTGGGCCACTTTCTCCAGCTCCCCGGTCAACCCCAACCCCAATAATTCGACGGAAATGCTTTTACAGTTATTATTACAGCCCCAGTTACCAAAATCGGAGAATGTGCGACGTGGTCGCTCTTATAAAAATATAATTGCTGTTAGTGCAAGGTCGCGGCGTTATGGCCGTATGTCATGTTTCAGGTATTTTATGTGCAAGGTTTTTGGAAATACAACCGGCCGAAACTGGTTATAAAATGTTTCGAGTGCCGGCTATTGGCATCGAACGGACTGCCTGACCTATATCCCCATTTTCGACAGACCGTCTGCATTGTTTTCAGAGTTCGATACGGTGCACGTGTAGGTTGAACACGAACAATGCTTGGACGTAGGCCGAACATATACATAGATGAAACAAATAGAACCACAGCAGACGTGTTATTCTTCTTATACCATGGTGGATGGCAAACACGTTTCAGTATTCTGTGGTACTTCTCACCATTGTAAGTCCCTAGTAACGACGTTTGCAATAGCGATCATAGGGCACAGGAAGATGAATATTTTCAGAGTTAAGCGACTGATGACCGGTGTAGTGGAACGAAGCATCATCCCCATCCATTCACTGGTGTTGTAAAACGTGACTATAGTCTATGAGAATAACTCCGCAATTTTCCATTGAGTATTTTCAACACTGCGGTTTCTCCTCCAACCCGTCAGGCGTCCGTAAGGCGTGGAGATTATAACAAAACTGTCCACTAACTTCGATATCTCTTTTCAACTTCTATTGGCTTTTAACTAGGAGTTTAGGAGAGGTTTGATCCAGGACTTTCAAATAAACTACTACGAACATTTTTAACGCGCGCCATTTTTATAATATGTCTAATGCGCTTCTACATTATAAGATGAATAGAGTAATCTACGGTATTAGAGTACTTTATAGTATAAACCAGTCTGTTAGTCATTTGGAGCGTGACTGTACCGGGCCCCACCTAAGTCGTTAAGAGTCCGCATTTTTGTTTTACCGGTATTAAGACTTCCTCACTGTTACAGCCCCTGCGATAAGTGTTTAGCGTAGGACGCAGAGCCGAATTCAGACCGAGTTTCCTTATATTATCATATATTTGAACAAGGTTTTCTCTGTGTTCTCCTACGGGAAAAGGCGTGACGGATGTATGTGCTACGTATCTTCTCTTATCGTGTATATACATATGTTTTTTTCCGATTTTGTTACGCTTATAAATTTGTCATTTCTGTCTGAGTATTATTTATCGATATATAAATGGTATATTTATATATTTGAAATTTTTTCAACAGTAATAAGAATATGTACCACCAAAATGTAATATATATGGTAAATGTTACAATTACTTTACTTATCAGTGCCAATTGACTTCTGACACTTCCGCCAGTCTCAAGTTCCCTAGCGGAAGGCGATAAGTCCCTATAAGAAGTATAAATCTTTTGCAAATATTACGCTTTGCCCTCTAAATACGGCCCTGATGACTCTTACGATGAAGTCTATAAAACAATATTAAATCGCAAACAAAATTGCGCACATCCAGCGCTAGTCCCCATGATTACACTGTAAATTTCATGAGGTTACAAATTAGTCGTTTCACTAGCCATTGCGTCTCTCAGCTTTGTTCATTAATTTTTAAAATAAACGCCGTAAAAGACGCCTCTACAAAGTCACTGAAGTAAGCGAACACACAACATACGTATTAGGACATTGCTACGAATGTGCTACGAGAGGTCTACGAAGAGTTCAACTATAATTCCCTTCAAGTATGGCTACGTGAACATCACTTTTTTACATTCGCATTTTTGGGTACTCATCGTCTCCACAAAAAACGCGTTGAAATTGCAACACCCTTTACCGGCAGTACTATAGGCGGCTCCTATTTAGGAAGCAGCTAAACTGACCATGTCCCCCGCATCCCGAAAGCGACTTTATTTTATACTACACTACGTAAGACTAAGCATCAACTGTCTAGCTGCCTCCTAGATCGGCCCTGCCGCAGTGTCGTGTGTAGACTTTACTTCAAATTTCAACCGAATACGCGTGGAAGCACAACAATAGCATGATTTTATTATTAATACAATCCCTTAGCAATTACAGATAGACATCTAAAGAACAACCTTCTGCAAATATGGGAAATCGCGTGAGCTGTTACGCCTGCAAAACAAACCTCATTTCCAGATGGCGTAATTTATTGTTGTTATTTAATTACTTTTTTATTCAATTTTTTGTGAAGTGCGGAGGTGATGGCATTGCCCTCCACTAATGTGGGATGGGGAGACTGAAGTCCAAAAGGTAACTGTTTTATTTTTGACGACGTGACGACGAAAAAAAGTTGACGACCTGGCCCGATAGAGGCGCTGTACGAATTCTCATACAAATTGTTTTCCGTATACTGTACAGTAAACTTAAAAAACTCATGGTAGAGGTGCAGAGGTCCCGCGTTCGATTCCCGGACGGGGAGAAATTGAAATGATGAATTTTAATTTCTGTTATTATATATAATAAGTACGTACTTAAAAATATATAAGTAGTTTATCAGTTCTCTAGCACCCATAACACGAACTTTTCTTACTATGCTAATTCACACAGCGCCATCTAGCTTAGATGGCGCTGTGTGAATTGTCCCATTATTGTGAAGGCTCTTGTTCTATAGGTTTGATAACCATACTATAAAAAGTTCCTGAGGATGGATGTTTGTAACTCGTTCGCGCAGTGTTGTATCTTACATACCAGAATAATATATATATACAATTTATCCCGAAATTTAAAGCAGTTCCTAAATCGAGATATAATGGAAGTTTCAGAGCTAATAACTGGCTATATAGTGCCAGTTATTTAAATGTACATACCTACATACATACATACATACATAAAGCTCACGCCTCCGTTCCACATGTGGGGTAGATATAAAATATAAAAAATTATAATGTCTCGGTTACGGCCTGCATACTTTCGTGTTCGTGATATCCAGGAGTTTAATTGCTTATTATTCATATATTCAACTCTTATCGATAACTTTGATGACAGTTTGTTTTTTCTACTAACCTCAGTAAATTAGCGAATAACACAAAGAAGTGGGTCAACAAGATGGATTGCTTTATTATACACACTAGTGGACCCGGCGCGACTTCGTTCGCGTACACCTACTTCACCTCTCTGTCTGACGTATAACATAAAAAAAGTACTTACAGATGTCGGCGAAAAATTGTTCACATGGCTCGTAGAGTTTCGAATAAAAACCGCAGCGAATTCGGTCTACCTATTCGATAACTACGATGCCACAGACATACATACAGACTTCACACACACGTCCAACATATAACACCCCTCTTTTTCGTCGGGGGTTAAAACGACCTTCAATAAACAGCGTCACTGTTTTGACATTTAGAAATCTTATCACCTAAATATAATCTCTGAATCGCAACCTTCAAGTTTAATTTTAATCAAAGCGACATTTTGAGGTTAACCCCACCACTCAATTTTATTTATTTGTCTGATAAAACTCAGTAGGTAACAGATAATTATTATCTTTGTTGTACTCCTTTAAAACTACCGTTTATACCGGTCACAAGGAGGCTCATAGATAACAGTTATCTTTAAGTTCACCTCTTTAAAACTACCGCTTATACCGGTCACCATCTACAATTTATTTTTCATCGCTATTGTCACGCCATCTGCTTCATTTATGCCTTCCGCAATGATCTAACAAGGTTGTCTTCATTTTTGGGTTGCAATTAAAGATATAGAGGATAAAATGTATAAACCCGTTAAGTAGATTTAAGATAATAGTAGAGTAATCTCATTTTTTTGTGCCAGGTTGTGCACGGGCAGTCCAACTTTTTGTCTCCTAAACGTCTTCTAGAGTGGTGATTGAGTGGAGATTCTTCTAGAATGGTGTGCGTGAGGCGTTTCCTGCGCTCTGAACTTTACGTGTGAAGGCCGCCAATATACCAAACCACACTTTTACAATACAAAGCGCCAACAAATATCAGGGGCTATCAATCAATCTTTATCTTGGGTCCGGTCCGCGTCGCGAATGCAAATGTTGTTTTTTTCATAGTGAAATGGTAATCCGACGCAATCGCGCCTTGCCGCGGTGCATTGCCCTCGAGGTGTCGTTGCACGGTGTTGCAGGCAGAGGGATTTTGCTGACCTTGTGTGAAATTACTGTTTTTTCTGTGACTGTTTTTTTTTTCAAAGAGGCAACTGTAAATGTATTTTTGTGTGTCGGTTTATTTTCGATCTCTAAAGCCGTGTCACTAACAATGTGTTATTAGCCGTAGGTCTCATTTGGTGGGAGACCTTGGACCTTTTCGGCAAACGTCCTACAGGACGTGTTGGGTCTCTAAGGGGTGATGATACGCGCTAAACGCCTGGCTGTGATTTGCCTGGATACATGAAACTGCAGATTGCAAGGAATCAAAGTATCTGAAGCGGTGGCACGCCACATTAAGTCCGAGTATCATATATAAAATAGGATACTTTTGATCCCGAAATATTAATAGGATCCCGGGGAATAGTTGAATGTTCACAGAGATCTGAACTACGCGCGCGTGATACTCGTGGGAGACAGTTAGTAGATATAGCCCGCCCCGGCTTCGCACGGGTTTTACTATGTTTTCTTAATTATATTAAGCATGTATTATACATGTGAAACTTCTGGAAGAAATTCTCTAACTGATGGTGGAAACCGCATCAAAATCCGATGCATTGTTTTTATTTTGTTATAATGTAAAAATTTATTAAATGTTTGTTTTATTGAGTAAAGTAAATATGTGTCAATTGTAACGCTGAGGCCTTAAAGTATTAATGTGTCAATTGGAACTCTGAGGCCTTTGAGAAGCAGACGTGGGCGTTAATGACAGCGACACAGTGAAAACTAATGCTGTTGTTACCGTACACTAGTGCTTAATGTATATTGTTTATGTTCCAATAAAGATTATTATTATTATTATTATTATTATGTTTGCTACGATTTCGTAGCAAGATGGAACCTTGCTACGGAACAAAGAAATAACCAATGCTGTATTACTAAACCTATGAAATGTTAGCCGTTCATTAGTAACATCAGTCACCTACATATTTTTCTAATTACCTAACTTTCGCGAGGCCGAATATACTAATTTGTTTGCCAACTCCATCAAGATTCGTTTGTTTGTAGGTCAACCGCTAAAGACTTGAATTAAAAGAATTAATAGGACGATTGTAACTATTTGGCCTACCGAAAAACAAACAATGAGAAAACGAAAACCTCTCAAACTAACCTCGAAATAATTCGCATCGAATTTAATCTACGAATAATTCGTACAATTTCCTTTTTTGGTCGTGTTTATTTTTCCTTTTCGCTAAAGCAATTACGGGTGGAATGTTATTTTTGTGCAATTAGCCGTTCCCTTATCGATATTTGTTGTTGGGCCCATGGGTGTGTTTTTTGTAATGAAAATGCAAATCATTTGGCCGGTGCGTGCTTATCCCTCGTCCTACATCTCAACAAGGCCGCGGCCTCGGCCCGCCGCGACACTCCAGAACGCATGTAACGCAATAACCAAGTTATTTAACCAAGGAGTTTATGGGGCAAATAGGTTGGAACTGATTTCTTCCTATACTTCTTTCTTCCCATAGTACAAGCTTTGCTTAGTTTAGGGCTAGATGTCGCTGTGTGAATTTGTCCACGAATTTTTTTATTTTTTTTTATACTTAACGCTTACGGTGTTCTGTCTGAACATGAACGTACTATGATAGAGGTATTTCAACGTAGCCCTGTGGTAAACGTATTGCGATTTGACATTTGGTATCATTTGACGTTGGCCGTGTGATGTCCGGCAGACTAGACTAGCACCAACTCTTTACGCTCATGGGTGTCGTACGAGGCGACTAATGTTTTCAAGACAAAATATCCAGAGTCTTCGTAGGCTGGAAAACGGGCAGCAGCATTTTAAATTGTTATATTTATAAAACTACGATATCCAACCCGCCAGCCAAGCGTGGAGATTATGGATATAACCTCCCCTTTCGTGGTAGAGGCTCTATTTTCTGCAGTGGACTGTTATGGGTTGTGATATGACGTAAATATACGTATAGATAGGATAATAATGCGATAGATAGGTGAATAATAAGTCATTACGATTCTATCAAATAGTAGTGTGATAATTATTGCTTTTTTTTTACTTGAATCAAAATTGACTTCTTTTTAAAACGGTCATGATACTTATCCGTTATGAAAATAGGAGTCAAGGTCGAAATCACTATGAAATTGAGAACGCAATCTAGTAATAGTCTTGCAACCCCGATTTCTTATTTGCACGTTAGCTTTGTGGCTACGTAATCTGACGAGTGCTACGACCCAGTTGAGTTCATTGCGCATTGCACCTTGGCTGGGATCATATGGTTATTTCATGCTTGCTGATTACACAGTACGTAAAGGAGCTGTTTGGACGACAGTTTAAAGTGCATTTCGAGAATCCATCTAATGAAATATAGGTTATTAGATGTATATTAGACTGAAACTGATACATTTTCCACATACTAATAGAAACCTAACACCATGAAATTTAAGTAGTACAAATAACACGTACCTTGAAAGTCTTGTACGACGAGACGACATACGAAGCGCCGTCTTCCAGCTCCTCCAGACGGTACTTCCGATCGCCGTCCATGCCGAAGATGAATCGGGCTCCACGCGGCAGCTCCAGCCTCTCCGAGAGCCGGTCCAGCAGCGCATCAAGCGAAGCCAGGTCCCTTCCCGGCTTAAACCGGAATTCAACCCCCGGATGGAACGGGTCCCCATTCCGGTAGAAGGTGACCCGACGCGCCTTCCAGAAGTTGAGGTTCGCATATCTGCTGGCGGGCTCAACGCGCGCTGGTCTCGAGGTCGCTTCAGAACCCTCCGAAGCATCATCTGGGCGTTGTGGCGGTGACGCCGGGCGTGACGGGCGCCAGTCGCCCGGCTCGCGTTCTTCGTCGGAGGGTACGCCCGGGCTCGGGTCGGGTTCGGGCGCTGGCGCGGGCGCCGGCTCGGCCTGCGGGCGAGGACGGGGTGGTCGGCGCGGGCGGGGACGCGACATGCCGTGCGGCCGTGTGACCACTCGGCACGCGACTGCCCGCCGCCCGCCTCGGCCGCCCCGACGGATGCGGACACTGTCTAGCGATGGGCCCGGACCCATTCATGGATTTGACGATTCATGCCCGCCACGTGCTTGATTGATTGCTACACCCTATCTATAGGTGCGTACGAGCTACCCACACAACGTGGCTAGACTACGTGTGTTTACTCCGGTTCGAAGTTTTGAACGTAAGCGTCATAAGACGTGTAGTTCGAGTTGTCTGTTAGCCTTTCAAATTAGGCAGCTAACGCTTGAATAGTAGGGAATATGAATTTAAGATTTTAGAGAGACTAAAATAAGATCATAATGCAGGCACTCAGTCAGGCTTTATTAACTATTTTCGACCTTATTAGGTCCTGTAATCAGAAACGCAAATCCACGACGCGACCTGGCCTAGCGAAACCTACAATCGATAGAAGTAAGTCCGTTTGAACATAAATTAGTCGTTAAGGAGTCTGAAATAGACAGGCCGATAGACTGTTATTTGTGGAATGATTTAACTAAGGCCAAAAGCTCTAAGTAGTTAAAATACTGTTTCTGATAAGCCTTGAATTTTTTCTAGTCTCCCTCTGGCGATGACTAAGCAATTCGAGTCAAGATTTTTGTGATTAGGTTAGCTGTGACTAGTAAATTATGTCATGACAAGAAGTCGAATCACGCGGCCTTTAGTTTTACGTACAATTTAGCAATTTGAAAGTTAGTTTTATGAATCACTTGACGCGGTATGATTAAGCAGCCATGTAACGTGGTTGTAATGGCTGCAGCGTAATGATTCACGTCTGAACGCCTTGCAGTAATGTCACATTCACAGAAAAGAAATGGAATTATATGACTAAATCACGGTTGCTCTGACTTATGACGTGACTATGACTCCTTATACGTAACAAGAAAGCGACTCTATGAATATAATTGTTCTTTATTATGCTAAAGCATGCTGGTATATTTGTTTCTTAGAAATTCAACAGTCTGCGGTTCAGCGATTCATCAGTCTCGCTACTCATGATGAAACAACTGCATGATATTTTTAATGATAATATGGAATGCTTACTTACAATAAATGATTTCTGATTTCTGATTTCTGATTTCTTATTCCTTTGGTCTATCAAATAAATAAATGACTATGACTATCTTCAACTATCTGTAGCCCAGCGATTCAGCGTTTTTGGTACCCAGGATGCAATCAGGTGCATGACATTGATAATATTGTGAATGTATAGACGTAGTTACTACTTTCCGTCACTATACGGCTGAATGGATTTGGTACACAGTATCCTGTATTCACAGATTTTTAAGTAATTTATAATATAGGTAATCAGAAATACCCTGAAGCCCGTGTTTCTAACCACGGATTTGTCCAATGGCAATTGCTGCTCGAAACAATAGTCAAATTTCAATTATTTAAATTCAAAATTAATATTATGAATGGGCTTAAATGAGAGTCAACATCAGTAGCTACTAAGAAAACTATTAAACAAATAAATGTCAGTCATTGTGTAACTATCAAACTAAACTTTAACAATTCCATTATTCAGTCACCAAATGAAACGTGAAAGTAAATCGAAAAGCATGTATTCTTACCACAGCAACAGCCGCCATTGGTTCTTCAGATGTCATTTACGTGAACAGTCCCAGATTCATCACAAGGTCCATCACAGCACACTATATCCTGTCAAAATGGATATCGCGTTTGAAAATGGCGCGAAAACGCACGATAAGACTCCTAATCGAATATTATACTGCGCGTGTAGTCTGATAAAGGATTTAAAAAAGTGCTGAAAGTATCTGAAGAGGTGATCTTGAGTACTAGGAGCACAGAAAGGATCTGGTGGGTTTAAAGTCGTCCGGTTATGTTTTGTGGAGGGGATCGAGTGAGCGTGGCTTGGCGGCGCGTGGGGCGGCCAGCGCACCCGAGTGACTGAAGTTGGCGTGACTAGCGTTCCGCTTTTCTTCGGTGGAAGTGGAACAAGCACTTTTTGAACGATTTGGTCTTTAAAGGGTTTTTTTAGACTGTTGTTGTATTTCTATAGTTTACATTTGGTTTTGTACAATAAATATGTAATTTTTATGTTTTCGTAACACGTCTACGGCGTAGCTCGTTTCGTAGCACAATGAAAAATGCTTCCATATAATATTATAAAAGCATATATCTCATGATTAGAAGGAAACATGCTACGTTATATCGAAGTATAAGGTCTGCGTGAAGTGCACAGTAGGTGGATATGTAGATATGTAAATATACTAAGTTATAGAATTGTGACTGCGAATGTGTTGCCCGAACAGTGTAATCTCTACACCTTCAAAGCTAAAATGAGTTGACTATTTCTAAATAGGTCATGTACCAGTCTTGATCTCTATCAAAAGCCTGACGAAGCTGCGGATGTTGATGGGCGTCGATGATCACTTACCATCTGGTGATCCGCTTTCCAGATCAATACTGCCACGGAGTGCTATTCAGCTCACTAGATTATTCATTATTTAACGATTCGCAGTGTCCCCAGCGGAAGACGGTGGTCAGCCTCACTTCGCCAACGGTATTAGGATGCACACCTAACGAGTGGCGAGCTTTCTTCGGCTTGCTTGTTTTCTCACTCTATTTTATTATAAATAAAATTTTACCACGGTTTTGTTACCACGGGTAGTATTGTTTTTACCTCGATATTTCTACTCGTCCACATGACCATAACACATGCAACTTCCTCGAAATATCGAGGTAAAAACAATACCACGAAAGTTCTAAAACGTAATTTTTTTGAAGTGAAGTATCTACTGGCCAGTAGTCCCGCCATCATTACGCGCACCGGTCAAGGAGGCACGTACCCGCCGCGTCGGCTGGCGTGATGTAGGCTAACTACGTTTTTTCACCCGCTTCGAATGTTTGGCTCTGTTTTATCGCTACCACCCAATTACCCACTCCCGGGTCCCTACTCGCCTACAAGTCTATAAGTCTATATGGCATTCTATCGCATTCTTATTCAGATTGATTTTCGCGCACTTGCAATTGCAGCTTTCTTTGTTTGTAGGTTCTGAATGTGTTTGGGGATTTGAGACGCTTCGATTTTTATGAAACTGTTTAATTTAGTTTAATAAAAATACGGTAGGATTTATGTTTTGTTTAACAAAAATACGTTATGGACTTTATTTGGACAAGGGCTCGCTGCTTAACTGCCTCTTTATGAGTTATTTCAATGAATTTTACCAAATTATGTTAACCACAGAGGGGTATTTGATGTGTGCATTGTGTCGGATGAACGGATGGATTCATTCAAATGCGACTTCCTTTATTTGAAAACAAGCCGAAACGGTTCTTGTTTTAGTAGTTTAGGAAACATTTCAATTTATAGGATTTTCTGACATTCCTCCCCTTGGGGCAACACGGGCGACCGGCGGTTCGTCGGCCTAAAGTTCATTAAAATTCCTATCCCAACAGTTATTATTTTCTTTCAAAAATAACTTTTTTATAATATACGTAGTAACACCCAGATAAATATTTAAAATTCATATTTTTAAATAAGAGTAACAGAAGACCGCATTGGCGTTTGGCAACCCTAGGGTGTTTGCCAGATATAAGTAATAATGTGTAGAACTTAGTCATGCAGTCGTATTGCATACTTGTTCAGGAATAGGTACCTAAGTGTTTATTGGAGTTTATGTATTGACGTCATTAGCATGCTTGCACGCAAGATGCAGCTTACTTGGCCGTTTGTGCCTTGCATTTAACTTCGAAACGTAAATATATAATTTGATGTTTTGTTAAATTTTAGACGATATTTTTGTAAATCAAATTGGTACTTAGATAATAAATTATGCAACATTAGCAACCACCATATGACGTGAGCGATATCACCCAATTTATCTAAACTATTTACTAATTTTTCAGACAGTTTCATCTATGCTTAGGCATATTATAAAGAGGAAGTTTGTGAGTTTGTATGTTGGGAATAAACTCCGCAACCTCTATACCGATTTTCAAAAATATTTCATTAATAGCTATCTGCGCGAACTCCATATAACTCACTGGGAACAAATCGCGCAGGATATCAGTATAGTAGCATCAATTCAAGTCATCTGCACGGCTAGCACAAGTAGCTCTCACGCGCGAAAAGCTTGAAGCTAGTATTGAGAGAAGGAAATAAACGCTCTTGCGGCGCGAGCTGTGTCGCGGTCACAGTTATGCTAGCCGTGCTGTAGACTTAGTACAACAAAAACGTCGTTATAACAGAAAAATAGCCTCAATATTTCTCGTCAACAGTCTTTTTTCAAAAGAAAAAGTGTTTAAATGCGCCTGTTTAACCTTTCACGTAGGTAAGTAGGCAGCTGCATTACGTTGTGCGATTATACCCTTATTTTCCACAATCACCGTTTGAATATAAAGTGAGTCAACGATTATTCTACAAGGTAAATATGTTCCTTTGACATTTGCAACCTTCGGGATTTGCATGGGTAATTCGATGGGCAGCTTTGGTTGCATGTCGTTGGCTAAGGGTTAAATAAATAAGAATTTTGGGTTCAAGAGACCGAAATGGCAATGCAAACCTTGTTGATGATGGTTAGGTTGACATTATCGTTGGTGATTTTTCACAATCTTCTTCAATACTTTATACTACTTAATACTTTGACAAAATGACAAAAAAAAATAATGATCATTTTATTTTGTATTTCGCGATTTCGTTCGCGTACACTTACTTTACCCCTACCTAATATTTTTTTCTTGCTTTTAAACCTTCCTCTTGACTTACTCTATCCATTGTAGAAAACCGCATTAAAATCCGTTACGTAGTTTAAAAGACCTAAGCGTACAAAAGGACAGACGTCGGGAGGGGACCACGTTTTATACTATGTATATTTTATACACGCGTAGGTTATTTGCCAAATATCATCTTGATTTTAGTTATACGTGAGTGGGGGCTACGTGGCTACCTAACAAATATGAAAAACTGAAAAAATGCAGTCCTGTATATGTAGAAGATAATATATATTTTTTTAACATTAATAACGACGTAACATTAACAAACTCTCAGTACGTTATTCCTGAGTATCAAAGGATTTAAATCCAGAAAATACCTATAGGGGAAAATCCCACAGAATGTGAGAAAATTTAATAACCACAGTTTCGAATTCCGCGGTAAAAACCGCTTTTAAAAACCTCTTACTTACCAGCATAATTGTCGTAATGCAATTAATATACCACGACTTTGAATGCTGCATTTATCAATATCGTCAGGCGTAACTGCAGTCCAATGCTGGATTTGAGCTTCCTCCAAGAGGAGAGTATTACCGAATAGTGGTCAAAGCTGCTCCTTTCTGGCCTACAACGAGTCTTTTAACTAGTCTGCCTCTGGTATAATTTAGGAGTGTTAGGGGACTTTGGGAGCCCGGGTTGTCCTAAGTTCTACTTTATCAGATACCGTAAGCTCAACATACCTACACAATATTGGTATAACGTTAGTCTGAGTCCGCCTAGGTGAGTACCACCGCCTTATCTATTTCTGCCCCCAAGCAATAATGCTTGCATTCTTGTGTTCCGGTTTGAAGGGTAAGGTAGCCAACTCAATTACAGGCATGAGACATTTCATCTTAGCAATCACAGTGACAACGCCTGCAGTTTTATTGCCTCCAACCTAAATGCATGAGTCGTAGATGTTATGAGCGACAGTTACTGCTTACCGTCAGGTGGACTCTGCTCGTTTGACATCCTGTAGAATAAAAAAAAAATTCCTACTAACAAAAAGCCCTCCCAAACCAACAGTCAACATCCGAAATCACCCTGACAACGGATACTAGGCGTGAGGCGGGCGGCGCCTTTGTCCTATCTCTCTGCGCCAATCAGCGACCGGATGCGCGCAGTTATGACAGCGGCCGCCTGTCACCGCGCGGGGGATCCGCACGGGGGGGGTGGGGTAACGTAATGAGCCCCCCTTATTGGCTGTAGCTGACACACCCGTTTGGTGGAAATAAGGTAATGGAAAAATGATGGTAGGGTAAACAGGGCTAATTGCGAGTAGCTTTGTCGCATTGTCTCGCCCTAAAAATGGTAGGTTTCTGTGTTTCGTTTTTTACATAGATATTGTGAGTCATGTGATTAGGTATTGGTAGTTTATCGAGTCGAACGATAATTAACATCCGTCACCGTAACATTGTAAAAATCGTTCGTTTATAATCTAACTACGTAACACTATAATCTTTTATTACAAACTAGGCGACTCGGGGCGAGTTAGTTTATGTGACTACCCTTATCCTACTCTATTCTACGCCTACCCTATCATACTCTACCCTACCCTACGACGTAGAGAAAAAAATACTATCCTATACCTACTCTATCCCTTCTTTTTCTTTCATACAAACCGTTTACTGACAATAACAAACCCAACAAAAAAAGAATTGGCCAAACAGATTCAGCCATTCTGAAGTACGCGAATATACATCATAGGCAAATCGTGGATACTTAGTCCAGACTCAGAATAAAAAGCGGCTCTCAATTTCTTTATTTTGTGGATTATAAACGAATATTTGTAAGTTGAGTTATGGCGTATGTATCTACTTATAAAATAAAATAAAAAAGAAAAACATTTATTTCAGGCCGATTGACCCATAAATTGCATTACATAGGTAATATGTTAAAACAATATTTCATAATTTAGGCATTACATAATGTTATTAAATAGGATACATTCCTTTTAGCGCGGCAAGTCATTAAATACATTTTTCTCATAACAATATCAGGTTTATAAATAATAAGGTTTCAGTATAATTCACAAGGCATGGAAATGACAAAGAAATAATGAACATGAGGTTATCATAGGAACTACAAAAATATTTTAAGTGTTTAACTAGGCCAGAGACAACAGCACCCGTTTCATAGGTGCTAAATGTTGAAACAGATACAGACAAATACAGATTATAGTTACTTAAAGACCTAAATCACCGCGTTCGTACAAATGCTGAGATGTAGACTGGTCCAGTGCTTATTGAAGCGACTGTCCAGCCGGTCCGCTATCACGGCCAGGATGGTGTTGCAGCCGCCGCGCAGCCGGCCGCGCGCCGCGGCGCAGCGCTTGCGCAGGATCGCGTAGAAGCCGTCCACGTGCGCGTCCGCGAACATGACAGACGCGCTACAGCGTTATAACTTTTCACAACCTGACGTTGACATTTATTATTACTAGCAACCCGCCTCGGCTTTGCACGGGTTTTCTCAACTTTTCTTTATCATAATATACATGTATTATACCTAGATATAAACCTTCCGGAAGAAATAGTCTTAAGTGATGGTGTAATCATCATCATGGCGTTAATGTCCCGGTTATGCTCTCGCGCACAAGGGCCCGGGGTCCGTCTTGACCATGATCCAGGATTTGGCAGGTCAGGTAATTACAGTGGAGCGACTGCCATCTGACCTCCATGACCCTGCTACCAGGGGAACCTGACTAGATTGGATCATGGTTACACGTCCAGTCGCCTGAATGTGCAGGTTTCCTCACGATGTTTTCCCTCACAGCATCGGTTAGTATTCAACTTATGTACATAACTCAGAAAACAGTCGTTGGTACATGGCCGGAGCGGGATTCGAACCCGGGACCGTAACCGCTCGGCCACCGACGCTCATCATCTTAAGTGATGGTGAAAACCGCATCAAAATCCGTTGCGTGGTTTAGAGATAGTTAGCGGAAATACATACGGACGGACAGACGCATAAAGCGACTTTAATTTATAGGTACCATGTAGATAAATATCTACTTAGTGTAGGTATCTCTTATCCTAGATAGTCTATTAAACACGAGCCGATAAGTGAAAACCTAGGCTATTATGAGTAGGTACGTGCATATCTACGCAGAGCGTCAAGTCCTATTAGGTACACAATTGTGTTAGCAGCAAAAAAAAATACGAAACTTTTACGTAGAGTTGAAGTTATTCAGGTCAAAGATTACGTGTTCAGCGTAGCCATAAATCATCGTAATCCATTTATCTAAAACAATTTATTCATCGAACACAACTATAAGCAGGAACATAATATTTTTGCCGCGAAAGAAACGACTGTAGCAATGGCACAGCTTGTTCCTAATTAGCTCAAGGCTAAGGGAAATACGATAGTTAATGCGTAACTTAAACGTAATTGGAACAAACATTGACCTGGAAATATTATTTTATTAATGAAATATGTGGGGTAGTAAGTAGGTAGGTGAAAAGTAGGGTAAAGGGACCAGCTGATTAAGTAGGTGTATGTCAAACCTCGCAGGAATTAGCTAGGTTTTAGGTGTGTAATAGCTACCTAGGTTTTAAAGATTGCGCCTCGTGCAGCGCAGGTTAATATGCCTAACCTTAGTAAGGACATAGCATATCTATACTAATATTATAAAAAGAAAAGATTTGTATTTTTGCAAACAAACAAATAATGGATAAAATCAAAAAGTACTGAACAGATTTTAACATTCTTTCACCTATAGAAAGCTACTTATCAGCGAGTAACATAGGCTATATTTTAACTTTACAAAATTAGACATCCCTAAGAAAATTGTAAAACCCAAGGTATCAAACTTCCATACAAATATTATAAAGAAGAATAATTTGATAATTTGTAACTAGTGGGCCCAGCGCGACTTCGTTCGCGTGGCGTCCTATCGCTACCCTACCCCACCCCTACCCCTACATAACACCTACTCTAAACGTACCCAACATTAACCCCACACCTACCCTACATCAATTATACCTCTACCCACCCTTTTTTTTCTTGCCTATAAACCTTTCTCTTGAATCGCTCTCTATTGTTAAAAACCGTAGTAAAATCCGTTGCGTAGTTTAAAAGATTGAAGCACATACATACATATTTAGATACAGAGGGACAGACGGCGGGAAGCGACTTTGTTTTACATCTATAGGTGATAGATGGTTAAACTCAAGAACTATTTAATCGATTTTAAAAGTACTTTCACGTAGAGGAAGCTACATTATCAGCGAGAAACATAGGCTATATTTAATTTTAACTTATAAAAAATTAGAGACCCCTAGGACAGTGCAAGAATTTAATTCAAGTATTAAAACGTAGGTAGATAGGTGTAGGGTTGATACTAGGGTAGCTATCGGTATAGGGTAGGTGTATCGTAGGGATAGGGGTAGGGTAGGGATAGGGGTAGGGTAGGGATAGGACACAACGCGTACAAGGTCGGGCCAGGCCACCTAGTAAGTAATAAAGAAACGACACTCCTTTATCTTGATGAATGCGACCTTTTTATCCGAGTGCCTCAGGAGGGATGTTTTTAACTAGGTACCTAGAAATACTGTGAACGAACAATGTGCGCACAACCTAAATTGCACTTTAACACCATACCCGACAGTTGCTTTTATTTGGATGGCTTTTATTATTTATTTATTTTTATTGCCTAGGGAGGCACACGGACTGGCGGTCCACCTGATGAAAAGTGGCCACCGTCGTCCGGACATCTGCAACCTAAGGGGAGCAGATGCGGTGGCCTTTGTGGAACCTGCATAAATGCTTTTTGAAGAACCCCATGTTGTAATGCAGAGGAAAGACTTCGCGAGGGAACTCATTCCACATATTGCTCGTGCGTGGTAAAAAGGCTAATGATGCCCGTATGCGGTGGTAGCTTGTTTATCCCGTGGCGCGGTTTGCAAGGGTTGTCCACAACAAAATATATCACACATTTTATATATGTATAGGGGTACCACGACTTCAGGTTACTTTGACCATAGCCTCCTTCATATTACAAGCCATGCGCAGAAGTTTGACAACGTCGCATTTTTTAATTTTAGTGAATATGATAATGACTGTAAAACTATCATCGCGGTTGTCATCGTTTAATGTTATTAGTTATTTAAGTGATAAAGTATATTAATAAGTATAAACATTAGTTAAATAATATGAAATTGGATAGATTCCTGTGCTATTTACCTATCTACCTACTTGCAAAATTATTATCCTAATATTATAAATGCGAAATATAAAGTGCGTTTGGTTTTGTACGTAATGGATGTTTGTTACTCTTTCACGCAAAAACTACTGAACGGATTTTAATGAAATTTGGCAGTTATATAGCATATAGCCCCAAATAACACATATGCTATAATTTATTCTGATATTTAATGTGATTCCCGCGGGAACGGGTCCGGAACGTTATGGCCGAATTTTATGCGGACGCAGTCGCGGCTAAAAGCTATTATGAAATAAAATAATATATGCCAGTCAAAATAGTGCCCAATTTATTAAATATTAGGTATAATAAATTTTAAACAGTTTTATTTAAGTTCCTAAGTATATACAAACTAACTACTTACTTACCTATTGTACCTATCTACTTTTTCAACGTTTCCATCATCGTGGATAATCAAAGACCGTGGTTTAAAGTAGTTGTGATAACTTTTACAATGCGAAAATGTTTGCTGCACAGTAAAGATCCTTCGGTGGGACTCCAGCATGCTTGGGGAATAGCAGAAGTCTGTCTGTTTAATAGAATTACATCTTTTGGAAAGCAAAACTTCGGCACAGCTTCTTTCCCATTTTTAAGGTTTAATCATAATTTTACTTGTATTTTTCATATGCAACAACGCCTTGGCATCTGTTAGGGGTAAGATTACGATTATCAAATAGAATTTGATTTATGAAATAAGTAAAAAACAACAACAAAAATGGTCAAGGGTTGTTTTTTAAAAATCGTATTTATCCAATTTTAGCGCAATTATAAATATATTTACTTTTATTTACCTTCGTAGATGGTCCATATAAACGTGTTAATTTACAGTTTTATCAATATATTTTTAATTTATCATCATAAAATTCATAATTTTCCCGCACATTGACATGTAAATATTGAGTAAATCGATTCACAGCGACGTTGCCGTTCCGTGCTACAGCATGGCTTGTAAGATGAAGGAGGCTATGCTTTGACACATTGCGGGAAAATGAGCATACTAAATTTATTTTTTACTGGAAATTACACTGGCAATAATAAACTATATAAAGGGAAATATAACTTGACGCTATTGAGTAGTCCGTAACCTTAATAAGCTGCCTTCGTTATTGTACACAATTTAAAATTATTCGGTTTATACTGTTTAACTTAGGTGCCAATGTCAGCTACGTCAAATGTTGACATGTTTGACAAGAATCATAATTCCATAAAGGAGGGCGCTAGCATCTTTTTTTTTTTTATATTAAATAAATAAATAATAATAAAATGATAATTTAAAAATCCAAAATAGAAACATTAAAAATAAGGTTTATCTCAAGACAAAAGTCTTTACAATAATCATACATCTTTACATAACAATACAAGATATTCTTCATTTTCGGTTTGCGTCCTGGTGGACAGAGCGCCAATGTTCAAATATGGGACTGTTGTTGTAGGACATTTTCCGGAACGTCATTATTCTAATTTCACAATCGGGACATGTTAACTTATTTTTCCGTCACGTACCTTCTTATCCATGTCCCATTGTTGGCGACATTAGAATTCTGTCACAGAATACTACATCCTTCCGGAGTAGCTACATATAACGCAGAACTAGCGCCACAATTGACAGGTCACCACTGTCGCGATCAAGCAATGTTTGATAGAAAGCATATCTACCATTAATGTTACTTACAAACAGTTGCTAATGCAGAAGTAGGTACTCAGTGAGAGAACGATCACTTCAAGTACTCGCACCTACCGCGCGGCAACCCCGATTTACAGCGTCAAGACGTAGCGAGCGTATGCATAACTAGCTTTTGCCCGCGACTTCGTCCGCTTTTTATGACAGCTTTTAGCCTTTGCCCGGGTTACCATTTTTAATGACCTCCGTATTGTAAGTATGCTAGTACTATGGAGAGGTCAAGCTGTATATCTGGTTCTACCTACCCGAATTAAATGAAAGATGGCTTAGATTGTACCCTGGACTTCAAACTACCAAACTATCAAACCGAAACAAAATCCGTTCAGTAGTTTTTGCGTGATGCGCGAACAGACAGATACAAAAAATTCACAAAACTAATTTCAGAACTTAGAAAAAAGCTTCATATTAAGGAGCAACATTTTTTATTGCGATATTGTACCTACGTGCTAAGTGCTGATATAATGACAAAACTTCAAATCGATAGGATCAAGTTTTTCTTTCAGTAATTGCATTACATTTTCTGTATCCAATATGGTGTTAATCGACATTTGCCTACTATTTATATTATGAAAACATTGTGTGGCACTATAAAGCATGCAGTTCTTTATTAAGCTCTTTATTCTGCATCAACATCAAAGATATCGTTCAAAATTAATAACAAATTAATAGGTTTCAGCACGGCACATAAGAAACTAACTGAAAATAAGGACGCACGGGATATCGTGACAATATGGCGTGCGAGCTCAACGGTCTCGCAATTCATCCACACCTAAAATGCTACAGTAGAAACCGTATTCCTTTGCAATAAAGTTCTAAATTATTTGCCTTTGTCGTATCACGTGCATACGTACCCCCATTTCTAAGAAAACACTTGGCGAGACGGAATAAGTGTCGTTTATGACGTAGCTTCGCTCCACTTAATACAGGATTTATCGTCTAACGTTTCGCTTTTCTGTTTACCTAACATTAAAGAGAATCTAAAATGAAAATCTTTGTGTGAAGCACAGTGATGGTATTATGAATAAAACATGAGATAAACATTACAAATGCTTTATTTACCATAAAGTAAAAGCAATTCACGACAAACGGACACCAAATTATTCGTCTGGTCCATGTTTTTTCTTCTTTTTCTTTTTTGGTATTGCGTTTAATTCATTTTCTCCGCCGCATGTTTCGGTCGCATCATTTTCGACAACTTCAGTTTGTTTTTTGTGTTTCTTTTTCTTTTTATGCGGCTCTAGTGGATCTGCTGACGGCGATTCTTCAATTTCTTGTCTGTCAATATTCTCATCAACGTCATTCTTCCTTTTTCTTTTGTTTTCCTTTTTAACTACTTCACAAGTTTCACTTACGTCTTGAGATTCTGTAGACGTTAGCTCAGTACTCTCAGTAGTTGCTTTGTGTTTCCTTTTCTTCTTTTTCTTTTTAATTGCACCAGAGTCTTCTATTGTATTGTTATCTACATTACTAGATTGATTATCAACACCAGTATTTATTGTATCATTAGTTTCTTCTAGATCTGGAGCTACATTCACAGGATTCTTTTCTTTCTTCTTCTTCTTTTTATTAATAACATCTTCTGTCAAAACTTCTTCCACATTATCACCATCAGTTCGCTTATTCAGTGACTTTTCTAAATCCTTTGCATCACGTTCTAACACAGCCAAAAAGAAGCCAGTAGTGAAATCCGAATCGGGTTTCGAATACAAGCATCTAGTACCAATGCTACCGTACATACCCGAACCAAAGTTGTTCCATTGATTCTTGAGTAGCTCCTTCACATCTTGTACTCTCCATTTGGTCCTGGATGTTTTCACCACATTCGTGATGACTCTTTCGTTTTCCTCAGGGAAGATAGAGCAAGTGCTGTACACTATTTTCTTAGCCTTAGGGAATGCATTCATTGCATGTTTAAGGAACTTCTCTTGTAGCGATGTAAGTTTTGCCAGTCTCTCCGCATCGACGTAGTTGTGGACGCTCAGTTGCATACCTGAATAAGATAAGAGTTATGAATTAATGAATTAATTTAACTATGACTTACTGGAGCGTCGGTGGCCGATCGGTTAGGTATCCGACTCGTAAGCGACAGGTTCGAATCCCGCTGCGGCCATGTACCAATGACTCTTTTCTGAGTTATGTACATTAGGGTATTTAGTTGAATACTAATCAATGCTCTTACGGTGAGGGAAAACATCGTGACGAAACCTGCTTTCGAACGACTGAATGTGTAACCATGATCAAGTCTGGTCAAGTTCCCTGGCAGCAGGGCCATGGAGGTTAGATGGCAGTCGTTCCACTGTAATTACCTGATTTGCAAAATCGTGGATCATGGTCAAGGCGGGCCCCGGGCTCTCGTGCGCGAGAGCACATCGGGGACATTAACCCCAAGAGGATTTTTTTTATCTGACATTCACTTGACTTAAGATTATTTACTTCATTTACTTGTGTGAGCACAAAGCAATCATTTGAACTGACTTCGACTAGTAAAAATTATTAAACACAGATTCTATAAAAGTGCAATTACCACTAAGCTTGATTAATTAATAGTAGAAATAAAACCGTGCATTTTAATTGGATTGTTTGCTGTTCAAAACACTAGTCATATAAGTGTAACAGGAAACCCGAATACAGGAATTACCATAATATAATCATTTATTACGAGCTGTGTACATATGTGTCCCCAATTCCTACTGGTTATAAAATGTCAGCCGTAAATTTTTAATGGCATGTGCTATTTTGCTAGGTTATGCGGTTACAGCCTTACAGCCTAATCAAATTTAAAATAATGACCCACATTACATCGTAAAAACTCATGATGAACAAAATAAAACAATTTTTCTACTAATTCTGAATGAAAAACATCGTCCTATCTTATTTTTGCTGCTGCTTATTTCGTTTGACTCCCTCTGATATAAAAATAAGCAACATTAGCTTGCGTTGTTTTCTCCAGAGTAGACAGCGTTCATCTTAAAGTCCCGTGGTTATCAGCAGACCTACAAACATTATACATAGCTAGCCTAGAGACAGCAGCTCCACCAATTGCGCTGGCTACCTTATCCTTCAAACCGGAACACAACAATGCAAGTATTGTTGCTTGGCGGCAGAAATAGATAAGGAGTTTGTAGTCACCCATGGATGTACAGACCCAAGAAGAGATGGATTGGCATCGCCGAGTCAACCGAGGCAAGAGCCAACGGCATGCGACGTGAGGATGCCAAAGATAGAAAAAAGTGGAGAAGAAAAAGTAGGAAAGTGGACTCTAGCAGATGATAAGGATGATGACTCACCCAGGCGAACTCCTCAGGCTTGACAGAGTCCTACTACCTGATAAATGTGTTTATATTCACCTGAACCAGAACAGCTGGGGTCAAGGAGGATGTACTCGACGTCTTCGATGTCGCCTCTCTTTATTTCCAAGCAGTCCTTGTTCATCGTCTGCACACACGTCGAGCCTGTCTTCTCGACGAACTCGCACAGCGTCTGGTACCGCGTTTCATTTCTCTCCACCGCGTAAATCTTGCCCTAAAGTCAGAATAATACCTTATAGACAGTCAAAGGTTATCCGTTAGATACAAAAATATGAAAATCTACTTTACTAGCTACTTTGGTCCCGGAAATAGTGGAGTGAAAGTTCCGATTCTCATTACGTGCAGTTGAAACCGCAGGGAACGCTACTTAAAGGTAAGCCTGTACTTGCATAGTCATTGATTTTAAGTCGCCAACAAATCAGCGACTCTAACTAATGCGCTTATTACATTTGGCTTAATTCAGTCGTCTAAATTCAGAAGTTAAAAGCGTGAGAGTGGGACGTATGGCTCATAAAATAAGGTAAATTTTTGTATCGTGTCTTTTGGAAAGCGGAGCGATGCGTAACATGATACAAGTGATACAAAAATGGACCCTATTCTTTGAGCAATAAAATCGACTTTGGTTTGCTCTTACGCTTTTTGCTTCTGAATTTAGCCAAATGTAATAAACGCATAAGCCGAACAGATAGCGAAGCATTTAGAATTTAGAACAAGGAACCTGAGCCTCGGATGAAATTTTAAATAAATACGATGAGGTAATTACCGTGTTTCTCATATAAGCTGCGAGCTGGGTGGTCTTCATACCGGGCGCGGCACACATGTCCAGGGCCACGCAGCCCGCGGGTGGTGTTAGCAGGTGTACCGCCATCGCTGTCGCCTGCGAACAAAAACCACTGCTACAGCACGACTAGCACAAGTGAGCGCGACTAGCGACATAAGATCCTGTATCTCCTTCATCTTGGTATTGAGAGAAGGAAAAAAGACTCAGACGGCGCGCGCTATATAGCGAGCTGCACGGCTTGCACAAGTGTGCGCGCGACACAGCTCGCGCCGCGAGAGAGCGTTTGGCAGCAAAACTAAGATGAAAGAGATAGCAGTATCTATGTCGCACCTTTTCTCGCTTATCACGCGCGAGAGCATAATTGTGCTAGTCGTGCTGTTGTAGTAGATAGACCTCAAGGTTTAGTGACTGATGCTTATTGTTTGTTGTTGCATGCGAGCAATGAAGTGCTTTTAAGTTTGATTTGAAAATGGAGTCAGTGGCTGAAGTCAAAGGGTTCTGTTTAAGATTGACGCGAATCTTACATCTTTTGTAAAGTAGTTCATATTCTTGCCATGTTTCAACTTTACTATACTTGACATGCTTTATCTACGTATTGCAGTCACTGACGCGAATTATAAGTCATAATGCAGTTCTTAATCCAGTCAGGGAGCACTGTAGCCAGCGGAGAAAGCAAGCGGGGGACTGTACTAACCGAAAATATTGCTATTTTTATTAGTAATAGCGTAGAGAGAAAAAATCTACGTACAGTAATAGGTATGCGGAAGCATTATGTGGATAATCGGAATCATCCTATGCTAATGAGTAAAGAAACTAATTATAATGAGTTTCAATTGTCATTGTCTTATGCCATAATACATTTGGCCAAATTCAACGAGCGTGCAGCACAGCGCAATGCGTTTGGGTAGTTATTAGGTAGGTTGGCCGGCGCGCCCGTGTCGCTAAAAGCCGACGTCACGCAACGTCGAAAGCAAAAAGCGCAAGAGCAAGTCAAAGTGGAATATATTGCTAGTAAAAACTTAAACGCATTTGCGCTGCGCTGTACTACGGGACGCGACGTTGCAATGGATTCTGTATGGATGTGTCGCATCATTATTATATTTATCGGGACTCACTCGCGACGTAAATTTGTGGTTTGTATATCACGACGTTTCTAGACTCCGATGATTATAGTAGCGAGCTGACAGCTGCAGTGATGTGCGGGTAGACTTAATACTCTATCATGTGCCTCCACACTAGCTCCATATAAACTAACCTTGACGCGCTGCGCAGCGCAATGTAACTGCGTGTGAACCATAATTTGTAATTAATGTAAATGTTATTTGTAGCTTGAACAAACCTTGTCTTGCAGAATGATTTTGTTCTCCATGTACAGGTCATGGTCATGAAATTTAGTTCTAGGCGCAAAAACGAATATTGTCTTCACATGATAGTCTTGTGTGAAATCATATTCATTTAGCCCTTGTATTTGCTTCAAGTAATCTTCGTAAGAGCTGGAGGTACATCTGATGAACCTGTAACCTTCATCTTGGAAGGCACCAATGGCATCTGAAGTCGTCAGCAAGTTGGTGTTGATTCTAACATAGCGAGGTCTTACAACTGCGAAAAGTAACCACATCTTTGTTAATTATTAGTTATTATAAACAGGAGTGTCAGTAGCCCAATAGCTGGCCGATCGCACTCGTAAGCGAGAGCTATCGAGTTCGAACCCCAGTGCCGCCATGTACCAATGACTTTTTAAAATTATGTACATTTGTAAAACACTAATTGATGCTCTTACAATGAGGGAAAACATCAGAAGGAAATCCGCACAGGCGATTGAATGAGTAGCCATGAGCCAATCTGGTTGGGTTCCCCTGTTGACAGAGCCATTAAGATGCCGGAACACAGAATGCAGCCCCGTTTAACCCCTTAGAATTACAAAAAAGATCAGATACACAAGGTCTGTTCATAATTAAATTAAAAAAGTAAAAAAAGTCCCATTTAGTGTGCAAAATGCAAATTTCAAATGCAAATCTAATTCAGAACCTTCAATAAAGTTGTGAAGAGATACTTTCGTAATCATCAATCAACACTTAGTAGGCATTTTTGTAAGTCAGTTACCATTATTGAAACCATCACCTCAAACTTTAATAATAATAGAAAAAACCTGAAAATGAATAAAAAATAATGCATTCATATTTAAGTTAGAATTATGTTTTATTTTAAAGTACACTCTTTTACAATTACTTCTTAATCAGTAAAAATATTTAATACTGGGATAAAACTACTACTGGAATGCAAACAACACTTCAGTCTTGTTTCAAATTCAAACTACTTTTCTCTTCCTGTGTTTGGGGGAGAGGTTTGTACGAGTGCTGGTCAATCTCATTTCCATCTTCATCATATTCCTTCTCATGGTAGGCTTTGAAAGCGTACACACAAATAATTAGGTTTACAACAACCACTGCTGCTATCACTGACCAGACATTAACAAGATATTTATCTACTGGGTAGTAATCAGTCAAAACGTGGCGCACGCCAAAGAATGCCACAAACGGTAGTGTAAACATGCCAACACTATACACAAAGAGCCATCCCAAAGCCACCATTGCTCTCTTAGTGTGGCTTGGCAGAGTCAGTTGTTCTGCCAGGTCAGCCATTGTTTGTTTGCTTTATAGTATCTGTAAACAAATAAAATATATTACCTTCAGTCTTCGTGGTATCTTGATTTTCAGTAGCAAACTTATCAAACTGATCTTTGTATGACAAGATAGTTTGCTCGGGTTTGCTTTGGCCAGGAAGGGTCTTTTTTCCGAATAACAGCTCAGTAGCGAGGACTTTTGCGAGCCAGGGGTCTAAACGGGGCTCATTAGAGAGCAGGTTAGAAGTTTCAAACATTTTGTCTACATCGGCTGAATGTTTGATTGCTTCAGACAGAAGTGCATAAAGTACATTCGTCCTCTGTAAATATTAACAAACATTTATAATTCAAGCCAAAATAACTATTTTAACAATATAGGTAAAAAGAGACTTACGAAATGACGAAGTTTGTTATCGTACAATAATGTTTTTACACTGCCACCTTCAGTTGATACTTTCTTTAGAATAGTTGCTGCAACTTTAAAATGCCTTGGTACTTTAACAGAATGTTCAAACATCGTGTTGAGTAACCAATATTACAGATTTCTATTCATTTTTTCAGAAATTTCACAACAAATCAGAAGTGAAATCACGAGACTTCTATGAAAGATGAAATGTCTAACAAAACATTTTTAAGGTTAAACAGCGTTCATAACTTTCAAAATATCTCTGTATTTACCTTCTGTATATATAATTTTTTCTCTATGGTATTTACAAAGTTTTTATGTTAAGAGTAAAATGTTATTGTTCATTATATTTTGGCATATTGCTTGAGGTTTGTTAATTTTATTTATTTATCTTGTACTCTAATTTGGTTTATTGCAGCATATCATTGAGACAATAATCGAAAACTTTTATTTGAATGAACGCATTCATAAATCCATCAAAACATCATAGACATTGTAGAGTTGCAAAAAGTATATTCCACATTCACAGTGGATCTTCGTCTGCCTTGTGCAGACATGGGCCTTACCGCCTAACTAGAATTGAGCGATAGCCATCTTTAGCCTATAGGAATAGGGACCATCGCTGCAACGTAGCGTCCGCTGTCTATTTTTTGTTTTTTTAATTAATTAAATTAAATGTAATTTATTTCAGGTCCCATAAAATACATAATTAATAATGTCACATATAACATAATAATAATACTAATGTCATACACACAAGAATAACATATGTAACCAAAGAGCAATAACAATAAAATGTAATTATATTTAAAAATATCAAGATATTAAATGCACAATGTCAATCAAGAAAAATTACAATTAAATGTAATTAAAAATTAAAAATGTCAAGATGTTAAAATTCACAATGTCAATGTTAATTACTAATGATTAATCACATTAGACTGAAAAAAAATTAATATTTAATATAAATTATAAATAATACTATTGAAGTTGCTATCCAATAGATATAAACCATAGTATATTGATACTATTATTCTATTTGGGTACGAACAAACTCTTTCTTCGAAGGAGGCCTTAGCATTTCGCAATACTGCGAAGAAATCGTTAACTCTATGCTCAGCGAACATACCAGATGCACTACACCTCCACGGTAACCCCAACATACCCCTGAAGGCGTTGTTATATTGTACTCTCAAGGTGTTATACGAATACTTAGTGAAGGAGTACCACAGGCGTAACGTTTCTTGTAAATAAAAGGCAGCACACTAATACCTTCATCCAGCATTTATTGAATACTTAATAAAAACCCATTTTACATAATGCAAGAGTAAAAAGCGATTTCCTCCAAAATCCGGCAGACAAGAGACAGCTCATGTCAACGTGACAAGTGACGTCATTTGCTAAGATCGCGTTCACAATTATAACAGTTTCCTCCCCCACCAGGAAAAGAAATGCAAAGGTATAATTAAAATTATTCATCACCTTACAGATTAACAGGCCCTATTCAAAAACCTTAATAACTGTATATAAGTATTTAGTTTTCTTTATAAAACATTAAACAGTCTGTTTTAATTTCCTTTGAACTTATATCTAAAACTAAATTTAAATAACAATAATATACCTAAGTCACAGATTAAGTCGTACAACCGGTTTTGTAATTCTTTTACTTCTACGTAAGCTCGGTTCAGAGGGAACATCTATCTGCACTGAAGGTGTATGTACCGTTGCACCACTACTAGTTGGTATATTATCAGAGTCCAAAGGTTCTTTAGGTTCTGAACTATTCATTGATACATCAGTTGTAGGACTTTGCTCGGGAACCATTACTTGTATATTGGGAGCAGAATCTGAGTTGTGGTTCCGGACCTCAGCCCGATCAAAATCATCAACTAACCTTTTACTCATAATTGGAACATCGTCACTAACCCGGCGTAGCTGGTCGATATGTCGACGCCACAAGTTTCCATAATCCAGTTTATTTAGGTAATGTAATGTTCCCAGAACCTTTTCTATCGTCCCTAACTTCCATTTTCCCTCCCCTAAGTAATTTCGAGCAACAACTCTTGCGCCACGCAACAATTTCCGCACACGTACTATTTCTAACTCTTTCCGAGACAATACAGTTGGCTTGTTTGGACAACACAAGGACAATCGCGAGGTCGGTTGGTAAGTAATAATCATTTCAGCTGGGGATTTGCCAGTTGTGCTGTGAGTGGTGATGCGATATTGGAATAAGATCTCATTTACTTTAGATTGCATGGTTCTTCTAATTGTGTTTAGACACCGTTATTTTTGTTTTAAAGTTTGTACATATCGTTCCACTTGAACATTTGTGGCCGGATTGTATGGGGCAGATCTCTTATGTGTTATACCATACATGCTGAGGTATTCGCCAAATTTGGGATTTACAAACTGCGTACCATTGTCGCTTGTGAGTATTCTTGGATAACCAAATGTGGTAAAGACTTTGTCCATGACTTCAATTGTAGAATCAGTATCAATTTTATTTAGAATATGCACTTCCGACCATTTTGAAAAAGCATCAATAAGTAATAGAAAGTCAGCATTTTGGAATTTACCCGCAAAATCTATGTGAACTCTTTCAAAAGGTTTAGAAGGGCTCTCCCAAGTGTGTTTAGAAGCTATTTCTGGAGGCGAGTTCAGATGAAGTTTTTAGCTATACTCTTAATATCTTTATCCATTCCTGGCCACCAGCAGTAGCTTCGCGCAAGGGCGAGCATTCTTTTAACTCCAAAGTGACAAGAATGTAAATCCTTCAGGATAATGTCTCTGAGACTAGTAGGTACTACCACTCGTGTTCCTCTCATTAAACAATCTTCTAGCAAGGAGAACTCTGTTTGTTCAATACAATATCTATCAGCAAGAGAAACTTTTTTTCCAGTAGAAATTCCAGCCAGCAATGCTGCTAAGTCTTTATCGACCTTAGTAGCAGCAGCACAAATCATTCCTAAATTTCGCAATCATCCAACTCACCGGATTCCTCCGTAACAGGAAGACGAGAAAATGCATCTGCATTGGCATTGTTTTTAGATGTCTTTGTACTTAATATCATTTTTAAAACCCTGTAGAAAAATAGCATAATGTTGCATACGCGCAGCAGAAAGGTGAGGCAAAGCCTTAGTCGGCGAAAAAATTTGTACGAGAGGCTTATGATCTGTATTCAAAATAAATTTCCTACCATACAGATATTGAAAGAATCGCTTTACTCCAAAAACAATTGCATAGGCTTCTTTGTCAATTTGTGCCCATTTACGCTGTGAAGCGTTTAAGGTCTGTGAAGCAAAATGTATCGGACGTTCAGTTCCATCAGGCATAATATGAGAAAGCACAGCACCCACCCCAGTAGGCAATGCATCGGATGCCAAAATCAGAGGCAGATCTGGTGAGTAATGTGCAAGCACAGTATCCGAAAGCATTTGGTTTTTTATGGTTACTAACGCTTTATCACACTCAGCAGACCAATTCCATGCTGTGTCTTTACGTAAAAGCCTATATAAAAGCTCCAACGTACTACTAAGATTTGGTATAAATCTACCATAATAACTTTACTAGGCCCAGTAATGCCTGAAGCTCTGAGACATTTGTAGGGTTTAGGGCCTCTACAACAGCTTTTACTTTGCTATCAACCTTCTGTACACCCTCTCGGCTGATTTTGTATCCACAATATTCAATTTCATTTTGCATAAATTCAGACTTTTCAAGTTTGACTTTTAGACAGAATTCAGCAAGTCTTGCAAAAACTTTGTCTAATCTATCCAGATACTCCTCATCGTTTGCAGCTGTAACCCGGATGTCATCAATAAAACAGTGAACTCCTGGAATATCCCTTAAAATGCTTTCAATTTTTCTTTGCTATTTAGCAGGTGCACAATTTAGGCCAAACATTAACCGTGTGCATTTATAAAGACCTTTATGAGTTTTGAGGGTTAATAAATGTTAATCCTCATCCCTAACTCTCCAATTGAGGTAAGCATTGCGTAAGTCGATTTTAGAAAATTTATCCCCCCCCGGCTAACCCATTAAATAATTCCTCTGAAGTAGGGAGTGGATGTTCATCTACCAGAAGATTTTGGTTTAATGTGTGTTTGTAGTCCCCACAAATTCTTATTTTACCATTTGGTTTTACTACAGGCACAATTGAGGTTGCATACTCGCTATAATCCACTTTAACTAGAACTCCATCCCGCACCAAATAATCAATCTGCTGTTCAACTTTATCTTTTAGTGCAAAAGGCACAGGTCTGGCACGAAAAAAAACTGGTTTAGCATCTGGTTTAAGGTGTAGCGCAACTGTTTCCCCTTTAATTTCTCCTTCATTTTTGTCATCAAACAAGTCACTGTACTTCTCAAAAAGCCATTGTAAAGAAAGAGCATGCGGTAAGTTACCTGAGGACACTTGGTTTACTTGTGTCAAGCAATTCCTGAAGCCTTTGAAAGCATCAAACATGTAAATCCAATCCCTGCCCAAGACTGAATCTGATTTCCAGAAATGATGTACAACTTCTAATGATTCTCTTCCAATAGCAGCTGTGACATGTGTGACACCTGAAACATTTAGAAATTCATTAGAATAAGTACACAATTTTACTTTTGTAGGCATTAGTTGAGTACTGCAAAGTTTTTTGTAGTCCTCTTCATTCATTATAGACACAGCCGAGCCACTCTCAAACTCCATCAAAAACTCAGTGTTATTTATTTTTGCTTTTATCCAGAATTTGTTAGCAGACGAGGCTACTCTGCAATTATTAATGTTTTTCTATTAATTCTAACTAACCGAAGCTTGTTCGGAGTTTGCTGCATTCACCTGGTTCACATTTTTCAATCTTAAGCACATTTTCTTTATGTGACCTATCTTTTGGCAGTAGTGGCACTTAGCATTACTCATATTGTACTTATTTGCGTAGTGGTTGCCACCACATCGGAAACATGTAATTTGATTGGCAGCCGCTGTAGTTTTACTCCGATATAAAAACCTGTCTTCTTCCTAACTGCGATAGCTTGAACCTCTTGGGTGTGTGTTCCTTCTGCCTGTGCACTTTCCATTCCTGCTGCAATATCAATGGCCTTTTCTAATGTCAAGTCTCGCACTTCTAGTAGCCTGTCTTTAATTATCTGTGAACTTAGCCCACACACCAACTGATTCCTCAATGCCGTTGTTAGAAATGAGCCTAAATTGCAAGTTGATGCCATTTTTCTTAACACAGCAAGGTAGTCCTTGATTGATTCGCCTTCTTTTTGGTGCCTGTGATGAAATTTAAAATACTCCGAAATTTCCAATGGAGTTGGATCCAGATGGTTCTTCAAGGTCGTCACATTGTTTTTGTAAGTACGTGATTCCGGTTTTGTTGGTGAAACTAAGTCGCACAGCGTGTCATACAGATCAGCACCAATGTAATATAGTAAGTAAGAATTTTTCGAGGATGCCTGGGTGATGTAGTAAATGGAGAATGCACCTTCAAGCCTCTGCACCCATCGCTCGAACTTGTTTTTAGGGTCGTAGAACTCGATGAAATTTGGAGGAATGTTAGCCGGTTCCCTGGATTCAGATCTCTCAGTCATTTTGCAGTGTAGGCTCGATGGTTATCGTCGCCTGTGTAACGTTTCTTGTAAATAAAAGGCAGCACACTAATATCTTCATCCAACATTTATTGAATACTTAATAAAAACCCATTTTACATAATGCAAGAGTAAAAAGCGATTCCCTCCAAAATCCGGCAGACAAGAGACAGCTCATGTCAACGTGACAGGTGACGTCATTTGCTAAGATCGCGTTCACAATTATAACAGCAGGTGGCTAGTGTAGAACCACTGGCAGTACGCCTTGAGCAGAGTCACCTTGGCGTCGTTCGAGCAGCGAGTGAACCGCCTCGCCAGCATATTGCTTCGCGCGGCTAGCGCCTGCCGCGCCCTCTCGAGGTCCTCCTCGCCTACTAGCATATCCGTGACCACATGGCCCAAGTATTTAAACTTGGTTACAACAGCTAGCTGTGTCAGACATAGGTAAACCGGAAGGGTAACATTGGGCACATTCTTATTCATAAATGTCATAACTTCTGACTTTTTCACATTATATTTTAGGACATGAACACAGCGTATCGTTCACAGATAACTATTAATTTTCGGAGACCCTGGATCGAGGGGCTCAGCATCACCATATCGTCCGCGTACCTCAGGTTATTCATTAAGTTTTCATTAACGTAGAATCCCACTTTGATGTTGCTAAGCTCCTCGATTAGGTAATTCAAATAGAGGTTGAACAGTAAAGGCAACGATAGTCCATCCTGCCTGACCCCACATTCCAACTTGTAGCTATCGGATTCCACATTATTCCATCTCACTACATTGGTCTGGTTTCCGTACCAGAATTCCAATAGAGACATAAAACTTTCTCCTCTTCATGTTTCGCACACACATGAACACCTGTTCCGGAGTGAATCTCGTTTCCAACTCGGTCTCCGATGCGGACTGCGGCGAGCGCTGCGCGTCCCATCGTCAATACACGAGTCAGTCTTAATATTAAATTGTTGCGCAAACATATTCGCAATCTGTTCAGTGTCCTGAGAGCCGTTAACACTTAATGGAAGTGCAGGTTTTCTCTCAAGGCGCTTAGTAGATTTCCAAAAGTCACATAAATTTTTAGCATGTCTATGTTTTGCCACAATGTCCATTTTTATACCACTAAGGTGGCAAACAAGCTTACGGTCTGCCTGGTGGTAAGCAGTCACCGCAGCCTATGGACGTTTGCAATAACATGGGCATCACCCAGTTATTTCTATCGATTCATCATTATAGCTTAGCCTAGCTACCTTACCTTAGCCAGGCTTGATTATAATAGGAAATTAGGAAATTTTGACAGTTAAATTCGGTTGGTCACGATCTGGGTAAACAAACAGCAAAAAGTTGCACTCAAAGTGCTTCCTCTGAACTCAATTACCTATACTTACCTAATAATTTTTACACGACACTCCGTGTGTCATACATAATTTTAACTTTTGTCAAATCGACACAGTACAAATATATACCTTACAAAGTATGTCATAATTTAAACTCATCGACGAACAGTGACATTGTGTTACGTGAAAATATGAGAATAAGTACATCCCTTTGTCATAATCCGTGGAAAAATATTTGTCATTCTCAGTTACAACGCTATCTACCTGAATGGTTTAGTGATTCGATTCCCGGCTGGGTAGAAATTGAAATGATGAATTTTAATTTCTGTTATGGGTCTGGGTGTAGTATGTATAAGAAGTATGTATTAAAAAAAAAGTACTTACATAAGTCGTTATCTGTTATCTAACACCCTTAACACAAGTTTTGCTCACTTTGACGCTACATGGCGCTGTGTGAACTTGTCCATGCATATTTATTTTTTATTATTATTTATTGTCTAGGGCACCAAAGTAGAACTGTAGGAAACTCTCCCATTGCCAATCTAGTACGAATGTGTGTCGTATGGAAGCACAAATGTAATAGACTAGACACAAGACATATATTCCCTGTTTGATCACTCTACAATGATTATAAATCTTGATATCCTGTTTTTTTTCATGTGTAGCAACATGCTGTTAGAAAACAAGCGCACAATGTTTTGAACGTTTGCCATGTTGCTTATGCTCCTGAAGAACACACGTTTCTTTTGAAAAATCTGTGTAAATTTTTTGATTTCGTTTTATAATTTCAATCAAACCATTTAACAAGTCCGTGTAATGTAGTTCACATTTATGTATAAGCGTAAAGTATAGAAATAGACCTTGTTTATCCTTTCACCGGTAAGTAAATATTCGTGATCACAGAGACCGGAAATCAATTTTTAAAATTGTGATAAAAATATCCGTTGTAATAATGCAAATTTACAATAATTGAAAAACTATACTTTATAACAACATGTCATTAAAGACAGATTTAAAATTATTGGCAAAATTAAGCTATATTTCAGTGTCTTAAGTAGATAGGGAAATAGTTCGATGCTCACAGGGTCGGATTTAGTATTTATTGTATAGAATTTTAATACTTAAATATGGTTAATAGCGGTCCACAATTTTATATTTATTGGGATTCCGTACCAAAAATGTACCTAATGTATATACCTAATTTTTTTTCTATATGTATGGAAGGGTCTAGGTCAAAGATTTTGGACATAGAGCATAGATAGAGCCCCGACTTACAGAGAACGTACACTGTCAATCTGTAACAACTGGATACAAATGAGTCAGCGTCATTTATAAAGCTAGTACATTATGATGACCAACGTTACAAAATTTAACAATAGCTGTGGTTATGGAGACGTATTAGACAATATATAGACGTCCCATTTTTACACGTTATAATAATAAAACAAGATGTAAATTGTGTGCTTTCTCTCTGAAAAACTTTAGCTGTGAGTAGGTTCCTTCTATACTACTATGTCCAATTTCTTTGGTCTAGTCTGCAACCGACTCACTTCTGGTGTGTGATGTGATCTGTGTTGTGATCAAAAAGTTAGGTAAACCAGGAGTGGTACCGTATATCTCCAACTAAATGCGGCCATCTTGATCCCACCTTGTGGAATGACGTCACAGAATTCGTATCGCCTCAATATCGAACACAATATCGGTCAGAATGAACGAAATGAATGCCGTTGGGGAGCCAATTCTAATATTTTGTTATACTGAGTGCATCCTAAGTATTCTGCAATTTTAAAATTAATTGTAAAACGAGATCAAATAAAAACTATAAAATTTGAAAATTATGTTAGTAGAACGGAACATTAAATTCACTCCCGTGAAGTTAGAACTTCATGTTGTGCAAAATCGTACATTTCAGTCCATTTTACAGGGTAGGCCCTAATAGAGTAAAGCCTATTTCAATTGCATGTTGTGACGTCATGTCATTCCATATGATAGGATCAAGACGGCATCGTATTAACAGAGATCGGCGGTATCACCCCAGGGTTGTGACCATGTTGTGACGCGGCGTGAGTCTGACATAACCTTTACCTTGTCTAGCATGCATAGATAATAGATTTTTTTTTACTTACAAAATCTTGTATTTTGTTGCACGTAATCTTTATTTACAAATTTTCAAGAGCATAATTGTAAGATTTTAGCTATTTAGTGTATTATTTTCTAATTATGTAAACGATATTCTTAAAGGTAATTTAAACAAATCTCCGGTCGTTGCCTATTTCAATGTTTGTTGTGTGATTATCGTTGACAGTTTTTCGAATGGCGATTTGCCCATCGTAAATACCAGGAAACGCTTTGATGATTCACTATGCGGCGATTTCAATAACAATGACTAATGTGTTGTGTGCATTATTTTCAGTGGGAGACATCGACAGGGTCGCTATGTGAGCCTGCCGAGTGAAAGGTGTTAAAATGTCGTGGGGGTAATTCTATAGAGCCAGCGCGAGATTGATCAAAACAATGGTTCCCGCACCGAGCTGCCCGCTTACTTGGGACTACTGGACGGGCTCCCCGCCGGAGTATGTGGAGCTGATGTGTCTGATGCCAAACTCCGTGTTCATACCGCTGCGCGCCAGCTGGGATGCCACTCTCGAGGACGTGAAGAAGGTTAGCCAGATCACATCCTGCGTATGACTCATGGCGATACCCACTCTCGGAAAGTGGGTTGAACTATTGAGTAACATGTTTACAGAGATAACATTGATTCTTTTTAGAAAGTAGTTCATATTGTTTACATGTGCATGTGCTCATTTTTTGAGTACAGGTTAAATGATTACCAGGTTTATGTAGATAGAACAAGAATAATGTTTGAGGAATTCTCTTTTTTTAGTAATAAAATCAGCTGAAGATACCCAAAATAAATTTGGACACATTGTAAATATGTGAAAATATCTGATCTTAGCTATTACTACAAGCATATTTTGTTTCTATCATTTGTTTACTGTGTCCGTTTTAGGATTCCATATTCAAAGCACCAAATTACTAATGCTGTGCTCTCTTTTCTGGGACTGTATGTTTATAGCATATGGTCAGATTGATAAAGATTTATATTACTTAAATAGCTTAAATGAACTTCTGGCCTTATTCCTGTCTCTTACACATAAGAATTACTTAAACTACAATCATTATGATAAAAATTTGTCTAAATGAAGTCTATTTTACAGGAACTATGGGACGAGGCAGTAAAGCACCCCTTATATTGGATGTTGCATGAGATGTCCAGCTATGTTTTCCGCTTTGTCAACTCTCTAGCTGTGCAAGAGGATGTGGATGATGAGAGCAAAAGGCTCCGAGACATCAGACCTGTTTGCGGAGTCCTCATTGTAGTCATTAGGCCTGTTGATAGGCCAGGAGAACAGGAGCTCAATATTCGAATTAGTCACTTAATTGGAAAAGGTAATTTTATTTCAATTCCGACTTATATCTATAATATTAAAAAACTGTAAACAAGCTGTGTCTGTACATTTAAGATATTTGAGAAAAAATAGTCTGGATAGGATTCTGGGACGTAACTGCACCCCAAAAAATTTTATGGAATTTTTGTCTGTTTGTCTGGCCATGCTTCATGCAAAAGCTACCGAACGAATTTCAATTAGGCTTTGGTAGTTTAGTTTAGCGTTAGCTTGAGGTCCAGGGTACAATCTAAGTCATGTTTTATCTAGTTTGGGTAAGTAGAACCAGAGTAACAGGTTGACCTATGTAGTATTTATTCAATACAGAGGTCATGTGTTTTTCCTGTTATATATGGCTTTTATATCTAAAGTGTAATTAATCTAAATTTAAGAAACAAAATGAATAAAGAGAATCATAATAAAAAATCATTGCAATAGTTTTACCGATCCAACATGCAAATTATATCTTCTTATCGAGTCAATGGACCAAACTCTTAAACTTTATTCGCCCAGTATTCGGCGACTTATGAATATACATACTTTACCTCTTCATAATATTAGTATAGATTGGCTCAGCGTATGACAACAAACCATTCCAATTGCTAGAGTTGGAATGGTACAATTACTCTATCCACAATCTTAAGAGTTAATCACTTTTTGACAGAATAGCTAATTTGTTCGTTCTTGTTTCCAGATTTAAATGAATTTGATAGTCTAAGGAGTCCGGAGGTGAATGACTTTCGGAATCGAATAAGATTGCTAGCCGAAGAGAGTCTAACAAGCCGTGTTCAGAGTACTCGTGCTGCACGGTTACAGTACCAATATCCACCACGACTGGCCGAGAGTCCAGCAGTGCCCACCACACTACTTAGCCGGCTCAATAAGCAATGCTTCATACTTGTCACTAAAATAGCAAATTCAGAGGTAAGTCTCCCTAAAAGTCTCCCTGTTTCTAATAATGTGCTTAAACGTATGTCTTTTTATGTAAATGTTAACAAATATAATTCTTTAATTTTAGCTTTTGACTTTTTCACTTTATGACAGTTTCCTAACAGCTATTGTGACTGTACAGAACTGAATTTCATAAACAAAACAGTGACCACATATTTGTCAATTCCCCTCTGCCTTTTTTTATACTGCTTAGTGATAACCATATCAAGTGGTAATCCTATGATGTAGGCGCTTAGGTTTCATATAACAGAAATGAAGAATTGCTAGTGTGTTGTAACATTGAGGACTAAGATGAATGTCTCATGGTTGTGTTTCCTTATTTAGGTAGGTGTTCACAAATTATGTTTATGTTGCTTTTTTGTCTGGCGACTTTGTTTGCGTAAAACTGGGTTACTATGTTCGGGACCCGTTCCCGTTCGGGAAACTCGTTATTCGCTGATAATGTATATATAGATGTAAGAATTTTTAAAATTGGTTACTTAAGTAGTTTTTTAATTTATCCATTACAAACAAACAATCAAATCTTTTCTGTTTGTAATATTATTATAGATGTTTACAGCAACAGTATTGTTGATTACGAAACATAGTTGATTGTGGGTAATTACAGTTGTCGACCGCAATGACGCAAATATACTGTTTTAGTCTTTCCTTGTACTACACATGTTTTCATATTAATACCATTTTACATCATTATCCTAGTGTTTATTCCGGTTTATGACAAGGCCCGCTTTTCTACTTTTTTTCCTCTTTTCGCCTGGTCTTCAGAATCCACACATGGTAGGCTATTGGCTCTCGCATCCTACTCGGTCATGCCATCCCATATGCCACATGGATGTCAACCCATCTCGTCCTGGGCCCCCACGGTATCTCTTTCCTGATACTGGCAGGTTTAGACACCTATTTCACGCAGCACATGACCATAACAGCATAGGGATGTTATCTGTAATCTCTCATGCCAAGGTTGCCACGGATGTACTCATTACGGATTTGGTCGAGTCGTGTAACGCCGCACATCGCTAGCAGCATTTTCATTTCGATGGCGTGAAGTTCGCGGAGGTAATTCATCAGCTCCGTTCAAGTTTCGCAGCCATAGAGCAGCACAGGTCAACACTTTTGTATTTGTAATATTCACGCCAAGATTTAATATCAGAAGCACAGCTTCGTTCTCTATGTATACAGTGCCTACAAGGGTACTAATGAGGTATAAAAATGAGGATGATCACCATCTCGGTTGTGCTCTAGTGCGCGAGGGTCTGTTATCTGCCTTGATCATGATACAGGATTTGGCAGATTAGGTATTTATAGTGGAGCAACTGCCATCCGACCTCCATGACCCTGCTAACAGAGAAATCGGACCAAATACAAATCAAAACAATTATATAAATGAAGATTATTTTATTAACTAAGTAATAGCAAATATATTTTCTATTAGCCAATACTCCTCGCTTATTCTACATTCTGTTGTTCTTCTTCTACAACTTCTACAATCTCTTCCTCTTCTTCTTCTTTTTCGCCTTCTTCAAGCCACAGCATCATCAGATCGTTGGCTTCTTGCCTAATAGGAGTAAAGCGGGAGTAAAATAGTTGTATAAGGGCGAATTTAATTCTTTAATACCGTATTCTATCTTTGTACCGTTTGCCATCGGCATGGAGGTTATCTCCACGTCTTGGAATCAAAATCTACTCTTCTGTAGATCTTATCTACTTTGGTTTGTGGAAGGAGATGGTGTCCCTGGAGGACTAGTATTGCATTGAGAATATTACGCTGTATTATCTGTCACTGCAAGATAGCTACAGAAGAGTCACAGAAAAATCGATTGGTATTGCAGTATGTTTTTTACTCTGAGATATTGCTTCAGGTAACTTCAGTGTGCATTGGCACAGTATAAAGAAATATTCCATATGTATGATGTTTCACGCTGGTATGTATTGTATTGTAGTGCAAGCTAGAGTGAAGGCTAGAGTGAAGTCAGTTGTGAACTCCATCCTATTCCTATCATGCGTTGATTATACGTTCCAGCGGTAGGTATAGGAGCGAAACGGAAAGAGATAAAATTTGATATAAAAGCACTTTCGCACGCGCTCGACAGAAGCCTAGCCATCGCCACCCGTCCGTCCGGCCTCCTTACCGCACGAATTATCCATATAGAATATTCGGTGACCGAATCTAGTCAGGTTCCCCTGATAACAGGGTCATGGAGGTCAGATGACAGTCGTTCTACTTTCAGTGCCTAATCTGCTAAATCCTGGATCATGGTCAAGGCGGCTCCGGTCCCTCGCGCATATTGATTTTTATTCACCTTTCTTCGGTGGTGTACGCCACTTTATTCAGTCGCTTTAGACGTGGCAGGGCAGCCAGAACCTCCACTCTGACTTCATTGCTTTCCTCCTCATCTCCATCTGGCTCACCCTCCGGCGCAGTCGTGCCACTACCACCCATGTAGGGAGTACCTTTCATTATGAGCGCTTCTAAAGCTGGCAGTACCTGAGAAAAAGAAACAAGAAACAGTGGATCGATTATGACCTATCAGGTTATCAGGTGGTAGAACTCTGTCAAGCCTGAGTAGTCCGACTGGGTGAATACCACCGCCGTATCTATTTCTGCTGCCAAGCAACAATGCTTGCATTGTTGTGTTCCGGTTTAAGGTAGTCATGAGGCATTTCATCTTAGTTCTTACAGTGACAATACACCTGCGGTTGCAACCTAAATGCATGAATCGTAGATGTTATGGGCGACAGTAACCGCTTACCATCAGGTGGGCTGTTTGCTCGTTTGTTACTGCGTATCATAAAAAAAGAACTTTTCGAACTGCAAACTTCGAAATCCATAACCTTGATGACTAACCTTAAGCTTCTTCACTTGCCGCAGCGTACCAATGTCAGTCTGCCTTACATTAATGTAGTTCAATTTCTTCATGCTACTATTGAAACCGTTCAAGTATTTCAGCGGGTTGTCCCTCACATGCAGCACCCGCAGATTGTACAGACACTTCATGAATGATAGGTGGCGAATTTTGTTGTTAGATAAGTACAAACTGTCCAGATTTGCGAAGAAATCCAAGTTTACGATTTCGCGGACTATATTCTGGCGAACGTCGAGGCATTTGAGAGTCGGCATTTTGTATTCGAAATTTATTTTCTGTAACTGATTGCTAGCGACTTCTAAAGTGCTCAATTCAGGCTGATAGACATCATCGATCGATGCTATATTGTTCTTATTCATTATAATGACTTGGAGGTACTTTGCTCGGCTTAGTTTGGCGCTGTTGAGAATGTTGCTGTCCGCCTGTACTAGGACGAGAGATGGTAGCTTTGTCACGACGTCCAACGATTTGATATCCAGTGAGTTGTGGGACAGATCGACGAACTGGAGGTGTTTGAAGCACGTAATTATTGAAATGTTCGTCAGTCCCAAGCCGACTAAACTCGCCTTGAGATATGTGTATCTGAAAAGTAATGGACTTATTAACGGTTATATAAAAACAATAAATTAATGTGTGCCTAGATTTTTGGCATGTGCTGATAACCGTTGGCATACATGTGTGTGTCCTTAAGTAGGGATCACGATCGGTCAAACCTAGTGTAGGCCGTTCTATGGAGCGTCGGTGGCCTAGTGGTTAAGGGGTCCGATTCGTAAGCGAGATGTTCCAGGTTCGTATCCCAGTGCCGCCTTGTACTAATTAATCTTTTCTGTGTTACGTACATTAGTTGATCACTAACCAATGCTCTTACGGTGAGTGAAAACTTCGTGATGAAACCTGCACATTCAGGCGACTAGTCAGGTTCTCCTGTTAACAGGGTCACGGAGGTCAGATAGCAGTCGCTCCAATTACCTGATTAGGCAAATCCTTGTTCATGGTCAAGGCGGACCCCGGGCCCTCATGCGCGAGATGTGTCCTCAAGTAGATCACGATTGGTCAAACGTAATGCAGGACGTTCTGTGGTTACATGGGCGAAAACCTGGCAGAACGGTTAACTTGATCAGTCTTTGGAGACGCGGCTTGGGGGTTGTTGTGAATTGTATTTGGCTGATAATGGTGATAAAGTTATGCGCCAATTTGCCACGCTTTACAAAACTTGTTTTCCGAAGATAGGTCGCGAATGGTGTCGACAAGAAACAGTACAACGTCAGATACCCACTCATTAGAATATGAAGCTGGTGGTTCTTTTGTCCCGAGCAACGCATTGGGGTTCTTACCCGTCTCCTGCAGCTGTCTTTCCCAGGACACTGAGCCGCGTGCTCACATGAGACTTTTTCAACTTCCTTTTTACAGTCGAGTCGAGGATTGAGGATGCCGCGTCTTCGTCCTCAGTTTCTTCTGGTTCCGTATGCTCGGGGTCTGGGACAATGATTTCGGTATCCCTCTGCTCCTCTTCCTCTTCAGCTGGTTGCAAGTTGAACTTGGACACCAACATCTTGGCACTAAGAGCTCGCTTGACAATAAAATTATGACCACAAAGGTAGCTTTGATAAGAAAATGTTCGTCACCTAGATTATCCAATAAACTGTGGAATGTACGATCACAAATCACAACAATTATTGTTGATGAGTGACAGATGAAACATCATATTGACATTGACATGGTGACTTCCATAGACATTTATTTCTACAAATAGGTCGGATAGGATATTTTGTGTAAATAGGTTCCAAAAAGATTTAATCTTTGATCTTTGATATTCTAAGATATACATAGCTCGCAGATGGCCGATGGGGCAGTAAAGTTCCCGAATGGCGACCACGTACCTACCGGATGACGTAGCGTGGGTAGGCCTCCCACTAGGTGGACCGACGACCTGGTAGAGATCGCAGGTATCAGCTGGATGCGGAAGGCACAAGACCGGCCTTTGTGGAGATCTCTGGGGGAGGCCTATGCCCAGCAGTACGCATCTTCCAACTGATATGATGATAATGATGATGATTCTAAATAGGATGCCAATCCAATGTGGTCTTTGCCTACCCCTACGGGAAAAAGCCGTTATGTATATTGATCATTTACAAGAACTTCCTTGCCTAGAGGCGCCCCCGCTAAAGCCTGATACTAATCGATCTCATTACTCCTCAGTTCGCGTTTACATCCAACGTGCCAGTCTCGCGGACGCCGCAGCAACACATTGAGATCATACTCCGGAAGAAGGCGAATTCCCTCAACATCCGAGTGGAGCACCCCTGCCAGTACGTCCTGAAGGTCTGCGGCCGTGAGGAGTACCTCCTAGGGGATAGGCCTCTCATACAGTTCCTGTACATCCAGGAGACGCTGGCAAGGGACGGCGTGCCTCAAGTCATGCCAGTGAATATGGACAAGCTGCCCCTGCTTTGTGAGTCGGTTTCCTTTGTGGTTTTTTTACCGTGTGTGTGATTCTGTTTTATCTTTAGGTAAGGTGGGACTCTGTCAAGCCTGAGGACCAAGGCTTTTGGTTTTCTTTTTTAAAGAATAATGTAAACAGCGCAACTATAGGCATGATGCATTTTATCTTACTCCTCACAGTGACAACGCATCTGCAGTCCTGCATTTTCTCGCCTGCAACCTAAATGTATGAATCATAGATGTAATGGGGGACAGTTATCGCTTACCATCAGGTGGGCTGTCTGCTCGTTTGTCACTGTGTAGCATCAAAAAAGTATGTCAAGTATTATTTTGACTCAAACCAATCAACATAGTTTGGGTACCGTCGCTTATGCCGTTATTAAACTAGTAACAGACGTTTCGTTTTGGCTGGAGCTGACCAACTGTCAGTTGCAGTTGATAGTAATCCTTACGAAGTATAAAATAAAGTCGCTTTTGGGTGCAGTGGACGTGGTCAGACGTCCGACCAAGGTCGGCTCACCCACGCATCCGACTTAATCCAAAAACGACTTTATTTAGTACATTGTAAGGATTAGTATCGGCTGCAACTGACGGTTGGCCGGCTCCAGCTTAATCAGAGCGTCTTTTACTAATGTTAGCCCTGTTTGCCTCCCGATTCATAACGACGCGTCTCCCCTAGCGCGCGACATCCAATACTTCTGTCTGCCGGAGCGGCGGCGGCTGACCTCGGACCACTCGAACACGATGCGCCGGCGCACGCACCAGTCCTCTTGGGAGGTCGAGCAGAACTACTCGTGCCACGTGCTCAGCGTGGGCGGCCTTAATGTGGACCCCGAGAGGTCGGTCGAGGTATGTGGTACATCTTTATTCTTACATTACGTTTGTCTGTATATCCGCGAACTTTTGGATTTTTTTATTTCGTCCCTTACATATTTAAAACTAGGGGAACGTATATAATGATTGGCCTTCTAAGTACATTTTTCACTTCATTTGTAAATTATAATTTTAGTAACATATTTAGAAGTAATTTATAAGTTTAAATGTATTCTTTGATATGTTTTTATTTATGTAAAAACACATTTATAATGAAAAAGAAACGTTTTTATTAAAATAAAATAGAAAACTTCTAAAAACATCAAAAAGTACAGTCATTGGCACTCATAGTACAATCATTGGCATTCTAATTACTAGTGATTGGCACTTCTTTTTCCTATCTAATTATGTCACATTTTTAATGGTAGATGTAGGGTAAGGTTCGGTTAGCGTATGGTAAAGTAGAAGTAGTCGTACAGTAGGGAAGGGTAGTGGTCAGTGATAGGGCAGGGGTAGAGTAGGATAGGATAGAGGTAGTGTAGGGTAGGGGTAGGAACGCAAACGAAGTCGCACCGGGCCAATAGTTATAAGTAAAAATCAATTTACCGAATATATGTTCGCGCAATCTACACCTATTTAAATAATTATTTTATGTTAGGTTTGTGCTGAGCAGTTTTCAAGACTATTTTCCTTAAATTCCCTTACATCCGCTCTAACGACTAAAACATGATAATGTTATTACATTACATTGCAATCTACATAACTTACATTATTTTAAATGACACACTGAACCCGAATGTTGGGTCACCAATATGGGACTCATATTAGAACAACCTATTTTATGTTAACTGTTTATAATGCAACAATATGTGTTCTGCAGGTGTACCTTACCTAAAGAAATAAATAAGTAACATCTTCAAGTAATAATCATCTTGGCGTTAATGTCCCGGTTGTGCTCTCGCGTCCCAGGATAAGCCTTGCCTATGATCCAGGTTTTTGGCAGATTAGGCACTTATAATTACAAGTGGAGCGACTGCCATATATATCTGACCTCTATGACCCTGCTACCAGAGGAACCTGACCAGATTGGATCATGATTACACATTCAGTCGCCAGAATGTGCAGGTTTATCACGATGTTTTGTCTCACCGTAAGAATCATCAACACGAAAAGAATCATTGGTACACGACCAGTAGGTTTCGAACGTGGTACGTCTCACTTACGAATCGAATACTTAAACCACTCGGCCACCGACAATTTACTTAAATTGATATTTATAGTTAAGAAAAGCCGAGAAAACCCGTGCGAAGCCGGGGCGGTTAGTTAGTTTTAGACGTATTAATTCAACGGTTTTTTAATGTTAGTTCTCCTTGGGGCTCAATTTAGATTAGAATGCACTTTAGCAAATAATAAATGCGTTTTAATGCTGTTTAATGATGGCAGGTTTGCCATAAGACAGTAACAATAGGTTTGCCATACAGTCAAAATATTAAAATCAGCCAAATATCAACTAGCGGCTTTGGATTCGGTTGAAAAACGCGCAAAGAAGATAATTTGTGACCCGCAGTTGGTTGAGGCTAGGCTGCAGAGCCTCGAACATCGGCGTAGGGTTGCGCGTCTGTCGGTCTTCTACAGGTTACATTTCGGAGAGTGTGCGAAGCAGCTGCACGACCTCATTCCGCCGGCCCCTTTCCGCCATCGGGAGACGCGATCCGGGCGAGCGCTTCATCCTTATGTCGTGGATGTTCCAGCTATCCGCACGAGCCGCTTTGGCTCGACCTTTATAATGCGTACGGCTAAGGAGTGGAACGCGTTGCCTGCGAGTGTGTTTCCTGATCAATATAATCTGGATGCCTTCAAGGCTGGAGTGAATAGGCTGTTCCAAGACGGGCATGCTCCATCTTCGGCCGCATCGTCACTTACCAACAGGTGCGATGGCGGTCAAATGCCTGCCTTGTATAATATAAAAAAAAAATGTTTGAGTGGTTAGAGCGCGCCATCTATAGGAATTTTTGAGGAAGCTTAACTTAAACACTACTCAGTTGTCAAGACAATTTTTGTATGCAATAAAAAAGAGTAGGTAGTGGTAGGGTAGGTGTAGGATTGGAGTAAGGTAGGGTTGGGGAAGATAGGGGTAGGGTAGAATAGCATAAGATATGGGTAGAGAAGGGTAGGGTAGGATACCGTAGTCGCGCCAGGCCCTCTAGTATTCAATAAAATGAAACTACTTTTAACGACCATTTTTAGACGTAAAATTTAAGAACAACAAGAATTCGTTAAGTAGCAACAAACATACCTATAATCAGTAAATTTAAAGGATTTTGAGTATATTTCACGCTCCTTTACGCAAAAACCACTTAAACTTAGATTTTAATGAAATTTGATAGTAACGTAGCCTATAGCCCAGAATAGGGCATAAGCTATAAATTATCCCAATATTTAATGTGATTTCCTCCGGAAACAAATGCCGAATGCAAGGATAATCCACCTTAAATGTATGAAACTTGAAAATTATTTTTGTTTTTTATTGAAATAAATCGCTAAAATATAATGATGTGGTAAATTTTAGAATCCTCTCAGATAGTGCTTCCATTTGATACCTCGCACGATAGGCTTTAGTGAAGAAAACATTTTTTTAGCGTTCATCCGCCAACTCGAATTCTATGATTCCGGTCAAAAATCGGGAGTGCCATCATGTTTAGCAGGTCCCAATTAGTAAAACAACACCATGATTCAATCTGGTCAGGTTCCCCTGGTAGCAGGGTCACGGAGGTCAGAATGGCAGTCGCTCCACTGTAATTACTTGGCCTGCCGAATCCTGGATCATGGTCAAGGCGGACACCCCCGGGCTCTCGTTCTCGAGAGCACAACCGGGACATTAACGCCAAAATGATTATTTTAATTAGTATGTCTATAGGCGGCGGTGACCACTTTCCATCAGGTGGCCCGCATGCCTGTTTGTCTGCCGGAAAAAAAAAAAAAAAAAAAAAAAAAAAACAACACGTTTGGCCAATTGTTACCCAAAATGCCGCTAGGATTGTAACCCGCCCAATTATTGACAAGTTTTGAACAAAATTCCATTGTTAGATTTTAATAGTACGTATTGTTTTTTCTCAAGGACTAAAATTTACATTAAATAATTAATTTGTGCATTTTTAAAGATAAAGCAGTCTGAATTAAGGTATTTAAAATAAAAACGAATAAAATCGTACGCTCGGTTCAGTTGCTATGCTTAAAAGTCGAAAAATCCAAAATGGCGACGGTTTTTTTTAAATTGCGGATTTTCCCCAGATTAGATTTTTTGGGACTTTCGGGATATCATTCAGGATAGATTCTTTACGGTTCCACAAATTTTCAGCTTGTTATTTCAAATGTCCGGGTCAATGTCTAATTTTCCTGCACTAATAGGTTTAGCATATTCAGCTAGATTATTGTTGAAAAAAATTAAATATGTGCGGTCACTCGATGTACGCCCAGGATTATGGCATGAAGGTACACTAATGGATATCTTGACAATAATTGTAATTTTTGGTACAATATCAGTATATAGTTATTGGCACCCCAATTAGTTTAATGATTGGCAGAGCCAAGAATTCGTTGCCAAGTGATTTCATGTATTTAAAACTATTATTTTATTCTATTCTAATTCTGACTTCTGAAATTGTTAAAACATAAAACAACAATTTAAAAAATTAAATTTTAGTCATTGGCATAGGTGCCAATGAATTAGTCTTTAGTACAAGAAAAAAATCAGTCATTGGCACCCAATTAATTAGAGTTGAGTTATGTAAATGCTTCTAAAACCCAATTATAATGATTGTTTATTTATTAAGCTAACCGTAGAAAGTAATTTTTTACATGAAATTCAACACAAAACTTAAATAAGATAGTTTTTAACATACCTGGTCTTTGTTGAATTAATAAGAAACTCCATTAAACACGCGCAATCTCCGGACGCCTCGAGTTTTTTTTGTTTGCTGTGTAGTTAGTTATGTATGTTCAAAAATTACCAAGAACAAATTATAATGTTGCCAACAATGATTTGAAAACAAATATCAATTTGAATTAATTGGTACACTAATTGTTAATATTTGTGTTGTAAGTTGTATGTGCCAATCACTAGTGTGGTGCCAACAATTGTATACGTTCCCCTATGTTCCCCTAAACATTTAATTGCGCAGACCCTTTATAAGTATTCTGGTTAGCAAGAAATGCTTTTTTTCCTTGAGTGGCAGCTATTATGCACGTACGATTTCAAGTCCACGCGATCGAATATGAGGTTTTCCGACAGCGGATTAAAAAGTGAAAATAGTTAAAAAATTTGAAATATATGGCGTTTGATCGTCAATATTCTCAAAGAAGTAATCTTTATTTTGTTGGTATTGTCACAAAATATATTTTCAAATTTCTTTAGCTATCAATTTGTTTGAAATTGTGATTCACCTCTAACGCCATCTAGTTAGACGCTCCAATCCGCTTCTTCGGTCTGTGAAAACTAGTCCAATTTCTTGAGGTCTGTGATATAAAATGTGACGAAGTTACGAGATTTATTCCGGTTTTATTTCACCCAGGTGGTATGCCAGGCGGGCTTGTTCCACGGGGGGAAGCCCCTCTGCGAGTCGCGCAAGACTCAAGTGGCGGTGGCCTCCAAGCAAGGAGTCGCGAGTTGGGTCGAGACCCTCACATTTCCCATACAAGTCTGCAACCTGCCACGGATGGCGCGGCTCTGCTTCGGCATCTACGAAATCACCAAGGCCAAAGGGAAGAAGAAGGGCAAGGATAATAAGGTAAGTGTCTTGGAAGTTAGAACGGTTTCGTTGCTTGCGTGTATTTTTGTGATAAAATACAAATGGGAATGCTTTTCTGCTTTTTACGGTACTTAGCCGTAATCGATTAAACACAGCTGCAATGGATCGAGAGAGAATATCGAGCCACCTTCCGTCTTGAGCAATCTGACGAGTTTAAACGAAAACTGGTTTATCCATGTGTTTATTATCTGTAGAACTTAAAAAACACCGCCAAGTGCGTTGAGCGGTGGCCCGGTCGCAGGGTTCCTCTCCGGGCGCTGTTCTTGGTCACATTTAAGTCATTCCGTCATGCGTGCTACATACTAAACCCGCGATGGATTAGAATCCTCGCCGGGCTCAACGCAACGGACGCACTCAAATCTTCCGACTGTATCCGCCGAAAACTTTCGCTGAAAGGCGGCTACATACGACACTGCGGCAGGGCCGATCTAGAAGGCAGTTAGAGAGTTTATACTAATCCTTACACAGTATGAAGACGCTTTTGGGATGCGCAGGCGAGCCGACCTCGGTCGGACGTCCGACCAAGTCCCCCGCACCCAAAAAGCGACTTTATTTTATACTACGTAAGGATTAGTATCAACTGTCACTTACAACATGAATCCCCACTTTTTGACACTATGTCGGCCCTGCCGTAGTATCGCATGTAGAGTCCATGACGCAGCGCCAGCCGTACAAATCGTCACATCCTGTCCCCAGGACTACATAAATAAGCTGGCCTGGTCGAACACGATGGTATTCGACTACAAGGAGCAGCTACGCACCGACGGTGTCACTCTGTTCCTGTGGCCTCACGCCGGCGACGACACGCAGGGCGACGACTTGCCCCTACATCCGTTGGGTGTTGTCGCGCCCAACCCTACTTCGGACTCCTGCGCGGCGCTGCAGCTGCGCTTCACCAAGTAAGGCGTCACAACACCCCCCGACAGTGCGTGCGTGACCCCACCACGGAAAAAGTGAGACCGTGACGGCGTAACGCTGTTGTAGCATGAGCGAGCATGCCTCCCGTTACGAGTTACACAACTTAATGGCATTCGCATATATCGTCTGCCGAGTTGGCAAGACCCATTCTGCTGCATTATCAACATACCACAAAACTGACCTCACCGAAGAACTATAAACAGAGTTTGTAGCCAATTGGACTGAACCCAATTTGATCGAACACTGACCGGCTGTCTGGTATTGACATGGTCCGGCCGTTATCGACGTGGGGTGGATGTGATCCTGGGGCGGCCAACATCTCACTGTGTGGTTCCTTCCTACTTCCCCCCCCCCCCCCCCCCCCCCCCCGTGACAATCCATCGCTTCGGTTCGGTTCAAACCATGGACACGTTACTCACAATATGTCTCTTATTTTTAAATTATACCAATTACTAATTACTTTCTGTACAAGATGTAGCCCATACTTTATATTGTTTTATTAATACGTGCAATCATAAGCACTAACCTACATTAAATTGACCTGCTATCATCGATACCTAAAACACAGGTAAACTGCTTACTTAATTCAGGCATCTAGTTGTAAATAACTTGGAATTGTTCTACTTCAATTTTAACACAGGTACTTTTAAATTTATTTACAGTACGGTGTAATTTTATACTTAATTTCTGGAATAAATTATTTATTTATTATTTATTTCCAGCTACAACCCCCAACACCCGATCCTATTCCCCAAGCCAGAGGTGGTCCGTGAGTACGCCGAGAAACTAGACCTAGCTGCCGAGTCCTCCTCCGGGCCCGGGCCGGGCGGCGACGCGGCGCGCCTCGCGAGGGACTTCGAGAGGCTGCGGACCGCGGCAGAGAAGGACCCCATGTATGAGATGCACGAGCAGGAGAGGAAGGATATGTGGGCGGCCAGGTTAGTTGCGTGTTATGTGCAAGTTACTTTTTTAAGTTAGATGTTTGGTCTTGCTTGTACCGAGAAGATTCTGCAGAGTAAGAATCTGTTATTTACGAATGTCTGGTGTAAAAGTTTTTAGAGTTGTTGATTCTATGACCAATAACAAAAAGTTGTAAAATTACAAGCCCTCGCCCTGCCTACGTATATTTTACTATTTATTTGATATGATTTTTTATGTTTGATAAGAATACCGGCAGATAGTCTCATGTAACTTAACACATAGTTAGCCAGATATAGATCAAGTTTCCCATGAGCACTTAGGATTTTCTATAATATAAGGATAAAAAGTAGCCTATGTTACTCAGGAGCATTCTATTAGTAAAAGAATTTTCAACATCGGTCCAGTAGTTTATGAGTTTAATAATTACAAACAAAGATACAGATATTTTCTGTTTATAATATTAGTATAGAATCTAGATAACTCCCATCCCATCTGGAACTTACCGAATGAAACATCCACCTACCAATTGATGATCCACGAACGTGTCTCTCGTCCCAGGGAAACCTTCCTCACCCTGGCCCCGGAGCTTCTCCCGAAGGTGCTGTCGTGTGTGGAGTGGGGCGAGCGCTCGGAGGCGGCGCGGGCGGCGCGAGCGCTCTCGCGCTGGCCGCGGCTGAGACTCGAGATCGCTCTCGAGCTGCTGGACTACGCCTACGCCGATCAGGCGGTGAGGGACTTCGCCGTCAGCTGCCTGGCTTCTATCAGGTGAGTTGCTAATATTAGGTTGCCATATGAAATTAAAGTTTTTTATGGTGAAAATTTCGGAAACTAGAATTTTTGTACAAGCAAATTTTTCATTTCTTGGAAATTGCTTTTGGAAACTTTGTTGCTATAATTGGGCAACATTAAGCTAACTGGTGCTTCTTATTTCTTTTTGGTAACTATCCTTTTCTTTTAATTACATCTGGTTAAAGAGGCAAACTTATGAATAGGTCGTTAAACCAGTCTTAAATTTTTTTTTTTTAGAAATTTTAGATTATAGACTCCCGTCTAAAGCTAGCACAAGTTGCTCTTGCGCGCGATAAACGAGAAAAGGCGCGACATATATATTGCTATCTCATTCATGTTGGTATCGAGAGAAGGAAACAAACGTTCTCCCGCGAGCGCGAGCTCTGTCGCGGACACGCTTGTGATAGCCGTCCTGTGCGTCAGTATTGTGACAATTTATTTACCGAAAATGATGATGTCCCTTCTCCACAGTGACGAAGAATTGCTGCTGTACCTGCTGCAATTAGTCCAAGCGCTGAAGCACGAATCGTACCTCATGTGCGAACTCTCCACGTTTCTGCTGGAACGCGCATTCAAGAACATGACCATTGGACACTACCTCTTTTGGCATCTCAGGTTTGTAATAGGATAATATAGTGTTTGTTATTTCCTACTCCTTTAATTTGTTCCTGGCCCCAATAAAGATGCTAGAAGAGTTTCTTGGGAAAACCGGTATTTTAAAAAGTTTTGTGTTCCTGCCTGTGAGCACGGGCAACTAGTATTTTTGCAGCGAAATTTACGTTCATATCTCGGGGTTTTACAGGTAGGCCAGGCATTGGTGAAACCCCTGATATGGGTAATGGAAAGTGGTCATCGCTGCCTATGGACTTTAAACAGGCACCCCCCAGTATGCCTTGTTTTATTAAAGAAGGAGAAAAACGAGCAACCGGGTCACCTGATGGTGCGTGATCACCGCCGTCCATAGACATCCGCAACGCCCGGAGAGTCGCGAATGATTTGCCGGCTTTTCCCGGTCGGCAGGTACTTTCGACCTAGACACAATTCCGATTTATTATACTAAGGTAATTTACATAAAATTCTCTACAACTTTTGCTTTATATCCTTTTTAAAAGTCCTCCCCAAGGTACCACAGGCTCTTCGAGGTCGAAAACTTAAATTACACACACTACATTTAAATCGGAATTATGTCCAGGTAAGGCCCTTAAGTTTTACCTGTCGACCGGGTTAATAGGTGCAGGCTCGTTTCTCGAAGGTTTAAATGTCGTAACAATCTTGAAGCACTTTACCGGAATCTTTACCGTACAAGATAAAAAAAAAACTTATATTTTCCATCATCCAGGTCCGAGATGCACGGTCCTACGGGGCCGACGGTGACGGTCCGCTTCGGGCTGATGCTGGAGGCGTACTGCCGCGGCTGCCAGGACCACATACACAGCCTGATGCGGCAGATCGCCTGCCTTGATAAGCTTAAGTGTGAGTACCGTGTACTCATCAGCGTCGTCATACAGCTTATCCCGGCCTCTGCCAGGGTCCGCGTTCCTCCTCAATCTTCTCCACTTCGCCCGGTCATCGCAGTGTACTAGAGTAGATCAATCACTTCAATGAAAGAGTTTTAAGGGTTCTTTTTCTTGTTCAGTTTATTCCTTACGGGAAAGGCTAAGTAAGGGATCTACATTTAAAGGTATGTTACGGATTTCGTACAGCGTACCTTTATGAGTAGCCAGATATTTCGACGCAGTTGCATGCATCATGGTCACGGACGACTGGAAACCCGGACATACCTTTATAATTTGTAATATTAACCGCGATAGTTTAAAACAAAGGGATATAACCTATACAGCTGAGTCTTCAGTTATGAACCATAATTCATTAATGCGTCCCAGCTTTATGGTCTCTGCTGAAAAATAAAATTCAATGACATTTATTTCAAGGCCCTAGCCATGTCATCAGCGGCCCCTATAATCATGATAATCGCCAGAAAATCATCTTAGCAAGGTCCGCTTTATAACTTCCTCCACTACGCCCGATCTTCAGCATTCACTTAATTATGATTTTGATGAGTAACCGATGCTCTCACGGCGAGGGAAAACTTAGTGATGAAATCTGCACATTGTGTACCGTGATCCAATCTGGTCCGGCCTGTTAATACGGAGGTCAGATGGCAGTCGCTCCACTGTAATTACCTAATCTGCCAGATCCTGGATTATAGCCAAGGCGGACCCCGGGCCCTCGTGCGCGAGAGCACATACCGATACGTTAACGCTTTGGCGGGTGAAGGGATAAGGCTGCCGCCAATGTTGGCAAGCGAAGATGGCGAAGGTGGAAAAGGGTAATTACCCACCTGGCCAGGGTGTTGTGACCAGGGGACCAAGGGTCCGACGGTTGATCGTCGGAAGTTGTATACATGCCGCGGAGTTGGCATATTCCGTTAGCGCGATGCAGGAAAGTTAACGCCATGTATGTGCGTATGCTTGCCAACCTTGTGTTCGTGTACTCGTAATGTGAGTACCGTTAAGTTTCCCTATTGGAGCGATAGATGTCGCTACAACGCCACTACCATTACACCAGATAAACAAGCATGCGGGCCACCTGGTGGAAAGTGGTCACCGCCGCCTATGGACATCAGCAACACCACGCAACCAATGCGTTGCCCACCACTAAGGAGACCTCTAATATACCTCTCGCACGATCCCATATGGCTATGACTGCTAGATAGATACTCACACCACCTCTCCTTGCAGGGGTCTCGCACTGCGTATCCCAGAAGAAGGAGATCAGCAAAGCTCGCGCCGAATTGAAGCGATTGCTTCGAGAGCCGCATTGCCGAGAGGCGCTCGGCAGCGTCGCCTCGCCACTTTGCCCCAGCCTTGTATGCAAGGCTGTCAAGTAAGTAATCCTTACATAGTTTATCTATAATGGTCTTATACATAAAAGTTAGTTAAACATGTTTCAGCTAAAATATGGTTTATAGGTTTTAAGACTCGTGGTTATTCACTACACTTTCACTACACATACTATCGAGTTTGATACCACGGTTAGTATTGTTTTAACCTCGATATTTCGACGCAGTTGCATGCGTCCTGGTCACAAGTAAAGTCAACTCGTGAGAAAATATGGTTTGTCACTTTCTTTCAAATTCAATCATTTCAGGGACAGATAAAGACAACTCATATTTTTGCTTTAATAGGTTTAATAAACTTCAAACAACTTTTATGAATAAGACGGTTAATCTAAATCTATACATAGTATAAAACAAAGACGCTTCCCGCTGTCTGTATCTATGTACGCTTAGATCTTTAAACTACGCAACGGATTTATATGCGGTTTCCAACAATAGATATAGTTATTCAAGAGGAAGGTTTATAAGCAAGTAAAAAAAGGCTAGAATCACTATCTATTGTTGAAAACCGCAATTAAATTCGTTGCGTAGTTTAAAATATCAAGCGTGCATAGATACATATTGGCAGACGGTGGAAAGTAACTTTGTAATGCTATGGATTAATGCAGTGTGAGAAGTCGCAGGGTCGCTAGTAAAGAATAACTAAACAAAAAACTCATCGTTTTATAGGACTGACACCTGCCGAGTAATGGACAGCAAGAAGCGGCCTCTCATGCTCGACTTCGAAAACATGGACCCCACGGGAGCCGATATCCGGATAATCCTGAAGATCGGTGACGACCTTCGCCAGGATATGTTCACGCTTCAGATGCTCAAGATCATGGATCGGTTGTGGAAAAACGCGGGCTATGACTTTAGGTGGGTTGGCCTTTTAAAGTAAAGTAAATTAAAGTAAGTTTGGTTTGTTTGAGACCCGAACTAAACATTTGGCTGTGGAAGCTCCCTGGAGAGGTTTACACTGGGAGTGCAATATGGAGTCCTTCAAGAAAGGGGTAAAAAGGTTTAACGGGATTGGTCGCATGTGAGTGATATCCCTTGGGCTGTACCGCCGATATAGTACGCTGCCATTTTGATCCAATTGAGTAGAGACCAACCGCAGCAAGGCAGCTCCGGCCTGCCTCCGCCCCTGGTATTGCAAATGTCCATAGCCAGAGGTTACCATCTGGCAGCGTAAGCTAAGCTTGTTCGCCACTTAAGTGGTAAAAAAACACACGCATATGGTTTAGATACACACCCCGAGCCCTCGGGCGTTACAGTAAAGCAACCGGGATTGTTTGATGCCATATGGTGATGATAGATGTGGTTTAGTTAAGGGAGATTACCTGCGAACACGCGACTGTGTCGCTACTGCATCGATACAGTCGCTTCACCTGGACTTAGACATGGGCCTAAAAATGGCTCCTTCTTTTGAACATTTCAGCTTAAGTCGAACGGTTTTCAATTTGGATTTAGGGCAAGAAAAATTCAATATTTTACTAGGTATTTCTAACCATTTGCTTACGGTGTTACCAATGTATTTAATTATTAATTTTTTGTAATTTAAAAAATATTGAATTTTTTATGCAGAAAACCAAAATCGAAAATCTTTCTACGCAAGGCAAGCGGCAACTCCTAATTTCCCGTGCGAATACGGGTTCAATGTTAGTTACATATGCATATATACACACTCACGCCCGTATCCCATAGGCAGAGACTATCGAGGACAATCAGACAGTTATAATGATAAAATTGACCTCCCCAGACTGAACACGTACAACTGCATATCGATGGAGCACGGCGTGGGCATGATCGAGGTGGTGGACGACTCGGAGACGGTGGCCAACATCCAGAAGCAGAACGCCCTCTTCAACGCCGCCTCGCCTATCATCAAAAACAATCTGTTGCGTGAGTCTTGAATTTCATTGAGGAGTTAGAATAAGAATTAATTTATTCACTTTGTATGTAATAAAAGTAGGTACAAAAACAAGAATTGTAAGTATACCTACTTAAATTAACTGTGGGTTCTGCACTAAAGCAATCTAGTGTCGCAGTGGCCCGTATGTTTAACGGGGTTTGACAATAAGCTAAGTTTTAAAATTATTGAATAGGTAATAATAATTAACAATTTTTTTAAACGTAGGTAGATTTTTTATTGCTCATACAAAACATTATATAGTACAGTTACAATAAGTAACAGTTAAGCAAAGGCGGCCTTATCGCTACAAGCGATCTGTTCCAGGCAACCTTCATAGAATTGTAAAAGGAGTCGAGCATCACTTACTGAACTTTGTGAACTTTATAGTGAAGTTATGTATTTAAATGGATACTTTGCAGCAGTATTCGTTAAAATGTACATGCTATGTTTTTCTTATATGTATAATTCAAAGTCTATTCGCAGTGTACGTAGCGTGATTGGTACGGCAAATCGTTTGTTACAAGTGTTGTTTGTTTGCCAAATAGGACAAGTCGAGCCGGACCGATATTTTATAACCTGTCAGTAAAAAAGCCAATTAATGTATACTTTATCCAGACTGACTTGTCTTATTTGGTTATGGAAACTATGTATTTAAATGGTTAATTTGCAGCAGTATTCGTTTGAATTCACATCTTATGTGTTTCTTATATATTTCAAGACATCTATATACAGTATATGTAGCGTGATCTATTCGGAAAGTCGTGATTTTGGGTATTGTTTGTTCACCAAACAAGACAAGATCTGGAGAGATCATAGGCCTATTTACTGACAATACAACCTTTATAAAATTTTTATAATTTTTTATAACACCCAACAGAATGGCTGAAGAAGCACAACCCGCGCGAGGCGGCGATGAACAAGGCCATCGAGGAGTTCACGATGAGCTGCGCCGGCTACTGCGTCGCCACCTACGTGCTGGGCATCGCGGACAGACACCCCGACAATATTATGGTCAAGAAGAGCGGACAGGTTTGTGGTGACAAAATATACACTGGCATGATGACCCAATGTTAAGTGTCTGACCGAACACCAAAGGTCAATTTCTGGCCGAAGCCAAAGCAAATTTATCGGATATCACTGCTACCTTCGGCCGAAGCGGAAGCCGAGGCCGAAGGCTTAAAAGCTCTAAGAAATTGCGTTCAAAATTGGCGACAAGCTTGTCGCTACAATTAATAATATGAAAATAAAAATGTTGATTTGTTTTGCTTAGGTAATAATACAAAGAGTAAATGCATTTGTTTGAAAAATTTTAACAAACTGAAACAAAACAAATAGGTTTTATATATGATTATAAAACTTTAATAATGCATTTTTATTGGCTTATATTAATTGTATAATATACAAAGGTAATTTAAATCGTCTCTAGAAGTTGAAAAATTATTCCTTGAAATTTATTTGTTAAAAATAATAAAAAACACTTTTTGCGAAGCCTCGGCCGGGTTTCAAGTCGAAGTCGAAGCTAAAGCTTCAGTCGGACACTGCCCAATATACACTTAAGAAGCGAAGCAAAAGCGGGTCGCTACTTTATCGGAACTTTACTAAAACCTAACCACACTGTCCCCACCAGCTGTTCCACATAGACTTCGGCCACTTCCTCGGCAAGTTCAAACACAAGTACGGGTTCAAGCGCGAACGCGTGCCGTTCGTTTTGACACACGACTTCATTCACGTGATCAACAAGGGCCAGCGGGGCACTGGAGCCAGCGAGCTGCTGGACTTCAAGATCTTCAAGGAGCACTGCGAGACGGTCAGTGATACGTATATACATACCTATATTTTCGTCGACGTAAAAGAAATGGGCTGAAAAAAGATATAGGAATATGAGGGAGGAATAAAGATAAATCTTTGTAATTTTTAATTGATTTGATGTGTAAAAAAATACGTGTTTAATATTTTTTAATAATCTAACTGACGGGCCGTGTGGTGTCCGGCAATCAAAGAATAGCGAATTCTTGAATAGCACCAACCATTTACACTCATGGGTGTCGTACAAGGCGACTAATGTTTTCGAGGCAAAAGATTAAGAATCTCCGTAGTCTGAAAAATGGGCAGCAGCATTTTTCATTGTTATATATAAACACTGCGATCTCCAACCCGCCTGCTAAGCGTGGAGATTATGGCAGATTATGGCCCTAAGTCCTGCAGTGGACTGTTACGGGCTGTGATGATAAACTGACGGGCCAATTAGTACTAAACATGTAGACCCAGTCAACTAGGGTTTTTTGATAGTTTAAGTGGTTATTTGTTCACAAAACTGAAGCAAAAATAGTGAATCTGTTGTTGTCTTGACGGATGGTTTGTTTTGACGGACTAAAGTGGTTTGTTTGCGTCGATGGAAAATTACTTTGGCACAAAGTTTGACGTCACGCGTTTTTCCCGTAGAAGTCGCAAACGTCACATTGTACATTGATAGTAAAATGTAAACACTTTGTCCCCAGGCCTTCCGAATCCTTCGGCGGCACGGCCACCTGATCCTGTCGCTGTTCTCCATGATGATCTCCACCGGACTGCAGGAGCTTAGCTCCGAGAAGGACCTGCAATACCTCAGGGAGACACTGGTGAGTACTGTTTGGAACCACAAACGCGTAAAAAGAGGGGTAAGTAAGTAAGTAAGTAAAAACTCTTTATTGCACATATATTACGAGACACTATACAATAATCAGCATAATATACATGCGCGCAAAGACGGTCTTATCGCTTTAAGCGATCTCTTCCAGACTCTCACAGAGAGGTGTTATAGGTCTGACGTGTGTATCTAGACTGTGGCTCTATGTATGTGTGTCTGTCTGGGGCATCGGGGCTCCCGAACAGATGGATCGAATTCGATGCGGTTTTCTTTGAAAGCCGTTTACGCGAGGTGATTGTTAACTATGTTTCATGAAAATCGGTTCAGTAGTTCACGAAATATTTGAGTGTATGTAAACTTAGTTGAGGGTTTGCCGATATTTTTCGGCCTATTAGGTTATTTTTATGGTGTATGACCAGTTAATACCACTTTCTTAAAGTTTAAAAAAGATGACGAGTTAGGAAGATATGATTTAGGAAAGTATCAAGTTTGGACGGTCACGGACGGCTACGCACCGCGCACGCACCGCGACGGACGTATCTGAGTTGCCGCAGACGAAAGTATTTCCATGGTGCGTTGATGCGGGCTGGTCCGCGACTGTTCACAATATAACGCGCCGTGGAAAGCAGGCTTAACGAAGTGGGTTTCCATGACTCATCATCATCATCATATATAAGAGTATGACTCTTGTCGGTGGAGCAATCGCCACTCTTCTCTCCTATCTGCCAACCTCTTCATCTCTCTATAATCCCCGGCGCTCACTCGTATTTAAACACGTATTTAAACCTATTCAAAGTGACATACGGCTAAACTTTTTCACAGGTACTCGACCTGTCGGAGGAACGGGCGATGGAGCACTTCCGTCAGAAGTTCATCGAGGCCGTCAAGAACTCCTGGACCACCACCTTCAACTGGGCCTTCCACAACATAGACAAGAACAACTGACAGTGACCGGGCCGGCCCCGCGCCCGCAGCCCGCAGACGCTGTGACCGCGGCACGCACGGGCACGCACGACCACGCACGACCAAGCACGACCACGCACAAGCACGTATACGGTTAGATGCGGACGGTTGCGACCTGGACGGAACTAAGCATGCTGTGGTTGGTATTCGATAATGGCGGTTTGAATGTTTTCGTTTTCATTAGCTACATATTTTCTGGTATGTGGTTATGTAAGATTATAGGAATGTATAAGTGTTATGATAATGGGGGAGAGAGCGAATCAAAATTCCGCTAGATGGAGCTACTGCAGCGTGAGGTCCTGTTGCAAAATACCTGGTGCTCAGAAACGCTCGAAGTTAACAGAGTCTAAATCGATGTTATTTTGACAGTGACTTGACACTGTCAATGTCTTGACATTACACGCTGTTGGCGCCATCTGGCGAGCAAAAATTCGCCAGCCCCCATTCACATGTCATTGCAACTTACACCAAAATCGAATGCCTTCCAATAAACATCTATAACTAAATTTCGATATGTTACATGAAGCCAAATCTCAAGACAATTATACAATATTGTTTCCAATAGGAAGCAAATGTTCTGTGTAATGCAGGTTCTATGTACAGAACGACAAATACATAGCAATATGGATTCGGATATAGTTATTAAATTATAAGAAGTGATGCCGCCGCGGTTTCCGGTATGATCAAGCGATCAATTAGGTAAATGTATGGTTGGGCCCGTTCACATATTTTGGGGCCAAGCACAAGATTGGTCGGTTGGTTGGTATTGGTTTTGACTTTTGATCATGATCCAGTCTGGTCAGGTTCCTCTGTTGACGGGGTCACGGAAGTCAGATGGCTGTCGCGTTACCTGATTTGCCAAAATTTTGTTAAATGGTCACCAGTCTATAACACTGAAATATGTTACCGAATGAATGAAAATGTTAAAAAAAATGCATGAACGACTCCAAATTATGTGAACGAGACGTGAATGTATTAAGACTGATAGTGTTACCCAAGCTAATGGGAATAATTAAACACAAATTCGGACCCGCGGCCGGCGGCCGTCGTTACGAATTTGCCACATTCCATTCAGCTCAAATGAAATCGTAAACGCATATTATTTATGCGGTTATTCAAATGTGGCAAATCGTCGGCGACGAATGGATGGTTTAGGTTAGAGCCCTCGTTGTGAAATTTTAAAGCCCCATTCGGCAAAAGTAGGATATAAAACGCGTATACAATAACATATTTACCGATAAAAAAATACGTGGAGCTTAAGATTTCAAAGCGAGATGGGATGACGCGAGTATGGCGCGATTCAATAAGAGAGATGCCTCACGGCTGAGGGCCTAATCTCTATTCCGATGCTACGGAGCATGCTGTCCTAATCACTCATATGCAATTCGGAAAAGAGTGAGCAGAGCAGCGTCGTCTGTTGTCACGGTGTCGGAGGTACAGAGTAGGCGTCTAGGATCTGGTAACGGATTGACGATGCCATCTTCCAAATCGATTTATTTATAAATAAGAACTTGTTATCAAGAATGTTGTTACGCGGAAATAAAAGTTGTTATCGCTTACTAGTTAGCCACGCACGCTCTGTTGGATATAAGCTTCGCTGTTTGAAAGAGCGGCTTATGAACGCGCACTGTCATTGGGTAGCTGACAAGAGCGGAAAAGCATTTGTTTGTATATTATATGAAATCAGTGTCTAGGAAATGCCTATGCAATCTAGAGACCCATATCGTAGATTTTTCTTAGGCCTAAACTAAAAAATACAACTAAATACATTATTAGAGGATATTAGGTAAAGAATACGAATCTAAATCCTAATAAACTTTATAAAGAAATTGTTATCGAAACTAGGGGTATAGTTTACATAGGCGTTTACTCGTATAAGGCAACTCTGTCAGCTTTCCTGAATCCAAGCTTAGATTATAACCGCGTTTTCAACGACGTCTAACGCGAAATCGTGTCATCTTAACGCTCTGAAGCTCGGGGGCGACGGTCGGCGGCCATGTTGGCTGTGATAAATAAATTGGCGTCGTGCTTGCGCGCGCACTTAGGTGAAGAAAGTATACCTTGATTCAATAGTCGTTTTTGTAATTAGGTCGTAGTGAATTTATCGGGAAGATTAGAACAAATTTTTTCGAAGGTATGGGGTCAAAATTGGTAATTAACAAAAAAAGAAATGGGAGTTTTTCGACGTTATAGCACGGTTTTGGATTAGTAGTTTTCGTTATTATCTGGGATGTATTAGTTCTAAGTGTGGTTTGAACTAGATACCAGTCTATTTAATTTAAGGGTAGATTGTTAGTGAGGATTGCAAGAGAGATGATTGGAAGGGCCGCCGACAGACGCAGCTCCCGAGCTGTAGCAGTAATCACCTTAATCTAGCTAAAATAATACTGTCATTAGTATAGGGTAGGACAAGGTAAATAGCATAGACTGTACGGAGTTTTAAGTAATTCGTTTCAACTTCACTTTCCATACATACTATCTAAATTAGGTACTCGACTTTGTTTACGTTTTCTTTATTATCTAGGATACTTATTGAATTTACAGATCTTAAATTTCAAACTTGTAAAATGTATGTAATGGGATTATTTATAATAGCATCACCAGTATTATATAGGCGATACAGTTTAGCGCCAGAAAAATCCCTTATTTACCTTTTATTATGAATTAATTCTACCTCAGAATCCTTTAAAGTAATCTTACATTTTTTATGTTCGTACTTTCGTAGCGTAGGGTGGTATATAATCTTTATTTACTGTGCTTATTATACGAAATTGAAATACATATTTTCTTCTATTTTCACTTTACTGGTTAATATATTTATTGCGTTGTTTTGTATAATATTCTTATTGTTCGATACCTCCGCCATGATAATATGTCACCCATTCGATATTTTGAGTGACCATGGATTAAGAACAGACTTTTATAGTAAATTAAAAACGATATAGGTTTTTGAATATGATGTAGAAGCTCTATTATCTGAGTAGAAAATATAGATAAACGAAACCAAAAGAGACAACAATAACTAAGACTAGTAGAAGAATTAGTCGTAATTTGAAGTTAGAAGGATAATACAAGACAAGCAGCGACCAGCTGGCTAACCACTGAGCCAATTAAATTAGTAATTGCAGTGCAGTAGAATCTCTTCACTGTGCTACACACAACAGGAACAAAATAAAAATAAGTTGTCCACCTTAGCTCAAGGTTTATGTCACAAAAGACGATGATTACCTAGACACCAGCGTGTAGGATCACCAACTGAATTATCGGGTCTTAAACATAATGCTTAGTTAATTTTTACAGAGTTAATCGGAGTAGGGGCTAGTTCTTTCAAAGGTAGACTATTCAAATTAAGAAATCCTCGTAATGCAAGGAATAATAATATAAACGTTTAAACAGACTTTTAAACCACATAATTCGTCTTCATTAGTAGATAGGTATACAAACAAAAAGACAGTTGGATGGAATACCTCGAACATTATTATATTAGACATATCATTTACGCCGAGTTCAATAGTTTAAGTCTGATGCGTTGATGATAAAGAGAATGACACCACTCTGTTATAAAGTGTTAAATCCACTTTTGAATAGTTCCAATATTGTTCTCGGTATTGTTTAACTCGCACATATGTTCTTTGCAAAAGAAGCAGTGACAAATTCAAATGATATTGCAAACTAACTAATTGATACCAAGGATATGGTGTATGTTACGGCGTAGCCAGCTCGGTTTACGCCATGTTTCGAAGTTGATATCCCTTAGTTTTACTACGTGAATAATGTAAACTGGAATGCTTATACTTTCACATTGTGTTCCTATTACAGTGTAACTGAAGTTTTAATTTAAAATGCCATAAAGTCAAATAAAATAGCGTTTGTTTTTGTCCTGGACGACGGTAACCGCTTTCCATTCATTTGACCGTGTTACCTTCCTAGGCAATAAAAAATAGGCAGTAGAAGCTGTCGTTGCTTCTGTCTAAAACAATAATTGATATATAAACGATAATAATTCAATAATTTAAGACGAATCTCATCTAGACTGGTTACGAAGGAGAGATTTATTAGAGCGTTAAGAAACATTGTGTGAATTGAACAATATCGACCCGCACGTTCACTGCCAAACAGTACATGTAGACTGACGCCAGCGTTACTTAGCCATAGAATTATATCTCCACTCCTTGTATAATATACCCTCAACCATAGACAGTTAAGTACCACCTAAGTAAAAACACTCGCAGATAAATAATTTGTATTACAACAGTCAGTTTGCGTTTATAAATAATAGTGGGCTGCATCAATCTCTTAATACGCGTTAAAATCTCTATTAAATCTTAACGTCCTAATTGTATTACGGTAACTTAATAATAAGGCGCGTTAACGTAACTTGATGCAACCCAGTCCAATGTCGCTGTGTCACTGTAACAGTTCATAATGTACGTCCCACTGCTGGACAATCTGGGCATGTCTTTATCACCCGTATGGGTGCAGAGTTACAAAGGAATTGATTTTTCTAATTCACAAATTAGAGCTTACAATATAAGCCTTACTCGCGGTATAATTCAATTCTTTTGTGACTAGATAAAGTAAAAGCCGTTTATCATTTGTCTGTTAATCTCTATAAAAGTGGAAATGTGGAACAAAAACAGTCTACGTCGCTATAAATTGGAAACAGATTCAACCTACATCTATATAAGTGTTACAATTGTATACATATGTAGTACGTTTATACGTTGTGTTCATTTGATTTTATGTTAGCCCTAACTTCCACAGTAGTAACGGATAGCTTCCTCAAATATTGTAGTCCCGTGTCTAGTGTTACAACAGTTAAAAGAATGATTAATATTATATAACTATATGTATAACCCGTGCAATATGGTGTAATATAATCGCATAGTACAATGGTCTTATGCGTACACATGTATTCGTCGATCAAAGTTAGCCGTTCGATGAATATCTTCGTTGAATGCGGGACATAGTAATTATATCGAGTTACTGCCTCACTACAGTTGTGTGTTCTATAGTCGTATAATCAGCTTCCTACATTTGTGCGAAATAATATACTTACTGTATTGTGTATAAGTTTTAATACAGGACGATTTCTGTTTGTGCAATGTAAATAGTGCGACTGTCTTTATTTATGTTACTAGTATGCATTGTTTGTTTCTCAACGGGTTAGTTTTACGCCGTCGCGTCGGGTGGGTTTCCCTGATGTTTTAACTCCAATGAAATTTAATGGTTGTCCCTGTGATTATTTTTTGAAACACCCCGAAGATTGCGGTTGATGTTAGTGTAAAGAGTTTTAATTTATAATGTTGGAATATATGTATTATTTAGGGAATGTTATGTTCGGTATCCGTTTGAACATCAATACACCAAATAATACTATTACTGAGCGAATAAGTGTATGTTATTGCATTGTCACTGAAATAGTACATAAGGTTTATATGTAGAAGGAGTATATTAGCCATATTGCTAATGCATATTAATGTAATTAAGGTCATGATACATCTCAAGTCTACACACAATAGTTCCTTTGTAATGTGTCATTTTGTAATGTATGAGTAACGAAACTAAGAGATATTTCATTTAAAATACTTATTGTATAAAATAAAATTTACAGAATAATTATTTGCTATCTCAAATATGATTTTTTAATAAACATTTACATACGAGAGCAGCTTTGTTTTTTTTAATAATTACCTTCGTATCGACAAAAATCGGAAACACGTAAAATATTTAACAAATGCGCTTATCTACACCTGGCTAAATTCAGTCAACTACATTCAGAAGCAAAAAGTGCGAGATTAATTCAAAGTGGAATGTATTGCTCATAGAATAAGGTAAATTTTTGTAACACGCTTTTGAAAATCGAAGCCACGCATAACATCTGAATTTAGCCAAAAATGTAATAATTGCATAATAAAACCCACCACAATGTTATATTCAAATGTATTTCAAACATCATCATCATCATCACGTCGTCATGTCTCTGTTGAGCTTTCGCGCGGCACATGAGGGAATGTATTTCAAACACATCGTCACTTATTATCAGAGGGCTTAGTGTGAGTTTCGCTTCGATTTTACTTGACTATCGCGTTTGCGTTTACGTGGAAATTAGTATGAAAAAATGTATAGCGCCGTCTAGTGGTACGTAAATGAAGTTTTTTTCTTCATACAAATTTCGACGAATACGCAAACGCGATAGTAAAGTAAAATCGAAGCAAAACACACTAAGCCCTCAGGTGAGATGGCGGTCAAATGCCTGCCCAGGAAGGTAAAATAAACTAAGGACAAATTTCGATGAAGGCGAATAAATGTTAAGCAAAATCCGTTGATCCATTTGAAGCAGATCCATTCATACCACAGACACAGATCGACTCTGTTCCTCTTGCATCAATCGGCTCACAATATCTTACTAGCTTTCTTGAGAGCGATTTCGTCCGCGTAAAATTCGGTTACTAACTTGTGGAAACCACAATTAATTTCGGGAAAAGCTATGTTACCACCTGATAATGTACTTTTCTATAGGTGAAAGAATTTTATAATCGGAATAGTTTTTTATCTATTACATACAATCAAATGTTTTCTCTTTATAATATCCTAGTACAGATATATTTGGTATGGAGCGTCGGTGGCCGAGTGGTTAAGATATCCGACTTGTAAGCGAGAGGGCTGCGGTCATGTCCTAATGACTCTTTTCTGAGTTATATACATTAGTTGAATTCTAACCGATGCTCTTACGGTGAGGGAAAACATCGCGTTGGAACCTGCACGTTCAGACGACTGAATGTGTAACCATGATCCAAATTATTTAAGTTCCCCTAGTAGCAGGGTCACGGAGGTCAGATGGCAGTCACTCCACTTTAATTATCTGATCTGCGAAAGCCTGGATCACGATCAAGGCGGACCCCGGGCCCTAATGCCAAGATGATGAGTATAAATATATCCTACATTGCGATAGCCGGTACGTGGTCGCCACTCGAGAACCTTTCCTCCCCATCTGTAATAGATTCTTCGAGTTTTACCCGTTGTGGTCTGCCTATTGCATTTCAGTTATGCGACTGTTGTGACCTTAGTTCTGCTACAGATATTATCATTACTGAAAGAAGAACTCCGAGCAACTAAATCAATAATAAATAAATATGCTTGTACCATTCACAAGGCGCCATCTAGCCCTAAAGTAAGTTTGTGTTATGGGCGCTAGACAACTGATAAATTACTTATATATTTTCAAATACATACATATTATACATACAACACCCAGACCTGTAACAGAAATTAAAATACATAATATAAATTTCTGCTCGACCGGTAATCGAACACGGGACCTTTAAAAACACGTTCTGTTTACAACTGACACCCTTTTGTTTGCGTCGGTGGTTAGAAATACTCAAAAAAGCTTTAGTTACATCCACACACATGATGCAGGTAATGAACAGAGCAATCAGTCACGTACTCTTCTCCTTGTGTAAATATTTCGAAAACTCTCATTTACACATCTTATCACAAACGACGACAGACATAAATACTGAAAACAAATAGTCTACCGACGTCTGTCTCAGCGGTACGTAGGTTAACGAAAGTTGACGCGTAGAGTTGCAGGCGTTGGTCTGGCTGTCTATCAAACATATTACTACGCGCTGCCGGTCACTACAGGCGTGCCAATGGCACCAAAATAGTAAATAGTACCAAAACGACGTGTTACAAACTTGGACGTACTATAATAACGTGAGAGTTTGTTCAAATTAAAATAGACATTTGTGTTTGGAATTTGTGTTCAAAAAATGCCGCCAGGAATCTCTAATGATGAGCACGAGCCTCTGATCACCTCGTCAGTGGAAAATCAAAGGGTCACCTACGATAATTCGCCACGGGTAAGTCCTTTTTATTGTACATTCGGTTCCGATTTTTAGGTAGATTGACATGTAGCTTTTGCCTGCGACTTCGTCCAGTGCGAGTGCGACATAATGTCGTAATTGATAAGCTGCTTGGAAATTGTTAAGATACATCTTAGAATTCAGGCTTTCTCTACTTATAGGAAATTTCATCGAAATCTATGCTACGTGTTCATTTCATAATATTTTTTTTTTTTAAAGATGGAAGTCTTTATGAACATCTTTATCATAATGGCTTTATAATTAAATAATTAAAGAAGCCGATAAAAATGAAATGGGTTTTCTAATGGAGCCTGATATTCTCTGAAGTCTAATCTGTTTTGGCTGCATTTTATCTAGGTTACACATAAATAAATTATGCTTATACTAATACATAATTATTTTATGTACCTACAACTTTCGTGTGACACCTCAAAATTTTAAAACCTTGGACCGGTGCACTGAACTTATGTATACTTTGATACGCTGTTATGCATTTTATTACCATTGCATTGGGTCCACATCGGCCTTACCTCTATTCTAATAAAATTTCTTGTTTCATCAGATTCATAGAAGATTCCAAAAATGTGCCCGAAACAAGTTTTTTAATGCACCGGTTCCACAAGTTTGAGAGGATTTACGTATATCGTACGCCAGATTTTTTTAATTGACTATTATAGTTATCTAAACTTTGAGCTAGTAACAACTGCCTAGTTACGTGCTTAGTTCTAGTTTTAGTAGTTTGTGGTTTAAACCGGCTTTTTTCAATTAGGCACTTAATTCTTTTTTTGGGCATGGTGATGTTGTTCATTAGTAATATTATAGTTAAATTTGTGTAACCTTATTTATCCGTGAATAGAAGCGAAAATTATTAAAGTCGTTGTAAATCGTTTTTAGAGGACAAGTTCTAGGTCTCTTTGTGAAATAAACACTCGTTAAGTCTTAAATTGATAGGAAAGTTTAATAAATCTTTCAAATATACTTAATTTTTATGAAACTAATTTAGCATTTACATTTGACGCCTATTCCTAGATCTACCAATATTTTGTAACTAACATAATGGTAACCTTGATATTATAGGTAAAATATACTTTGGACATATTTTCCTTCACTGAATAGATTCGAATACCATTAATTTGTAACCTAATATATGCGATATACTTTAAAATGAATATAGGAATCTACGGTCTGTAATAGGCCCTCCCTAGGTACCCACTCATTCAGGCTAAGCCTATTGATGATATCACAATTGGATTGTTGTCTTCAATTCTCGCAATGGACCACTTCCTGCTAAGAAACTGTCTCCGATAGTGACAGGAGTATCTTCACAGCATTCGTAATAGGTTACTAGTTTAGATACTTGCTACTGTTTTATAAAACTGGTGTGGTAACGAGTGGAAATCAGTGGGATTCGAAACCGGTTGCGTGCTACATTTTTGTCGTTCTATTTCTTGTTTGTTTACTTTGACTGTTAAAATGAGGTTGGGATAAAAGTTCGGTCCATCGATAGGTGGTGATTGCTGTTTATTATTTAATTTACGTTATTGTACCACTGTATTTGACAAAGTTGATAGTCTTAAGTAACACAATAGTATCTTCAATCGCATTGAACGTTGATTGCTAATCTAAACAGTATTTCTGTGTTCAAAGTAAAACGAATCACGAACTTAGTTTAAAACTGTATAAAACACTATTTTTACAATCAGTTCCTTATTAAACACCAATAGCTTCATAACGGAAAGTAAAGGGTTCATTATCGGACGATAATAGCCTTCCCCGAAGAACTCTACAACGAGCCGGGGTGACTCTATCCAAACCCTCTCAAAGGCGACTACTCTCATTTCACCAGGCCTGATTCTTGATTAATTTGGCCAGGTCCACCATGATTGGAACCTGCCTCGGCCTTTGCTGATTCTTTGTCGTCACATTTAAGTATTTTGATAATTATGAACAAACATTGTAGATCAATGGTAGCAAAGTTTTATGCCTATGCGCGACTTTCATCTAGTCATAGGCCTGGCCCACCGCCACTGGGTAGGTTGTACTTTGTGTTTTTGCTTACAATATTATTGGGTCTAGGAATGTAATGTAATTTTCTGCCTATGGCCGCGTGTGATTATTTTTGTATTTCCTCATCTTGGCTTTTTTACCCCGGTTGTGCCCTCACATGCGAGGGTCCGGGGTCAGCCTTGACCTCAATCCAGACTTTGACAGATCAGGTAATTCAGTAAAGCGATTGATATCTAACTTCCGTGTCCCTGTTAACAGGTGAACCTGACCACATTGGATTATTCCTAATTGAATAAAAAGACAATAATAGATAGTCTCGTTCCTTAACAGTTTTAGGATAAATTATATCCTGAAAAGTAACTGGGTCTGGGGGATAGTAGATGTTATTAGAGTTTCAGACTGGACACGGGTGAAAACCGCGGCCGTTAGTTTAAGGCAGTGATTCATAAACAATAGTTAAAGATTGCCTATAATTAGCCCTAGCTCCTTCCCAACTATAGTGCTAACATTAACACATGCCCACCGTCCATTGGTCACCATCCCCTTGCCATTGGTGGTGTCACCAAGCCGCTACCGGTGTCACGTGGTACGTAACCGGATATCCGCCGTCACCGGTCGATGGCGCCGCCCCCTTGTAATTCCTTCCGGTAATACATACCGGCGATTAGCTGGCTTCCGAATTCGACTGCTCTTAATTGTTGTGTACCTAATACAGCCCTGTTAAGTAGTGTTGTTTTGTTTTTGGTGGTCTTTTTGCTGGCGTCTTCGTGTTTTAGTCTGCCTAGATTTGGGAGTTGGTAGAATCCAGTTATTTCGTTTAGATCACAAAAAAAACGTAAAAAAAGCTCGAAAGAACGTTTCTCGCTCGTACGATTCGGATGTGGAATGAGCTCCCATCCACAGTGTTTCCTATTTACTATGACATGGGATCGTTCAAGAGGTATATTAGAGGTTTCCTTGGAACGCATTAGTAGCACCCCTGGTGATGCTGATGTCCATAGGCGGCGGTGACCACTTTCCATCTGGTGGCCCGCATGCCTGTTTGACAACATAAAAAAAAAACCAAACTTCTGTGCGAAAACGCGATCATTTAAATTCAAGTCAGATTTTCGTTAAGGTAACATACTTATATCACGGAGTTCCTCTTGTTTTGACATAATTAACTCAAATTTATCAATCTGATTGTTATTGCCATTCCTTGCCTTCGATTCAGATTCTTTCTTAGATTGATAATCTAAGCTTTTATATAAATAAAGGCCTTAAATATCAATAGGTACAAACTGAAAATGTAAATAATGTTTGGCTGTATCCTAAACGCCATATGGATCATATTCGCTTCCCTATTCCGGTTCTTTACGAGTTGGATACATTCACTCAAGAACGAAACGTGCGAATCGTCAGTGGTGTCGGATTCGCGACAACCCTTGCTTCAAGAAGTCGATGAGCTGGATAATGTCCAAAGGGAACAGGTAATTTTACAATGACGGTTGTGAAGCCAGGTAAATTGCTTGCGAAATTTATATTACTGAGTGAACCGTGTCTTGAATAATGAATAAGTAAGTACTTACTAGTGACAGTTAAGTATAATTTTAAATTTGACGATTTTATACTTGAAGTTGATACTTATGTTATATCTCAATTGTATTTATGCAATAAATATACCATTAACAATTATTGCCAGAGTGGTCGTTGTGATTAGGTAGATACTGGTTAGTGGCGTACTTCACCGGAAGGATACTAGAGAAGCTCAAAGTTAAGTAAAGACTTTTCCATCAGGGCGATTTGTCTCTCTCGAAATAGATATGAAAATATATATCGCAAACTAGCAAGCGGATAACCTGATGGTGCGAGATCACCGCCGCCCATAGGCACCCGGGCAGCACCCGGGGAGTCGCGAATGCGGTGCCTGTGGAGTTATGAATAGGCTCCTTTCTTGAAGGCAAGAAAGAAGCCTAAGGCATTCCAAGGCATGTAGAATAAAGAATTGGAAGTTGAGCTTTTCATTAACGGTGAGAATGTTGATATTTTTTGCATTTCTGAACATTGGTTAAAGGATCACCAGTTCATGTTTGGCTTTAACAACCATATACATTCAAGTTCGTTCACTAGAGGGCAGGCAATACATGGAGGTTCCTTAATACTTGCTCGTAATTGCCTAAAATGTAAGGAACGCATTGATATTGTCAAACTGTCTGTTGAACGAACTGTTGAAATTGCCTGTATAGAACTTGAGCGACTTATTATTATGAGCGTATACAGACCACCGGCTTCATCATTTAATTTGTTCGAAAAAATATGAATAAAGCCCTTATTAAAGTTACCAATTGTAATAAGAATATTGTTGTTTGTGGAGATTTTAATATATATTTATTAGATGTATCTTGTAAATATACTGGTAGGCTAATATTATTACTTAAGTGTCATAATTTAAACAACTTATTTTTAGAGCCTACCAGTATAACAAGTACTACATCAACTTGTCTAGACAACATTTTTTGTTATGTCCAGGCATGTAGCCAGTCTATAATAATCAAATTACAGTCCGATCATTGCAATTAGCTGTGTTTAATGTTAATATGAGAAAAGAGATAAAAAATATTATTAAATTTGTACCAATTAACAACAACCGTCTGAATAGTTTTAGAAATAACATTATAGAGAAATCATCTAATTTAAAGTATTGTGATGATACAAATGAATATTATAATTCAGTTTTACACATGACAAAAACTGAAAGTAATAGTATATTCAAACCAAAGGTGAAGGCAATAAACAGCAAACTTATGTTTAGCGATTGGGCGACAGCAGGAATACATAAAAGTAGAAATAAATTATATGAGCTCTATTCAGAACGGGCGTATAATAATAGCATAGAATTTGCTGACTATGTTAAACATTACTCGAAGTTATTTAAACGCGTTTGTGCTACAGCTAAATCCAATTTCATTAAACACAAACTAAAAAATAGCACAGATGTAGGATAGAGTAGCGTGGGACCGGCTACCTTAAAAGTCTGTCTGGCGGTGTCGTGGGGCTCGTTGAAGCTCTTTTCCCTCAAATATGGTTGAATTGGACGATGGCTGGGCCCTGCGTTCTACTCGTGAACGGGTGCTGCCTTGGTGGACTGGCTTACTCTTTCTGTAATTTTAGGTGGATTTTCTTAATTATACTAGACATACCTATATAATATATTAAGCGCGGTCCGGCTCTGCCTGGCATTGTCGGGCACGGTCCGGTCGTGGTTGGCGTGGGGTGGGTTTGCTGCGGCCATGGGGCGGCCAGTGTGTCACTGTGTGCTTTTTCCTATTTTATTACCCCCTCCTTTTTGACGATTGAAAGAGATATTTTATGTCCTAATCAATAAAGAAATTTTGAATTTTGAATTGAGTAGAATTTTTAATTGAAGGTTTCGATGTCGTAATGATCTGGAAACACTGTAAATCATCTTGGCGTTAATGTCCCGGTTGTGCTGTCTCTCACGAGGGTCCTTGGTCCACCTTGACCATGATCCAGGATTTGGCTGATCAGATAATTACATTGGGACGACTGCCATCTGACCTCCGTGAAACTTGGGAAACTACCAGGGAAACCTGACGTAAGAGCATCGGTTAAAATTTACTTAATGTATATCACTAAGAAAAAATCTTTGGCCGCAATGGGATTCGAGCCTAGTACCTCTCGCTTATGAGTCGGATACCTAAACCACTCGGCCACCGATGCTCTGCAATGGTCTTGAAACACTACTTGCTGGAATCTCGTTCCAAAGCGTAGTCGTACGAGGCAGTTAGCGTGTCTATTTTATTGTCACGCTTTTTTATGTTATATGACTGACTAACAGGCAAGCGGGCCACCTGATGGAAAATAGTCACCGTCGCCTATCAACATCAGCAACAGCAGGGGTATCACCAATGCGTTGTTCACCTCACAATTAAGTCCAACAAGTTGTCCTTCAATTCTTCTCACTTTGCCCCAGGATGGAAACACCCCGCCCAGCACCCCCCGCGCGAGTGGCGGTGACATATCTCTGCCCATCTCCCGAAACTACGGTGCAATCGGCGGGGTCGAGAAGGTCACCTACACGTGGGCAGACGTCAACGCCTTCGCGACCGAGTCCAGGAGCAGGAAGCGCTTCTGGAACTTCTGGAAGACTTCCAATGACAGGTTGTTCCAGCAGCGGAAGCAGCTCTTGAAGAATGGTGAGGTTTTGGCTAAATTGGTTGCTGAATTTGTATAGATAGCTGTAATTTTTTCAAGGTCTGCCTTTATGACATACTCTACCTAACCTACTGTCTACCAAAATTAAAGTAATCGGGCTGTTTTAATATTTTTTGTAGTTTACCTATTATCTATTATATTTGAATTTACCCTGTATTAAAAATGGTGCACAAAGTTGAGTGTGAACTTTATGTGGCTTTGCATATTTTTAATTTGACTTCTATTATAACATCTCTCTCTAGCAACCCTGCTGGAAGAGATTTCTTTCTAGAGATAAGCAGTGCCTGTTGTGTTTTAAACCTTTGTAACATAGCGTGTATGTTTTATCTTGTGAACAATAAACTGTTAAATAAATAAAATAACAATTCAAAGTTGACTCCTTCTCAACTCACACTTTCCTGCAGTCAACGGCGCAGCCTACCCCGGTGAGTTGCTGGCCATCATGGGCTCTTCAGGCGCTGGGAAGACCACTCTCCTCAACACCCTGACTTTTCGAACCCCAAGCGGTGTGGTCTCGAGTGGCACCAGGGCTATGAATGGGCAGCCAGCCACTCCAGAAGCTTTGGCTGCCCTGTCAGCTTACGTCCAGCAGCAAGACTTGTTCATTGGCACGCTGACTGTTAGGGAGCATCTAGTGTTTCAGGTATGCCAATGATAAATAGCCTTACCTTTAATTACCCACGTGCAGCCTTTGAGGTCGTGACGGGTTCACTTGTTAGATATACCTACCATTTCCATAGGAGAGATTCCGGCTTTACTTGCATGATGATTTTTAAGTAGAGAAAATTAGTATTATAAGTTAAACATGATTTGAACTGACAAAAACGAGTATCTCTCACCACCTAAGTACCTCTCCGCTAACAAAAAGTCGACGATCTGTTGTAAACCTGTCCTAGACTAGGGACGAGACATTAACGCCAAGATTAGATACGACAGCTCTAAATATTTTACAGGCCTTGGTAAGAATGGACCGCCACATACCCTATGCTCAACGCATGCAGAGGGTAAAGGAAGTAATATCTGAGGTAAGACCTTTTATTTAACAAACTAATTAAGAATACTACGTACACTCTGATACCTACCTACCTGCTTAGGTACCTTAAAAAGGAAATCGTTAAGGCGTTAAAAGGGGTGAAAGTGCTTCCACTTTAGGAAAAAAACGCAGTTCACGCTAACCACAACCACTCAATGTCCAGAAATTGCAATAAAATTATAATACAGAAATTATAATCGCATAGTTTTCACAAATACTATCTAAGTTTTGCCAAAAACGGCCGTTTTAGTACTTTCACACCTGTTAGCGCTCAATGAAAAGTAAGTGAGTACCTATTTAACATAGAGAAAAAACTGTTGTCTTTTGAGCAACCTTTGTTATTTATGCGAGACTCCGCGTAGCAAGAAAACTAATGAATTTCGATAGTAGGTACTGCGTGTTTCACTTTAGGACACGCTGCCATTAAATCTGTGCTTTCCATCACGTAGATTATCTGCCTACCTGCTGGTGTGTCACTCGAGTTGTAATGTAAAAAAATAAAAGGTAATCTTAAGCCTTTTCCATGTTTCTTTCCTAGTTGGCCCTATCAAAGTGTCAGAATACGGTGATCGGGATTCCCGGGCGCTTGAAGGGCATCTCAGGAGGTGAGATGAAGAGGCTCTCCTTCGCCAGTGAGGTCCTCACGGACCCTCCGCTGATGTTCTGTGACGAACCAACTTCTGGACTGGATTCATTCATGGCGCAGAATGTCATCCAGGTACTTACATATGTATAATAATCTTCTTGATCAGTCATAATTGATGATAACGTCAACTTTCCGGTTATGGCCTCGTGCGCGAGGGCCAGTCAGGTCAGTCTTGACCATGATCCAGGATTAGGCAGAACAGGTTATTAGAGTAGAGCGACTGCCGTCAGATTTCCGTGACCCTGTAAAACTCGGCGCAGACAACGGAAAATGCGCTTCAACACGCCTCGGCTTCGAAAAATGCTTGAGCCTACGCAAGTTTCGAGCTAAGATCACGGCACAGCATCTATAACCTCCGTAAAATCTAAGATTAAATAAAGCCGAAATAAGCCAAGGTGCATTATTTAATTAAGCCAGTATGATAAAACTTTTAGGATCTGCTTTTTAGAGGTAGTGAAAATGGCAAAATTGCAGCTATTTTTTTAAATTTGGTTTCTACCGAGATTGTGTTTCTATACAGGTCCTTAAAGGGCTGGCGCAGAAGGGCAAGACTGTGATCTGTACAATACATCAGCCTTCGTCGGAGCTGTACGCCATGTTTGATAAGTTGCTGATCATGGCTGATGGAAGAGTAGCTTTCCTCGGCTCTCCAGACCAGGCTACTGATTTCTTCAGAGAGTAAGTTAGAAGAGGATACTAATATTGTAAAGAGAAAAGATTTGTTTGTTTGTCTGTTTGTAATTTAATAAATCCAAGAACTACTTATAAGCGACATTAATAATTATTACACCTATAGAAAGCAATTTCATCACCGTGTAACATAGGCTGTAGTATATAGAGATAGGTATAGTTTTCCCCGAAATTCTATTTTGGTTCAAACGGTCTGGAACTAAGTACGTGAATTTTACGTAAGTGAGTTTTATACAAAAACCTCATGTTTGTCTATGTATACGTACCCTTCCATTCCTAGCCTTGGCGCAGCCTGTCCCGCCAACTACAACCCAGCGGACCACTTCATTCAGCTCCTAGCCGGGGTGCCTGGCCGCGAAGACGCCACCCGGCACACCATCGACACCGTGTGCGCAGCCTTCGCCAAGTCGGAGATGGGCTGCAAGATCGCTGCCGAGGCCGAGAACGCGCTTTACAAGGAGGTATTGTTGGAATCAGGGGTTTGGTAACCCCTGGTGATGGCCCCCATTTCATGTATCATTACCGCCTTTCATAAGAAAGCAAGCAACGAATCGTCTTCTAGCGCTTGCGGGAAGACCGCGGAGCCCTATGGCGGTGGTGTCGGGATCGCGGATTGTCACGACAAGCCAGTCTGTTGGGGTCGGCACCCTCGCCTGTACAGAACATTCTAATACCGACAATCTTGAAAAATAAAATATCGAATTAGGAAACATACGAATCAGGAAAATTGATCTGACTGGCGTTTGAAGTCATCCATCCACGTCCATAGGCTACGGTGATTGCTTACCATCAGGCAGGCCGCAAGCTTGTTTGCCATCTTAGTGGTATTAAATAAAAATCCAACTTCGGCGATAGGTGACATCCAAAGTCGGCGTGGAAGGTGTGACCACACGTTGAGTGTGTCTCCTAAGCGAGGTTGACCAAAGGTTTCTGTTAGGGGACCTTGAGACTGCATGAACAGTCTCGGGAACCGTTTGGCACCCTGTATTATTGTTATATTTGTTCAAGTTGTCATTGTTGGGCAGCGCAAGTTAGCCGAGGGCTGGGCGGACGCGGCGTGGTCGGCGGCGACGCTGCGCGCGCGCCGCTCCCCGTACAAGGCGTCGTGGTGCGCGCAGTTCCGCGCCGTGCTCTGGCGCTCTTGGCTGTCCGTAACCAAGGAACCTATGCTGATCAAAGTCCGGTTTCTGCAGACTATTGTGAGTAAGAGTGTTATTGGTATAGGTGAAAGGTATAAAACCTAGAAAGCTTCTTGGGCATGTAGCGGCTTTAGGGGGTGCGCTGCGTTGAGCGGGACGCGCGCGTGGGCTTCTGATTCGGGCGATATTATTATGATAACTAATCCATTGCCGGTTTAGTACGTGGCACGTGCGATGGATTGTCTGAAAGGCCAGCAACGCAACGCCCCAAGATACAAAGCTCATCCCTATTACGTCAAAAATGCTCAAGAAGTTTCCTGGCAACAATATGGATTTCACTGGATTAATATGAAAGTAGAGGAAAATAGACTTATCGACAAAAGACAACCCACATAGAACACACCTATTATAATAACACAAAAACACGTAAATAACAAAATTAATACGTCAATAGTATATTTTTTTACTCTGAGGTGGTATTAAGTTTGAACATGTTTAAAGATTGGGCGTATGGACGGCCCCACGTGATAGACGAAGATTTGGTGACTGGTCAGGGTTGTGGGGACCTGATGCCGGCTGCACAAACTCGATCGGCGTGGAGGGCTAAGTCCTGGATATCTTGCGGCAAAGATGATGATGATGAAGGTAGAACAATTTCAGACCTAGCTCCTTGCCTCCAGATGGTGTCGATCCTGATCGGCGTGATCTATTTCGGACAGCAGCTGGATCAGGACGGCGTGATGAACATCAATGGCGCCATCTTCATGTTCCTCACCAACATGACCTTCCAAAACATATTCGCGGTTATCAATGTGAGTTTTAATTTAATTATATTGTATAAATATGTTGTACTAATATGAAAAGTTAAGTTTGGATGTTCTGAAGATAGTTTTTAAGTCAGCTTAGCAAGGTATTTTCATAATCAGGGGTCAGGGCAGAGTCTTCGCCAAATCGAGCAGACAAGTACGACCGTACACCTTTTTCTAATTTAAGTTAATGACTGAAGAAACTGACTTAATGTTATATAGCATTTTTTTATCAGAAAATATGGAAATGTTCAGAATTATGCTAAATTTTCCTTTATAGTTAGAGTAATTATTGGTACCTCTTCTTTTTCCCATTATCTTTTAGCTCTCAATTATTTCCAAAACCAGCCCCACCACCTCTTTCACAGGTATTCTGCTCCGAATTGCCGATCTTCATTCGAGAGCACCACTCGGGGATGTACCGCGCCGACGTGTACTTCCTCTCCAAGACCCTGGCCGAGGCTCCTGTCTTCGCCACCATACCGCTGGTCTTCACAACCGTGGCGTACTATATGATCGGATTGAATCCCGCGCCCGAGAGGTTCTTTATTGCATCTGGACTGGCGGCGCTGATTACCAACGTTGCTACCTCCTTTGGTAAGTATTGTTACCACAAGATAGCAGGTCGGGACACTATATTTTCTACTCCAACCTATTTCTTCTTAATTCAATTTGTTGCGGGTTCCAAGACTGTATTAGCTTGTACTCGGGCGCGCCTGAGTGTCAAAACTCAGGACCTGTGTGTGGTCGCCGCTGTAGATCCTGGCTACACAGGAATTGCAGCGGTGGGAATGCGTGGTAGGGCAAAGCCCGTAAAAAAAAATTTTGTTACGTTGTTTTATGTTATACGGTACACCAGGCACTACCAATGCGTAGCCCGACTCTAAAGACACCTATAATGTACAATGTAGACTACGTTGTGTTTAGTTTGCCTCGACTGATACTAAACGTTTATTTCTACTAAACTTTAAGCAAAATTGTACTACCTACAGGTTTTGCACTATGTATACAGCCCCCATATTCTTATTTTGTTAGTTGTATATTTAAAAACTATGTGTCCTTACTTACCCTTTTGACGGTTCCAGTTATATCCTGGCGGGATCGTTATCTGTTTTTTTGTCTACGTAGGTCCTAGCAGGTCAAGACGTAAAGTACGACACCGTGTATTTTACTCTGCCCCTATCACAAGGTTTCTTAGTAAACGGCATGATTCATGATGTGAAGAATGATATTTACACTAAAACTATTAAATTGTAATTAAAAAAAAATGCATATCAGACTTTTTGTCGGTAATGTGATCAAACCGCAAGAAGAAACCACAACGTTTATTACTTTATCACTTAATGAAAGGTACAATAGTGGTATTAATAGCTAATATGATGATGTAATTTTACAGCTAAAGTACGAAATAGTTTCCATTCCAAAGATTAATTTATCACAGTCAGCTGCAGAGAGAGCTGACCCCCCCCCCCATCAAATGTAAGATACATTTGATTTATGCTAGGGAATCGATTCACTTCGTAGCTGATTGTACAATGTTAACAACACATTTTTTGTGTAATAAGATGAAATACGTGGTAGGACCGGTGGTAGGACTCTGCCAGGCGTGAGCTTGCATTGTTGTGTTCGCGTATGAGAGGTAAGGTAGCCAGCACAGTTACAGGCAAAAGGCTTATTTATCATCTTCCTCACAGTGACAACTTTTCTGATCGTGACTCTTTTCTTTCTTTCTTTCTCTTTTCCATCAGAATGCCCTCCAGCTAGGACCTCAGTAGACCAGACAATGGGCAGCGGCGTTTTCTGTTGGAGCAACCCCTTCCACTAATGTGGAGGATGCTCAAGTCCAGCAATGGGCTATTAGAATATGGATGGTTGATGATGGATGATGATGAATTAGAAGATGGTGAAATTCACCAACCCACCTTAAAAAAAAGTTTCGTCTAGATGATACGAAAGGCCACATCTTCCCCAATCTTTGAGACAACCTGTGGTCAAAACAATTACAGAATATGATACTTTAACGTTTCCAGAACATTGAACAGTGTTTTTTTTCACATTGTAATCGAATAGCTCTACCAAGTACTTCTGGCTTAAGTAGTTACTTAGATCTCTTTGAAGTTGACCGACCAGAGAGAAGAAATGGCGCAGGTTTAGTGATACGGCTAACGGCAAGAATTTCTCACGACCGCAAGATCTCGGATGTCTCTGTAACTGTAGCTAGCCCTTGGAGACTAGTTTCGTAATATTCTGTGTCATTCACATATTCAGCATACCGTTATTGATATCTTATGAACGTAATTACTTAGTGTGAAGTGTGGTACCATGCTGGTCGGTGGTACCATGCCTAGTGGTAAAGGTATTCGACTCGCAAGCGAGAGGTACCGGGTTCGAATCCCACTGCCGCCATGTAGCAATGACTCTTTTCTGAGTTATGTGCATTAGTTGAATGCTAATCGATGCTCTTACGGTGAGCGAAAATGTCGTGATGATATTTGCACATTCAGGCGACTGAATGTGTAACCATTATCCAATCTGGTCAGGTTCCCCTGGTAGCAGGTTCACGGAGGTCAGTCGCTCTTCAATTCTGGATCATGGTCAGGGCAACTCCGGGCCCTACCATGCTGGTTCTATATTATCGGAAACAGTAGCTATTAGCAGGACTAGAGAATTTATCACTATTTGTGATGAACTATTAACATATTATTTCTAATGTTATTCTCAAGTTATATTTGTTTTTAAGATCAATCAATCCAAGACTTGCTGATTCAAGTTTCTATAGGTACCTACGCTGAAAAATATTGAAATATTCAAAAACTTTGCACATGCACTCGTAATTTAAAAATTTTGCTTGTGTCATAATAACTCAAAAAATAGATAAATGAGACCATTATCAAGGCTTTAAATACATAATAATAAATAAAGTACGATGTTAGACATTTATGACTCTTAATCCATACACGATCTACTAGACCGGTTCATAAAAATATAGTTTACGACCATTTTGGAAACAGATTCACTTTTAAGTCGCCAAATTTAAAAAAAGTTTTATTTCCGAATGTTTGGAACTGGTATTGAATAGTGTCTTAATTACGTAGTAGTAGTAATAGTAATAGTAAATTGTATTCATTCAGGAAATCGGGGAGGTCTATAGTTCGGGCCAAATGGATTGGCAATAGCGGACATTGATCTCTCGGTTTGAACAACTTTCTAAGTGATAATAGCGATAGCTGTAATGATTTAAATAGTCGTATTCGTTACAATTTAATAAAATAGAACTGTTGAAAAAAGTTGTTTTATAAATTTACAACTTACATAATACAAATTAAATCATGGGCATGACACACATAAAAATGAAATATGTCATTGCGACACCCGTCAACACAAATGTATTCACAAAATGCTTCGTTAAAATTGAGGGTAGACAAACCAAGTAATACACGACAATACACCATCAACATTCAAAGAAGATGAAAAAAACCAGCAACGTTTATTCTGCATAAGGCGTGAAATAATGAAATAATTAATTAAACACCCAAATTGCAACGCGTTCAAACGTACCCATTATTAGAAAATGCTGGTTCTTGACCGAGAGGTCAAGGTACGCTATTGCCAATTCATTCAGCACGAACTATAGTGTTTGTGTTTTGTATTTTCTGTTTAGGAATGCGACATCCAATTCAGTATAGAATCTGTTTCAATTAAAATGTTTAAGTGCTAAATGTATGCTTATGCTGTGTGTTATCAATTTTAATTGTGTTTTTCTTAGACACGTGTTTCCTATTTTTGTTCACAGGTTACTTAATATCCTGTGCTAGCAGCAGCGTCAGCATGGCAGCGTCGGTTGGACCCCCGATCATCATTCCTTTCATGCTTTTCGGTGGTTTCTTCCTTAATTCAGGGTAAGAATAATATTTACGCTTCATAATTTACAGAATTTCATTAAAGAATCGAAATTTTATTGAAATCGAACAGTTGTCGAAATTACAAAGAGAGCCCGTTGATGTCTTTAGTATGGAAGTGGAATGATGTCTTTTGTATTAAAAGAAAAGAAGAGTTGCTCAAAAAGATGGCCATATATTTAATTTATGTGTCACGATGTAAAACACATACATTCATTCAGGGCAATCGACAGTCACGTTTTGCTTAAAATAACCTGATTAAATAATGTTTTCATTTTTTCAATTCATCCAGGTCCGTCCCACCGTACCTGGGCTGGATATCATACCTGTCCTGGTTCCGGTATGGCAACGAGGCATTGCTGGTCAACCAATGGTCTGGTGTGGACTCCATCGCCTGCACCCGGGAGAACTTCACCTGCCCTGCTTCAGGCCAGGTGGTCTTGGAGACGCTAAGCTTTAAGGAGGTAATGATGTGCTTTAATAAGCTAGATTTACCGCATCAAATACAAAACAACATCATTAACATTACAGCATAAGGGCCTCTCCCACGAAAGACAGATCTCAGACACAAATCTCCACGCTCGGCAGGCGGGTTGGAGGTCACCATAGCTCAATCTATCTATAAGGTCCTGTGGTGTTCCGATAAAAAGCGGTATGGATACAGGGAGCTTTTTTTAAGTAGTGTATATGAATACAAATTATTTATTGATAACTAAGTTACACGTCAGTACAGTATGGTTGTAGGTAGATACAAGGTACACATCTATAATATTATGTACTTGGGGTACCCATAATAATAGGTATGGTATTGTACAATATTAACATAATAAAATTTATAAATGTCATCCAATTATATCACGTCATCAAAATAAAATGAAATATTACATATCGTAATTATGTTGTCAAATATAACAAACACGTAATTCGGATTGATAATGTCATATAATTATAAACAAAGACAAAGAATAAAATTATTGTAAAAAATTCAATAAAATTATAGAAGCATTGGTCTAGTAGCCAACGTTTTAATTTCGATTTAAACCCATTGGTAGTATAGTTGGGTCCATTTTCGGGCAATCCCACATGTCCACGTCATTCCCCCGGGTGACGTGGTCCTTTAGAAGATTTTTTCTTTAAAAAAAAGCGAGTTGGAGGTCGCAATATAATAAACTTATTATAAATATAAAAATGGAAAGCGCTGCTGCCCATTTGCCAGCAAATGGAAATTCTAGATCTTTCGCCTCGAAAACATTAGTCGCCTTGTAAGGGGTTGGTGCTCCTCTACTCTGCCGGACACCACATTTTTTCTTTTATAATGATATCGAGGTATTTTTGAACCTATAACGGTAACTATGGTTGCAGGTAAGTTTACGGCTCATGGTAAACAGTTACCGTAGCCTATAAACGTAATTCGTAGCACTTCGTAGCGATTCTCACCTTTTGCGAACTTTTCGTTCATAAATACAAAAGTATAAGGATGTTGGTACATTTTGTTGTCTACAGCGGACAACGGAGTACATCGCCAAAGATAACTTTATGACTTCATTCATTAACCTAATGTTTTGACCTAACCTAACCTAATTGATTGAAACAGCACTGCACTGTTGTAATTCGTTGTTATCTTCACTAATTCCCAAAATATTATTATAATAAAAAGTGTCCTTATTGTCCATGTCATTATCTCTACATTAATATTATATTAAGACGTTTGTGTGGTCTTCGTACCAAATGACAATCATTATGAGTACGTACTGTTCATTGATGGATATTTTACTACAGTTACAATTATATCATTAATGGGAATCATCTGTGTGCTCTGGAAAGTCGTTTCTTTATTCTAAACGTTAATTATTTCATTGATGATATTAGGAAGTTGAGAAGAAAGGTGTCAATGGTCAATGTCATAAAAATATAGCACATGGTTTTACTGGTGACAGAAAAACAAATATGTGGCATTTTAAAACTATTTTCCGGGTTATATATATAAAGAAGGAGAATAAAGAGTTGATACTGTTTGTCACCAATATGAAATGAAATGAAATGGTTTATTTCAGTATTCGTAATATTTACAAACATGTCCATTCCAAATTGGAATTGCTTATTTCGATAGACAATAACTGACATCCAGTGTTTGAATATTGGACCGTCCAACTTGCCCGCCATCACTTTGAGGAGAGTTTTGGCGCTGTCGCAGCAATGATGCTTTCGCAGGACCGCTGCGAAGCCATCCGTTGTAGCTATAAAATAAAAAAAAATAAAAAATACGTAATATCACAAGCATAAAAAGAATTTTATTTTTTAATTTCAGGAGGACTTTACTATGGACGTGGTGAACATGATTCTCTTGTTCGTCGGCTTCAGGCTGCTGGCGTACTTCGCTCTACTGCTGCGCGCGCGCCGAGCAAAATGACAATCGTTTTATTTATAAATAATATAACAGGATATTAGATCGATTGTGGGGTGACAAAAACGCAGCATTATGCACTAAGTTTGTACGACCCGGGTTCCGCATTGACCATGATCCAGGATTTGGCAGATCAGGTAATTATAGTGTAGCGACTGCCATCTGACCTGTGTGACCCTGCTACCATATTGGATTGGGAATTTGACCATATTGGATCTTAGTTACTAATAGATGAAGTATAAGCTAAAAGTAACCTTTTTCATATGATAATTTTATTTAATCAATCTATATGTAATTTGTCATTGGAAAATAAGTCATCTTCCTGTGCAATTGTAAAAACGACATTGTAACCTATATACGCTCTAAATGACATTTCATTGAACTCACTTTTATCCCAATCGACCTCGTCTGAATATTTTGTTACTGCATGTTATAATTTATCTTGTTAAATTACATTTATAAGCGTCAACAAATAAATCGTTTTTCATTTAAATGTTTGCGAAACAAATATTTTGGAAGATCTTGTTTTATTTCCCGTCTGTACCGCTGTGACATTAACAATATGTGCATTATGACGACGTACAAGTTCCTCCAGCTATGTGTAGTGACGATGATATGCGAACGGCAGGTTGATGCAGGTGGATGCTGGGCAGGCAAGTCGAGGACAGGGTGCGTTGGCGCTAATTGGGGGAGGACTGTGTCCAGCAGTGGACTTGATGACTATAATACGTTATACGAGTTACCTGATCCTATGTCATTGATCATAGGAGGGTCCGATATTTCAACGATACATCCATACATAGATCATAGTCATCCCCACAGAGCAAAAAATATTGTCAGTCTCAGCCATGAAGGTAGCAATTTTTTTTCTTTTCGGTTATCCCGCATAGGTTCTAAGCCTTAAAGCTTCATAGGTTTCTATAATACAACCACAGTGCTGAAGGAAATTACGAGGCGGTGTACGATAAAGGCTCTTGCTCGGTGATATCACCAGAATTTAAGATACCCGTCGCAGAACAAAATTCACCGACATGTTTTTTAGAAAACTGAAGTGGCAATGGACAGGCCACGTAACACAAAACCGATGGCAGCTGGGACGGAAAGACTCTGGAATGGCGACCACGTGCCGGCAATTGTTCTTCTTCAAGAAGTCGGCAACGTGGGAGTGATAACCCTGGTATTACAAATGTCTGTAGCCTGCGGTAACTGCTTACCATGTGACAGGCCGCAAACTTGGGTCGCATAAAAACCATAAGATATTAAAAAATCTAAGCTTTAGCGACCCCCACGAGATGGTCCGAGGCAACCTTGTAAAAGCGGCATGGATTCAATTGCTACCACTGGAATTATCCAATATTTAGGTATCTACGGTTGTCGACGAAAATATACCTACATAACTATAAAAAATTGTATGTAGCGTACGCATTCCCGAAGTACTTAATCCACGAACAACAAGTGCACGCAACTGTTTGACAAGTTTCATTAGAGTAAATACACAGAAACAAGTATGCCATCTAATGTGATAAACGAAACGATATTTCTTTCTTATCAGTCACAAGAAGTCTGAGATTAAAAAGGTGGGACTCGTTTTTTGGAAACATCACAAAAGTTACGACAATTCGTTACGACAATGGTAAATTTATACCTAATTTCGTTTAGTTATTTTTCTGATTTTTTTTAAATTATTACAGACAGTTCAAAGCTCAAAGGATACCAATTGTAACGGCGTCCGAGTCGTTACACCGGTCAACTATGAAAAAGATAGTTCATCATAAATTTTTTTTAAATAGCCACTATCCAGGTATTTGACCACCATCTCACTTGGTGACGCCTGACTGATGCAGCATGCCTGTCTAGGAACAGCCTATTCACTCTAGCCTTCTAGGCGTCCAGATTATAGTGGTCATGGGAACACACTCGCAGGCAATGCGTTCCATTCCTTAGCGATACGCACACATATAGCTTAAGGTCGTTGTGAATATACTCATAGCAACAGTACGTAATGATTAAAACTGACGGATTTTGTAGTTGTAGGCATTTGTAGAGCTTATGACTAGACCCTGTTTCATCATTTAATTTTCGTCGAACCACAAACATTATTATGTAGGAATAATTAGGCTAAGTAAAACAGTGTCTCTTTGTAGGAATTTCTTTTTTTAAATGTAAGACTAGCCAGGTATGTGCCCGCCCTCTCACCTGGTGGTAAGTGACGATGGAAGTAAATGTTGAAACGGTGTTCAAAGTAAATGTTGAAACGGTGTTTAAAGTAAATGTTCTAACGGACTTTATGTTTGTTCGTAGCCAAACAGCGCCACGTACGATTTCTTGACGGTTGACATAGAATATTTTCGTTTTCCGTTTTCTAAGAAATTAATTAAAATTTATTCAATGTCACACTGTCTTAAGCTCCGGCCTAACCAGCGCGACCAAAGCGACTGCGAAGCGGGAGCGTCAGTCGTGCGGCAGTCGCTGCCCGTGTTATTTTATGGTACCTTGCACACACACGCGACCACGGCGCGGGAATCAGTGACATTTTACTAAACATATGAGCTTCGCGGCTCGCGGTGCAGTCGCGCAGGTGTGCACACTGTTTCGCGTTGCAGACGCTCCAGTTCCACGTCACGGTCGTGCCGCGGCGCTGAGGCGCCGGTTTATCCGTACCTTTAACATTCCACATAATATAAAATATAGTCGCTTTCCGCGTCTGTCTGTATATCAGCTAACTCCTCCTAAATCACATAACGGGTTTTAGAGAATTACAGCCGGAAAGTGTATAATATAAGTCTTACATGCATATTATATTAGAACCCCGAGAACATTCGTGGTAGGTCGCTTGATTCATACTATACACAAATTTGAAGTCTCAAAACTGCTCTATTTAAATAAAAATTACAGGTGTTGTGTCTCCCAGCGAAGAGCGGTTGCCAAGCTATTTAAATTAAAATACCATTCAACTAACCTTGATATTAATTGATGGTATAATTTAAATATATTTAAAATACAAATTAAGGTAATTAGGTACTTTAAATGGGGTTACAATAGGTACCTAACTTGTTTATCGACGAGTTTTCTACTGATTATAACTTTGAATCTTTTGCTGGCTTTTATCAACATAATCATGATCATTTCAGCTTAAGAACTTGAACACTGAATAGGTTCGTTCATAACGTCGGTCAGAAAGGGCCAGTTAATATCTTCTCCATCAGCCTTTTCTAGGATCTATTTTCTGATTTTCTGATTTCAGGTGGACCGTGTCTACCTTATAACATAAAAATTACAGAGTCCTGTTAATGACGCCAACAGCGGAATACCGAAGTATAGAAGGTGTTGCTCCAGTATGCCATCAACAACGTTTGCCTATCAATAAGAAATAGGGCGTCCTGCTTGAGTCACCGCAAACTTATAAAAATTAAAATTTTTATTTAACTATTGCTTAATTCCTTTGAATATAGTTGACCTTGAAAACCAGCCACGCCTCCCAGCCTAGCTTCCAAACTACAGCCCTCAGCTCCCCCTTCACCTCCATATTACCGCTACGTAAATCTGTCTCTGTCTGTCATACGGAAGCGCCGGTGACCCGTGAAGAGGAGGTGTCGGATGGCCGCGTCAGCACTCGGGTTACCGTCAACCGAAGCCGTTCGTGCGGCTTCGGCTTGGAATCGGCGTCACTTCGACTCTCGTCAAGTCACCAATAGCCACAGGCTAGGGATTAGCGAAAGTGGGGCTAGGTAGGGTTTACAATTACCTCGAGTATTTGGCACTGGAAGGTCGGTGTACTTTTAATTGGATGTTTCGGTAGAATGGTTAAGTGTTTCGGGGTATTAAGGCTGTCTCTAAGCGATGCAATGTTAGTTTGAGCGTAAGGAGCTGTCCTAATTGGCAACGGTCGTTCAACCATGGTTGTGGTCGCAAGAGCGTTGCCACTTAGGACAGCGCCTTGGGGCCGAGTGGGGGCGACCTAGGTTATATTTAGAGTCAGTATTCTGTGCGAATGGGTATTTTTTAGTTCACAATGTTATCGATATATCGAGGTAAAAACAATTCTTAATAACAGACCCGATAATATACAAAGATACCTTGGTTTAAAACCGGTACTTTCAAGAGATTTATCTCCCTCCTTTACATAAATTGAGCAAAATCGAATTTATTAAATATTAAAAGATTAATGGCACTTAAAATGCGTTCTTGTTTCTGTTATTAGTTGATATTTAAGTTAATGTGAAGATTTATTCTCAAATCTGTTAAGATGAAGTATTTTTCTACGCAAATAAAGGGTCGATAGCTAATCGGTAGCTAGTAGTAGGTACTAATTAAATACAAACATAAACTGTGAAGAATGATAACTAGATAGGTACAAATTTTTTGGAGTGGGCACAGCACATAGCTCGCAGAACAAATAGCCGACGAGGCAGGAAATTTCTCGAGTGGCGACCACATATCGCAAAACGCAGACTAGGTAGCCCTCCCAGTAGACGGCGACAGTCTGGTAAAGATCGAAGGTACCAGCTGGATGCGGAAGGCACCGCTTACCGGCTTACCGTATCCAGCTTCTACAACCTGCAACCACCTACATCCATGTAAGGAAACAAAATGTTAGCACAATTCAAACCACCTATTGAGCTCTAAACATATATTATGACGAATCTTCTGTCTGTTAGAAAGGTCCTTCAGTCATGACATTCCTACGTCTATAGTGACCTTTCTACTATCAGTCACTGCCACTAACGGTAACCTAGTAGAGTACTTATCCTATGCCATAAATAAGCGAATGCTCATTCATTGCCGCTTATGTGAAACAGAGCAATGCATGTGCGAATGCGAATGTTGCGATTTTGAATTAATTTTGGCGACCTGAGTGGTCCAGTGGTCATGAACATGCAATGCCCATTATCGAGTTTTCTTTTACACAGACATTAGCCGTCTTTTACAGCATCCAATAATGCAATCCTATTGTAGATATCGGACACCATTCGGTCATTTTTACAAAGTAATAACAGTAGAAAACTAGCCGCGAACCCGGGCCGAAACTAGGATTTCTAGCCAGGATGATGATGATGTTATAAATTTATTATATATAGAGATTACATACATACATACATGATGACTGAGCATACCAGCCGCTAACATGCGAACATGGGAAAAAGTAAACAGCTTTTGAATTTTTGGCCAAAGTAGATCCCCCAGTAGATAACATCTTTAAACCTACTGTACCCTCTTATGACTTTAACAAATCTTCCCAGTGTTATATGTTCCAAATCTTACTAGTGTAATATATGTTCCTGTAAGATATTTCCAGTGTAAGATTCTGATACCATCTTAAATCCCGGCTTCTATCAAGGTTTAATACGATAACGCTTTCAGATTTACTGAATGCGATTTAATAAAAAAATGAGGTGTTTTGGCTTTTCACGTCTAACGACAACCATCTGACCCGCAAACCGCACGAGCTTTGTCCGGCTGTCAGCAGGGGGACCGCATGCAGTTGATGGTGGTAGGGCCTCAACCTTTCACAGCTAACATTGTTAATGAAGCACCTAAAAACAACCTAAAACTGTTCACTGCGATTGCTCGCAAGCGCATACGTTCCTGCATATACTACACCTACGTGCAGGGATTTTTTCTTTCAGGACACGTCATTTTCACCTTTCGGAGGAAAGTAGCCAAACTCTTCGCCTCTCACTCCCACAGTACAGCCCTCTCTTTCCAATGCACGCGTCACAGCCCCGGCGTACTGCGGGCGGTGCGGGCGCGCTCCGACGCTTGTAGCGCGGAAACTATAGTGATACTTTTAAAAATGTTACCAAGGTACGCGGTAGGCCTGACCAAATTCATAGTGTATAGAGACTGACCGCGTGTGGTATAGTGGAAAATGAGTAGGAAGTACACCGGTGATGTGAGGAATGCTTCAAGGAATCCTTCTACCAACAATACGTCGAGCCCCGCGTCTTTGGCAGACGACTCGTATGTAAGTAATTAAATAAGTAATTAAGTAATTAATATGTTGTGTTGCGGGTCTCTTTGCAATTTGATTGACTTGTTTACTTGATAGTGTCGTTTTGTATCGATAATTGGAATCTGTTACGGTTTGTATGATTCGCTGATAAAATGTAGTTTTTATATCTAGCCTATGTTATATCTATACTAGTGGACCCGCGCGACTTAGTTCGCGTACACCTACTTTACCCCTACAACTTTACCCCAAATCCGTTGCGTAGTTCGAATGATCTAAGCGCACATAGGTACATAGAGACAGACGGCTGGAACCGACTTTGTTTTATACAATGTATAGATTATTAGCGGTCCCGGGAATGGCTAACGGACCCGACTCTAAAGCGAGAGGTACTTACAAAGTTCGATTCCCAGTGCCGCTATTTACCAATGACCTTTTTCTGAGGTTTTGCACTTACATTAGTTGAACACTAACAGCATCGCTCTTACGGTGAGGGAAAACGGGTGCGATGCGGGTGCGGCACAACGACTATCCGGGTGCGGTGACTATTCGGGCGCTGCGCATTTGTCTACATATAATGAACTTTAAATAAAGCCTCTTTACAAGATGAGGAATGAGCCTCCCGAAGTCTTCCCTTTGCACTACAACATGGGGTTCTTCAAAAGGCATGCCCACAAGTACCTCAAAGACCGGCACCGCATCCGCTCCCCTAAGGTTACAGATACACTGAAATAAAAAAGCTTTCTGGCCTGTAGAAACCGAAACTGCATAAACATTTGGGACAAATCCTGCAGCTCTATGGGCCCTCATTTTTTTATTTGATCGAAAATCTTCCAATAAGCAGTCCTATTAGCATTCACTTCGGATGCGCGACCACGTCGCGACGCGCTCTCACAGTTCGTAGTAGCTACAGTGATGATGTGTAACAGTGAAATGCTCTTGAAATGTGTCCGAACGAAAAAATAGAGAAAAAATGGATTTTGAACTCAAAAATGAGGTATGTTTCAGTTTTTCGCATCAGTGTCGAGTAGTTGGTCATATATAGGTATACAATTAGGTATGTAGGATTTCTATGTCTCTACTAATATTCTCTGAAGTAATTTCTAGAATCATCGAGTGGATTCGTTGCCCCGCTTGCTTCAAATTCTTTAACACGTTTAAGAATGTCGTTTAACGTTTTTTTATATCAAGTTTTTTGTTTAAGCATCAGCTTAAATGCGTTTAAGGATTTGGTGCAAGCCGCTCTTAGTGAAATAATAGTAATAGCAAGTGATACACTAGACATTCTCGAATCGCATACCCTGCATCAAAAGCTGTCCTGTTTTTGATCAAATTTCGTTTCGATTTCAAAGAAAAATTGATGAAGATGAAAAATCATTTTTTTTTTATTTTCGACTAGCTGTTGCCCGCGACTTCGTCTGCGTGGATAGTTGAACATGGTTAAAGTACCTTTCCCGGGATAGGTATACACTGTTACTATACAAAATTTCATCAAACTCCGTTCAGTAGTTTTACATGATGCGCGTTCAAACAGATAGACAGACAAAAAACATATTATTCAAACTTGTTCAGTAGGTCATTTTAAGTCGCGCTGGTTGGTTTTTCTTCAATTATCTTCAATGTATTTACAGATCTTTTGACTTTCCGATTATTAACTAGTTGACCCGACGCGATTTCGTTCGCGTTCACCTACTTTACCCCTGCCTAACCTTTTTCTTGCTTATTAACCTTCCTCTTGAATCACTCTACCTATTGTGGAAATCCGTTGCGTTGTTTAAAAGATCTAAGCGTACATAGATACATAGTGACAGACAGCGAGAAGCGACTTTGTTTTATACTATGTACAGACGTAGGTAGAGATTTTTTGTCTTTTCGATTTTATTATTAAGTATAGAGACCCCTTACACTCATGGGTGTCGTACAAGGCGACTAATGTTTTCGAGGCAAAAGATCAAGAGTCTCCGTAGTCTGGAAAACGGGCAGCAGCATTTTCCATTGTTATATTTAAACACTGCGATCTCCAACCCGCCTGCCAAGCGTGGATATTATGGCAATAACCTCCCCTTTCGTGGGAGAGGCCCAAAGTCCTGCAGTGGACTGTTACGGGCTGTGATGATGATGATGATGATGATGATGATGATGATGATGATAGATAGGCAAGACTTTAGCAGACCTAACTTACGTTAAGAGAATGTTTATTGACTTCGTAAACATTAGTTTTGTATATAATAAAACGGAATTAAGTTATAACATACAGACACAAGTTTTTTTATGAGGCTTATAAATCTTGATGACGTCCAGATGCACAGTAATTTATTTCTAAACAAGTTATTATTTTATTGTGAAAAGAGTTGTGGATATATATGCGAGGCTAGGGAATTCGTTCAAGACAGAGCAATGTGGCGGTCCATAATCTCTACCCATCCTACCTGTGGGACACAGGCGTGAGCTTTATATATCTATGTATGTTTGTAAAGTATCGCACAAGTTCGTGTAAGTGCAACTTAACTTATAATGAGTGTAGTCTAACAAAAGTATCTAAGTAATATAGACGGTTGTTATGGAGAGTAGAAATCATGAAGAAGAAAAAGAAATAAAGAGTGGGAAGGCGGCATTTCTTCCTATTCCTTACAGTGACAACGCACCTGCGGTTCTGCATTTTTGTTGCCTAAATTCAAAATGCATGAATCGAAAATAATAAGAACGACAGCAAAAAACAAAAAAGAATTGCCAGCCATGAGCTAACTTTCCAACCTTTTGGGCGACAGTTACTTATATGTATGTTTGTAACTGCGTAGAAAAAAAAGAGATAAAATGTTACAAAACTACCTGTTTTACTTTTTACACGAGGTTAACATTAATATGTTAATAGCCTATTTCCATATGTGTCATAGATTTTATCATAAAATTGTACCGGTCTTCGAGAAACGATTTCATCGTTTACTCTATATTATAGTTTCAAGTAATTAAACACCGACTTAAATTTAATAACTAGTTGACAAGTAACTGTGCCTTCAGTCAAATGAGGTTGTAAACCCGAAATAAAAGCGCTTACGCACTGCTGCGATTCTGAAAAAGCTCATTACATTTTTTCCCCGGTTTCTCAAAGTTCCCTTGTGAGGAAACCAACTCAAACAAGTTAAGGTGAACATGGTCGACGCATCTGGGCATTCCTATCAAGATGACCTTCTGGTAGTAATTTAATTTGTGTTTGGTCTGTATTTCAGCCACCACCAACCCCTTACAATCGTGGGTGTCGTACAAGGCGACTAATGTTTATGAGGTAAAAGATCTAGTCTCCGAAAAAATGGGCAGTAGCGTTTTCCAATGTTATTATTTATAACACTGCGATCTCCAACCCGCCTGCCAAGCATGGAGATTCTAGATGGACCTCCCCTTTCGTGGGAAAGGCCCTAAGTCCTGCAATGGACTGTTGTGGGTTGTGATGATGACTGTATTTCGCATTCAGACAAAGTGTTTCTAATGTAGAAGTCGCCGGAAATGGATCGCCAACCTAACTTGACGGACTACAGAACTCTATTTTTACGACCTCCGATCGTAAGTAGTGCCTAAGTGATTACCTGTTTCACTCTATAGGTGCAAGAAGATATGAAGCATGTGCTGTGCATCGACACTAGTGTAACTATAGGCTTATAAAAGAGTATTTGTAGTAAGTATTTGTTATTCCAGCACAGGAAATAACAGGCCCCGCAATCTAGAGATAGCGTTCTGTAATTTATGTACGTACAGTACTCATACAAGGGTATAAGTCCACTACAACTTTAAATTACGTTTCCTTTATAGCTTTAAGAATTATGTCAGGTATTTGATCATCTTTACTTACTACGCTGGCTCAGCGAACCAAAGAGGATTTTTTTTTTTTTTTTTTTTTTATATTAAACAAGACAGGCATTTGACCGCCATCTCACCTGTTGGTAAGTGACGATGCGGTCGAAGATGGAGCATGCCCGTCTTGGAACAGCCTATTCACTCTAGCCTTGAAGGCATCCAGATTATATTGATCAGGGAACACACTCGCAGGCAACGCGTTCCACTCCTTAGCCGTTAGCATTATAAAAGTCAAGCCAAAGCGGCTCGTGCGGATAGTTGGAAGTTCCACGACATAAGGATGAAGCGCTCGCCCGGATCGTGTCTCCCGATGGCGGAAAGGGGACGGCGGAATGAGGTCGTGCAGCTGCTTCGCACACTCACCGAAATGTAACCTGTAGAAGACCGACAGACGCGCAACCCTACGCCGATGCTCAAGGCTCTGCAGCCTAGCTTCAATCAACTGTGGGTCACCAATCATCTTCTTTGCACGTTTTTCCACCGAATCCAAAGCCGCCAGTTGATATTTGGCTGATCCATCCCAGAGGTGACAGCAGTACTCCATGCAGGATCGGACTTGTGCTTGATATAACTGAATCAACTGCTTTGAAGTGAAATACCGCTTAACCTTCGAGAGGACACCAAGTTTTTTTGCTGCAATCTTTGCCTTGGATTCGATGTACTGACCGAAGTTGAGATTGGTAGAAAGCTCAACACCTAGAAGCTGTAGGTTGTCGGTAATTTCCACAGGAACATCCCGAAAAGTTGGAGTAAGATGGAATGGACTCCTTTTGGCGGAAAACAAACACGCCTGAGTTTTGGTTGCGTTGAACGTCACCAGATTGGCTTCACCCCAATCAGAGACTGCCTTGAGAGCGTTGTTCAAACGATCAACCATAACCTCTCGAGAATACTGAATATCGTCCCTATTGGCTTTTGCATCCGACAGATATCTATCCGTTACTGTGCTGTCGTCTGCGTACCCAAAGATACCTGTGTGATCATGGCCTCGGACACCAGAGATCGCCACCTCTTCCTATCATGCGCCATCTCCTGCCAATCGAGGATTCCCAGTGCGTGCAGGTCTTTCAGAACTGGGTCGCCCGACTGGTCGATTTCCGCTCGGCCGACCCACACATGCTCTGCTTACGGTGCGATCCTCCCCGATGATCATCTTTAGACAAATTAAATTGGCTGAAAGATAGGCTGCATGTATCACTGATACTCCTGTACATTCAACGGACTAGTTGACCGTCTGACCATATGACAATATTATAAGTGGTCAACTAATTTGTTGTACTGATAAGTATAGGTACATCAAAGTAAGAAAGGCGACTGCTATTCTGTATTTTGTTACTACACAAACACCCGTATTCAAAAACGTTAGAATGACAGGGTTCTAACTGACGATACCAGCGGGCGATAGGCCTAGCGATCGTCTCTATGCGTCTATCAAAATAAACGAAATTGACCAATCATAGACCCTTATTGAATAGAGCATTCACTTAGCTGCCATGACTAGCACTGTGGGTATTTGATTATTTTTTTTATACCACACAGGTGGCAAACAAGCTTACGGCCTGTCTGATGGTAAGCAGTTACCGCAGCCTATGGACGTTCGGCCGATTCTTGACTCGAATGCATAGTAACGCTACTTAAAAGTATTTTTTGTCAATCGTCGTAGTTTGGGGCTGTGAGAGCTGTAGCATAATTAATTTAACCTTACTCCTCAGGAACTCTCAGTGGCAGAGAATGGGTACCACAGCAAGTACGACCCACTGTTCCCAGAAGTCGAGGCGTACCTGGGTTCGATTCCCAGTCCTCAGCAATGCACGTTGGTGTGGCGCGACGTGACGGTGCACACCATACTCAAGAGCGGGAAGCTGAAGAGGCTCGTCAATAATGGTAAGGTTTAAATAATGTTTAGTTCTGTATTTATCTAGTTGAGCCCAGTGCCACCATGTATCAATAGGTCTTTCTAAGGTGGACACTAACCGATGCTCTTACGATGAGGAAGAAAACATCGTGATGCACACTCAAACGACTGAATGTATGACCATACTCCAATCTGACCAAGTCCTCCTGTTATCAGGGTCACGTAGGTCAAATGGAAGTCGCGCCACTGTAATTACCTGAACAGTCAAATTCTGGATTATGATCAAGGCGGTCCCCGGGTCTTCGCGCGCGAGAGCACACCGGCAGCAACAGTAACAATTATTGTGAAAGCACCACTTGTCACAATAATTGTGACCAGTTTTGTTAAATATTACTTGTTTGTGACTTTAAATCTTAACTTGACAAATACTTACATTATTTTATATTTATAGCGTCGGTGGCCGAGCGGTTACAGTATTCGACTCGTAAGCCAGAGGTCCCGGGTTCGAATGACTGTTTACTGAGTTATGTACATTAATTGAATACTAACCGATGCTCTTACGGTGAGGGAAAACATCGTGATGAAACCTGCACATTCAGGCGACTGGATGTGTAACCATGATCCAATCTGGTCAGGTTCCCCTGGTAGCAGGGTCATGGAGGTCAGATGGCAGTCGCTCCACTGTAATTACCTGACCGGCCAAATCCTGGATCATGGTCAAGGCGGACCCTCGTTCTCGGGAGCACAACCGGGACATTAACGCCAAGATAATTATTATTTATTTTTATTTTATATTTCCGGCATTAGATGGTGGGAGCCACCTGACCACATTCATTTAAGCATTTAGTAACGGAAATATATGTAGGTATATACGTTATTGACAATATGTAATAACATTAAATAACAAACAGGCTTGAGACTGGTGAACAGCTTTGGGAGCCAATTGGCACCTTGCTATTAGGATGAATTCAAAATGAGACTTAAAAAACGGGCAATACGCTGCCTTCAATTTCGAGCGGTTGACAAAGAATGATGTTAATGGAAATAGTATCCCATACTAAATATCAAATTTTAACTATTAGGTACGTAAGTAGTATTACATTTTATTTAACTTTACGGACTGTTTGCTACAATTCCTACAATATGTCTGTGGTGGATCTCTCTCTACTCGAAAGCTAACCAGCTTTAAGTCCTTATTGAAAAAGAGACTTCTTCATAGATAATTTAGAGATTATAGCATTTTATTAAAAGTAAGTCACATTCAAAAGTTAATATGGGACTAGTTCTATGCGAGTTTGACAACACGAGCGATTTTAGGTATCACTTCTACTTATGTATGTTATGCAAGATCTTTTTGTCCATGATCGCAACTGTTTCTCGTGACCAGTTACGAATAACTGGTTATCAAACTACGACTTAACTAGGTAGAGTAGCACTTTATGCGATCTCAGAATAATTCAAATAATATTCAACCTTTGTCTGTTGAAATATTAACTTCTTGTTTCAGTTAATGGGATCGCGAAGCCCGGCGCTCTCGTAGCCCTTATGGGGCCTAGGTAAGTATTTTTTTATATTTTATAGTCTTAATCATACGTTTATTAAACCTATTGTAACTAAAATATGTTTTGTCACTTTTGTTTCGAATTCAATCATTACAAAGTTTTTAAATAAACGTCATATAAGTGTTATTAACAAAATAGTTAATATTTATGAATTACTCGTACTTTATCTTGAATCTATTCAATCAATCAAAAGGGCATGGCTGGTTGACAAGCTCTTTATGCCTGTACAGATCTTCCGAACACACTACACTACACTTTTCTCGCTTGCGTCTACCTGATCTGCCAAATCCTGGATCACGGCGCAAGAGCACAACCGGCATATCGAGCCTGTACTTAGGTCTCTTTTTTTTATATTATACAACGCAGGCATTTGACCGCCATCTCACCTGTTGGTAAGTGACGATGCGGCCGAAGATGGAGCATGCCCGTCTTGGAACAGCCTATTCACTCCTGCCTTGAAGGCATCCAGATTATTTTGATCTTAGATCTCTATATCTTAGGTTTTGCAACTGATGTCCTAGTTTCCCCTAAGCACCTAATAACTTTCTCGAATACCACACCATACCGTTGGCGACCGCAGCGCCGTTTCGACTCCGCTGCGTCCGTTGGGCCGTCACACGCATGGGTGGAATCCCACACGCGTATCACACTGTGTGACACTAGTATTCGGTTACACGGTGTACGCACCGTCGATTCGCTTTATATGGCTCCCTGTTCGTAATATTGATTGATCGTTTTAGTACGCACGTATAATGTTATCCCGTTTGGACTTTAGACGGTCCTTAAGTGGATCGCCTTAAGTGGATCGCCTTAAGAGTTAGAGATCTTGGTTTGTAAGGGATTGAAGAATGAGAGTGATATTCAGAATAGAAGAATGAGAGGGATTGAAGAATGATCTTCCGGTCGATATCAGACGAAGCTCCAACAAACCTTCCTTCAAAAAAGCTGTTCGAGAGCATTTTCTAAATTCCTTGTAATGCCCGACTTTAACTTATTTTTTTTTTTTTTTTTTTTTTTCACCTGTTATTTTTGCGAGTGATCTTGGTAGGTAGGCACTTGATTGAGATTTTAATTCAAGTACGTTGTGCTATCTTGTTGTTGTTGGTGTTTAGTATTAAATAGTTAATTAAATTAAAATATCATTTTTGAGTTTCGATATGTGAATACTAGTGGGTAGAATTGTGTTTGTTATTAGGTACGTAAGTGTAATGTAAATTTTTGTGCACCCGCCTGCAAATTTTTTTTACCAGTTTTCGGGGTAGACTGGTAGATAAAGCTACAAAGCTTTAAGTCCACCTTTGTACTATTTTGTGCATAACGTATTAAATAAATAAAATAAATAAATATTCCTTTTTTAGTGATTAAGTTTTCTTACTATGATATATGCGATTGTCCCAATGTGCTAATTGCGAATGCAATCTGATATGCAATTATCGTCATCATCAGAGGTGTCAATTCCGGATGCAAGGGTCCGTTCTAACTTTTTCTCCTCCACTTCGCTCTTCGATCTCACGTCGTAAGTGGCTCTAGCATTCGACTTAGCGGTATCCATGATTAGTGTTACCTCTTTCCTGATACATATGTAGGCACCTAGATATTTCTCAAATATTCCTCGAGTATAATAGACCGATATCAATATGGTAATCATCTTGGCGTTAAGGTCCCGGGTGTTCTTACGCTCACAAGGGCTCGGGTTCCGCCTTGACCATGAACCAGGATTTTGCAGATCAGAAAACTACAGTGGAGCAACTGCCATCTGACCTCCGTTTCCTTGCTACCAGGGGAAAAGACCTATATCAATATAATAATAAAGTAAAAAGTGATGTTACTTGCATATAAAAATAAGGCGAATGCCCCGAGTGATGCGAAAGCGTATATTATATATCGTATTGTAATTCTTCAACTAACTAATGGAAGGTGCGTACTGTGCTCAGTGCTTAATAGTTGTGTCAATACGTACGATTCGGTTTCTTAACACGTAAATAAGGTCATAAATCCACATCAACCAAATGGGACCTGGAAGTTCTCGGACGTTCTATTGATGTAGGTAATTGAGTATGAATATTTCGTGAATTTCTACATATACTGTATGAATGCCTACAACTACGGAATTCAGATGTTATGCATGTTTTCTTCTTCTTATCGAGTCGATGGCCTTACACTTTATTCGCCCAGTATTCGGCGACGCATACAGCGTTTGAACTGGCGTCGAACAAGTCCTCCATTGTACAAGTTTAAAATAATCATCTTGACGTTAATGTCCCGGTTATGCTCTTGCACAGGCCCGGAATCCAGGATTTGACAGATCGGTAATTACAGTAAAACAACTCCCATCTGACGTGGAGGTTTTATTACGTTTTTTCCAATTCCGTTCTTATTGTCCAAGGATTATTGGTTCAAGATGATCTTTATTTCTAGTGGTGCCGGGAAAACTACGCTAATGTCGGCGCTTGCGCACCGGAACCCGGGTAAGTCCAAAAATCTTTATGTATGTAGTTAAGTATGTATTTACTTGATTTCGTTATTTTTAAAGGATCCATCTAGCATAAAACAGGTTGAAAGCATAATTGTAATTAGCTAAAATGGGGGTGTGTCATAAAGATAATATATTTCCCAATAACCATTTAAAAATATTGTTGGTTCATCGTTTTGAAGATCGTTCTGTAGTTTTGATAGAACTAAATATTTTCAGAAATTTCGCTTGTTGTTAAGAATTTGATTTTCAATGGTTCATTCCTCAACATTTGTAGTTTCGAATTTTAAATTAACTTGTTCTGACTGTTCTTTATGCCTGTTCATAATTTGAATTTAAAAAGAATCGGGTGCCTTCGTAATAAATCACGAGTTTATTGAGAGTACTTATTGCATTTGCTCCTGCTTCCCCTACGTACAACTTTTTGCTGGCAAAATCAGTTCACCTCACCTCAGAGCACATAATAGTCCACTACAGTTAGGGCTTCTCCCTCCAAATGGGAAGTTATTGCCATAATCTCCACGCTTATGGAGATCGCAGTGTTATAAATATAACAATGGAAAACGCCTCTGCCCATTTACCGTCTACGGAGACTAGATATTTTGCCCCGAAAACATTAGTCGCCTTGTACGACACCCGCGAGTATAAAGGGGTTGGTGCCATTCTACTCTGCCCGACAACCACACGGCCAAAATAAGTTCACCAGATATAATCACAAAAGATATTTATTGATTGAGTTATAAAGCTATGTCAACATAGTAATTTAATGAAGTACATACTTAAATATTTTACGGCATGTACCTTGAACTATAAAATATTAATTAGTAGTGATATGGCGGATAGCATCTGGTTGTTCTGATTATCTGAGTGGATTGGGTAATTTACCAAAAGTTGTGTAGATAGTATCTACCTACCTTCAATAATAATATCGATTTATATTTTATAACAACCTTTCGCATTTTAGTTAGAAGTAGGGTAGGGGTAGAGTAGGGTAAGGGTGAACGAAGTTGCGACGGGCCATTCATTATCACAGCCCATGTACAGTCTCTGCAGGACTTAGGGCCTCTCCAACGAACGGGGAGGTTATTGCCATAGTCTGCACGCCTGGCAGGCGGGTTGGAGATTGCAGTGTAATGAATATAACAATGAAAAACGCTGTCCATTTTCCAGCATACGGAGACTCTAGAACTTTTGCCTCGGATGCATTAGTCGCCTTGTACGACACCCACGAGTGTAAGGGGTTGGTGCTATTCTACTCTGCTGGACACAGCACGGCGGATCATTAGTTTACTACAAACTGTGAGCATAGTGTAGAAGCGTCGAAAAGTCACGTTACACTGCGACCAGTTTATTTTATTAGCCTATTAATTGGACTTTATTATTCTCAAGACAAACATGAGGTGTGATTTAAGAATTTCGTTATGTTAAATAAACAATACGAGTTTGACTAAAAATTACTGTTGAGATAAAAGCGCCTATTTCCTTAGAGTAGTTCAATATTACCATAATGTGATGCGATTCAAGTTTTGTTTAAAGTTGTTTGTCTGTTTGTTCGGGTCGACAGATTGGACTGACTGATATCGACATGACTTTCGTACGATTTTGAACACTATTAGATATATAGTAAAATCAGTAGAAAACATTATCGCCGTGTGGTGTCCGGCAGAGTACAATATTCTACCAACCCTTCGCCTTATGGGTGTCGTAAGAGGCAACTAGGATAGACCAGAATAAGTTCTCAAATGAAACAAGCTTTTATCGCGCAGCTTTTGAATGAATATCAAGTATGGTACCCATCAAGACCATTCCAAAGAGCCTAAACACTATGGGGTTATTTTCTTGCGTTCCGGCCACCTTCTGACTCGCATTATCAGACCAGCTCCATGATACCATATAGAATTGTCATCCAATTGAACACCGGGAAGTGGGTCAAATTTAAACGCGACCTGCGTGCCAAGCGTGGGGATTACGGCAAAACCTTCCATTGATATGGAGGAGGCTCAAGTCCAGCAGTGGACAGTTATGTTAACTGTTGTATGGGCTTTTGATGTTATTTTTCATTCCCTACAGCTGGAACCGTGGTGGACGGTGAGATCGTAATGAACGGCTACCAAGTGGGAGATTTCATGCATCGGGAAAGCGGGTACATGCATCAAGAAGAGCTGTTCGTTGAGAACCTCACTGTTTTAGAGCACCTTTCAATTATGGTAAGTGTCTACCTAGTGTACCTATGTAGTTCAGAGTTTTTAATTGTTGATTAGTTGTTCAAACGCCTGGTTGTAGTTATTATACGCCGCTTTGTGTTCTAGTTGTCAAAAAAAAAGTATGTGGTGGATAGGTAGCGATAATCCTCACCCATCATCTTCATCTTAGTCCTGACAGTGACAACGCACCTGCGGATTTGCATTTTTGTTACCTAAATGTAAGAATCGTAGATGTTATGAGCGACAGTTACCGCTTACCAACAGGTGGGCTGTTTGCTCGCTTGTCGCTGAGTAGCCTAAAAAAAAACTTCCCCGTCCTTCTTAGCGTGCCGTTGGCAAGTATTCATCATTGTCATCATCATCAGCCTTTATTAGTCTACTGCTGTATAAAGGCCTCCTTCAATAAGCACTAATGCACCTTGTTCCTCCCTGACCGCATTCAGAATCCAATTGCAGCCTTTAACATTGTATATATTATATGTAGTCAGTACATCGATTCGGAGGGCGCCCCATACTGCGCTTGCCGACTCCGACTCGCAATTACAATTTTGATATCCAGAAATTGGCTACATCCCTCATTGACTATGACCTTGACCAGGCCCGTCTCCGGATGGACCGCCGCACCTCAACATTAGCAAGAAAGAGACGGGTGAACCAGCTGCTGAGGCAGCTTGGGCTCTACGGCTCGCGGTACACCAGAATTGGCGGGCTGGATGGGCGCAAGACCCTGTCTGGTGGAGAGAGGAAGAGACTAGCCTTCGCAACGGAGGTAAGTACCATATTAAAAGACCTTAATTTTTAGCGGGTGTACGATTTCAACAGATTTGTTCTGAGGAATCGACAGCAACGTGAAACAGCAGCCGTGACCTTCGCGTTTAATTCGTGGTACGGTATATTACAATTATTAATTAGATTGTCCAGAAAGTAACATCGAATTACGAATGGGTTACTTCATGAAGCGTACAAAATAAAGTAACTACATGCCCTTAACAAAGAGCTCAAACAAAACTGAATAAACAGCTTTTTATGCGGTTTCCTGTATGGTAAACAAATTAATTATCTACGTCTTCGCATTGAGAATGAATTCTAAAATGTTAAAAGTCGATGTTATTACCCAAGATATTATGAGCAATTTAAAATAATTGAGTAGTCTTTACGTCACAATTTTTTAAATAGTTACAAACACACCAATTTATCAGACTACATTCTCTCCGTACAGCTGCTAACAGACCCTGGGCTCCTTTTCTGCGACGAACCAACGACTGGTCTGGACTCATCGTCAGCTCAGAAGATGGTCTCGCTCCTCCGCGCCAGCGCCGCCCAAGGGAAGACCATTATCTGCACCATCCACCAGCCGTCTTCGGAGCTCATGGCTCTATTTGACAGGCTGGTGTTGCTGGCTGAAGGCAGGATAGCCTTCGCTGGTAATGCTGCCGGGGCCCTCAACTTCTTCGAGAGGTAAGGTCGATGTCTTGTCATTGGTTGAGGTTAAACCCCTGAATCAAGAGGGGTAATACGTGTGTGAGTCTGTCTATGGTTTTAGCTCTCTAGCGACTGGACAGATTTCGATGCTTTCATTTGGAAGTTTCATTTGGATGGTTCTAAGATTTCTCTTATAAATATCGGTTCAACAGTTTGACTACTTACTTGTAAACTTAGTTGGTTTAATGATATTTTATTGCTGTTAATTTTGTATAGGGTTTTACCCGTTTGTTACATTCGTTGACACAATATTGTGCATTTAGTGAAATAATTTTAAAAATCTAAAAAAACTTACAACAAAAACATGTAAACTTTACCTCTCTAAGAAACCAAAGATATAGAACTAGATAAAATGCGCCTTAAATTAACCTCATTTTCTTTACAAAATCAAATAAACATCAAATGTGGAGAAATCTCGCATAAATTATTAGAGCAATGCACGTGTTCGAGTTCCTAACATTCAACATAAATGACAAAAAAAATATAAGTTAAATTGTTTAATAAATTAAATACGTATAATTAAATAATTTTGTGTCATATGCACATTTGCTTTGTATTTATTTCCATTTTTGTGTACAATAAACGATTAAATAAATAAATAAATATTTTTTACGGTTGGATAGCTGCTCTAAATGTTTATCTCTTAATTAGGTGCCTTATCGCATGGAATTTGAAACTTTTACTTAAAAACATCAGCTGTAACATAATCGTAAAATAGCCAAAAAGCTATTTGTGTTTCTGATGAGTTTTTACGAGCTTGCGTATACAAAATTTGAATGAAAAAACTAAGTGCTTAGGTATTTGGAAGATAGGCATAAGCTAGTTTCTACAAACAAGTTATAAATTATTGAACTTTTATGGAAATATTTCGATTTTGAATATTTGAAATAAAGAATTTGTATTTAATTAAAGATTTCCTGTGTGAATACTATGCGAGACAGAGTAGGTAGATACTGTCGTATTTTATTAAAGCTTTAGTGTATAAATACGATGCGGGACTAGCGTAAACCATCATCATCATCATCATAGCCCATAACAGTCCACTGCAGGACTTAAGACCTCTCCCATGAAAGGGGAGGTTATTGCCATAATCTCCACGCTTGGCAGGCGGGTTGGAAATCGCAGTCTTATAAGTATAACAATGGAAAACGCTGCTGCCCATTTTCAAGCTTACGGAGACTCTAGATCTTTTATCTCGATAACATTAGTCGCCTTGTACGACACCCACGAGTGTAAGGACACCACACTCTTCTAGCGTAAATACTGTGTCCGAAATAGATAAAAATGACATCTGCACGGCTAACACAAGTGTGCCCGCGACATTGCTCGTGCTGCAAGAGAACCTTTCTTTCCTTCTCTCAATACTAAGATGAAATAGATAGCAGTATCTATGTCGCGCTTTTTCTCGATTATTGCACGTGAGAGCACACTATTTACACATATTTTGGTCGCCAACAATATTTCAATGTAAATTTGAATGGAGCTTTGTGGCTAAAAAAATTTCGAATTCGAGATGTTGAAGTGCGAGAATTAGGCCCCTGTAGTCCTTTCTTACAAAATATAATGGTACAGGACTGGAAGAACAGCGCAGTATTGTAAAATATCCCCATTTCTCGATGATAAAATGCCACAATTACTCTGTCAGATGCTTGTATTTGTGGTCGGCCTATTCTCATGACGTGCTCGTTATCCGTCGACCCTAATAAGACTTCCTGGCCCACTACTGTGTAAATCTATTGGGAACTCGGTTAAGGGCTATTGATTCCATTTGGGATGTATCTCAGTTGGAGTATGCATTCAGTTTTCTATTATACTGTATTTATCCTATTCAGAAAATTGAACAAGGCTGATGGCAACAAAATTAGCTCGTATACTGCAGAGTGGCCTAAAGTTTGTATATTTATCGATTTTATTTGGACAAAATCGCCTAAATCACGAGTAGTCATACTCAAAAATTTCATAAAATTTATCAGAGGCTTTCTCTTATTTATTATTTTTACTTTGTTTAGATCTTTTCTATTATGTAGTAGGTAGTTTCCTCACTCTATCATTGAATTTAGGTTTCTGTTAAATTCGGTTTATCTGGAAAATACAGCTTTTCCATATAGTTCATTTAATTCATGCGTTCTTTAAATGATGTAGACTACCATATCTCAAAGGGCGGCAAAGCATTAGCGGCTCCCCAACTGTTGCTGGTGGGCGACGGTGATGATTTTCCATCAGGAGACCCACTAGCATGTTGTCTCCCTCTATTAGACTCTTTTCTAAAAAAACGGGCACTTGGGCGATTTTCATACAATCCAGACAATTTGGAACATATCCTCAATCTGGAACATAGATGGTACTTAGCTGATCTAAAAGGCCGGTTGTATGGAATCTAAATTCCGACGCAAATATTCCAGCTGTGGTGTAAACGGCCTTTCCTATCAGTTAGATATGTATAATCAAATTGCAACCAGAAAGTTCCTAGGGGGAGATCCACGGTCTCCAAATTGTCTCGATTGTATGAAAACTACCCTTGTGCCCGTTTTTTGTAAAAGGGTTTAAAACAGCTTTCCAAAACCCTGGCCAATTCCACAGCCTCGGCTACCACTGCCCCTTGACCTACAACCCAACGGACTACTTCATCAAAGTGCTGGCGCTGACGCCAGGGTCGGAAGCGGCATCCCGGCAGGCCATCAAGGCCGTCTGCGACCGGTTCGCAGTCAGCGACGCCGCTAAGGAGCTAGATATGGAGATCCATTTGGAGTTCCACCTCATTGACCATGAGGATAAGGTGGGTAAACGACTGTGCAGACAAGCAAGACCTGAGAGTTTGATTGTGCTATCATATATGATTTTTATTATTAGACTAGCCAGGCATTTGACCGCCATCTCACTTGGTAGTAAGTGACCTGGAGCATGCCTGTCAAGGTACAGCCTGTTCAGTCTAGCCTTGAAGGTGTCCAGATTATAATGATTAGGGAACACACTCGCAGGCAATGTGTTCCATTCCTTAGCCGTACGCATTATAAAGGTTCTTGCAGATAGTTTGCATTTTTTTTATTATGTAGGACTAAAATTGAAGAGAAAGAAAATGTAGCGACTAGGCAGAAAGGAATGCTTTGCTGGTTTGGGAAATAAAGTATGAATATGACAAAAGAGATAAATACGGCAGAAGCGAATAGAATGATCGGCGACGTAGGTAACCTAAACCGAAGTTCTTGTTTAAAAAGATTAATGAATGTGGAAGCATGAAATACGCAGTTGTGTTAATATAATTCGCGCCCTATACGTTTCTTCCTTAACTGTACCAAAGCGCACCTGACCTAATCAGAATCTGATGTTGGAAGTTGGAAGTGAGAGAGATCTGAAAGGACCGTACAAGTGGGACGATGTATTCTCAGCCTACCTCTACAGGGAAAAGGCGTCACGTTACGTATGTACGTATAGTGCAAGAGCATAGCATTACCACTTCAAGAAAATTTTCAGCTACAGCAACATTCATGGTATTTTGTGCATCTTTAACCAAAATCAGGTTGCTAAAAGAAGGGAGCATTAGCTGTCCCTTATGCCCAAAGGACTAGTCCTTTGCCCCCAAGGTATTTTTTATTTAATAAATAAAAATTTAATTTATGAATGCTATACAAACCGTTTAACAACTGCACAGTAGTGCAAAGAATTCTTGAGGTGGTCATCCACTTATGCTCTTGCATTACAATTAAAATTATTTTTAATGTAGTAAGTTTATAAAACTACAACTATGTCTATGTTTCTTTATTTTCAGGAAGCAAAAAAGGACCTGAATACGTTCAAATCGCCATTCTTCTTCACGAAGATAGTGTGGCTGGTGTATAGATACCTCTTAGTCGTAATACGGGATCCGCGGGTACAACTATTGAGAATATTTCAAAAGTTGGTGAGTATTATTTCATTAACGCATTACATTTGCCTCACACATATTTTCGGGTTTGTTACCACGGTTAGTGTTGTTTCCATCCTGTATGTTTTTCGAGACCATGACGCATGCAACTGCATCGAAATATTGGGGTAAAACAGTACTAACCATGTTAACAATATAATAATATATGTCATGTAAGTGTAGTGAATAACTTTGAAAGTCTTAAATCCTACATAAACTAAGTCTTAAATCCTACATAAACTACTAAATGATAAAATCCAAATTAGTTGGTAGATGTTGTGGCTGATAGCATCTGGAAGTTACCGCTGGTACGCTTTTCACTAATGATTGTACATACACTAGTGTGTGGTGAAAAACGAGCAGGTTCACTAATGGGCTTCTAAACGCTCGATGCATGGTTATTCATGATAACAAAATCAAATCATCGTCAACATCTTTATCACCGCCCCTATAACCACCCTACCAAGTTTAACACAATAACCCTTCTCCACCCAGGATTCTATCGACCTCTCGGTCATACGGACCACGTCAGAGCTAATCACGGGTGATGTGCACGCTTAGTTGCCGGTTGCACAACACACATAGTCCAACACAGTTGAGAAATATATACTTTCTGTAAAGCTTACAAAATTCTGATACATAAAAAACATAACATGTGATATTCCACAGGCAATAGCTTTAACAGCGGGCGTCTGCTTCCTGGGCACGGCCCGGCTGACCCAAGAAGGCGTGCAGGATGTCCAGGGGGCGCTCTTCATCATCATCGCAGAGAACACCTTTAGCCCCATGTACTCGGTGCTTCACATGTTCCCTGAGGAATTCCCGCTCTTCAACCGGGAGCTGAAGGCCGGACTGTATTCGACACCGGTGTATTATGTTTCCAGGATGCTGGCTTTGGTGAGTTTCCATTCCATAGGAATGGATTATACATTAAAAAGTCACCTTTCAGAATAATTTAAGTTAAAATGACGTTCTTATATTTGCTTTTGTATTTGGCAAAAGCATGCACGAACGATGCCACTTAAAATAGGAAGTTGGCAAGTAAAGCATTCAATACATGTCTTGAACTCTTGACTGCCTGACTTCCTTACTAGTCTATAAATCGTAATGTAATAAGTAGGAAACACTAAGGCTCATAGATAATTTTTCATCTATCATATTTTTGATAAAATCCAACCTTGTTTCAATTTAGCGTTATAGACATTGCCAAATGTTTCACTCTTGATATCTTTGATAGTACTATAAACTGATGCTATTTCATCGGCTTCAGTTTCCAGGCCTGCTGCTGGAGCCGAGCCTCTTCACGCTGGTGGTGTACTGGATCGCGGGGCTGCGGCCCACGCTCTACGCGTTCGGCTTCACCGTATTCATCTCCGTGTTGGTGCTCAACGTAGCCATCGCATGTGGTAAGGTCTAGTAAACTTAGTTCATGTACTTTGCTTGTTTCCTGTTGGCCAGTTTTTTAATCGTTAGTCGTTCTAACACCCGTATTTAGAAACGTTATTATGATGACTCACAGTGCGCGCGAACCTTCTGTATATAAAATGTTTTCTCTATGGCGCGAAGTCATAGAGGTCCAACTGACAATGCTTGAGCAGCGATCGGCACAATTCGTCCGTCAAAATGAAAGAAATTGACTTAATGAAAAGTCAATTTATAGGAACGTCATGTTCGCTCCAAGTTATTTTCTGAGTTTGTCATCTTTTTAGTAGGTCATTTTGGAGGGACGTCATTTTTTGGATGTCGTCTTTTTAGATTGCGCCAGCTTTTTCAAACACTTCTAAACCGATAGTTATGAAAGTTTGCTCACAATCTGAGTTCATGTGACAGTACAATATTATTATAGATAAATGAGGATCTGAGGATGGAGTCAGGAGGTGGACAGTGGAACTCTTGAACCGTTACTAGTAATGCCGTCGAGTTAAGACACATCCGTAATGGACGCAGTGCTTTCACTTAGCAGACGAGTACTGAGAAAGCATAATAAACGCTACTTACACAAGTATTATATCATTCATCATATTTTTCTCAGGGTTCATTATCAGGCTACATTAGTTCACTTACAACAAACTCGGACTGAATTCAGATAGGTATATAATAGCAAGATGACATAGAGAAATAGTAGGTACAGTGGCTACAACAGTCAGCATTTGCTCGGATTCTTTAGTGTTATAATATTTCTTTAGTAAATTGAAAATAAGTTGTAAATGTTATGGGCGATAAATACAGATTTGCTGCCGTTTCTCACAGATTGCATAAAGAGCAGGTTATCTGTTAAAGCAAACATTGGAACGAGTTCCACTGCCATTTCATTTACATTAAAATTCTATAACAGTGTGATCAAGATCCCACCCAAAGCTTTGCTGTTGACATTCAGAATAGCCAAAGATTTAATAAATTATATAAGGTAGCCTATAAAAACAGTTACTTTGACATTTTAATGGGATTTCTACTTGTTAGGGTTCCGCAGCCGAAGGGTGGCACTGGAATACTATTACTGTCTATCTGTCCGTCCATCCGTCTGTCGGTCACAGGGCTATTATAGGGCTATTAGAAACCGTATTGATATGAAAGAATACTTAGGTGTTGTCATGACCGCTGTGATAATAATAATAGGAACCTACTAAACAACTATAAATGAAAAAATAAGAGGGAATCCTTTCATAAAAATAAACAAACAGGTAACATCCTAAAAAAAGTGAAAAGGCTATTTGTTTGTGAATATCTCTCGGACAAATAGTTGAATATAATTGCATTCATAGTTATGTAACATTTTATTCTCTATTTCGTTCACTTATTTAGTGATATGTTTAGGATACTATGTTCATGTCCCTTTTAATTCAGATAGGAAACCCCTGACACCCCCTATACAGATTTTACAGCATTCACTAATTGGCTTCTGTTTTCTGCCATTGAAAACTAAAATCTCTCTTGCTCAAACTCTTCTTCTTCCTCTTCTAGACTATGCAGACTGTTGCTATCTGGATGCCACTGAGGAGCTTTTAAACAAGCTAGAGCGACTTCAAAACTTGTGCATACGCTTTATTTTTGGCTTACGCAAATACGACCATGTCTCAATATATCGATCCCAACTCAAGTGGCTCCCAGTTCGACTACGTAGGAATGCTCACATCCTTTCCACTCTTTATAATATCCTTTATAACCCGTCCGCTCCTTTATATCTCACTGAACGGTTTCACTTCTCCCGTCCACTAGACAAACCTTGTCGTCCCAGTGTACGAACCTCGTTAGCAATAGCTCCTCACCATTCCGATTTCTATTCCTACTCCTTCACTGTTCATGCTGCAAGGTTGTGGAACTCTCTGCCGTATGAAATACGTGATAGTAAATCTGTCGGTATTTTTAAGAAACGTGTAAAAGAGCACTATCTCTCTCTTGGTTCCTGAAAATGCAGGGTACAATCCCTATAGATAATTTGTAGGTATTTATGTATTTTTTGTATTAGTATAAGATGTAGGTATATGTAGTTTATTATGTGTGTATGTATATTTAGTTAGATATTGTGCATGTCTGATCTGCGACTACTTATCACATATCTCTTTGATAGGCCTGCTGGAAGAGATTTCTTTAAGAAATAAGTAGCGCCTGTTGTGTCATCTATAACTATGTATTTTTCCTCAAACTTTCATGTGTACAATAAACTGAAAATAAATAAAATAACTTATGCCTCATTGGTTCCAGGATCGTTCTTCTCGTGCGCGTTCGGCTCGATGCCGATAGCCATCGCGTACCTCGTCCCGTTCGACTACTCACTCATGGTCACCTCTGGTATCTTCATCAAGCTTAGGTAAAACCTCATTGATTTAGTGTGCAACATAACGCTCATCCTTACCCTACAATCTAGGTGTAAGAGTTTGCCATTTTGACAGTCCTTTCAGCAATGTTATGAGTAGGCCCTAAACGTTGTCCCAACTCCTATAAGATATAGCCCATAGGAATAAATTGTCCATTTGTAGAATATGTGGGAACTGTGAATGAACTACCTTGCGAGGTTTTCCCTGGAGAGTACAACATGGAGTTCTTCGAGAAAGGGGTGAAATGGTTTTTTAGAGGTCGGCAACGCGTGGGTGATGCCCCTGGTATTGCAAACGTCCATAGGCTGCGGTGACTGCTTATGATCAGGCGGGCCGTAAGCTTGGTTGCCACCTAAGTGGTATTAAAAAAATTGTACTTAACGTTTCGTGACATTATCCCAAATTATAAAAATGAGCCGAAAGGCAATTCATCTTCATTTAATTTGTTGCGTTTAAGATTGTATTAGTTTGTCCACGGCCGTGCCTGGGTATTAAAACTTAGGTAGCCTTTTGAGTTGCTGCTGTAAGGTAGATCCTGGATAATAGAAGTTGCAGCGATGGGATTTAGTGGTCGAGCTAAGCACGATAAAAAATTGTCATACCTCTTACTCACTGAGAATGTTACTTTTTTACAGCTCAATACCGAAATACATTTCATGGATACGACATTTGTCGTGGCTGATGTACTCCAACGAAGCTATGAGCATTATCCAGTGGGATGGCGTACAGAACATAAGTAAGTATACAGTTCATTACTGATATAGATATTTTCATCGTAGGATGAAGAGCTATGAGAAATCGCGCTATATACCTAAGTGCCATTTTGTCAAACAAGCAACTATTTGAGTTATATACTCCCCGTTTTCCCATAATCTCCACGTTTGACAGGAGAGTTGAAGATCGCGGCGGTGACAACACTCGAATACGTAGCTTACTACCACGTAGTCAGTCTATTTGAAATGCATTTCCTCAAAATTTTACTAGTTGTGCTTCAAATCCTGCCCCGTGGTGACCAGTAAAGAAGAACACAGCAGCAACACACCAAGACAAAGCAGAACAGACAGGTTTAACTATTAGAATTTACCTGCCTGCGGTTCTTTATTTTTGTTATATGAAATCTAAGCAAAGATGTTTTGATTGATAATTCTTTAGCTTACCTACCTAGTAACACTTGATTTGTCTGCTCAGTTTTTGAATGATAGTCTAAAAAACCAACTTTTTGTTGAGTTATCTATCTTCTTGTTGACATTGTATCATTTTCCTGTGTATCCCTCTACGAGTAACAAATTCTTATCTGGTGTTTGAATTATAAAAAAGCACAGGTAAACGCCATGGCGGTGGCGCCAGGGTATTCCCTACAAAAAGGGTCTGCGTCCTCAATTTCACAATGACAAGAGTCAGACAAAAGGATGCCTTATCCTTTATTGTAATGAATTGTCGCGTTCCTTTTACTAAGGTGTTACTTGAAATCAATGAAGTGTTAAAACTTGTCACTTGCAGTTATGACTAAACGTTCCTTTGATTATTTCTTGGCTCTTGTCATTCTTTTGTAAAAGCGACTAAAACTTTTTCTGTCTAGTGGTATAAAGGATTACACAAGGAAGTCTAAGTAGCCGGCCTTTTTATATTCAAGTTTTTAAAATTAGATTCTTTTGTCATTAGTGTTCGTTGACTAGAAAAAATATTTTACTGAAACCATTTACATAATTCAGGTAAGGCTAAGGAAGGATTTTGTATGGAAGTCTTAAATCCAGTGTAACTTTGAAACGATATGTTTTAATGTAAATCTGATAAAGTACAAGCATAATTATTGGTTTCTGAATGACGTCTACAAAATTTCATTGGCTTTGATGGCGTAATATTAAAAATATTATCAAACTACGTAGACTCCTGTTAAATACAAAGGCAGTCGAAAGGGACAGTTCTGCTATTTGAACTTGGTTCATTTTGGTTTCGGTACAACCTTACCTAATATTGCTCCTTTTAACTTCTAAAACTTCTACATTTCAGCCTGCACCCAAAGGGACAGCGGCAGCGGTCCATGCCTCAGCACGGGAGACCAGGTCCTCATGCAGTACGACTTCGAGACCGGTCACTTGTGGACTGACGTCATTGCTCTCGTCATCCTCTACCTCGCCTTCCACCTCCTTGCCTTACTTGCTTTAAGAAGCCGTGCTAGAAGGAAATAGTATAGTTTTAGAGCAGAGTGCCTAGGTTGTACAAGATGTCACGGTAAATATACATATACGGACTTAATTGTAGTGCAGAGTGAACCACTCTCTCTTAATATTGTCCGATCACTCTGCAAGTGACTGTACAATACAGAGAGTTCAGACGTTTCGGCTCGGTCTGGTTATGGCCCGCGGCCCGAAACGCCTGATAAGTAAAAATTATTATTTGTCCTCGGGCTTTTTTGCCGACAGTGAAAAATTATATAAAAATGTATGTATTTTCCCGGACTATCCTAAAACCATTTAAAGGACATTGTTAACTGCGGGCCCAAACGCCTGAGGAAAATATTAATTTCGGCCCGCGGGCCAAAAGCAGGCCGGGCCGAAACGTCTGAACACTGACGGATGAAAATTCATCTCACTATTGCATCTGAAAATTGTTAGTCGTATTTAACTTAAGGAAATGCTAAGGTACCTAATTGTTTTGGTTCATAATATAATAAAACATATTGTTTCTGTATTTAGCATTAAAATTGTAGGTATGAAATTTTAGTTCAAATTATGTTTGGTGTTTATTATTACCTACCTACTGCTATTTACCTGATTATCATTGATTTTTATAGAATTTTGTTACCCTATCTTATTACGTTCTTTTAGTTATGGTGTCTATATTTGCATGGTGTATGATTTGTGTAAATAAAATAAATAACAGAGTTATTCGTAAATTGCATTTTATTTACCCATGAAAACAACTTTCATTTACATATTATTATTATCATACAGTGTTTAGTTAGAATATGGGATTATTATTGCAGAATTATATGGGGGCACGGTAGTGCATTTGCCAAGTTGAAATAATTTTATTGAAATATTGAAAGTTCCGTTATGTTTTTTATTTGGAAAATGAATTAAAAAAAATATACTTTAAACTGTATTTTTAACAATCTCCTTTAATGTACTATAAAGTGTTATAAATAAATAAATATGTGAGGCATAAAGTATATGCCGCAACAAAAATTGTTTTTGGTTTATGTTATACGGTAGACTAACAGTCAAGCGGGCCACCCGATGGAAAGTAGTCACCGCCGCTACCAATGAGATGCCCGCCTCTAAAGATACCTTAAATATACCTCTTGAACGATCCCATGTCATGGCCCAAAAGCAACACACACAAAAACAAAACTGTTTTTATTCAACATCTCAATCTAAAGTAACGTCACCTAGTATACATTCTGGTACTCACTACATACTACGAGATCCACTATTCGCAGAGTTAAGACCCTGGTCACGACAAAGTTCCAGCAGAACCTGACAGATGGCGCCACTATCGCACATGTTTTTTACCTGACCGGCACGCAGCGGCCGCGCAAGCGTAGTTGAAGCTCGTCCGCCATATTCGTCGAGTCAGCCGGAGTGCAGTGCACGGCTGTTACATGTTTTATCGTCAACTGCATACAACCTATGACATCGAGTCAATATTGGTGCTTTTATAACATAAAGAACACTACGAATATGCGAGCCGATGGAGCCCTGAGCGGATACTCGTGTCGTTTCTCTCCCAAACGTGCAACGAACAGTGTAATCGTGTGTTTATGATAGTTTCGTCCAGAAAATCCTCGATCGTGTATTGTTTTGTAGTGAACCCCATGCGGTAACTGGTGCAAGTTGATGGTGTTATGCAATACAACATAGCCGTGACCTTCGTGAATCGTGAGCGTGCTTAAAGGTGCTTTTTGAGGTTAAAATGCAGCTTGGATTTTGAGCGACTGCGCCGAGCCATCAGGTTAGTAAGACTCCCAGTCTCTTATCTTCAAAGATAGTATTAAATGTTTATTTATCTTGCCCTACATTCGTTTTGTTTGTGATACGTCTGTGTCGCATATTTGAATGCCTTGCGATGTGTGACTGGTCTATATTCCAATGTTATTGATTTACTCCGTCCACAGACTTCAACCGTCAAGAATCAAGATTATCTTTTATTCATGCGTCAGTATTCGAACGATGCTCTGTTTAAAACTACATTTACATTACAAACGACGAACTGATAATGTAAACATAAGCATGACAAAAGAGCGCGTAAATTCAGAGAGCCATTATAAGTTTTCGGCATGTGTGTTGGCATGCAAAAATTTTGAAAGTACACTTGGTAATTGAGTGGAGAGGTTTGGATTGGTCTGGCGGTTGGCAGCCGGGCCGAGCGGGCGACGCGGGAACCGGGAATGCCACAGCAATGCTCATAATTCTACGAACATCCTGAATATTCAACATTTGGGTAATAAGCATCCAAAAATATTATCTTGATAGCATTTAGCCTGTTTCAACTTGACTGTCATTGTCACATTTGGACGAAAGGGTATTTTGGTTACGGAAGCAAATATGAATATAAACAGTCCAAGAAAGTGGTATTTAGCCTCATAATAATATACACTCTCTATCAGTAGTAAAATATTCAGCGTTGAGAACGTAATATTCGTATTGAAGCAGTCCTCGCCCGCCACCGCATCGCAGGAATTACAAAGGAACTAAAGCAAAACAAACTCAAAGGAAGGACGCGTCTTTGATTATTCGAACCCCTTTTTGTTCGAGAATGTGAGTGCTCTCAAAGCGGGCGTTTACCGTTGCTGGATCCGACCCCAGGTTAATTTGTGGCCCATTGGAGACATTGTTGCATTTACATTTTATTCAAGCAACATTGTTCCAAATGGGCTTCCTGTGTTTACTGAGAAATTGAGCCGAGTTTGTTTTAAGTTCATAATTGATTTCTTAAGACAATTGTGTTGATTTATTCAATGGTGCCGACTACACTCGATGAAATGTACCTATAATAACAACTATGACTACGTATACACTTGAATAAAAGCTGTAAAGTACATTGAGAAATGTTCGTTAAATCGCTATAACATTCACAACGTAATGTAGCGAATTGAAAGCTAAAGTCATAAAACATTCAAACTGTCAATACTTTAATTCAAGACTTAATAGAGAAGAGTAGGTAGTCCAATATATCGTCTTTATCTGAATTTACTGCCAATAGAAGCCAATGAAAATACATGACAAAATTTTCTTCGAAGTAGTTAATTAATGTCTCTGCCTGTCAATGTTAATAACTTGTAACGTCTTGCTGTATTTTATATTTTCCGTTACACCATCTACCTACTTACAGACAATAAGTTCTAAGAAATCTTAGACCAGCTTTGCTGTAATAGCAGCACTAAAGTGCACAGCGCATATCGTAGTGAATTTTCGTGCTCAATTTGTGGCAGGGTTGCGAGAATGGTATCGACATTGGGCTCTAGCACTTCGTAGTACTAGACCTCAATAGGTATCGATCTGCTTTTAGCCTAACAGTACAAGTAGTGCTTACATTACCGTCTTATCACATTTCGCAGCACTTAAACCCATGGTTACCATTACCACTCCCGTTATCTGGGAGATAAAAGCCACTCTAGATTGGTCGGCTGGACATACGATGTTAACTTACGTCATGTTTTTGTACAAAATTTGTGCTTTCGCTGGAGTGAAATTCTGAATCTCGAAGTTCACCACATCAGACATTTAAAACCGTCATTTGTTACTGGAGGAGTTAATAAGATTTTTCTTATCAAACTAGTTTTAATGACGTAGGTGAACAGGCTAGAGACACGATGCTAGTACGATTACTAATCTAGATTAATGGTCACGGAATGATACTCAGCATGGTGCCTAGTTCATGTAGTCAGTAATAAGCAGATAAATACCTAAGACTGCAAGACTTGCAATGTATACAAGTCTTACGGTCTTGCAATGTGTACTGTAGGGGTAGGCAGAGACTACATATATGGAATGGACAAAACAAATCTTTCTACATCTTCTTGCTTCTTGAAATCTCAGCTCAGAGAAATGAATATGGAATGGAAGGTTTAAAACAGGAAAAAATTGTCAGAAAACGCTGGCGTTAAATAAAGTAGTGGCCTTTAAAGGTCCGTTACATTACACTTGCTGGAAACTCGTTGCTCACATAATGCAGTTGCTTATCACGGCTCACGTCGTTAAAACTAATGCTCAAAAACCTCACACGCCCTCTTGACCCTGCCTCGCCTACCTGTAAATAAATTTCGACATCTCCTTTCTTAATTTCTATCGTGCTGACTACCGAATGTTGCATTATTTTCATGATGTGTGATTTATGTTTCGTCGTCACATTGAATTGATGTCACATATTTTAGTATCACGAAAAGTCTTGCTTAGAAAGCAGCGTTAAATTCTTACTAGAAGCCTAATTCTAAACATAGTGACGTCATTTCTTGACTTTACTTGAACAGCGTGTAACATTTTTCAACATGCTCTCTAGTTGCAACATTCACGTATACCTGACCCGTGTCGAGCACGAGCGTTGCTTTGGGGACACTGATCAGAGATTAATCACGAACTGCTCTGAATAAGGAGGAGGTATTTTGCAATTTCCGGCTTGGGCCACTGATAGCCATTGAAAGAGCCCCGTCCCGTGCGTGTCAAAATCGACAGAGGGCTGATTGTGACCAAGAACGAGTTGAATCATACTTTGTCTTGATTCTATTTCGTGACTAAAGTCTCTATGCTCTTACCCATTTACTTTATGTCCTACAATCCAACAAAAACAAACCGAAAGAACTTCTGAAAGTGTAAACTAATGTGAAGGTTAAAAGGAAAATTACAATTCGTTGTCGTTATCTGTTCAACCGATCGTTGATAAGGCGCATCTAAATCACGAGACTTAACCTGAGACCGGTGAACTCTATAATTAGCGGGTTACGTTCCAAGATGGTGAAAGGAAAGTCCGGCATCAATATCCTTTTTTTGGCTGCCTACTGTGGTATTATGAAGTGAATGATTTTAGTTGACGGTTTCTTTTGGTGTTTCTTGTTCACTTACCAATTACTATATAGCATCAGTCATATTAACAGACAAGTGAAAGTTAATTGTATGATGATAGTAGTGATCAACACCGAGGCGCTCGGTCAAAGAATGTTAGTTTTAAGCAACCCAATATTTGTAAAATGACCATGTTGTTTGTTGGAACTTGGATGTCGTTTCTTCGGGTTCGTCCACGTATACCCTGGGATGTTGGTTTTACTAGGTAATGAAAGCCTCGTGAGAACAAACGGAGTGTCGAAGTATTTACCCCCAGATTTGGCATGACGCGAAGAAATGTGGAACTCGTTTTACGCTCGTTAAGAAGCGCCGCAGAGTCTCACGTATATCTGGACAAAAAGCCGCCGGGAACAGGGCCGTCTTGTTTGGGACAATACTCGAGGTGACACTTGAATGCCGATGCGTTTACCATATGACCACTCATAAGCTACCCGAAGGATTGTCTGAGGAATGTAGAAATCTGGGCCTTTTTTGCCGAGAATGGTTTAATGGAGGCCATTTTGAAACCGTGTCAGACCACCGGCGAGCACGTGCGATGCATATTAAATCCAGCTCGACGTTAAGACAACCCATTACACTCAATAATTAAATCGCGAAATACGCACCATTATTTCTGAATTATCACCTACAGAAGAAAATGGCTTACAGCAAGGGGTCTAACATAACAGTTGTGTTGTCTTCGAAACAAAGAACCGAGTGGGAAACAAAGATTCATTGTTCCATTCTGAAGGTCATTGTGAGATGAAGATAAGTGTACCTAAATGGCGCGCAATCCCAGCAATTCTGTGAAAGCAAGTCGGGTAATGTTTCTGGGCCTGTAGCGAGGGGTATAAGCTAAAGAATGTTGTGAACAGGGCGTTTTGAGCTTGGATTGGATATTTCCTGGTGCAATGTTCAGGAGGTTGAAATTTAGCACTAGTTCCCTTTGTGAGCAAGCGTTCAGTGACCCGTAATTACCCTACAGCGGCTGGGCACAGTCGCGGTACAATATTCCAGTAAAGTCCGGCGTAACAGGCATTTATTAGAGTCTGGCGCGTGCTCGGAGTTCGCCACTCGCAACTCCCAATTTATATTATTGCAATTTTAATAAACTCAGCTTTGCCACGTTACTTGTGCTGAACGCGCTATTTCACATTCCAAGTGGGATTTTCTCATAGTTCCCTTTCTGTAACTTTCTTATTGATATTGTATACAATATTGGTATGTATGATATGGGTATGATGCCGAAGGATGTGGGCGAAGTGGATGAGGCAGAGTAGGACAGCAAACGTGGTAAAAGCTCCGATTGTTGCTAGGAATATGATTAATTACTTGTGCAAGTATTCTGTTTTCGTTATTCGTAAAAACGTCTTTACAATATTGAGCCTTAAAAATAAAACACGTAGAACGGCCCGTAACAATCTATCAGCAAATGGGATTTGTGTTAAACACCCGTGACCTGTTCGTGAAATCCAATCAGTGTTTACGATTACATTTGTAAGGTTACGCTGTCGTTTCGTGGGCCCCACGCACGGTAACACACACCGGACGGCCCGAAGCCCCAGACTGTATTGGGTGACCACACCACACTCGCTGAATCACTTTTGGCGAGCACCGAAACCTTTTGTGGACGGCTATTTGGCCGCGCAGAGCTATCAGCGCGAAAACTGCGTTGAACGAGAAACGGATGATTCAACACCATTCTGCGAAACTTAGATATGCTTTGATGCATTTTTTGTACAACCAAATTGGGAAACACAATCGACGAGCAGACTGTTTAAAGTTAATACGGAGAACGTGATTTAAAGTGTTTGTTCGAAGAAATTCTTGATGGCAGTATTATTGTGCTACCAGGTGATTTTTTATTTGACGGCCGTTTTCGGTGAACAGCCCCACATACACACAGTTCAGTCTTTAGCCAACGACTCTCAAAGAAGAATACAGTATCGTTATTATCCGTTGCAACTGATGTTATAAAACATTCAACAAAACAATTTTACGGTGAAGCAACAATAACTCCACATGAAATAATTAGCTATAAAGTTACCACAATTAGCGCTTCCAAGCTTTAAACAGTTTACAACAGGAGAACAAAATTAATGACTAATTTTCAATAACGATGATGAGAAACGGTATATTAATAATGTTCGGGTAGATCGCAATGAATGGGCACGCTCTCTGACAAGCGAATAACGTATTGAATTTCACCAAAGCAATATCTCTGACAATGCCGGTAATGTTAAGCAAGTAATTATTGCCGATAACGGTAAACTTTATGTGTAGGTAATGGCTAAAAGTCAAAGAAACGGTTAATAGTTGAAACGTGTTCTTATGATCCGGGCTGTTTCAAGAGACGATTTTGGCAAATTTTATTAAGTGGTGAGACAAGATATTAGTCATTTAGTGAAAACTGAAGTTTATTTATCGTTTATCGTTACAACATATGCAATTATTTTCTGGATATTAAATGGATGTATCCTTGTTTGTCTTACGTTCCATGCTCACGAATTCGCGGTCGTCAGTTAAAAGTACCTAAATAACGCTTCCTATAGGTATATACTATGCTTTAAAATTTGTTATTCTTGCTTAGTTTTCTAGTTACCTAGCTCAATCTAAAGCATAGCCTGTTGTATTTCATTCAAATAGCTCCTACAATATGACCGTTTTGATGTGCTGACATGATACTGCCGCGCTGCACGTCCTGTTCTTTTGTCAGATCGAGGAAGTGTAAATGGAGCAATTGGTCCGACCAGGAAATTAATATTATGTTCACTTCCATCGATAGTTTAGCGGTTAACTACTTCCTTTTCCATTTAAAAGTAATGGTTCAAATTTATCAACGACTGGTTTTCTAAAGGCTTCAGTGTTGAACAAATTGGCTGCTTCGAGTTGCGTGAAGAGGTTTTTAATGAGAAGAACGATTGGTTTAGACGTAAACTCTTAAGGCGTAAAACTGTGTACCTAATGTTCATCTACTTTAACTGAAGTGGTAAAATTTGTTGATTTGTTTGCATTTTTTCCATAGTGGAGTTTTACACCTCTGCGTGATTATGGTAGGCTATACTTTTTTTTATAAAAAAATATAGTATCACTAAATTCTGTTCCAAATATTATAAGCGCAGCGTAACGAAGTAGAAGGCAAACGTTTGATTTAAAATTTTAAATGCTATTAAGCGTGATAAAAGCAGTTTTCGCAACTCAACTTGGCTTTTTTTTTCACTTACCACTCGTTTGGATTCCTACTTCTGAACATGATTTCAGCTTTTCTGTCGAACCTACTGTACGACACATGTCAAAAACATGTCGGCAATGATTCATTATTTTGCCAAGATGGGTGTCGAGTCCGCCTGCACCTACTTATAACATGCATAAGCGATACCCTAGTCTGCGAACTTGCGAAGTCTGTAGCTTGCGGATTTGCCATAAATGGCTGTTAACACGTCCCGTTAGCTGTGACACACTCGCTAATATTTGGTCCTAAGCATGCGCCAAGCATTTCTCAACTTACATAGATCTAGGGCCGTTTGGTGAGTCCAATGTGGCAAAATAGGCGGTTCGATTTTGTACTTAATTTATTTAACGGTTATGTAATACTTTATATCGGCTCTATGCTTATATTACAAGTCGTACTAGGTGACTACCTACCTATAAAATTTATACATATATGGTGCCGTATCCAGCGGGCGCCAAATGGGACCCATTCCTAGGACGCTATCTTTCAGACTTTCAAGTGATTTTCGACATTTTTACTGAATAAGTAAGTCCTCTCCTATCCTCATCAGGCCAGATCTAGACAAACAACAAAAGCTAATAGATAAGACCGCCATCCCTGTTAGAAACATTTACATGAAATGCTTTCCCATCTTGCATGATACATTCATCTGCGAGCCGCCTGTGTGGCCACTTGACAGATTGGATGACATAAACAAAACGCTGTATAGACTAACAAATTCGTGTAACGGTAACGAAATCAACTCGGCCAACACCGGTAGCCAATACACCGTTGTATCGAATGGCCGGATCATATGCACTGTAAAACATGCATAATTAAGGTCAACATCAACGCCGTCCAATCCAATGCTATGTCGATCAATATTCATAACGAGATACGGGCTGTATCGAACAATTAGTTAGGTCTAGAACCGACAACTTGAGGACGTATGAACGTTATTACAAAATGCACTCGCATGTCCTATTACGGTATGTAGGTCGACTAACGAGTGAGTGTATAGAAATAGATACTAAATGGTGATGAGGTTTTTGTGGGTGTGTTAATTTGTGTTCAGTAAAATGATATGTTAAACGACGATGAAGAATAGAATTATAGGTGTGCATATTACTTAAAGAACGGTTTACAGAAGAAATGTATACCACAACTACATGATAAAGCGTACCTACTACCTTTCTACTTATTTGTTGGTGGTCCCCAAAAAGAGAATAACAGATTAGCAGGCTTAAGTTTGGCGACTGGTCATATCTGTGAAAGAACCTAGGTACAACCGCTGGGATAAACAAGTTCTTGAGGGAAGCTACGATTCGGGAAGCGTAGTGTTGGACGCCATCACGGGTGGACTGACGATATAACACAGGTGCAGGCTGAATGCTCATTAGGGGTCGAGTTGGTTGAAGTTGGCATATGGACCGGAGCTGGATAATTTTTTTAGCGCTCTCTGCTTGAAGGCACTGGATAAAGTTAATAAACTTGCTATGGGTCGATAGTGATGTAATATGTTGCATGCAGTTTGTTTTAGTTGGCATATGGACCGGAGTTGGATAATTTTCTTTAGCGCTCTCTACCCGAAGGCGCAGGAAAAACTATTTTACCAACCATTCATCACGATCTACTAAAAAAAAATAGCCGCAATAAAAGCAAATAAACGATTGTACAAACTATTGCATCTTAAATCACTGCAGCGTGCATATTAAAGTTTATCATCACATTGGCGACACCACCACGTCAGAGATTATAGGAATCACCTTGTTCAGTATAAGTGTCGGGTGCCGGGGTCAGATTCTGCGATAGCTCTGGCGCCTGCGCGCGCGCAGCCCGAGGCCTGGACGCGCGATAATGTGCGCATTTGGCCTTGCATCTGTGGAATTTTTTCCACTTCACTTTTTGGGAAACTAAAATAAACATGTTTTAGCGATAATGCCGTCTGCTTTTTTTCTGTTGCATTGTAACTAGTGGATGGTCCAGTTCCGGTAGGGAAAAAAATATTTCGAAAATTGTTCAATATTGTTGTATTGGCGGAGAAATTGGTGAAAAAAAAGAAACAGAATCCAAGCAGTTTTCGGTGTCGGTTACTTACGTTCTTCGATCTTGATGTTGCTCCGTGGAGGAGCGAAACACGTGTCGATGGTTTACCAGTGTTAGTGAGGTTGCTAGTGGTGGTGGTGAGTGATGCAGTGTGGTGAGCCATTATCAGGCTAATCGAAACATTATTTTATTAACAACGAATGATACATAGAACCGTCGTCGTTTCATGAAAAAAATGCAACATCGTAGCATAAAGATAGCCATAGCAACCTATGAGATAATAGTAGTAAATACCGCCATATCAATACGTCTGTCAAGAGTGGAGATTAGATATGTCTCGGTAGGTACTCTCGGTGGCACTTAAGTCCAATAACATTGTTGGAATATTCAGACGCCAACACGATTCGCCCTAAACATTCCGACATTTCTAACTGTCGAAAAATCATTAAAAACGACGGTCGTCGAAGAATGCGACACATGTAAAGTCAACTCATTAAGTTCCAAGCACTCGCGCGCATCCCTGACCTTGAGATAATGCTGCGCCTGCGCCGGTGTAGACTACACAATGCAGCAACTGCAACATTGTCGTGTACACATTCATTATGCAGGAATGAGTTCGGGCTCATTCTTTTAATCACCATCAATCAACAGAAGTCATCGTAATGATATTGAGAGGGGTCTGCTACAGCCTCTTTAGGGGCAGAATAATAATAATTAAGATTTGTGTGCCTTTGCCTTTTATTGTAAGTACATATGGGTGATAATCATTTTCCGTGATGCGTGATTGTATTGTGTTCTTTATTGTCCTAATGATGTGTTTTAGATTCGTAAGTTGTTTTTCTAGCTTTCGTAAATAAGGAAATAAAAAAGTAGACCAACGTTTTTGAAAATAGCATGAGTTTTGCGAAGGTTTCCCTAAATATTTGTGAGCAGGAGGTCTTTATTAGCAGGGCAGTGTTGTGCCTAAACCTGCCGGTATCAGAAAAGAGGTCCCATCTGAGGTTCAAGAAGAAACGGATTAAGAGTGCGGATGCGAGAGCCAACGGCTTTAGTGCGATGCGAGGATGCTGAAGGCAGGATGAACTGGAGGAGGAAGAGTAATGAAGCGGTCAAGTAACTTATATAATTACAAATGGCTTCTGCGTTACTTACCACAAAGGTGACAAACAGGCGTACGCATCTGTTGGTGAGCAATCACCGCAACTTGGACGTTCGTAACAAATCAAGTACCAAAACACTCCGTTCCTTCACCAGTGACACTCTGATGCCTTCTTTACACCGCCAGCTCGCCAGCCCTGGCCCAGAGTTGTAATACCCTGGCATTAATATAAACGCTCGCCGTGCCGCGGCTGTGTTTTTGTACAATTACACAACGTCGCTTTTCTCGGTCGGTCCACCGTGACAACGCTCGGCTTTACGGAGCCATGTTCTGGCTGTCGTGATGTCGGCAGGTTTTAATGTATCAAACGGGGCAAATGTTGGGTTGGGATGTTGCAGAGTTAAATGGTGGGTAGGCGATGGATGCCTTTCAAACGGGCGGTAACCTTTGATTGTTGGTAGAGCTTTGGTTGCATTGTCTTCATGATTAAAAAGAGCTTTTTGTTTTATTGACTTATTTAGACATTCTATTCCGGTCGGGCCCTCGCATGACGCAAGAGAGTACAACTGGGATTGACGCCTGGATAGACATACATTTTATTATTCGTCATGTATATCATCTTAGTTAAATCCTTTTAGGAAATAATCAAATTTTTAAGTAAGAATGCACATGCTATTGCTACTAAGTAGTAGGCAAAAAGCACATCTGTTTCAAAATAAATTATAACTTCTTGTTCTTAAAACTTAGGTATGTTCGTTTGTTTTAGCACAATTTAGAAATTGATCAATATTCAGTTTTTATTTCTACCTTAGTACGTACATATTCTGTGCCTAGAATAAAAATGAAATAACAACTTCTATTTTTATACTCTAAACACGTTTTCATGTACTATCAGCCTAGGTATATTATTAAAATATGAAGTAACGTGTGTACATAGATACTACTAAATATTTTACGTAACACCAAGTAAGCCATCGTTGTTATCAGTTGCCGTCATACTTATGGTAACAGAGTCAGCAGATAAGGCATGTGACAGCTGCAGTTCAGAGCGAGTTAGCAATGGCGTATGTGTTACAGTGGAATTGTTGTCTCGTTCAGTTATTTTACAACTGCACGGTTGATTTGATACGGATGTTTAAAAATTCTGACTGAAGGCATCTCATGTGTGGGGAGGCGTTAATTTGTGTACGTAACCGATTTCGTCAAAGGAAGAAAAAGTCTTTGGTCGCAACTGGATTCGTACAAGGATTAAAAATTCCCCAGAAACCAGTTACGAAATTGCGGTGTCGTACGACTTTCAAACGTATCCACGACTCCGTTGTGCGCTTATGACATTTGGCAAAATTCAGTTCTCTAAATTCAAAAGCAAAAGGCGTGAGAGCAAATCAAAGTAAGGTATATTTTTGTATCACGCCTTTTGAAAGCGATTTGAACTTATTCATTCCACTTGATTTGCGCTCAGGCTTTTTGCTTCTGAATTTAGACGACTGAATTTAGATAAATGTAATAAGCGCATAAGTAGGAGTGTTCCACAAGTTACGCGTTCGCAGTGAGAACTGTCCGCGTTATTAGTTCACCAGCACCCATAAATACCTCCACTATACCGCGAACGATCAGTATAAAACTCATTTTCCCGCACCCGTTGCCTACGCATAAGTCCGCAACGCATCTGGTGGTAACGGTACAGCGCAAATGTGAATGTTTTCACTGCGATTGAGGGACAGGGTTCATTACTTGCGCGGGCGCAGCATCTCGAACCGATTCGTCATTATCAATCAACCGGGTTGTGGCGTTATGGAGCACGTGGGAGCGGGCGCGAGGGATTGCTGAGTGGTTGGTCTTGGGTATAGTTTTATAGCTCTTGTGGGCGGACTTGTGGAACTCCCGAACGTAGGGGATGATAGAAAAGAAGGCTGTGATTACACACACGCTAATTCAGGAACCTAGATAAAGAAGTAATATTTTTACGTGAACAGTAGATAACTAAAAAATATAAAATAAGATAATGTTACTTTTCTCGTGAAAATGTTACTTTTTGAGCTGCCTTGTGTTACTTCTGAATGGCCGATCACTGGCAACACTGCCGGTAACGGACATGCCAACATGTGGAGCCTCCCTTATCTAGGTACCTGAATCTGGCTTGCGACTCTCGCAGGAGTGTGGTGTTGTTGAGTGTGTTAAAAATTATGCATTTCTATATGGTAGTTCAGCCTTGAGTATAGGAGGGATTTGTTCATCAGTTGCTTTGGTTTGTTCAATGAAATGGAAATCTTAATCTGACCTCTGTCGTATAAGTGCGTTCTGCGAAAAGAATTTACCATATATCGGCATTGAATTCCTGCCATTTCTACCCAATTAACATTTTCATTTTCGTTTTAAATGATTGGGACGTATTAAGGTGCAGGTTTTTTTAATGTCAGAAACCCAGTCGTGTATGCGTGAATTTCTTATTATAGTAGAATAGCTTTTCGCCCGCAGCTCCGCCGCGTGGACTATACGTTATATCATGGTGCATGTCAAACTACTCTACAAACTTTCGCCTTATAATATCAAAATCGTAATAATAAACTTTGGTGATTTGATGAGTTCATAAAGGTGTGTCCTTTACCTACACTAATTATTGGTGACTCGGGAGTTCTCGTTTACCATATCCAACAATATAATAAACTTTAGGTATACTACCTATTACTTACATAGTTTTGCCCAGGTTTCCCCGCAAACGGAGCGCCGGTACCCGAGTGGTTAAGGTATCCGACTCGTAAGCGAGAGGTACCGGGTTCGAATCCCAATGAACTCTTTTCTGAGTTATGTACATTAGTTGAATACTAACCGATGCACTTACGGTGAGGGAAAACCTTGTGATGAAACCTGCACATTCAGGCGACTGAAAATATAAAATTGATCCAATCTGGTTAGGTTCCTCTGGGAGCAGAGTCACGGAGGTCAGATGCCAGTCGCTCCACTGTATCTGACTCCACCAAATCCTGGATCATGGTCAAGGTGGGCGGGTCCTCGTGCGCGAGAGTACAATCGGGTCATTAACGCCAAGATGATTAGGTATTATTATTATTATAATTACATATTTTTGTCCTGATTTCCTCGCAAACGGCACATTATAGTAGGTCACGAACGTCACACATTGGCCTCAAAGCACGCATTGGATGCGCGTGCGCAGCGTGAGCGTCTCGAAGCGATCCGTCATTATCAATCAGGGCTCCAGCCATATTTCCCTGGCGCTCGCTCATGTACACACATATCAATTCATTTGTGAGCGAAGTGGGTCGACTTGTATTAGGTACCTTGAATTTTTAAATCAAGGATAAAAATGGTTTATTCACAATAGACAGCGGTTAATTAATGAAGGCTGGCTGCATTACCTCGCGCCGAAGTATATGCGAGCCTTCTGGTCATTAGATGCATCGACCAGGCGCTTGGCTATCTCCCTATATAGGGTATGTGCGCCTGGTCCCCACGGCCCAAAGGTTTCCACGCCAAGCGGCGCAAATATACCTATGATCCCGGCTCAGACAAATATATTTGCGGCGCTTGGCGTTTTCAGCCGAGATATTTCAGTCATCTCGCTCGCTGGGAACAAATACATACTGTAAATAAAAATAAATATTGTCCATAAACAATCTTGAAACAAAACATAGTAGTCATGTTTGGCCCTGACTAAGGCCTTGTCGTTCAGATAATATGCATGCAACAAATAAACTAACTAAATTCTCAAAAATCTGTTGCGTGGTTTAGGAGTTAGCGGACATAGAGACAGATGCGGAAAGCTACTTTATTTTATACTATGTAAAGAAAGGGAAAACACGTTCCCACTGAACAAGACAGAATCAGAATTAGAAATCTTTATTGTCATTGGCATGCAGATGTTGCACTTACATCTTCACAAGAACTCCCAACTGTAGGGCCCACATCCGCATCTACGTAAGTACAGACAGCACGACTCTCACAAGTGCGTCCGCGACAGAGCTCGCGCCGCGAGAGAGCGTTTGTTTCCTTCTTTCAATACTGAGATGAAAGAGATAGCAATATCTCTGTCGCGCCTTTTCTGGCTTATCGCGCGCGAGAGCAACTCGTGCTAGCAGTACAGGCTAGTAGATGTCGAAACTTGTAACCAATATCGTGGCACCGCTCATTATTCTGTGTCGCCGCTAAAATCTCAATTAAGCCACCATCACGAACTAACTGTACTGAGGCTGTGTGTTGGTCGTGTTGTGACTGGGACACTTACAATCTATACATATAATAAAACCGTAGCAGGGCCTATTTGTACATTGAAGATATTTTGTAATTTTATTATTTATTCTATAAACTGAAAATAGAGGTAATACCGACCGGATACATTTAGGAGACTACAATGGAACTGCACAATTTAATGCTCCCTATCTTCGTCCCATTACCAAAAGAATAAAGCCTCGGCGAAATAACTCTGTTTTACAGTCTAAATTACAAAGAATACTGGTACAAAACTACATTTCTTCAACATTTATTGTGCGAACCGCGACGGAACTCCTTGGGGTCTTCAAATCTAGAATGAATAGGTATCTTCTAGGCACGCATGCTACATCTTCGATCTAGTCATCGCTTTCCATCAGGTGAGTTGAGGTCAAATGCGAGCCTATTGATAATAATAAAAAAACCTCTCTGCCTGACTTAATAGACTCGAATTTGACAACTGGGCATAACCGACACTCATAACACCTACACCAATTTATAACCGATGCATGAATAAATTCAGTTCAATCGTTCTGGAAGTCATCGCACTCTTAAAATAAGTTTTACGATCACACAATAGGCTACAATCTGATCTATTCGGGCAGGTTTAATAGTGTACACAAGAGGCAATTCAGGCCTGCGCCGGCGCATCGTGGCCTGTGTGTGCTGTGATACGAAGCGTAACATATACCGTTGTATTCCCAGTTGTTAATATTAATTGAGATTTATAATAGTGCTTACATTAACTGGCCACAACAGCCCATTGTAGGACTTGTGCCTGTTTCACATCAGTATGATATTGCCATAATCTCCAGAGGCCCTTTTTTTTAATCACTCACCTCGATTCCTACAGTTTTCAATTTTGATTTTTGGCAGAAAAAATTCGATATTTTAATGCAAAATATATTTAATTTTGAATGCCGAAAATCAAAATTGGAAAGCGTTCGAATTGAGGCAAGCGATCCAAAAAGAGAGCCCCAGGCTTCAAAATGTAAGTGTTTTCGGACACTGTCCTGTCGGTACAGAAATTGTTCTCTTCTTAGCTTATCAATGACAAACACTATATTGTAGAGGCCCAAAACTTAGATAATATTGTTAAAAAAGAAACTACACTATGTTGTTACTCTTTGCCTACCACGTCATACAATATTTGTCTAAAACACCGATATTTTATATGCCATTAATCACAGCATAATTCTCTTGTGACATCGTTTAATAAATTAAGTAATTAATTATATCTGCCTACGTACACTTGAGTTTCACATTTATTTAAGACAATAAGGCTAGATTGTCGGAATTACCTCAGTACTTACGTAACGCTTAATTACATTATGACGAAACATCTATTTTTAATGCAAGTATTTGAATAGTGCTAAGTGAAGATACCTCAATACGTAAGAAAACACTTCGTAGCAACTTACAATTTACTTTCTCCCTATTCGCTACTGCACTTACCTGGTGCCCATTGGGACAACTGGAAGATGTGTCACTTTCGTTTTCGACTTACTTTTGTTGGCAATGCGCCGGGCTTGCACCCACACGGTCGTAACCGCAAGTCCAAACACATTATTATCGCCTCCAGTGCGCTCGTGTACTGATGTCGAGGCTGGGATGTCTTTGTTGAGTTTGTTCACTTTATTTCTTATTTTCTTAGCGAGGTTGACCAAGGTTGGTGATGCTGATGTCCATAGGCGGCGGTGACCACTTTCCATCAGGTGGCCCGCATGCCTGTTTGTCTACCCGATAACATAAAAAAAAAACCAAAAAAAAAACCAAGGTCTTTCGCTGGGGTCCCTGAGACTGGTTGACCAGTCTCGGGAGCCGATTGATACCTCGTGACGGTGTGACGTAGTTTGCCGAACTGGAAACTTTGTGGATTCGTTTTCTGTGGTAGGTGTTCTATATTATGTATGAGCTAAAAACCAGTGAAATGGCCACTTGTGTTGAAAAAAATATAAATAGTGACCTCCACAAATTTTAGACACAAACGTAATATATGTATACTAATATTACAAAACACAAAAAGTAAGCTAAAATAATTACAGCAATTACTGCAACACGATATTCAATTATTATTAAAAGTAGATTCGAAAAATCATTAATCAGTTTGTCATTTTTTGCAACCCACTTAAACTTTCGTATCGAATATGGCAAATCAGATTACCGTCGATATTTCAGCAAACGAAATAGCAGATTATGTTTTTGACAGCGCTGACAGCAATCCATCTGCGGGTCTAGCTTATGCCGAGGTTTTGTAAGGCCAGCTGATTTGTTCTGCAAGCAATTATCGCCTCTAACGCTGTGGATCAAGGTACGTTATTAGTAAACCGCAATGTTTATCAACACGACGCGACAATAGCTATCGGAAAAGTGGGTTGACATGGACACCTATGATGCGGTTGTATCGATTTCAAGGCTTTGCGGTTTTATGTTTAACCAGTTTTTGGGCCGGATTTGAAAAGTGTTTTCGTTGAACTGGTACTGAGTATCTCTATACGCCAGGTATCTATCTTTCTGTCGCGCTTAAGCACTGCAGGAGAATCGACTTTGAGAAAATGCAGGATTTCTATAGTATGGTGGTACGCAATATCTGACGTCCCAAGTCAGTGGGTAAATTGTAACTGACCTAAAAGTCGTATTTAACGTTAAAAATCCCCCTATGTAATGTCAAAAATTATAGTTGAGGATAAAATATAATTGTAAAATCGATCGATATCGTCTCGTATATTTCATTTTATTATGGAGCATACATAATAAAGATTATTAAATCATTAGTTAGACTTTAGATGACCGTTTACTAGGCTACCATAAACATAAAAGCTAGGTGGTCTGTTTCCAAGTCTGTAAATCTAGTCTTGCTACCACGAATTCCATACAAATTGCTCACCATTCGTACAGCAAACTCACTTACTGATACGCTAATTGCATTGTTGGCGCACTGACCGGACAAGACTCACTTTGTTCTCCGAAATTAGTGGAATCAATTTACTTTGGAGTTGCTCAATCCCCGTGGAACCGTCGAGCCATCGTTGTGAGAAAGGATTATTGCGAAATACCTTATTCAAAGTTGTGTAGTAAATTCATTTAATTTTTTTTTGCGAGAGATACCAGCTGTGTGACTTGTGCTCTACAGCGTAGCAAATAGCAATACAATGCCGCTGAATTATTTTTTATTATAATTATATTTAAACAAAAGGTTATGTTTAAATTCATAAAACTGACAAGAAGGATACCTATTTACGATGAAAGAAGAAGAGGAAAAAAAAAACATGAAAAGCATATGCAATAAAAATTAAAAACTTGTTCACACCGCTGCCCCCCGGAATAGTGCCCAGAAAGCTGGCTGCGTTGTCTCCTTGGATAGCAATGCTTATTCTCTGTCTCTTGTAGAATGTTTTTAAACTTATTAGGCATATTTACAGAGAAGGTTTACCAAGAAAATGACAGAGGACCGATTAAAAATGACTTAATTATTGTTCTCAATTTGGGGCGACAATCACGGCTGGGCCATGGCCGATTTGCAGGCGTCTTGTTATTAAACGTCGTTGGCATATAATTATAATTACAATTTATAATTATCTGTCGATAAACGTTGCGCGGGTAACGCCACAAATGACTTCATCCACGCGTCGGCGCATACGCAGCTCGTGCGTAGCTTTATTTTTTAAAGTCTTGTCACCAAAAGGGGCGGGACCTTCACCCGTTTTGACGTTAAATATAATGTATCCGCTATAAAGTAAGATCAAAATGACAACTTTTGCGCCTTAGGCTTTCGAATAATTTACTTTTTTGTAATGCTGAAATATACTTGTAGGTACAAGGACATTTTTTTTTATACCTACCACAAGCTTGCGGCCTGCCTGATGGCAATTACCGCTTTACATATTTTTTTCTACTAACAGGTTTAGGTAAGGTACTACTTAAAATGAAACGGTATCCTTTAAAAAGATACATCACTATACCCTCTAAACAATTACTCGCAATTTTATACGTTTGTAACCTGTTCAACATTAGTTTTATGACTTTGATGTGGACTTTTACAACACAGTAAAATGGCAGAACGATTTTATTCAACTACCCAAGGTTTCTTTCCTGCGGTTTCGTTTTAACGTGCCTATTGCTACACTCGTTTGCAGGTACGGATTTAGCAAAAATCTATTGAAATAAGGCGAAAATAGATACAATGGGCGATTTTCATTTTTGAGAATCGTGTCTAATCAACGCTATCTATTACAATTATTTGAACTATTTTTTTCTTTTTAGTCGTCTGTCTGAAAACCTTTCATTGCTAGGGTAGGTTATATGGTATGATATGATAATATTTACCATTGCTCCATGCCTAAAGTTAGTCTTAGGTTAGACAAACCTCGTAGGGCCTAGTATCAATAAATTAAACAGCGCCTACACACCATAACATTTTCTAACGTCTACCAAAGTCCACACATAACCGTATTCCAAATGACTAAATCGGGCACTCCCCTACTTCTCTGTGGCAACAAGGTTACATCTCTAAGGACGAAGCTCCGAGGATTAATCCTAGATCCACATAAAACTTTCTTAATGACTCTCCCTACGAACACACCTATTAAAACAAACATTCATTTCTAACGTGGGTCCTTGGGGGGTCAATCCTAGCCCCCCGCCTTAGTCCGGCCCTGTCCTCCAGTTGCGAATGGAACGTAAATCGCCAGCGCAGCCGGGAATAGTTTATTTGATCGCGCAGGTTTCGGGTTCGACGTCCGCGCATGGTGGTCCGCGCCTTGTACGCAACTAGATCTAGATCAGTCCTTCGGAATGCTGCGATTGTGGTGTCGTCGGTATATTATTACTATTACATGTACAGCAGAAATAAATGTCAATAATCAATAAGCAGGTCCATAGGTACTCAACTCACTAATATTAAAAATACATATAAAGTGATGGACTAAAAAATCTACTCAGGTTTGTTGCCTGATTTAAAAAAAAGGTATCAGTTTTCAGCATGTATCGCATTTTTAGAAACACAATGTCTTATACTGAAAGGAGGTACGACCATTGTTGCACGACCGTTGCCAATTAGAAGAGCGTCTTAGGCCTTCATCTATCCAATAGTCGGGCAACAAACCTAGAGTAAATTTTTTGTCCACCAGTGCATAGAAATTAACTCTGTTTGTACCTTATTACGTCTTCACGCCTTAACCGCTGAACAGTATTTAACAAGGAGATAAGATGGCATGCACGGTCAACTAATATCTTACATATTTTGTACATGCTCATGATATACCGAGAGGCGACTAAATTGTCATTGTTCGGCCGCCACTCGGTTGCCCTTCGGTATAGCATGGGCGTGTTCATACAAAATGTATGGGATATTATTTGGCCGTGCTACGGCCAAGCTACGGCCGAGATTCGGCTCGAGTTCTGCGAGGTGTAGCTTGAGTCATCCTTTACGGGTTCACGGGTCAGGCCTTAATAACGTACTAGAGAAGACATCTCAACTCTATGAAAGTCCAAATACGTACAAGTTTTTCGGTGCCGGTCACTTACAGTCAACGATTTCCTGAGGATGATCTGCGCAGGCGCGAAACACGTGTCGAGGTTTACCAGTGATAGTGAAGTGGTAGTGGTGTAGTGGTGGTGGTATTAGGGTAGTGTGGTCACCATTGACAGGTGAGACAAAGCTAAATATTCGTTTAATTATGAAGTCTCGTGAATAATAAATACACACCTGCTGGTGATTCATAAACGATTTAAATCTTTGAATCTTTGCAATCTTTCTTACATTAAATCTTTACATACGTTCTGGATAAGTAATACTTATTACCAGACTGACAACTCTGATTTTGTTTCGTGGTCGTGTGACTCAACGCAACTCGTATTTGGGTTACATGCATTTGTTATGGGATACGGTCGTGAGTGTGTATGTATGGATGTATGTATGCATTTGTTATGTGTAATCGGAGAGTCTCGCATTGATGAATCAGTTTGGTAATCGTTGTCATCTTAGGGATTGGGTTGCGTTACAAAACGAATGTCCCGTGTATACTCGCTGCATGTGGGTCGAGGAGACTGGGGCTAGTTGTGACATTTTTATATTGTATCATAACTTTTTTAATTAGGTCTTAAGTGTATACTGTATTTAACAATGTATAATTATGAAATAAATACCTTTTTGTGAGTATTTTAACTGCTTATAGGTTTATTAAGAACAGCATTACAGCAGTGATATGATTAATTGCTTGTTGGATTAAGTAATTATTTAAGATTTAATTTAAAATTGATTATACATACCAGCCTTTTATATATGAAACATACTAATGAATTCTAGGAAAGATGGTATCACTTTCAACCCCGCGCCAGGGGTGGGTTGTTACAACACTAGGGGCAAAAAGGTACAATAAAAAAATCAAACGTAATCTCAGTCGTTGTAATTATGAACTAGCTCAGTTTCTTTTTCTCAATATTAATGCAAGAATAGTCTTTTGCGTCATCGAAATAAAAAATGTGCACCGAGCAAATGCCACTTTTACGCTCAACACCAAAACTACCCGTTCAATGTCAAGCAGTGGAAACACAAATAAATACCGTATTTAGGTACATATCTAGATTCATTTCAAATAGAAAGCATTAGGGTATCAATTTCACAACACAGACATATCTGTTTGTACAGATTACAGGTTGCAGACAAATATTACTAAAGACCTATAATGTTACTAATCTGCGGTTTTTACAGCCGCATGTACGTGCTCCTCTTACAAGAATGTTAGGGCCGCTATGGGTCGCCCGGCGTGTGGGCCGATCGATGGTGGCATGATAATTTGTCTCTTTAGAGCATAAATATAGCGTTTTCCGTTTATCGAAGATTCGAAAGAATGATTATCGCCCGTACGATTCGGATGTGGAATGAGCTCCAAGCCACAGTGTTTCCTTTAGACTATGACATGGGATCGTTCAAGAGTTATATTAGGGGTCTCCTTTGAGGCGGGCAACGCATTGGCAGCGCCCCTGGTGTTGCTGATGTCCATAAGCGGCGGTGACCACTTTCCATCAGGTGGCTCGCTTGCCTGTTTATCTGCCGTATTACGTAAAAAAAGCAACCATTGTCGCTGTAACTTCTTACCCCTGTCTCCCCAACCTACCTAACCGTCGTGTTTTTGTTTTAAAATCACTAAGTGTCTATCTGTATGTGCAAACTTATTAACCGATGAAATTGCTTTATTTATTTGCACAGCAGAAGAGCCCACAAAACATTACCTCAAATGTAAACACGATCTGAACAGCCACACGCAATTCTGCGTTTACACCGCTGCGGTTCGTCCATCGTCTTCCAAATGTATTTGTGTAAATATTGACAAAACAACGATCAACCTGAATATGAATCATTCCGTCTATATAGTATAGTCAACAGAATATCGATCTACAATAAACCAGCGTAAGATGAGCTAGCGTCTCTATAGATGTGCATAGCAATGTTAGCTCCTTTTATATTGGTTAATGTAGACCGATACGCGTCTTCTGTATTACATCTTTCGTCACTTTGTACTGACAATCGGTAAGTTGAACCAGAATTTAGCAATAAGCTGAATTTCGATACTTATCGAGGTCATAATTTGTATAAATTCGAGAGCCACATATCCAGCACAGAATATGGTTCAAAGTATTTATTGTATCTTTGCGAAATTAGAGTATGTTTACATTAAAAAAAAACGAATAGTTTGAAAATAAGATTCGCTAGTGCATGTCTTGCCTCGGACCACGTGTAGTGTATCGTTCCGTAGTTGCCTGTAAATAGGCATGCTTAAAAGAGTTTTTTTTTATATTATAAACACGTTACAAATGCATCTCGCTCCTATATAATTTGTATGAAATATTTTCATCTTTTTTGATTTCAGTATTTTTATGCCTATCACTCAGATGTCAAACAAGCATGAGAATGGTAAACAATTACCGTAGAACGTTTGCAATACCAAAAATTACGTTAAATCTGTATTTTGCGCCAGAGACCCCGTAAAACACGCATGCAGCAAATAGGCGAGGTTGGCCCCTCCACTGCCAAAGCTACGACACCTAAATAACTGAGTGGATTTTAATGAATTGTAGCTTATAGCCTAGAACAATACAGAGCTTCATTTATCCCGAAATTCAGTGTGGGTCGCATGAACGTGAATTTTAACGACGAAGTCACGGGCAAAAGCTAGTTTATAGTAATGTTGTTCCACTCATTAAAAAAAATCGATGAAAAAAATAACACAACTACATTTCTGTTACAGGTAACTTGCATCCCAATCACATACCCGCAATCGTAAGTACCTACGGCAGTTAGCGCCCACCGTTGCCAGCCGGGCCACAATGCAGTGGGCTCATTAGGGAACCAATTAGTGCATGCAAATTGGCCGCGAGTACTCAATTCAATTGAAATGAGGGCTCATTTGAGGATCGCTTGATGCGTTTGCTCCCACAAGGTGGACCGACGACCTGGTAAATATCGCAGGTAGCAGCTGGATGCGGAACAGAAGCGGTCTTTGTTGAGATCTCTGGAGGAGGCCTATGCTCAGCAGTGGGCGTCTTTCGGATGATATGATGATGATGATGATGCGTTTTTCCCTGGCGAGATTGCTGATCCTAATTGTTTGAATGTGATCGTTATGTATTTCGATTCTCTAGACAATATCCGTGAGCTCGACGATGGAATCTGACAGGTCGCGGCGAAGTTGCCGTAGCAACGCGCTCTATTGAAATAACAAATCACATCTGACAGCACATCCAACATTTCATGGTTGTAATGAAGGATGTGGAGGTCGTACTGATGTTAATACGGGATAGACGAATGTTAGTGGTGATTTTAAGAGCACGCGTGTGGAACCCCGGAAGACCGCTAGTTATTCCAAAAGTACATTATCGTACTTATATTATAAATGCGGAAGTTTGTAAGGTTGTATGCTTGGATCTTTATAAAATTTGGCAGTAATTGAGCTTATAGCCCAGAATAGCAGATAGCCTATAATTTATCCCAAAATTTAATGGTTCCTACGGGAACGTGTCTGGAACGTTACTCCCTAATTTTACGCGAACGAAATCGCGGGCAAAAGCAAGTACCCTATAAACCCGAGATAAACCAAACACGACTCTTTTATTCTGTGATAGAACTAGGGAGCTTATAACGTCTTTTCAATATCAAAGGCTCTAAACTTGTCTAGAAAGGTAGCTTACGCCCAGATTGCAAATGAACATCCGCTTCTAGACCATTAAAACGGCTAACATCCTGTTGTAACACCCATGAGATCGGAACGTCCGAAGTTAGTCAACTCGACACATTAGTAATTCAGTCTATTGTATCTTTCTGCTTTATTCAGCCACCATCCGTAATCATAGCCATTGTTTATCTGTTGCTAGTGCTTTGTTTCAATCCGCGCAATTCAATGAATTAACTTTCTGATAATACTTTTATACAATCCAATAACATTATTGCATAATAAGTTTGTATTAAAATATACTTCTATATAAGTAGTTTATTAGTTATCTAGAATTCTTAACACAAGCTTTGCTTAGTTTGGGGCCAGATGGGGCTGTGTGAATGGTCCAAGCATGTTGATTTATTATTTATTTATTTATTATATGTACGGAGTGGAGCTAAATTTGTTTGTAGTGGTCGAGCAAAAATACAGCTTGGCGTGTCGACTTCAATGCAAACTGTAACAATAAATACATAATTTTTAACGTCTGGGGGCGCCCCCTTTTCATAATAAGTGTTAAGTAGCTGACAATACTTGTGCTTCGGTATCCAGTTTACATACATACATACATAAATCTCAAGCCTGTGTCCCATAGGTGGGGTAAGGCAGAGACTATGGACCGCCACTTTACTCTGTCCTGACACAACTCCCTAGACTCGCATATATCCACAACTCTTTTTATACATCTCCTTTTATTTTTGCCACTTCGGACCCCAGCTTTTTAAGAACATTACTGATCTGATCAGTAAATGTTTTTCTGGGTCGTCCTCCGTATACAGTTTATTGAATAAAAAAACGCATACCTAGTTCAATTACATCTAAGTATCTGAAATTATATTCAGATTTCTTCGGTTTAATAATTAAAACGTAACAGATTGAGTACTATTGCATTTATAAATCAGTTTGAAGACTCACGCAGTATCCCAAACGAGGGGTGCGGTCACCGCCACCTTACAAGGGGAGAAACTGACCGCCCACTGAACTTTCACACTCACTGACCGATTGTTTATACTGTGTCTTATCTGCGCCGAAGCTGGGTCTAGCACCGTGTTGAGGTAAACGCGTATCTGACGGCGCGCCGCAGTCATTGCATTTGTTGACGGCGTCGTACGCCTGTCCGCGCCGCAATCGCCGCAGTCACCGCACCATGCCAGTTGGAGGATAAAGGTGGAGGAACACGTCCTGTGGCTGTACGGCTCGAATAGGATGCGAGAGTACTAGCTCTCGCTGCAAATTATCCTACCGCATATGGCATATAGACCGAAACGGGGTGGCAACTATAACTGAAAATAGTCTCCAAAGGAGTCTTGTGTACATCAAAGTTATGATCGTGTACCTCTTGTAGTAATTTTGTTGTCAAAATTGATGTGTTAACCAAAAATTTTTTTCATAGTCTTACTGGTTACGGAATGGCAACCACAAGTTTAATGCTGTGTTTAGTGTTGGTAGTACCTATTATGTAGAATTGTTAGACAGGATAATTGCAGCGGGAGCTTAAGACATAAAACTTCATATAAAATTCAAATACAGTGTTTGCGATGCGTGCGGCGCGGCTAAATCTGCGATTACTTTTAACCGTGAGTGGTGAAATGTCAAAGTGTCACCGATTCCAAGTTTGACGGCAATTTTCACCACATTCCGTGACCAGTGCTATAACGGATCTGAACGGACCACAGTATCAGCTGACTCACCAGCGAAGGCGCTTCGGGATTTTTATTAGTTTCTAGTCCCATGGGTATCGTAGGTACGTGAGCTTTGAGAGAAGATATATTAGTTGGCGGTTAGTAAATTGCATCGGTCAGTTTTAACATCTTAATTACTCACACGTTTGCGATGCAGACGTTGCTCTACGAAGCCCCTCTTTTTTATAAGAACTATAAGATATTATATGATAAGACCGTACGCATTATAAAGGTTGAATCAAAGCGGCTCGTGCGGGTAGCTGGAAAATCCACGACATAAGAATGAAGAATTCGCCCGGATCGCGGTTCCCGACGGCGGAAAGGGGCCGACGGAATGAGGTCGTGCAACTGCTTCGCACACTCTCAAAAATTCAACCTGTCGAAGACCGACAGACGCGCAACCCTACGCCAATGTTCGAGCATCCTACCCCGACCAGTGCATTAAGAAGGTTGAACTAGAGCAGAGTCTGCAGATAGCTGGAACTTCCACGACATAAGAATGAAACTGGACTTGCGATATTTAGCGTCGACATAAATGTGGGTACCAACTTTCTATAATGTCAAAGTGTTGGCCATCTGGTCTATTAGTTTCTCAGATACTTATTTAAATAACATGTCACCATAAGGCTCTTGTAAATGCAAAGTTTCTGCTTACTTGTAGCATTTTCACGACTAAGCCTCAGCACCGGTTTTGATGAAATTTAGTATGCAGACAGCTTGGGCGCTGGGAAAGGACATCGTTATATGGAAGTCTGTACGGACTACGGAAGAAGTTGCAAGTCACCGGTGAATAAGTTATGTGTGTCTGTCTGTACTTATTAAATAGGTATTTTATGTTATTACGTGAAGTTATTTACGATTAGAAATATGATTAGACTAGATGACTGACTAGCATAGCAAAGCCACCCACAGCCGAAACAGCTGATTCTAGGAAAGCAACTTTTTTTTAGAAAATTCTTACATACTGGAAATAAGTCAATAGTCAGCACTAATATAGGATTTAAATTCCGCTAGGAAAGCTAGGTACTGGTTGTAATTTTCTATGCATTCCGTTCATGCAATCATGTAATATGGAAAATGAACGGAAATCGCTAAAACTGGTCCATAAGGGGAAAACTTCCTCGTGTAATTTATTCTCAACATTATATTAGGTATTCTTAGTTCTCACCCATGTAGTTAACAAGATATAAATATACAGCTACCAATTTAGCGCATTCAACAGCACTACAAGCGATTTAAAAATGCCAACGGTGGCCATTACTGTTTTACAACGCGAGCAATGCTCAGCGCCAACCTTGTCGACACAATGGCTGTTCCATGATTGAATAATAAAACACTTTATCGATATTATTATCGACATTTAAAATGCCAGAGACGTGCCGTATTTGGACGGCTCTGGAATACATTGTATTTTACGATAGATAGATTGGAAGCACGATAGAAATAAATAACGAAATTAGTGGCTAATAGCGTCAATTTATTCCTTTTGAATTTATGGAATGTTTTCAATGTGTTGTTTAATGGGACTTTTTCACGTTTTAAGCGCCATAAGAGTTAGGAGGTTATAGTTTTTCTTCGTTTGTTTGCCTTTTATGTGGACAATAAATTAGATGCGACATTGACTAAACGTGTTATAGCGACAGTTAGTATTTTCCCATGATAAGTCTCCTCGAATTTTTATCATGGAGACGTTATTACAATGTATTCAAATGCATTTTAATAATGAAAATTAGAAAATAAGCAATTAATTAAATTGGGTAGGTACTTGTGTGTAAAATATAATGAATGTGGCTTTAAATTATTTAGATCAAATTGTTGATTTTATTAGATAATTTAAGGCTGATTAGAAATAAAGAAGTTGCATGCAAACTCTTCAAAATATTTTAATCCCCTACGTTGTTTGAATTCCACACATATCTTTACCTCGATAATAAATGTCAAGTTTTGGCATTGAACTCTGCAAAATTTTACGTTTCAATTGCTAAGAGTGCGCAGTCGCGGTGTTGTTCGTGGAATAACATAGGACCAATTGGCTGAGTTTTAACCATTCACATTTCAAATTGCATTGGGAAGATATCTACTATAATATCTTCTGACGTATATTCAATTTATTGATAATATTATCTTTACTGTGTCAATTGTCCACTTTCCATCAGGTTGTCTTTCGTAACAAACAGGCAAGCGGGCCACCTGTAGAGTGTTGGTATAACTGACGACATGAATAAATAATTGGTATCACCAATGCGTTGCCCAACCCTAACACTACTCGGCACACGTGGCTATGGGAGCAAATAGGCTAATGTTAGTCCACTTCACTACCAAACTGCGATTCCCCATGGAGACAAAAAATTATAAGACATTAATCATTATATTATTGGGGAGTGTCAGTGGCCTAGTGTTGAGAGGGTCCGACTCGGAAGTGAATTATGGAAAGGTTCGAATCCCATTGCCACCATGTACCAATTACTCTTTTCTGAGTACGTTAGTTAAACACTAATCGTGATGAAACCTGCATATTCAGGCAACTGAATGTGTAACCATGATCCAATCCGGTCAGGTTCCCCTTGTAGCAGAATCATGGAGGTCAGATGGCAGTAGCAGCACTGTAATTAACTGATCTGCGTGATCTTGGATCATGGTCAAGGCGGACGCCGGGCCCTCGTGCGCAAGAGCAAAATTTTTAAAATCATAATTTCATATTTATCTTTCTTACGGATTCGAATAGAAGTCACAGTTTTTTTTTTTTATTTTTTTTTTTTTATTTTATCCGGCAGACAAACAGGCATGCGGGCCACCTGATGGAAAGTGGTCACCGCCGCCTATGGACATCAGCATCACCAGGGGTGCTACCAATACGTTGCCCGCCTCTAAGGAGACCTCTAATATACCTCTTGAACGATCCCATGTCATAGACCAAAGGAAACACCGTTGCTGGGAGCTCATTCCACATCCGAATCGTACGAGCGAGAAACGTTCTTTCGAATCTTCGCGTGGACACCACTAGAGGGTCCACGTAATGGGGATGAGCACCCAGCCCACGGCGGGTGGTGCGGGTGGTGCGAATTGTGCTGTGGGCACCAGATCAAATAATTCCTCAGAACACTCCCCATTGTACAGCCGATAGAACACACACAGGGAGCCAAAGTCCCTTCGATCAGCCAGTGGTTCCAACTTGCCTGTCAGTACGGTATCGTCGACAATTCGTACGGCGCGCCTCTGTATAGAATCTAAGTGATTAAGCAGGCGCAATCGAAAGTAATTTTCTTTCCTTCCTTCCTTATAAGTTAAGTTAATAAGATCATAAGTTAAGCACTTTACATACTGTTACAAAACTCGCAGTCTTTCAACAGAATCAATAGTACATTTTTAATCTGTCAAACCAACAAATTATGAGCCTCGCAATTTCGTAGCAAACCAAAAATCGCTACAAGAACCGAACGCGGCCGAAAGCGCCATTCATAATTGCTTGTAAATTAATTAAATACCTCATTGATTTATATGTTTTGTTCCATTGATGGCGTGTTTTATTTTGCCCACCGGCGGCGCCGCGGTCCGCGCGGTAATTAACTACTCTATTAATTATAATTATTGAATTTATCGAGGCTGCAATGAGATTGTTTTGCCTTGTTCTCACCGAACAAGTGCTTGATCGGACTGATGGTAAGCACTTAAGTGCCTATGGTATACCGTCGCCGATTGTCGTTTGCACACTGGACTTTTGGGGGAAAAATATAGGAAGGAATGCCGAATGAAGGAAACCTAGGGAGGGTTGCTTAATAAAACAAAGTCAAAATATTGTAAAACAGTAATAAAAAAGACTCAAATTTCAGATAAGTAATAGAAATAAATCGCTCTAAAAAAAAAAGTTATTCCGATACCGGGAATCGAACCCGAGCCTCCTGGGTGAGAGCCAGGTATCCTAGCCACTAGACCATATCGGATATTACGTTTATGTTCCAATTTTGTAATCACCCTCTTCGCGACGGATTTTTGTGAAGTGTTTATGAGTTTTGCGATTACGTAAGTCGGTACCACAGTTATCTACTCGCCAATAAAGATTAAATTAAATAATTTATGGATACTAATAATGACCATTTATGTTTCACGCGATTACGTATGGATATTTTAGTATAAATAAATAAAGAGTACAGAATGGGTACCTAGGTACAGACAGGTAGGTACCTAGATAAAAAAAATAAAGATATACCTAGACTTATTTTGAAGACTTAGATTTTATTTAAAATATGTAAATATGTACTTTCGGTAATACATCTACGCTATGTAGAAGTCGCAAAAACATCCACATCCGTAGAATTTTGCCGCTAGTTCTTATCTCTCTCAGCGACCCACTGAGATTAACTCGCAAGCCACTTTATCTGTTTCCCAAGCTGCACCTGTACTTCGTCTCTATTTCACTAAGGCAACCTCATATTTCTTAGAAAGAGATGAATGTATTGCACTTGATATTCTATTTTGTTAAAATGTGATTGCAACTGTTTGTTTGCACAATGGTCAACTTGCTGATATATTAATCTTTTTCAAATAAACTATCTAACTCTCAAACTAACTTAATATAATAATAACTGAGTTAGTTACTACTTAGTCACTAAGTACTTATGTTGATTAAGTAGGTACCTTACACAATTAAATCTTAAAGGTAGGTAGGTACTAAGATAAAGTACTTACCTACCTACTTAATATGTTTATGAAGCGACAAGAATGCCAAAAATAACAGCATATTATAAAGAAAAGTGGACGTTTGTTTCAACGTGGTTTCCAAGATTCAACGCAACTAAATATCGATTGTAATGATTTACAAATTTCACTCGCACTTTCAACATCCGATATGGTCTAGTGGCTAGGATACCTGGCTCTCACCCAGGAGGCTCGGGTTCGATTCCCGGTATCGGAAATATTTTTTTATTTATCCTTTTACTCAGAGTCACATAAAGGATAATTTTTTTTTATCTTAATGCCTAGCCTATTAAATTAATTTGGTAGGTAATGTTATTTCGTTTTTATAAATACAAAAGGAATTCCATATTATGTCATAACCGACAAGTGAACTGAATTTGATTAAACTCGCCAACAAGGCAACATTATAATAAGTTTAATTAGTCTAATTTAGTATGTTCGCAACATTTTCGCGTCTGTCCATTCCACGTATTTCGAAGCGGCCGCCCCAAAATAACCCATCGACATCCCGCGGTGACATAACGCTCTTCCAAATTCAAACTAAAGGGCGTTCCTCCCATGCAATGGGTGAACGTAATATTATACAGAATTAGAGACAGAAAAACATGCTTAAATTTTATGATTATTTTTTATGAAGGGTTTTATTTTTCTACTAATATTTGAAAAACACGTACTATAGGTAGGTAGTGACTTTATTATTATTTATTTATTATGTTGTGTGATTGGTCAAACGTGTATGAGGCGGTGTACCTTATCCAAACAGACTCCTCGAACTTGACAGTGTCCTACTACTGGTGAAACCGGTTTATTCAATCCTGTAGGCTAATTACGTGACTCTGTTGCTAACAATTCTCTGATTGCGATGATTGAAATTGCATCAGTAACAATCTCAATTCATGAAATCATAGAATTGTTAGCAACAGGGTTTTGTAATAAGCATACTGGTCCGCATTGCTAGGTACAAGTATCACCCTCATTTCCGGGGTCTGACTGCAACCTGAACCTTCGAGGCAAGAATGACTAGACATTTCCGCTGTAAACGAGCTCCACCAACATCGTCACTCCATCACGTACTTGCCTTCTTACTAACGCAATCCAATTTATTATAACAATAAAAGAAAAATAAACGTAAGGGCATTCCTCCCTGGTTACAATAGGGCTGCGCAAGCGGCGGTCGCTGCGCGTCTTTATTAGCCATGAATGGCGACGTTCGGCGGCAGTAAACAATTCAAAATAGACGGCGGTGCCACAGTACACCAGATTAGCAGTAATGGGGCTCTGTCGAGCCTAAGGAGTCTTCCACGATTGATGACCACTGTCGCGAGCGAGAATACTTGCTGCGTGTGTTCCGGTTTAAAGGTAAGGTCGGAAAGTAGCCAGTGTAATCACAGGCAAGAAGATAGACGTCTGTCAATAGCACCTTAGTCGAGTCACAAAGTATAAAACGGGCCGATCCCTATTTTGTCGAGTGCTGTGACGCGGTACGGATCTGACGCTTTCGCGCATGTTATTCGGCATATAAACAGGCAAGCGGGCCACCTGATTTAAAAGTGGTCACCACTTCTTGAACAATCCCGTACTGATACTTAACACACTTATGCCATTGTACCTATTAATTTTAGGGCTCGAACATAAAAACTAGAACCATTTAATTGAAGTATTAGAATTATAGGCTTTGCAGTATATCGCAATGAATATATAATTCAAAAAGTTAAACAAAGTTTTGGTCTTGCGCCATTCAAGGCCATCACCGAGACGTTTTACTGCATCTCTTCCTTGCACTGTGACGCTTGCGCCCGCGCAACCCGGAATGGACTTACCGCTTCATCGGCGCATCGCTGGGCGCAGTTCGACGAATGTTGACGAGGATGTTAGGAATTACGAGCGCTGGTGGTGCGCGATGCCGAAGATGTGCTAAGAGTTCCGCGTTCCGAAGTGATAAATTAGATCCTTGAGATTTTTTTATGCTATCCAGTGACAAACGAGCAGACAGTTTAAACGGTAACTGTCACCCATGGCTGTTAATAAATGTAACAAAAATGCATAACCGCAGGTGCGTCCCTATACCCCCTTCCCCCTCCGTAGAGTAACATCATTCATTGCCGGGTGCGATAAAAGGCGACTAATATCATAGACGCAGACCATCTAGTATCTACCACCGAAAACCATGCAGCCTGTGTTGAGTATTCTCTACATAGGAATGTTTAACCTGCCTGCCAAGCATGGCTATTACTCCACTGATGTGGAGGAAGCTCGAGACCAGCAGTGGACTGTTATGGACTGTTGATGTGTTATGATAATGGATAACTCTGCCGCTAAGTCTTTAGTCAACTGAAATCTGTTATTTTAGTTGTGAACTGATTGTTTATCAGATCAATGAATTTGTTGTTTTTTGCTTCATGCACATATTATTATTTTTCTGACTTATATACCTAACTATTCATATTTACGACACAGTTGCATTACGTGGGTTCTTCTCGGGGTCTCTAGAGTTTAAAAAAAAAAGGCACATTATACATTGACACGACATTCCTGCTTCCTTTATTATTTATATGTAAATCATTGTAGCCTTGTGGACTACATTGTGTCCCATCCACAAGTTTGAACAGGATGAGTGCTATTAGCGCAAATAATTCCACGCATGCGCCAACGCACAGTTTCCTCTCTGATCTCATGCAAACACGTAACTTTACAATTGTTTGTGGAGGGTCTTATTTGGGTCAAGTCTTCAATTATTTTATTATCAAGCTCGAATTTAGTTGCGATGTTGGGAGGTGGAAAGGAGGGAAGCGTGATTTTGAATGGAACAGGCAAAGCTGCCTGACAATGTGTTCCCCGAACCATAAGAGAATCATACACGGCCAATATCGTAGAAGCAGACCAGCGATAACTCCCGTACACCTGTAAAGTACGTTTAATAGAAAAACACAAAAGAAGAGCACGACAGTAAGTATTAGGTATTAGGTATCCACAAAAATCTGAATATTTGGATGTAAGTATTTGTGCTTTATGTTTATCTTTGAAATGTACCGCACGTAATTGTGTTGAATTCTACGCGTAGAAAGTCGCGGGCCATAGCTATAGGAAATAAATGTACTGACACAAATCTTGATCTTGAAAGTCTATTACATACACACGCTGATCCTATAGAAAAACATTAAACCAATGTTTACCAAACATGACGCCAGTGTTTATTTATGTTACCTTTGGATTACAGTTGATTCTAACGTAAACCACCGGTCAGGCTGATCTATGCTTGCCTACCTGTGGTAGGTTACCTCGGTGAAACACAAACTAATTATATCATTTCTAATTATACATTGTTTATTCCAAAGGTGAGAAATAATGACTTGAAATGAATGCACGACACGCTGTATGTTGAATACATTCGTGTTCATTGAAATAGGTATCTTCCACAATCAATAAAAAATATTTACTCTTTTATTTTCAATCGGCTTGCATTTGACCTCAACTCACCTGATGGAAATAAAAACATTTTATAATAATATTTACGAGTTTTTGCCACGTACCCGTACGTAACGATACGTAACGATAATCTGATATTTTGACGCAGTTCCATGCATCATTGTCACGGGCTACTCGCTCGTTAATCAAGGTAGGTACTATTAGTACGCAGTAAAAACCCATAAAATGTATTATATAATGTCCCTTTCTTACCCAAGTGCCTTCTCAGATACTAACCGCGATAGTTCGAAACATTTTGTAGCTTTTAATAATAAAATAATAAATATTCATCTTTGCGTCAATGTCTCTTTGTGCTCTCGCGTATTTGGACCCTGTGTCCGCCTTGACCATGATTCACGTTTTGGCAGATCAGATAATTACAGTGGAGCGACTTTTTCCCTCACCGTAAGAACATCGGTTTAACTAATGTACATAACTCAGAAAAGTCATTGGTACATGGCCGGAGTGGAATTCGAACCCAGTACCTCTCGCTTACGAATAGGATACCGTAACCACTCGGCCACCGACGCTCCTTAGTATCTTTAAATAATGCAAAAGCTATATCGATTTCCATGAAATGCTATATCGCAGACAAAGTCAGCAGCTTAGCAGCGTTAAGACAAACCCTGGTTTAGGAGGAGGCTTGACGACCAGACGTGGATGGTTAAAACGGTCTGTTGGTGTTGTAAAGACAAGAAATCCACGTGCAAGTTGTGGAATGAGCTCCCGAAGTCTTGCCCTGTGCGTTTGCGCGTACTGAGAAACCTCATAGTAACGTTACTAAAGAAGACGGCGCCCAAATCACCACGTCTTGCGTGAATCAAAAATTACCCCGTGCATTTCTATTTTGAGCGTTGCTCGAATAGCACTACGTCATCATGACTGCTTGCTCGTCAATCTCTGTCACATGGGGGTCACGTGTTTACTAATATCGTGGGATGGCCCGGTCGCGTGCGTTTCGCCGTGTTTACGAGCTATAAAGTGAACATAGAACAATGGCGGACGTCACGTACGACAGCACATCAAACTACACAAAACCAGTATAAGATGAATTAGCCTGTCTATGGACGCAAAGAACAATGTCAGCTCCTTTTATACTGGATATGATAGGTTGGACGCCTGTACGCCAGCTGTTTGATCCATAGAAAACAGAACCTAGCGGTGTACCAAACGCACCTACGTTGCGCCGCTTCTGGCGATGCTTGTGAATACTAAACGAAGTTTTCGGCTTTCTCGAGTGTCAATGTTAGATGTAAATGAACTCGAGGGTCTTTTGCGCGAAATTCACGAACAATTCTGTATCCATGTAAAATAATTTTGGATATGCTTGATATGTACCTACAGCAAATTAATATTTTGTTGTGATCTGTAGTAAAAGATTGGGAATACTGGCTTTTACCCGGGACTAGGCCGCGTAAAATGTGGATACTACGTTCCGGACTCGATCCTGCGGAAACCACATTCAATTTCGGGGTAAATTATAGCCCATTTGCTATTCTGCCAAATTTCATCAAATTCCCTTCAGTAGTTTCTGCGTGTAAGAGTAACTAACGTCCATCCATCCTTACAAACTTTCGCATTTATAATATTAGTAGGAATAGGATTTAATGAAATAAACAAATTTTAAACTTAATCGTTAAACTTAGAACCAAATATATCGTGGTAAGCTGTGACCGGATTTGTAGTTTTTAAACAATGGAATCCGGATGTTCCGTTCCGGGCCAATGGCTACGAAATTGTGGATGCGCAGGCGCAGGTTCGGTTACAAATAGAACAGTTGTCGCGTCTGTCAGTCGCGTGGTTATAGGTGAGAGAGAAGACTCTCCGTCAACCGCCTGACAGATTATGAAATGACATCTGGAATGTTGTTAAAAACCTATTATTTGCTGTTCTATTTTACAAAAAGTGATTTTAACTCATTCGCCTTTTGTCACTTGTATTATTAATAGTTTCATGTTAAAGATACAGTCGAAAGCGTTTTCTTATATTTATTTCTCCTTGACCGTCTTGCGCTTGTTGGTTTTTAACCGTTGGTTGTACAGAAATGTTTTTCTTATCGACTTCATTTGTCACCTCTCTGCCGATACCAAGCTTGTTTTGCAGCAAATAACCTGCACACATTTCTGAGTCCACCGTGCTATAATTTTAGCTGTCATTTGTCAGAAAGTATGAATTGAATATAGGAGTGAGTGCCAACCTGGTGCCAACAGTCGGTCTATTGTAGTCACTGAGTGATTCATTAGAAGTCATGCTCCGTTGTAACCAAGGTCGCTGTCAATAGGAAAGTGTTCTGGAACGTTACCGCTATCTCCACTTGTACAGCTGGAATCGTCTGCTTCTTCTTTGGCATCGTTATCTTTTATATTTGTCTCATACATTTCAGCAATATCATGATATGTGTTTTCCTTTGCCTTCTCATTTTTCATATGATGGTTAATTATTTTGTATTATTTATTATTGGTATTCATCACAATTAACTGGGCAATGTTCATAATATAAACCAGTTTCGAATTCGCTAATGAACGTCATTATTCATATGCCGCCCACGAGTCGCGCTGATGTTGTGGCAAGCAGCTTTATCCGTGACACTTGTTCGGTACAGCCCAAACGATTTACGAATAGGGCTCGTTCATATATGCAATGCAAATATTTCATATAGAAACAATGTTTAAATGAGCGTATCGACAGGCTCTAATTGGTTCATTATTATTGCTGAACATGAAATTTTAATTTGGACTGTTTAATTACAATGAGGAATTTCATGTTGTTTTCGCATCACGTACGGCTCAAAAATAGCCCATCGCAATGTAACATCAGTTGTAAAATCTATAGGAGAGGAGAACATTAATGATCGGATCGTTTCGTCAATACTGACACCTTAGAATCGGCTTTATATAACTCTTCGACTATGTACACCTGTCCAGGTGGGCGGCGCCAGGGCCATCGAAATATCCACAAATATTTACCTGCTTGCTTGCATAACACATGTGTACCATGATTGCCAAACTTTTCCTTTGATCTTTGCGGCCTGACTCTTTATGGTCTTACGTAGGACGAGTTGACTTTGCATTTTTTCTCAGCCTCCTGATTATCTTGGATCGTGGGTGGTGGTCATTTTGGACATAAGAATTTGAGATAAAGTTTTGATATGGAAGATGTATCTGGTGTAGAGATAGATACAGCCAGAATTATCTGAAGTTCAAGGCGCTGAGTCAGACTCCGAGCCGTGGCTTCCGGTGCGACCTGATGCGTTACTCTTCACATGCCGCGACGTGCAAATTTCTACGACCCCCTGTCTGAACGAATTTATAAATATCCCGACGCGCCAGTGGCGGCGGCGTCGCGGCTGGCCGCGGACGACGCGGGCGCAGCCGGTCCACTCGCGGAACACCGAACACCGATACTCCGCGAATCGCGATACTCCAACCGGCAAATCAAGTTCACAATAGGTAAATCGCGGAATAAGCCACCGCTACACCGGAACGGCCAATCTACGCGTGTGATGTGACAGTGAAGTGCAAGCAAATGTGGTGAAAAAGTGTCGCTACGCTGTTTAGTGTGTTCGATAATATGTCTCTTTGTTGAAGCTACTTGTATTTGATTTGTGAGGAAATTATGTCTTTATGGTGTTTTATGCAGGACTTATATTGTCTTAAACTAAAGTTGGTTTCTTTTTGCACTTTAAAGTCGGTTACTTCTGTAACGAATATTCGCATTTCTGACTGCCTACCTCCCCTGATTGAGCGGGTGCTTTCTTTCTACAGATGTGGCATCGGTTGCATAGGCGATGCCTCGCAAGAAATTCTACTCACTTACTAAATTGAAGGTCATTTCAAAGCTGTCGCGGAGCATGCGGGCGTTTCGTTCCACTTTGACCGAAATCCTACTTTTTGTTGCGTTTACCGTTCGTACTAATGAATCCTTTACGGTAAAATGGTAAGCAGCGCTGTAATCATCTTGGCAAAAAAGTTTATTTTTGTGATCGATTCTAGACAAAAAATTTATGTTTGTAACATTTCCAAACATCAGGCCTAATTATTCGATATCCATTTAGGTTTTAAATTGCATTAGGTAAATAAAAAAAATCCATGTATTGGGTATATTAACAATCAAGCGAGTGACTGTAACTTCTTGGAGCTCATTTGCTTGCATTAAGTACCTATAAATTATAAACAGCCCGATGTTCCGGTATATGTTACATTAGCTATCAAAAAATTCTACATTGTCTTCCTTTAACATTGTATTTTCTTTAAGTTAGGACCCATTTTCATAATTAATATGATATGGAAGAGTTGTAAACGCCAAAAAGTAGGAATAGGCGCTGATTTTTCTTCATTTAGAATGATTAAAAGTGCTTTTACACCACACTGTTTGGCAAGGTCTTTGTTTGATATGAAATTACCTAAGGGTCACAATTGTAGTTACCTAGGTATACCATAATTAATACTTTCTATAGCATAGAAACGAAATGTCCATTATAATCACTAATTTCCCAGATTGTATGACCTGTCACTCAAATTCATACAACACCTACTCTCACTGCATTTTCTCAACTTGTGTAAGATATATTGTTCTACCTCAAGTCGCCACTGAGACGCGACGCATCTAATTTTGTAATATATCCACGTCTCCTACTCATTAGTATCTTCATTTACCTACGCAAGTATTGTCGCGTCTATTTTTATCATGCTCTGTGTCTAGTCTGGCTGTTCTATGGAAGATTTGAATTATTTCGCATGTGGAGTCGATTTTTGTAACATTATTTTATTACGTTTTTACTTTAGCTACGTTAGTGTCTATAAAGTTAATTGTCTTGTTGAAGAGCATCTTTGTTAATCGTAATTGAATGTTCTTAAAGATCTTTTGAAGTTTTTTGTTACACAAGCTATTCCTAAACAGTAAACGTACGTGTGTCAAAACATATGAAATCCATACTCGTAATAAATTGTTAGTCAAGTACCGAGTCTACACTATTCAGGCATACCGTTTAAAGGTTATTGCCTTTTAAGTTTCTTTTACAACAGTTAGTCACACATAATGCCAGTTTACTTTCATTGTCTCTTTGTTAGGTTTTATAAATGATATCCTTTTTAAATCGTGTGAATTGGTCTTGTGCGTTCTGAGAGGCTGTCGCTTGTACTCTTTCGTTATATCTATTTGATTAAGATTGTGTTCTTACAACATTTCATGAATAGGTAGTTAGGTAGGTAGGTAATCATGAAGAGTTAAGTTGTCCATTAACAATATTAAAAAAAAAAAAAAAACTTAGTATGACACCGACAAAATTTACTTTCAATCGTCACTATTGATAACAATATTGACAAAAAAATAATTAAAATAATAAGAACTTTATCCGCCTAGCTTGAATATGAATTCTAATTAACGTTTCCTATTCTAACCTCAATGTTTGACGAAGTACGAACCTAATAAAACAATTGGCGCAGTACAACCCTCAAACGAGCACTCAAACATACAAACTGACTTGTCAGCTCTGTTTGACTAGTGGTCTGTATACGCTACCCCATTAGAAGTGACAAATGATTTTGGGAAACGCCAGTTTAAATCTTTGACGGAGAGGCATCGGTGCCAAGGTTACGTTGATGTCTTTATTTATCTACTAGATGTGATAGTTCTGTTGCTAACGGGAAAACTGTAGGTAATTTCGGAAACTTTTGTGGTTTTATATTTGTTAGCGATTACTTTTGAGCCACGGTTATCCTTTAGCGTTGTTTTACATCAAATTATTTCTAGATTGCTAAATTAGACTGGTAAAAGCTTACTAAAGGCTTGGAAAACTAAATTGGTAATTGGCTTAGAATTAGCTTTAAAGTCTTAAAAGATTTCGTGAAGAAAACAATTATTGTTAGAATTAAGTACCCTCTTCTTAGTCCTTTAATAAATTAAATTATTTAAGTAAAGAAAACAAACCAATAAAAGATATTTAAAATGTCTAAAAGCAAATCTGTCGATACTGAAGTGAATGGGTATATGTTATCGCTGTATTGTCTCATTTGTGTTGATAGTCTTTCCTCAAAATTTGTTTTTGAGATTAAAAAAATATGAAGTCCGTTTTTCGACGGCTTTTCCTCCCATTATCACCGCGATGTCTTAAGCTACTTTTGTCCATCAATTCACCACAAACTTTGACAGCAACACTCCTCACGCGAGAAATAAAAATTCTATCGATTTTATTGATTACTCCATTGAGTGACGCAACCCAGCCATGCCCTTAACATAAACATATGTTTCTCATAAAGCAAGTTGGCGTGGTCAGTGCGGCTATTGTTCTACGCGTAGGCGTCTCCGTGCGTGGTTCTACATCAAAACACACGAATTTGCTGCGACCTTGCAACAAAGTCGGCTTTTATGATGTTTTTATTATCTTTCATACGAGTTATGTTGATAATCCGTACTCATCGAGCTCTCCCGGTTTAAATCTGTACATGTTTAATTGTAGATAAAATCTTTTACTTTGGCGTCGTTACAAAATTATGACTTTAATGTCTTTTAACTATTATATTGTTTAGCGGATCTTGATTCTATATAATTATGTAATTCATCACAAAACTGTTTACTTTTTCATTTCAAAAGTTTATAGACCTGTATGTGTGTCCAATCCAAAAAATATACAAATATCATCCTTATCTCATCTCACTCGCTTGAATTTCTTTTGTCCTTTCCATTCCCTGTAACTGTATATTGCACATTCCTTGTGTCCGCTGGTTCGGTCTGCTCCACTACGCCGGTTGCTAGTACATAATTGCTAACAGATAGTTACGCAAATCCGATCGATGATAACATCTGCATACCGTTATCCCAATTTGGCCACTGAGTCGTTCGTTGAACTTTTATGGTCATTGCGGGCCTGGGCCTTCATTCGTCATTTGCTTTTTTCGGTGCACTATCTCTATATTGATCTGTCAGTGCAGCTAATGTTTAACTCTGGCATAAGCGGCTGACGGTATAGGTATGTTATTTAATAGAAAGTTTCTTAGATACCCAACGCAACTTTGTGTTCGTTTTTGAGCATTATGTCATCGTCTTAAATTAAAAGCAAAAAATCCATAAGAGGAAGAATAGGAATACATACGATCAATCAAATTAATCAATGTGGAATATTTTAGGTTTTAGTGATTTTCTTTACTTTTAGAGGTAGATTCTTGTATATGTCGTTGGATCTTTCTTAACTGAAATTTAGAAGTAGGTTCTTAGAGAAAATGGTTACCCATCTACGCCTATAAACAGATATTCTGTTATTTGTGATTTTACAAACTAGAAGTGAAAAGTGAATATGCATCGTTATGGATAACATAATGATGATGTTGTTCAGATGAGTTCAGTGTCTGATGAAGTGAAAAGACCGTAGTGATGTGACGTCTTAGTGGCTTTGAAGAACTACATACTCACCAAGATGATGCAAGGACTGCTCGAGTCGCTTCTGAAGATTTATTCAGGTATGTTTAGGAATTTATAAGAAAAAGTATGTGCATATATAAATTCATTCGTAAAATTACGCTTTTTAAAGCGTACTGTCAAAGTTTCTACACCGGTAACCTGTGGACCAGCTACTCGCAGAGGGCGCTGGGCGCCTTGCGCGTCCAATACAACAATGGTTTCAGGATGCTGATGGGACTCCCCCGTTTCTGCAGCGCCTCGACGATGTTTTCGGACGCAAGGGTAGATGGGTTTCATGCCATACTGCGTAAAAAGATGGCGTCTTTACTGCGTAGAATTCGGGACAGCTCTAACAGTATCCTGAAATCTATAGGCGAAAGGTTTGATTCGCCCATCGTTGGACACTTCATCAGGCGAGTAATTGCGCACTCAGCCTGACGGGATGTCTGACGATGAGGGTTTCAACCAGTACCACTATTACTACTCTCACTATTCTTACTTATCTAATTTTATAAACTGTATTACTAACATAGTGGTGTAAGATAATATTATGTTACTAACATTGTGGATTTTTATGATCTGATAAATAAATATATTTAATTTTAATTTTTAATTTAATAACGTCACAGATTGTCCCGAAAAGATTTTACTTTTTACCTTTAAGAAATTATTTATTTGTCTCTCTTGCGGTGGAAATGACCGGATGTTGGTGGGAGGTGGCAAAGGTTTTCTTTAAAAATGTGGCCGTGGAATGAGGAAAAGAGGCGGCCTTCTTCGCTCTAAGTCATTCCTGTTGCATACGTTGTCCATCGCCATACAGCATGGTAACGCTGCTGGTGTTATTGGCACCTTGCACCGGGAGTGGCTAGGAGTGGGGCAATTTAGGATCGGACGAAGTTAGCCACTGATACTTGCCTAATTTAATACTTTTGCAAAAGTAAGGTAAATAGTATTTATATGCGTTTTACTAAAGTTTACAGCTAATTGACTGTATTGACGTTTGATGTTTATTTACACTTAGTTAATTATCTTACCGCATGTGAAAGATGCATGTTAATTTATTTTGACTGGTTTGAATGTACAGTTAGCGTCTTCTTATTACCCTCTGGCGCTGTAAGCTTAGCCTTTTTCTAGTCAGGCTGATATTTATTGGCCTATTGTGCACAAGAAGTGGAAGTTTATCCTCCTCTTACTAAGAGTGAGTTACGAACGCCAGCTCCGGTTCAACTCAAATTAAATCCATGAACTTAGTCACGAAGTCGTTATTTAGAGCTGTGTAATTTTTAGAACCTGTTATTTTTTCAGTACTTAGTCCTCGGGCGTTTTTTGCAACCGTTACTTTTTAGCCTTAAAGGGGCGGAGTCTGTTGATGAATTAGCGCGAAGTCAGTAATTTGTATCTTTTTTGCGAGCGAATTTTTAATAGTATTTTTGACCTCATGCTTTCCCTCCTCTATTACTATAGCTGGTGTAGGTACTTATACACCTTAATCATCAAGTATTAATAGCATACTTATATGTAATAACAAGTGTATCATACACAATGCTGCATTGTGCTTAGCCTCGTAAGTAAATTGCATCGATGTTATCTAAACGAGTTTTCTTAAATGGGTTTGGTAATGATCGGTCATGTGAATTTCGGTACAAGGAGACTCGAAGATCTGACATTTGTCAAGACCGTAACAAGTGGAACAATGTGGTCTCTGCCTACGTCTACGGGAAAAATGCGGGACGGTATGTGTATATGAGACTCGAAGTAATACCACGTTATATCTTACTCACATAGAAATTTCATGATATTATATCTAATAGGTACCTACATCGCAGGTCTTTACAGTGACTCTGAGACTGGTTGACAAGCTTCGTGAACTGATTGCACCCCGTGACGGTGTTATAATAATAATACTGTTATCTCATATATTTATTATTCTTATATTTTCGATTTGTCGTGAACTATCTATACCGAAACCGAAACAAACTCTACAACATGGAAATAAGGTTTAAATTCAATTAGGTATTTATTCAGACCTCTCTGGCTGGAGCTTTGAGCCTTAGATACTGACTGTACACGATATACAGTCGTCGTTATCCGTTAAATTCTTGTACTTACGCCCTTGAACAACAACTTGTAACAAGCTGTCTGTAGGCTGCAATGCAACCGATAATATCAATACTAACTTCGCCATTTGGCAATACTGTAATGTAGAATGCGCGTGCGCACATGGCCGGCTCTGTCCCGACCCCGGGTCAATGTCAAGTGTAGAATTGTTTACTTGTCCGTTGTATGGGTGTAACTAGTTGCCTGCGGCGTTAGGTTGTTATGTGTCATTAGTCGTTAGCGTGTTTCTTTTAATGTCAGGTTTATTTTTGAAATTATGTGTGGTAAACTGTAGACTGAGATAATAATAGACGTGACGACTAATAATACCAAAGTACAGCACCAATTTTGAAATCGCGAAAGAAAATTAGCTGAATTCGGCCAAAATGTGTAAAAATCTTTATTTTTTGGGATTTAAAAAATGGTTTGTTATCACGAGTAAATGCATAGTCCATGGCATCAAGAATTAATTAAACACCCTGTATATTTGTTACTGTGCTTATCCTTATCCTATTTCTAGCCTTTCATCATAACTACTTACAGCTAATTTATACAACTTCGGCAAAACAACTTCGCATCTAATTTATTAGTAAGTAAACATCTTACAATTATTGTAAATTGGATATAATTACTGATATAAATTAACAATTACGACCCGCGCGCATTTAATTAATTCTAATTGATAAAGGCAAACGGTTAACGCATCATTTTATTAACAACTTATTTAATATACGTATGTATATAAAATATGACTTATTTAATTCGTAATTCACGATCAACTTTGGTATGCGTTTACATCCTTCCCTAAGGCATATAAATAGCATATGCGGACTCCGTTGTATAGAAAGTACCCTACCATTGTATTTTGGACGGTTGTTTTTGTATTCGAATGAACTCGATTGGATGCATTGCGTAGAAGCGCTTAAAGCGATCCGTAGAGAATAAAAGACGTATAAAACGTAATTTTTTACCTATATAAGTAATTTAGAGTAAAGTTTTTATTGGTAGGTTAATATGTAATTCTATGTCCTTTGAATGTTATGTTTAAGATGTAAATAAAATTATCAGTTACATTTCAAAACGTATAATATAATAGGACGGATTTAATTTAAACCTGGTGGAGAGAGGTGCAGTACCTACATGTGAATGGAAGCTGTCTGCTGTTGCGCCAACTTGACCACTACCACTTACCTACGCCAAATTCGTTGTTGGATTTTAGAATGGTCGATCAACGACTACTTGCATCTGTCTCGCCAGCAGGTGCAACATTTTAAGTTTTCCTAGCAGACAAAGAAAGATTGCGATTGGACTACGAAAAGCGGACTTGCGTGAACTCAAGAAGACCAAAAATGTCACTTAGCACTGCATCCGATGTCCGAATCTGAGATAGCCATGATACATGATGATGACTGATATTATACGCACTATACAATAGCCATTCGAAAAAAAAGGTCGTCCCCGTGTAGCAAGAAAATTAACCGAAACAGCGTCGATAGTTGCAGCAACGTCAACTTTTTGACGAACTGTTTTCTCAAAGCAGACCGGAAAAAGTGCATGAATGCACTGGTAAACGTAAAACGTAAGTGCGTAAACCCAATAATTGATTATCCACAAACAATGTCTTTCGGGTCAGCTATTACTTATCATCTTGGCGTTAATATCCCGCTTGTGCTCTCGCGTACGAGGGCCCGGGTCCGCCTTGCCCATGAACTAGAATTTGACAGAGCAGGTAATTAAAGCATAGAGCGACTGCCATTTGACCTCTGTGACCGCTACCAGAGGAACCTGACGAGATTGGGTCATGGTTACACATTCAGTCGCCTGGATGTGCAGGTTTTATCACGATGTTTTCCCACACCGTAAGAGCATCGTTTAGAATTCAACTAATGTACTAGGATCAGCAGGTACTAATATTCTATATTAAATAAAAAAATATATAATCGAGAACCGACGGTAGTGTCAGTGGATGCAGGTGTGCGGAGTCGTGATCGATCCCTGCAAGGTCGCTTGGATCTATTGTCTGCAATTAGCCGGCGCCGCGCGCGCAGGTCAGCGGTTGCGCTGGGGATAGGGTTAGCTATTCAACTGGATAGCTGAATAGGCATTTAGCTAATTGGAAGTATGTATAGTGTGGTTGACTGCGAGAGAGTGCGACTGCGTCGGTGGCCAATTGCAAACCCCAGCGCCTACATGGCGGCTTATTACTTTTTCTGAGTTATGTAGGTACATTAGTAACACTAACCGATGGTTTTACGGTGAGGGAAGAACATCGCGAGGAATCTTGCACACTCAGGCGACAGAATGTGTAACCATGATCCAATCTGGTCAGGTTACCCTGTCATGGAGGTCTACTGAAATTACTTGATCTGCTATATCTTGGATCATGGTCAAAGCGGAACCCGGGCCCTCGCGAGCGAGAGCACAACCGGGATATTGACGCCAAGATGAGATAATTGAAGTACCTGTTTATATTCAATGCGAAGATAACATAAGAAGACATGGTTTTAGTGATGGCTTGACATCGTCAAGAATGATATGCATGCCTATAAGCTCACCACAAGGGTGCCGAAGACCGAGCTAGGTGGGCCAGGAGTTGCAGGAAGGCGGACCCTGGGCCCTTGCGTGGGCGCAACGGAGACATAACGCCAAGATGATGACGATATTCAATGCGAAGAGAACTCGAGAGAACATGGTTCTGTTGCAATGTATTGACACGCCTGTTTTTTATTTAATTGAAACTGATATGAGATGACTGTTGATATGACTGTCCAAAGATAGGCTTGTATATCATGATCAACAGCCCATAGCAGCAGGTGTTGCATCCTTTTTTGTACCTACAGTGGCTCTTCCAGCTATCCACACTAACCGCTTTTGTTCAACCTTTATAATGCGCCCATTGGTAACGTGTTCCATTTCTTGGCCCTATGGCCAAGAATACCTGCAAGGGTATTTCGTGACCATAGAATCTGAATAGGTACATTCAAGCCTAGAGTGTACCTATAGCCTGTTTTTAGACAGGTATGTTTCATATTCTGCCGCTTCCTTCCGTCACTTACCACCAGGTGGAATGGCTGTTATAATACTCAGTGTTTAGACCGTGTCGAAAATGGTCAGCGGTAACTGCCGCCAATATTACCAATGGTTTAAAAATACTAGCTATTCATTTAATATTAATATAGACTAAAAGTAATTTGATATCTGAGACCTGATATTAATTACCATTTGAAATCCAAATCCAGAAACACCGAATCAAAATAAAACCTTATAAACGAAGCATTAACGAACCCTTGACATTTGGCTTTTATTAAATTACACAAAGCGGTTAATATTCTTTATTAATTCACTTCTGAATCGTGAAGGTTGCACTGTACACTGTAATAATACAATATGCTCTCGTACTATAATCTGTAATCGAAGGCCGTCAAACCATGTTTTGAGTTTTAATTGGATGACGAGGCGGTCCAATTTGGAACTGATTTATTTTTTCATACCTTATACAGGAAAACGAGCTGTTACTTATTCTGCCTTTAATATTATGTCCGTTACATAAAGTTTTGACAATATTTAAAAATTCATTGAGAAAACTAGTTGCTTAAATGGTCCTGTATTCGAGGTTTCTTCTTTTGCGTATTGTAGGCACCGCACCTAATTAAAGCGTGAAGCAAGTACCTCATGGAATGGAAACATGTACCTACTTATTCATACATTTAAAAGTATTGCTAAGGGTCAGGAAAACGTCAGAACAATCAGCTTCAGGCTTCAATTGCTATCAGTTTTAAAGATTTACGGCAAAATCGGCTGGTCACACTTGACGATTTCACCCAGTACAGCCTTTCCTGGAACCGTAACAGTACTAGTTAACGTTAACAGAATATTGTCCTGCATGGCATCGATAAAGTAAACATGGCGTGCGCCGTAGCAATCGAAAAGCGGCTATCGCCACACAGGGAAGGATGTTTGCGGTCCATAAACATCGAAACTTTATCGATTTCGTAATATCGATCGCTCTTGTACATATTTGGAGGGATAATCGAGATAAGCTTATGCAATTAAGTTCGGAAAGCTGTAATACTGGTGTTTTATTATTTTAAGGCAGTTGCTTTATTTTTAAAATATACACGGATAATTTTTATTGTTGTTTTTTTCGGTCAGTTTTGTTCAGAAGAATTGGTTTTTTTCTGTAAATGCGCTATGTAAAAGTCAAGTTATATTACGGTATCACTTACCCTTATGATTTGCATAATTAATTAATTTATGATATTCATACAAATACAATAAAGCCGACTTTCTTAAAAAGTTTTAAGTTTCTGCCTTGTTTCTGTTTATTGGACATATTAACGAGAACTACATAATTTTTTTATGTTTATTTCTCGATGAACTACAACTTTCCTTCGAAAGTTCTTAAAAGCAACTTATGTAATACTTTATTTTATGTCGTAACTTAATGGCGTGACAGAGTTCCTCGAAAAGAGGGGTATTTAAGTTTGAGTCTATTTAATTATTTAACAATTTATTGCACACAATAAAGAAATACACAGATATAACACAGATATAACTGACACAACAGGCGCTACTTATTTCTAAAAGAAATTTCTTCCAGCAGGCCTACAGAAGGGAAATGTTCGACTAAGGAATCCAGATACGACGTGCACAATGAATGAATAATTATAAAATACATATGAATATGATCAATATTTATATATCACAAATCATATCAATAAATACAAACATACTTATACACTTACCTATTACTACATAACAATATAAATACATAAATATTTAATTTATGGACTAGACAGGGAAAGGTAGTGGTTTGGTCTATAGGTCTGTCAGTGCTATCGTGCTCGAACGGATGAAGTGATTATGACCTGGTTTTTTTATTTAAAAGCTAGTTTAATCATGATTGTCCTTGGATTTGTTTCATTATAATCGGCTAAGTAGTTTAGGAAATATTTGAGCATCGCCTGTTTTTTCGAGAGCTTCCGGATTTCCGCTTTGTTGGGTTATTATTGTAGGCGGCATATTAGGCCGTGTCTAGCTTGTACCGACCTCTGCCCGTTTTGGGTGTCATAATAGCCAGGCCATCTTAGGTTTAAGTAAGCGACTTTGCGTTTCTAGATCGCGGGAGATGGCGGGTCGCTAGTTTGAGAACTAGCGACCCGCCCCGGTTTCGCACGGGTAAACTTAACAACTTAGGCCGGCCGCATACCTTCGTTTTCCTGATTAGTTCTCCGAAAAGGAATTTAAAATTCGACCAATCATAATCCGCGACACTGATTGGCCTTCGCGGAGTCTGAGTTCAAAATTCGAATTCGAATTTTGAACTCAGACTCCGAAGGTTTAGGTGTATAACACCTAAACCTTCCTCATGAATCACTCTGTCTATTGGTGAAAATCGCATGAAAATGCGTTTCCGTAGTAGTTTTTCAGTTTATCGTAACAGACAGACAGACACACAACGCGGCGTGGGACTTTGTTTTATAATATGTAATCTTTTATAAAATGCAGTGATTTTCAATCCAACCGACGATGTTACTGAAGGCGCCTGTGGTCAAGATTAAGAGAAAGAGTTTGATTGAATTCGAATTTACATTTTACACAAACACTAACCAGTCATTATTTACTTCAAATTGAAGTCTTGAACAACGAAGCGTTGTAAGTTAATTATCACATTACCAGGAATCGTACGCATATCGCTGAGTTCATCGACAAAGAAAATACATAACATACACTGTGAAAAGGTCGTAAAGATGATTATGACTTAATTATTATTTTTATTATTGTTGTAACGTTATTCAACTGAAAGTCAATGACTTCGCATGCTGTGTTCCTTTATGAGCGAACAATAGGTAATTATGCAAAGATACACCTTTTTCGGATTGCGAACTCGACTTTCGCGCCAAAAACCAAAGACCACGAAACGCTCTTGCTTCGCATAATTCCCGCGCATTTTTTTATTTTTAGAACAGTTTATTTTTTGTCGCTCCGTGTGGCCAGTGTTATTTTATGTGTTTGGTTAGTATTTTTTAACCTCCAGGCAAAAGGGGTTTTTTTAAGTTTGACATGTGTAGGTAGGTATGTGTATTTAATGTCTGTGGCATTGTAGCTCCCGAATGGATGGACCGATTTTGATGCGGTTTACTTTCTTTTAAAGCCAGTTTAATCTAGATGTTAGCTTTTCCTATCTTTGATCCCGACACACCTTTTAGTTCCTTATTTTACGTTATCTACAGGAAAAATAGGATACAAACTTGGCCCAAGCAACTCGAGTAAATAATCTACTTGGCGTCAATATCCCGGTTATGTATCGCGCGAGGGCCTGGGATCCACTTTGACCATGACCCAGAATTTGACAAATCAGGTAATTACAGTCGAGCGAGTCCCATCTCACCTCCGTGACCCTGTCAACAGGGGAACCTGAGCAGATCGGACCGTGGTTACCTCAGGTTTCCTCGCGATGTTCTCCCTTAATGTAAGAGCATCGGTTTAAGTTAAGTTTTATGGTTCAATTAATGTACATAACCCAGAAAAAGTCATTGGTACAAGGTTGCAATGGGGTTCGAACTCGGTACCTCTCGCTTTCGAGTGCGATCCGCTATCCATTAGGCCACCGACGCTCGACAAAACCAACTCGAGTAGTTTCACAAATTAATTATTTAAATACAATTTCAAAAGTGTTACGCCACCCGTTCGTTAATTAAAAATTTTTGAGAGCTCTGCTGATTGTTAATGTCATTTAGTTTAATTGACATTTTGTACTTGACCTTCTGTTAATAACTGGACCTAATTAGCGTTGCGTACCATGGAATCATCTAGGCAGGTACGTCATTTGGTGTGGGCGAATATTACGAACTACCAAACTGACATAGCTATAAATAAGAGCATAAGTGCCTTATGACCTTATGAGGTTTTGTGCAGTTTTTAGTACCATTTACGAAAGAAACTTTCATTTATTTAAAAAAAAACCTGGGAGTCAATGACGTGTTCTTGGGGCTTAAGAGCCAGCTAATGACACCTTTCAGATTATTAAATTTATCTAACTATGAAACTAACATTGAAGACGAGAAATAGGGATGGTGGATTAAAAAAATGTATAGAGACCTTACTAAACAATCTTCTGCTATTGCATAGCAAACACAGAGCCCTCACAAATGCGTAGACGCATCGCAAGCGCTTGTTGCGAACTTCTATTGAATTGTGCCAAAAAAATCTGAAAAAAGCCGACATTCATACGGCAAGTACTAGATAACCTACACAAGCCCAGCCATACGCCCAATTCACTTGAATTTGTTTGAATTTGGGACAGTTTGTGGAAATCTGGGAAGTGTGGACCTTTAGCAACTGGAACTTCTACCTCATCATCATCATATATTGACGTCAATATCCCGATTGCACACTCGCGCGCGAGTGCCTAAGGCTGGAACTCCATTGGCGCGGTGCAGTGCACTGCGCGGCGCGCCGCGCGGTGCCACGTCACGGTGACAACCAAAGAAACGGTGGTGTTATTCTGGTTTTTCAAATTAGGCAACGTTCGCACGAGGGATTTTAAGTTAGGCAACGTTTGCACGAGAGCTTTTTCGATGCTTTTACGTGCGTTATTTGAAATGACTTGCATAATTATTGACCATATGTCTTCTCGACTGTGTGTTCACACCCAGGCGTAAAAAGTAAATGGCGATTTTTTTAATCTGCCGACTCAAATGCAAGAGAAACGTACGAAATGATATCATTCATTAAAACCATTTTTAGTGCCGGCCCGATAAATATTATGAAATTTTGAGATACAGCATACAGTTTCTATAATTTTTTACTATGGTGCCAAATCTGTACGCCCACCACCGTGGTGGTGAAATTGTAAAGAAATTGGACTACCTCGATTGGTCTTCCTCGAATGCTATGATAACTTTTCCATTTTATCCGACTAAAAGGAAGCCAAGGAAGGGTAGCTTTTTTTTTATTATCAATAGGTTTGCATTTGACCTCAACTCACCTGATGGAAAGCGACGATGGGTAGTGAAGTTAACAGTCTATGTATGTATGAAGAAGCCACAGAGATTTGTCAGGACCGTAGCCAGTGGAACAATGTGGTATCTGCCTATCCATACGGGAGAAAGGCGTAACCGAATGAATGTGTGTCATTGTTTGTTGCATCAATGAATGTTGATCTCGACAAGCACTATGATGATAGTTCATTTCTATTTAGGAACTAGTGTTGTAGGACCAATAGTTTTATAGTTATTACAGTATTAAATTTGACAGCTGTCATCCGAAATGTAGATCTTGACGAGCACTATCACTTCTCTTCAGGAACTAGTGTTCTAGGAGCGATCGCTTCAAAGTTATCACAGTATTAAGATTGACAGCTGTCATCCGAAATGTAGATCTTGACGAGCACTATCAGTTCTCTTCAGGAACTAGTGTTCTAGGAGCGATCGCTTCAAAGTTATCACAGTATTAGGTTTGACATCTGTCATCCAAAATGTAGATCTTGATGAGCACTATCATTTCTCGTTAGTAACTAATGTTCCAGGAGCGATCGTTTCAGAGTTATTACAGTTTTAAGTTTGACAGGTGTCATCCGAAATGTAGATCTCGTCGAGCACTATCATTTTTCTGTAGGAACTAAGTTCGTTCTAGGACCAAAAGTTACAGAGTTATTAGTCTTAAGTTTGACAGCTGCCATCCGAAATGTAGATCTCGACGAGTACCAGCATTTCTTTTTAGAAACTTGTGTTCTAGAACAAAACATGCCGTATTTATTATTCGGGAGGAACTGAGAACAAAATGACGAAAGGATCACGAAAGCGAAACAACTACGATAATGTTGCAGAATCACCAAAAGGGGCGGGGCTTACGCATGAGCGGTCAAAATTTCTTTGACAAGGTCGAATTCCTATTTCATTCATACGCGTTGAATCTTTACTAAAAGAATAAGACAGATATATGTCTGTAAACTGTGTCACATAAGGAGGAGAGATTCGAACTGTTGGTAAAAAGAAACAGTCAAGTGTGACGTCTCATGTTGACATCTGCTGACAGCGCGCCGCACACTGCACGATGGGGCCAAATTGGAAAAATGTGGACAAAATTCATACAAACTGACATTTCGGGCTTGGATTGCGCGTTTTGCCCCATCATGCAGTGCGCCGCGCGGCGCGCTGCACAGTGGGGCATTTCGCCACCTGTCAATGTACTTGCATACAAACTGCTCGGCGTGGAACAAGTTTTGCCACATTGTGCAGTGCGCCGCGCGGCGCACCTCTTCAATGTGTTCCAGCGCTAAGGGTCTCCCTGACTATTATCAGGTAATTACTGTAGAGCGACTTTCATCTGACCTCCCGTGTCCCTGACCAGATTGGATCATGGTTACACATTCAGTCGCCTGAATGTGCTGGTTTTCGATGTTTTCCCTCACCGTAGGAGCATCGCTTAGTGTTCAACTAATATACACGAAGTTCTACCTATTTACCACTAAATGCGTAACCAAAGTAACGGTTCAGTGTACGCGTCCACAGTATTTTTGTTGGCAACACTCCGCGCTCGCATCTCAGCCACCTCGCGGCCATTCGTGACGGAATGCTCCAGAACAAACTGCAATTGTTGTGTTCCCGTTCGATTGCCGTTGTTGGACGGTAATGTATGTTTTCGGCCCACAAATTGGCGGTATTGTACTGGCCACTTGATTTATTGTCGACGTGGTACTCGGAATGCTCGAGGGTGTTACGGAGGCGCCCTTTGTGTTGGAATTTCGACAGATATTTGTATCGATCTTACGAGTATTTATCCTCTTATTAAATTCGTTTGTCAATCACCAATAATAAAAATGATTAACAACAAATCTGAACTATTGACCTACTGGGAAGATGAAAAGCCCAGAAAATTACGTTCCTCTAAATTTAATTTTCAAGAAAATGCCCTGCTTCGCCAAAATATCAATTACTTCAATAATAAGTAACAAAAGCGGCCTTATCGCTAGCGATGTCTCACAGACAGTCTTTACAGAAATGTTCTATTAAATAAAAATTAATAATTTGTATTCCTTTCTTTTCAGGTAAATAGCTGCACGTAACTGAAAAGTCTATCATCTAGTAACAAGGTAAAGCGTAAAGCGTGGATCTGATTGTGTGACGTGAGTATGCGCATAGGTACTTGAGTCCATACAATTACTACATACATACACCTTGACCTTCAAGTTACATTGAAGATGCTAGATCTAAATCCTGATACCTATATGCCATTTCCTTGTTAAGAAGGTACTTACTCGCTTACGGAAATCTATTTTGGATGCCGCGAGCGTGACGTATGTGAGACTAATGATGATAAATTACATGATATTCTGCCACGTAGCGTATCAAATGGAAATGCTCTGGGCAACTTTATGCCTGTCGTCATATAGAAATCTTTGATTGAAGTGGATATTTGTTTCTAGAACTTAACTTATGGTAGATTGTATTGGACGAGTTTTCATCTCCTCAGACTTGAATTGGCCGTTTGCAATTTTTTTTGCCAGGTTTTCACCCTTTTACCTGAGTTTCTTGAGAAGTAAAGGATCTTGTTGTAGTGTTATGCTCAACACTCATAAACTTTTCCTAGCATTGTCCTCAGAAACACCAAAAATTTACTTGCAATCAAAAGCTGTTAAAATCGCATCGCACAATTTTATATTTATAGTTATACACAAGACCTACTTAAATGTTCATAATACAAACCTTCGCTCAGTCATCACGACCATTTGGTCCATTTGGGCGTAACACTTATCTGTGGCCTCAATGGCCCTTGCTTTGTTTCTTTTAGCCCTAATTTGTTTTTAATTAACACAAACAAATCTTATGCAGAGGTACTTGATATTGATTGATCACTCACGGGCCCTTCGTTATTAGAATTAATGTACAGGATGTTGTGAAATTAAATCTTAGTGTAGTATTGTTTGTCAGCGAGCAAAGAATTATAACGCTAGGCAGTAATAATAAAAAAAAGATCCAATCATAAACGCTGCCGCCCATTTTTTTAATTAATGGAGTCATATCTTCTCTTTCATCCTAGCGGTAAATCTCGGCTCATCGCACAAGCGGCAAATCGGCCAGTCGCACTTCTTAGGGATTCTTCTTCTTTCAGATTTTCTGAAAACGGTTTTCCACCAGAGTCCTTAATTAAAATTGTTTGGCCTTTGTCGTGCGGCGACTGCCTCGCAACCGTGTTCGTCAGAGCCACGTGCATCTGCCAGCAGTGGACAGGTGACTTTGGCTTGGTCCCAGAGGGTGGTAGTTGGGCCCCATAATCCCCACACACCAACTCAAGAAGTCTATAATCGTATATTACCGTTGGTAGCCGCATTATGAGGACAATGGGTTTAAAGAAAGTCCCTTTTAACTTTAAAATGACAAAACACGAGTCGGTCTCTCGGTGCCTTAGTAACACGGTTTCGTTAGTAAAGGTCCACCCCAACCCCTCTTTAGGACGAAAAAACACCCAAAAACTTCTAAATCAATAGCTAAACAGCATTGCATCTCAAAACAACACACACCATGTAGATACGTTTGCTATTAGTGTTATTAACCCATTAGTTGACGGCCGGACGTTGCCGAATGCGTGTTGGAGTGTAGTGGCCGCTATTTCTGTATCACACACCACACGTAATTCTAATTAGCGAAGGCCAACTGTAACACTCTCAGTTTGAAGTTTGTAATGGCTTGAAATTCGGGGACAGGGTGCGGCGTGTAGCGCACGGTAATTTGCGCACCTGTGGGGCTGTGGGTAATGTTACGGTAAATACGAGCAGGGTGAATGTAGGTAAGACTTGGTTTGGCACCAGGGTTACGTGGAAAATATGTGCCTAAATCTGATGGTATCAGGAGAGAGGTCGAAGAAGGCCTAAGAAGCGATTGATTGACATTGCTGAGTCGGAATCGAGAGCCAACAGCTTACGTGTTACTGTACGAAGTGGAGAAGAAAACGGAAATCGGGATTGATGAAAACATGGTTTTTCGTGAATGTTTGGTGGACGCACTCTTTCTAAGCAGCGGCTCGTTTTTTGAATTTCATTCGTATTTTTTTCATTAATTATCATATCCCCTGTTTTTCAAATTCATATCGATGACTTATAATAACGAGTGCTCGGCAGAATTTGAGTGTTAAGTGCGGAAACTTTTGAAACACAACACCGAAATGTCAAAATCACAACCACAGATTAAACATTTGACATTTCGTTACACGTTGCATTAGGTGTGGTCCATTAACGGCTTTTTATTTTAAACCGATTGACAAAATTTCTGCGTGAAATGAACACATTTCTGCGTGAAATTAACACAATCGCAATTATTTCACTCCAAATAGCAACCCCGGTTTCGAATGGCTCAAAAATACAGGAAAATGTTAGCATTCAAAATTAAATTCACGTATGAAAATGGTTTACATACGAATTACAAAAGTCATGGGTGAAATTAAAAAATCGACTCTCTGTCTTCAGCCAAGCGACATTAATATTGCATTCGAAAATCGTTTCTTTTCATTTATGTCGTGAGGCACACGTCTTTCTTTTATAAGTATGTGGACCTATTTGCAGGCCAGGAATGTCTGCATGTATACATATTATACACAAGACACAAAACAAGCGTTATTATTGCAGTTGCGACCGAAAGAACGTCTGATCGGAAAGCGGATGAACGACCGAAAGACAGTTCAATGTCATTTTCATTGTACGAAATTGTGGTTCATTCAAGTTTGTTTCAATATTTGTTATATTTTTATTGCCAAAAAACACTGTAACGGGGCCTCCATTGGCTCTTTAATTATTTTAAGAAAGGCTTGTTTTGCCACAATATCGTATAGTTTGAATTTTTTGTTTTCACCAAGAATCTTTTACATTCAGGATTGTTACAGGCTTTAGCATATAGAGAAAATATTTAAATATTTTCTCTATGTGCTAGAGCTTGTAATGCCGTCCCTTCCCTATTTTTCTGGATACCTACACAATTTCGCAAACAACACAGGTAATTGTGGTCACAACAAGGCTTGGTACGGAACGTCCTCTTTCGACGTAGTGAGTAAATAAAAACATTGTATTTATGTTCCTAGCATTAGTCATACTTCTAATAATTTACAAGCACAAATCAATGTCGGAACTCGTTACAAGTTTGAGGAAGTATCTAATTTTTATAATTAATATATAGGTACACAGCTGAATACCTATTTCGCAAATAAAAAGTTGGGAAACAATATCGCAGTGTCACACCTTTTTAATTACATTTGAACTGATCTACATCTTGTCTCAGATAACGGATGTAAACAAACCACTTTTACAAACCTTGTCAATCAGCCAAAACATTATAACAGATGTGAGTTAACACTATGTGTCACTAATTTTGCTTCAGTTCTGTAAGCAAGATAAAATAAACACTATGGAGATATAGGGCGCCTAACACCACAACCGGGTCCCAAGACAACCTCGCCTGCAAGCCCAAAACCCTGATGCCGACCAACGATCGAGGCTTTGAGGCTTTCCCTAATGGGTCGGGAGGTCGGTTGACAGTCGCTCTACTGTAATAACTGATCTGCCAAATCTTGCATCATGGTCAAGGCGAACCCCAGGCCCTCGTGCGCGAGAGCACAACCCAATATCCAGCCAAGATCATTCTTTCTTTTATTTACAATTTCAGAATTTGTAATAAATTTCAAAACAAACCGCAGCAAAACGGATAGTATAATTACAATAGTCTCTATTATTTAACCATCTCTCTTAACGCCCAAAAATAGTTCTATTTCGACCGATGATGAAATAGCTCGCTCAACACGCACCATTGTCAGTGTAATCACTATGGTTTTTTATGCAAATCACTTTTGTTGCGAAGCGTACAATTACTTTGGTCTCTTTTGTGTGTCCATCTGTATTAGAGTGGTGATAATTAATGTTTATCTGGCAAAAAGTCGAGCGTGACTTTATGTACTCGCGTGTTTACTGTTTACTTTTTGTCGGGCGTGGAGGCCGTATGCGTTGTGTTTTGACGATATACAATTGTAAATGAAAAAAATTACAGCTTATAAAAATATTTAACTTAATAGCAATTATCCTTCTTTGGGGCGATTGGGACTCACGATGGGGAAACTTTAAGGAAATATAATGAAATAAGACTACACAAAAGCATTATATTTATACTATATCTAGTGTTACAAAAGTGAAGGATTTAACACCATATTTGTAATACGATCTCATTAAAAAAATAATTTAGTTTTTTAAGTTATGGCTTTTATACGAATTTCGACCTCTTTAAACGCCGGGCCGTGGCTACCGGGACACATAAAACTATTCTTCCCATCTGTCCCGTTAACAGGGCAAAGTCGGGGCGAATGGGAACGTGTCTCCATTTTTACATACATATCGCATGAACCCAATTATGCCTGTAGGTATAATATTTGCCGTATTGGGGCAAACGCAGTTTGTGTTGCACCAGGCAAAAGGGTATTTTGCACTGTTATCCAAGGTTACTTAGGCGATACTTCTGTTGATAAATATAAAAATCTGAATTTTAATATACCGTTTACTCTGCAGCCGACTGTACCTACGTATAACATGAGTGTGTAGATCTGATGGTTCAATCTTTAGAATTGCATGAATGACCACAAATAATAAATTATCACCAAGGCCACTACTGTCATATTTTGATTAGCACGTGGATTCGAATTGATCGTAAAGTCCGATTGTGTGTGCAAGACGCAAGGTGAAAATAATATTCTTTGCCGTACATTGAACCTTAAGTAGCTTTGTTAGAATAAGTCATTCTGAATGTTTTTATGCCTATAGTTTTTATTTGAAGGTACTTAATATTAATTTAGAGCTAATTTCAATGTTAGCTAGACATCAATCTTTGTTGTTGCTACAAACTTCTAATTATCATTTTTGTTTTTATTTTTCTTTAAATAAATAAAAAGTCTCCTCACCAAGGAAAAATACAACTGTTAAATTCACAAATTAGAATCTAAGCCATTCATGTCTCCAGAAATCGAGAAAAAATCTTACAAAGTCCCTTCTGCAGCCGATATTCTCTTCTCTACCTAATATCCCAATAATAAAACAAATATTACTATATAGAAGCAATTCTAGTAAACTTTTCTTTACAATAATGCTTACTGACAAAGCCAAGTTATTGTCTATGACGATGGCCACAATAAATTGTGTCGTGATCACCATTCGTGGAAACGTTTTTGCGCATGGTCATCTAAGTTTTTGTTTGCCTAACTGTACTGTAGCATTAATACCTATAATTGAACGGCGTAAATCATTGTTCAAAATCATAATGTTACCATCGAGACAAAATGCCTAATGTTTTTATTTACTTTATACGTACATTAAAAAAATTGTAGAAACGCTTTCTGTTCAACATTTTTCAACACTGCTTGCGTTCTCGAATCCGCCTTTTTTATTTTACTATTTGTAATTTTTTTAAAACGTGGCTGCACTTTTGCCTCATTGTTACTTACGGCAGAATTCATGTCCATTAGAAAAGGACGCACAACAGTAAAGTGCGACTGGAACAACAATAGAAAAGATTACTTGAAATGGTTGTCGGTTGTGTTTCAGTCCGTTTACAAGCTCCTTTATAACTTGGTTTCGTCGTCCGTAGTAGATTTGGAGATTTTTTTTATGCAGGTAGGCAAACAGACAAGCGAGCCAACTGATGGAAAGTGGTCACCGTCTCCTAAGGACCAGAGCGAAGTCACCAGAGCGTTGCCTACCTCTAATATACCTCTTGAAGGTTCCCATAAACGAAACTCTATGTCTGGGAGATCGTTCCACATTCGAATAGTACCTGCAAGAAACGTTCATTCGAGCAACGTAATGTGGATTTTGTTAGATGTATTTGAAAATGTTGTATTGTAGAGACCTCAATAATGCAAGAGGCTTCAAGCCTACTGTTCGCTTTGTACTGAGCGGAAGATACACTTTATCTTCAAAATCAACACAAGGTGTTTGTTTATATGACTATGTGACAAAAAAAATACCGAAACACTCGCCACATGTTTGTTTCCTCACCTTAAAACAGAGTGTCATGCCTAGGTATCACTGTATCAAAGTTTAATTTTCCGATTCCAATAATAGCTACATTAAAATGGCCAGTGGTGCGTGAAGTATAATAATGGTAGTACGACTTGTATGCCACTTCATCAATGCGCAATTCACGGCTTTTTGTTGCTGAGATGATATCAGATTTCTGTTCTCGGTTAATGGAGCATGAGGGCACCAAATTGCTTCGGATTTTTTGTTGCTTGTTATTTTGGCCTCGTGAAAAAGCAAGTCGTGTTTGCTACCAGCGAAATGAGTTGTGCCCGTCAAATATGCTTTTTGTGTGCCCTTTGATGTTGACTCCTTTTAGATTTCTGAATTCGATGTCATTTGGAACAAATAATCTTATCACTCGAAAGGTATAAAAACTCGAACAGATTGGTTAAGTAGACCGTAAGCTGCTGTAGAAACACTAATGTGAATAAAACCCATCTACAGCCCATAACACTCCACTGAAGGCTTCTCCCATGAAAGGGGAAGTTATTGCCATAATCTCCGCGCTTGGCAGGCGGGTTGCAAATCGCAGTGTTATAAATATAACAATGGAAAACGCTGCTGCACATTTACCAGCCTACGACTTAGATCTATTGTCTCGAAAACATTTGTCGCCTTGTAACCACGAATGTAAAGGGTTGGTGCTATTCTACTCTGCCGGACACCATACGGCCTAAAACCTATATCTTACTGAAAATTCAAGCGGTAGGAGTACATAATAAAACGACTCTTACCGTAGCCACTAAAGAAACCCCGATACATCGATAAAGCGGCCGTATCGTCTCCAAGCACGTCGATTGCATTCCTCTGTATCAGATCAAAGTCTCGATTGGGCGACAGTAGGCGGCGTAGATGTACCAGTTCGATCGGGGTTCCTACTCGATATTGAATTCCGAGTCAATTTGCCGATGGACTGATGCTATCGAACTCCAAATGGAAGTGATGACGCAACATTCCCGCCGATGATGTGGAAAATTGATTTATTGGACGAGGTGTGACGTCATTTCGGAGGGTTCGCGTAGTCATCTCGGGCTCTGTTATGATGTGTGTCTATTAAGGGGCTATTATTTTTATCGATGGCTGTCAGTGTAATAGTTTCGATATGGATGTTAAATTTTATTTAAAGGATATTTTAGATAACGATAACTGTCTCTATTATGCGGTTAATGATTCAGACAACGCAATCAATGTCTCAAGTATGTGTTTGGTCATTTCAAATACGTAACAAATTTGTAACGGATTATTAGTGATTCTTTTTTCTTTTTCACGTTGTAGTTTGTAGTTATGGTAACCCCGGAGGAAACTGATTGAAACGTCGGGATTAAATGTAAAATAAAAAATTGCTGCTTATAAATAAAAAAAAAACTTTTGAAATGTCTGTGCATCTGGTGAGCGAAAGAGAATAGACAGCGTTTCATCTTTAACGTCCCGTAGGTTTTAGCGGAATTACTAACATTATTATATAGCTAGGTTGGAGACAACAGCGCTACTCTGCATAAGTATTAAATGGTCAAACAGATGTGCTTGGTTTTCCCGACATCTTATCTACAATACGCTCTGGCAGTTAATTTATTTATTCGTTTTTTATTTATTTTATGGTAGAGGAAAACGGGCAAGCGAGTCATCTGAATGTACCTAAATAATCACCGCCGCCCATACCATATAGACGCCCAAAACACCTGTTTGAGATAGGCATAGACTCGCTTCTTGCAGGATTCAATGTCTATATTGATTCGATTATACTCGTAGTATACGAGTCTATGTAGTGAGAAACGAGCAGACAGCCTACCTGATGGTAAGCGGTAACTGTCGCCTAAATCATCAACCATTCATGCATTTGCAGGCAACAAAAATGCAGAACCGCAGGTGAATGTCGCTCTGAGGACTAACATGAAGTGCCTCTTGCCTGTAATTGCGCTGGCGTCTTCTACCTTCCGCAGCAATCGAGGGCTAAACCATAATCGTGGCCGTCTACCATAATTACTTAAGTACCAAGACATAGGCAACGTAGCATTTAAGTGACATAAGGAATATAGAACAGTCTTTAAACAGTTTCTCCGGCTTAAAAACTGCAGTCCTAACCGGTTTTTGCACGGTGACGTGACTGTTTGGTTTAAAGAGTAAACTTTTAAGAAGTTTCGGGGGTTAAGTTTAGTATTAAATACACCTCGTGTAGTATTAAAAACGGCTTTTAAGGCGAACTTCAACTTTTGGAGCTTTTGCAAAAACAATAAACTCAAATCTAGATATACTTAAGAATAGCTTTATATCCGCCAATTGTGTTGGTTTGCAATAAAGTTTTAAACAAAAATTAATAATATTTTGCGCGTAACAGACTTAGATTTAAACGACCCGTTTCGTGCACAGAAACCACACCTCTCTATATGCCTCCTATATTATGTCGCTATTTCGTGACTGCCATTGACATAATCAAGCCAAGCTCACAACAAAAATAAAAATAATCATCTTGGAGTTAATGTGCTGGTTGTGCTATCGCACACGAGGGTCCAGGGTAAGCCTTGATCCAGGATATAGAAGATCACAGTGGAGCGACTGCCATCTGACATACGTGACCCTGATACCAGGGGAAATTGGCCAATTTGGATCATAAGCAAACCAAAAATAGTACATTTAAATTCAACCGGGCCTCTGCTCACACTAGGTAGATAGATAGTAAGGACGTCGACTTGGTAGAGTTCAACAGTATTGTTTCGCTAGAAAACCAAAATGAATCTCCTCATGCCCCACTTCTATACATGGTATAAAACAAAGTCGCTTCGATCTTTTAAACTACGCAACAAATTTTATTGCTGTTTTCAACAATATACAGGTTTATTAAAGAGTAAGGTTTATAAGTAAGGTAGGGTAAAGTACGTTTAAGTAAACGAAGTCGCGCCGGGTTCACTAGTATACTATAATTAATTCCATTCCACAAAAAATCGCTTAAATTACGCCATACCCTTCCACCACCAGTGTTTCCTTTGGACTATGACATGGGATCGTTCAAGGGGTACATTAGAGGTCTCTTCAGAAGCTGACAACGCATTAGTAACTTCCTTAGTGTTGCTAATGTCCATAGTCGGCGGTGACCACTTACCATCAGGTGGCCCGCTTGCCTGTTACGGTAACATAAAATACCCGCTAATGGCTCATACCTTGGGCCATCTCTACAGCGCTCGATCGCGGTAAATTGGCCTTACTTGTCTCTCAAGACCGCGTAAAGAAACCTCACTGTTCTTTTTTTGTTTTATTTCGCGCAGGAGATGTTTGCAGAGGCCGGCTGCTTTGTGACGTCACATTCCGAACTCCTATGAAGAGCGTCCAAACAATCATTTGTATGCTTAGGAGTGGGTTTTTTAGTATACTACACTAGTGGACCTGGCGCGACTTCATTCACGTAGACCTACTTTACACCTACCTACCCTTTTTTGTTTCTTATAAACCTTCCTCTTAAATGACTCTATCTATTGTTGAAAATCGCATTAAAATCCGTTACGTAGTCTAAACGATCTAACCGTACAAAGATACATAGAGACAGACGGCGGGAAGCGACTTTGTTTTTTACTATGCATAGACCTATTGCATATATTTAGCAGGAAGTGACAAACTATAGAGATATTAGTACGAGTACAACGAAGACGAAGCTCGTAAGGAATGTAAAAACAAAGAACATTAAATTGACAAAACGAGCAATTGTCCAGCCACCGCCTTGCAGTGCAATACTCAGAGTCAAGGTCACGATTGATTTTTATTGGCAGTATTTTACCTAAGTCAAAGTCAACGTTGTGACCTGAGATGAGAGATTGGGAATTTAGAAACTGGTCTTGACTATTCATGTCTCGTAAACATGATTACTGAGCCATGGTGCTGTGCTGATGAGTAGTAAAAGATTATTCACATTGTTTATTAGGGTAGATATACCTATATCATTCCACGCGCAAATATTTAATTGCTGTAAAACAAGGGCAGTAAAAAAATAATAACCATCTTGGCGCCAATGCCCGGTTTTGCTCTCGCGCACGAGGACCCGGGTCCGCCTTGACCATGATCCCGAGTGTGGCAGATCAGATAATTACAGTGAAGCGATTTCCATCTGACCTCCGTGTCCCTGCTACCAGGGGAACCTGACCGGATTGTATGATAGTTACACATTCAGTTGCCTGAATGTGCGGGTTTCATCGCGATGTTTTCCCTCACCGAAAACTCATGATCGCAGTGGGATTCGAACACGATACCTCTCGCTTACGAGTCGGATACCTTAACCACTCAGCCACCGTCGCTCCTACAACACAAACAAGGGCCAGTACACATTACTTATCCCATTACAGCAGTTATAGCTGAACCAATACGCGGAACATGTTCGCCAGACTCCTCATAAATTCGCCAGAAAGATAGCCGCCAGGATCGTATCTTCGCTTTCTCTGCCCCAGTCCTAATTGGGCCAAATTGCCTGTGGCGTCTGGCCACTATCTATTTAATTTATCAACGACGGCCAGGAATAGCTTGACGTGGCCGGTTCAGCGCTGATAGATCTCTGAAGAGTAACGGGAGTGATAGTTGCAGCGTTTATCGTTGCATCGGGCTGTTTAATGTTCTAGAGCGTACGGTGGAATGGGGGCAAATGGAAGGTGTCTCCTTTACAATTGTTTGCAATCGAAATTGTAAATCCATTTTTAATGCCGCCAACGAGGAAAAGGGTCGTAACTGTAAAGAAAGAAATATTATTATTATTATTATTTTTAACCATTTCTGTCCCACTGCAGGGCAAAGGCCTCCCTTTAAATTTTTCACGACGAAAGAATTATGAAATGTAAAATAATTGCCAGATTTTATCAGTGAGGGATGGTATTGTTTCTTTTTGTACCACACAGGTGGCAAACGGCCCGCCTGACGGTAAGCAGTCACCGCAGCCTATGGACGTTTGCAATACCAGGGGCATCACCCACGCGTTGCCGACCCTTTGAAAACCTTTTCACCCCTTTTGGTATTGTTTCATCACCTGGTAATGGTACAAAGGGATCGCAGCCAGCTTTCTGTGCACCATTCCGAAGGGCAGCGGTGGCGTGGACGACGTTTAAATTTTTTTTTATATATATTAATTTGTGTCTATTTTAATGATATTTATAAATATTGTATGTGTACCTTAGTAAATGTGTCTGTACTTCCGCCAAAGTTTTTGTCGATGCAGCGTTCCGTTTCCTTGGAAGTTTACACAGCGTAACATTCTGGGAACCATTGCACCAAACAATTGCAGCGGAGGCCATGTATAATGTAAACGCCGTAAGCGGACGTATATCATTCGGTAGTTAATTCAACTTTCCATTACCCAAGAACCCTAGATTGGCTCATAGCTGACCGTAGACCGCAAGGCTTGAAATTGACTCCATACATTAGACGTGTATAGCCAACCGCAACTGGTCGTGACCGAGGTACCGTTTGATATATACACACTATCTAGCTAAAACACTGGTTTATAATAAAATCTAGAATTCTAGATATTTACTTGTTAGTTTACTGATAAGTTGTAGACAGAACTTTTACTTTATTGTAACAGTTTTCATCGTCCCCATTGCTGTGCCAACAAATCGTTCGCGACAATTATTTTGTTATCATATATCGTAAGAGTCGGAAAAACTATACATCTACACGATTAATTAAATCTGAAGCCTTGTCTTGGGTAGTTTTATGCCTCGTACATACATTTAGCTGTAACTGGACAGTTAAGCTGGGGCGAAGGGGTTGGGAAGGTGGCGCCCACACACACAGGCGTCTAACGTCCTAGATGAGGCGTTGACTTCGACAACTTCATTTACTTAATTAGAAAGGATAGACCATTTTAATTGAAATGATTCTAAATCAAAATTAAACCTAGTACAAACTACCTAGGCTTGGGGTTTTTTATTGTTGTTTTTAACTTTTGTCTGTCGATGATCAGATAATGAATACGTTAAAAATATGATTCCTATCCGCTCCCCTTAGGTTGCAGATGTCCGGGACGACTGTGGCCACTTTCCATCAGGTGGGCCGTCCATTCGTGTGCCTCCCTAGGCAATAAAAAAAAACTTGGCAGAACATATTGTCATGCAATAGCAAAATGACAATTGAGCTACTTTTAGAAACGCTTTTATATCGTCGCGAAAAAGTATCACCCCATTTAAATGTTCAAATGAAATTAAAATTCCAACAAGCCAATTAAAGCGCTCGCAAAGTCGCTAATTGAAGATAACAAGCTGAAGTTTTCAAATAAATTAATCAACGACCCCTGTATACGAGTACTCTGCATTTTATCTACAATATACAGGGGGTTGGCTTACGTCGGCAAGGACCTTGCGACCCCACTTGTTCCGTTATTGAGGGGGACGCCCTTTTTAGGACGGTGCATTTTTGGAGGGTTTAATTGGTATTGCAACGACGAGAGTAAAATGTACCTGTAATTAAGACAGATAGAATAATAATATTATATTAAATAACCTATATAATATTGTTATGCCGAAAATTCGCTTGCATGTTTGATACCAAACCCGTAGAACCTTAAGAGTCCTCCTACTGTCACGTATAGTGCCGTTTATAGTATTACGTTTTATTCATTGAAGTAATTTCAATTTATCAAACCTATTTTAGCAAAAATAAGGTTTTTCTTTATCTGTCACTGAAATTATTGAATTTGAAAGAAAGTGACAAAACATATTTTAGCAAGTAGATGCTTAGGTTTAATAAGTGTCAAATAACTTTTATGAATAGGTAGGTACTTTGAGGTAACCTAGTATCTATCAGAGCACATGCAAGGGAAAATCAACCTCGTGTTTTATGAGTGCAACTGAACTTCCACTACTTACAGTAAAGGTGTATGTGTAGGTATGTAAGTAATACCTATGTATGTCAATGAAGACACCCCTCAGTAGGGGTACGTTACTTAAGTTATTGTGAGTAACAATTCAATCAAATAATGCAATTTACATTCTCACAACAAGATATTTTAACAAGTGCATACAACGACCCGAATGCAGGGTGAATCACCTTTTCCCTTCTGATGGGGCTCCCACGTACGTTGAAACATTCGTAGACCCTATGCGAATGTAACAAAGTCTTTATTGCAATGGAAAATTTATGAAGTAGGTGTTATAGTTCGTGTGTTGGTGACATCATTTTTGAGGGAATTGGAAGGAATTCGCGCAACTGACTTCATCCGGGAGCAGTGCACGGGCCCTTCAATTGGAAGTTACGTGTTAGTTGAAAAAGTATGTAAACTGATGTATGATTACGAAATATTCACGTTGAACATAGGACTCACTCAACGCCTTCCACATTGCACTGTGCATTATTTATGTAAATTGATGTAATGAAATTAATGCTATTTCGGATCCAGGAGTAAGTAGATATCCAAAATATTACCTATTATTATGTCAGGAGAAATTTCTTCTACGAAGAGATATAGGTAGGTACTGTACAGCTAAACAAGTAGTTTATTTTTTGTTATCTAGGGAGGCACACGCACGGACAGTCCACCTGATGGAAAGCGGCTACCGTCGTCCAGGAAATACACAGACACACACACAGGAGTTATTTGTATTCTTCGTAGATTTTACACTCCCTATATATAGTTTTTTTATATCTCGTTTTAATAGTTTCAAAGTTTATAGGTTACTAATAAACATATTAATAAAACATCGTTTTAAATTCTACATAAAACACCTTTACAGTTTTTTCCTAACACAAACCAACACTTCCTCTTCATAGTAATAGTACAACAGAGAGCTCCAACTATTCGAAAATTGTGTTCAAAGAATCGGGAAAATATAGGATCAGTCAAAAATAGACTATGATGCCAAAAATAGAATCAAATGTAAATTAACGAAGCCATGGACTTAAGTCCATGAACGAAGCAATCATCCCGTATTATTATATTAGCCAGGACTTACACCCGACGTACCTTTTCGATTTGTTTTCCCGACGTTTCGGTAGGGTGGTCACGAGAAGACTGCATTGCAGAGGTGTAAGCTGCGGTGATGTGCTGGTATACATCCTAACCTCTCATGGATGTGGGTAGGCGTCCCACCGTCACATAGCATTGTCAGTTTGTTGTTAATTAGGAACTTCACGGCACACAACACTCACGATGTCCATGGATACGTCCGACGATTAGTCTTCAGTCTTAAAGTTATTTATTTTGCACACCACTGGGTTCCACAATGCAGTCTTCTCAAGACCACGGTGGGCGTAACCCTACCGAAACGCCAGGAAAACAAATCGAAAAGGTGCGTCGCGCGTAAGTCCTGTCTAATATAATAATGTGTGTAAAGAAGGCGAGTTTAGTTTGAAACAATCGTCCCGTCTACCTTTCAAACCCAATCAAGGGCACCCAGCGACCGCGACTCCTCCCGATCGACCATTTGCGTTATCAGATCGCGCTGATGGCCCGCCCTAATGAAGTTGTAAGCGAAACCGCCCGCTTTAATGAGCCTGTAATGGACGAGATCCGATTGAGATGACTTTAGACCCCGATGCGGTGCATGCTGTAGGAAATAAACGTGGTATACCCAATCTGTGGCGCGATTGTGTGTGTCTACTGTCAATTTCGTTTTGAAATGCTTTTGGGCGGCTCTAAATATTGGCCAATATCTTCGCCAATATTGTGGCCAATACGTATTACTACAACCATTACTAAATGGCCATCATGTGGAGTGGAGGTTTGTTAATGGTCTGGCCGGTCTTTGGCCAACGACCTCATTCGGCCGGCCCCTATCCGCCATCGGGAAACGCGATCCGGGCAAACGCTTCATCCTTACGTCGTAGATCTTCCAGCTATCCCACGCCGCTATGGTTCAACCTTTATAGTGCTTACGGCTAAGGAATGGAACTTATAACTAGGACGCATTCAAAGCTGTTCCTAGACAAGCATACTCCATCTTCGGTCGTATCGTCACCAGGTGAGATGGCTCTTAAATGCCTAGGCCTAGCTAGTCCAATTAAAAAGCGCGTAGAGCCGGAATGATATGGCTAGCCATCTAGTTTGTTCGTGGTGTTGTCTATGTCATACGACACACAGAGATAAGAAATAACGGAACGATACGATCCTCAGTAGAGGTTATTGCAATAATGTTGTGGTTGGTGTTATCGATATTAAAAATAATAATTCCGGGGGGTGGGGTTTATATACGAATGCTAGAGACGGTGACAAACGCGCAAGCGCACCACCTAATTGAACTGTAGGTGATCCAATCCATAGATAAAATATTCCATAAAGTCTATGGCAAAGACTTTTCATGCTGCCATTTAACTTAATCATAAACTAACTCGTAAACGTGTCTTTTGAACTTAACGAAAACGATACGAAAGCGCAAGACATCCGTAATCGCCCAACTAATAGGAAGCTGGATGTTATCACGTTCGGCGGTCTATCCGTATAACGTAAAATGCAATACGGATGTCGAAGCTTATCTACGGTCTTTATAGTTATTGCGGTCGGTTGTTTTGTTCGTTTTGAGTGAGAATCGGGATGTGCAGTTTCGTCATCAGGCTGCTAGGGCCCAACTTGAGGTAAAGGGCTTTATTATCACTGATCTAATCAAGGTGATAGATGCGAGTGCGAGAGGAGCGTCGGTGGCAGAGTGGTTAGGGTATCCGACTCGTAAGCGGTCTGGTACATAACTCTCTTCTGAGTTATGTACACTAGTTGAATGCTAACCGATGCTCTTACGATGAGGGAAAACATCATGATAAAACCTACACATTCGGCGACTGAATGTGGAACCATGAACCAATCTGGACTGGTACTACTATTTTTTTTTTTTGTTATGGACTTATTTTGGACTGGTTCCCCTGATAGCAGGTTCACGGACGTTAGATGGCGTCGCTCTACTGTAAATTATCTGATCTGCCAAATAAAAGTCAAGGTGGACCCCGGGCCCTCGTGCGCGAGAGCACACCTGGGACATTCACGCCAAGATGATTACAATAGGTATACTTTATCAAATCAATTTTAAACAAAGAAGTAGTAACTTGAACCTTATTTCATACATTACAAGCTTATCATTCACATAAACCGCACACAACTTTTAGTATCGATTCTTAGAAGAAGCTCGTGTATTTCCGGCCGTGGGGAGAAGTAGAAAGCATTGATGGATTACCAAGAACCAAATGCAAGGTGTTTGTGTTTTATATCTCGCGTCTTTTAGGTACTAGCATAGAGAAAAAAAATTACTACGTATGTTAATTCGGCATGATACGATGTTGTTCTTGTAGGTACAGTCGTGGTAGTAGTAAAATCGAAATTGATCTAAGTCTATCAGTGAACTATAATTATTACAATTGTACGTATACAATACGTACAATCTATCGCAATGTTTTGACGACCAGGCGAAATCTAGTATGTTAATAAAAATGATGAATTTTAATTTCTGTTACGGATCTATATAATTAGGTAGGGTTCTATGTAATTAGGTATGCATTTAAAAGTATTTATGTAGTATATCGACTATCTAACTTAGTTTGGGGCTAGACTGCGCTGTGTGAATTTGTCCACGATTATTTATTTATTTGTATCTAAATGCCCATTAATGCCATTGTGCCATTATGTTCACTAAATAATTTGTAAGAAGGTATTAAACGGTTTGGTGCTCTTTATATCGAGCTTTCTTTATTAAAATCATGGCAGACGTCGTGAACTTGTTACACATTTAAATGGGATCCATCCATCATAACTGCTTATGCAAATAGGTATTACGTACTGGCTTTTATTGTTTGCAAGCCATATTAAGTAAATACGCGGTTACACATGTTCAAATCTACCCACAATTGTGATTCAAAACTGTGATTACACTGTGACTTTGATTGATGCTCATATTTAAATCGTAATCATTCGCCGTAACAACTATTTTGCTAGCGCTAAAATCTAACAAAGGTTTGCAACGCCTGCATTTGCATAGTTAATTACAGTAATTTATCAGACTTTGAAATGAGCATGCTACCCCTTTGATGTGCAAGCCAGGGGTCGCCAACCCTTTGAGCGACGTAATTAAGTAATGCAGTATTTGTGTTTGACATAGGAGTATAATCGGGTATTCTGTTATTAAAAATCCCGCTTGTATAATAAAAACATGCAATGAGCTGGCATATTGCCAGGAACAATCTTATCCTGGATATTGCTTTGCTCGGAAGATTGGTCGTTGAAGTATCATGCCAAAGGCTGTTCGTTTAGAAATCTGCTGGTTTGAAGATATTAAACTACTGAGTAGGCTTATAAGGTAGTATTATTTAGAGTCAAACTTATATTTCTTGATTTATATAATGACTAGAAGACCCGGCGCGACCTACCTTTTTTTTTAGATTACAAACCATCCTCATGAATCACTCTATCTATTGTTGAAAACCGCATTAAAATCCGTTGCGTAGTTTAAAAGATCTAAGCGTACTTAGATACATACATATAGATACATAGGGACAGACAGCGGTTAGCGAGTTTATTTTATACTATGTATTGATATTGGTGCGTTCAATAAAAAACTACTTCCTATACCTGCATATTACGAAGTTGTCATTTATAATAGTTTCCAATATTACAATAGCATTGATAACAATCGTGACGTGAGGTCCAAGGACTCGAAATAAAAATGAGAACAATCTCAGCGTATAAAATTGGCCAAAATTCGAGTGCGAGCATTTACAATGGGCACAAAGGAATATATTCTTATGACTAAAGGCGGATTTCACGGTAAACAATGAGACGCGTTGTTCTCAACAGGTGGATAAGGATCAGCCGTTTGACACGTACCTTAGTACAGTCGGGGGCATAATGTGGGTATTGCAATGTATGCTTTAAGAGCTAAAAATAACTCGATTTATTGAGATCTCGACACGTTTACACGTGTACATTCGATTTTGGACTAATATATGTAAAGAACAGATAGCTTATCGCAGATAACTTGAAATAGTGCCATCATCAGTGATATGACCACGCTCGTGCAGACCGGCAAATTACGTAGGGAGCAAATGTTTGACTATGCCACTTCCCAAAGGCCCGCGAAAAAGATGGCCGGCTCAAGAGATGACTTCCGTGCCAGCCAACAAACTCACCACCAAGGATGCGGGAGACCAAGGAGGCGGAGCGCGGGTGAACCGGAATAGAGTACAACCATGATTGACGCCATGATGATGATGATGATACATATAGTACTAAAAACATCGGTAGCGGTCGCTAGCCACTAATATGTCCCCTCTGTCTAATTTAGAGTTTAAAACAAAAACAGGTGTTTAATTAGTTATTCGAAAAAGTGTATAAGGGATAAGGGCAAATTTGTTAGTAAATATTCTTCAATTAAAGCTATTAAAACTACAAGTCAGTAATTTAAAAAGCATAATTGCTAATTCAATATTAAGAGTAAAGACAAATAGCAAAATGACTCTTCAACTGAAAATCCCGAAGGTTACAATAGTTTATGTAACTCCTTTACTGAGTCAACGTCTACCTTGGAAATGCGCAGAGGCCAAAACAAATGACTAACGTCCTATTTTTTACGAATGTGAAAAGAGAACAAACATTTCCGGGTCATCAAAATTATAATAGGACTGTCACAAGAACGAAAGTGTTAAATTGTAAAATGGTTGATAATATGAATTCCATAATGTGGCATTAGCATCACCGAGCCGATACCTACTGCTACTTGCACCTATTGCAGCAACTGGATGCATGCGTGCAGCTCGCAGGCGGCTTGCTAGCACTGGTCGCATCCTACGAACCGATATTAACCGCTACCATCCATACAATCACTATACAATCCGCCTACCATGACGCGGGCTTGTAGAAGAATCAATACAATACTTCCATAAAATATACGTCCAAATTTTCGCAATGCATCTTTAAAACATTTTGTATTAAATATTTAAACTACGCACCCGACTGTACACCGAACCGTCGAAACTCGCAAATTATCCTCGCTCGTGACTGAACTTTGAGCAATCATTGGCAACGCGGCGCCCGCGCAGCGCCCGCTCATCAATGCCCGCGCCCCAGGCTCAGGTGTCGTTACACAGGAATGCCGCAGACACTTGGCAAATCCAACGCTAATCGTACGAATTATAACGTACCACGGCTTGCGAAATCGTACGCCACGCCATGCCATATGCAAGCTGAAGTCGAGGCGCCGGTGTTGGGTAATGCGTTCTGACAGCACGTGTTGTTACGTATGATAGAAGTACGAGTATTGAGACGGGTGGCGTGTTTACTTTCCGAATATATACAAAAATGTTACTATGAGGTCTCACATCGCGCGCGAATGCACAGCGTTCCAACTGACAATACCTGGGAGACGGCTGGCGATCGGCACTATGAGGTTATGGTGGAACCCAACACTCCGGAAAGTCCGGAAGAGTCCAGCAGTGGACTTGAGACGTGCTGTTGATGATGATGATGAAGCTGCAAGCATTCCGCCGGAAACCGGCTATCATCTAGGATTGATACGTTTAGGGTTCCTGTAACAAAACTGAAGCGCAGGTACGTCGCTGTGACGACTATACTTAAAGTATACGCTATTGCTCATTATCACGTTAAGTAATTTGGATCAAATTGTATACTGACGAAATCAAATGCGACTACAGAAACTATAACAGAAGAGCCGTTACTTATAAATCCGAATTAACCCTATCTTCCCAGGTTAATTTAAACTCTCCTCGCAACTGAATAGATGCAAACTGTAACTCAGTCAGACATAACACTCCATAGCGAGTCGAAAGCGCTGCGCAGGCGCGGACGTGACCGGCGTCAACTGGCATCGGATTTGAATAAATAAATCGCGTTTCATCCCGCTCATTTGTTAGAGAAAGGTGCTCGATACCTCACTGACGACGTCTAGCCAATCATTACCTACGGTATTCCATAATAAGCACATAGTAACCTTACTAGCTTTTGTCCATGACTTCGTATGCGCAGAATTCTGTTACCTTTGAAAATAAAAGTGTCCGTCCTATTTAAATTTGTACCGCTAAATAGTTAGGCTGTCAGTTACTTTCGCATTATAACAGCATATAAACAACGTAATCAAATCTCATTAAATAAAAATGATGATATTTTCCGAAAACATCTGTATATCTGTTATAGGTGAAAGAGGCAAAAAACTAATCAGAATAGTATTTTAGTTACTAAAATACTACGTACAAGTACAAGGAAGACGAATTGAAAATAGTCTGTTTCAATGTGGGATGCAGACACGAGTAGTAGGTTCGTGAATACGTGTTTGAATTAAATAAATGAAAATCTATTTATATCTCGACTTGAATGTCTATCGCAATATTTTTCTTCTTCTTTATAGTAGCAATGCACACTTTTATTCTAATTTCGTCTCAACTGGATATTAAAAAATATTAATAAAGACTCCTCTTCGTCTCGAAACGCGACAGCGGCAAAAGCAAAAGAAACAATGAAGTAAAAAATAGCACGTCGTTTCTGTGCCAAATCAAACAGTTTGACACCTGGGACCGCTTCTCAGTTTTGTAATTATCTTCGTCTTCTATTACAAGTGCAAATATACTTTTGTCCAGACAAATAAATGTTAAAAATAAGAATCGGTTACATGCTCTTAAATGTAGAGTCTGTAAACTTCTGCGATAACAGTAATCAATTTTTCACACCAATTAATTTTCATTTGTGCCACACAACCAACATACATACACGTACAACGTACATAGGTTTACTTGATATTTAGGTAAAACAAGTAGAATGAGAAATTTCTCTTTTCATATGCGTGCCAGCGTTATCCTTAACAATGTCAGCGGGGGCATAAAAAATAACTTTATCTCCCAGTGAAAGTTCCGTGAGGTTACCCGTTGCATTTCCGGCTCTCGTCTGGTGTAATCTGTGGAAGTCATCGCCAGCCGGCGATGGTATCGACGCGGCGACAGTTTTCGCGCCACTAGTGAGATGATGCAGCTAGATTGGTCCTTCGAGCCGGATCCGAGCTGTTCCTGTTTTGTAACGACGTGTCCGTTGTTATCTCACAATGGGTTTCCTGTTAGCGTCGTTTTCTCGAGATTAAGAGATGCCTGTCTCGGCCATCTGTTGTATATTTTACAATGTCATAGCCTGTTTATTTATCGGTTTAAGGACACGCCATTATGTGTAAATGCGAGAGAGCAATTCATATTTTGACCGAAAAAGCAGTCGGACCTCATCCGAACGACGAATTGCAAATTGCTCCACGTAGATCGCTTTCATCAATGTCAGCGCGAAACATTTCAAAATGGCATCACGTCTCATTTTTTAGCATCCAGCTACCGCTATCGCAAGACGAGAGATGTATTTACTACACTGAAATTCTTTCCGTCAAAAAGTGAAATTCGCTTTCAAGTTGACATTTCTTAAAATATAAAAATTAAACTTTCGTGTGGTCTTCAGTAGGTATGTACAGACGTTGAAAGGTTCAAGTAATTAAGGGACGAGTAATTGCCACCTCGGAGATAAGCCAATCTGCAATAAATCAATAGACAAATTGACTCGTGTCGCCGCGTACGCAACCTTAGCCCTGCTGTAGTGATGTATGGGAACGAATGGCTGCTACGTGGTACTGAGGACTATACTTGAGTTCATATTTAGAAGCTAAGTGGCGAAGAAAGTTAAGTTATTAAGTGGGTTTAAACGTGTTGCATTCTATTATTAATTTGTATTTAAACTTAACGTTACTATATAGTTAGAGCATATTTACTATATTTAGTTTAATAGGTAAAACTTATAACCACCAGGATATTAACAAGAAAAAAGTCTGTATTTGAGCCAATAACTGGAACTAGTAAGTGACATACTATTTATCCCGAAATATACAAGGATACATGAGAAACTCGAGTTTCATACGGCATAACATCTGAATCATCTATTTAGTTGAAATTCTGTTTAGTTGAAGTTTCTGAATACGGGTGTAAGAGACTTTATATTACGATACGACCAAGTACAGCATAAACCACAACATTGTGAAGCTAGATCTTCATTTAACCAACCGGCTAGCCCATCGCTATAATTCTCTCCTGAGCTTACCAAGCAACAGCCGGGTCGGGACATCCCATATCGCGTCATCTGTCGCGGATGGAGCTGTTAATGCGCCCACCATCGCATGCTCCTGCGCACGTCGTGGATAATTAATTTAGCGACAATTGGTCGTTGGTAACGTAAAGGGTGAAACTGGAAATGAAAAACAAGTGGCATCTGCTAGTTTGGATGTCAGAATTTTAAAGAATGTAGGAGAGAAACGTGGGAAAAAATCATGGATGGCCATTAATTAGGAAGAACAAGAAATTTGCTATTTATCATGTATTGTTTCTTATTATTTAACTATTAGCTACTTATTGACTTTTCGTGACGTGATCAAACTACACCTAACGAGAAGTTTTAAGGTCAACTGGGTGAGCTCGCTTTACCTATCATTGACTTCACCTTTACCCTGAAGCTAAGATGAAAGCCAAGACGAAACCCACACACAGAAAGAGAAGTCATTAGACACGACACATATCATAAACAGTAAGTCCGAATCAATCAACAATGTCTTACGCTAGACCGTTCAAAGCTAAACAAACCGACTATCGCCAACCCATCTACAGCGGATGGAGATATTAATGTAGCTCCACTGATGCTACATCAGCATACTGCACATCGATTTCTCCCGCGCCTTCTCCAGTCCCACACTACGTAGGTAATTAATAAGCCACAATTGATGGCAACAAAAAAGGGCTAATTGTCCCAACGCCGATTGTGCCAATGGGGAATAATGGAAAGTTTATTGTGATTGCAATGTGCATTTTCTCGCCACCCGTGTGTCATTGTGCAAGCGATATTATCGGCTTTCTACTGAATTATTGCTGTCGTCCCCGCCGTAAACGGCTGTGTTTGTATAGCGCTTCGTACGCTGCCGATATGATTGCAGTCGTTGTTTTACATTGTAGTTAAAGTGTGTTCGGAGATGTAATTGTCGATTTGTTATCAATATTAGTAGATCTTTTGAGCAAAAGAAGACGCAATCGATCTTGGTAATTATAATTAGGTATACCTAGTCCTCATTTCACCTTGATTTTTTTGACATTCGACATACAGACAGGCAAGCGGGCCATCTTATGGTAAGCGGTCACCGCTGCCTATGATCGCCATGTATCGTCAATACGTTGCCTCCCTCCGGGAAACGTTGCTCCGAAAGCAAAAAGGCAAATGCTCTTCCACTGCCAAACCCATGCTTCCAAGATTTGTCACCAATTTTTTATAAGAACTTCAATCCCTTCGCATTTCCTTTGGCTCTTTTTCCGTTATTGATGAGTTTTTGAACGCACGCCAGGGTAGATTTTTATATATACATTGCAGAAATCATTCGACATAATTCCCTAGTCTTCATCTCTCTGTCTCAAAGAATTTACTAGTCCACAGAAACGCCTTACAAAGATCGACCACGAAAGAATCATGGCCCTCTATTCCTAATTCGAGTATTGTGTAACCCCTACCGCGCTACGCCGCCGCCGGGGTGGTCCGGACCCCAGTGAACGCCCGCGTGGTAATTACCTGTGACGCGCATACTAATGGTGGACAGCGATGACGTAACAATTGCGTAGACGTTCTGTTTATTGAATACCCAGTACATTTTTATTTGCAGTAGCTGTATACATTCAGAAGCTGCATTCGATCCTAACCCAGTAGGTAGATATGCTTTCAATTATAGGTTACTCACATACGCAGAAACATCGAAATTCTGTTCGAGTTCTCTATAATCCGTAAAGTATTCATTGTAGCGTGGCAAAAAAACTAACTGATTTTGATAGTACTGTATTTTCCATTTGATATTCAGACGACTTATAAAGGTGCTAAGATGCAATGTGCGTCCCAGCAACAAAGACTTTTTCGTCGGTTATCATCGGGGCGCACAGTAGACGAATTCTTTCCATAATCGGATTATTTCTCGCCGCGTCGAGATAACATTTTATAATTTAGACCCTACATTTAGAAACCCATCTTCCCATTATAGCCCGGAAGCTTTTTTGCCGCAAACACGGTGGCTACACAAAAACGCGCTCTATTCCGAAGAGGAAATAAGGAAATGCTCCTTTGATATTCTCACCCTTTCATATCGACACATAATTTTAATAACAAAAGGAAAATTGCTACCGCCAAGCCAGCTATCATCGGAAAATGAACTTGCGAGCGAGGGGGTGACACGCAACCCTACGCGACCGACTTACAAACACCTTCAAAATTAGAGTTAAACCCTTAAATTATAAGGTGCATTTTCCTCCATGCAAAGGTGAAGTCTGCAGGGTTGAAGATTCACCGCGCATGCGCTGATTTTGGAGGGAAAAACGTCGACGCAGTGTTGTCATGGCGATGTGTATTGCACCTACAAAGTCATTCTTACCTTCGCAACAACGACTTGTCTTGTAGTATCGTATTGTTTAACATTCTCTTTAAGTCTAGAGTCTGTGTTTGTTTACTACATGTGTACTACAAAGGGTCTGTGCAAAGATAAGCAGTGAATTAAACCATTGTAAGGATTGCGCCTTCGCAAAGTTTATTTACAGTCGAGGTTTGTACTAATAATTTGCTTTTTAATTGATCTACTATCGCATACCATATAGTTTCTCAACAGTTTGATTTGTTTATCTTACTGTTAATACAATGAATGCTTGTGCTTGCAGGAGATCCTATCTCTGTTTCTTGTGAAGGTAGCTAATTAAGTTCTTAGAAATGTTTGGTCCGTCTGGCATTGGTCGTTTATCGAGCATTTGATGTCTGTGCTGTAACTATCACGAACTAAAACGTTGAGTATTTACCTACTTTGTTGTATTGATTTACGAGCTTCTATTTTATTTAGTGCTACATTTGCCCCTACATCTACTACATTATCTGTCTATTGTACTCCTTGCAAAGTAAGCAAGCAAACCTTATCACCCAGCAGTGAAGCACTACTATTAAACCAAGGCGATTTATGATCGGATGTCTTCCGAACACTTAATAGATTTCGCTGTCCCGTCATATAAATATCCCGGTGAGCATTATAAATTTCCTATCACCTTTAGAACTTGTCACTAATGCAGGATGTTCTTAATTAGCACGTAATTAATTCTCTGTCGCCTTGTAGCCGCCAGACCTGTTTCAGACTGGTCCTAGAAAGGGTAAAGTCGGGCGAATTGAGCCAGCAGTTGTGTTGGCCTTATCAATTAGACCTCTCGAGTCGGTAGCTTAATTGCTGCCGACGTATGCCTAATGTGCTACTTCGATGCGATTGAGGGAAGCTTCGTATGACGATTTATACTTATATGACTTACTATTATGCCTTTTAGTTCCGTTCGAGTTTCTCCAGTTCATATCAGATTCATGATTCTTGTTCTTTGTTACCAGCGACTTAAATAGCACATGGACGATCAATAGAATCGGAATTGTAAATGCATCGGGTGGCCGGTACTGTTATAATATTTAAGAGGAGTGTTTCCCGAGCGCGCTCGATACTAACGTAGTTTGATCATATTTTCAATATTACTCTATCAGAGCCAATGAAATTTTGTAGACGTGGTTCATAAATGCATGCTTGTGGTTTGTCAGATTATAATGTATATCGTTTCAAAGTTACACGGGATTTAAGATTTCCATACCAATTTTAATTCCGTGCAACTTCTACAAAATTTGATTGGCTTTGATAGTGTAATATTGAAAATATAATCATACTACGTTTGTATGGAGCACGCTCGAGAAACATTCGAAAATGTCTTAACGTTTGACTTCTCTTTAGTTCCATTTCAGTTTCCAACTAAACGTTCTTACTATACCTATTATAGTTATGTGGTGAGATAAACCCACTTATCCTCAACGGTACCATTTACATACGCACGCGTTAACACACCAAATTCAGCGCGCAGCCCAAGCTCCGTAATCCAAAGCGGTTAAACTTGACCGCAATAAGGCGAGTGCAATTATTTTTAAACTCATTATGGTTTTTAACACTCCCCCTAACGAGCGTAGATAACGGCACATACGCCATTATTATGAGAGAACTCCAAATCTCCCATCAGTGGTTATGGAAATTGTGGCGATGCTTCACACAGCGCCAAATAACAAATAGATGGATACTCGTTATGCAAGGCCATGTTTTATTCATAGGTGTCTGATAAATGCACCAGTTTAAATCTGTGGTGTAGGGTGCCATTTACTGAATGGTGACATTACTTGAGACCAGCAATTTGCATATAATGTACTCTATGACAAGGATGTATTATCTAGATTCGTTCGTATCCAACGCTCTGATGATGTTGTGATATCAAAATAGGCCTCTCTATTTTGATTTACAGCCAGCGTTGTGGAGATATGAGATATTCTGTTACAACTGTCTCGTAGTAGAGTATTTGCATGCCATCCGAGTTCTCCCCGAGTTTTCTGTAAGTAAGTACATAATCCAAGTTAAAGTTGTGCGTGCGCGTATGGCTAAAAACCAGGTTAATGTGATAGATAGGCCGCATTTTCTCGGCATCGCACCGGAAGCAGTGTGTAAACGCTTTTTATGATTGTCTTTCGGTTGCTTACAAGTTTTGGGACAATACAAAGTTTTGCTTCAAAATACACACACTTATCTGACTATTGCTACAAAATACTCACAAAACACCTAACCTACATAATGTTTTTAAAACTACTTATTTATTGAGTACTAAAAAACGTTAGTTGCAACGACACGCGTCATTTACCTGCCCAACCGCATCGCACGTGTACAGATAAACTTTTAACTTGCTCACGCGACCGGAGCGATTTCAAACGCAAACGGATTTTGTCAAGTAACGGCATCGCCGTATGCGCTCGCGCAGACCCGGTGTCGCCGCGTCTCGGATGGATGCGTGCACGACGCAGTGAAGGCGACTGCATTGCGCCACTACCGAGTTCAGCCGCTTGCGGATAGATGGCGCTAGTTGGCGATGGATGAAGTAGTTTAGTAACATATTTTTTATTTTGTTAATGCCTAACACGATATATTAAATAAAATAATCACCAGATTATTCAATAAATTACCTGAATGTTTTAATGACAGGTTAGGAAAGGGCTTTCATTAAATCAAGGACCGGGATCGACTGCTAGGATGAGGAGGAATAAATTATAAATAAAAAAATATTAATAATCTCTGTAACTGGGTTTGACGCATAATGAATACCTATTATTTAATTTATTGACAGTATAATTAACCCCTAATCTAATCTAATACTGTTGGCGAAGCGTGGTTGAACAAGGTCGTCCGCTGGGCAGTGGGAACCCAGAGACTGGTTGAACTTGGATGGGGTTTAGGGCCCCATGATGGTATTATTATAATTATTAATAATAAGTAACTGAAAATTGGCCATGTGATCTCCGGCAGAGCTAGTACCAAGCCCTTACACTCGTGGGTATCGTACAAGGCGACTAATAATTTCGAAGTAAAAATTCTAAGTCTCCGTAGGCTGGAACATGGGCTGCAGCATTTTCCACACTCTTGCAGCACTTTCTATATTTATAACACTGCGATCTCCAACCCGCCTGTCAAGCGTGAATATAATGGCCATAATCCCTTTTATGGAAGAGGCACTAAGTCCTGCAGTAGACTGTTATGGGCTATGATAATGAACTGAAAATTTACTGAATAGTCTTAAAAAACAGCAGGCATATTGTGCAAGTATACGGGTAGGTACTGTGACATGACGTGCCCAATGAACAAAATTAATTATGATTCGTGATTCGAAGCAATAACTACCACTCTACCACCGGCCGCGTAGCGGGCGCTGGCGTGATGCATCGTTATTTCATTGCCTCAAGTACTTGTCAATATCGACCCCCTACAGTTTGTTTAGTTGAGGGGAATGGGATTTTTTTCTATTAACTTTCAAATTTTTTTCGAACGATTGCCCGTGTCGTAGCCTTGATTGATGTAGGGATGGGTCATTGATAGAAAAAGGTTTTCCTCGTAATAAGCAATTTTTGTGGGGTGGCCATATGTTGCACTGCATGGCCGCATCTGAATTGGGGCTTCGGTGGTTATGGTTAATTTATTGCTTAATCATTTTAATCAACACGATCAGTTGCTAAAAGGCTGGAAGGAAGAATGACTTTACTTACCGTTTCACGACGAACTCCAGCACATTTTAAGAAAAGCTTAGGTGAAGAATAGAATTGAGCTATGTATGAAATAATAGACTGATGAACGAGGAAATGGCCGAAAGCTATAACAGAATTATCTATAAGCTGTCAGCTAGGAATATTATAATGGCTCTCAACTACACTAACCTCAATTCCCACTTAGATAACACAGATCTCTTTTGTCACCAGATTGGCGCGCACCGATGGGCGACGAGCCGGAGGGCAGGGGGCGGCGTGCGCCGGCGCCCCCGCCGCGACAGGGCGGCCGCCCGCCCGAGCCGCGCCCGCGCACCCTCGACCAACCCCCTTCCCTCTCTACGGCCCTCCCCGCACCCCCGCGCCTGATCCGCCCCTCGGAACACCTGGCCATCGTGGAACGGTCCATGCACCGACCGGCCATCCAAGCACCACCCCTTCAGTCGCCAGAGGCGCTCGAACGGCGGAGAACTCAATCGCCTGATGCGCCCAGAATGCGGCCACGAGCTTTCTATACTGAGCCGGCGAGGCCCCATACGGCCCCGGAGGTACAAGACCGCAGGATTGTGGAAGCGGAGCGGAGGCCCCAGGAGAGACGGCCTCATCCGTTAGTGCCTTCGGTGACGGTGCTGCAAGGGCCACGGGCCCCGCTGTCGCCAGCGGCCCTGGCTCACAGGTCCGTGGCGCCGCCGCCTTTGAGGATGCCCGCCCCCCAGCATGTCAGCATGAGGATGCCGCAGTCCAGGAGAGATATTCAGGTATGTGTCGATCTGGATTTATTGCCCTCATAGTCTTACACAATGTTAATTGATTGCAATTTGGGGTCGGCAACGCGTGCGGTGAACGATGCCCCTGGTATTGCAAACGTCTATAAGCTGGGATGACTGCTTACCATCAGGCAGGCCGTAAGATTGTTTCCCACCTTAGTGGTATAAAGAAAAGCTCGTCACGAATACTTACTTTTTGGACGGCCAACGTATCTGCTCAAAATCACCTACATTTTTACGTAGATATCGTTTGCTCATAAGCCACACCATACCTAACAGGCCGAACATCCGCAACTAATAGGTATACTAGTTACCTACCAGACAGGCGCATCTATAAATCTCGCGTCTTGCATCGGCGACATCAATCACTTCCGCTGGCCGCAGCAAAAACCCCTCATTGTTTTTGTCAGTGTAATGCCATCAAACGGCGCGTAACTCGGCAGCCGGACCGGTCCGGGCCATTCGTAACGGTGCCCCGTCGCGTAACACGACGCTGTTATAAACACCCGAGGAAATAATAAAAACCCGAGTGACGAGTCCTTTCACACCGCGTCAGCGTGGATTGACGCGAATTTAAGTTTTGCAGTCAAGATTACTCGAGATGGGTTGTGTCTTATTTTGCAGACCCTCGATCCCGTGAAGACGGTTTATCTGAATTTTTCTTGATACTTTTCTGGGGTTCGATGTAAGCAATCTTATAGGTACGGTGTCAACGGATTGTGTTCCCAAAAACACACACTTTGCTATCATCTAATACTTATTTACAACTTCGTGCCACTTGTGCCAGTTATTCAGCCGTAGTCGCCTTTTTATTCAAACTTTTTTACCGCTTCTGTGTGCTTTATAGGTACTTGACTAGCTGAAGGAGGTTTACCGAAATGTTCATGTAATGTTTTGTGAATAAATAAAACTTAGCTCTTTTGAGTCGCCGCTGTATATTTTGGCCAAACTGGAGTTGCAGCTGTTGGAGTTACCTATAGGGACGGAGGACATAAAAAGGACCATTATAACATTTACAAGGTTGTAGCTGTTAGTTTACCAATAAAAATAAAAGGTTCGTTAACCCAACAACGAAATAGACGATGACACCCAACAACATCCGATTCAGTTTCATAAACATACGCAAATGAGCACCGTAATATCCCGATGAATGTTTCGCGTGGGCGCCTCACAACACTTTCGTCAACAGAGCTCGAATGCTAATCGAGATGATTCGACATTATTCAGATGGGTCGATACGAAAGCGATACCGCTCTGAGTCACGGCGAACATCGGAATAACAATAACACAATAGTCACGCGTGTGCAATACAATAAGTTGTTTATATGGCGCCACGCGAAATACATGTTGTGCGATCTGCGATTGTAATCCATGGTCCGCGGTTTGTGGTGACACGTAACTTCCCTGTCCTGTTTTGACAGGCACGGATTTGGATGTTACTGCAGTAATACCTGGTAGAAGACAGGATGGACCGCTCGCGCACGGATGATGATCAGGTTTTCTATTGTTTGTTACAATACTTTAAGCAATGCAGGACTAAATAAAATAATCACACCCCATGTAATGCTGCTCATGATGCTCTTACGGTGAGGGAAAACCTGCATATTCCCTCTTGTCGCCTGAGCGACTGAATGTCTAACCATGATCCAATCTAGTCAGGTTCCCCTGTAAACAGCGTCACGGAGGTTAGATGGCAGTCGCTCTACTTTTAATTCCTATGCTAACTTGACTTGCTAAATCCTGGATCATGATCAAGGCGTACCCTCTCGCGCAGAAGCGCAACTGGGATATTCATGTCAAGATGATTATATTATTCAATGCTGGACATAGGCTTACCCTAGAAAAGATGGATTTGGCGTCACACGCTTTTGTAGTTTACTGGATCCCTCCTACGACACTTACGGGAGGAGAAGGGTAGGTGCATTTCCAGGCTGGAATGGCACATATGCTAGAAGTGAAAAAAAAGACTATCCGATAATTTTCATTGAGCTCATTAAAGAAAGCATACTTTAATAACTAGCAATTTACTGAAATTAGCAATCCAACAAGTTAGATAAATTCGATTCGGGAAATAACGGCCTTTTTACGATACTTACAATTAATAGCTGCGCTTAGTGACTTTTAGAATATATAAAAGGCTTGTAAGGGCATACAATGCTGACTACGTGCCTGTCCATCGACGGCTTTCTTATTTTAATAAGCTTAAAACATAAGCCCCATAATATAGGTAGAAATGTAGTCCGATAATACGACAGCTGACAATCTGGGCGCAGATTTGTCCAGGAGCAGGAAGTGGAACTACTTCGCTATTGTCGCAATATGTCATTGTGCACTCCTACACTTGGGTTGTCGTGGGCTGCGGACCGACAGTTGGGAAATTTGCTAGCACATTGTTTTGTAGGGGGATGTCTGGGAAAGAACTGGTAGGTAGTTATGTGCAGCATTAAGGGACCTTCTGTGATAATGGCACAAAATTTTGCCACAATGTATGTTAAATTGATTAACAGTCTTGTGAGACTTTTATATTTGATTATGTGTGTATGTATGTATCAATTCTATCATTATACTCGTAGACTTCATCATGAATACTAATAAATGTCAGTTTCATACGAAAAAGCTATTCCTTGAAATTCTTAATCGGTACGTTAAACGCCTAACCTAATAAATAATGATCTTAGCGTTAATGTCCCGGTAGTGCTCACGCACACGAGGGCCCGGGGTCCGTCTTGACGTCAGTATTTTGCTGATCAGGTGGAGCAACTGCCATCTGACTTCCGTGACCCCGGTACCAGGGGGATTTGATCAGATTGAATCATGGTTCACATTCAGTCACCTGAACGTGCAGGTTTTATCACGATGTTTTCCCACACCGTAAGAGCATCGGTTAGTATTGAAGTATAGGACCGCAGTGGGATTTGAACCCGGTACCTTTCGCTTACGGACACCTAATCGGATACGGATACCTTAACTCGGCCTCCGACGCTCCAAACAGCCTAACCTAATAATGACACATAACATTTTCAAACTTCTGTATTAATGGATTGAATCTACAAAAAATCAGCGAGCCAGTCAGTCGTAACAGTAACAACATGTCTCAATTCGTCAATAAAGCCCAATATCCTTTGTCTCGAAAGTCCTTCCTCCGCGTGACCTACATCTGAGCTCATTCACGCGAATTCACCAGTTAATGTCACAAGCGAAACCGATTCCCGGAACCCACTTGTCCTTTTACTTAATTGGGGTTTAGTAGCCTACAAACCTCAATCGACAGGGATTACATGCACACAGAGACAAAGTGAATTAAATTGATGAAGTAGTGATCATTTGTACAACTGAAGAATATTACAGAAATTTAATATTATGTATTACTAGCGGTTCTTAGTGTCTTTCTGTAAACAATCAACTTTCCCGCTTGTAACATTTTCCCGGGATAAAAAGTAGCCCATGTTACTCAGTGATCATGTAGCATTCTATTACTGAAATATTTTTTTAAATCGATCAATTTAGTTTTGAGTTTATTCTTTACAAACAAAAATACGAATAGATTCTCTTTATTATAATATTAGTTTAGATGTACTGTAATTATTTTGACAGGGTTGTTCTTATAGGTTTTCTTTGATATTATGTATTCTACGCAGCGACAAACGAGCAGACAGCCCACTTGATGGTAAAATGTATTTTATCACAAAAAAAACCCGTTACAATAGTTTTAAATACCTACGATTAATTTCTATAATTTTGTCTGTGTTACGCGTTTATTACTATCAACAAGGTACTAGATAATTTGTTAGTTAATTTGTATATCTGTCATTCCCAACCTTCTCAGAATGCCTTAGTTCTTTTATTAATTCCAACTTTAACTAACTTAACTTAACTAACTTAACTTTAACTTAATTCAAAGAACCAATTCAAAAACAGACTCGACAAACATTTGAATACAGATTAATAATGAATAGAAAAGAGCTAGATACAGGCATCTATCAGTTGTTTTGACAACTGCTTGCCTGCTTAATGATAATAATAATAATAATTAATTTCAATAAAAATAAACAACTCGCAAATCTGAATCCAGATACCCTCTACGTATAGCTCTGTGGCCCTCAGATGCAGCAAATACTGACAAATGACAGACCCTCGCGTGGCGTTGAGGCGTAATGGTGCCGCAGACAGGGCGGAGCCGAACCTTGGCCTGGAACCTCGCGATATCATTCCGAGCTTTTGGGAGTGGTGTAAGTTACGAGGTTAGGAAGGGGGTTTAGCGTGTTGTTCATGATATGTTGATGTTAATTCTATGCAAATGTTATCTGTCTAGGAGACCGCTTGAATAGCCACATATGAATTTGAAGTGCATGCACAAAAAGACAAGAAATACTTACGGTCAACGTTTTCCTGAGGATGCTCCGTGGCGTCGCGAAACAGAGCAGTGGTATACCGGCTGTAGTGTTGTGTTGTGCGTGGTGAGCCATTGACGGTGAGAGAGAGCTACATAAGTATCCAAATGAACGTAGATGGCCGAGTGGTTAAGGTATCCGACTTGTAAGCGAGAGGTACCGGGTTTGCATCCCACTGCGGCCATGGCCGGTTATGTACATTACGTGAATGCCAACCGATGCTCTTACGGTGAGGGAAACATCGTGATGAAACCTGCACATTCACGCGACTGAATGTGTAATCATGACCCAATCTGGTGTGGTTCCCCTGTCAACAGGGTCACCGAGGTCAAATGGCAGTCACTCCACTATAATTACCTGATCTGTTAAAGACTCCGGCCAATATGATAATTATTTATTATCAAATGAAGACAAAGAAAATACAAAGCCCCAAAGTCGTTCAACATTATGAATATCATTATTTATTTAATTAATGACTTGTTACGGAATTATTATTATTATTTATGTTTAATTATTGATGGATTGCTGTAATTATTTTTATGATATTTGTTAATATTACGATATGATCATGAATTGTGAATTTAAATGACCTGTAAATTATTTTATCAATAAATCAATGTCTAAATGTCAATACAATGGGTTACGTAAAAGATATTCTAGTATCGTACCTTATTCCTTCCTTCCATATTCCCAGCTTTCTTACAACTTGCACTCACCAACATTCATATGGCGATCGAGATTATCTTGATTGCGCTTTAAGGATATTACCCCGGAATTGGTTCACTGGGGTACGAGCAACGGAGCAAATTGTGCCCATAAACATAATACGGGACGTGACAAAGTTAAATGATGTGCCCGATTGACACGCAATGTTTTGAGAGTGTTATATGGGCTGTTGGAGTTGTTTTGGAAACGGGATTTTGAGGTAGATAACGATCAGGTTCTTCTAGATCATTTACTTCATCTTCGTGTATTATTCGCCGCAGTGTCTAAAAAGCAAGCGTATTTTTACTTCAAAGTCCATCTGCCCTTATTAGTGGCGGGGTCTGTAAATGGTGTTTATCAATGTTGCGGTATTAGATTTGCAGGATCGTAAGGCAGGCAATCGTAGCTATGTACACCGGCCTAATACTATCACACATTATTATCGCTAGTCATAATCATCAATTCTTCGATCTAACATAAAACTACCGGGCGTTACGCCTTTACAATACTACTGTACTTATCAGTGTATAAAATCCATGTCGGAGCAAAAGCAATGTCCCAAATCGGTACTAATTAGCGTTTTCATTTAACAACGCTGATAATTGCTACGTCCAGTCAGAATTCAATTCAGATTGTGACCCACTAAAGGGCTGGTTCGGCCCAGTTAAAGAACCCTTGCTGTACATATGGTGAGGCCTCCCTGCCCCCCTTTTTGTCATAGTCTGGAAGGTCTCCGCGGGGGGAGACTTTCTTCCCCGCAGCTCAACTGACGCTGGCCACTCTCTTAAACACTCCATCAAGTATTGGTACGCGCCTGACGTGCAATCAAATTGTAAGTGATCGTTTGTCTTGATTTTATTGGAGTACGATTGTGGGCCAACTGTAAATTCTGTTGCGAGTAGCCGTACCGGTAGTAATGTGCATGTTAGTAATAAATTCTGTGATTTGCATTGCACTCTTGTGTCGGTCGGCTGGACAAAGGCTGGCTAAATTGTGGGGACAATAGAATGAATTGTAGGTGTTATTGGCATTAGTTGCCATATTCCATCAGGTAGGCTGTATGGTCGTTTATCACTAAGGAGTAGTAGAGAACATGTTAATACCTTAAATGTAACAAAGCCAACTTCTTCTTCTCTTCTTAGTCGGCACCTTTATTGCTAAAGGTCGTATTTGGTCTAACCAATGTTGGTAGACGATCGATCTTTTTCCGTCGACCTGACCAACCACCATTAGATTTTCCAAACTATCCGGGTTTCCGCGAGCAACTAATAACAAAGCTAACAATTTCATAAATTTTCGTCACTGTCACAAAGTATCAAATAAACCAATACTTTTCAAAATGTTTACAAGTCAACGTAGGTTTATTGGAGCAACGTAAGAATAAGAATTCGTTATCCACTGGTTCGCCAGCAGCTTTCCCACAGAACAATCCATTACGGGGCTGATAATGCAATACCAACGCTGACAACTTCCTGAATTTCCCGTGCGCTTAAGACTTATTAACGAGCTGGTACTGGGGAATCTCACTGCGGCGACTATGTGCCAATTAAGAGGGCTATGGCCGTTGTCAGCCAATTATAAATACTTGTTCGTTCGATGTGTGTGAGGAAAAGTATTGCTTCTGATGCGGACGGGTTGCTGATTTCCCTGATGCTCGTCTGACGTTCGTAGGTGGTGTCTTCAGAAAGATTGGTTCGTCATACTGATTCTGAACTCGCCGGAGTCATAACTTGTCCGATTCCTAACTCGTCAGCTGCCGGCGTGCGTAACACTTCTAAATCGAAATTACAAAATCAGTCTATAAGACTGCACATCTGCTAGCTAATGTTGAAAATAATATACTTTTTGCCATTAATATTGCTGGTATTGTTGATAGCTATATTTATGGAGTGTTAGGGAGGGGCAGAGTATTCTCCATGTTCTTAATACAACATATATTGTCAATAACATCGTGTGTGTGCAGCTAGCTGCGAAACGCTTAGGTATTGTTGAACGACACGCAACGAAAACGCCAAAGTCATTTTTCTTCATCAACCGCGATCATCAATACTGATAAAGTCGATTCGATATTACATCGAATCATGTCAGCTCCAACAGATCAGTCGCCTGTGGGCGCGTGGGTGTCAATTGTAATTCAACATTCGGTCTCTACCGCCACAGAGATCTAAAGCATAATTGTTTGTCATGTCGCAGCTATGTGTATTATCGTTTTAATCTGTCATTTCCATTGCGCCTTGATTGCTGAGCTTAGTCGTTGTTGATTTCCTCATAACCATGTTAATTGTATGTTTGTAAAGGGCAATGGCTCCGTGAGAGCTATCTTCTTCGAACGCGTCATACGCCCTGCTAATCCATTTTCAATTCAATAGGTCTAGTGTAACTTAGACACGTTAGAGCTGGCGTATTTTTGCTCAGCAGTTGGCGCCTTGTGCGAGTAAAGTCTTGTCACTGTCAAAATAACTTCGTTTTATTGGGTACGAGAGGACCCAGCGCGACTTCTTTCGCGTACACCTTCTATACCTACCCTTATGTACCCATTTTTTCTTGGTTATAAGTAAACCTTGCTCTAGCTGTATATTGTTGAAAACCGCATTAAAATTCTTTGCTTAGTTTTAAAGGGTTCATAGATACATAGGGACAGACGGCGGGAAGCGACTTTGTTTCATATTATGTATAGATAGATAATCTTACTGTCAACTTTGACAATATTAGAACTCCAAGCTCCAGTAGCGCAGCGCCTTTGATTCATGCCTCCAGATAGTCTTGACGCTTCCAAATGAGGTTTCGTTTACCAGTTTCATTTTCTAGTTCTGCTTTATGTAACACCGTTGCATCAAGATGTTTCCCTTTCTTCATTGGCATGAGTAATTCCCGATACTCAATTTCTCGAGATGAGGAAGTGGTAATACGATTTCGCAACCGCGAATCGTCGTTACTCCTCGCCATGGGCTCAGGGATGAAATTTTCAGTTGCCAAGAAATTTATAGAACACTTGTCTGCAATGTAATGTCGTCGCTTCAGAAGTTAGGTTGGGGAATATGTCAGACGCGGCAATTTTGTCGTACGCTTTCCACAAAAACGTAAATGTAATTTTTTAGGTATTTTTTCGAAGAAGTAGGTAGATACAACTTTTTTAAAACGTATATTACAACTATGTCACATTGCGGTCCAAAACCTGTTTTTAGACATAAAATTCCGTTGTTACTGATTTATAGAACAACAGGTGAATCAAGTAACAAAAATACTTTACCAACCATACCTACTAAAGTAAGTGCCAGGTAAGTGGGTGGTAGGTCGTAGGTAGGTAGGTTCACTAGTCTGATATTTCCTTCTAACTCGCCCAGAGGCAACCCTAGAGCTGGCAATGCGAGAAAGGTGCGGAATCGGCGCGCAATTGAAAAATAGCTTATTACCACCGCCCAGTGCGCGCGCGCGGAAAGTGCATCGCGATTGGGGCCGCAATTCGTCGACCCGGCGGCGCCTGCGCCTGCGCATAGCATGTGTATAGACGGCTATACTTATTGGTTGGCCAAGAAGCCAACGCGAGCGAAGACGAACTCGTGTTAAAACAACCTAACCGACTGAAAAAGTTGGATAATCCCGGACCAAGTTTACTTTAGCCTAAATATTTTCTAAACTGCTGAACCGATTCTAATGAAACAAAGCTGAGAACCATCTCGATTAACTGGCTTTTAAATAGGTAAAACTCAAACTTATTATAACACCCCTCTTTTTTCTTAGCGGTTTAATGAGTTCGTCAGCAATCAGCAGGAGGCGAGCGTCGACAAGCGATAGCAAGGCAATACAGATCAGCCCCTAGACGTTTCTGTAACCTATAAAAGTTCTGTCCATTTTTTGGCCTACAAGGCCCTACCTGATCTGCCTCAGACATTAGTAGCCTTGAATAGAAGTGGTTGAATTTACATTCTGCTCTGGTGGACACTACACCGCCAGTACCTAATCCTAATTACTCGTGACTGGCAGCCCTTACATAATATTATCAGTACATTGCGCAGCATGCTTAGCGTCCGAGCAAAGGGCAGTTCGGTAAATCAGCAATGCCGAATAGCACATTAGCGGGGCCGCTGGCGGGGTTGTCGCTTTCTACGCGGCGGGGCGTGGCCGCCGTGGGCTGCGCGCGCGCACACTGTGTTATCAGTCGGACTCCTTCCCATAGGCACCCATAGGCAAGTGTATATTCACTGTAGGAAAAACTGTTGTAATGCGCTGAAATCTACGATATCTGAGCCTGGGCTAGGGCTCAAGAGAACACAAGTTTGCGAGTTTGCTTGTTGTAATTTATTGAGCCCTAGAGAGTGATCAATCACTGGCAGGGCTAAATACAAAGAGTTGAAAACACCAAACTGTTTGGCTGGACTAGGCGGACTCAAATGCTTTCTGGTGGTCGTGGATTTGATAGCAATGGAGTAGGTTTTCCTAGAGCGTATGTAAACTCGCCCGCAGAGAATGTGATACCTCTAGGCTCGCAACATAAGTTTGAAAGAAAGGGTGAAAAATAAGTTTTGCGATGTCAACAACTGTTACGTAACTTTTACCTACCATACCATAAATTTAATCTAGCAAGCATGAGACATGCCTTACCTACTTGGTATACTACTAAATATTTACTTCGTCATTCAATATACCATTTCAATATGTTTAAAGTAAAACATAATCCAAGCTCATTCAACTCACATCAATCGTCGTCTGCGCACAAACGCCGCATGATTACTCATTGTACCTACGGTAATGTCAACGTTACGGCGACATAGTAAACATATCAATGGAGTGATGTAAATACATCATCATATATTTAACAGTATAACTCCTATCGGTGGAGCAATCACCACACCTCTCTTTTGTCTGTCAACCTCTTCATCTCCTTATAATCCCCGACGATCACTATAAAAAAAAAAAAAAAAAAAACTATTTCCTTCATGTCCTTCCAATTGTCAAATCTTAACAATAGGTAAATAAGTAACACTGCTTTCCAATCTTCCTCTTCCTATAGCTCTTTTTCCGGATACCAGGTTTCGGGGTACGTTTAACCATGATCCAGGATTTGCTAGATCAGGTAATGGAGTGGAGCGATTGCAATCCGACCTCCGTGCCCCTGTTAATAGGGGAACCTGACCAGATTGGACCATGGTTTCACATTTAGTCGTCTGAATGTGCAGGTTCACGACGTTTTCCTTTTATTCGATGTACTCCCCGTTCAAGCGTCGGTGAGTGTTCGACTAATGAACATATTTAAAATACCTCAGAATAGGTTTTACATGGCGGCACTAAGCATCGAACTCGGTATCTCTCGCTTACGAGGTCGCTCCACTAGCCACTACGCCACCGACGCTCCTTAAAGCGACATAGTAAACACATCGGCGGAGTGGTATAAATTAACACTACAATGTGTAAGACTGCTTTCCAATGTCAGTGGATAATCGCCGCCCACTGGGGCAGGGAATTGACAGCCGCACACGGGCTGAAAGTGAGCGTTTCCATTGTATATTACGGTACGAGGTGATTGGGGTCCCTTAAATGATCATGATCTTCATTAAAATCGCCACTTATCGCCACAATAATTTTTTTTAAATCGAACTAGCCACGCATTTGACCGCCATCTCACGGTAGTATAAGTGTCTAGGAACAGCCTATTCATTGTAGCCTTGAAGGCATTCAGATTATAATGATCAGGAACATACTTGCAGGCAATGTGTTCCATTCCTTAGCCGTATGCATTGAAAAGGGTGTATCAAAGCGGCTCATAAATAAGGATGACACATCCGCCCAGACCGCCGATGGAAAAACAGGGCCGGCGGTATGATATCGTGCAACTGCTTCGCACTTTTCCGAAATGCAATCTGTGAGAAGACCGACAGACGCGCAACCCTACGTACCTTCTCATTCAACAACACTATATGGCACAAACAGTTATACAATGGCAATTAAAATATATAATAGCCTTGACAGTACTATGAAATTGTTGCCATTAAATATGTTCAAACGCAAGTTAAAAAAATGGCTGATACAAAGCTGTTTTTACAGTATTAGTGAATTCTTTGAGTCATTTAAGCGCCGTCGCTGAATTGTATACTACCTGCAATTAATAAAACGTATAGCTTAGGACTAATTTTTCATTACGTTGTCGTACACAAAATAAAGCGACATTTGATCACAGCAATAAGATTAAAAATATTATGTAGATTCACTTGCGTTGCGATCCTCACAGAAAACCTGGATTTAGGTTTAATAGCTCGCCGAACTATATCTATTGCACTAGTCGTTTTGCGAGGAGACAAAATGGCCGCTGGCTGTCAAATTAAATGTAATAAAAAATATGACATGAAGTGGTTGTGACGTATGGAAATGTTGCCAGTGTAAAGTAAAAGTTTGCGTTTGGTTACGTTGATTCATATTTTGACATTTTTAACGTGTTAGCGCAAGTTATAACTTATTATTGTTATTAATTGTTTGAAGTGACATGATTATTTTATAGCTTTATATACTATTACTTTATTTATACTTAGGAATATTGTTGCGGACATTTTAATAATAATTAGATTAATTATGCTTCAAATATTGCATGCCAGATTCTGGTAAAGTGTGAGAAACGAATATAAAAATTTTAACATCTACCATGTACCACATTTTACAGCAATAAATGAAAAATTAAAATGAAAAAATATTTATTTCTTTTTAACAATTTCCTTAAAACTACTGTGATTGGAGTCTTCTTGTAAGCTAAGTAGCCTGTGTTAGAAGACTCCGCTCCTCAGTATCTAATTAATTAATTAATAATTAATTAATTAATTAATTCATTCATTCATTCAACCAATTGCGGGTCAAAAGTTACCTCCTTTTTGTGAATCTACCAGATCTTTGCTCTATTAAACAGTTCGCTGCTTCCAGGGTGCGCCGACAGCCAAGATATGGCCAGCGCACTGTCACTTCAGCTTATTCTGTGCGCTATTTGTTCAATACAGCTCAAACAACGTCTATACCTTTTCCACTGTATACGTACTTCAGTCGTTCTATACGTAGATATATATTTATCACACCAACAGGCCAAACACTTGGGGCTTCTCCACATCGGTGGAGGGTTATGCCGTAATTTCTTTGCTTGGCTGGCAAGTCGGATATCGCAGTGTAAAACAAATAAAAGATAACGCTACTGCCCATTTTCGGGTCTATAAAAGTTCAGCTGGTTAGCCTCTACTTTAGTAGAAGTAGTCAGTATAAATGTCTAAGGAATTAGTCCAATATTCTCCTCTGTCGCGCACCACGCGGCTATGGTAAGTACAAGTAATAGATATTGCAATGAAATCACGCATTCTCGTAAAGTACCGTATTAGCAGTGGACACGAGCCCGTATAATGAATTCGTTCCGTACAGGATGATTATGCAAATATTGTCTTTAACCGCGCGTCTCGCGTGCCATACAATGCCTCCCATACAAAAGCCAAAGAGTGAAAACCCGCTGAATTGAACAGCATTTAACTTTTATATGCTAATGATATTTGAGTTATTCTTTCAGTACTTTCATTTCAATGTCCATTTGGACATGCGTTCTTTGCTGTTGCTTTAGGTATCAGGCTTTATGCACTTACTAATGTATATTTACGAGTAAATTCTATAGAACATCCTCATCAGCCTTTAGCCTAGTACTGACCCAATTGGTGAACTACGACTACGTTTTGCTTTAATATTTAAAAAATAAATTCACAACTTATTTGTATAAAAATATAATAACTTATTTAATTTCGTCTTGTAACTTTATAAGATAAATTTGTCGATAACGTGACACGATTTAAAAAAATCGAGGCTTCAGTTCGTAGTCACAGAATCAGACAGGCATGCATCGTTTTTTCCATGTCCTGGACAATCTAGGCGGACATGCTTTATTTAGCCGACGCGCGTCTCAAGGTCGCGGAGGATACAGGTTTTGCTGTCAAATCGATTGTGCATGCCAATTAGAGAACTCGAGATGCCTATCAGGTAAACTATATAAGACTCTGAAGCACTTAGCCGTGTAGCAGACCAGAAAATGTATTTTCAACACTGCTATCTCCAACCCGTCTGCCAAGCGTATGAATTATGATCAAGCCCTCCACTTATGTGGAGGAGGCTGATGAGGATGAAAACACTCACAGTAAAGGGTAATCCTAAACCTGCCCTTTACTTAGAGGAAGCCATCTATTTTTTTTGTGGACTTCTTAGAGGTCGCCAGAGGTCATGTTTCATCTATCTGTTTGGGTATAAAATAGTACAATTACATGAAGCCTTACCTAATCTATATGTCTAGGAATAGTAAGACTTTTAACATAACGTTCGCAAAGAGGAAGGATTAATGTTAAACCATCCAGTACGAGACATCTCTCTTACATGGTACAAGCGTTTCAACTGTCGGCTGCCAACATACATGTTGTGTTATAACGCGCATTTTGCTGACAGTTTCAAAAAGTTTTGACATGTTTACAATACCCTGTGCATTCATACATCAATCAATGTGTCTGTATGTTTGTTGTATCGGTCAGTGTTTATTAGAAAGTTAATAATGATGTCGGTAACTGTTATGTCACTATGTTGTAAGTATTGAGTTTATTATATTCTAAATATTATAATCGCAAATCGGTATTGATATCCATATCTTATCTTTGAGTCGAATGCTCGAGAGCCGACGGGTCCACATAAATAAATAACGGCCCACGACGTGATGATGCTAAAGACAGGGCGAAGTGGAGAAGAAAGAGCAGTAAGGCAAACTCTGGAAGAAGCCAAGCTACTCGAGTTATGATGATGATGATCTTTGATAATTTATCAACAGACTCGACTCTATGTTATTATCCGTAAAAGTAGGTACATCGAGCAATAAGCAATTTTTTATTAAAACTCGACATATTTTTTAAATTATACTAAAGATTTTAATTTAAAAAAACTCATAAATGAGAAAATTATAGCATTTTCAATTGGTCACTTCAGTAGTGGGGAGGTAGAAACATTAGAACTTTAACCATATTCATAAGAATAAAGGTCTTAAAAAGCTGTTCAATTTTAGTTCTTAGATTAACGTCTAAGAAAACGTCAAGGAAAACCTCCAATCCCACCCAACATTTATACGTTTCATAACACTTTAACCACAACTAGACCTTTTAAAGTTTTATGTCTAATTCCTGACCTCTGTTTTACGATCCGTCGGCTCAGTAACTCGTGTAATATGTATTTATAACACCTTTCACATATAAAAGTGCGGTCTTTTAACACAACAATGTATGAATCACTCCATTGTTTACCTACATGGCAACAAAGAGTATTAAAATCTTTATGTCCGTGTCACTAAAATAAAATAGTAAAATAAAAACGCAGCAGGCCAACGAGAGCAATAACTTTAAGTTACGTAGCAATGTTAGGATGAACATTGTATTGTTATGCTATGCGGTTGGAAATATATATTGTAATATTTTATTATATTATGGCAATTTTTTAGTCCGTATTTAAGTCTTGTCGTTGTACTCGACGTAATCCGTCTTTTTAAGGCAACAAATAAGTGTACGTATAATTTATCTCAAACCAATTTTCCATCCATGTAAACAAACCCCTGATCGTACAGAAAAATGTACTTATCAATCCGTTAACTGATGTGAATTTACACCATGGGTTATTAATATTGCTTCAGTTTTGCAAGTAAATATCAATCACCATTAATTTCAATTTAAAATTTGTTTTACATCGGTGGAAAATTTGTTTGAGACATTCTTTATGGTCTGCTTGTTGCTAAGTTTATATGGTAGATGAAAGTCATCTTGAAACTGTCTTGGATACCATTGTTTGTTGTTTGAGTTCACTAGAATATTGATGTCCTAGATATTGATACATATCTAATTGATATCTACATCTGAATTACGGTACAACACATTTGCTCGCTTTCCTATCCATTGAAACCTGACATGTAGATAAAAAAATGTTTTCAAAGCTACCTTCACACCTATTGAAAAAGCTTACCTACGAAAAGCGTACAAACCCTCGCCGTGGACCTGATACTTTATCCGCCTAACCACTATCAGCACTCCGAGTATCGTAAATACAATACATTAGCGTATACAAATTGCCTTTGGACAGACATTACCAGTACTAGCGTGGATATACTTGACGATAAATATGCCTAGATGTCACCGCGACACCTACTCTCTATGGGGGCCATGTTTACTGCTAAACGGACAGCAACATCGAATGCGTTATGTTCAGTTGGAATACTTGGCGGGGAAGGATGATGCCTATCGTGTAAGTATAAAGCTAGACTAGGAATTTATAACTGCTGGGTTGTATTGTAATAAGTATGTGTGATATGGCGTGGGTCGGCGGCTTCCCACGATTCGGAGCGATGACTTGATGAAGGTACTGTCGAGTGTGGAGTTTTGGTTTGTTGAGGATTGAGAAGCGGCACCGGTCTAGTGGCAGCGTGCTTGCGAGACCTATAACCAAGGTTAAGCAAGTCGGGGTACTGGATGGGTGACCGTTACCTACTTTGAGGCTAGTCTAACGTGTAGCACGGCAACGAGCTCGCCACTCGTTAGGTGTGCCTCCTAATCCCGGCAAAGCGAGGTTAACCAAGGTCTTCCGCTGGGGACCCTGAGACTGGTTAAAACTGTCTCAGGAACCAATTGGCACCCCGTGACGGTACTGATTCCGACCCGTCCTGGCTTTACCCCAATTACGTAACAGAAAAAATCAGGCGTTTTTGCAAGCTTTATTAAGAAACACATTTTAAATGTATGTTCCGGGTATCCTACCTTTGTTTACGAGTAGCCCGATATTATTTACTATGTTGACGCAACAACCCAAACTGAGAAAACGATTAAAAACCTTTACTTGAAAGGCGTGCCTTTAAAATGTGTGGTTATTATTATTATTTATTATTAATTTATTTATTTCACAGTTTAACAGCAATCACAATCAATAACCGCGATAGTATAAAACATTATATTTATTAAGAAACATTCAAACTTTCACACTTTATATAGCATAGAAACATAAGTGTGGTTGCTCTAAAAAAAGCCAAACACTTCAAACTCTCTACTCCCTGTTAATCCAGTGTGGTCGCTCTTAAAGACACAATGACCTATTCTTTGACCATAATCGCATTAGAAATCGAACGTTATTGATATAATCGAATTATCCGACCGTATGCGATTTCGTTGTATAACGATATTAGAGTGGACCGATTCATCGGTTGTCCAGTAATAGCTGAAGGCGATATCGAGCGAGGAGTTAGTCGGCCAAATTTATTTTACACCATATTTATCCAAAACAATTTTAGAGGTTTTCCCTTTATTTGTTTGTATTAAATATCGTTATCTACTCCACTATTTTTGGCAATTTCCAAACTCCTGAGTTTCAAAAATCCTAGAGGGGTGAAAGTGCTGCCACTTTAGGAAAAAAAAACACTAGCCAGACATCTAAGTTATACTGAAAATGGCCGTTTTTAGCGAAAATGAAATGTTTAGCTAATCTAAGACGGTATTTGTGAAAACTTTTGATTAAAAAGTAGTTTATTTCTATATCTAGACATTGAGTTTAGCAGATTATTGATAGTTATTGTGGTTAGCGAGATCTGATTTTTTATAAAGTGGCAGCACTTTTACCCCTCTTAGCGCCTTAAGTGAGCAAATGGAATTTTTGATAATTCATGGTTTTAATAAAATTGGTTCACCTGTCGAAAAACAAACAGTTCGTTTGTGCACAAACTATATATTTCCTGTTATCTCCATCGCTCTATCTCCAAGTTGGAGCACAATCCTGGCGTGATAATGTATAATTCATACGCACACGGATCGCTGTTCGGTTCGTTGTTCGGTTACGTCACAGCTGCTTAGGCCGTAATGACCCACAGGCTTTCCGTGAGCAGATACTGTAAGACCAGTCGTAAAACAAAATGATTGGGCCAAAAACATGGTCTTTTCTGTGAACATTAGTGATGGCATGTCGTACAGATTGGTTTCAGAATAGATTGAGAATATATGTTTTTGTACCCATACATACATCTGTTACATAGCCAGGTAGACACAGACAAACCCACCCGGGTTTTGTGTCAATAGGTAGTAATAAACAAAATGTACTTCTGATTTGGATGAATTATCCCCATAAATGGCAAGCCGGAGGAAATCGCAGGCAAAAGCTAGTAAGCAAACACAACATTAAGAGCAGACACAACTCAAATAGCTCTACAAAAAGGATGTACCTACACGTACGAGATAGAGCCAATATTTCGTTATTTAAGCTACAAATTTCATCTTACATTTTCACTTCGTCTGCAGATTATCGGTGCTAAATAAACCAGCGTAAACGGGCATAACTCTTCAACCAGCTTTAACGTTGCCGTCGTGTTATGTACCTAGTTGGATCAAATTTACGATTAGACTCGGTCTATCATCTCATTAGGTGGGCGTTTGCGCAGTTTTGTCTTGTATACGTTGCGTGGACGCAGCCCCAGAGGGACGCGTGAAATTTCTTCAACTAAATGTGAAGAAGATGTTTTAGTATTTTATATTACTTAAATAGAAATATATCGAAACAGTAAGTATGAAAGTTACGTTTCAATATAAAGATATAAATGCCGTAATTAGGTACACTTGTAAGTTGCTTCCGTAAATTTTGACTCGTAACGTAACTTACGGTTGTATTTACAGATGTAAAACTATAACGATTACGGAAGTAGAAAGAAATTACGATAAGCTACTTACAAAGTGTGTTTATATTTGAAATTTTATCGTAAGTTACTTACTTAAGTATAACTTGCAAGTGTGATTTCGGCTAAAAATAGAGATCACGACAATAGTAAATATTTTCCTCAGAAATGAAATAAATCAATTTATTCAGATTTTTGTGGATAATACTCACTGTTATCGTGATCTACATTTGTTTTTTTCTATTGAAACTTGCTTTACTAAAGATACACATCTCTACAATTAACATGAACTTATCTACTTCAACGTACGTTTGGTCATCCAGAAATATATAGGTAGGCCTATACACAATGTCGGGAACCACAGTTCCTAGAACGAACGTATTGCCATCACCGAAATAGAAACTATGCTGTCAAATTCTCCGCCGAACTATACCCTCTCATTTAAATTCACCAACTCCAAATATTGAATCAAACAGAAGCTCATACCGAGCTACATTATGTAGATTTTTGTCTGTTCTTTCGTCTGTCTACCCTCATACTTATTAAATGCATCGGGACAGAAATAATCGATGCAGACGGCCTACAAGGAATATTCGCGGCCCAGTGAATCGGAAATACTGTGCTGTGACTAATCTCCTGATGTGATTATGCGGATTGCTCCGAGACTAGCAACCAGGGACGGATGTGGAGTGCATGCAAATAGATTGGAAATGTGATTCTCGCTGTATAGATACAATAAATAATCGGCTTGGCGGTAATGGCCCGGTTGTGCTCTTGCGTACGGGGTCCCCGGTCCCTCGTGCAGGAGGGTACCACCGGGATATTAACGCCAAGATGATGATGACTTTCGAATTGTAGTAGTATGCTTATTGCCTTGGACGAATCTACTAAATAGTCACCGGCGTAAGGTAGAAGAACTGACTGAAGATTGAGATTCGCATTTGTGATAAATATTTTTGGATCGCACATGGAGTTATATCTCTAATTTGAATTCAGATCAGCGATCGTTTAAATCCCATTTTAAATAGTTACCTCGAATAATTTGTGTAAGAGATCACGGCGTATACAAATATAACTATAATCAAAATCGCATTAAAGTATCATCTCAATTTGATCTGTTCTATGATTTGTTGTAAGTAATTACCAGATTAGAAGGGCATGCGAACCTATATATGTAATAATAAACTAGCTACTGTCAAATTTGACATTTCTGATTGGTGTTGCCATTTGATGTACTTTATGCACATTCACTTTAATGTTATGATCTCAGATAGGTATAGTAATAAGGCGCTTGTTACATTTGGCTAAATTCAGTCGACTAAATTCAGAAGCAAACAGCGTGAGAGCAAATCAGAGTGAAACGTATTGCTTATAAAATAAGGTCTATTTTTGTATTACGTTTTTGAAACGCGAAGCGACGCGTAAAATAATATGTAATAAGTACATAAGCAGTGAGACATTAATAGTACCATTTAGGACAGAGGATGTTTGAGGATTTACTATATTAACTTAATGTAACGATAACTTAAACTTAAAATTCATTTTTTCATTTTCATTTTTGTTTTTATTGAATTTCATAATTTCTCTATAAAGAGTAAATAAAAAAATTCTAACAGCTGAAGACGAAAATTGTATGAAAACTACACCGTGCGCAGTTGCTAGGTCCAAGTCGTGATATTAGGTTGGATACCTATGTAATATTATTTAGGTATAGGAACCTCCACGTCACGACATGAGGTAGGTTCAGTCGGTACTTACTCAACTGAGCCCACTCAGTAACCTGTTATTTGTTTGGCGACCACCAAAAACAGATCTGTCCATTATTATCGATAATCAATAACAGTTATTGATCACGTGGGCGTGTCGGTAATTATCAAAAGTGCGGAACGGTCTTCCGAGGTTTACTTGTCCCGTACTTGCGTACTTGTCCCATGATTCATGCTGGCCATTTGCAATGATGGGCCATAATGTGGACGCATTACGGACGCTGCACCGAGCACTGTGCTTATTCTGTGGCACTTATTGATTTTGACTGATTAATCCGGGGTGTCCATGTTGGGGTGGAAACTGTGGATAGTATTTTTTATTGCAATGTTTTTTCGATATATTGACTATAATTACGATATTAGTCGAGTGTAGGTAAATACATACATACATGAAGCTCACGCCTTTGTCCCACAGGTGGGGTACGCAGAGACTATGGATCGCCACTTTGCTCTATTCTGTCCAGACACAACTCCCTTGCCTCGCATATATCCACAACTTTTCTATACATCTCTTTTTATTCTTGTTAATAGATATAGTGCATCATTTGAATATGCAAATTAGCTATCAAAATTAATTCGCCGATATATAGCTACAGTTTTCCTGTCTCCTCTATCTCTTAGATTACCTATTCCATGACGAATTTAAGAATCACATGGTCCGGCCGTGTAGTAATCGACAGAAAGTATTATGAACCGTTTCCACTTCCAACATTAGGATGATTGTATGCTATGACAGACACTGCCATATTTTATCTAGTCTCCATCATCAAATAACTTTTGGTTACCATGTACCACCTTCGGTGTCGAGCTGATAAGATAATTGCCAATAATTTCACATCGCACCCAATATTCTATAATGCGCGGGAAGTCAGTGACGCATGCGCGGAAGAGCTGCGCACGAGTTAATTTCAGTTTACATTTACATACATTATTATTATCATTAAATTATAATTGACGTATTGGGCTTGTCATTATCGATACCTTTACTATGCCGCTTGTAATTATAATGATCTTATTTCTGGGTATACGGAAATCCAGTGTAAAAATTATAGTGACAATTTTTTAATCTTAATGGTCTTATTAACGTAAGGTGTCAACATTTTTTTTATACCACTAGAGTGGCAAACAAGCTTACGACGTGTCCGATGGTAAGCAGTTACCGCAGCCTATGGACGTTTCTAATACCAGGGGCATTTCCCACGCGTTTTCCCACCCCGTAAAACCTTTATATCCCATAAGGGTTCTTAAAGAACTCCATTCAGGAAAGAGATCCTGCAGGAAGCCCAGGAAGCGATGGATTGACATTGTTGAGTAGGATGTGAAAGCCAATTTAATGGTTTACGATGTGAGGATGCCGAAAAACGGGCGAAGTGGAGGAAGAAAAGTTGGAAAGCGGACCCTGGCATAAGCCGGGATAAACGCTAGGATAATAATATTGATTAGGATAACAATGACGATGATGGGTAATGATGATGATGATGATCTTAAATTACAAAATTCCATTGATTTATGGTTGCCACTTCGAAGGTGATACTATAGAAAGTTATGATAGGTACTATAAAAAATAATATCACAACCAGCCCCAGTCTCCCCTACTTAAAAGACGTCCTTTTTATATTTTTTGTGGTTATTTATAACTATAGCTAACATTGTTCTTTTCGTTTGTTTCAGGTATGGGAGTAAAGTGAATGGTCAATATTCATAAGGAAAGGTATTACTTACGCCGTTTGTAAAAATGCCATTTATAGCAAATATAAAAAAAAATTCTTAGCCATACCATACGTATAATAAGATACTAAGTACCTATGCAATTCCTCGAAGCGAACAATCAGAGCGCATCCAACTTAGATTTATGGTATTTTCACCGAGGCTTGGCACTGTAGAGCCCACAGGCCCAGAGTCCTATCAATAGTTTAAATATTGGGCTTCGTTGCTTTTCTTTAAACATTTTATGTATTCAAGTTAAAAAAATATAGTGATTATGATTTCCATCCTCTTCAATTACCATTAATCGAATAATCTTGAGAAATTGGAACGTTCATGATCATGGTTCGCAATTATCAATTTTCTATTAGATAATTATCTCAGAATGCATTCAAACTCAGTCTAAACAGGGTCTTAATCTTCGCCATTTTCGTATAAACATTTGTGGCAGTTTACTTTAAAGTCGGCAAATCGCATTCGCATACGCGCATATAGCATTTTATTATTATCAAGATAATTATCGATGATAATTATCACTTCGAACCCTAGTTCAAATTCCCATTTACCGTGCTATCAATAATAACAGTTTCGTGTGACATCTGTAACTGCCAACCAATTTTCGGGTCCAGGCATAAGACCGTCCCATCTCGAACCCTACGCAGCTCTCTCTCAGTGACCTATAAGCGGTCATTTATTAATAAATGGATCCGAAGCCATGACTTATTGCCAGTTAAACTTTCTAAGGTCCCCCTATTCATGGGATTTGCAAATCAATTTACAATGAATTATATGCAGTTTCCTTCGTCAATGTGCTTTATATTGTTGTTATTTAGTACCTCGTGTATTCAAATTCGCGTAGTTTATAGGTTTAGGTTTCTAACAAGGTATTTTATTTATTTAAATTTTATGCTTTTACCGACGAATAATTGTGAGGCGAGTTTCACGACTTAATCCGAATTTATGTTAAATTTATTCTACATGCTACTTTACTACTTTCTTCCCTCAATTCAACACTCACTAGGGCGGAATCGATTTTCGGTTCTAATTTTAAATTTTATATGTCTGCTGTCTATAATGATTGTACTATTGTCAATTAATAAAAATAATTGCTTGTTATTATATGGGTTTGCCCAAAGCTCTTAAGCATGATCACTCTGAAGCTACCTTCAGAACAAATTAAAACAAAGAAATTAAGACATACACGTTTTAGCTCCCATTGCATGTTCTACGGCTTGTACAGCGGTGTTTGCTCCGAAGAATTTAGATGATCTACTATCTCTTTTCTGAGTTATGTACATTAGTTAAAAGCTAACTGATGCTCTTATGGTGAGGGAAAACATCGTGATGAAACCTGCACATTCAGGCAACTGAATGTGTAACCATGATCAAATCTATTCAGATTCCCCTGGTAGCAGCAGGGGCACGGAGGTCAGATGGCAGTCGCTCCACTGTAAATATCTGTCTACCAAATCTCGGATGATAGTCTCGTGCGCGAAAGCACCGGGACCGGGACCGGGACATTAACGGATTCATTCATTCATTTAATCGCTATTCGACTGAATATTGCCTCCATCAGCATCATTTTCCCGATGCCAACGCTGCTATTGCAATCGATCTACGTTCAACTGCAGCAATAACAAAATCTACTTCAAATTGAATTAATGTTATATTGAAAGTTTCACACGGAAGCCAATATGTTCAGATGTGGGTTTATGCTGCTTTCGAATAAAGTTGCGCACTTTGTTTCTGCGAACTGTATTGAGGAAAAGCTAACACTGCTTATGAGTACTTTCTATCAAATATAGTTTTGGGTACTAGTAAACACTAGGTAGTGTATTAATTTACTACAGAGGATTATACGTAGATAGTAGATATAGGTCGATTTAGGCCATACCCCAAAACGGGATAGCGAGAGATGTACACAGAACGATACATATTTTGATGTTAAGGTCTGCTAAGAAATCTAAGCTAAGAATCTAAGAATCAGCCATAACAAAAGCACATACACTAAACTGCACAAGCTTAGTGCATGTGACTGAATTGTTGTGCATAACCTGACTGAACTGTTGCAGATGTCCGGTCACGGTGGCTACTTTCCATCAAGGCGGCTGTGCCTCCTTAGGCAATAACAAAAAAAAGTCTACTTGTGTTTATTATTGTGCCAAAATAGCCCATCTCCAATATCCAAAACAGCAGTGGTGTCCGGCAGAGTCGAATAGCACCAACCCCTTACACTCGTGGGTGTCGTACAAGGCGACTAATGATTTCGAGACAAAAGTTCTGGTCTCCGTAGCAATGGGCAGCAGCATTTTCCATACTTATATTTATATTTCTGCGATTTCCAACCCGCCTGCCAAGCGTGGAGATCATGGCAATAACCTCCCTTTTCGTGGGAGAGGCCATAAGTTCTGCAGTAGACTGTTATTGGCTGTGATGATGAGTATCCAAAACTAATCACTTCCATTCAACAAATATCCAACGCCTATTAATTTAAACTCGATTGACAAAGAAAATTGGCATCACCACGCTATTTCCCGTCACTACTGCGTTCCCGAGAGCCAAACAGATACATCGTCCCCTCAAACGAGACCAACGTCGATTGCTCTAAAAGCGGTAATTCCGAAGATTACTATGTCAGTTTCCTCAAAAGCTGCGCGGCCCGGAGCTATGCGCGGGCGCAGCGGCTAATAGATTTCTTCATTACAACCTTCGATCGGATACGTATTACGGATTACGGATATTATGCTCGGTAAATTATTGCGGGGACTGAAGCTTGATTGCAAAGGCTAAGGAAAGAGGCAGATGAGGGTAGTCGGAGTCGTAATGGGAAGTCGTTGCGGGATTAGTGCTATGACGCTTTCGTGGCTAGGTATATTGTCCACTATATCTGAAATGTAAATATCTTTATAGCTATCCCCAGGCCTATATGTTTTACTGGGATAATTATTTTAAATTCCTTGAAATAGCAATGATCAATGCAAACTATATAATCTTCGTTTTTATTGTCTTTTAAGTTAATTTACGATTCCTCTGTTTTGTTGTTAGACATCGTCGATCGCTACACTTTAATTTATGAAGGTATACTGTTATACGCGTTGACCCACTTGACTAGGTATCCTAAAGACTTTTGCTTTGAGATGAATACCACCATGAAAAGCAGACCTTGTATTTGATTCTATCTAACTGACCGCAGTCTGCTCTGATTTATTTTTAATTGGCTCATTCTGCATTCGCCTACAGTTGACACTCACGTACGTGTGAGTGTCAGTAATTGACATAATTACAAACATTAAATTATCCGAGTGGGCTAAAATGGAGCAATGATACTTTACTTGGCAACTTTTCACCTCGCCTCGTGAGATTTCAAGATTCTGTTCGAGATATGACACCGTAGCCTGTTCATGTTTTACGCTAGCAAGTGTATGTTAACCATAATGATAGCCAATTATCGATCGATAGTGATCTCGTGTGGTCGCCCCTTAACTTCGTTAAAAGAAATTAAAAGGTTCGTAGAACGATGCAATCTGTTAATTAACCTCAAATTGGTTATGTAAGCTAACTGGATTGAAAGTGATATTGTTGCTGTTTCTGCCTTTTATTCTAAAAGGGATTGTGTTCAGTGCAACAATAACCTTGCTTCGTCTTTTTTGTTTGTTCTCAATAATGAAGAGATAAACATCAGATACTAAAGTTTTCATTATTTTTTTGTATTATTTTCCAACGGCTATTGTTATTTCATCAAAATGTTGCTCTTGTTGCTCGCCGTCGTTCCCAATCAACATGCAATTCACAGCGTCATTGCAAAATGGTTATTATTCATTTTTAATCGCTCCCATTCTTCAATCTCAATATTGGTCCACTTGCTTGTCCATTGCGTAATTGTTTACTGTAGTAATTGGCGTTTGTCGATGATAAAACACGTTCGGTATCGTTGCCCGCGATCGAGGCGTCATCTTGAGTGACGTTAAGTACGAGCGCTACCTATCTGGCGGTCTGTGTCAATTCACTTCATTAGGCCTCTATCAACTCAAAGCCGTCACAGGCTTGTTGGGCCTAAGTCAATATTGGGTATTGATAGGTTGATTTAATATTCTATGTTGTTAGTGCAATGCTTTAGTTGAGGCTTTTACTTCAGCACTAGTAAACTACTCTATTGTAAATTGTCCAGGTTTCGTAGTAGGACTTTATTTTCCATATTTAATAGTGGGGTTTACGGATTCCCACCTCGCTCCCAGTTGACAGACGGAGAAGGTGAGGGTCGGATAGCAGTCGCCACACTAAAAAAGCCGGCACACCACAAATTCTGGGAGTAAACCGGACCAGAGAGAAGACCAGACCAGATTAATGTCGCCTACCTACACAAAATTTATGTAATTCCTCGAATGTCAAACAAGATCAGTCGGATCTTTCACAATAAATCTACTTTTGGTACACTCGAAAACATAAATAAATACTCCACTCGTTTCCTTCATTGTAAATTATGCCGCAAAGAAAATCGACATGCAAATAAGTTCCCATGAGATCGAATCCACGATTCCTATGACGGTTGGCGGGGTCAGAGATACTCTAGACGCAGAAGAAAGTAAATTGGAAACCGTGACGTTGGCTGCGCGAGCGATTTGTAAACGTCACATTCTGGTAGCGGCAGCGGCCTGGAGGGCCCTGCGCAGGTCGCGGTCGGGCCCCGCTCGGATGTCTCCGGCCCTGGTCGGCTAATACGGCGCCTGCATTCGACTAATTTGCCTCAGATCGCTGCAATGATGGATGGCTCGACGGGCCGTGTGCGCCCGCGCCGCACGCCCTCGGTCAGAGGTTAAACGCCCACTTTGCGCACGACCCCTTCGCCATATTGATTTTGCAGTCGATCACGATCGTAATCTCATGAATATCTCTATATCTTTTAATACAGCACATCAATCTGTTCAGAATCAATCGCATCTATAAATAGTAAATAGTTGTGATCGTTGCGAAGACAGCGCCCGGGGCTCCGATGCACCGTTCGCGGTGAGCCCGTCGATAAGGGAAATGTAGACTTGCGCATGGGTGTGGGAGTGCCTGTAATTTTCTTTATGGCTACATTATCTAATGACGGGCAGGGAATATGCAAAAACGGCCATCTCTTAACACACGTCGATAAGGAAATTGCACGGTAAAGTTTTATTACATGTTACCGCGGGTTCTACTTCTGGCGTGGGCGCAGAACGCTCATGATAATTCCCGCTTTACGCTACTTATACTGGATAAAGCCAGCCGTCTAGCGGTGTCGTGTTCGTTACATCCGTCATTGCCGCTGCAGGTTTACAATAGGGACCATTAAAAGCTAGTTGATTTACGATCGATCGCGCGCCATCCACGCGTGTCCCGATTTCCTCGCAATAAATTGAATCTTCGCTGTCGTGTTTTTTCGCGAACCTTTCTCCCGATGACTGTTTGCCATTTAAAAGGAACGTATCTCGTCGTCGGGTTTACAATATCGATATTGTTTCGACCTCTACTTTTTCAACGGTACCTCGGCCCGATTGCGCGGAGCCTTGCGCCTGTCTATTGTTTCAGAGACCCCGTACGGCAAGCGAAATGTTCGCTGATAAAATGAAGCCATAAATTTTATTTGATGTCGACACAGTGGTTGCTACCGATTTTAATATGTGTACGAATGTAGGATTTATTGCCCCCGTCGTCGTTGCGGGTTCGACTCTGGTCGTATTCGGACTATTATCTGTAGAAATATTCACACTAATTCTGTATCCGTGTTTCGAACGTGGTCAACATGTACATAAATCAGGGCTATAGCGTGTTTCTCTAGGTGGTATTACATGTTCTGTTTATTATGCTGTTATTAATACTCCAGTTTCTCTCGTTACAAAGAGAGTTCCATTCTAATCTGTCCATTTTATTGCATTTGTAAGCTAAGTGTGCACGGCCACCCTCATTCTGGTGTGCCTACCTATCTGAACATGCACTACGCCTTATCTAGCTTCCTCATGCAAATGATTGCAAATAGGTTCTTTCGTCAGTCGTTACGGTGATAGGCCAGTAGATATACAGTCGGCATTATAGTCTTTCTTGTCAAATTTGTGTTCACCATTGTAGATAGCGGGGATTTACGTAAGAAGATATCTGTATCTGCGCTTCCGACTGTACGAATTATGAATGCTCCGCTGCGTTTTGCTAAGTTAGGAAGTGAGGTAGTTCTTGTTCAGATGTTTCGATAGGATAGGCAGTTGCGGGCTACAAATTGTTTGTTGCAGATATCTGTGTAGTATACTGTAGGTAATAGTTATGTGTGTATAGTACCTAGTTTCTTTCTACCAGAAAGCTATTTCAGAGAAATTTAGAATAGCGGTTGAAATTCGTAAACAGTATTTTCTATTACTAAGTTTATACGTACACAAAACGGATACTCTAATTAAAATCCTCAAATATTGAACCGTCAAGGTATCGCATATATAGGAGAACCATATATTTTTTTCGGTGTTATGTTGTTTAGTGGATTTATTGGTTTATCAGATCAGAAATATTTAAATACAGAATCGTTTGGCGCATATTATTTGCACACATATAAATAAATCAAAGTCAAAGTCAAGTCAATAGAATCAAGAGGTACGGATTGCTAACTTAGTTACTTTTGTGCGATAGATATAAATATACCTACACTTAGGTGTGGTACCTACTACACCTAACTACCTAGTTCGTATATTTTAGACAATACGTGGTGCTTTTCGAATCGTGAGATAAATCTTCTTTCAGCGCAAAGTGGTCGAGAGCTGTTATCAAGACAGCCTTTTCTTATCTTCCCATTCGCCTTTCGAGAATAAGGATGCATTCTGTGTTAGAAAGCAGGTGGCTGCGAGTAAGTATGAACGAATAAAAAATAAAAGAAATTATTAAATCTTTCTAAAATGCATTTCAACATCTAAAAAATAAGTAAAAGGTATTGCATTAAACTTAGGCGACTCCTAAGGTGATGCCATAAAATATTCCTAAGCATTTAGGGGTCACAAAATCGGTGTCATAAATTTGAGAGTGACTCAGCGAGTTAAGCTTTCACATTAGGTTTCTATGCTTTTTCTTGATAAGAATATTTTAAATCAAGTTAATAAATCGCCTAAAGTTTTCTGCACATTTTCAGACATTATAGTCGTTTAAAATTTTATTTGACGTACTGTTCGTGCAAAGCAAATAATAATAATTTATTCAAGTAACTACAGACTCATAGTGTTAGTACGTATTTATTAGTATATTTAAAGACAGGTATATAGATACCTGTCTTTTAAATAAATTACCTTCTTGGGAATTCAAGCGAAATATAATACAAATTCTAAGTAAATCAAAACAATTCGCTCAATTGTTTGACCGCCAGGTATCACAACCTTACCGCTAGCTAGTATTGAGGGAAGCTGACCCTATCTCGCGGAGTTCCCTTTCAAAGTGCCCTTGATGGTAATCTTCGGCTAAGTGAATGTACACTGAGTGAAACTTATGAAAGTGCGCCCGGATAATACTTAATAACGGCAAAACACCTTGTAAATTGCACCTCAGTATTGAAGATGGAATTTGCTGCGAGAAACTCGATGTGCAGCTGTCAGCAAAAACTTGAAGGCTTGAAACTAAGTGAAAGATTGTTGACAAAAAATGTGTATAGAGTCTGTCAGCCTGGAGACTTATCAGTTTTGCTAACACGGTGACAGTTATCTTTTTTTATGATGGTCAGTGTCAAACAAGCAGGCAAAGCCCACTTTTCACACTTTTTAAGCGGTAACTGTCGCTCATAAATTCCACAATTCTGTACTAGGTTTCTTGGAACAAAAATGCGGAGCCGCAGTTGTCACTGTGAAGACTAATCTTTATGAACCTTGTTGCTTGGCGGGATAATGAGTTAGGGGGATGGTCTCGAAGGATTTTCAGAGATTCTAAATTAGATAGGCTTACTGCGATCACTTCATCGGGATAAAATCTGCATAACAATAATACATTTTTGCTCTAGCATTCCTTTATCTCTGGCGACATTACTAACATTTATTTCCTGGGCTGTCCGCAGGGCGTGTCGGCTAACCCAGCGGTGGCGTGGGCGAGTCCATTGTTTCTGTATTCAATGACGTTGCCGAACTGACTGGCAGAATTGGATGTGCAATTGAGTTATTGTTTTACCCAATTCGTGTTTTTATTAGATACTGGGTTTACTGACTCATTGTAGTTACTATCACACAAGTCTTTGCCGGAATATATAAAACAGTATTTAAGTAGGGAATTTGTCGGGGGTGTTTAGGATATTAGATATCAAAATGGACAAAAAGTAGACAGGATTGACTTCAAGATTAGGTATCAAAGTAAAATTTGGTCAACTTAGTCATAATAGGCTAGGCTATTTATTAGGGAAAGATCTTTTACAATTGTTTTGGTGGTTCCATCATACAAGTAAAAAAAACATGTATTGTGTTGTGTGCCTTACGTATAACTTGGTTGGTACCTATATTGTCACCGTGGTCAATTTGTTATAATTGCCAAGCTCTTTACAGTCAGCTTATCAAATACCAGTAAGTCATTTGAATGCAGCCCAACTACCAGTTACTCACAGGCTATATTCTCCAGAGTCTTCATTCATAACTCCTGGTGCCCCGTGGGTGGGCCAGGAAGTTTCTCGGACTACCCACGTTCTTTCATCGCTCTGTGATTCATATCCATGGTTCGCCTATGTTAACTAAACATTAGTTTTGTCTCTTCCAGCTCCACGGAGGCTGTTTGACAGATTTATGTTAATTTCAGCAGTTATTTTACTTTAAAACACGCGTTAAATATTTATAGGATCAGCTATCTTGTCGTCTACAATGTTCACATCGGAACCTGTTTTCGTAGACGCAAAAAGTAAAAGTAATTCATTCTAGATAAGGATGAGACAAATTAAAGTTTGAAAAATGGAATGCTTTTAAGTTGGTACTTAATTTCTAAGTTAAGTTTCTCTTTCACTTTTAGTTGTAGGTATTTGAGATAACTGATTGTTATTGCTCCTTTCTGCTAGATACGGATACGTTTTTTCTGCGCTACCTATTTGTCTAACTTTAAAATTATAGTCATTTTTGTTTTCAACGCTTAAGCCTCGCTATCCAGCGGGGCAACGCGGCCAGCCTTCTGGGGACTTTTTCAAATTCGGGGGACCTGGGCCAAATTTTTTATCTTTAGTTAGGGTTAGAGTAAGGTTCTTTTTAATTTTAATAATTGTTAACATTTTTATTTAAATAAATTACTTATATTTTTGTTTGCTCAATATTTTATTTATTTTACAATAACTCTCGAACGATTTCGTTGTCATCCACTGAGTGTCGAGCAATGAAAACAATCTCGGCCATTACAGCCTGGGCACCATTATAAAGCACCTGCACTACGCCGATACAATCTCTATGCTTCTATCGACAGCCAATTTCATAGATAATCTCCGAGATACCTCATACCATACGGGGCGAGGTGCGTGCAGCCCTTAGGACATTTTTCACCGCGCAGACGCGAAATTATAGGCTTTTTACAAGTTAATGCAGCAGTAAATAGGCGATAAACATCGGTGGTCCTTAGCATAGCACGTGCTTTAATGGCTGTGGTGCAAGCCATAAAAGTCACCAACGATCCTATTTCAATTTTCTCTTTTCTTTAACGCTGCAAGTTTTATCGGGCTCTGATCTAGCTCTATATCTAAGAGATGTTTCTTCCTTCACTTGATTTTCTTCTATCTATCATCCTTCTCATTAGCTTTATACTCTCAATGATTATGCTGTAGTTCTTTCCACGGATTTAGTTTAATTATTAATTATGTTTTCATTAGTATATTGGATCTTGTAGCCACGCTTCTGCTTGTCTCTTCCGTCGGCCGCTATCCCTGGGGTGCCCGCAAAGCCCAGTAGCAAGCTACTTTCACTGGCCGGCCTGAGAACACGAAATTCGACTAATAGTTTGAATTATTACGGCATCTGTAGGCAAAGCCGATGTATTTATGTAGCTAACAGTGAAAGGTACCATACCTCCCCAACCCATTGTATTAGTTTCGAAATCATTTCTCTCGGAATGGGATTCCAGATAAAGTGAACTCCAGTTTGCTCGCTTTTGATATGGAGAGAGTTACTGGCTAGTTGCTTTCAGTGCCAATGGTGTAGGTCATTTCATGTGACGGATATATAATAAAGTAAATATTAGTTTGCATAAATTATGTTTAACCATAACATAATTTACTAAATATATATGTTCTAATTCCAAATGGTTTTGTTCAAGTTTGCCTCCTTGCTTTTTCGCGACACATTTTGTAAATGTTGAACTTATGTTGGACTCGTGATGGAATGCTGTCACTGATGCCGCATTGTCTAAGCTGAGGGAAAGTTCCCCGTAGAGTTATTTTCAAAGCATCGACCTTTCCGGGTGCGTTTTTAATAATTCCCTCACAATGGCTGAGGCCGCCTTAAAAGCTTATGGCTTACCCTTTATGGTGCGTTCAATTGAACGTCTTTTTTTGCCTTCTTGATAAATAAAATGCAGCATGCGGCCACAATTTGCATCGGCCATTGTTTCTGGCGATCCGTAATTTCGTCTGAATGTATTACCGAATTCTTTTTTACATTCCACATTTGCGTTTTAATGTTTTTATTTGGTTAGTGCGATCGATGCTGCATTTTGTAAATCGGCCGTATTTATAAAATCTTTAAATTCATCGTGTTTTATGTCCGCTTTTTCTTTTTGGCGATCTTAATCTTTTTCCCTTTGTATGGTGAATTTTCTGTTGCCAAAATTTCGTAAAAACATACGAGAATTTTTACCGTTAGCCGCTTAAAAATCTCTCAATTCCGTAGCCATGTCACCACACATAAGCCGATTTTGAAAGCGGCTTATTTGTATCGTGATTATTGTCGCAATCGTAAAACACAGCTTTAAATCCGAGCTGATGTCGTCATCAGCATTAAAATAAAACCTCTGTTAAAATTTATTATTCAGGTAGTTTATGTATGCTCTTTCTTGTTTAAAACGTTTCAAGTACAGGACATGAATTTATTGTTCATCACATCATACAGTATTGGCAGTTTATAAAGTGCGATCGGCAAAAAATGACTCGGTGACCGTGCTACATTGTACTACATTACCATCTGTAATGATTTCTTTACGTCTGTCGCACACTGGGAGCTCTTGAACTGCTTTATTATCAAGACCCTGTAGCGTATCCCTTAATACTGTAAATGCTGTATATTATTTGAGATACGTCGTCATTGAGGACTTTATTCTCATACACAAGTATTTACTTACGTTCATTTTTCAGTTGTTATCGTAATTATCTACATTTTTGCATCAGTATCTAGATTGTAGGGTAGTATATACTATAGATTATAGGTAAATTTTACTTGCCATCAAGCACTATGCCAACCTGATGGATATACATATGTGAAAAAATGGCTTGAGCCTCAATCATCTCTCCCATACCGGTGTTTACAAAATGTTGTAAACACTTTTCTTGGTTGTAAAAAGATTCTTATTGTATCTGAAACATTATTACATATATTTTAACTGCCCCTATGGATGAAAGAGGCACACATTGGTCTGGAAGACGTGAGGCGAAGCCTATGTTCAGCAGTTGATGTCCTGCGGCTAAGATGATGATGGTGATACAGTAACTTAAAAATTTAGTTCTCAACACCGGTGTGGGATCCCCTTTACGCGTGTGTACCGCCGCCACAACGCCCATCAATTGTAGCGACAATTAATTTTAACAAAATGCCGATTGATTGTGACTGACGGAAGGTGAGCCGTTTTTGCACACAAAACAATATTACAATTTAAATCGACACATTAATATCGCGGATGACGGATTTTAAGTGCGCCTGAATATACATTAATGTATGTGTCACGGTCGCGATTGGCCCGCGTTTTATGGCTCAAGTTTTTGCTTTCAACGTGTTCCGAACGGTTCCATGGGTCGAGTGAACTTTGTTGTGGTAAAATGAGGTTGACCCGATCGATTCACAAACACAAAACTAAGTGAACGCACTGCGTACAATACGGCTCCATGGTTTGTCAATTTCGTTCATATTGACGGGCGAATAGTGCCGATCGCCACTCAAGTACCTATCGTCAGTTGGAAGCGCATAATAAGACCTTTTAGTAACGTTTCCGAATACTTGTATTAGCCCTAAGTGACAACCTGTGGTTCTGCATTCTTGTAACATGAAATCTATGTGTTGTAGACACTTTGGGCGAAAGTTACTGCCGTCATGTTTTATACTCCTCAGTGACATTTATTATTAGCAGCCAGCGCACCTGATAGTAAGTTGTATCTGCCGCCCGTATCATGCTCATCACGCTCTCAGATTTCGTAATAACAAAAATGCAGAAAGTAGGTGTATGTCACTGTAAGGACTGAGAGGAAATGCCATATTCCTGTAATTGGTGCTGGCTAACTTACAAACCGGAACACAACAATGCACACATTGTTGCTTGGTGGCAGAAATACATAAGGCAGTACTCACCCAGGAGGACTCCACAGGTTTGACAGAGTGCTACCATCGGATGTGAGCTGTTTGCTCGTTTACATTTTCATTTCATTGATTTCCTTTCCATTATTGTCTACTATTTCTATAAAAAGTATGTAATCATCATACCTAATGTCGTTTATGAAGGTTCCGGCGGCAAAAAATCGATACGCTAGTCGTAACCTCCGCTGGACCTTGAACCTGGCCTTCTCACAAGGCCGTATGACGTCACCGCGTGAGAAACCACCCTTTGTCCTCACGGGTAATGTGTATGTGGGCCTGTAATGTATGTAAATTATCTTTGGAGCCTATATCAACATTCCGCTTGTCCGGTTTGTCGTGATAGAAACTACTGTTTGATATCCTCAGCGGCAAGTTAGAAAACAGAAACGAAGAATGGCTTGAGGTTTTATTGAAACATTCTTCATTATTCATTCATTCATACTTATTGAATTTTTGTTGAAAGTCCCAGCACTAAATCCATGTCTCTTTTGTTACAGGTATGTTCATTCACCAGTAGTTAGCAAAGTTCGTGAAGTGAGTTTTAAATCTAAGTAAATATTGAGCGACCTGCGCCTGCGGTTCTATTTTTGGACGGCTCACATCCACACGAGCGCTTGCATTCTGAAGCCTGCCTTTTCTATCTCTAGCAACTTACCACGTATGTGAAAGAAACAGGTAGCTCACGCGAGTACTCACGTGAATGCGAGTGGTTCAAAAATAGGGGCCCTGACTTTCAAAAATCCGTACTATTTTTTAATAATCCCACCCATAAAGTAAAGTAAAGTCAGCCAGACGCGAAGGGAGACGACGAAGATTATGGCTTTATATAACATCTCACTCCAGTTTCAACTGAAGCCCACTAAAGCGAGTAAAACCCCAACTATTACCACTGACACTGACTGTCAGTTGTATAAACTATGCCAATACCACAAAGCAAACTGCAAACACATCTCCATAGCAAGCTGGCAATGGTCCGAGCCGTCAGACGCCCACGACACCTAGTCGATATGATCGCAGACAGAATTATCTCAACGGGGCATCGCGATTATACAACTTGTCTAGGTTGTGTCTAACGTAACCGTTGCGTCATTTTATTGTGCGAATTAGTAATCAATAAATATGCGCCATTGTCTGCGTGGGTTAATGCAGAAGTCTTTCCTTTGCACTGTAGCATGGGGTTCATCAAAAGGCAGGTCTACAGGTACATCAAAGGCCGGCACCGCATCTGCTCCCCGTAGGTTGCAGATGTCCTGGATGACGGTGGCCACTTTCCATCAGGTGGACCGTTCATCCTTTTACCTCCGTTGGCAATAAAAAACAATTATTCAGGGAAGTCATTCGTGAATATTTGTAGCTACGGGTGTTAACGATGTTAATTATGATAAGTAAGAACTTATCATCATCATCATCATCATCCGAGCGGTCAATCCCGGCTTCTGCCAGGGTCCGCATTCCTCCACTCATTTACCTCCAGTACGGACGGTCTTCAGCACGCTCGCGTGGTAAGCCGTAGCTCTCGTATCCGACCGGCAAATTTAAGCAACTATTTGCTACGTATCCCTGGGGCTTGGAAAGAGGTCGGGATAACAAAACTGATTCTAAAATAAATTCAAGTATAGAAAACATATTAGGCACCAAGTGTCCCAACAGAAAAAAGGAATCTTAGGACAAACAAAATGGAACAAAATGTGAGTAGATAAAAATTTAGAGATATAAAGTTGCAGTTTCGAACTTTTGGTGTAAGAAATTTCATTTCAAAGCAAACGAAAGGTCAAATGTTAAATCGATAATAAAAAAGCGCAGAACTTTGATACCCGCTGTTGGTTCCCATGTTTTGAGGGAAAGTTTTAATTACTTCCTTATATTTTTATAGAACAGCTTGAGTATTTAAATTACTTAGATTTTTCTTTTCATTATTGGTTATAATACAATATTTAATCATGTGCAAGAGAAATAGTCAGTATAATTTCATTAAGATTTGTGAGAAGATAATGTGGGTGGACTGATGAAGAAGATGATACGTAAAATACCAAGGTGTTAATAGCATTCAGACTTTCTGCATAAATATAGGTCGTAATGTAACATCCATGCGATGGGCGGTTTTGAGGTGTCCCATTGGTCGGGCGACGTCCATCATACGCACGACCGTTGCCAATTAGGACAGCGCCTTATGCTGCCCTATATGAAGGACCTCTACGATGCCACTGAAAACGCAGTGCGTTTCTCCAAATTTTGGAGCGTCTAAAATATAGTCTTTTTGCCATCGACTCGCTATAAGAAGAAGAATGATTCATCCCGGACTACTTACATTCAAATACCTTTTGTACATTTTTACTTCAGCGTGTACAGAAACTATGGTTGTAGGTGCTCGGCGGTGCGTAACACGCACCATTTCGAACTGCGTTATGGTTATCTTGCAAAGCATCTAAGTCGCCGTTGATTCTCTTAAGCCTTATGTATTAGTAAGCTTGCAATAATACTCGCCGTCTCGAATATAGTTAGCGGCTTGCCCATAGTGAATTGAACAGTGATTTGTTTTCACATTAATTCCATTTCACCTTTATGGTGCAGCAAAACACCGTTAGAATGGCCATTGGGAATATAAAGCGATCAGTTAATATTATGAAAGTTATTTGTGTGTTTATTCTTTAATCACGACATTAAGGCTGGACGGATTTGTGTGAGTTTATGAATCAGGTAGAGAATCGTGGGTTGACATAATATAGATGCATTACAATCTGATAAGAGGCTCAGCGATAGATATGCAATAGGCAGCTCTTACTGAATAAAAATTAGGATGAACTGGACCAAATCTAATCCAAAATAATACCTTTACAGAAGTTTAGCTGCAAGATAAGATAGCATAGAACTTGTAGAAATATGGATTGTCGTCGGTCTAAGTAGTTCTAGTTTAGTTCGTATTAAAATCGAAATAAAATTTCTACATCTCGATACCAATGCCAAAGAGTTGTGTAACAGTTAGTTACAGCCATCAACAGCCCCATAACAACTTAATCGGCTAGGCAAATACGGAATCGATTTTACGGATAACTCGACGATTTCCGATCCGCGGCGAATTAACGGTGTTTTGTTCCTTAATAGTGTTTCGACCGCCATAGTTTGGCCCTCGGATTCAGTTTTTGTCCTTTTCTAGTTTGCTTGCCGAAGCTTAACGTTGAAAAGAGAGCTGGGTCTAGGTACTCTGGTTCGGTAATTATGCACACCTACCCACGCCTCCTCCTACAAAGTCTTATTGTCTGGGTCATGTCAGCACAATGCTTTCACCACCTCCTGTGTTTTAATATTATAACACCGTTAATTAATGCACGTGCTAGACTCTCTCTTACGTAATGTGCGGCCGGCTCTTTGTTTCGCTGACGAGGTGTGAGCTTTGTTAAAGTTGTTGTCACCTTAATATTACATTTCCATTTTAGCGTATACTGGTTCTTCACTACAGTGAAAAATAAATTTTTGAAGGGTTTTAAACCCGTTAAAAATTTAGTTTTCACTTTTAAACCCTGATCTTCCATAGCCTTAATCTCCTGGAATATGATCAGTAACCTTTTTTTATATAAGCTAGTGGACCCGTCGCGATTTACTTTACTTTACTACCTACCCTTTTTTCTTGCTTATAAACCTTCCTCTTGAATCACTCTATCTATTGTTCAAAACCGCATTACAATCTATTGCGTGGCTTAAAAGATCTAAGCGTACATATATACAGACGGCGGGAAGCGACTTTGTTTCATACTATGTAAAAAAGTCTTTTCAGGATTTTGTACCTCTCGTCTATCTGTATTTCCGTCTTCTTTCGGTATACCAATATATCGCTAAAGGACATTTATTTTAGTAACGTCTATTCAAAACATGAACGGTGCACTTCACCCCAAAACAGCTGTACTTTGATAACTTGTGGGGAATGTAAGGCTAACCACTACTAACATAATGTTTTAATCGACCCGTAACCATGATGCATGCAACTGCGTCGAAATATCGGGCTACTCGTCAACAAAGATACGCGGTATGAAACCCGGAACATACCTTTATAATGTGTAACTACTACTTCCCGGCGGGCTAAATACAGCTAGTGTAGTATATAATTTTTAATGTATCCTAAATTCTTATATTTTCTTCGCTAAAGTATAAAACCATAAAACCCAGGTCAGCGGACAACCGATAAAATACGCGATGCCATTAAAAACGAACATGAATTTTATTAGAAATCATTTAACGGTGAAAGCTCTCTGGATACAAGCAATTATGGTTTTAATATCGCATTAATAACTTGACTACCCTGATTCATAAGGAAGCTACAGTATAAGGACAGTGTTGTGATGTAAGTATGAGGTTGAAAGCAGATAAGCCCAAGTTTAGTAGAACTCATACAATGTAGAACTCAAACAAACTATAAAAATTAAATGACTATTCATTCACGTGAATTCGATAAACGTCTTCCTCGTCGCCCCAGCGGGCTTTCCAGAAATGTTGTGTCACGAAAGATGTGTACTTTGAAAGCTTCATATTCTTAAAGTTTATAAACTAGAAAAATTGACATTTTATTGTTGTGAAGATCCATGCGGCTACATTGTTGTGAAGATCCATGACGTCATAGACCGCGGAAGTGTGCACTGAAAATAAAATATCGGGCGGGTGCCGTTCAGTCCAACTCTCGCTAACATTAATACTTCTTGTTGGATTTGAACGACAAAAAACTGAATTAAATAGAATTAAACCTAAAGGTCATTTTAAGTTAAAAAAATATTAATAATTAACTTAATAAAAATATTCAAAATACGTTAGCACTCAGTTCTTCTCTATTCGTCTTTCTTTTGAGCGTTAAGACACAGGAAAAAAAAGAACAAGTGGGAAGAAACATCGCCAGAATGCACGATGTGAAACAATTCGCAAGTTACTTATTGCTTTGTACGAACTATTGCGTTGCACAGGTGTTGTGCCCGAACTTCATCATCATCATCTTGGCGTTATGTCCCGGTTACGCCCCCGCGCAGCACGCTAGGGTCCAGGATCCGCTTTCCTGCTATTCTTGGCCCACCTCGCTCGGTCTTCGGCATCCTTAGTGGTGAGCTTATTGGCACGCCCGGTGATTGCAGCTGTTGTGCCCGAACTTAGTCAGTGATAAAAGTCCTGCATTTTCGAAAATTATGTGTTACAAGACAACCACGTAACCTCAAAGGCAATAGATATTTAGCAACAGGAATCACGGAAACGTATCAAACACGCAGACAGTATAAATTGTATGCAATTACTGGAGGCAAAGGTGCCCAGAAGCCAACAAAGTATCAGCTAACGAGGTGTATCCAGGGGCGATGTTAGTCCATCTAACTAAATCATATCTAGAAAGCGAGCCTTGGAGATTTGATGTATTTCAATCTGTGCTGGGATGATATTGTATTAATACAAGAAACTTTAGCGGTCAGCATGTGAAAGCCGTAAGGCGGTTTGAGTGAGGAGAGGAGGGTATGGTTTGTAAAAAACATTTGAGAGGATTCTAAATACAAGTGCTTATGGCTTGGGTTTATATTGAAGAATGTACGAGATTTTACTACGATTGAGGGTGATGATGATAAAATAACTCGTTTTTTTATGTAGTTCGGTAGACAAACAGGCAAACGGGCCACCTGATGGAAAGTGGTCACCGCCGCCTATGGACATCAGCAACACTAGGGGCGCTACCAATGTGTTGCCCGTCTCTAAGAAGATCTCTAATATACCTCTTGAACGATTCCATGACATAGTCCAAAGGATAGTTACACTATGGCTGGGAGCTCATTTTTAAAGCTCAAGCTTAAAGGCCTTATATACAAGTGTATAATTTTAAAAAAGAGGCTCGCCTGCACTAGTGTTGCGTAAACCTCAGGGATACATGGGGAATAGGGCGTGCCTGAACCTGCCGGCATCAGGAAAGAGGGCAGCCCAAGAAGCAATGAATTGCCATCGCTGAGTCGAATGCGAGACAAAGACCGGGCGAAGTGGAAAAGATTTTTGTAGGAAAGCGGACCCTGGCTGAGGCCGGAAGAAGCACTAGGAAGGTGATGATGTATTTCAAAAAAATTCGTTCTTTATGTAGTAGTAACAAACTTTCGCATTTAAAAATAAGTAGGAGGATTTGTATCGGTTTATGATTCCGCCAATTTCACCGAGAGAGCGTGGCCTGTGCGCCTGTACAGTCGCAGTGGTATTAATTACGTTGCAACTGCTTGCGCCCACGCATATGCGTAGAAAGCACCGGCTCCCACCGAGCGACGTGTCGTTGGGAAGTCGCAAATTAGTTCCCGAGATACCGTCTGCTTGGGATTGCTGAAAGGTGATTTGCTGTCCGCTTGGTTCAGGGTGTGGGCTGTTTACGTAAGGTTTAGGGTTGGTAAAGGTAATAGTTAGTATTTGGTCACCATTTGCAACCACGTAGTGGAACTTTCATTCGTTCCCCCATTGCAACTTGAGATGAGACCGTACGTGTAACACATACCTTACACGTATTTCGTAAATTTAAGTTTATTCGCAACCCTGACTTTAAAAACTACCCATGGACTACCCATGGTGGTTAAAGTTTAATTCCACGTAGATATGCCATTAATCAAAACTAGAGTGATGCAAACGGAAATGACTTATGCACATACGTACAAAAGCAAAAATTATTCGGGACTGTGACCCATGCCGTGCTATGTAAAACTAACAAGACAAGTAATGCGCAAGATTTCATATTTTCTATATTTACCTTGTATATTTCTTTTTACTTACTTAATTTTGCAGTTTGACTATGTCCATTTACTGTTGCAGAAAAAATGTGGTGTCGAATTACTTATCTAAAACGCATTACTAATCCTGCTCTCCAAATTAGGTTCCAATAAATCCATCGGCCGAGGAACACGACACCTCAATGTGGAAAGTGCTAATTTATCGCTTTAACACTTGTCATGCGAGCTTAGAAATGTCATTTTGACATCATTATTTCATCCAGCTGTTCGTCGAGGTTTACGTAATCCAAACTTGATTGCTCTAGCTAGTAGATCATTGCATAAAAGTTCTGTGTAGACAGGCTTTCGACCACTTTCTAGGGGCTTGATTAAGCCATTAAGCATAAAATAGTGTATTGTAGTCACGGCCGATTACTGGCGTACCACCTGGGAGATTTTATCTCACTGAGTCACCCATATCGCGGCAAATCGATCGATTCTATCGATAAAAGTGAAAACGATATCGGCGTTGCTATCGCTGGGGGTTACGGAGCTCTAGCGGTTTGCTTGTAAAGCCAATTTGTGGCAAACTTTATGAGGACTTAAAATTTATTACACTCCTTAAGTGTGTACTTAAATTGACTTACTTATAGTTGGGTAGGTGAGTTTGTATTTAGTTGGAAATGTGCAAAACTGTCACCTCCAATTACATCATTAATTAAAGTTACAGGGGCATATTCCTTATATCCTGAACTAGCCAAGCGCCTGGTCGACATTAGTGGTGACCAGACGGCTGGCCTCTACTTGGGTCAGCGTATAAGCCTCGCTATCCAGCGAGGTATCGCGGCTAGCTTTCTGAACACTTTTCCGCAATCTAGGGACCTGGGGCAAATTGTTTACCTTTAATATTAGTTAGGTCAAAAAAGGTTTTTTTTTTGTTTATTATAGGTAAATGACCAATTAAAGTCACATCATTTCAAGCTAAATTTAGAAGTGGGCCTCACAGTAGCTGCTGCAGCTATTTCCTAGCTATTTATTGGACTCACAGTAGCGTCTAAGTTCCTAAACAAACATCAGAAATGGGCCACATACTCAATAATCGATGTCGAGTTTACCCAGATCGTGACTCGATGTCTCTATTAGCATATTAGCCGGGACAAATGGGGACAGTTCGCTGGCGATCGCCTCCGAATAGCTGTGTTATCGACACGATCTCTCGACTGCCCCACCCTGCGGTTGCGCTTGAGTTTACAACTCACTTTATTGTCAACTTGCCCACCGTTTAGTGATATCGTTTCTATTGGGTATTTTGATGGGTCTTACCTACTTCGTTTGGCGAAAGGGGTTTTAGTTCTGTAAGACAAAGGCGTGAGATTCTTTTTAGGCTTATTTATTCACAAAAACATTACATTTTATAATCGAACACGTGGGTAAACCTCATTGAGGTTTGTCTCAATGATAACTTCGCTTTCGCCGTCACACGTACAATAATAATACTGATACTGTTAAAACATTTTAGCAATTTTCATGTGTATTGTCTATAGGCTTTTAGTGTAAACAAATAACCAAACCTTAATATAATATCTCGTAGCACAACGGATTAGTGACAGACTATAGTTCGTGTCAAATAGATTGGCAATAGCGGAATATCTAAATATGTCTATCCTTGAACGGCGTGGCCAGACCAGACCAGACCCAGGCAGGATATACCTAGAAAAATGGAAGCCAAGTAATTTTAAGGTAAAGCGGATAAAATATGTTTAAATAGCTCTCCGTAATCATTATTGTGGTGCCCGGTAAGGTGAATTCTCCTCCACATATCGTAATACCCAAAATTACATTGCAGCCCTGTATCTGAACAATTTCTCTGTATTTTGACTCGAGTCTGAATCATTTTAGGAGTATCAGTATTCTGTGTCACAGGGTACAAGCCTGAACCTACCACTAATCCAATAAATTTCTATATTACGGCATTAACATATCTAATTTAGTGCCTTGTATTGTGACTCGGGTAATCACAAAAGCCAATAACGTGGAGTTCAACAAGCTGCGCCCACGCAGGACGCGTGGCCGGTGAAATGCACGGACGCAGCTCCAACATCCTATATACATTAGCAATGTAGATGTACTATCTTGTAGTGGCATGCAAGTAGAATATAAGATCTACCTTTAACACTTATGAGCATTATGCAAATAAATGCCGTAGAGGCATCTTCTTCGTAGCCGTATCCTTGTTGCTCCTAACTTTGTCAACTAGTTCCCTCAGGCGCACGAAGTCTACTTATCAAGTAGCCCATTTTTCATTTTGATTATTTCTCTAGGTGACTATAATAAGACCACGCTAAGTCCGAAACACATATTTAAAAAAAATCTCTGTATGACAAGTTTTTTTAAAGTAATAGAACGTCATTCATAAAAGTCATAACAAACAATTTGATTTCTGTAGGACTGTTTATTTTCGTGATTATTAGATAAGGGGTAAAACAATTAAAAAGGAAGTGAGAGTGATAATTTTCAGCATGATTAATAATTTAGTCAAACTAAATGTACAAGTTCAAGCCAAATATCTGAATGTTTACAAAAAGGAATGACAAGGACTGACAAGGACAGATTATCCCCAGATTATTGCCATATTCACATTTAATAATTTTTACTACTGTCAAACTTCACTATCGGCCTACTTAGCAAACCGCCTATTTCGCCTGGCTGTGTCACTATTGGTTGCGTTCCATCGTCGCGGTTTTTGTGAAGTCTGATTAGCTCTGCTCATCAGCATTAATTATGGTGACAAAACCTGTGTCTCAAAATGACCGAATTCGATGATCGTACCAATGAATATCTACGCTACGCAATCATAAGACATGTCGACAGGTACCTCACTCAAAGGGTGGCACCGCAACCGCTCCCCTTTGCTGATGTCCTGCTCGGTAGCCGCTTTCCATAAGGTGGAATCTGCCTGTGTGCCTCCCTTGGCAATAGAATAATCGTCTCATCCGTGTCGGTGCTGTGCACAAAGCGTGATAGTCAATACAACAGTGTTTGTCGTAAGGAAATTGTCGGCAATGAGCCATGACCGCGTGCGTGGCTCTGTAATTTATGGACTACACACACAGCTCGACTTGGGAGCTGGAAGTTGGATGTCTCAGGGAAGGAAAATAACTGTACCTCAAGACCTGCAGGTCTACCTAGGAGGTCTAGGAGTACACCTTAAGACTGGAGAGATCATTGGCTGATTAAGTTAATGATTTTTTTCGGTGTTGTATATGTTTAAAAAAAAAGTGAAAAACCGGTTAAGTGTCAGACTTAGACTAGTACACAAGTTCTTAACATGGTTTTCAAATATGTATGTAAAGTGAAATATAATTTGAATAGATTCTTGTTCCAGGCCAATCTAAATGTTGCACGAATCGCCGAACAGTGAGCGATTATACGCCTTTACTTATTTATTACCCTTTACTATATTTATTTATTTTTATTCAGTTAGGTACTGATACAGACATACAACTAGAACCTATAAATAAATTGCTTTCCTAAGATAACAATGTAGTAAATCGCACTATAACAACAAAACTATCTACAATTTATGCCACTAAGGTGCAATATGGGTTTATAGTAAATAGGAGTTCAGTCCATCGACTCGACAAGAAGAATATTTTCCTTGAGATAAAACTTGCATACTTTATCATACTTACTGTGCATGTCATACTTTCAAAGTAAATTGTCGCTTGTTACATTTATATCATCAATAAATCAATCAATCTCGTCACGCAGTAGTCCGTGCGCATAGCATTTCTAGCGTCGCGTGGATTCTCCATCGCATCAATCATCTCTTTAGTAATCGTAGTGGTTTCCTCAGTCTTTATGTCGCTCTGTTAGTTAATTTCTCCCGTTCGTTTTTATTTCTCACTCGTGTGTGTGTAACAATTTGCAATAGTAACTTCCACCTCATGCTTAACTAGTTAAATAATTCTTGGATTATTTTTAACTTCTGATGAAAAAAGAGGGTTATATCTTTTTTATGTCATATGGTAGACAAACAGACAACTGATGGAAAGTGGTCACTGCTGGCAGCACCAGGTTCACCTACCCATCTCTAGAAAATCGGGACACGTTGCTCTGGCAGCAAATAAGCATTAGTAATAAGTTTTTTTTTAATACATGAGTTATACTCTTAAATATTCATATAGATTATTATGTTCTTCAATTATCATGGACCGATGAATGCATTCATCATCATCATTGATAATGAATGCAGTGACAAAATATTAATTCTATAAGATAAATAAATAAATAGGCAAATGCAACCACGGTCTCTTACAACCATGTCATGAAACGATCACAAGAATATGAGGTCGTTCAAATAATTAATCACCTCTACAAAAAATAAAACTCGTTTCTTATAACATCACAAATACGATGACAATTATATTATTATTCAGCAACCGCATAGATTCACACATTCCACGCGTTCCCAGACCATTCTATGATCTCGCCGCCAGCTATTCCACTAATACACTTTCACTGCTTTTGTTTGCTGGCTCTTTAATGTCACTTTTTGCCTAGGCTTCGCCATCTGTCAAACGGCTTTCGTATCTGACAATCAGTCGTTCTGTACACCACTAACTTAACTGTTCAGTAGACGGCGGCGATACTGAGCTAGTGGAATGACCTTTACTAAATGGCGTCTCTAGTTCTGATTTTGTCCGCTGAACAAATAAGTCTGTGTTGCGATCAGTCGTTCTGTACAGCACCGCCAACTTATCTTTTCAGTAGACGGCGGCGCTAGTGAGGCTATTGAAATGAATTTACTAAATGTTCTCAGTAGTTCTGATTTTGTCCACTGAAAAGATGAGTAGGTAGACTTGGTGGCACTATACGATTAGATGGTCGATTAAATGATTGTGCATCGAGTAGGCGCGGCGTGACATTTACGAGGTTTTGTGTCTTGGTTACTCGTATGTGCAAGTAACAAAGACTTCTATGTACTAGCGACCAGTAATATGTTGAAGGTGAATGCTCTTCTGGATTTGTGGTCTGATTGTTTTGTATGCCTATTCCGGGGTTCTTACCCGTGTATCTTGGTTGAAGAGTATTTGCTTTAAAATGTACGTTAATACCTACACATTACTAGTTTTGTGTTCTCAGGCTTTAGGCTTTTTCTAAAACATTAGTCGAAAAATGTTTTCAGCATGAAGAGAGAGACATGCTATGCTGACCTCACCTAGGTATAGGGTATGCGAATGATGATGATGATACTCTATAATAGAGCCCAGGCAGGTAATAAATACATAGTTAGTACACAGTACATACACAGTAGCATACATATTATAAGCAGTTGTATGGTTGTGTTAATGTAACAAAGAACACCTTAAATATTTTTCAAAAATTTCTCTAAAAAACTAACAACATGTCTAAAACATTATCACATTATTAGTAGTGTGCACGTAATTTTGTCTACCGTTCGGCCGCCATTATAAATGACTTATTTTATTATGCAAATGAATTGGAAATTCGATTAATTACAGGCAATTATTATAAATGAACATACATACATAAATATGTCAAATCTACTTCCTGCGGGGACCGGTTCGCAAAATAAATAATATTGTGAAATCGAGCATTGCGAATTGCTCGGGCGTGTGCTAACGATTTCGATCTTATGGCTAACTTAATTTATTTTGTGCTATGTAACTGTTTGTTGGTAACATATTTGAGTGCAGACTCTTGTTCACAATAATGTATTTTCTAATCCGTATCTTTGTTTTGTTTCCGTTAGAAGCGTCGGTGGTCTAATGGTTAAGGGGGCTGACTCGTACCCTGAGGTTTCGGGTTCGAATCTCGGTGGCGCATGGACCAATTACTCTTTTCAGAGATATGAACGTTAGTTCAACACTAACCGATGCTCTTACGGTGAGGGATAACATCGTGATGAAACCTACAGCCGACTGAATGTGTAAACATGATGCATTCTGGTCAGGTTAGGTATTAAAAACCAAATTGAAATCACGTGGCCCGCTTACCTCTTTGCCTACCGTAAGGCACATCCGTATTTTAACATTGATAATGTAAGCAACAATCTGGGGAAATTTTAAAATTAGTATGAAATTATATCATATTAGAGGCAAAGAAAAAGTTATATAAAACCGAATATACTAATTGTTTCAAAAATATTAAATACTACTATAATAAAGCACAAGAGAACGCTTCCTAAAATAGCTTAAAGACTTTTACATATTTGCAAAGAGAATGTGTTATATGTAAGGTGTGTTAATTCAAGTAACGAGAACTATTAATTTTATACTGTTTATTAATTCATTTAATAGGAGTCTATCGACGTTGCATGCCTTTTGCTGTCTTCTGTCTAATTTCTTCTTGTTAATTTCCATACATAAATCTGTTTGATGTTTTTATTTGAGCTCGTCTTAATGCGTACAAGTTTTAGGAATTAACGTCCTTTCTCTTTTTGCTAATTGATCGAATGTATCTATTAGCGAATTTAATTATTATATTAATATTCATATAACATGAATGAATGAATTATCTTTATTGCAGAAGCACGTATCTTTAAAAAAATGTTTAATCGTTGACAGTGAAAGGTGCTCTTATCATAGTAAATGATCTCTTCCAGGCAAGCCAATGAAAGAGACACGAAAAATATAACAACGGTCTTTACATTTGTAGACTATAAAATTTTAATAAGGTAGGTAGTATATTTTTTGTAAAAGTATGTATTTGCTCGTAAAGGGCAGTAGTCGTGGAAAAAAAGTGGGAAGGGGTCACAATGACCTATAGAGCGTCCCCATGCAGCATTGCTTCATTTGCTTCATGGTCGTGCAGGGTCAGAAAGGCACACATCCCACGCCAACAACAGCGACGGGGCGCTGGCGGACAGTGGTTTACGTCTGTATAATATTCATATTTCACAGGCAATTAATGATGTTTCCTTCGAGGCCTTGCTTTTTCCGTTTTATATTTCTACAGTCTATTGTTTACACTGTATTCAAACTCTCCTGGCAAACATGAATGATAAACCTATATTATGTACGATTCTCCAGTTGGAAGTTGAAAGAGGATCACGATCAAAGTTTTATTATTATACTACAAAGTAGGGTTGTACACTTGCTTGTTAAATAAGCGTCTACCCCATCTGATGATAGTATCTATGTAGTTAGGGGGTTCATTCTTCTCTTGAATAACATATAATAAATCTAGCCTATCTCAACGGTCTAATAGTACGTTATCGTAATAGTATATTCACGTATAGTGACAATTATACAGTAAAAATGTACACCAAGTAATGCTCACTTATATTGATTAAAAGCCATACCTTGGCTTTAGCTGTCTGAAAGTGCCTCTGCATATTCAGAACGGAAACCAGAGATGACATTAATTGTGATATGGCAATATTGACGTCGTGAATTTTTGTAATTTATTTATACAATTTAAAATTTATTATATTATTATTTACAATTTAAAAAATTTCATTTTTATATTAGCAAAGACTTTTATTTTATATCTCGGGTACGGCATGAATCACTTCGAGCCGAATGAAGTCATGTTGCACCAGTTCCAACCGAGGGACCCGGAAAATGAGCGATATGGAGATATGAGGCTGCCAATAAATCACCTCTTATTATCACGAGCCGTAACGACCATCTTGTGAGGCTGTAATTAATATCGGCGGGCGTCCTTTTTCAATTTATCACTGTATGAGGTGAGATATTCATGGGCGAAAGGTCGACGTGAGTGCAGTTTTTATGGCGAGGCTTTGGCTATCATTGCACGGGCATTGATATAATGGAAGTTATGACAATGAGCCTACTGACAATTTTTTTTTAATTTTTTTTTATACCGTATTAGTCAGGTATTTTACTGCCTTGATGTAAAGTGTACATATAGACTACAATGAAGCATACGTCAGGCTATTACAAAAGGGGCAGTTGGAATAATAATCCGATCGGCGATGTATTCAGCTTCAACTGCCCAAACCCGTACCCCACAACAGGATTTCCAAGGCTTCTGTTCATCAATCATACTTCGTAAAATTGCGTGGAAAGCGTCTGCGTTACCTGCGCCGATATGCTCATCATCTTGGCGTTAATGTCCCGGTTGTTTAGTGAGGATCCAGAATTTGGCAGATCAGGTAATTACAGTGGAGCGACTGCCATCTCACCTCTGTGACCCTGCTACCAGGGGAACCTGACCAGATTGGATCATGGTTACACATTCAGGCGACTGAATGTGTAGGTTTCATCACGCTGTTTTCCCTCACCGTATAGGTATATATGCGTCGATAAGCATATTATCACTAAACTCGCAACAATTTATTTCGCAATATTATCACCTCCCAACATTTCACAACAAATTAAATTAAGAAAAAGTAAGACGAAAAGACCGATACACGCCCAGCTCGCGTCCGAGCTCGTTAATTAAACGCTATGCCGATGCTATCGGCGCTTGCGCATTGTCTTTGGTACCTACGTACTTTCGAATTTCGAACGGCCTCGTGGTAAGGTCGCGACATCGGAAGTGGGACCATCAGATCGCCAAAGTTTGCGAGCCCGCCGCGATGACACGCTGGATATGGGGGGCGCTGTTGTTTATTTTTATTGATTTTTTTTTATCGTTTATTTTATAATTCAGATACGATGGGGAGGTCTTTACTCTGTTGTAGAATGGTGCTGGTTAAAAAGAAATAGTAGATAAAGCATCGAGGGGATATAGCATTGTCTAACGTCATGCGCACCATATTGGATCTTGGGCGAAGCGTAGGAGTTATGTAGAGTCCTGAAGCGAGAGATTCAAGTCGCCCAAGACTAAGACAGCTTTCTTCCACCAAACTCCACAGTCAAATCAGTATTACTTTTCGACATTTTAACGGCAACGTAAAAAAAAGAACTGTTAAAATTAAAATGACACGAAACACTATTTTTAATCACAACAAAATATTTTTATTTAACATAATAGTCTCGTCTAAATAATAAGCTAGGCTAATGGAGTCGTGACCCAATATTACGTAAAACTTACTTTATCACGAAAACGGTAAACCAATTTTATGTACTTACTGCGTTTTTTCTCACGTAATAAGTTACGTGAAACTATTTTGTCTGCTCCATTGTTGTTCAAGTAGCGTATTATAAGCAATTATTTTCGTTCCATTATCTCACTCAATGTCTTTATCGTACGTATTGAGAACGACTTATAGAGGACAAGGTGGTTGTTGTTAAGTACATTTATTACAATGGATTTGTTTTTATTTTTGTTTTAGCAAGTACCAATACCAGTAATAACTATGCTGACAATATTTGCAATCTTGAAACGAAATCGACGTGTCCTAGTTCGTGTATAAGTTAATCTGTAATTAAAGTTATTTTACACGCCATGTCAGTTTTACTATCGAGCGTAGGTAGTTTTAGGCGGACCTTGGACCCTCGCGTGCCGCGCGTAGGCGCATCCAGGACAAACGCCAAGATGATGATGATGATGAAAGTTTTACAACCGGATAATGCAAAAAACTGTCCTTTATGGTGTTCCTTAATTGGTGTAACACGATCTTAGTGAAAATTTGTTTGAGTAAAAAAGCTCTAAAACCTCTTACAATCAAAGTAAATATCAACACTTCACATTCTTCTACATATGCCTCATCAGAACGTCTGAATTTCTACATAGAAAACCAGAAACCACCACACCATAATCCATAGAAACTTTCGTTCGAAAATTACACACAATAACCCTACAGTACTTTTCTCCGGAGGCACAGCCTGAGGGCATGTCTGCCTCGCCACCGTTTGTCACGCCCATGCCCGGGACGATATCCCGTGATTTATCCCGGCGGCGGATTGTCCCGGGGACATTTGTCTCGGAGTGGCGAGCGGCGATATGTCCGACGATTTATCGCTTGCTGTATGTATGATTTGTTGATTTGCAATGTGTTGGTTTTCTGATTCTTTACTCGTGTGTAAGTCATTTATAAAGCATAGTTCAAAAAATTACAGTTGGACTAAAAAATCTACTCAAGATTTGTTGCCCGACTAATTCTATCCTGTCCTACTAATATTATAAATGCGATGGATAGATTTTGTTACAAATTCACGAAAGGATTCCTGAACTGATTTCGTTGCAATTTTTAAGGATTTTATTCCGAAATTCGAACATGCGATAACCGACCGTCATGGCAGCTGTCGCGGGCAAATGGTGTTTTAAGTTTGACGTATGTATATGTGTGTCTGCCTGTGGCATCGTAGCAACCGATTAAATGTGGTTTTCTTTATTTGAAAGTATTTTCAATAGAATTGGTTCAGTAGTTTAAGAAATATTTGAGAATACCAAGACGGTCGGGGATTCACTGATGTGTTTATTTCGATTAGGTTAATATCATGTTTAGCGCTTGTATAAGATCTTCATTTATATTATCACATACATTAGAGCAATATAAATTATTAACTACCTACCCATAAAGAGGAGGTAACCCATAAAAAACCTAAACAAGAAGCACCCTACCATAATTAAGTATGTGTAATAAACCATTAGCTCGCGAGCATTATAGTTTTTATAGCAAACGGAGTCTCTGGCTGTGTTATTAAGCAACTTTAATGCAATAATCACCGGAAGCCGCTAATTCTCTGCCAATCAAATCGGTGGCTAGGGCTTTTACTGCGAGTATAAAAGAAAAAGTGGTAGGTATTAAGTGATTAAGGTGTGTTTTTATAATCACAATGTTAAACCGGGCGCGCACTGCAAACCCGTATGGGAAGCATTGTTCCGTCCGTGACAAAAAGCACAAGTATACCATTACTGTGTGCCATTATCGGCTCCCAAGACCAGTCTTAAGGCCCTAGCGGAAGACTACTCAAACTTGCTTCGCCAACAAATTTAACAAATTTAAAAAAAAGATATTAGGAGGCACAACTAAGGAGTTGCGAGCTCGTTTCGATGCTGAAGTTTGATAAGCCTCAAAGAACCAGACAGCTGTATTATGAGTAGCGACGGAGCTTGATTTTGTGTGAACAAAACAGGTAGTACCTAATCAATTATGTCAGCCTACCTACCCTGGCGTCGAACAATGTACAGTTCCCCATAACGTGGTCGGATTAATTTTTAAACCATTTTAATTGCACAAGTCCATAAGGACTTCCGCGGTTCAAATTAAAAGATACACGATCTCGTGATCACGTTCTCGCCGGTGCGAAATATGGTATTCGGCGAAGCAAGGTCGAATTGGTGCTATAATGTTTTGGAGTCGATGTTACTTGTATGGGAAGGTATACGAGTACTATCCATAGTTATTCGTGATAATATTTTTTTATTATTCTACGCAGTGACAAAGAGTAGACAGTCCACCTGAGGGTAAGTGGTAGCTTTCGCATTTCATGCATTTAGGTTGCAAGCAACAAAAATGCAGAACCGCAGGTGCGGTCACTGTGAAGACTAAGATGAAATGCCTTATGCCTGTAATTGTGCTGGCTCCCTTAACTTTCAAACCGGAACAAATGCTTGCATTGTTGCTTGGCGGCAGAAATAGATAGGGTGGTGGTGCTCAGCCAGGCACGGACTCTTCAGGCTCGATAGAGTCTCAGCACCTGATAAAAATTACTGTAAAGATTCTGTCACGAAACAGTGATTTTGTTTGTAAAGTTATCCTAGGCCCGCTCTTGTCTTTATTCCCAAAGAATAACTTTTCAGTTTGCTTTTTATATTGCACTCGCATGCAATTCGACAACACAGACTTAATTTTCTCGGGGCCTCCTAATGTTTTCCTAGACTCAAAAACATTTCGTGTTTATGCGAAGACAATAATAATTACTTGCCACTTTCCACCATACAATGATGTGATTAAGTGACGCGAATTTTAGGGATTATATTTATTTGGGGTCGTGTGGTGTCCGGCAGAGTAGAATAGCACCAACCCTTAACACTCGTAGGTGTCGTACAAGGCGACTAATGTTTTCAAGGCAAAAGATCAAGAGTCTCCATAGACTGGAAAATGGGCAGCAGCATTTTTCATTGTTATATTTGAACAGTGCGATCTCCAACCCGCCTGCAAAGCGTGGAGATTATGGCAATAACCTCCCTTTTCGTGGGAGAGGCCCTAAGTCCTGCAGTGGACTGTTACGGGCTGTGATGATGATGATGATTTATTTGCCTATTAAATTCGTAGGTACCTACATTGTGTCTGATCGATGGAAAAGGATAATAAAAGTATGTAAAAAAAGCTTTTGGTTTCATTATCTAGGTTACGAACAAACTATGACATTTCCATGCCATTTACAGTAATATTATAGAATTCGCATGGATGAAACGAGCCTTCCTTAGCACGTTCTCTTGACTTTTCGTTACGTTTATTCCAATCGTATATCTGACCTTTCTGGGGTCCCACCGAGGGTTTCGCAAATTGTGGCTTTGTTCGATAAAAGCCATTATTGGCTGTAGGTACTTCGGATATCGATTTGTGGATTGATTGTTGCAAAATACGCACTTACGTCGTGTGGCTTGAAGCTGCTACAAATATTGCCGATGGATTGCGTAAAAGCACCCATGACTGCCCTTTAAAATATTTGTGATAATGGGTTCAAACTAAATAACAGATCATGCGGTGTCCGACAGAGTCAATCAAGTTAGTATGGTATGGTACTATGGTATGGTGGAGATTATAGCACTCACCTCTACTTACGTGGGAGAGACCCTAAGTCCTGAAGTGGACTGTTATGGACTGTGATTATAAACGCTAAAGTTTGTTATAATGACTTTGTCAGATGTTTTCAGGAGTGAACAGATTTTGGATAAAATTTTGCAGTAGGTAGGTATTCATGGTAGTAGACAAAGGGTATAATTTATTGCTAAGGGTCGTTTTATGCGCTAACAACACGTTCGATCCAAACTCTCAAGCTATAAGGAAGCGTCATATGACATTCTTAGGACCCTATATAGTGTGGAGTCTGACGTGTTTACTCGTAAGGATAGTGAAAGCGTCCTATCAAATTTTATGACATATTCTATGTATATTGCGGTGACCAATATTGTTGATTGCATAAGCCTTCATGTGGAAAGCTTTGGATTTTGCGTTCCTAACACTTATTATTTGTAAATGCAGTCCTTTACAACCTATGGATTCGAGGGATTTGACAGTGAAACATTACTAACGTCAAGCTTCATTCTTCTTGCTCTAGCTAGTATATAATTCTTATGTTATTCATTTTAGCTTGATCAGTGTAGTTGTTTGAGCTGTGCTTTAACGTATCAATAAGTAACATAGGTTCTTTATATTATTAATTCTTGATGAAACTCCGTTGTAGTATGTGTCTACTGAATCCGACCATATGAATATACAATATCTAAATAGCTCTATGAATGTGCAGGCCTCGGATGGCGGCCGGCGGTTCAAAAATATATAAGAGTATTATTTTTTTATTTTCAGCACGAATTTCCCTGTTGTCTGGCCATCTGTCCAGCTCGAAGCGTCGTTCTGTTTGCATGAATAATATATATTGCCGAATTTGACTGCGCTATGCCTCGTGACCATTTTGGGCGCGCAACTCGTGCAAGACCACGGTGTAGGGCCGGTCATCGCGAAGTAACCGAAAAAAAATATGTAGATAGGACATTACTGCTGTGCGGTGACTATGCGGGCTCTGCGCGTTTGTTTACAACTAATAAAATACGCTTGCTATCATTAGTATAGAACCAATATTGTATAAAGATTTGGGACAAAACGTGTAGGTTTGTATGTGCTCGTAGTGTTGTCAGTTGTAGACGGCCAAGGAACCTCTCTTTAGGTAGCTAGTGTTTTATATTCGCTAAATAAATGAGTGTGTTATCGTCCAGGTTAGTAGAGATCGTTATTTTCCCTCAAACAAATTGGATTACCCGACATCTGGAATTGTGACGGAGATCAATAACCATAACATAACAATAGGTATGTGATGCACCCATTTCTTTAAATAAACATTCATACTTAGATATTAATAAGTAAACATTTTACTATATATGATGACTTTAAGTTAATTCTTGATACCAAGGGGTACCAACTTTGAAATCGCGAAAAAAAATCAGCTGTTTCATACGAAATTTAAAACGAATTGTGCCAAAATGTACGCTGTTTTGAGTTGGTACAATAGTAAAAGTTGTTACAAAGATTTATTTTTGTGTCACACTGTATAATAATAATAATAATATAATGCGTAATAGTGCCGACAAAGCGGGTTTTAATATAAACAGCGATGACATCAGTTTACTTACATTTCACTAATACAGAAATCCCAATCCGCTCTCGAAGCGAAAGTGAAATTCGCACACGTCGCAAAAGCGAAATTATTATTCCGTCAATAATTGATTTCCTACCGTCTCTCGTAAAGGCGAGTCATTACAATGTAGCGGCGTGGTTTACAACTAATTCCTGTGTCGTAAATAAGTCGGGCATAAATAAAAGAATCACTTGAAACACACCCGTGGGGCCAGGAAGCGGGCGCCGTTTAATAACTGATGGTAATTTTATGCACGGCCAATTTTGGAGCCCGGTATGGGTGGCCGCGGTTTTTGGGCAGAGGGACAAGCGCCAGAAGCGAAGGATTTACATTTCGCTGTACTGTTGGGTTGTGACGTCTCAAGCTACTGTGACGCAGGTATGCCTTTCCTTCCTCGAGATCTCCTCAAGTTTTTTCAAACATTGGCAATACGGTTCAAAGAGGGCAAACAGTCCTCTGTGACTGTGAGTGCCTCACCTGTGGTTAACACTTTTGTTAGGGTGCGTCCAAATCTCGCGAACGCAGCAGTAATCGCGCGAGCGGCGCGTCGCAGTATTTTAATTTACTTTAAAATCAAATGCATGAATCGTAGATATTGTGGGGACAGTTCCCGGTTTCTATCCAACTAGTGCGTTTCTAACCCACTTGGGCAGTCTGCTCGTTTGTCACGAACTAGTTTACCAACCCATCCTCTTGCTCAGAAAAAATATCATTATCATCATATTAGCCGATAAACGCCCACTGCTGGACATAGGTCTCCCCCAACAATCTTCACACAGGCCGGTCCTGTGCCTTCCGCATCCAGCTGGTAACTGCGATCTGTACCAGGTCTTCGGTCCACCTTGTGGGAGGCCTTCCCACGCTGCATCTTCCCGTACGTGGTCGCCACTCGACAACTTTACTGCCCCATCAGCCATCTGAAACATTATAGATAAGTACAAATCAAAATCTGTCGTTGTAGCCGCCATCCTATTAGGCAAATTGAAAGTAATTTCTCAACGTTCCACCCTAGCGAAAATGACACGGTAACAGCAGACACACCAGCCATAAAACTTGCACCGCTGCAATACGAATGTGCAACATCTTGCTTATGGAGTTAGAAACCCTAGATGAGCCAGATATGCCGCTATGAGGCGGACGCAAACTTGTTACCATAAATACATATCTCAACTTGTTCCAACTACGCTCCATGGCTAATTTGGCCGTGTTTTGTAACCTACGCACTTTCCCGCGTACACCAGTCGCATTAAAATGAAGAAGGGAGTGCGAGATTGCAATTAGCTGTTTCTGCGAAATGCTGCGGGTATATTTGTATACCTGCACAAAGATGAGGTGGGAATGGTTTATATTTAAAGTTTTAAACTATCGCGGTTATTATCACACATTTTAAGGGTATGTTCCGAGATTCCTACCGTGTACCTTTGTTGTCGAGTAGCCCGATATTTTGACGCAGTTACATGCATCATGGTCACTCGTCAACAAAGGTACGCGGTAGGAAACCCAGAACATACCCATAAAAAAGATTTATATTTGTGTACGTTTTACCCTTTACTACAGCGACGACCTGGTGGAGTTCAATAAGTTCGATGGAAAGTCGCAAAGCCGATCAAACACAATAAATAAATGATCGTGGGCAAATTCACACAGCGCCATCTAGCCCCAAACTAAGCAAAGCTTCTAGATAACTGATAGATATACTACTTAATTACTTTTTAAATACATACTTATTATAAATACAATATTGATGGCACGTAAGTCCGAAGAGTGTTTAAAACTTAAAAAGCCACAGAAAATACGAAAGCGTTTGGGTTCATACTTTCATACTGTTATCTCACAGACACGAAGTCATATAGATACGGTGACTAATAAGCACTAGAAAGCCAATATTACATTCAGCTATAACTTCATTCTAAGGAGAGTATAAAGTTTTAATAGACTATAAAACCGTGTGGTTGTAATTGGAGTGATAAAATGTCACCGGTACATTAGATATTTGTATATCGACTTTCGCTTCTCAAGTTTCCAATTGCAGTATTAGTGATTCAGTCATATTGGGTCCTTACCTATGAAATTGGCGTCTTTTTGCAAGTATATATGCTCATTTATTTTTAATTATACATAGCATATACAATTAATAATTGATTTCGAAAATAGAGTACGCTTAAATGCCGTTAAGTCCTTAAAATTCGCAGCCTCGCATATAAATAGATGATAGAAAGGAAACATCTATAAACAAACGTACAACTACAAAGGGGATAAAAGCCATCTGTCATGAGATAAAATTAAAACAGCATTCTGTTTATCGGGATGTAATCTTTTGTATGTATGCAAACAATGCAACTGTCGCATGCAACGATCGTTGCAGATAAGTCTATGCATTACTACCAGAAGGGTATAAAATATAAACGGTTAGGTACTAGAACTACGTATGTATTCTGCTGGCCATTTATCTATACGTATAAAAATATTTACCCTAGACAAAACGACCATACCCACAGATTCTACGATTTCCCTAGAGCTCATGGAACAAAAAGCAAGGAATGGAACCTGCTATCACAGTAATTCTGGTTTGCACATGATAGTGTTTTATTATAAAATCCACGCAAACGTCCGTCGTAGGTCAACGAAAAGCTACGAAATATGCCAAAAGGATGTATATCATCCAATGAATTATTCGATAACGTCAATCCGTCATCCAACGACACCCAATTCCTTAGAAGGTAGACCTTCTAAGCCTCAATCCAGGCCGCATTTCCAGAACAAAAGAAACGTAATTTCAATCTGAATGGCGGGTGAAAGTGGGCCCTTGCGCCGGCGCAGGGTACGTGCGCATTGTGCGTCGACGCGTCCCCCGATCACGCGAGGTGACTACTTAGCCGGTAATTATGATTAGGCGTGTATGGCACACGTAGTTATGCAGCGAAAGTGTGTAGGCGCATTGATTTTGAATTTGGGACCGAAAAGGTTCGCAGGATTTTGTTGTAGCCCCACTCCAAAACAGAAAATATTAGCTTTAAATTTGTTTAGGTTAGGTTAGCGTCCAGCCCAAGCGCTGTTGCTGTTTTTAAATCACATATTATAAAACAAAGTCGCTTCCCGCGGTTGTCCTTATGTATCTATGTATGTATCTATATACGCTCAGATCTTTTAAACTACGCAACGGATTTTTATGCTGTTTTCAACAACAGAAACAGCGATAGAAGAGGAAGAAAAGGGAAGTTCACAGGCAAGAAAAAAAAGGTAGATAGGAGTAAAGTCGGTGTATGGTGTGTGTAGGGTAGGGGTAGGGTACGGGTAGGTCGCCACGCATACGAAGTCGCGCCGGGTCCATTAGTACGAAATAATTGTGGACACTCGCGCATGCGCGAGCGGCGCTCGAGCCGTTGCTGCAACTGCGCATTCGCAATTGTGTTGTGCGTGGAGGAGGTCTCTGAGGGATCCGTCAACTTGGAGCAGTATATGTAAGTATGTGACTCAGCGACTCAGATTTATTTATTTTTATTACCAAAACCATCGGGCTTATCTCCACGGTCATTGTTTCCGAGGTGAAAGTAATGAAAATCATAGGCAAAACAATTTTATCATAATCAGTATGGTTCAACACGCAGACAAAAGCTAGTTTTCGATTTCGTCACAAAGCAATCAAATCCAACCAGTTCAAGAGTAGCCAAAACCAATTCGAAGATTGAACAATCAATAAGAACGATCTTCATTCCAGCATAGAAAGTAAGATCTTATGGAATGCAACAAAGAATGTCCTTGTCGGGCCATCTGTCATGACTATTGGTAGGTAGGTACTTATACTACCTACTGCAGAACGTTGCTTTCGATAGGCACGTGTTGGCATAATTAACTCAAAATTTTATAAAAAGCGTAGTTATTATCAAATATCGTTATTTATTTTTGTGCTTTACCTGCTAAAAGCAATGTAAAGTAATAAATTGATATTTATTGATATTTTATATTTTACTTTGTTAGAAGAAGTGAGAGCAAGTACAGTACAATGCGGTAAATATTGCACGTCGGCTTGTTTTAGTTTCGTATTTTTTTATATTGCCTAGGGAGTCACACCGAGGGACGGTCCACCTGATGGAAAGTGGCCACCTAGACACTACCTGTTACGTACGACACCGAACACTTTGCGACACTAGCCGATGTGCATTAGGTATTTACCACCGACATCTGTAACTTATTTCTTACCACAAAACTAAATTAACCCAAATTGCTGTATTCGATATTGAGAAACTCCAAACACACATCCAGCCAATATTTCCAGTATTGGCATGCGGGTATTGGCATAATCTCTTGATTTATAGCTAAAATGATAACTCAAAGAGGGTCATATACATATTTAGCTTCTCTATGAATATCGAATTTTTGCCATTAAAATGGCAATCCGCTTCGATATAACTTCATAGATAGCTTGTTAAATGGGGTCTTGGCATTTTAAAGTTTCTATCGATAAATAAATTAGTCATGTTAATGCTCACGCTGGTTCTACTTCCTCCTATTCTACGCGTGAGTTCCGTGAGTTTTTGTGTCTAGATATTAATAATTTAATAATTTACTGCCTTTTTCTAGCAATTTAGTTCTTACAGTCTTTTACACAACGGAACTATGATCGTGCCCAGATCAAATGTCATTATCGTATCTAGATTAGAATTCTTATTAGGTACCTTATTTTACGTAAACAATAACTTGAATTACCGAAGCGTATGTGGCTTAGTGGAGACGATATCCGACTCGCAATGAGAGGTTCAAATCCCACTGCCGCCATGTACCAATGACTCTGTTCTGAGTTATGTACATTAGTTGAACAATGAGCGATGCGCTTATGGTGAGGGGAAACATCGTGATGAAACCTGCACATTCAAGCGTCTAAATATGTATCCATGATCCAATATGGTCTGGTTCCCCTTCAAAAGAGTCACGAAGGTCAGACGGTAGTCGCTCCACTGTAATTACCTGATCTGCCAAATTCTGGATCGATGAAACCCAAAACCTCGTGCGCAAGAGGACAACCGGTACATTAACGCCAAGATGATGATGACGACAAACTTAAATTCCCGAAATTCATCAGCACTCGATACCGTTTTACGCCCCCACGAACTTAAAACTCAAGTTGAAGATAACGTTGCACAGTTTATTTAAATGTTGCAGTAGTTAGCATACAATCCGAGAGAAAGTCCGTTGCCCATTGATATTTTAATCATAGTAACCGATTCGCTGTTGCGTGAAATCGATATGGCTCAATTGTGTTCCTTGTTTTCATTACTGTCAACGTTATCGAGGATTTATAGTGGAAATCGTTAATGTTTACAGTAATTTTGTGTAAGTGCACACTTGCGTTTTGTTGGCAGCTGCGGACGGGGATTGTGGCTTCTGGCCGCGATTATACTAGTGTACCTACTTACGTTTATGACTAACGTAATGTTGAGTTTTCATAGAATTTTGTTCGCGACTTATAATGGTTATCTTGGTAGTCTATTTAGGTATTAGAGCGAAGCAGTTGCACGACCTCTGCCAGCCCTTTTCTGCCTTCGGGAGACGCGATCCGGGGGAGCGCTTCATCCTTACATCGTGGATTCTCACTAGCCGCTTTGGTTCAACCTTTATAGTGCGTACGGCTAACGTATGGAACACATCGCCTGCGAGTTTGTTCGCGTAAGTGAATAAGCTGTTCATAGATAGGCATGCTCCATCTTCGGCCGCATCGTCACTTTCCGCCAGGTGAGATGGCGGTCAAATGCCTGGCTAGTCTTACATTAAAAAAATCACAGTTAGTCGAATGATCGCAAACCTTCGGGTGCACCTCCGCGAAAGACCTTTAGTTCTTACATAAATATAAAGCCAAGCTATAAAGTAATGAATGGTCAATGATTAGCCTTAGTTGGAACCTTATCTCAATGTAAAATTGATCATTGCAGTTTTCCATTACCATAGGTATTATTTTACAATGTAACGAATATTGCTCTATCATTTCATATCAAAATGGACGATCTACATTTATGATTATTGACACTGTTATTGAGTTGCTAACTTCTACATTTAGAGTAACTGGTTTTAAGTACATTTTGTAACTTTGTTTTAAAGTGTAGACCTATTAGTGCAAATCTTGTTTCGCCAGATTCCACGATGACGACCCAAGAAGGCTCTTACTTATGGCGCAAAGTTTTTGGATTATAAAAATAATGAAATGTTTTATTTTTCCCACAAACATCAAACAATGTCAAAAATACTTAATAACTAGAAATTTTGAGATCGGAGAAAAACATCCATAGGATGCGGTGACTGCTTACCACCATGTAAGCCGTAAGTTTGTTTGTCACCTTAGTGGTAAAAAAAAATAAGCAAGCCTGTGATATCTATCTATCTCTCCGATGGACCAAATGTGACAATATAAATTTAAATGTAGATGGATAGTTACTTAGCATAAGTTACAGGAGAATTGTACGTTAACAAAATTATCATAAAACTATATAAAACTTTTTTGTTACTTATGTGTGTTTGTGATATGAATTGTAGTGTACCTATTGTGTGTGTTCATGTTCAGTGTTACATACATACAAGATATGTATGTGTTTGTGATGTGTTGTATTGCTAGGAAATGACTACGAAACAACTTTATAACAAGATAGATCCCTTTGCAAGACCCTAATCACGATTAGGCGGCCCTATACTACGCTGCGATGTGCGTACGCGCAGACGCGATATATGGCTGCCCAAAGGCAAATAGCGCTGCTGCTTTTCGACCAAGTACGCTGAAAGGTTAAGGAATCCTAAATCTTGAAACAATTTGCATTAATACGTACATTCGACATAATTCCTAAGTAAATCGATGTTGGTCTTTCGTTGTTCTAAAAAGTTCTAACTTCTAAGCTCGGTTTTGTTAGTAAAAAAATACTTGATTAAAAACAGTTGGCAAAGAAATGATTTGGGAAATTATTAAACCTGAATCACTTCAAATCGTTTAGTGAAATGTACTCACTAATGTAAAAGAATTTTCATGAGTAAACGCCAGCACCAATTTGATGTGGTACCAACCTTTACGTTTTTAATTGATTTGTGATATAGACATAAACAAATCTTTATTAAAAGTATTAAATCCAAAATAATAAAATAAAAAAATTACAAAAAAGGAAGATAGGGCGATGTGACGTCGGGCCAAAGTCTACTAGCCAATCACAGCGCTGATTTTTAGGCTGATCCTGAGTATAATCCTTTCGATAATATATACAAAAACATTATAGGTAATGCTATGAACTCCCAACTCTGCTAAGTCGTTTAGATCGCCAGCAAAAGGTTGCTTTTAAGAAGTCATAACTGCCACAGTCAACCCATAAATAAAGAACATGTTTCCTGGTTCAAGCCTTGGGGCGTAAAGTCTACCCGAACGATGCTTCGACGCATATTGGGCTCACGACCCCTTGCCTTAAACAGCAGTAGTAGCTTACGTAATTGCGTATGAAATTATTTCATACACATTTCATTAGAACAGCTAATACGAAACGTACATGACATTTTGAATGTCGTTATTAGGAAGACCGAAGGAACAATTTATGGTACATTTAAATGAATTGTGCTGTAGCCATGCATACCAAGCGACAAAAAATTATAGCTCAGAACTCAGGACACAGCGAATTGGAGAGTGCTTCAGCGACGTCAGCTACAGAGGGCCCCCCCTTAATTAAGGGTGGTGCTACGGCGTAACATCATGCCGAAGCGTCCCCGTGAGCAGCCTGAGGAGCAAGATTGTTTCCAGCGTATCAGAGCCAGGACAATCCCAAGAACGCGTCGCCCCTTGCCGATCTTACAGTGTTCCATAATACCTCCAAGTTATTACGGGGATTACAAAAAGGGGAAATTGTAAACTTTTTTAACTATTATCCCGTAGTTTTAAGTTGTACTAACAAGATATGGACAACGTATGTAATTTATTTTATGTACTATCTGAAATAACATTTATTATGGGAAATGGGCGTGACGGAATGTACGCATGAATTAGAAAATGTTTAAATCTCGAGTTAACCAATTTATCAAATCACTAATTCAAATTAACATATTGCGATTGTATTCAGAATTAATAGCTGAATGTAGGTATAGCTGTTATTTGCTAGAAAATACTAGTTTTGATTGCGTAAGTATGACATTTCCAGCTACAAACACTACGCATCCAAAGCTCACGGGAAAGGTCCTCCTTATTTATTAATCAAAACGACGTCTTAGTATTATATTACACAAATAATTTATAGTCTTAGATTACTTGTGTGGAAATATTAATTACTTGTTAACAAACTATTTTGACAAACGTATCTGCTGTTAATTGTTCAAGAAGTCGAATAAATGCTTGTATGGATAAATTCACATTCACATTCATAAATCATACTATGTTAATCTACTTGTCATAACTTAAAGATATTTTACTTTATTTGTTTCAGGTATGTAACACTTTGAACTCATCAGTTGAACGAAAATGATACTTGAAGGTGGATGTGGAAATCTCGTTCTAACTCTTCATTCAAAAATGTAAGTCGAAATATTTTAACTTTATTTGTATCTAGTATTTACCAAAAATTGACTAGACTTGGCATATGTATTAATTTAAAGAGAATAAAAACAAATTTCATCTAGAGGGATGGAGAAGAAGAAAATTAGGGGTGGGAATATTAATATATTATGTTATATTAATATAACACAAGAAAAATAAACGAGAAATACAAAAACAGGTTCACACAGACGCTCTCTATATCTAAGTTCAAAACTCTAACAGATACTGCACCAAACCACAAGCCCCAGCTCACTCCGACAGGCCCTAAGATTTCTCCGGCACTGCTGTGTGCAATACTAATTCAATTTACAAATTGCATTGGCTTTCCAAATGATGCACAAAACTCATTTGCGGAATGACAACTGAAATTGCCACCGGAGTATTTGCTTTCTAGAAACAGACATTTGGGTTTATCTGGAGCAAACCTAATGTTGGCAATATCATTTATAATAGAAACTATTCTATACAGCCTATACAGGCTCCGAGCTTAAGACGTTTTGCGGTCCTGGTGTTTACGTGTTCTATTAAATTTAACGACTCATTTGCGACTGTCTTTTGTCGTTACCATTCTGTGTGAGGTTGAGTGTTGTTTGTTTTTAATGGTGGTTTGTAAAATAAATGCTATGAAGGAAGATTACGTTAATGTATATCCTTTGAATTCCGTAATAGGTGTTTAGAATCTAAGAATACACATGTATGTATCGTTTCACACTTCAAGAATCATTCATAGGTTTGTTACGTTTTTGTTTGGTTAACAATATCATCTATACATTCTATAAAACAAAGTCGCTTTCTGTAGTAGAGACTACAGAAAGCGACTTAGGGAGAGCCCTATGTACGCTTAGAGCTTTTAAACAAGGCAACGGATTATAATGCGGTTTTCAACAATAGAGAGAGGGTAGAGCAAGGTTCTTCAATTCTTCAATTCCAGAGCAAGGTTGATAAGCAAGAAAAAAAGTGTAAGTAGGGGTAAAGTAGGTGAAGGTACGCGAACGAAGTCGCGTCGGGTCCACTATAATCTCTGCAAAGTTTCGGCATCTCCAATATAATAATTATGTATTCTAAATTGTTGCAGTACCTAGGTTAGCTGTAAAATGAGTAAACCTCTACAAAATAGGAAAAGTACTTACGATATTGCATCTGTTTATATTTTACGTTTCCAAAGGTCTAACACCAAATCAAGTTATACCTCAACACAGTGCATAACTTGATTTGATATTGCAAACGCATAGACTTAATAAGTGCCTTTCATCGCAGAGGAAAAAAGCTATTAACAGCTCAATGAAAAGGAAATCCTCTGCGAAATTGTATACACATCGAATTATATAATCTGTTTACATAATGCCACTAAAACTCTGTTTGTAAATAAAACTCGTCCCCCCACGCTAAACGTCACCGGACTTGTAAAGGTCTGTCTACAATGCAACGTTCGACTAGGTAAAATAAAATTAATAATTTATGCTATAGAAAAATGTAAGAAATCGTCGGTGGCCGAGTGGTTAAGGCATCAGACTCGTAAGAGGTACCGGGTTCGAATCCCAATGCGGCTATGTAATAATGATTTTTTTCTAAGTTATGTGCATTAGATAAATACTAACCGATGCTCTTACGATGAGGGAAAACATCGTCATGAAACCTGCATCTTCAAGCAACTGAGTGTGTAACCATGACCCAATCTTGTCAGGTTCCCTGGTAGGGTCACGGAAGTCAGATGGCAGTCGCTCCACTGTAATTACCTGATCTGCCAAATCCTGGATCATGATCAAGATGAACCCCACTCGTACGCGAGAGCACAACCTGGACATTAACGCCAAGATTTATTAATGTGAAGATGACTTTAAAAAATCTAAGATACTTAAAATTGCATGTGATTTTCATGAAGTGGATGTTTCTTTCATGTAGAGAGTTAGTCAGTTCGAGACTGTGTTGAAGTAGTTGTTTTAATAAAATATAGCAGTACTTTAAAATTTAAATTTGACTATTCTGCCAATCGTGTGTCGACAATTTAATGGTCGTGTACATCGACCACCTTGTTGTCAAATGATGGATTTGTTAATTTTTACCAAACGAGTTGCATGACGTCTTAAACAAGAATATAAAAGATATAATTCCTCGAGAGAATTACTGTATGCAATGGAGCTGCATATCCAATACCCATTCAAAAATTCAATCTTAATTTATATTTGTAGTATGGTCTGTGAGCACGAGCCTTTACATGTAGATCCGCTGTCGCCGGTGCGCTTGCGCCGCTTTGATGTTATCGGATTAACGATCAAGTTTAAAATTGTAAAGTTGTTGACGAATCTCTCACTTCCGTATGTCTGCGTATTTTTGGCCCAATTGATATTGCCTATTAAAGCGCTTAGACAGAATCTGTTTGAGCCAAAAATACATTCACATGACACATATTCTATTAAAAAAATAGGTATGGTGACAAAAATTGCATTGTTCCTAATTTGCTCAAATAAGTAAATTTTTCATTTTTTATATGGAATGGATAATGATCTTTTTGTCTACGTCCCTAACCTAATACAAACGCTAGGGGGCGATTCTCGTGCTGTGACATCTCAAATTCGACATTTTCTCTAGCCAAAAAACTGTATTAAAACTTCACTGAAATATACGACTGTCGATGATAGTTGAAACATATTTTTTGGAAAAATATTTCAATGTCGTTAATAATGAAGATATGTGGCTAGAAAAAATGTCGAATTCGAGATGTCACAGCTCGAGACTAAGGCTCGTCATTTGTAACTTTAGCTCATTATTTAAGTATCTGTTCGTCTGAATACTGAGCAAAAATCCTAAGGCGGTAGCGTTAGACTTGTTAATGGCGACCTAAATAAGTCTTCAAGTTCGATGCCCAGTGTCCTAAATAAACACACAGCCTTCTTGTTCACATCAATTTCACATTACAACGGTAAATGTCATAAAAGTGTCGAAGAAATGAACAACAAAAGCTATGTTCTTATTAGGCCACAGACTGTTTAGTGCTGTGAAAACGTAACTGTTTCTTTTTGTTATTTTGTCTATAGAATAGACGTTTATTACGTTAGAATTGCGTGTACGCGGAGTATTTTTGAAACTTTATTGCACAACAACACAATTGGCGGACTTAAAGCCATTAAGGCTTTATCTTCCAGTCGACCTATCAAGCAGATAGTGAGTAAGTAGGTGCTTTTTAAAGCGTGATGATATAATGCAATTTACCTAAATACAATACTAACTTTGTATTATAGAAGTAGTATTACGACTCTTATGTGCTTTCCGTATCTATTCTTGAATTGATTAGCGTATTCAGTGTCTATCCCTGTGTTTCAAGGAAACAAACCGTTTTCAAATAAACCGTTACCAAATTTTGTTTTTGTTTTCTGACAACATCATTACCTTTCCTTTGTGATTAATAGATCGATTTGAAACAAATGGCCGCTCTTCGGTCCGGTAAACACTTAAACCCCAATCATTCCCGTTTATAGGGTATCTTAATAGCCATAAAATGTCCCCAATTTGTATTGTAGACAACATAATGTGAGTTTGTTCTCATGTGGAATGTTTTAGAATACACTTGTATAGCGTGATTGTGTAATTTGTTACACTAATAACTTTTAGAAACTTTGTTTTGGACTATTTGTTCATGGGGTGCGTATAATTGTCTACAGGTAGGTAAAAACACGTATAGAGAGCATAACAAATAAATGAAGCCGTGTTTATATAAAGAGCAGGAAAGCGAATCCTGGTGAAAGCCGGAAGTGAACGCTCGGATGAAATTTATTTTTCCTAAATTGAACTACCTAATTTTCATAATAAAGCAGCTAATTAAGTAATACCTACTTTTACCGCACATTGTGATTAGAATGGCGTATCGTTCGAAGTGTTTCCTTATTTGTGTAGGTACCACGTTCTACTTATACTAATCGACATACAATATAAGTACATATCTGTATAAGACCATTTTATTAGATAATTTACGATAGAAAATAAATGTCTGGAACCATTGCTTCAGGTATAAAAGTATGAACTCACTTACCGCTTGTTTATGCCTCCATGAGGCACACATTATGCGCTATGAGTGATAAAGGAAATGCTATAGCCGACATTAAAAGGCATTGGCGTTGGATACTAAAATTTTCATTGCGAATTTGTCCTGTGAAAGTTAGGCGGTTATATTTCCGCGCTGTTTATCAAGACTAGCTACTGCCCCCGGTAGTGTGTGGAGTTGCGATATATTTATACCCCATAAACATATATCACTTCTTTTTCCTCTCGCGGGATCTTGTGTGCTCGCGACACAGCTCGCGCCACGAGAGAGCTTTCGTTTCCTTCTCTCAATACTAAGATGAAAAAGATTGCAGTATATATGTAGAGCCTTTTCTCGATTATTGCGCGCTAGAGCACACTTATGCTAGTCATACTCATTACATACGTACAGCATTTCGTCTGCATCGTCGTCCTAGTACCTATAGTCGCCACTGTTGTAGTAAAAGCTTCTTTCTAACTACTTTATTAAAATTTTACATAGGTATAGCCTACAGTTTCTGTGGCAATGGTGTTTATTTTGTACCACAAGTACTTTACAATTTTTTTATATTATCCGGCAGACAAACAGGCATGCGGGCCACGTGATGGAAAGTGGTCACCGCCGCCTTTGGACATCAGCTTCACCAGGGGTGCTACTAATGCGTTGCCCGCCTCTAAGGAAACCTCTAATATACCTCTTGAACGATCCCATGTCATAGTCCAAAGGAAACACTGTGGCTGTGAGCTCATTCCACATCCGAATCGTACGAGCGAGAAACGTTCTTTCGAATCTTCGCGTGGACACCACTAGAGGGTCCACGTAATGGGGATGAGTACCCAGCCCACGGCGGGTGGTGCGATGGCGGAATTGTGCTGTCGGCACCAGATCAAATAATTCCTCAGAACACTCCTCATTGTACAGCCGGTAGAACACACACAGAGAGCCAAAGTCCCTTCTATCAACCAGTGGTTCTAACTTGCCTGTCAGTATGGTATCGTCTGGTAGTGTCTGTTCACGTAAATCACTTGGGTTGATACTTTATGACCTTGTTTTTTTATGTTACGTACCATAATTAACTTAAAATTTCAAATGTTGTTTGTCATTTATATTATATAATAAAAAATTAATTTAATTATAGCTAAGTAGGTACTTTTGATCACGTGACTAACAAACCTGCATTTGATTCTGCAATAGATAAGATTTTATTGCAAATAAAAGCACACTCATAGTAGAAAGTGGATAGGAATATGGAACCTATGTAATAAAATTAAACAGTTTTATGGTTATTGAGTTTATAACTTAGTATTTATTAGATACAGCTTGTTCTATACGCATGTTCTTGTAAGAAGTTAGAATCAAAATAGACCAAACCTATCTACCGTCCTACATAGTTATTTTACTTTATAGGTATTACAAAAATATGGTAAAAATTTTAATTACCTATTTCTCGTTTTCCGAAAGAAAATGCAGTTAGACCATTAACAAAGATTGTAGCTTAAGCTAGATGCATTCAATTAAAAACGTGGTTCATTCACAATTTTTCATTATAATTATTTATCTGATCATAGAGGATACGTCTACATAAACCACTATAAACAACTATAAATTGACTTTAAGAATTGCAGTTTGAAATCGGCAGAATTGATGGCCCTACGGATGAGAGAAATCGTCTTTATAATTCCATTGTAAATCACTCGTCAGACGTCGCCGTAGGACCAGAATTGAGTGAAGTCATCTTACATACATCTCTTTTAAAACAAACAATGGCAGTACATGAGGCTTCCATGTATGAGTTGCATGACCCATGCACGTAGTAATTTTTCTGTCGGCACAGCCTTATACGGACTTTGACGTACGTCATTTTTGTGCGAACGTTCCAATAGAGATATTTCGTATGACGGATCGAGCGAGACTAAAGGTCGATTCGATTATTTTAATCGATATTATTTATCTCGATCTTTATTGTTTTCGAGTTCCGCAATCGGGAGACGAGACGTCTTAATCGGTCCGCCATTTTGTTTTTCGACATTTTTATCTCGCATCTACGTGTTGGGCCGAAGGATAGCGAAAATATATTTCTCTTAATTAAATATTACGGATATTAATTACACTCGTCATGTGCTAAATGTCTGGGTGCTGTCATTTTCCCGTTGTAAGTTATTTTTAGTGTTTTATCAATTGCACCAGTAGTTGCGGTATTGTTCAAGTACCTGCACAATTTGACCTCTTTATTAAAGAATTGAAGGTTTCGATTTCAATTTCAATTATTAATTTGCTTTAAATAGGTATGCTACAGGTCTCATTCTACAATATTGATTCACTCAACATCTTAATACAAATGATTGCTCTTCAAATTCTTTGTTGTGTGCTACTCACTGACAACCGAGCAGACAACCCGTGGAGGAAAGTTTTAACAGTCGCCAAAACTCTACGATCCATGCACTTAGATTTGATGCAACAAAATTGCAGAACCGCAGTTGCGTTTACTGTCACTGTGAGGACTAAGTAAGTCATATTACGAGGAGGAGGAAAGGATGTTATTATGTTGCAATTACACAACACACACAAACTAACACAACCACACTAACACTATTATTTACATAAAATTTGCTTACTTTATAGCTAGATGGCGTTGTATGAATTGTCTAAGCATTATTATTTATTTATTTATTATACAAGTGCAAGCATTGTCACTTGGCGGGAGAAACAGATAAGGGGCTGCTATCCTTGCAGGCGGAGTCATCAGGCTTGGCACAGTCCAGTGGGAATTACATATTTTCATACTTCCAAAAAACAATTAAAATATATTCGTAAAAAGTTACGAAAGTACGACTTTATAATATAGGTAGATAGTATTTTATATGAACAATCGCCTGTCTGAGAAATTAAATCGAAAAGATCTGTGTCTTTTAAGCAAGTAAAATAAATAGTTTACTATATAGTGAAAATGGGTAATATAGTGAAAACAAAAGTTACGCCATAACAAACATGCTTTCTCTGAGACTTCATCAGCTTTTTGACACATCAGCTCTAATAGCGTCAGTAAAAACTATTAACAACTTTCGCCGTTTCGCGAAATATCAGCAATTGATGGTATTCCGGGCTCCGACGCCCACGGACAGACCGACATTCCGCGAGAGCTCATCTGTTACCGCGGTTATGACGTCAAATTATAGAAATTAAAACGTCCTATGTACCTATAATGTGAGTTATGTTACTTTTATGAGGGTGGGTTTCATTTATCATCATCACACACAGCCCATAACAGTCCACTACAGGACTTAAGGCCTCTCCCACGAAAGGGGAGGTTATTTCCATAATCTTCACGCTGGCAAGCGGGTTGGAGATCGCAATGTAATCAATATAACAATAGAAAACGCTGCTGCCCATTTTCCAGTCTATGGAGACTAGATTTTTTGTCTCTAAAACATTATTCGCCTCGTACGTCACCCACGAGTGTAAGGGGTTGGTGCTATTCTACTCTGCCGGGCACCACGCGGCCAGGTTTCATTTATATGTAGGTAATAAATACATTTCAATAATATAATAGTATATACTACGCTCTTTTGCTACGTAGTGAACAGACACTGACAAAATGTCAATGACAAATAAACTCCTTACCTACGGAGTAAGGACTCAGGAAGCGTTCTGGAACGTAGGTACTTACCTATTGTTAGGAAAAGTGAGCCTTATAACAAGTTATTCATTAACGACCTACTTAAATAAACTAAACAAGTTTTCTTCGCGTCAAACACTTTTTGTTAGGTAAGTAGTAGGACCACTTTTTGTAGCGGTGAGTGTTGATACCTACCTATTTCTAAGTATGTATTTTATCGGATTCAGGTCGGATGTAGTGAGTATAAGTACTCTAAATATAGCTAATTTGATTTTCCCCTATACCAAATCTTAGGTTAGGGTAGGGGTGGAGTAGGGTAAGGTAGGGTAGGGTAGGACACCACAAGAACGAAGTCCCGCCGGGCCAACTAGTCTTAAAAAAAATATCAGTAACGTTGTCTACCTTATACAGCCTCGTGGCACTGATATTGCAATAATCATACTACGGGTTTATGAACAATTTACGTAAATACTATCTTACATAAACAATATTTTCGAATATTATTCCAGTAGCTTACTGGAATACGATTCGAAATCGATTCATTTTATATTACGACTAATATTAAGTAAAAGTTTTATCGATTTGGCGAAATGCAACTTCCGCGGTATCGATTGCCAATGGATTACATGCACAAATGTCTTGTATGAGTTAAATAATCGACTCACCTTATTACTGCTCGCAGCCGAAGCAGACGATGTGTCACCACGACTGGACTGGTATCTATGCCATCATCGAAAGGTTGTGCCCTCGCGCACGAGGCCCCAGGGTCCGCTTTGATAATGATCCAGGATATAGTAGATCAGGTAATTAGAGTCGCACAACTGTTAACAAGGGACCTGACCAGATTGGATCATGGTTACGCATTCAGTCGCCTAAATTTGATTTTTAACTTGTTTCGTGTGCAATAAAGTATATAATAATAATAATAATAATATACTGGATTCATCACCTAGTTTTCTCTCACCGTAAAAGCAGCGGTAGGTGTTCAACTTATGTACATAACCTAGAAAAGAGTCACTGGTAGATGGTGGCGTTGGGATTCGTACCCGGTACCTATTGCTTACAACTCGGACCCGGGATCGGATCATGTTTGCTCTATTGATTTCTATGTAGCGTGCGACACGTCGTCTGCCGCTACGCGACGAGCCATAGTCGACACTATTGCTCGACCACAAATCATGGGCCATATTTTTGAAACCGCTCGTATCCACGCGAGCGCTCGCTTGCGCTACCTATCACTTTCACACTCGTGGCAAACTTACTCGTGCTAGAGATTAGACAAGCATTAAAATGCGAGCGCTCGAGTGGATGCGAGCGGTTTCATAAATAGGGCCTCGCCTACTAGTCTCACCGACGATGTAGCGCCAACATTGAAATTTTACCGAAAGTATAAATTTATCCAATGCCGAGGAGGACAAACTGATAGTCCAGGTGACAAAATATCCCATACGATGCATCCCACAAGAATTAATTAAACATTGTAAGTAATAAAGAAAATGCCGTCTGCTGTTTGGAATCACGACTGCAACTACATGGAACAACGATTTTGGTGTACAATGCGGTTCTTATTATGTTGCAATATTACTGGGCTGCTGTTTCGTGCAGTCAACTACGTACAAACCTTAAACGTCAATCACCGAACAAATATAGGAATATTTGTTCGGGCATATCACAACACGGGCTAATCTCTGTCGGATTTAAAATTTTATTTAGACTGGCTTTTTTGCTCGCAACTTCATCAGCGTAAAAAGCGTCGGTTACTACGTTCTGGAACCGTTTCTTGAAAACCACATTTAAGTTCGGGAAGAACCAAGATATAATTTACTCCCTGATAATGTAGCTTTCTAGGTGAAATAATTTAAAAAATCGGTTAACAAACAATCAATCAAATCTTTCCTCTTTATTACATTAGTATAAGTAGATAGACGGCAATCTGGGGAAAGACAGAGATAGGCTACTTTTTCTCTTGAAAAATAATCCTGACAAGGGTGAAAGTAGGGGTTGAAAGTTTGTATGGGGAACTTGTTTGGGGAAATAATTTTTAAATCACACGAAATTGGTCGACGCGAGCAAAATCGCTAGCAAAAGCTATTACTACAGTTATATTTAGAAATATACCTGTGTAGCTTTTCAGATATAAACAGCCATAAGCTAAGTGAAGCGAGCACTTCATATGTAATAAATTAGCTGATAGTGTTAAAATTTAATTAAAACGACCTACATACAGAAAACAATAACACTGGCAAAAATGATATCATAACAATCTCCTTTCATAACTTATGATTTACGGTGTTTCTGCTGCACTGTCTGCATTTGTCTGTTTGTTGTTTACCGCGTTTTATACTTAAAAAGGACTGCAATAGGTGTACTACATAATATTATTTTTTTATTTTAGGAGGAGTCTCCATACAAACGTAGTTTGATCATATTTTCAATATTACGCTATCAAAGCCAATGAAATTTTTTAGACGTGATCCAGAAATCAATATCGAAGCTTGTGGTTTTTTAGATTTTGGGTAAAATATATCGTTTCAAAGTTACACGGGATTTAAGATTTCCATACAAATTTAAAACCATCGATATTGGTTGCTGGATCATGTATACAAATTTCATTGGATTTGATAGCGTAATATTGAAATGATCAAACAATTTACGTTTGTATGAAACTAGCCTTAAAACACCTATTTATGAATTCCTTCAAAGCACATGTTACTGCTACGCGTGGGTACCAATAAATATAGAGATAAGTACATAACATACAATAATTACCTGTACTTTTCGTCGTACAATGAATATTTGAGTACCAGTAAAACAGACATTCAAAACAGGCAAATGAAACACTCCGAGGTCCATTAAGCCGTAACAGAAACAAATGTAATGGTGTCGTAACAATGAGTACCTACTTTGGGCACCTAATAATTATTTTAAACTAGGAAATGAGGCCTCGTGATTTTCTAATTCAAATAATGATAGCTTGTAATCCATCTAGTTTGACGTGAACTTTTTCTTTTCTGTCTACGCAACTCTGCCACTTTAATTTGACCCTTGGTGCTCTTTTATTTCTTTTCCGAGTTCGTGTTGAAGTGGTCCTCTTTACAGTGGGCAATTTGATTCGATGCGAAATCGCCCTTTCGTCACGCGATGCTTATTATTTTGCAATTAAATGATCACAATCGTTCCGCAGCGATACAATTACTCGTACTGTGTGGCAACGAGGCCCTTATGAAACGTATTCAACAGAACTGATGCATTTATTAAAGTACATACTCGTAAAAAAGAAAAAGCACTGGCTCAGCCCTACTTCGTGTTACATTTAACATGTTATCGCAAGCATGTATCTGCCTATAAAGGTCAAAGCTAACGTAAGTTAATAAGTAGCATTACAAGTCGTGATTGATCTATGCAATTAAATATAATAAATAATAAACCAGTCGACATGTAAATCAAAACATGATGTTTGTTATAATCTATGTTCTACTTGTAATATTCTTATCCTCGGAAAAAATCTCATGGCCGACACGAGCAATAGGTAGTAGGGGGAGGCAAACGAGCAAGCGAGCCTCCTGATGGTAAGTGGCTATTTAAAAGCGGCCTGTAGGATCGCGAATGCGTTGCCGGCCTTTGACATAGGTAAAGGATCGTTTCTTGAAGGTTGTAACGGTCTGGAAATCTTTCTAAAGCGTTGTTGAAGTTTTATGAAAATCGTGCGCGACCGACAGTCCTCCAGATAAGAGGGGTAGGGCATAGCCAGACATTGCGTTGAAACTAGAGCCGCCCAATTGAGAAAGTACTGGATGTACACAGAATCTTACATGTATCTAGTTAACTTTGTCTACCCTCAAACCTCAGGACAAACATTGCTCTGGCAGCAATTAGGCAAATGATTTCACATTCAAACTACGAATGTTATGGAATGAGGACAGTCTTAGTGACCTTGTACCGACAGGTTAGTAAAACCTATTGGCTATCAAGTCGTGGAGAACGATCCTGCATTTAATATACCCCTGACGTGTAACCAAGAGTCAATAATTCTTGTATAGCTAGAATTAAATCACAATCCCATTAATAATCTTAGGATCATCCTAATGATCCCAGAGACGCCAGACTTTGCCGGCAGATGTTCCTCCTTTAGCTGTTATACGATGGATGTTCTCAACAAATTGCTATGTGAAATTAATATCAGCTGACCATTAAGACTCATCGTGGGAACCATATTTCTTAGTAGGTACAATTAATTATGGTATTTCGTTGATTTCGTTATTTCTTCTTGTGCACGTGATCGGGGTAAAACTTTTATTTTTATCACTTTGATTTTAATCGGTATTGAAATTCTTGAGGTCAAGAATCAGAACACAGTTCAAGTATGAATTTGGGCGTCCTAAAAAATAATAGACTCAGTTTGACAACAGTCATATTTTTTTATGTCCACGACAAAAAGTTCCTTTTCGACGACGCGCGGCCGAGCATAATAGAAAATTACTAAACACTCAAACGAATGGAAAAATAAATTTAGTATGGAAATTGAACCTCCTTAAGATAAGATTTTTCAACTCTCTATATCCCCTATCAACCCTTTACACCCAGGCTAAGGTTAGGTAGGTAAATACTACAAGAACCGCAAAACTACAACCAACTTAAAAATGAACGAATTCCTATATTAAACTGCAATATCTCGCCAGGGCCAGTAACTAGTATCACATTCACAGGCCGTCCCGTAATGAAGTACGGCCGCGACCGCGACAAGCGAACATCATTGTAAATCACTCAGTGACAAACAACAATGGATTCGGCTCTTCATAAATAATATGTAATGCTCAAGCTTTCTATGGCTTACACAGGCACTAATTCAGGGCTTTTTAATTACAATTGAGAGTACGTATACAGAGTTAAATGAAAGGATGGTCAGACCCTTATTTGGTACAAGATAATTGTTAGATTTTAAACTTTGTGTGAAGGAAGACAAGAAAATAATTAACTAATATAATAATGACATCATGCCATAATTATATTATTAAACGCTAATGTGGCTTTTTTTTGACCCCCTGATGTTAAGTGTAAATACAGCCTTCGATGGAGCATACCTGACAATGAAGTTGTTGGACTTATTGTTGGAGTAAGAAGAAGCGCTTGAATGTTCGACAGATCGACTTTGACATATATTCAGTGAAACAACCCAGATCCCCTCGAATAACTTCCACAGACTCCGGAAAACGGCGTGAATAGTTTAACCGTGCGGTTTAGTATGGAGCTGGAGAGTCACGATCGAGGCCTACCGTCGAAGAAAATACGATCAGTGTCTTTAAAATAGCGCCACCAACAGCGTTTTTATTCTTTCACGTCTAGTGGCAAAAAAGTAGTATGTTTTCTTGCCACGCTTCAACTTGTCCTTGACTAGCCGCACTGCCTTATCATACAAACAGAAATCCAACAACGCAAGCACTTTTGCTTGGCGTAAGATACACCTAAAGATATCGGGTAGAACGGTGCTCCTTACGCTGTCTCCTCATGTTTGAAAGGAAGGACTGGTAACAACACCCAAAGAAATTGGACATAGAGACATAGAAGGCGCCTACGCATAGGTGAAGTCACAATCTATATTTTGTTTATTTTTTAATGGTGCATATAAGGTGTTTCAAAAGGGACGGCTATAAGTTGTCAAATACCCCTCCTGATTTAGTGGCCTTGGTCATCTTTTTCTACTAGCTTTTTGTATGACATTGAGTCATTTGTATAGAGTTGTTGACAGATTGACAGTGTATATTCTCTATAGGACCAGGCGTCATCTATGCTCTATGTCCAATATCTTTAGTAACACCCATTGGTTATTCAATTATTTCGTTAGCTCTGATTACGGCCCTGTATCCAGGACCAGATTTGGTTGCCACCATCTATCATTACGCCGTATTACATTAGCCGCGAGACTGTTCTTCACTTTCACCAATAAATTCGGATACAATTATGCAATTTGCTCGTATAAGTACAATTGCTGGGCTTACGTCACGTCTGGATGTGTGTCCTGAATGATTTATTGCTAACTTCTCAAAATTACTTTTGCGGATATTGACAATTTTATTGTACCTCTGTCTAATGAAAGTTGTAAGGTGAATGACAAAATAAAATATTGATACGATTTGCCAACACAGCATTCTCTACAGTTTGTCGATTAAAAATTTACCTAAATCTGCAAAAGCTGGTTACCAATAAGTGGACTGAAGTGTATTTGCCACTTTATTGGTGTAAAAACGACGATGTTTTATACTTCTTACAGGACGTTACAGTATCTTAAAGGACTTGTAGAACATTCAAAATGAAATCGGAAGTCATGGGCAGGAATTCCTACGTACTCATTTCATAAATAAAGCCAATCAAATCAACATTGAGCCATAAAAGTTGCGTAAGTAAACAATTTACTATCTTAATATGGTTATTTTATTTGGTGTAGCCTATGAAGTGCACACAAAATCACCAATGTTCCTGGTAACATATCTAAGGAAACACACTGTACTAAGCAGCATTGAGATGGGATTACTTTATCCCAGAAACGATAATCTCATGCATTATTAAACCATTAAACCTAGATATTGAGGACATTGCTCCACTTGGAAACCACCATTGGTGGCGCTACATCACCTAGGTCAGGGTTTCTCAAAGTGGGTCACCCGAATCGGCGGTAGGGGGTTCGCGACAAGTTTTACGTAATGCTGACTGTATGACTAGCGGGTGCGTACGCTATGGATGTTGGTGCAAAGCGGTGAAATTCCTTTTGCCCTTCGCTACAACATACTTATGTGAGTAGGTTTTCACACCTAGCATGCATGATAAAAACGAAATTGTCTAAAATTACTTCCAATATTGACATAATTTGCGATATGAAATAGCTATGCCATCACATTAATATTAAAAATATATTTTTTGGCACTGTCTTTGTTGCCTTTTACGGATATAAACATCTACTTTTATTATGTTCATTAAGGGGGGGAAGAGGTTTGCTTTTATCTGGAAACTTGGACAGGGGTACATGGATCCATAAGTTTGAGAAAGCCTAAGCTGGGTAACGGAACAAAATTCCTGTACACCACTGTTCCTGTCATGTAACTCGCCAACTTACAAGCACCTGGTTGCTTTATATTGATGTCAAAACGCACAAGTGGGCGTTCAAGGTAGGGTGTACTGTACACCGAAATTTCATGACGAATGCGACCGATAAGACAGAATTGGACACTGACAGTAATAAACTTGAACCGAATGGAGAAACTTTGAGGCTTGTCACTTCGATAGTGGCTCATTTACAAGTAAGGATTTATGTCATTAAACATAGTAATCTACTAAATAATACTGAGTAATCTGATGACCTGAGTTGTTTAGTTGGTTAACATCCGGTCTGTCATGCAGAGGTCCCGGATTCGATTCCCGGCCGAGCAAAAACGGAAATGATGAATCTTAATTTCTGTTACTGGTCTGGGTGTTATATGTATGATAAATATGTATTTAAAAGTATGTAAGTAGTTCTACAGTTGTCTATAGCACTCATAATACAAACTTTGCTTACTTTGGGGCCAGATGGCGCTGTGTGAATTGCCAAGCATATTTATTTATGTTATCTTAGAACAAGTAACGATGATTTGTACTGTGTATGCTCGACGCGTCAACACTACCAACAGTATAGAGGTATTTATTGTTTCTAGTATCCAGCTGTATAAATGTTATCTGAAAGATATCACACGAAAATTAATCGTGTTGTAGGTATTTTTTTAGTTTGGAAAACAATAGTGTTTAGCCACCCGAAAAAAAACAGTTTTAGTATATTATGTCTGCAAAGAAGACAGAAAGAAGTAGAATTTAAATTAACCTTTTCGGACCAAAAAGTTTAATTCTTATAAAGTTGTTCATAAATCCCAAAATGTAAATTAACAGCAAGCTTATAAAAACCAAAACACATACATAGGTATACGTAACGTCACGCCTTTTTGCCCTTTAGGCAGAGACTACATTATTCCAGTTCATCGTATCAGCCGAAAGACGCCCACTGCTGGGCATAGGCCTCCCCCAGAGACCTCCACGAAGGCCGGTCCTGTGCCTTCCGCATCTAGCTGGTACCTGCAATCTTTACCAGGTCGTCGGTCCGCCTATGACGCCCACGATTATTTCACTTGCTTCGAAATAATGTACGATACAGAAACAGCCTAGCTAGGAACTAGGCGGAAAAGCTGACTCATGAAACGTTTCCCTAAGTGAAAAGTTAATTCTCTTGATATTACTTTTGATTCATACGGCAAATACTTTGATGGGGGCCCACCAATGAGGTAAGTATAAATGTCAACGCGCACGCCTGTGTGGTCGAGGCGATAATTACAGTTGGCTCACGAAGATCAGGCAGATTTGGCAACGGACACGCCTCTGTGTTGCCAGACAGATGTACAGATTGCTTAATTTATTTAAACTAGAATCCGCCCCGGCTTCGCACGGCTATTCTCGGGGTTTCCCTGTTATAATATGAATCTATACATAGTATATAACAAAGTCGCTTCCCACCGTCTGTCCGTATCTATGTACGCTTAGACCTTATAACTTCGCAATTTTAATCTGATTATCAACAACGCAACGGATTTTAATGTGATTTTTAACAATAGATATAGTGATTCAAAAGGAAGGTTTATAGCAAGAAAATAAGGGTAGGTATGGGGTAGAGTAGTTGTACGCGACCGAAGTCGCGCTGGGTCCACTAGTGTATTATAATATAAATAATAATTAAAACCGTATCAAAATCCGTTACGTGGTTTAGGAGTTAGTTATACCTACTTTATTTCATACAACTATGTAAGAATAAGGACTAGCCGCACTTCCTCGGCGAAAAAAATGGGTATTTTTTTTTATTTTTGGAGATAAAAGTAGCCCAGTACTTCTCCAGGTTGTCATTGATTACCTTGACAAATGTTATTCAAATCTGTTCGGCGTGTTGGCTTGAAAACGTCAGTCGTGGTAAGGAGAGCCTATAATTGCCTAAACTCAACTGTAAACAGAATTAACAGGAAATCTACAACACTTATACTTGACACACATTGACAAGTACCTGTTCATCGAAATACCTTCAGCCATAATAATTATCGCAACTATACGTAGTTAACACATACCAACACAGTACTTATAAATGAAATTTCAACTATTTTCCCCATCAGTACAATTGGCAACACAAACCAACATTAAATCGAAGTGTTATTGGGAAGAGTAATTAAGGGATATTATCGAACAGTCTGTCCGCTGATTTACTGCCGGCGACGATAGTCTTTTATTGAGGCAATTAGTAATGAGCGTAACGAGTGAGTTATTATAGCTATTACTGACCAAAAGGGTTGCCGTTGGTTGCCGAGGCTCGGTGTTATTGACACTTCCAGGAACGGAATTCGCAATCACACAGATAACAGAAATTTCAGAAAAATATCTGGCCGTGTGGTGTCCGGCAGAGTACAATAGCACCAACCCCTTACACTCGTGGCTGTCGTACAAAGCGACTAATGTTTTCGAGGCAAAAGGTCTAGTTTTCGTGGCTGGAAAATGGGCAATAGCGTTTTCCATTGTTATATTGACACTGCATTAGGTCCATAAACATCGCAAATTTTTTTTGCGGCTTGCGTTGCATTTTTACCTTTTTTGTAGTAAAATTTTAAAATGTATCTAATTTCTTCATTAGATTCACTCATCTTGACGGTAAGAAAAACAAATGAAAATCACGCATTTTCATAATTTGAATTTGGAATTATCTTCTTTAAAATTTAAACTTTTAAATGATACCAAAACCAGCCAGGTATAGCCAAATAGTATAGCCAAAGAGGTTTTATTACAAGTTCATACATACTATATGCGAAAAGACTTTTTCCCCAACCTATTTTTTATAATACTGCCATCTGCAACCCGCTTGCCAAGCGTGGATATTATGGCAATGACCTCCCCTTTCGTGGGAGAGGCCCTTAGTCCTGCAGTAGACTGTTATGGGCTGATGGTGGTAACAAGTGAGTTGTTATAACTATTACTGGCCAAAAGGACTGCCGTTGCTTGCCGAGTCTCGGTGTTATTGACACTTCCAAGAACGAAATTCGCAATCACACAGATAACAGAAATTTCAGAAAAATGGCATGACATGTGATTTCTGAGTTCTACGAATTGTTATTAGATTCTGATATAAATAGTTGACTTGAAAAAAATTCCCCAAATTCATCAAATCATCAGTCCATGTTGTGGAGGGCAGTCCTACGCTTCAATTTCCTTTAGTTATAAGGCAAAAAAACAGGCAAGCGGGCCAGGCAACACCAGGGGTTTCACTAATCCGTTGCAAGTAGCAAATCCCAGTTCAATAGCTCAAGAAATAACGTTCAACTCTTAAAACTGATTAATTGCAACCTATAAGAATAGGACGGCAGATGGCCGATTTCGCGCTAACACCGCGCGGCATATCACGCAACGAACTGCGCGTGCGGCTATCGGCGCGCGGACATCGGCCGCCTGCGCACAAGAGACAAGAGGCCACCAATTAAAACGCAACGAAACTCACGTTTGCCAACGGTGTTCTTGATGAACAAAAACTTTAAAAATGTATTGAATTGGATTTTAACTGAAACTCTTAGAACACCTCAAAAATCTACTAGTAACTAAGGAACCGTTAAACGGCTTTAGAAAACTGAAGGAGCAGTTATAGAACTGAAGGCACATTTAAAATCCCCGTAAATTTTAAAGGGGGCGATTTAATGATACCTTATAATAATAGAGTTCAAAGTCTTCCGCCTTATTCTGACAAGAAGCTGTTTCATATGAACATAGAAAGCTCCGAAGGATAACCGTTTCTACCGATGCAAATCCAATCACGTATCGATTAATTATCCAACACAAAACCCGTCTCACGCCCAATCAACCGAGGATTCCTTTTTCATTAAGAGAAAACGAAAATTAAGAGTAGTTAAGTTATTACGTATCTTGTATTTAGCTCGCGTCTCGAAATGGTAAGGTAAAATCGAATTTGCATTTAATGACAGCAAAGCTACAGTCTACAAATTCTTCAACGCGATTATACCAGAATCGGTATGGCCAAATAAAACATAGGCATCCAAGGTATGCATCGTATGTTTGCAAAAAGTTAAATATCGTTTTAAATGAGATATAAATTTAAGGATGGCCCTAAAATGATGCTGTCTTTCCCTATAGTTTTATGATATGTAGCGTCAGAGTAGCACTGTCAATTTTTCTTTCTCCAGCTCAATTTCAATCGAAAGACAATGGTTGAAAAGGAAAATGTGACAGCAACAGCATATAAATGTATGTTTTGAAAATGCTTAATATGGCCAAAAGAAGGACACAAACATACATTACATAGGTACTCCTGTCCTTGCCATGTCAAGAGCACAAAAGTTCGCTTGAGTTATGCCTATATTGTGCAGTATGCGTCTCATCTTTCATGAAATTATTTATCCTACAATTCAAGTGACAAGAATTGATGCCCTGTCAAAGCGCGTAAACGTAAAACGTGGATAACGTCATGTCACTTCATACACTTGCACATTTTGTGATATCAATCACATTATAAGGCATTCATTGTTCCAAACATGAATTATTGTATTTATTCATGAACAATATAATCAGCGAAGCCTTGATCTTTTCTGAGCTTTTACACTGATTTTTCGCTTTGCTTTAAATGTGAATTATGCCTATCTCCGAAACAATGGACTCACAATCCATGTAAACGTCACTTGTAGAACTATTTTCCATACTAGAGTTGTAAATTGTTTACGACTGTCTCGCTTTGTGGGAGTTTAAATACGACCGCGTGAGAGGAAGAAAGTCGTATATTCACTTTTGTATGTTTACCTTGGCTTACGGTCGCGAGTTCTCTGTACCTAAGTTAGTTGCATTGTTTTTTGTATTATTTATCATCGCTTGCGTGTCCCCTTAGCTCTGCATCGGACGCATAATGATCTAGATCTTTTGATTCAGTGTTTCTATTTTAGTTTTAAAGGTCACTGCTATACGGTGATTTGTTTTGCGAGTAAGCGACGGAACGAGAGTAAGTTTAGTAGTTTTTTTACAGTTTCACTTGTTGTTTTATAATGACGTATGTCTTGTCTTGTAAATTATATTCCAGCTCGTCTATCACTAGATTTTTTATCCATTAAAGTAGGTACGACAGACTGTAGTGCGACGATTTACATTAGTTCAAAGTTTAGTATACAGAGATTTTGGTACCATGACGTAGAAATGGATTTAAAAAACTATTTAAACGGGCAAAATAAATGAAAGTTCCGATTTTGAATACTATACTGGAACTATAATTCACCACTTACCGGAGCAAACTTTATACTTAAAAACTATAGTGGTGTATGTAAAATAGTTAGGTACGAGAACATAATAATCATCGATGAATCGCATCAATTGCTCCATAATGAATACGCCCATGTGAAGAATACCCTTCGTTAAGCTTTTATTCCTGTATTCCTACAAACCATTATCAGCCATCGTTTTATTTTACATCTCCTATAGACAGGTTGCCAATTCAGATCAAGCCATGCAGACTTTTAAAGACCCTGTTATAGCTTTGATGCGCATGCGACTGGCTGCTTGCTATTCATACAGTTTGTTACAATTTGCATCACAAAGACGACGTTTGTACTAAATGTTCGTCCTTCTAACTTATAATAAGTATAAAGGCCTAGCTTTTATTTAGATAACATGTTTTAAGCCAAGTAGATAGTGTGCCAGATTTTCACTCCAATAAATAACTTTACCTTCCAGTAGATATTTTCTACAAGTGGTGAAAAGTAAGAGCACGAGTCAAATAAGCCGAGGCTATGTGGTGTCCGGTGGAGTAGAATAGCACCAGCCCTTTACACTCGTGGGTGTCGTACAAGGCGACAAATGTTTTCGAGACAAACTATCTAGAGTCTCCGTTGGCTGGAAAATGGGCAGCAGCTTATTCCATTGTTAAGTTAGTTCTCAAACCCTCCTGCCAAGCGTGGAGATCCTCCCCTTTCGTGGGATAGGCCCTAAGTCCTACAGTGGACTATTAGGAGCTGTGATGAGGAGCCAAATGTTAGTTTTTCTATCTTTATGAAAATGTTAGAGCTTTCCAATAATAAACACATACAAATGGAACAACATGATCTCCCTCTCTTCCGATGTAAGTCGCCGTACAAATTTATAATTAAACTTTTTAGCATAAAATGACGGTCGATATCTCGTTACCTAACACCTTACGCAAGCAGTCCGAATTAAATAATACTCGAGTTGATAAAGTTCTTAATTAATTAAGTTCATCGTGTACAGGTTTAGATTGAATCAATTAATTTGTATCTACACAAATTGTCAGAGGAAGTGGTCGAGTGAGCAACAGCTGTTTATTGACATCGTGATTTCGAGATATCCGTTTGTAGATACTTTGATCGTTATCGTGGATGGCTACGCTTGTTGTGTGCTTATAGGTAATTGGTTACAATTATTTTGATACTTAATATTAGTCGTATGATTTCCGGTAGATTAGAATAGCAGGAAGGAAGGTCTCTCATATGGGTGTCATACTACTTTGTCTTGGCCTCCGACACTAAGAAGCTCTATTCCACTCTATATGCTCTATGGGTGTCATACAAGACAGAAAGTACGAGACAGATTTAGAAATAAAGGCGTTTCTACTTATGTATTGAGGTTAATAAATAATGCCTACTTTGATGTGTTATTTGATCATTATTCCACACTTGTGATCCACAAAATGTGCTTTTTGCCACGACTTCATCCACGCGGTTATTATTATTACGCTCCGAACCCGTTCCCGCGGGAAATACATTGTAGCCTGTGTGATATACCTAAGCTAATTTATAATTTCATCGAAATCCGTTTGGTAGTTTTTACGTGAAGAAGTAACAAACATCCATTAATCCATTGTTACCTACAAACTTTCACATTTATCTATATCTATTTTATTTTTGTGTGTTTGTTTGTAATAAACTATTTTAAAATCCTCTAAATATTTATACAGTAGTATTTTTCATTATGTGACTAATTAATGCCTATACTTTCTTTCACAGTTAACCACAAGTACAATGAATGTGTTGGTGTCTATATAATTTGTTCGTCATTGTTATTGTTAGCTATTCTTGTTACAGAGTTAGATAACGGCGGATTGGAACTTAATTAAGGTTTTATTTTTGTTACAGGTACTTTGAGCTTTCACCGGCTGTCTTCATTGTTTGGTAAAGTACATAATCTTTAGAAGCAATTTTGTCTTGTGAAGTCTTTTTTTTTATACCACAAAGGTGGCAAGCAAGCTTACGGCCTGCCTGATGGTGAGCAGTCACAGCCTATGGACGTTTGCAATACCAGAGGCATCACCCACGCGTTGCCGACCCCGTAAAATCCTTTTCACCCCTTTCTGGAAACTTCATCTCCAGGTAGTTCATTCCACAACTTTAGTGTGCGTGGGAGAAAGTTCCTTTGGAACCGCACAGTTCGCGACCAATTTGACTCCAAGATGGGAGGATAAACGGTCGGTCTGTCGGTCTTACTTTTATACAGCAGTTTTTTACCGGAAATTATAAAATTTTTGTGTCCCTATTTTACGTGATTACATATGTAGATTTGTTAGATGTCCCAAATGCTTTTTTTATTTGTAACTTTTTTCTTTATTGCATTTTGTCACAATCATGTTTTATTTCGATCCAATGACGCTTACTTGTGAATTGCTATTTATTATGCACAATACGAATGTTATAAATTGATGCAATAAAGAGATTACATGCATACATACATACATGCGAATTGTTGCTTATTTTATCCGAAAAGTTACCGTTGCCGAGAAGCCCTCGTCGCTGCGTAGGCGCACGTCAAACCGAGGCAATTAGTTTCAATCATGTCTGATCGAAAGTGAGCATTTTCCCCCGACCTTACCCAACGCAGACGATTTATGAAGTAATTTTATGTCTGGAAGAGTTATTTTTTCTTTCATTGTTTTTTTTTGCTGATCTTCGTTTGCCAATTTTATAGCTTTGTTCAGATTGAAACGTTTCATAGCTACATTTTAATTTAAAATACGTAGGTTTTTGTAGGATTAAAATAATGGGTTAAATTCTAAGAAAATAGAACAAGTAAAGATTTTTTCAAGATATTTAGGTATAAATTGTGCTAAGTGCGAGAGAAAAGAATTACTTTGCATTGGCCTTAGCAATACAACCAACAACTAAGTAGGTAGTGGCGGGCCGTTTTTTACCATGTGGTAGTACGTATATAAATAATGATAATCAAAACAATTTAGGTTATAAGTATAGTTACCATATGTAGTTACCATCAGATATTATATTGGAGAGCAGTTTACGGTCTCGTCTCGAATACGTTTGAAGGCCATCACACGTCAAATAAGTAAGCCCTAGTTCTCACGGTGTATTGCGTCTGTCACGTTTTCTCTACAGCGGTTACCTTACGACTGTGGTGGTGATATGTATGGTGTACGGATCATTGAGGCATATTGCTGTATTTGCCTTTCAACAAATAAGTTCTTAGAGAAAATACTTTTAGTTTTTACAACTTGCCTTTACCTGTGGCTTCACGTCAGCTTTGGATCCCCAGCCGATGTAGTTCATCAAGGCCTAAGACTCTTTCCTGCATAGGTACTTTGCTATTTGCCTCCGACACAAAATTTGCCATTTCTCCATATCCTGCGTAATTTATTCCCGTTAGATTGCCTGGAGTTCGCGAAAGTGTTTCCGGACTACTACCATCGTTGACCGATGGGGCGGCTCTGGTATCGAAGGTCTAAGCTAAGCTATGTCTCTTCGAGTGGTGAGGTGAATACGTACCTAATAAACAAATACAATATATAAAGATTTTAAAGAATCATTTTCTAAAACTTTCATTAAAAGTTACTCCCCTAAGACATAGTGAACATGCGAATCAGGGTATTCAGTGGCTGTTTACAAGTATTTCTCACTAACACACGGACCTTTACGATTATAATGACCAAATATTTCTCAATAGAAATCACCTACAAAGCTGCAAAAGGTCCAGTTCAACAGCGCTATCTACATTTCGCTTTTACCCAGCAGTGCCAACAATGTTTACTGCTGACTGCGTGGTGTCTCTGTAAAGTTATTGGGGCCAGACGTTTCCCTGTTTGGCCAAATAAAATATTGCCATTTGGCGGCAGGTTGCGCGGGCGCACCGAGACGTGATCGGAATCGGTCGTGAGGCACGGCGCAGCTGATTTAACACCCGGGCCCGCTAATGTACTCGCAGAGTTCACGCCTTCATTAAGCTTACGTAGTTTACGCGAGAAGATAGTCTCGCCACACACAGTGGATTAGATAGTTATTTGGTGATCAGGTTGTTTTTATTCAACTGAGAATCATGATTATATCAGTTTAGAATGTTAAGTACCGCATATAGTCTGTGCTATTTATCATTTATAGGGCAACATTGATAATAGTTTAAAAAATATTATATATTTATTTTACTCCAGATGTCTAGGTTGTTCTTCAGTCTTAAATGGCGTTTGCGGCCATGAAAAGTCGGAACGTATATATTGGGAAATACATAGCTATCTTCTTTAGATGTCTTGCTTTTGCCGTATTTTTCTCTAAGAAATGAAAATGTGTTAATTGCGTAACCATATAGCGGGTGACCTATACACTTTCGTTTTTGTTACACGTGGAAGCAACTACATCTTCAGTCTTAAATAGCACTTGGGAAACATTAAAATTGGTACACCATTTGCGAACACAGTTTCTTTGTTTGAGACCATCAATTTCTTAATGCCGCCAATAAATAGATTGAATAATTTTATTGCGCGTGAAACCGATCGTAGCGAGTCATTAACTCCTTTTGATTGCTGTAATAAATTAGTCATGTATTTGAAATTAACCTTTTAATTCCATAAGGTCAGATGCGCCACTTCCCGCAAGCTGGTATCTATAGGGTAGGCTTGCGCTTTTCCTAGTACCTATTTTATACCAATATCAATTAAGTTCCTAGTCGGTGAAATTCCTTCTCGATTTAGCGCTGGGGTTCAGTGCATAATCATTCGTTCATGTACAATAATATAGATATTACTAGCAACCCGCCCCGGCTTCGCACGGCTAGTAACCTTAACAACAAATTGTACACCTAAATCTTCCTCTTGAATCGCTGTTTGTGTTCTCTTGTTGTTTGTGTTAACTCTGTTTGTGTACTCGTGTTTTGATGAAAACCGCATGAAAATCCGTGCTGTACTTGTGTTTATGACTGAGTTTATCGCGAACAGACATACAGTCAGACGCGGCGTGGGTATAATATGTAATGATAATATAAAAGTATGTGTCTGGCCGTGCAATTTGAAGGTCAACGTCCCTAGAACAAAAGAAAGTAAGTACCTACCTAAAGTTTTAGTTAATTTAGATAATTAATTATCTAAAGAAAAAATAAAGTCCGCAGTTGACACAATCTTCAAACGTCGAAACATTGACTTTGATCACATTAAGTAAGTCACAGTCTGCCTAATCTAATTTTTTTCTATTTAAATCTTTCCTTTAGAGTAGATACCGAGTAGGAATATAACTGTTTCCGAGATCGAATGCTCGCCGAAGCGCACTGCCAACCTGCGTACGCGCACGTTGCTAATTGGACGCTTAACGGCGTGCCGAGGTGATGCGGTGCTTCCGTTGTCCCGCCTGACAAATGCGGGTAGATTAATATTTCAATAGGGTAAGCGGAAGTATACCGTACTTATTTTATTTTGAAAAACATTTTTTTTTAATGTATGGGGCATCGCATAAACAAAAGAGGATGTTCATCTTGTCCAGGTTGTATTCTCGCGCGTGGGGGCCATGTCTCCGCCTTCACCATGATCCAGGATTTGGCAGTTCAGATAATTACAGTGCTCCACTGCCATCTGACCTCCTTGACCCTGCTACCAGGGAAACCTGACCAGATTGGATCCAGGTTACACATTGAGTCGCCTGAAAGGGTCCGTTAGCATAAGATTAACATTAAAAGCGATCGATTTGCGACGTTTAGTAAAACAAACACGTGTACGTGTATTGCATACCCTACCCAAGACTCAGGAGTTAATCAGTAAGCAGTTTATTATTCTTAACTAATATCTTGAGCTCGACTAAGCTAACCAACTATAAGAGTACAAGCAAACGTAACCAATAACAACAAAAGCGTTTCTCAATGCGCAGGCGTCGTCGATTCGTAACCTCCAATTGAACTTTAATGTAAGTACTTCGATTTTTATTTTACCTTTTCCGAGGTTTAACCAGCTAATAACTCCCTTTACTTTCTCCACCCATTGTAGTGAGTCGTACGATTTATCGCCGACTAAGACGCGACCGACAACGACACGGGACTCGAACCCGCGCCGCTAAGTAATGATGTCCACCCATATTGTTTTGTTACGGCATCATTATTTGCGATTTTTTGTGGCAATTTCTGTTTGGATGCGATACTCGTTTACTCTTTATCTTTATTCTTTATTGTACACACATAGGTACATAGTTATAACAACATAATAATTATGTTGTACCCTGAACCCATACATAACATGGGTATGGGTAACTGATATCGTAGATATACAGAGGCGAAACTCATCAATTGAGATTTCTTTCGTAGAAAATTATAATCAAATCAGTATTTTTCCACATTCAGGTAATAGAATTTATATAAAAATAAACGTTAGAATTTTTGTCAAGGAGCACTTTAGACAAAACAAAATTTTCCGAACGATACGTAACAAGGACCAAATAAAACAACTGGTTTGTTTTTATGGCACTTATATGTTCGCGTATTAGCATTACGTTATTGATATCATCAATCTACACATATCTGAGATCGCAAGACTTGATCATCTTTTATGGTACTCTTTTATTACTTCATCATAAAAATCTCGTTTGGAATAACAAACATGATTATTCAGAAGCTTCTTTTGTACCTATCTAATCCCTGAGAACTAAATAACTTAATCTTCATACTCTCATCTCAGAAATTAATAAGCCCTTAATAGATGATGGTGCTCCTGCCGTGTCTAATCGATTCAAAATTGATAATCTCTTAATACTCGCCGGAAGCTCTTAACGATCCATTTAATAATTAATTAAAGTTTTTCAATTTCGTTTTTATGCTGTCAGAACCTAGTTATCTTGATACAAAATCTTTATTTTAATAGCTTGTCGCGGCAGCGACAAGAATGTCATTAAAATTAACGAATTCTCATCTACGTCACTCTTCTTGGATTACAATTGATAAATACAATTAGGTTTAACTAATGCTGAATAATTTTGAGCCTATTATTATCCCCGTAATCGTTGGCCAAGTCACCCGAACGCAACACGTCCCACGTGAGAAAGTGTCACGCCTCATTGGGCTTTGGTCGTCCGGTGTATTGACAAAAACAATAGGCCAGAAATCACGGCCGCCAGCGAGCGAGATTAAAGAGCATTCCAAACTTCTCATGCATTAATGAAGCAATAAAACACACGCGGGAAACCAGGAAACTGTAACGAGGCGGAATGCTCCACGCGAATCGAATTCTGACCGATGCACATCAAGAGCCACGAGCAACCGACCATTTACAGATGACAGTGTAAACCTTTCTACATTAGTAGGAAACAGCGGCTCCGATACCGCGTCGGATAATACATGATTAATAACCACAATGATGTTACCCGGTCCTCTAGATGCCTGTGTAATTGTATCAGCTTTCTTACATCTCTATGTGGTTATCGGTCCATCGGTGCCGGCCGTGCCTCTGACATTGTGCATAACTACGGTTATTGCAGCTTGCTGGGTTGACTTTTTCTTTTATGGACTTCTTGAAATTAAGTGAATACATATACGAGTATTTATCACGCTGTAAATCTTGTCGTTGTCATTTGTGTTGAACTAACTTTCAAATCTTGGTTTTTAACTGCTGAGGTGTACATTACTAGTACTTCCCAGCTTCATGATTTTCTGTTGTAATTTTTAGTACTCAAAAGATTTTCTCTTATTAGTAGGTATTCCCATCAATATAGATAGACAATCAAAAGAAGCTTTAAAACTAAAACATTTCTCCCAATTCTAAATGAAGTTCGAGGTATCACGACAATTATTCAAATGACGCAGGTGGATATCGTCGCAGACATGATACCGTTGGGTCTTTTATACATGGTCCTCCCCGCTTCCCGCACTTGGAGGAAATGAGGGACCCCGCAGGGGGAGTAGAGCTAAACCCATGAATGTCCAGCCGGTGGTTAAAGAGTACGTGATCCGATCCTAGCGCCTAGCGGAACACTGTCGACCTGTCATTACCCACCCATTAAGCAGCCTTCAGGACGTGGCACACTTTTACGCCTTGAATAGGCAATTTGTGGTACAGCTATGTCTAACTAAGGCTTGTGTCGATAGAGAAAATTCAATATAGAACCTAACAATAGTAGAGACGTAAAATTGCTATTGCTGGCAATATCAACAAACATTACAACTCTTGAGAAAACATAGCTAGTTACAGATTCGTGTTTAAAGATGAAGAAAATATTAACTTTAAATAGTTTCCCAAGAAATGCTGTCATGTTGTCAATAGTATAAATTCAGTATTTATTATATTGAACAATTTTCGTCGTTGAATTATTCAATTTACATTTCAACTCCTCGACATTCTCACGAGAAACAACCGAGACGATTACTATTTACGCGCGCGTTAATTCAGGGAGCCGTAAAAGGCGTGAATAATTACTGTGATGGTGCAAAAAGTGGTCGGATTCCACGGGCCCGTGGATGATGCTTCGGAGACGCGGTGAGTTGCGATGCATCTCCTTTTTTGTTGGGGGTAAAAAATGTTGGTTCGGATGCCGGTGGGGTTGGGGTGGCCGCGGCGCCGGGAGCACCGTGGCCGGCGGCGGCGGCGGCGGCGCGGGCCGGCGCGGCAGTCTCGCCGTGCCGCGTGCGTGCAGCGGTCGTGGAGGGGAGCCCTACGCCGCCGTGCCGAGCCCGCTGTCATTCGCGGTTTCCCGTCGAAAGCGCGCGCGTCGTCGCCGACGACACCGCACTGTTTACGACACCCGTGCACCTGTGACTACGCAAATATTTGACGTGATGTGAAAGACCATTATTGGTTCGATATTTTGTCAAAGTGCTACCCGAATAACCGTTCCGTTCTAAACTGAATGTTCAGATGTTGTGAGGCGTGCTTAGTTATTTTGGTGCTGTTTTTGACTGTGCTATTGGAGTCGCATTCAGAGTTGTATAAACTCCCGTGTTGTAAAGTGTTCGACAACGAATTTCGGCGACAGCCAGGGCGTCCGCATCTGCAATTGGATGAACGCCAACATTTCCAGTGCTAAGGTGAGCGGATTTGTGGACACTGCTTATGCTGCTGCATATTCACGATTCACCACAATATTTTAAAGGTTCAACTCAAACCTACGGTAATGACTGAAATATGTTCTTATCGGTAAATGTTCCGCCTGTCGCAATTTTAAATAAAACTCGCCATTCATGTTTACCTACCATTCGGCTTTATCAGCACGTGTGACGTATATTTTTAATATTAGGTTTCGTTTCGTGCAGATTAGCAGTTATATTTATTGCACAATATAGTTCTCGTTGATAATGCAAACTTTTTGCTCCAAATGATTTTGCTTTCTTGTCATCGTCAGTTGTAACAGTAATATCTTCAGTGCCAATAACTGTATCGTTATTGCGCTCCACAGTCTATTGTTTGCTATGTAGCGTAATTGACGTGTTCGTCTTGAGACAAGCTCATGATTCATACAGTTTTGTTTGTGTGCATGGGCTCATCACCCGACACCAACACCCGGCTATTTAATACTTCCATTAAAACATTAACATGTAATCGAACGCTAATAGGCAAATATTGTGCATGTTTATTGTATGACATCATTGGTAATTTAAATGTTCTTATTGTCATTTTAATATTATTGTTTGTGTATGCAGTTTCTCCTTCTGTCTCAGTGATACGTCCTTGTATAGATTTGTGAAAAATTTATTCAGTATGTCTGGATAGTTCCCTTGTTTTCAGCTAATCTGCCGGCTCTAATTTAACTGTTACTCTTTTCATAAGGACGTAAGCACAAATCAACTAAAGAAAAACTTGATACCTATTGAGTATCATTTATGCAGTCTCGAGCGACACAATAATATCATTACCCAAAATTTTCACGGTTAAGAAAAAAAAACAACCACGTAGTTTTCCATTGTTAAACACAATAAATCATTTTTTGTAGGTACCTTATCAAGGTTGCGTACGGCACCAGTGCTTATTACGAACTTGGTTGTTATCTGGTACTTTTCAAGGGTATTGTTATGGATAATGGCTTATCATTTGTCGTTGTTGGCTTGTACAAGCCCGTTAATTGCTACACAAACTCGATTATCTTCATCGATTTGATGAGTGAATGACTTTTTGGCAAGTGCAGCATTGCCGTAATTTCTTTCTTTCTCATATCGGAAATAAATTAATCTATTATCCTCAGTTATTGTTATCTATATGTGGCTGTTCCTTATTTGTCTATTGAGAACATATTTTCTAAAAGAAAATTTAGCAATATGGTGACTTTACTTAGACCAATTAATTATTACCGCTACTTGCTCCAAACTTGTAACACACAACACGCGCAGAATCTCAAGAGGAATGAAGAGATAATTGTCCATAAGATATGGGTGATACGATAACTCCTGAACCCAAGCGCGCCATCGGACAGACAGCGCGCCGCGTACGTGACCGGCACAACGGCTCTTTGCTTCCCCACTCACGTTTGACACACTCCCGAACAGGAGCCTCCTTCAGGTCTAACAGCCGTCTCTATTTACGCCTATTTGCTTACAAACGTCTCACTTACACTAAAATATTTGCTGAGCCCCGGCCCCATCTTTATCGTATACAGATTTCCTGCACATCAATGGGCTCCGACTCGAGTGCCGCCGCAGCCGAAGCTGACTCAGGCACTTCAGAAAGTCCGACCTCACAGAAATAGATCGAACGTGACCGTCTACCCCAGGTTTTTGATCGGCGCGAATCGTCACTCATTCAATTGCCGCTTGGCCTCCCGCCAGGACCTCACAGATGCCAAGGTGCTACCCACTTTTACATCGCGACCGGGACATACCGAGACGTATTTGCGGATTGGAATCACGTCGCGTGTTCAACCTGACGGAATATTGTTGACAGTTAAAATGTTTATGACCGCGGTGAAAGCAGCGGAGTTGGCGACAGTTTTTGTCCAAGATTTCGCGTTTGCAAAAGATTTCTCGCGATTTAGGCTTTTTGCGATGGACGTGAATGGGGTATTTTATTATAAATTTTGCCTGTGTTGTGGAATGACAGTTGGCAAACTGGGGCTATTTCGAGTCGTAGTATTTTCTGGTGGTTCATAATCCGGTGCACCGTATTGGCGATTACTTGTACCGAAATTAGTTTTACGAGTGGCGGCCGCGACTCTGACGCGTTCGCACACATCAAAAGGCCAGCACTCATTGTTACGTGTTTATTATTAGTTCCCGTGTACCGGTTTACTTTACGTTTGCTCATAGGTCCACGTCTATATGACCTTGCCTCGAGTTAAGGACTCATAAAATTTCTCACAACAACAATATCTTAAAACGTATTTTTGCGTTTATATTTTTTCCATAAATATCATGCTCTACCCATAACGAGCGTTCTGAATAGCGTGTCGGACTCGTGCCTAAGCGAAAGGAACCAAGTTCGATTCCCCGTGTTGCTCTATACAAATGACTTTTTCTAAGTTATCTACATTAGTTGAACACTAACCGATACTATTATGATGGAAAAGTCGTGAGAAAACTTACACATTCATGCAAATGATCTACTAAATCCCGGATCATGCAGACCCCAGTCCTTCAAGCGCGAGACATTAAGACGATTACTTTTTTATCTCAAATAGTAGTAACTCTCTAATGACAAATTAGAAAATGAATTGTGTATCATAGCGAACATGAACAAGGATATTTTATTGATGTCAGGCGGTCAACATTGTCGAACAATGGCTACCGAAATAATGCTAACTTAATTATTCATGTCATGTCACCAAGAAGTGAAGCGAGAAATCTAAGCAGACTAGTCTCTGGGTGACCTATAGAATCGCGTCTGACTAATGGACCTAATTAGATATGGATTTAGTTTCACTTTCGGATCCTAATTCTAGAACTAAATTTTAATCTGTGAACGGCCTTGAGTCAGTTCAGTATTGGCAAAACCAACTTTTGTTTCATTATTTACGAAGCGATTCTTTAATTGATTATTTCCATTTATCGTAATACTTACAATATTTTTGTCTCGTTTGTTTTTGTTCACAAAATATTGGTTATGGGGTCGAGTATCGGTAAAAGGTCTACCGGAGACAATTTATACGAACATTTAATAAACTTGGTATGAGTCCCTTATGAATAAATGTACGTAAAATTTTATTGTTGCATTGACACCAAACCGTCAAGAGAACGTAGGGCGTCTCGTAAAAAAATGGAAACGTGTGCGAGGCTAGAAAATCGGAACCTGATTCTCCATACTTGGAAGAATGGACAGGTTCTTATGTCCCACGATTGTCGAACTCATTGAATAACGGTTGCGGTGGGATAAAAAGCGCTACTGTTCTGTTCCCCAACGTAATTGGCAGACTGGCAAAGCTTCTCGGAATGTCGTTCAGCAGAGGACTCCCAAAAGGAAAGATGGATCACCATAAAACTTGCAGAGGATGTTTTTAAAATAGAATTCCAATTGACGTGACCACACGAGGAAAATTGCATTGTATCGTTTTTGCTAATGTTGCTGCATAACGAATATTCTCAATAAAACTGTTTTGAATAAGTAGCGTACAACATATATGTAGGTAAAGATAGTTTATATACAACATTGGGTTATTGGTGACAATGCACAATCAGACCATTTATTTATCTGGCCCAGACTTGTTTCTTTAAAGTGTATTTACTATTTAATGATCACGTGCTTTTAAAAGGCATGAAAACGTATCTAATGTCTATAATTACCTTGTCTCATGAACTAGATATTCTTAAGTGTCGTGACATTTAAGTCTCAGTCACCTGGGCGAGGTAACGGTGAACTTAATCATAACATTATCCCTGCACTTTGATATAATGATCCACTGCAGCCCCTCTAACCCAGGAATGTGTGTTAAACGCATCTAAACCACTTCTGAGAAGGTTGCCCGGTTAATGCTTTACCCCCGTTCCTTTATCGGCGAACTATGAAGCACGTAAAACGAGCTATTCTTTGAAGCTGTGACTTATAAGGTGTTTAATGGCGGTGACGTTTATTCTACTTTGTAGCATGCATAAACAATATCTGTCTGTGTACGCGCCATTGATAATAAGACCGGGGAATCGCTCGTTTGTTTTACTCATACTTCTCAAGGTTAAGCTTAAAGTAATAAACAGGATGATAGATCATCGACCGCGCCTGCGCGGGCGCACGAGAGCCGGCGATTAGCGCCCGCCGCGAGCACACACACTGTTTGCACGAGTTATTGTCACTTGTTATCTTTCTCACCGCGCTTATAGTAACGCACTCCATTCAGGCGTAAAGTGTGTTTATCACATTTGTCATGTCCATTTGTGTAAGACTACAAACATACTTCTTAACTTTCTTTTGTTGATGCAGTCACTCAGTGTAAAAAGCTCACTTGTCAATGCTTGTTACGTGAAAGTGTAAGTTAAGTTTACGGCCTCCTAATGTTACTTTCGTTTTTGCCGTCGTTTTTTGATACCCTTCTCGTATATCGCGAAGTTACGATCTTACTAGCCCTGATAAAAACTGACGACGCAGGTGAATCGCGCACGCTCTTTTATGGTTAGTTTGAAAAAAGTACAGCTGGCTGGCCCTGTCCTTATTCGTGGTCGTGCGGCGAAAGGTGTCGCTACCTGCACCCACCTCGTGGAAGACGAATAAACCACCGGTTAATGAATTACGTCGAACAGTAGCTAAGGCAGAAACTAATTTACGACACACTTTATCTCTACACTGCACAACCTGTACCCTGTGGCAATAGAGACTAAGATCTCTAGAAAACGACTATCAGTTAGTGCTAACCAATTAATAAAATAGACATTGAGGTTTTTTCCTTGATTGCATTAGTTACGGGAAAAGGGAGAAAATTCCTTTTCCAAAGTCCAAACCGCATCGGCTGCATTCCGTGCGCGTTTGCGACTATGTAAAAGTTGATAGATAGTAATTGCTGCACACACGTCGGGTTGATTTAGAGCGGCACCACCTTTTCCTGTTGACAAGTTTATGGCTCGTAAGTCACATAGATCTAAATCGCAAATCAGCGCTTCCTCGATTGCTCATCGGTGGTACATGCCTACACCCACTGGCACTGGAGAAACCAGTGAAATATTACGGGGCATCCATTATTCATTAATTAACCCACTAGCTGTACGCCATAACGGGGTGTGTTCGGAAGCGGTTAGTTACTCCATGATGTGTATCTACGCATCTAAGTATGATCGCTAGATTTATTACCAAAGGTGCGAGCTGAACATCAGGAAATTAGCGGTCTAAAATTACCCGGAACCACAAAATGTATGTAGGGCTAACATGAGCAAAATCAATATTACATACGATTTTATAATGAATTTTCTCTTGATCAATCATGTTTCCAATTAAAATTTCATCGCACCTTAAACATTGCGTATATTTCTAATAATATTTAGTTTTATTAGCAATAGCATTTCAGTAACACGCTTTAGTGCAACATTAGTAACTATCAGACTGGACACGAAACAGTCTTGTAAAGATTAACCTATTTTGAGTTTCAAAACGGAGAACTGAACGCGACGCATTGTCTTCCGCATAGTTGGTATTTGCATTACCATCCGCTTATTTCTGGCTTACTAATGCAAATTATAACATTTCCGTGTGCATTATTGTTTCTGTTGGCCATTGCGCAAACTGTAATAATGATTTGTAATAGAAAATTGTTTGCGTGATCGCGTTCTTTTGTTATTGTCTGATCCGTTCCACTGTTTTGATCTTCGATTGTATTTACGCCACCTTTGTTTACATTTACATCTGATAATTTGATGGATTAGAATTCTCGTTGAAAGCTGGTCTCTTTTTCTCATCGAGTTGCATCGGTATTATCTGAATTAAGTTCTGAACGATCTTCCTATTCTTTTGCGAGCATATTTTTACCGGTAAACAATGTAGTTGGTATTAAATATTGTGTTGTTTTTGTCCGGGTGAGTGGTGTTTTTCTGGCGAAATTCATGAAATCCAGCGGTCCGTGAACCGACGCTACTTCAAGACCCGTTCCGCGAGACAAAAAACTATTCTCCGGCCGTAGCGTGGACAATTCCAGGAAATTCGTATTTCCTTTTAGCTCGCACACTCTTTCGTTTTTCTTTGAACTTGGCACCGATTTACGTCATTTTTAACAAAGTACCCGTTGCGTTTTTTGTGAAGGTTCTCGTAAATATTCTAGCTAGATAAGATATGAAAAGTTTGTGGAACTTTGCCTCGGTAATCTCAGTTTTCTCAAATTACGTAGTATTATTTGGAACCCATTTACAGGAAAAATGCTCACTGGGAGAAGGGCAGATAAAAAAATAAAGTTCACACGTGACTACAACGTCAGGCCGCACACGTATTCATTCTAATGTTCCAGCCGCTTGAACTGAGTACATAAACAATGATTGTCGAAATACGATGAACAACATACTGCAGATACTGCTGCCACGTCGTTGGATTTGGCGTTTGCGCCGCCACAATCGTGCGAACTACGCCGTCGTGGTCACGGACGAGGCTCACGACGCCACTGTCGCGTCAATTAGGCCGGTCACGGGCACGGTGGGGGCGACACGACAGTGTCAATGGTGGATGTCACTTTCTATGGGAGCGTGGTCTTCCGTGTAGCTACATGGATCGATCGACTGCGAGTTGGGTCGACAGAGGGTTACAATAAAAAAGGTAAAGGTCTTGTATGGTATGGTGAAGGTTTTTTTAGTTGAGGTCCAGGTATAATACAGTACCGCACGCTTGTTTCAGTGGTGATATCTTTGTCTTTTAATTAATATTTGAGAGCCATTACGCGTTTTCTTTCTATTTTATTTTATTGCTAGTCTAGCTAGAACCCATGATCAAGTTCAAATAAATTTTGATTTACTTTAGAATTATACGTGATTTAATGAATACGATAATCACCCTGAAGATCTCATCTAGTTGGAACGGTAAACATGTCTGAACGTCCACAAGATCGTGAGAAACGCAAACCTTTTCAAGCAATAACGCCAATTGTACGAAAGTGAAAGATCTTGCCAACAAAGAGCATAATTACGCACGAAACCATGCTATCTCCGAGTCTCGCGACTCTGAATATCTGATCGACGACCGACAAGGCCCCGGGGCAGTGACAAGTTCAGTTCAGCCATAGATTACATCTAATCTATGACAGGCGAGGGCAACCTGTGAACTTGGCAGTTTTTAACCTCAAATGTGCTTCGTAGAAAGTTTTATCTGACTGATCGCTAGGTTTTGGAAGGTCACGGCGTGGCATATTTCGGGTTCGTTTCTCGTTCGTATACGAATTGTTATTTGTGGATGCATTATGTAGGTTTGTATACTTTTATTATAATCGCTCCAAGATTGCTTTTTGCGGTCACGGGGTGTTGCAATGTTATGATATGACTAATGTTTTATGTCTGAAATTCAACTTTGTTTTTGTGTTTCTAATGTTTATACATGCGTACGGTTCGTCTGAAGTGTGTCTAAGTTCAACCGAAAATAAAACTGAAACCCGTTTCGACTCGATTGAAGCGGTTCCAATATAAGGCTGCTGGTTGTTCTACAATTAAACCTATCAGTAGAAGGAGATTGGTACTATATACCACCCTGCCTACGTTCATAATATGTGCCTTCAAACAAACAGAGGAATATAATATAAGTGCAAGGACCTAATTCTCGCGCTGTGACATCTAGAATTCAACATTTCTAGCAAAATATTTCTATTAAAAATGTAATTCGAGACGATCTGGCGGTAAGTAACGATACAGTCGAAGATGGAGCATGCCTATTTAAGATCAGTCCTCTTCCTTCCCTCTAGCCTTGAAGGCGTCCAGATTATATGATCAAGGAACACACTCGCAGGCAACGAGTAACATTCCTTAGCCGTACGCATCCATGACATGAGGATGAAGCGTTCGCCCAAATCATTATAACATGCATGTGCAAGCGGATGTGCATTATTTATCGCAATTAACCGTCGACTAAAGCCCACTTTGACAGGTGTCACCATTTCCTTTTGACCACGACATAAAGTTCAATTGATATACAATTTCTACAATGCGCGAGAGAATATCGTGGACACAAGGAAATGACGACACCTGTCAAAATGGGCGTCTTAGATCTCGACAATAACTATAGATAGTGTACCACGTTGTCCAACGTCCATTCGTTCAATTCGCGCCGAGTCTTCTCCAGCGTGACGACATGCGGGCTACAAATTGATACGGGCACAAGAATAAACATGTGGGGCCACACTGATTCCGTGTAGAGTTATTGATAGCGACGCCCGGAGACTGCCCACTGTAGTATACATACCTACTAAGCGTGTAAACAATCTACTGTAGTTACTGAGTTTGTAATGGAGATCGTTTGGTTTGGAATAATCGACGACGAATCTAACGACGCCTACTGCTGGGCATAGGCCTCCCCCAGATATCTCCACAAAGGCCGGTCCTGTGCCTTCCGCATCCAGCTGGTACATGCGATCTTTACCAGGTCGTTGTTCCACCTTGTGGGAGGCCTACCCAAGCTGCGTCTTCCGTTACGTGGTCGCCACTCGAAAACTTTACTGCTCTATTAGACATATGTTCTTCGAGCTATGTGCCTTGCCCACTGCCACTTTAGCCTGGCAATCCTTGGGGCTATGTCGGTGACCTTGGTTCGCTTGCGGATCTCCTCATTTCTGATTCGATCGCGCGACGAGACTCCGAGCATAGCCCTTTCCATTGCCCTTTGGGCAATAGCCTTACATTGCAATCTAGCTCTGCATTATATTTATAAAAGTATCAAGTTCCAACACACCTACCACTGAACAGTTAGATCGCGATCGACGGATGCAACGCTCGGTGCAATTGCCGCTCGCGTCGCTTCCGCCGCGCCGGTATGTGGGGCATTGTCATCGACACACCGCTCTGGAATTATGCCGTGTTGACACTAAAACCTGGCCTTTTATTGTTTGTCGTTGGTTCGAAATGCTTAGCCACGGTTGTGGGTGTTTGATGTGCTTTTATTAGGTGTCTGAACGATTGTAGAGAATCTTTAGATTTTACTCTTTGATTCTTCAAAAACGTAGATTTCGGACTTCAGATTAATTTAAGGATGATTTCAAATAAATCTTCTACCTACATACATACGTACCCACGCATCCCGATGCCCACGAACAACGCCACTGGAAACCTAATAATTGTCTCAGTGTTTTATGTTTCTAACTACATACTTTATAGTATTCTAAAATTATTGTGTCGTGGCATGCATTATGTGTAATAAATGTTACTTTCTTTCTAAGCCAGTATTTGATTGGGCTTATGTATATTTGAAGTTGATGGCCATAAAGTTTTAAAAAGTCCAAAGAGAGCGCACCCTCAATTATGCGGGCGTTGAATTTATTCCGAACACATTATGCAAATACGATAACAAATCGCATTTCGACATCCCTACGAGTACATCCCTCTCACAACTCTCCCCGTCTAAATATGTCTCGAAAACGAAATGTGAAAGTAACAGAACACGATCGACGTCGGGTACCGGAGTATTCTATAGCGGTGTTGGGACCCAACCCTTTGGTTTTTCAAATAACATGACGCGATAGGGTCATAACCCCCTAAAAGCTAAAGCGTGACAATTTATTGGCAATTTCAAACAAAAGCCGCGAGAGGAAAGGAAAATTTATAACGTGCTAAAGTCCTATTTCATGGCGTTTATGATTGTTTTGCAAATCCGCGTCGCATTGGATGAGTGTAAATCATGTAACCAACTTAAACAGTAATCCGTGATCCATAATCGTCGACTGAAATGTTTAAAATCGTTTTGTCTCAACTTCCTACTAAAAATAAACTTTCAACACAGTATTGAAACCAACCGCTGAAGAACCTAATTATGTTTTTAATCAAACCTATTAAGATTTTGCAATTAAAGGCGAATACGAAACAAAATCTATTTCCGTTGAACAAAGCGTACTTTAAATAAGCGGACCCAATAGAAACCCAAAAATATACAAACCCAATGGCGTTCCCGCGAAACTTTTCTCGTTTACACAAGCCGCTGTGGCCGAAAATAGCCGAACTGAACAGAACTTGGTAACGAAGTCGCGAAACTCCGACGCTGTATGCGTAAATAATCAGTGCGGTGTTACTGGGGCAGGCAGGGAGGGGGAGGGGCCCTAGACCCCCCGGCTGGGGGCCATGGAACCCCCGGGGGGCCATGGCGCGTGCTGGTCACGTGCGAGTATGTGGAGCGTCCGCCATGTTTGATGTGTTTATTATGGTGCATCGATAATGCAATGTTCAGGTTCATTATTTAATCGGGCATGCGGCGAGGGAACTATCGATTGGCTGGACTGGACACCCGTGAGAGGATGTGAATTTGCTGGAATTAATCTCGTCGACATCATCTTGGCGTTAATGTCCCGGTTGTGCTCTCGAGAACGAGGGCCCGGGGTCCGCCTTGACCATGATCCAGGATTTGGCAGATCAGGTAATTACAGTGGAGCGACTGCCATCTGACCTCCATGACCCTGCTACCAGGGGAACCTGACCAGATTGGATCATGGTTACACATCCAGTCGCCTGAACGTGCAGGTTTCATCACGATGTTTTCCCTCACCGTAAGAGCATCGGTTAGTATTCAACTAATGTACATAACTCAGAAAACAGTCATTGGTACATGGCCGGAGCGGGATTCGAACCCGGGACCTCTGGCTTACGAGTCGGATCTGTAACCGGTCGGCCACCGACGCTCCTTAGAGAGCGTCGGTGGGTTCGAATCCCACTTTCACCATTCAGATTGAAATTTAGTTTCTTTTGTTCTGGAAATGCGGCCTGGATTGAGAATTAGAAGGTCTACCTTCTAAGGAATTAGGTGTCGTTAGATGACGGATTGACGTTATCGAATAATTCATTGAATAATATACCTCCTTTTGGCATATTTCGTAGCTTTTCGTAAACCTACGACGGACGTTTGCGTGGATTTTATAATAAAACGGTACACTGTCATGTGTTAGTCATGTTAATGCTCACGCTGGTTCTACTTCCTCCTATTCGCGTGAGTTCCGTGAGTCTGTGTGTCTAGATATTCATAATTTAATAATTTAGTTTTCCTAACGATTTAGTTCTTACAGCCTTTTACACAACGGAACTATGATCGTGACCAGATCAAATGACATTATCGTATCTAGATTAGAATTATTATTAGGTACTTTATTTTACGTAAACAATACCTTGAATTACCGAAGCGTATGTGGCTTAGTGGAAATGATATCCGACTCGCAATGAGAGAGGTTCAAATCCCACTGCCGCCATGTACCAATGACTCTGTTCTGAGTTATGTTGAATACTAACCGATGCTCTTACGGTGAGGGAAAACATCGTGATGAAACCTGCACATTCAGGCGACTGGATGTGTAACCATGATCCAATCTGGTCAGGTTCCCCTGGTAGCAGGGTCATGGAGGTCAGATGGCAGTCGCTCCACTGTAATTACCTGACCTGCCAAATCCTGGATCATGGTCAAGGCGGACCCCGGGCTCTCGTTCTCGAGAGCACAACCGGGACATTAACGCCAAGATGATTATTTTTTATTTTAATCTCGTCGACATCACAGGGATGATTGGTATGTTTGGTAGTGGGCCTCAACATGGCATTTTTGTGAAATTGCTCTTCTTAGGATATTAAATTCACATCATCGCCAGATCCTTTACAATATGGTTTGTATTAATAATAAATTCAACGTCACATATTGCTTGCTTATTAGTCAGATTTTATCAAATGTAAAGGCGTAGTAGATTGAACCATTCTTTATGCTACGCAGTGACAAACGACCAGACTGCCCGCCCACCTGATGGTAAGCGGTAACTGTCGCCCATAACATCTACGATCCATGCATTTAGGTTACGGTTCAACAAAAATGCAGAACCGAAGGTGCGTTGTCACTGTGAGGACATGCATTACCGCATGCCTGTAATTGCGGTGGCCTCTTCTCCATTCTCCAACAATCGAAGGCTAAACTCTAATCTCGCCCGTCATATTTACAGCAACCAAGCTCAAAACAAACTAAGATTTCTTAATCAAAAAATAAGTGGGCTCAATCTAAAACTACGTCCTCAAAAAAATGAATAGAAAATGTTATTATACAATTCCCAGACTTGAGCAATTTTAATTTTGTGCCCTTTTGTGTTCTGTTTTTTCTTTCGTGAAGGTTATCCGATTGTATAGTACAAGTAAATAGAGTACGTTCAGTGTCATTGTGCTCTTGTTGCGGTGTCTTTGTCTGTAAACAACTGCTTGCTTGTGTAGAACCAGGTAGGTAAAAACATACTCTGGTAGATATCTCGATATCTAAATATACTATAAAATTAATTATACAGTAAACGTTCAATACACATAATAAAACAGTTTTAAACCTAGGTACCTCCCACGAACAGCCTTCCTGCCATTTGTGTCCAAGTTTCCAGTCGCGTTACCCCGTAGCACAGCCAGTGATATGTGCTTTCCCAAAAAGTGCCCAGACCTTGGGTCCACCAGACCCCTACGCCTTATCCAGCGAGCCAGCTCTCGGCACAAGTTATAGCCGCTGCGCACCATGGACCCGCTGTTTCTACAGCGAACGGCACAAATTTAAAAAGTTGATACATGTTAGTAGAGGTATTCTTTGGAAGTTACTTAACAGTTAACGATTGGGTGAGATTGATATCAGTGAACCAGCTAGTGTTCTATACACAGATAAATCTAGCACGTAACCCACAAACTGCATCATCAAAAATGGATTTATATAACAGAGCTTAGAAAATAAACGACGCGAAACTAGGTAATGATGTAAAGATCGCTCCTCTCTCTCTCTCAGTTGCCGAGGCGAGCCTCCATCTCGCTCTCCCATTCAAACTGTTGATTAATTTCATCACCTCTTTTGTTGTCGGCTGTAAAGCGTGACCCGGCTCGTTGACCGATTGTTTTGTGCAATGCCTTTGTTAGAAAAAAAATTGAAAAAAAAATGGATCCTAAATCGCACAATACGCGGCGCACGCGCATTGTTCGCCTATCATTGTGCAAGGGATCTGCTCCCTCAGTTTATGCCCTATAGGCGACCGTTATAATAGCGACGAATAATTATCTTAGATAATTCTCACGGTTATAGACATTTCTTTTTATTTTCACCTAATTGGCATTACAAATACAAAACCATTTAATTGTGTAACTACTCAAAATCTTATACATAAATAAATACGTTATAATACTATACAGAGTATCTGTATTGGACGATTGTATTACCCCTTTCACATGTAATCAACTAATCGAAACGGCCAATTTACCGATTTTTGAAATCTCTGAAGCGTTAATAACGACCGAAGTCAATAGGGGAAGAACAATAAAGCTAATGATCATTTGATTTGAGGGTACCATTGTTCTTGAGATTTTCGAAACGCCATGTCGTAAGATAAAACGATGATAGATGACCTTGGACCAACGTTGAAATCCCTACAATTATGGGAGAATTCGCCGCATGTATTGTTGGTTTATGTTCGTATAATTCCATTTGTCATGGAGATAAAAAGCTTTGTCCACAACGTCAGATTACGTCATGTGGACAGGGTATTGCAGGGGCAATCAAATCCCATGGGATGCTCGAAAACACAGTTACAATAGCAAGTAATACTTTATTCGCCACCTGTTCAGAATTCTTTGCAATTTGGTAGTTTACCAATTGCAACGTTTTTGTTTTTAAAACAGATGCATCGTTGTTCAAATACACCATCGTAAATATGTATTACACCGTTTAAATTATAAAAATTTAACTCTTTTCTACTTTTGTAAAACATTCTCGTTTGTCGAAATCCACTCATGGTTTTTTCCTTTCTCAGTATTCGGATTTATTTATCACACATTTTATCTATTCCTACCCATAGATAAAATTTATGTGTAAATGCACGCTATCGGCTGATTCATGTGATACTTCATTGGGATTATAATCATCTTGGCGTTTATGTCCCGGATGTGACACCCGTGCGATAGCCAGTGGTCCGTCTTGAACATGATCCAGGATTTATTCTTTGGGATTATGAACAGTAAAATTTGCTGTAAACTAAAATAAAGTAAAATATTCGTCTTTCTTACTATCCAACCGCTGGTAAAAGCCATTCTGGTCTGCCGGTGACACACATGGACGCACACCCTCACGGACTTGCTGAGGAATGTCTGCTACACTAGCCGTGGTCACAGCCCGTAACGCGTCAGGCCACCTGTGCATGAATTCCCATGGAGTTTTGGTGTAACTGCAACACTTTTGAGATAACTTTTGCAATGCAAGGTTTGTTGTTGCTAGAGAATAAACTCGTTCTTCTGTTATAGGGAGATATTTACTGTACGTTATGCATTTAATAACTATTTTATTACATGTCATGAATTGTGCTAATAATGGCCTCCTTTCGTTCATCGTAATCCTATCGACCTTGTTTCTCCATCGTTTTTGCGATCACACACAGCTGATTGTTACCGTACTTTACATTATGAAAATTCCCACGACTGTCTTAACTTCTCCACCATTTTCGTCACAACCGTCTGGTACAACTCGAATTTTATTGAAACGTTGTGCAATTTTAAGTTTGCGTAATGACCCGTTATCATTATTTAAATCTGTATCATTAACATTTTTGCTATTCTAAGTGCTTCATGTTGCATTCGCTGTACTCTTCAGTTTTATATACTGGCCTTTGCTTTCATTGTGTGTATTGTATTGTGATATACAACGTATGACGTTGTGACGTATGTGGGAAACTATATAAGTCGATTGTGTCATCATATTTCTTACGTTTAAAAAGGTTTTATTTAAACATAATTTCTTTCATTCCTACTCCCCTTCCAGCATTCATTGATACATCCCACGTGGCTGTCATTATAATTTTGATTGTGATACGAGTTCATAATCGTTACTCTTTGATCATCCAAATGGGTTGCGAGACTGGCAAGTTGACCCTTGATATCCGCTCAGAAGCGTCTGAGATGGCTGCGAATGCACGGTGCAATTTGCGATTATCTCCCTGCGGCGGTCCCGCGCTGCCTTGACCCAAAACCGCTCGCGTGCGCAGCTTGCCGTACACTGGCCTTTAGGTGGTGGTGCATCAAGAGAACAGTTTAGCTAATTTAGTAATTTATGTAAAATAGATATACTTTTTGCGCAAAGATTTTAAGTAAAATGTAACCCGTCTGCCAAGCGTGGAAATTGTGGCAAACCCTCCAATGATTTGGAGAAGGATCAAGTCCAGCCGTTGACAGTTATGGGCTGTATATGATGATGATGATGGATTTGTAGGTGGAAAAGTTTCATTCATTGTTTAAAGAAGCCTGTAGTCTTTTTCTGTACCTACATTCATCTATCTATTTATACGGAGTGACATATTCACCACCAGGCACCTACATATTTACTATTAATGTTATCTATTAAAATAACGATTCAATAACCGACATAAAGTAGCACACCAACTGTCCCGCACCTGTCGCATACCCTTTCAGCTGCATTTTGGTGGTCTCTTTAACTGCGTATACGCGTATGGGTGCATAATTTATATCGCTAGATGCCTATTGCTATTGTGTATTTTCTACGCCACACCTTCCATCTTTTTGTTTACTTCTGCTTTTTCCTTGCCAGAAAATATTCTGTTTATATTACCCTCACTTTTGATTTATATCTGTAGCCTTCCATATCAATCTGTTTTGGACCTGACAGAAAAATTTCTTGTTTTAACAATTAAGTCTATTTTAAAGTTTGACGAATGAATTCGTGCGTTTGACCTATTCTCAGGCGATGTATCTCGGACCTAAGCAGTGTGTCTGCGCAAATTTATCACAAGGAACCACGCTTGGCTCACACCGACCATTGTAACAATGGCTCATACATTTCGCTGCAGAAAGGATCTCCCTTTCAGCGAATCTATTCATATGCCCCAACTATTTCTTGCCAGTGACTTGTTTATGTTGCATAGTATGGTTTCTGTTTATCTACCTTTAAACGCTGACCTTACTCGAAGATGTTTCTCTTTCCGAGCGTATTTGTAGTCGTCAATTAATCATAGACAACAACTACTGTACCTGTAATTTAAAAACTATACATTTACTGAGAAACTTAACGTAACAACCATTTTTAAGTAGACTACAATGTTACACATAGGTAACAATTTGAAGGCGTAGATAAAGCATGCAATTTAATAATTACATATTTGTGGAATGGGCTTGTAAAGATAGTTTAAACTCGCATACTTTTAGTGTACATTGTGTTTCAAACAGTACTAAATTTTATCCATACTTCATCATCATATTAGAACAAAAGACGCCCACTGCTGGGCATTGGCCTCCCCAGAAATCTCCACAAAGGCCCATCCTGTGCCTTCCGTATCCAGCTGGTATCCACACTTACTACGTTTTATTCCAAATTCAATCATTAATGCACCGAAACAAATGATTACCTATTATTGTTAATTTGACATTTTAAGACCGCTAACGTTTCCAATTTGGTAATAGTCATTTACTTATTTCTATCATATTTTGACTTGACAGCGACAACTCATCACAACACCGTCTTGATTAGTATCTTCATACCTATATGATTTCTTTTCTTTGTCTATTAACAATACCAAAGTAAAATTATCATTACCATTTCACCGCTCAAATGCCCGTGTTAAATCACCTACATGTGAATGAACACATACGTAACAGTTACTATCTTCTGACCTTTAACTTCCATCTGTTTATTGAAACACATTAATTTTCTGAGATAACAGTTTGGCGCTACAGTATAAACAAAATACTCGTGATCTCTTTTCGTAGGATATTTATGGAGCGACACCTATTATGAACTAGTATTATGTAAGTGAAGGTTAGTAGGCTATTTCATATCTGAAACGCATTCCAGTCGAAGCTATTTATAGAATTGATTGATGCAAACATTGAGTCCACACAACCAAAAACTATGCATAGGTAGATATCCAAACAACACTGTCATACTTAATTAAAAAATACTAGAGACTTTACGCAGAAATAGAACAGGTAATCTAAAAAATCCGAATTTACTTCTCTCAAATTTTTTAAATTGAGTCTTATCTGACTATTATGTCTTCGAGTAATATTATTGCGTTACAACTGAGAACAACTCAGTTTTGGTCATTCCACTTTCATTTGTCTGCTACATTACCTCTCTTATCAACTTAAGATGCATTGCCCTTAAGCAAACAGCATTAATCTTTTATGCTGTTAGCTTTAAAAAATAATAAGGCATTCTTGAAAAGCGTGATGTTTACATTGCACATTCAATCAACTCACTTTATTTTGTATGAAAGCTTTATAATATTTGTTAATTATTTTATTAGTTTGACACTGACATCATTAATAATAACATATATTCAATTTGCGATAACCGTACGCTCGGATACTGTAATATAATTATAGCCAGTGACTATTTATAGTTATTTTTAGTTTTACTACTTTTGCGGACGATTGAATTAATTTTATGACGCTATGAAATTTACTCATCATTAAGTAGATACTTGAAATTTGAAGGTGTTTGTTTAATAGTATTTGAATATTATTAACTTGCACGAATAACGCTGTATCTGTGGCGAAGTCGACACGCCAAGAAGATCTTCACTAGCTGTGATTGGGTAGGAGTATCATATCAACCGATATCTAAATAGTATAAACCAATTTATTTGGATTTCTGTGACTGTTTCACATGAATGGAAGGGTTTCCTAAATTTTACATACTTTAGCAATATTTCATTCAGTTACAGTGGTAGAATCAAATAGACCAAAGCGGATATTCAGACGATTATGGATGTGTTTATATGAACAAATTCACGCTCACGACATCTCTTAGATGCACACATAGTAGTAGATGGTTATGTGCATACATAGTATGCACTGCCTTTGTTTTTTCACATATTTTATTGTCTCAAATATGTACTTTGAATGAAGAATAGTCATAAAATAGACACACGTGAATCTTTACGATAATCTTATGCAAAGCGCACTGCCGTGAGATGAAATACGCACGTGGTCTCAGCAATTAACATGTCCACGTTACGATGGCGTGAGTCACGATCGGCTACCGTGCGTACGCGCACTCTCCGAGTGGTTTTTTGCTCGATTTCTTCAATCGACTCTTTTGGGAGATCGTAATTGAAATCGATTTTCTTGCAGCCGCTCGCTTTGCTCAAGGCATGAGAAAAATTGCGGTCGATGGCTCAAGTCAAGGTTGGGTTGGATATCGCAATAATTTCAGCTTTGACACGCAAATCGTTGCTAGTGTTCAGATTTGCATATTGACAACATCCTGATGGTAAAATTGAAACTTGATGGTAGCATCGTCTAACGGCTGCCGCTATAAATCCGTCTCAATCAATTATCGCGAATCGTTGTTTTCTATCGTAAAGTGTCATAACGTATTCGAATTTACATAGCTATGATTGATTTAAATCTTCTCAGAAAGTTGCAGATTCGTTTCCGGCAAGAGGTCGTTGGAACAGGTTTCGCCTGGATTATGGATAAATTGTGACGCAACATCTCCGCTGTTTAGCGGACCGAGTAGTCCGGAACTGTCGCTTTCGAGGTTGTAAAAGCATTTAAATCAATTGATGGCTTTGTTTCTTCCTTCTTCCAAACGCAACCAAGCGTTTGGATAGTAAACGAATGGTGTATTGAACTATAAGTTTACACTTCATTCCATTCAGTTTACACGATAGTCAGGTCAATGTACTATAAATTACTTCATGGAATCAGTTAATAGATAAAACTCTTCACACCTATTGTTACTTCTAGCTCTTATCTATCGTACATCGACCTTCTATTTGTTAATCTATAAAACACTATCGATAGAACAATTCTATCGATCAAATACATTGAAGCTTTTGTTTCCAATATTGCCTTTTGTCCATTTTACTCGCCTGTTACATGGCCGTCCCGTGAATTTTATTTGTCAAAATAGTTGTAAAAAGCACTCTCAGTACAGAACCAGTTTTAGACGAAAGCTCATCGTCTAAGCTTAAAGCTTCGGTTTACGTAACCGCAGTTTTTGTTGCCGGCATAGATGCAGTGCCGTCATCAAAACAACTCGAAAGTCCGATCGTATCGGCCCCATTTCGTAACTGTGCCATATCGTTTGTATCCGTTGGATTGGATCTCTTTCGGATGATGCATAAACCATTAACTGTTTACTGGTTTTTGCAATCTATCGTAACAGCCTCAATTGGCCGGTTGGCGTTTACGTAGCAGGATATACTTTCGTCCAGGATCTACATATTTAAAACAAAGTCTCGCGTCACGACTGTCAGTCTGACTGTTCGCAATAAACTCAAAAACTTTTTAAAGGGTTTTCACCAATAGACAGAGTGATTGATGAGGAAGGTTTAGGTGTATAATTAATTTCTTAAGGTTACTACCCGTGCGAAGCCGGGGCTGGTCGCTAGTAGTATATAATACAGCATAGTTTTTGCTATAATATTGGTCCTTCGTCATCATCTTTGTGGCCTACGCATTTTTGACTTTCTTCTTAATCAATATGAATAAAATGTTGAGACCCAAATTTAATTTCTTAGTCTACTATCTGCGATTAGACTAATTTGTATTCACAAATTACAAAAAAAAAAAACATGAATTTACAGTCTATATTAATTCCTTTCCTATTCTTATGACTTGGGTCAAAGCGGCCCCTTTATCAAGTTGCATCGCTTGAAACAATTCTTTTGTCCGCGTCCAATGCGCAGTTGCTAATCCAGTTTCTATCCAACAATTGTTTAGCATTGTGATTTATTTCTCCCGCCAATATACGTTACGCCCGATCCAGCTTTCTTTAAGGTATACATCGTAGAAGACCATCCAGTTCGAAATATAAGTTTTTGCTGTACTTTGCTTCACTAATACAAAGTAGCACTTCAAACAGGATTCTTTAGTAGGCGACCAATAGTGGTAGATCTGATTTCTCAGCGGTTTTAGGTGTAAACAACATATTTTGCTTCCTTCATTACATAATTATTTTAACATGCATGCTAGTTTCGTTGATAACAATCTCTTTTCGCCTACAAAAACATTAGGTACATATAAATGAATTATAAATAGATGCACAGCAAACAATATTTCTTGCAAGTAAATCACCTCATCGATACGATCAGAGATTATGTCATACGTGATACATACACGAGATAAGAAGTATCATGATATAAAAATAAAAACTACCTAAAACTGTGAGTGCAAATCCTTTCCTTTGTTCTTCTAGCTAGGTGTTTCACGTATTTCGTTGAAAGAAATCTGTGGTTAGAAAACCAAACAGCATACTAAAAATAAATAAGCGACACGCACCAATTTAATCAATACAATCAATTTAATTAATTCATTGTATGAAATCCATAGTCATGATATATTGATTATTCATTCATTCAATGACAAACTAGAGATTGTAAATCATAGCTCATTGCTTATTACAAATGACATAATTAATGCTAATCAACTTGAGGGCGACATTCGCTAATAATAGTCCAACGGCCACATTTACAACTGCAATAATTTTCAGAGGAAACGTTTCGCCTTGCCAATGGGTTGAGGTTAGTATTTCGTTTCGTACCTGGGTTATGTACTAAGTCTATTTTAGATTTTATTGCCTATTCGCTGTTTTACCTACCTGTGTTGACGTCAAAACTGATTACCGAACTATTTGTGTACTTCAGTGCGAACGCTTTTGACTAATGTGTTTTCCTTTCCATTGGATCAAAGTTATTGTTTGTGCTTATTATGTTTCTTCATTGTTTCAGGTATGTTCGAATCATCACCGGCTGCATCAGTGTCAATGTCACATAATGATTGAATTGAAGTCAGGTTGGGTTCTTAATCTTCCTACGGTTTTTCACTACGAGTAGGTTACATTCCTATTCATGCGTCCTACCGTCCCGCCCGGTGCTGGTACTCTGTCAATCCTTAGGCGCTGTCCTAATTGGCAAACGGTCGTACGACTATGGTGCGACGGGCGGTTTTGTGGTCTCCTTAATCGGGCGACGTCCGTCGTACGACCATGGTTGCACCGTTGTCAATTAGGACAGCGCCGTAGAATATTTACTGTCATCAATTGTTTTGAAGAGTATAAAGGAATACAAAAAAACTAAAATGAAGTAGGTAAACAAAAACATACAACAGTACGGTACAATAAAGGGTCATGTAGCCTCACATCGAAAAGCAATATATAAAATGAACCGAATTTTGTAACAGTCTCTGTTTATGTCCTTGCGGTGAGTCACACAGCTCGGCACCGTAGTTTCTTTATTTGAGACATTCTTATTCAAAACCAAACTCCACACGTGACTCAGAGGTGAGGAATCGTCAGATTAATGGTTAGTTGTATTGTAACTGCTTAACGCATGTCCTGGGGTGACGGCTGCTACTCTACCTACACGTGTCTCTACCACAGAGTACACCATCTATTTTAAAATAATATGTTACGGTTTCGGAAAGCGATTCATTACCCACTTTGACGCTTTGAATAATTTTCACTTAACTAATCAAACGAGACTACCAAATATTAAATGAATGAATGAAAATTATCTATAGCTTATAAACAAATAATAACAAAAACACATAATGTTACATCTTAAATCGAAATCTCACCATTAGTACCTACCTAGTAAATAATTTTCTAACTATTCGGCAAAAGCTAGGCACGGCACTACTTCGGCACTCGTACAACATAATTACAAGAGCCCATTTTTAATGTTATCATCATTATGGTTAAGTTTGATGGAACCAAACCTCTACCACATTCATGTGAAAATGGTATGACTGAACTGTATTACCTACTTGAGTCATTATTTGACACCATTTCTTGTATTTGTGCAATACGACCGACTAATTTGTGTTGTATTGTGTTATAATGATATTCCAATTTATTATTTAGTCCCCGTTGATTCCGCGAAAAGGCCAAGCACCGATTGTTATTAGAAATAGAAATAGAAATAGAAATATTTATTTGCCTATAAATTAACAGAATTGTATAAATGTTTTTAAAATAAAAGCTTCTAATAGACAAAAAGGTCCATGACTCAGCGTTTGGGTGAAGGTGGAACCCACACCCGCTGGTATTCTGTCATGGCCAGACTTAAGACTAAAAAACAAAAAAATAAAAACTAAAAAACTAAAATTAACATTATTAAGTATAAATATACATACATACACATCATCATGATGATGATGAGGATGATGATGATGACATCATCATCCATGTATGTATGTATATGTGTACTATACACAATTATACTTGTACAATTAACATATTAAAATACAATACAAATTAAATATTATTTTAATTATAATTAAAATACAATATTAATATTTCATTTACTAGTATCGAGAACTGTGTCCTATTGATTAAGGGGTTCGACTCGGATCTTGAGGTACCGGGGTCGACCCCCAGTGCCACCATGTACCAATGACTCTTGTCTGAGTTATGCACATTAGTAGAACACTATACGGTGCTCTTACGGTGGTCCTTTGGACTATGACATCGCATTAGTGGTACCCCTGGTTCTACGACCACTTTCCATCAGGTCTCTTCCAATTTGGAATGTCTGGGAATTGTGTGAGCAATGAAAATACAATAAAGAGTCCTTTTTTGATGGAGCGACTTGGTGGCAGCAACAACATAAGCAACATATTTAATATACGTGATTGACAAAACTCCTCTAAATCCATAGAACGGTTACCACATCGTTATTTCCAACAAGACATCCCTAAACAAATCGATGTATCTACGCCTCGCCGATGCGGCCCAATCATTTCCTTTCAATTTATTTCTCCGACGTTCGATCCAATCTAAACGTAATTTTCTTAATCTATAGACCCCACTTCTGGTGTCACAGTCACAATAATGTGTAATTATTATTTCTATGATGCTAATCTTGGTTTTCACCATGAGCGGGACGCGATCTTGATTTATGATGATGGCTGCAAGAAGGCTATCAGAGTATAAGTGAAAGTGTGATGCGAACAAATGAAAAGTCTTTCAACAACGATCCGGAGTGATTGATGGGCTCCATTGAAGTGTTAAAAGTGTTTTTCTACCTTTCTGAGGCTTTTATTTTCGAGCCCGGGGTGGAATCCGTTTATACGCTACAGGCTTTTGGACATGTTTTAATTTGTGTTTAGTTATCATTAGCATTAATACGACGACACAGGCGTCATCTTTACGCAAATCTAAAGCAGACGAGAGTTAATCTTTATGAATCTTAGAATAAAATTGATAATCGTCTGTACATTTTCAAGTACTTACGACCCATGCTGATATCTATTTAAACTTCTTGGTGTTTAATCAAACCCTAATTGTAGCAACCACAGGCACAATACTAAAAGAAAACAGTTAACCACATTTTAACTGCCTATACCTATATATATATTCAGATTAGAACACCTGACTACTGACCTGTACAGGTTGACGACCCCTGATCCTATTGAATGGAGCAGGAACCGTTCAGTGGAGTTTACGCGATTATGATGATGAATGGCTTCTGGAGGTCGATGGCCTGAACACCTTTTTTTACTATCTATAGTAAAAGCTCGTTATCTACGTCTATAGGTACTGGGTATAATTTGAAATTAATTAGGGTGAATGCATGAAATTAAGTGTGAATTAAATTATTTATAATGTAGTGAAAATGTATTCAACTAATCAGGAGTATCAGATAAATTAGTTCTTAGTAAATGTAAATGCAACGTTTTGGTTCAGTTACTATTCACCACAATTGTACGTCCACAAAATCCTGATAATTTCAAATTTTTTAGACTTGATAGTAGGTGGGTCGGCAAACGCAATATTAGAAATAACCAAGAGAAACTGCTGGTGATTCTCTGGTCTACCTTTTACGGCCCTATCTGGAATGCTCAACTACGACAATAATCGCCTTGACTGCACCTACAAATTGGAAGAAAACTAATTAGAGAAGCAGTAAAAACTGGTCACCATTTCCTTCACGCCAAGATCCATCTTCAATTGTTATCAACACTTGTATCACAGAAAAAAATACTACGCACCTTGTATCTACCTCTCAACTCAAGTTACAGCACCAACTTATCTCTTCAGTAGACGGCGGCGCTAGTGAGCTTAGAGGAATGACGTTTACTAAATGGCGTCTATAGTTCTGATTTTGTCCACTGATGTAGGTAAGTTGGTGGCACAGTACTTGCACGAGTCACGCTTCCTAAGCAATGAAACCGGGTCCAAAGCCGAATTAATAAACCAATTAACTCCTCAACACACATTTTTAAACGTTACGCAATTCGGTAGTCACCATTTCAACAGTCATCCCACTTGAGAAGCGTGGAACGTGACGCGGCACAGAAAATAGAGACGAATTATGATTGTAAAGAGTTCTGTGGTTGTTTAGTAGGTAGTGTATGTAAGAACCGATCTTATTTTAAATAGGTATTCGAAAAGTTTTAAATTATTGATCACATCAGGTGTTAATTCGAGCATTTCGGCCTGGTTTCGGGTGGTTTCAAATTAAAATTAAAAATAGTAATTAATATAATTAGTTTTCCTCAGGCGTTTGGACCAGCAGTTAAAAATTATATTTAAAAAATGATGAAAAATGATGAATAAGTATAGATGTGTCTTAAAACCATTTCTAAGGACATTTTAACTGCGGGCCTAAACGCTGAGTAAGTATGTAAGTATATTAATTTTATTGCATAAGTCATTTCGGCCTGCGGGCCAAAACCAGATAATAATACAAAAAATTCGCTTTAAAACCGTTTGTCCATATACATCATTAAGTCAAGATTCTTTGACGGCACGTCATGGCCATATTGGTACTTAATTTTATAACATGAGGCATGTTCGCCCCCATAGGACCAATAAAGGTCCGCCATCCCTGCTAGACCAACAACGGGAGTGATACCCTGGTATTGCAAACGTCCACAGGCTGCGGTAACGGCTTACCATGTGACAGACCGTAAGATTGTTTGCCATCTTATTAGTAGAAAAAAGTCCAAACAAAAACCTATAGAGTTCAAAAGAAGTTAAAGAGTCGATCACCATATTATACGTTACGTAATCCAAACAGTATTTGCGGAACTGTGGCGTAAAATTTACGGAACTATGATTTTTTATTTAGTTTACGTAATACTGTCAGACTGTACCGTTTTGTGTGTACTTTTAAAATGAATTATTATTACACGCTGCCTGGTTTCTTATGAATAGCGGTAATTGAAACTACTCTAGCGTGCTAGGAAGTAAAAAGTCTAGTGAACAGATGAAATGAGCGGACAAAACCCAAAATGGCTTGTGTAAAAGAAAAGTGATGATATAAATTACCCGTTTAAACAATTTATATGAGGACTTTCATGTAATAGTTTTCAGTTTACACAATTAACGTGTAGAAAATATGAGTTGAAAAAAATCATAAGTATTACATAATTGCACGGTTCATAACACTAGTGACTATATACCCTCTTTACAACATAACTAATACCGTGAGCGTCGGTGGCCGAGCGGTTACAGATCCGACTCGTAAGCCAGAGATCCCGGGTTCGAATCCCGCTCCGGCCATGTACCAATGACTGTTTTCTGAGTTATGTACATTAGTTAAATACTAACCGATGCTCTTACGGTGAGGGAAAACATCGTGATGAAACCTGCACATTCAGGCGACTGAATGTGTAACCATGATCCAATCTGGTCAGGTTCCCCTGGTAGCAGGGTCATGGAGGTCAGATGGCAGTCGCTCCACTGTAATTATCTGACCTGCCAAATCCTGGATCATGGTCAAGGCGGACCCCGGGTCCTCGTTCTCGAGAGCACAACCGGGACATTAACGCCAAGATGACAACATAACTAATACTGGACGTTAAAAATAAAAAACTTACGTTAAATATTGTCTTGTAATCTCAAGTATAGTGTCATTCGTGACACCGATCTCTGCAAATGTACTATATAGTTAGCAGATGCATCTTAACCTTATAGAATAGTTTACAATACTCGTTAGCTTTATTATCATCTTGAAATAGTGTGAATAAGTAAACGATACAGATTTAGGATAAATTGATGAAGTTTTTTACAAAAAAAATTAAGATTACGATCTTGAAGAGGCAAATCTGTCACTGCCATGGGTACAGAAGATAGGATATCGACCTACCAAAAACCAATATAAAATGAGCTAGAGTCTGTATAGCGTCGCATAGCAATATTAGCTCCTACGTTTTGGGTAGGTCGAAATGCAGTCTTTTGTACAACACTTCGTATTCTTTGATGAGTGTGTTGATGAAAATGCTCTATTGCATAAACAAAAAGATAACAGAGTTTTTTATACCACTACGATGGAAAACAAGATTACGCCTTACCTGATGGCAGGATTACTTAACCAAAGAAACTGCTACCGATAAGAAGAAAGCACGTGGCTTATGTCGATAAAATAATTATAGATGTAGACTCAATTATAATTAAAATCATTCGTTAGATTGGCATGCGTGCCAATGGTTCGCCATCCCTGGCTAGCGGGATAAGGACAGGGGATGATGGTAGTTAATCACAAATTATAAATATGATCTCACAGTGCGCGCAGGGTTCCAAATGACAATACTAACATTTAAATAACATTTACAAGTATTATTTGTAAATACGGGTGTATATCTTCCGCTACTTAACGCGTTTTCGAATTCAAGCAACCAGCAGACCTAACTAAGTTGTTATTATGGAATCGGCGAGCCGGTAAAAATTCCGGCTTCCGTCCGCCACTATTTTCGTCAAGCTCTGGTTGACAACTGGTTAATTGTAAAGTATAATTATGTATAAGTGGGTTTTAGTAAGTGTTTGCTTAAGGTGTATTGTTCGAATTAAATTTATATTATTTTAGCTTAAATAATGATGAGTCGAAATGGGTCCAACAGAATTGGTATTACACGTAAACTGAAGATTTTTATTAATACATAAAATAATACTATGACAATAAGTGTCAAAGCTAACGCAGAATCGAGATACAGATTGTACACGTTTGTTCTTACGACCAAGTTAATACAAAATAGCCAATCATTTTTTTATTTATTCATTGCCAATTCGTACATTACAACAATAAAAGAAGATCAAAAATTTTTGCCCTAACTAACCTACTTACCTAGATATTTTATGCTAGAGAAAAAAATCATTCATGTTGCTCTATGTCTGGCGTAAATCCTCCGTGTTGCATGAAACTTGTTGATGTTATGAGTAACTGTTACCGCTTTCAACAGGTGGACTATCTGCTCGTTTCTGCGTACCTAGCTTAAAAATCGTAGATAGGTACTCAAATATTATACATACCCCTCCATATACCATCTTTACAAAACTCTCCATTTCTACCTTCAAACTTTAAACTGTGTAAGTATGGCATTTATTATATAGACACTGCCTACAAACAGTGCTCCAAATCCCTCTTGACTTCTTGAGCGTTACTAGTGTTTATTTCATAAGTGTTTGCGCACTGTATGGCGCAAAAAATACACATTCAAGATTAACATGCTATTATCACAAGTGTGCAAACATCTCGACGTTTGTACTCATATTAGTGAGTTTGTTTACAACTTCTACTGTGCCAACAATGGTTTTCATTCATAGTATCTTACTGATTCAGTAGCAGAAATAGATTTGACCGCAGATAAGGAGTTGGAATAAAGGTATTTTTGTCAGCACCTGATTTAGATTGATTTCAGGTGGAGTGGATCGTACATATTCATTTAAATATTATTTTCTCTCTATACTGCGCTGACTATCCCGCAGGATTCTGGTATTATTAAGGGGCATAAAGTAGTACCCTGTGAGAAGGGAAGTACCCTCGGAAAGTAGCTTCCTATTAGTGATAGAATTAAATATAAATAGTTCAGTATTTTGAATACTCCCCCAACATACGAATTTATACGCAAATTTTTAAAATTTTGGATCAGTATTCCACTGCAGGGTTTCTATCCTATTCAACCACTCAAACTATTTTTTTAAAAGGTCTCACCACTACACTGGGTTATAGGAAAATAAATACTTTTTATAATAAAATGCAGCCCATGTTACTTGTAGAATCTATAACTATTTAAATCTTTGTATTTTTTGAGTTTATCCCATACACAAACAATCTTTTCTCTTTATAAGTCTCAGTGCGGTAACGTAAACGAAGAGCACGCGTCTACATTATGAGTCGGTAATATGATGACCACTTTATTTTTATTTTTTTATTTATTTCACAGTTTTACAGCAATTTACGAACAAGTGTGTGAAAAATGTTATTTACCTACTAAATATGGTCTCAGCGTGTGTCACATACGAAATTCATGTATATAGAATCTAGAGTGCTTGTACTATTTTTCAATCTTTATTTATGCGTTTGTATTTACCCCTAGAACAAAATAACAAACGTTGGTGATTCTAAAGTAGGTACAGAAATGGACCTACAATAATTTAAAAGTTGCATCGTAACTGGGTACATTGGACTCTGTAATTAATGCTACGACCGACACCGATGCATACACAGACTTTCAACATATCGCATTTGTAAGTCAATTTGGCCAACTACACTAGTTTTTGCACCCGACTTGCGTCGAAAAACTGTCACACTCTACTAACAATGAGTCAATGTCGAAATTCGGTTTCAATTGTTTGAACAGTAATATTTTGTATTATGTATGTATGTAGTTTGTATTTGTGTGTAAGTGATGTTTGCTAATTTTGTGTAAATCGTGGAGCGTTGCGTGTGAGACGGTTTTTTTTCCTAATCGGAAATTTAATTAATTCCTTCAAAACCTAACCGGTTTTGTGTTACTTGAATCCTATCCCTTGCTACTAATACTCTTTGGATGTTTAGTACGTATTTTTTTACGCATAAACTTCTTCATCATCACATCCCATATCAGTCCACTGCAAAACTTAGGGCCTTTCCCACGAGAGGGGAGGTTATTGCCATAATATCCACGCTTGGCAAGTAGATTGGAGATCGCAGTATTATAAATAGAACTGGGAAACGTCGCTGCCCATTTTTCAGCTTACGGAGTACATGTTTTGCCTCAAAAACATTAGTCGCCTTGTACGACACCCACGAGTGTAGGGGTTGGTGCTATTCTACTTTGGCTATAGTACTTAACAGGTTTTAAATAATTTTAATCAATTTTACAGCAAAATTAATATTTCTCAAATATTCAATGTAAAGGGACACAAACTAGTGAATTTTACGGGGATGAGTCCCGGGCAAAATCGAGTAATTTATACCTATTGTTGTTTTTGTCACGTACTTAATTCAAGTATAGTTGCAACAAAGTCTATATTTGTGTAGATAGTAGTATTGGAATCGTATTTACTTACACGCGCGCAACGCCGAACTAGCCAATGTACATTATTTACCTTGTACTGTACGAACATCGACACAATCCTAGCTCAAGCTTACCGAGCTCTGACAAAATTATATTGTTATCATACCACCGCCCACGCCCGCTCTACGCCGTACCTACACAATACAAGTCGACAATTGTGAATTATGATCCACAATATACGTTGTAATTTCCATATCACAGCCAAGGTCGACAGGATACGTCTGGAGCTCATGCCCTTCGCCTGACCTTGCTACTACCGCCAAATGTTTGATAATGACTGTGGGAAGTATCACGCGAAAAATCAAAGTATTTCAAAAACTACATACCTAGTTTTCACATCTTTAGTAATATAATAAATATGTATCTAACAACATCTGTTGCCAGAATTTGCCCCGTATGTGGCTTATGGATCGGCCAGGCTGTCGGAAACCTATAGTTTGCCATGATTACATGATACATTAGTAAAGTTTGATAAAGTTATGTGTAAACGTAACCCTGAAAACCCTAAGAGCTATAGAATAAAATATTTACAATACATGATATTCCTAAAAGGTATATTGTATTCCTAATAGGTAATTGAGATATTGTCATGTCAAATTTTAACGTTGTTTCTATTGTTATTGTGACTTTGAGATTGAAAAATCATTTTAAATCGCCTCATTAGGTTGTTATTTCGATATGACCTCATCGTATACAAACTTTACGAACACATGTGCACAATTCATTGGAATTTGATTCGCAAACGATAAATAACCACAAATGGTAAATGCAGCTGGTACATGACATTATTAAATGATGATGTACCTACCTACAATTTTGCTGTTTCGGGCCGTAATTTTATGTTGTGAGGCATTTGATTTGTAATATTCAAAACTCCATAGGACACTCCACATCCATGCAGTGTTAGGCACTTGTATATTTGCTTTTATGTTTATATAGAAAATCTTTCGTTTATGACGAACATTATCGGTTGCTAGTTAGTTTTAATTATCACGTTTTTCGAACTTACACTTAGGTAGGTCCTTTGGCGATGAAACACAATATAAGAACGCTTAGTATGATCAATCCTGCGGTAGCAGTATTAGGTAGGTAAGTCCGAGGAGTATGCTTTACCATTACGTCTATTCCTATTTCGTAGCTAAGCTTGGCTTGAAGTACTTATCCGTAGTCAATATAAACTAAGTTCCCACTTGATGACCCTAGCATTTTATAAATATTCCTACTTTCCAATGATCTAAACTGTCTGTTGGCCTGTCATTTACGCATATTAAACAGTTGGTAAGGACCCTATATCGGCGTATTATTAATCCGTTTCTTCGACAATAATTAAATCGGTCGTAGTAATTGAATAGTCGACTAGAGCTCGGTCAGGCTCGTCAGTTCTAAAAATAACTGGAACCCGTATTACAAACTGCAACTTGTGGAAGCATAAAGTTATTAAACTCGACGAATTGAATGCACGATTCAAATGTGGCACTATAAATGGGATATTTTTAGCCGAGCAACAAATGCAAAGGATATTACTCGCAATTTAAGCGTACAAAAATAGTCACAAGAATACGTTGGCTTCGTAGTGTGCAACATAGTGAAGTAATCTCCCCTTTTCGCCCTCGGGCACCAGACGCGGCCGGTGTATACATTTCACCCTTGTGTGCTTATGTCGTGCAAAGTAGAATCTAGTGCAAAGGAATATGATTCTTAAGGTGGTCATGCACTTATGCTGTTGCACTGTACCTACCTTCAAAAAGGTACAGCTAAGGAATGGAATGCAACGGCTATGAGTGTATTCAGTTCACCAAGGTCAAAGTGTCTCACATCCGCAGCGATGCTGCAGCTTCGGCTCTGACGTCATCGTCACTGGTCAGCATTAAATTTGATTGATTTGGTCAGGACCCATTTTGTATTTGTAAATAAATATGTAGATAGGCAGTTATGTGTAGGTACCTATGTCGAATACAATAAGGAACTGACATTATTTAAGTTTCCTTCTATGCCACTTACATTCCGCTGGCGTGTTTTCCTTGTAAGTGTTATTGGTTCATTTGCATTTATGTTTTTATTAACAAAACATTACAAGATTCGACTTGCAATTTCCATATTAGAACGACGGTTATGGTTGTCAGAGCGCAGTAAACGTTCTGGGTGATATTAAATGAGGTTTATTTCACGTTTCATTAAAACATAATATTCCGACTCCGACTGAGTTTATTCATGGAAATTTTTAAATACGCCTACATTCATCCACTACAGGACGCTATATTGCGTCGTTACTATTATAGAGATACACAAACGCCCTCTCTCACCGTAGCTTGAGTAGCTTACTCCTGTAAGTATAAAGATAGGATCTGACCGGTGAGCCAAAAAGTCGTTACTGCATAGCAAGTCAAGAGGCATGGTCTCTATACGAATAGGTAGGTAAATATACCCGAGTCCCTTATCTCGCGTCGATCGGCCAGCCAGACGGATGGGCATCTGCAGTTACGCAAGTGCGCATTGAATTACAGCCCAGCCCGTGTAACGATGGAGACCTCAAGCTGTGACACTTGCCAATTGACCCCGACACAAGTCGGCAAGAAGTACTGGAGAGCTGCGTGCGAGAGTGCTGTCTAATTATAAGTCTTATTTTGTCTTAAACTAGCGTTTCGTTAAATATCGTTAGACTTCGTTCGCGTACACCTACTTTACCCCTACCTACCCCTTTTTCCTCCTTATAAACCTTTTGCATCACTCTATCCATTGTTGTAAACCGCATTAAAATCTGTTGCGTAATTAGAAGATCTTAGCATACATAGATAGGGACAGACGGCGGGAAGTGACTTTGTTTGATACTATATATAAATAAATCAAAAGAAAACGATACAACTTAAAGATTCTACAGCTCAAGTTACTATTGAGTTTATTAAACGCTAAATTAATAAAGTGAAAAAACTAGCTAAGGAAATAGTAAATAGGTTGCAAGCGTTGTTGTGAAGTCGGGAATATGAGAATTGGTATGAGATCGTAGCTTGTTGCAGTAGTCTGCTTATTCCTGTGGGATAGATGCGAATATAGAGTGAAAAGGGTTCATCGTCATCATCGGCTCATAACAGCCCAATACTAGACTTGATTGAACAATAAATATTTGAGTATTGAGTATTGAACCTTCTACACATTACTGGACGGCCATACCATAATTTGTACGTTCGATAGACCATTTGGAGATCGTAGTTGTGAACACCCACTTTCTGGTTTACAGAGGAAGGTATGTTGCCTCCCGTCAATGTTAGTTGGCCCCACAAGGCCAGATAAAGTTTTATACTAACGAAATCATTACCGAATTTAAGAAAGGAGTTACAGTTACCAACCGCCACGCAGACGGCCTTACTGCGCGAACGTTGAACTTCAGCGCAACAAACTAAATACTGCAGGAAGTGTTTATGCCAGTGCCTACTAATTTCGCAGCTAAGCACTTCGAAAATGGGCGCTAAAATCAGCCATTCCGTCGGATTGGCCGTTATTTATAAAGTAAAGTGCTCCCCATTAGGAACTTAATCGTCACAAAGCGAAGCGGCTCGGTAAAGCTATCGATTGGCGATACACCGTAATTACTGTATATCGACGAAACGGCACCACGCCTACAACAGGTTGTACTGTTCCCGGGATACACTGGGTATCTACTTATATGTACCTGTAATAAAAAAAATAGTCCAACGGTTTAAAAAAAAATTGATTGCTGTTGCCGCGGCCGGACGGGATATTATGTGGTATCAATGGTGTTTTAAAATCGGAGCGTCGGTGGTCTAGTGTTGAGAGGGTCCGACTCGTAAGTGAGAGGTCCCGGGTCTGAATTACACTGCCGCCATGTACCAATGACTCTTTTCTGAATTATGTACATTAGTTTAACACTAACCGATGCTCTTATGGTGCTGGAAAACACCGTGATGTGAACCTGCATATTCAGGCGACTGAATGTGTAACCATGATCCAATCTGGTCAGGTTCCCCTGTTAATAGGGTCACGGAGGTCAGACGCCAGTCGCTCCACTGTAATTACCTGATCTGCGAAATCCTGGATCATGGTCAAGGTGGATTCCAGGCCCTCGCGCGCGAGAGCACAGCCGGAAAATTAAGGTCAAGATGATAATGGTGCTTTAAAATATGTTGCTATCGATTCCAGTTTCATGGTAACTTAGAGCAAGGCGAGCCACCGGCGAATCGTCGGCCGTATTGGTTTAAACATGACAATTGTGTCAAGATTCTATTTTATGTTAATGTGATAAGAGGCTATAATCATAACTTTGATTTTGTTACTTATATAAGTTCAGGATTGAAAAATAAATACATAAATAAGAACTACCTGCCAATGTAGTTCTTATCCAAGAACCAGTTTACCTCCCATTCGTTTCAGAATACATATTTCGTTATTGACTGCAGGTACAAACTTTTGTCTTCCTTTTATCATTCCTGGCAATAAAACTCAAGGTGATATTGGGGATGTAACTGGACACGCAGAGTCCAAGATATAACCGAGAGTTTAGCTGGGAATGTGTAAATAACATGGCGTGCGTGCTCGTGCGTGCGTGCGAAATTGTATACTGTTAAAGGCGCCTAAACAATTTGTATTCCATTCGATACGTTTGCTTCGAAAACAACACAAATTATGGGGTCGTTATGCGTTCGTTAGGATACAAATGTAAGTGCAACAAATTGCGGATGACGGGCGAATGCTATACGGCTAATGTATAAAGGTAAATTATTGATGACTTAAATGGCTTTGAGCTTCAAATAAATTAGACTTTAGAAACAAACAGTTTAGAAATGCGCTTAGTAATTTAGTTTGATGGTTTATGAACCTTTTAGGGTCACAATGCGTGTTTCGAGAATACGTTCTGGTCGTCGTTTCTTATACCTTCATGTTCCATGATCAGATTAGGTAGTTTCCAACGGAAAACGCACACTTGCCATTTTATAACATACGAGCTATAATTCTAAACATTATTTTTCAAACTACGGTCAAGAAGATACCGTCTAAACCAGGAAAGGACAAATTATAGCCCGAATACGGGCTACGGCATGGTTGAAATCCGGCCCGCGACCATCGAATGAAAAATGGGTTTTTTACGAAAATATGCAGTAACAACAGTTCTTATTTCACATCACATTCATGTGTTTTTCCGAAAATACTTATAATAACCTACATTTTTATTTCAATAACGAAATAAAGGTAGCCAAATATTCAAAAACCTGGCCCGCCTATGATTTCGTTAGACAAAATTGGCACGCAAAGAAAAAAGTTTGCCCATTTCTGGCTTTAACCAATATCAGTGGCCAGTACTGTATAATTAAATTAGTTTAATTGACACAGTGGGCCAATTCTATTTATAGTGAGCGTGATTGCGATTCAATTGAGTCACTCGGTAAGCAATCAAGTGCATCGACCGGTGATTATCTTGAATTAACGACACCTGCGCGGGCGCAGTTGTACTGTTTTTGTTTTATGAATGAGCGCTGCATTGCTCTATCGAGCCAGTAAAATATTAAAATAAAGATACGTCTATTTCGATGTCTAAATGGGAAATAATAACAAACATTCTGGAAGGCTACTTATTCAGAAGTACTTATATTTTTTTATTGATGTAGTGAGATGTGAAGGACACATAAATGTATGTTCGTTACAAATGTCAAAATAGTATTTATGAATCTAATATAATCTCCTCATTATCATTTTTTGTGCCGATTATCTATACATAGTATAAATTTAAATCGCTTGCCGCGACTGTCTGTCGATATTTTCGCTTATTCCTCCTAACTGAACGTAAACCATGGAATGGATTTTGATGCAGTTTACACAATCATTTAGTAAACTTTGTCCGGAAAGTTTATAAGTAGGTAAAATACATGATAGAGCGCCCTGGCCACACTTCCATAATAACACCAACCCCTTACACCCGTGGTTGTCGTACAAGGCGACTTCGTAAGCTGGAAAATGAGCAGCAGCATTTTCCGTTATTGTATTTATATCACTGCGCTCTCCAACCCGCCTGCGAAGCGTGGATATATGGCAATAACCACCCCTTTCATGGCCTTTAGGCCTTAAGTCTTACAGTGGACTGTTGTGGGTTGTGATATAAATCCCTAGAAAACCCGTGCGAAGCCGGGGCGGGTCGCTAGATACCTGTAATCGACAATTGGAGTACAGTCCTTCTTCTCACCTGTCTTGGTAATTGTGGTTAGTGCAGCTATAACCTCAATACCAGTCAATTAAAATCACAGAAACTATTCATTTACCCGTCAATCTTGCAAGAAAAGGTTAAATAAACGCAAAAGGTAAGACGGTACGCACGCCGGATACGCACCCATTTTTTCGAACACCTTCGTATTTCGCATCCAACTTTATTTTTATTGAAACAAATTGCTCAATACTACTCGATTATACAATTTTCGGATTATTAACATATTTTTTGTCGGGCCAGTGTAGCGATTAAATCTGAATTAATAAAGGTTTCGCTGTAAAAGGAAGGTGGATCAGAATTTTGGTGACACGGGCTTGACAGGCGTGTCGCTGACGAAAAATTGACAGCCAAGATGAAATTCGTCAAGGTTCGCAAAAGTACTAACTGACTATAATTCGCCAGCTTTTCTGATATCGAAAAAGTACTGGTACAAGAATTGAGTAAAGTAGTAGGTAGGTAACTACTTTTGCTGACACCGAAATTGGATCATAAATAGAGTAAATAATGTTTTTTAGCTTTATAAGCTAACTAGGTAGACATTTAAGCTTCACTTCACTTCTATTACGTGGAAAGGATATGATTAAAGAAACCTGTATATTAATACAGTTGTGCAAAAATTCAAGTAAATAAGGCGCTCTGTTTCGATGCTTTACACTTGGTTAGTATAATTAGCAACGTTTGTTCTACAACTTAGAATGGAAAAATTACAATACCTATTGCAGTTTTCCATTTCAAGGCATCCTGGTTTGGAATTATTTTGTTCTTGCGAATGTCATCAACTTGTATTACCAAGTAAATGAGATCGGCTTATGGACTTGTTATGTAAAACAGAATACTGAATGACATAGCTTACACGAATGTAACTAGGCCAGAATTATTTATTTTAATATTACGTCGCTTCTGCATAAAATATTATTAGAAAGCGTAAGCGACAAAGAATTTAATTTAATTTATGTCTGGCGCCTTTCTTTGATTTACTGATGTGAGAACGTTTTTATTGCCATCTTCCTTTGTATGAGAAATTACATTATCGTGCTAATTTAAACATATTGTATTTAAATCTCAAAACAACTTTATTTTTAAGATTTATTGCGTCAATTTCCCCGAATATTTGACGTCTCTAATTCAACAATCCATTGAAGAGAAACATGTTTATTCGCAATGCAAATAATTCGTCGGTTTCCTTTGAAAATACTCCCCTTTCAGTTTATTTGAGGCGACAAGACATCTGTATCAAAGGCGACTTTGTTTTAAGCCACTATCGAAACCAATTCAAGTGTTCTTCCTGTCATAGTTGGCTTAGCTCTCGATTTATTGCGTCTCGACGGTGACTAATTTGGCCAAGGTTGGAGACGATCCATTATTATTTATTGCCATATAAAATAATTCCCTTACGGGTGTAAGCGACTATAACGAGACTTTAACGCAAAGGTGTAAAGCTCCATTTGCTGTAGCAACATGCGTATTAAAATGTCGTTCAGACCCTAAAGACTCCGACTGAATCACGAATTACTACGGATCTATAAATATTTCTTTATTACGGGCCATAGCGAAAATGAAAAAGGAAACCTGAGGTGAGTACTTATCAGAAACTCAATAAATCTTACGCCTATAACTGAGTGACTCTTTACAAATGGGATCCTTTAAAACTCAAGAAATTACAGTACACAAAAACGAAGTTTGTTTACACAAAAGCGTTGAAGAAAGTCTATAAATAAGCGCAACTTGTGTTGTAATACACTATGGTGTACTTGTGGATAGATAAGTAACAGAATGAGGTCGACCACTCAATACTAACATACCGAAATTAACTTAACAAAATGTATTACTTGTCGGTTACGCTGAAGTGCTTTTGATTGGTCATTTACAGTTACAAAACCGGTTAGCGTGCTGGCGAAAATAATTAACTGGGTAAATTGTTTAGCTTCTATGCAAGAGATGATTCGGCAGTTTTTTGCACTGTGAAGAAAATAGTAGAGACCTCCAAATGAAATACTAATGGATTTACGTCTGGACATCGCGTGAACTGAAGAAATTGAAATTATAACATTAGAAAGTATTACTGAAACGGATAAAAAATGAATAGTTTAATGATTGTTATGGATGGTTAAACAGGTGCCTAAGGACAAAAAAAATGACACTTGAAAAAATTGCCATTTCCATTATTTCTCGCATAGCCGTCGTCATCCCCTATACTTGCATAGCACTTATGCTTCAACAATGAAGTGTCATCAGAAATGTATTGTATCAAAGGAACCCTAAATATAAGGGTTCATTTGCACTAGAAGAGGTGTAGAACGGCGCTCGAATATTAACGCCAGATATTGAACGTGCTTTGTATTGTGTTTGATCAGTAGTGTGTTCTTGATGGAGTGTTTATAGAGGGCTTTATGGATGAATTTATTGATTTTAGAAACTTTTTGTTCCATTGCATATATTTAAGGATGTGGGTAATCGAGGAGTCATTTGACCAATTAGGGTTTTTTACTGTTTACGACTTTTTGGACATATATGCTGGTAACTCCATACGTAGATATGTATTTTTGTGTTCCGATTTGAAGCAGATTACTGGTGTAATTACAAGCATAGTACATACATAGATACCAGCTTAATCCTATTCTTTTTGGTTCTGCATTTTCGTATAAAACATGTAAAGGTAGATATTACTTATTGGCGTTAGCTCACCGCTATCCGCGTCTTTTACTAGAGTCGTATAAACATTTTAAAACATAATTTTAATTAGATACTCGTATGTGTGTGTACCCCTTACATTCATGGGTGTCGTACAAGGCGACTAATGTTTTCGAGGCAAAAGATCAAGAGTCTCCGTAGTCTGGAAAATGGGCAGCAGCATTTTTCATTATTGTATTTAAACACTGCGATCTCCAACCCGCCTGCCAAGCGTGGAGATTATGGCAATAACCTCCCCTTTCGTGGGAGAGGCCCTAAGTCCTGCAGTGGACTGTTACGGGCAGTGATGATGATGTGTGTGTATTGTATTTAAGTATTATATTCGTAACACTGAACTTGACCGGTGCACTGCCGTTTTTATATTATAATTTATATTTTTCCCAGCGGTCATAACGACGGCTTTCCCCCCGCGAACGCGATAAAGCACGGGACACACAATATAAATCGTACCGTTAACCGGCTCCCAGCTGAGCCTTTGCTATTATTTTGTGTTTATTCTTTTTTTTCGTTTTATTTCAGCCACCTGCTGAGATACAGAGCTGAGTAATGGTTTCGTATTTAGACGGGGTTATTACTTTAGATTTATTGTTGGTGTGAACTTGGCGTCGAGTTTTAAGGGCTGCGCATAATTTACTTTGTGGATTTCTTGCGTACGCGCACAAGGTTGGCAACTTAGTCTTTGAATTACGACGCGGTAAATCATAAACTTTTTCTTTTGGTACGGGCGATCCTTAGGGCCCGTTTATACGTCGCCGCTTATAAATCGCGTACGCGTCGCGTCCGCCTAGTCACCGCGTAGCGCCCGAACAGGAATCGCGCCTTAATCGCGCAACCTACCATATTGGCGCGCACGATGACGCGGTGACTAGGCGGGCGTGACGCGATGACTGTGCGGGCCCGATATTGAAAGCGCTACGCGTTTGTTCACAAATGACATGTATTTGTCAAAATAAGCTTTCTGTCATTAGTATCAATAGAAACCAAAATTGCATAAACTTATTTTGACAAATCGTGCAGAAATCGGGTATTTGTATGGACTCACAAGTTAGCATTCATATTTACCTTCACTACATTATGCACTACGTTTTGTCCGCGAATTCCTTCGTTGCCAACTCCAATACAAGATCATGGAGCTCTTTTTCGTTAGTGGACGCACCAACATGGTAGTGGCTTCGTGGTGTGATACACGAGCTACAAAATCGCGGTTTTGAAGTTTACGAATTTACAGTGCAGCAAACTTACCTGACCTTACCTTACCTTACGTGATGTTGGACTTGACATGACATTTCAAATGGTGACACTATGTTCCAACTTTGACCATCGGGTCAGTTAGTGGCACTTCTCGGCCCGACATTCGGCAACTAACATCAGGTTGTTCGTAATCCGCGAATGTGGATGCAAAAAAATTATTACAAAAGAGAGCGATTATCAAATGTGTTTTATTTAGTGAGACAAACAAACTGGACCATTATATGTCAATGTTTGGGGAAAAACAACACATTTATCAGCAGGATACAGGCTAATCAGTTATTATTATTATCTTTAATAAAATAACTTCAAATAGGTACTTTTATTTCAGGCGGATAAAGATAATTACAAATTACAAATAATTATTGTTGTTGTTTATTAAACTTAAGTCTAACACTCAGGTAGGTACATGGACTTACATAAGTAGGTAAATACATTATTATTATTACAATAACATTGGTTATTTTTATTTATTTATTATTTATTTAACTGTTTATTGTACACAATAATTAATTATTTTACTTGAATTTTTAATTGGAAAATAGATAATTTAGAAAATAGTTACATTAAATTTACAATAAATAGCTTTTATCGTGTCAATAAATTGTCGTAAAAATAACATAAATTTTGGTCACAGAGTGTAGCCGCCAATGAAAAGATAATTTTAGCCGCCGCAATAAATAATCAAGCTGCCTGATTAAAGACAATTATATTATTGACAGGGATTTACCTAGAACATAATAAAATTAATAAATGTTATCAAACCTGCTGGATTGAGATAAACTTGCTCGGCGATTTTAAAATTCGCGTACTTACGTCCAGTTTCTGAAACGCTTGTCAATCATTTATAATTTTTTCCGTCTCTGACTACAACTCACCATAGAGAAGTCTATGGTCTATGGAAGTCTAAACTCAATTATTTGATGATTTACAATTGATTAACGTACAATAAACTGGCCGTTAGAGTCATACATGGCACGTCATACATCGGCTGAGTGTCTTACATGTGATATCTAAAATTGTCGAATTATACAACGTCGTTACGTTAGTATAACTATTCTGTGCCTAGGAATAGGCAACAGTGACGTCATTTCGCGAATCGAATCCACCGGCAAGAGGCACTAATCCCGCAGCGAGATTTGGGGGTGGGGGTAGTTGCGTCATAGCTAGGGGGTGGCGAATGTGTAGACACCCCAAGTCGGGCTGTGGACCGTTCGAGAAGCTTGTTACTAGGGGTTTATTATTGTAGGCTGTATTTCTTTTGTACGTTGTTTGATTGAGAGATTATGAAGGTAATACTGTGTTTGGAAACTGAAGATGGTAGGGTAATTTATTTCTAAACTGTATTCTCGAATCATCGTTTCTGTGTTATGTAAGTAATGAACTACAATCCATTATACCTTGACATCATCATTCTATTTTGAAGTAACAATCAATAAAAGTTTTAGAGCATTATAAAATACTCTACAACTTTTATTGATTGTAAAAGCTTTCATTTTGCATTTAATAATTGTTGCCTACGACGCACCGTTTTATGCGATAACCCAATAAGGGGGTTGACATTTTTAAGAATCTTTGATTTCTCTCCTAGACGTGAGGACTTTTAGCACTAAGAAAAAAATAGTACCTACGTACAACTTTAAGCGCCCTATACTTCCTAGGATACGTTTAGTTCCCACTTTTAAACCCATGAAGAAAAGTATATTTGTCTAATAATTTCCGTGCAAATAAAAACGGTCACTTTTGCACACACATAATAATAACAAAATAATGACCGTATCACTATCTATACACGCCAAATAAAATTAGAACCTATCTCTACCCACCCACAGAGGTTAGTTGCATCCACAATATAAAATGAGCAAGTTATTAGGGACTCGCATCTTGTGTGGGATCCGATATCAGCTGTCCCAAAGACTTGTTTGGATCACTTAATGAATCGGTTCATTCGAGTTAATAATGCTAATGATAATGCTCAAAGACAGCTCGATGCGGATGTTAGACACTGGCTTATCTTATTTAGAAGTAATCTACTTAAATTGAAGAGCTTGATAAGAGTTACTGACCGAATTTCGTGGGGATTGCATGAAATTATCATTTTAATTTAGGCTAACAGAGGATTGTCACATTGCTGGACGTCATTTTTTGTAGCTTTCATTTACTTTACGGGTGCAATCTTAAAGCCCGTTTATACGTACAGATAGCTACCAATTAAGTTAAAAAACTGGCTATTCTCAGCTATGTATCTAATTTTTTTAATCTATAATAAGGTTGCACTTGCAATCAAACGGTCAGCCCGTCAGATTCTAAGTAGCTTCCATAGCCTGATGTTACTTGGTTCTCAAAACTGTCTGATTCGCATTTCTGTCTATGACGTCAAACGTTGAATCTCGACCTGCTGTAACCTAGGTCAGTCACCCTTACAGGATTTCACCTCCCCTCCCTCCCCCCTCTTAGCACCCTCCAGTGCTGCACTAGAACGCCTTTGACAAGTCAGTCAACTGTGAACTTTACGCTGCAGAATCTCACTTCAATAAATAGAGCGGCATAATAGGGGCGACCATTTCTTCGCAGTATGACACTATTATGAGGAATTTTGATGAAAGTATTTACGTAAATCTGTGAGATATATTTACCTGCCTAACTTAAAAATATATCGTAAGATAAATCAGTAGAGAATAGTAAATAAATAAAATCTTTATTTCATAATATTATTTACTTATCAGCAACCGAAACTGGATCTTATAATATTAGGTCAGTAAAATTAACTACATAAGATACATTAATGTATGGGGAACTGGAAGCCTACGCTAGATCAAGCCTGTGTTATATGTATCTAGACACTCAATACCTAACATTACAGGATTCAGTAGGTACTTGATTTATTAAATAAATGGCTTTTCATCGCATATGGTATATTTCAGATCGCCTTTACGTACATACCATATGCGGCCCTTATTCTAAACCGTACCGTAGGTTGATACGACTTTTTGAGACAGACATAATTATACATTATTCAACCAAGTAATTCCTACAACAATCTAACTCACCTCATTCATTGAACTACTGCTAACACTCTGAAAACACATATTGCTAGTGGAGCACCCCGAGATTATGAAAACTAATGCCGTCACGACCGGTCATCCACCCCCTTCCGCACCACTTGACTGCACCCTGCACCCTTAGCGATGCGGCAGAATACGTAACTGTAGGGTTGCCAGATTTGCATGTCAAAAGTTCGAACCAAACAAGCCAACAAAATACAATGCAAAACCTAGTAGCAAAATAATTAACGCACGAAAGGAAACTTAGTAACTCAATAGCCCAAATACTAAGTGAAACTTAAAGTTCGACTGAAAATAGTTCATGACAAAATTATGTATCTAATCGTAAGTGGAATTTATTAATCAAAAACATACAAATAATAAAAACAAAACAAAGATGAAAATATAACTAACTGAAATTAAATTATCCTAAAACCTTAATCTGAAAACCTATAAATAATCGTTAGTTATAGTGGTATTTGCGTGATTTTCGTAGTAAGAAGTGCCATACTTCGCGAAATTCTTGGACAAGGAAGCAGGTACACAACTCTGGCACAATCCGCACAATCCAGGCTCTACCGGACATCTAGCAACCCTAATGCCTTCATACACGACGCTTCTCAGATAAAACAGGCACAAAGCGAAGCCTGTTCGAAAGCCCTCGAAAGCAGACGCGATTATCTTTGTAAAGAAAAGATTTTTCCCTCGTAGACATTTTTAGAAGGCGTTTGTTTGTTTTCACAGACTTTCTTTCGTGGGACGTTGTTTTTCACGGGCGACTGAATAGTGAACTAAAAGCATGTATGACAGAGATGTACAGTAAATACACCGTCGCGGGGTGCCAAGATATACAGTGTACACAATTAGTGGTGAAATGCAGGAGTTAGCTCCAACAGTGGACATTATAGGCTGTGTTTGTTATGATTATGTTCTTTTATGTTTTTTTTTTATGTAACCCGAAAAAGAGAAGATCTCTTATTATCCTTCCTGGCTTTAATTCCATATAATTTGGGATACGTACGTATCAACAGCCTACATCCGTCACGTCACGAAGCATGAGATTCGTTGTTTTCTTATCAGGGTGGGCCATTAGGACTCAGTAATATATCCTTGACAGTATTGTAAAAATAGTTTATTATGGTTTTTAGTTTGTCCATCTTTCTTACTGACATGATCTTGGCTTTGAGAGTGGTTCAACAAAGTCGCAAGCAAAAGCAGGAGTTTTCTCAAAGACTGGATTTGTATACAACGGCATTCAATCTACCCAAGAGCTAACTTACCATTAACACAATGCAAAGTTGCACACGTACGGAGCTTCCGTTCTATTTACACATATACCGAAGCAGCGACCAGTGAAACTTGACTCTTTAGATCAAAGGAAGTGTATGCTACTTAGACTGGAGAATGAAGCCAGATAGCTCTTCATTGCAGGTTCAAGTTAAAACAACATAACAGTTAATGAATTCACTTTGTAACTAAGAGATTAAGAGATATGCTCGATCTTTCTTTGTACTTGGTTATAAATGTTTTATGATTTTTTGTTACAAGTAAGTATACCGCAATTGTCAGTACAAAGTAGTAAGTAGTTTCTTTGTATTAGGCAGGTTCTTGCAAATTTTATTTATTTGTTTGTCCTTTCACAGTATTGGAACTCTAAGTATTTAAATTATACAGCAGATTAAACGAATAACATCCTTATTGAGTCTGCGATAAATCAATTTCTCGGAAAGTTCTCATAAAAATGTCACATTACTAAAGTGAGAAGTCAACACGTTCCAAATTGATTGAGACGTGTTTATCCAACTAAAACTCTATAAAGAGAAAATATATTACAGCGCTTGTCCAGTTTCTGGACACCAAATGAGATATTCTGTCATTAAAATGATTTTATGGCCAGTAAATGAAGATTCATTAGTTCGAAAGCGATATCAAAAGAATAATAAATTTATAAAATCCTGTACCTAATCAACTAATCCGAATTTCCAGAGAATGAGAATTTTAAGAGCGACGCATGTCAGCCTTACCAAATGTTCTTTATTCTTTATTCTTTATTGTACACAAATATGACATAATTATACAGTACAGTAACAGAGATGTACAAAGGCGAGCTTAACTCTTTAATTGAGTTTTCTACCAGCAAACCTTGGAGTCATAGGAACAGGTTTAACTTAAATGGCAGGTACTAAAAGTGTACACTTAAACTTACTACGGTGGATATTGATAAACACAGTTACTTACTTACATAAACATATACTAAAAATACATACATATTATATATAAACACATATTATGTTGTTATAGCAAGTGAAACAATGTGGTCTATGTCTACCCCTACGGGAAAAGACGTGACGTTGTGGTCTTTCTTGTTCTAGCTTATATCTCATATAAGGTTATTTAAAACTTTATCCAATAACACTAAGAGTCCGAGACCGGTCCGTCCGTCCGTCCATCCGCAGCGCCGGCGCAGTTCCCACGCGAGCCAGGAAGCGTACCTGCGGCAAGATCTAATTTTAAATGATTAATCACATCCTAGAATGGATTAAGTACGAGTATATTGATAGCATTGACCTGTATTACTACAACCCTTTGAGAGTGATCGCCGCGGTCGGGGATCGCACGATTGATTTTGTTTTAGTCGGTATTGTTGTTCTCTTTGTTTGTGATATGAGTATATATCTCAAAGAAACTTAATTTACCCACTTAATTGTACAATTGCGTGAGACACATTACGTTTATTTCTGTTGATGCCTAGTGTCGTAACTTTAATACCAACTTAATCTCATTTGAATGAGTTTCTGTCTTTATAGGTCTTCCCAGTTCGCTCACGCGTCCGTATGGCACGTGCTTACTTCGACTATTCTCTTCCTCGTATCAATTGGATTTCGTTTACTGAATATTCATTTGTGTTTCTTTTTTGCAGGTAATTGTCAAAGCAATGTTTCAAGAAGTTAGCAGTGCTGTTAGGCGGATGTAAGTGGACACCGGAAATGAAGTATTTTCCTACTATCAGTAAAAACGTGAATGATACCTTAAGCTGAAGTCTGTTCCATATTTATAAGAAGAAACACGAATAGCTTCATGAATGAAATTTGACCTCGGTTCGTTTTTACGGGCTTTGCCCCACCACTCATTGCTCAGGAGTGTCGAGTCCAAAGTTTCGTTATGGTAGAAACCTTGGTAAAACAAATCACCACAACTACGGGACAAATAATTCGTTATTATTAACCCTCTCTCCTGACGCAATACTTAATCGATTTTATAGCTACTAATTGCAATTGCAACCTTATCCTTAAGCAAACACATCGAAGCCAGTGGTTATTAAAACTTGATTCCGCGTCCGTTAGCGTAAACAGCTCGCGCCGCCGCGTCTGCGCAGAGCTGGCAACACCCTATATTTAACCTCTCAAGGGTTTCCTGCTCGAAATGTTTATTAATTTCTTATAATGTTAAACTGCTTGTTTACACACGGACCACGTGGCGGGGTCAGTGAACCCGCTCATGTGTGTGGATATTTTCGCCGGTCGAAAGAGTTGGTGGATGTTTAGTTTGTTGCGTTTCGGATCTAGTTTCTTTGGGGGGTTTGTTGGATTGGGTTGGTACTTAATTTTTAGTAAGATCCTAAATCCTAAATTGAATTATTCCTATCCATTCTTACTGGATAGCACCAAAAACATTGGAAAGGTTACTTTTATAAGCTAGACTGGCATTTTTTTTTTGTTCTGTGGATAGCGGAGTCTCATCCACATGTAGCCCCCCCCCCCTATACTCTTTGGGGTAGACCTCGAATAAATTTTGTTTGTAAGTTAATCCTTCTATCGTTTGGCGAAACTACGAAATCACGTTATCTGTAAGACTTTATAACCACCTTATTTCATAAAGATGACCCATAAACCGCAACTACCTGACTTTCTGCCACTTTCCTGCGTATAAACTGCAGTATTGCATTCTTTCCTCAAACGGGGGCAAGATTTGAATCATGTCATAACATAGCTATGCCCATAAAAGCTATTCCGCTCCAGCTAAGCCTTTCGCGTCAGGCAATTGTCACTTTACGTGATAGCGATACTAATAAATCCTATACAGGGACGTTTCAAGGGCGATTTGGGGGGCAAAATATATTTTGCGCCGATTTCTCGATTTTTATAACTTCCATCTGTGGATTTAAAGTAAGGTAAAGTATATACATATTTATTGTTACAGAACTGGTTAACAAATACATGTCATAGTAGTTTACCCATTTCGGATGTACAATATTCAAATTATTATCAAACAACATAGAAAAACGATTTCAAGATGTCTTTTTCTAATATTATAGAGGCAAGTATTTAATTTATGAGTTTGATTATTTGTTTGATCGCGGTAGAGCAGCATAAGCCACTGAGTTTAAGGGTGTTTTAAAGAGATGTACATCAGCACAAATTGAAAACAAAAATAATGATCATGATTAACTTTATTTAAAAGCTATGTTATGACATTTTGTGGATAATAATTATTTCAGGCATACGTCCCCAAGGCTAGCTGTAATAAACGCTTCAATTTGAATTCGAATCACCCCAGATGCTAACACAAAATGGGATAATATTATATTTTAAATCAAGCCAACACCGTGGCCGTTAAAAATTACCCTTTTAAAGTTTTTTTATTAGTTGCGTAAAAAGATTTATAAAAAATAGGCTCATACGTTCCACTCCACGCAAATAAATAAAAAATACTTTCTCTTCAAATCTTCGGTTCTGTATTTTTTGTTATACCAACAAAAATCGACCCCCACCCCTACCTCCGCCCCTGGCTTCAACCCTACATCTCGTAGGTGCCGGTCGGCATGTACTGCTTTCTATTTAATGAGTGTAAAACCCGTCAAACGCGTTGTCCTGCCGACGCGACCCCGATGGGATTGCCTGTCTGCCCGCACTATGTAAATAAGCCGTGAGCCCGTGAAATTATGCGACGTCGTGATCGCCAACTGACGGCCCTGCGCCGCATTAATTGGCGAAACACAGGGAGTTGGATAATCAGTTTAGCAGGTGGCCCGCTGGTAATTATCTACCTGTCGTTGTCATCTGATGGGTACCAGTTTGAGGAAACATTGGACTTCGACGCGGTAGCTGAACGATTACGAAATAAGTGAAATATGAAGGGGCAGACATGCTTTTGTGGTGTCTGTAGTAACCGCAACGAAAAAACAATTTAAGTATACTTACTATGATGAGGCGGCGCCCCACAATCTTTCCTCTGACACTAAGAAGCTCCATTCCACTCTGCCCTGTGCCACCTCCTGTCAACAGTCAGCCCGAAGTTCCGACAGGTCTCTCTGCACTTCGAACGATCTTTAGTACGAATGCTGGTATCTCCCCAGCGATACCTGGAACGTTTAACCGGTCGTCGACCACTGGGTCGTCCCAAGTACCTATGCTTTCTTCAATGCTCGATCCTCTCCCATCCTCTGTACATGGGCAAGCTAGCGAAGCCTATAAGGCTTTTGTTTCGCCAATGATATTAGGCTCGCCTAGTAGGTATTTAAGTATAATATATAGTTTTTTCGTAGCGGTTTTCTCCCGTATGCCATTCGAGCGGAATAGTGTAGCTACCTAAGTTCTCTGACGAATAAAAGCGGCTTTCGCGCCCGCAATTGTATCCCAAATGGGGCGTAATGACAGAAAAACAGTCGAAAGTCGTGCATGGAAAGTGGCCAGATTGATTCACAATAACATTACGTGCCACGCAACGTTTCGACACCTACCGTGGTCACTGGTCAGCGTAATTATGGTAGAGGCCATTTTGAAAAAAGTGGCCGACCGGATGGAACCAGATTATCATAAAATGCAACCAAAAACTCTGAATCTTTCTTTCTATGCTCATTAATGCATGATGGGTGAGTAAACACTCGTACTGTTGTCATTATAGGTAGATATATTTAATTCTGATGCCTTATTTTTCTTAGCGGTTTTTACCTAGGTATCTCTTTCTTCAATTTAATTTCCTGTAATTTAAATTGGAGAACAATTTTCTGACATTACTAGTTAATGCCATGAAGGGCTAGGGAATGTAATCATCAGTAAAACCGTGGTAACACCGTAACAAACCCGATAATCGTGACTATTTATGTGACTTGATAATTTCTTTAAAATGACCCTAAACCGACTAGTATTTGTGAAAATGTTGAGTTGCCTGGACTTGGCAAATGAAACAATGTGGTATTTGCCTTCCCTGCGGAAAAAAGACGTGACATACATAAAAAACCATTTCAATTAAAAATTCGTATAAAGATATAGATTGTCTTTTCATTTAAGTTAGGAGTAGGCAAATGAAACCAATATGGTATTTGCCTTCCCTGCGGAAAAAATACGTGACATACATTAAAAACCATTTCAATTAAAAATTCTTATAAAGATAGATAGATTGTCTTTCCATTTAAGTTAGGAGTAGGTACCTACGTATATCTCTCGAATATATTCGTTTTAACTCACACCCAAACTTTCTTGTTTATCCAAATAAGGACGGGCGATGGGATAATCGCTAGCCAATTTCACTCGATTCGCTCCGCCACAAATGTATTTGACGGCGAAATGAGTCCGAAACCAAACCTTCATGGGGTCTCTAACAGCTATTACCACATTTCTATTGTCGCTGCCCTCACACAGACCGCTAAATTGCTTTACTCACAATTATCCAACACCTGTCCGACAATACGCCGTGTTACCATCACAATAGGGTCCGTTTTGTGTTGCAACCACTGTTCATGTGAACAAAAAACGTAATTATGCCGATTTCGGAGTAATTTATGGAAGACTAATTCGTGACGCGCCTTTCGTAACTTCACCCGTTTGTCCTAATATGGTTATGTTTTGGTTACTCTTTTACCTCAAGATGAATCATATTGCCCTACGCCCTTTTCGTTCTTACTTAATGCCAGTTGTGGCTTACAGACAGACACAACATATTCCTATATGCATTTTCACGATCAATAAACACTGCGGTTCCTTTACACAAACAAAGCCTCCATAAAATACGGAAACAAATGAAAAACCGACGCAGTCGCTTAATCACGACCCAATGCAGTTATGTCTTCATTAGAGACGGAGGACAACAATCGGATCCGAAAATGATTACTAACGCCATTGTATTTTAGTCCCTATTGTCTTTGAAATTCGGTACTACACTAAAGTACATATCGTTCGCCAAATCTCCGTGTTCAATCACACAGCGGACATATCAAACTGTACTAAATCCTCTGCGCGCGCGCACGACCGCTCCATTGTCTGCGCGGTGACGTATGATGTCATCTGTAACGAGTTCGTGTATTGAAATGAAACAGTGGTAATTATGGCGTGCTCATTGATGAGTGACGTCATCGTCGCACGAACTGCGTAGCACTGAGTGTACTCATATTGTGGTACCTCGGTACCGTAATTTTGTTTATTTCCTGTCAAATACAATAGGATTTCAAGATGTAGGTTTCTTAAATTTTTTGTTTTTCGGTTTTTTACCAGCAGTCGGCTATTTTTGTTTTTGTTTTCTATCTTTCATTTAGGCGTTGGTTTGCGTAAAGTTCTTGTTGGGTTTTCTAGAATGGTCATATTGAAATTAATTCACCTGTCATCTTGTTACATTTTATCAGTTTAAAGAGGAACGAACGTAGGTATGTGCGATTACCAGTCGAACATTTAAATTGTGACGTATCACGTCACATTAATTATTTAAAATAACGCAATAAATCATTGATCTGATTAACAAAACAATTTTTTGTCACTATTAAGCATTGCCAATAAAACTAAGTCAATCAATCTTTAAACACACCATCTGCTTTCCCATACCTCCTAGCAAACTTGCTCTTGAGATCATTGCCCTGTTATTCGCAGTTTGAAACTCCTCCCATAGAATTTTTTGCGGCAACTTTACCAGCTAGCAACATCCGCGGAATGTGGAACGAACATCCGACATTTCACAGTGTTTAAGAGGTCAACAGCAATGTTTCACACTTTACTGTGTAATGTTTGGCGTTTAGCGACAATCTAATTTAGTGCACACATGCTTTGGCGCTTGAGAAGTGGTTTATTGTATAATACCAACATGCAAACGTACTTCCAAAGACCAGGCGAAGTGGAGAAGATTAAGTAGGAAAGCGGACCCTGGCAGAGGTCGGGACGTAGTGTTAGGGGGTACAAAATGTCCCCGGTCTAAAAACATAAATTAATCACTTTTTTTTTTATGGTCACCATCATCAGCCTAAGTCGCTCCGAAAAAGGCTCAGCCACTTTACAGGCACTTTTCTTCTTTTGTCTATGCATTTATTTACATGCTTTCAGCCATTAATGTAGCACTTTATTGACTCAACCATTTTAAATCATCTTGGCGTTAATGTCCCGGTTGTGCTCTTGCACACGAGGGCCCGGGGTCCGCCTTGACCAAGATCCAGGATTTGGCAAATCAGATAATTAGAGTGGGGCGACTGCCATCTGACCTCCGTGACACTGCTACCAGGGGAGCCTGACCAGATTGGATCATGGTTACACATTCAGTCGCCTGAATGTGCAGGTTTTATCACGATGTTTTCCCTCACCGTAAGAGCATCGGTTAGTGTTCAACTAATGTACATAACTCAGAAAAGAGACATTGGTACATGGCCGCAGCGGGAATTGAACCCGGTACCTCTCGCTTACGAGTCGGATACCCTAACCGCTCGGCCACCGAGCTCTATTGACTCAATCATTTTGTTTAGATATAAATAATTCCTAAACAAATGAAACGTCCATGTGCTAATGCGACCATCGCACCACGAATTCCAGCCTTGGAAACAGTCGACATAAAAACACCTTGCAAAAACCTAAGGGCACGCCCGAAAAACATCATTAGAATTGATTAGGTTTTTTACCGGGTCCGTTTCCATCGACGCAATAGATACAGATAAATGTAGATGGTGATAGATACCAATGAATCATGGCTCGTGGTAGTGGGGTCAATGGACTACGCACAATGCTCTTTACGAGCGTAGATACCTCATTGAGTCTTCTATGGGTGTAGTAAATGCTTCGGAAAGATCTGGCGTAATTCAATTTGTTTGATCTTGCGATGTACACTTTTTGCGGCCGGCGAAGACAAGGGTCTTTCATCTACGCTTTCAAAACGGGAATAGCAATGGTGTTGTTGATCCATGGATTATGCAATGGATTCTTAGTTATTTTTGTAAAATGTAGAATTGATTGTGGATTAGAACTAACGGTATATTTCGGCTCTTGACTTGTATAAAATGAACAATGAACATAAATCTTCGTCGATACTTACTCTATCCAGTGGTGAAAACAGCATGAGTTTATATGAAAAAGAGGAGAAAGAGCAAAGGTTCGAAAGGTTCGGTAGCCCATAATATTATGTAATATGTAACGTAAATACTAGTAAAACGTAGTAGAAGAATATTTTGCTATTAATACCTAAAATTACTAACGATAAAAAATACATCGAAGTTTTTCAACAAAAATCGCGAATTCATCCCATTCTCGACCTTGTAAATCAAGAGCACGCTCCGGAATCAATTTTCCAGCGCGGCTGCGCACGCGTCGGCGTTTCATAACCGCGTCGCCGGACAATGGGCGCAATTTCGTGCGGCATGCTCCCGCGCACTTCCTCTACGTTAAACCTGGCAGTAGGTACCTACAGGACGCGGTGAAACTGAAGGTATGTTGTCAATATAAAGTTACAGCTGCAAAATCAAACTACTTTTTAGCTAGGTACCTACTTCATGTGGACATGGCAAAGAATCGCTATAACTCAATTTCATTGAGTTATAACAGCAACAGATTCAATAATAAAAAGACAACTAATGATAGATAATAAATTAGCAACAACTTGCGACTAGAAGCAAAGGAATGGATAATATCGCTGCCATTATTGGTATGAAATAGACATTCTTGGGCACGACGGACTTTCGTACCAACGAAGCGCCGGTCATATGTCGCGCCACGCGAACGTCAACGACATCATCCACCGGGCCGTTGACACCGTCAACGTGCCAGTTGTATGGGAACCCAATGGATTGTCCCGGGACGATGCAAAATCGCCTGTATGACGCTCGCTGTCTGGTCACAGGGCAGGCTGTTAACAAAACAGTGTATTGTGCCCTTCGACCTGCGTAAATATCCTGACTCCAACTCACCTTAAGGCTATCTCAGCCTTGCCGGCGCGGCAGCAGCAGCGGCAAATTATGGATACATATTCGCGCCATTTGGGCTATAGACGATAGGATCCTGGTGGCCAAGAGCCCGTAGCATATTTGAGAGCTAAATGTACTGTGTAACATGACATTCCAAATGACTAAGATTGGGTACACGTATTGATCGTTCACCACAAGTTGTCCGCTGCCACAGAGTAACTACATTGAATACCCTGCCAAAGGAATTCACAAGGGATTACTGGCCCTTATGGTGGTCCTAGCACAACATACGATTAACTAATAGGTATAGTTCAACGTATGTTGCTACAGGATCCGTTGTGTACGAATAGTAACTAAGTAATTCTAATTAAGCCAGCCACACAGTTTTGTTTTTATCTCCAATAATTATTCTTCCAACTAGTGTCCTCCGCATCCCATTTCTCCTCGTTATCGATGCATCTAGATATCTGCGATCGATAAATTAATCGATTACTTGTTAATTCACGTCTGCGCGCGATTTATGCGTACGCGCATACGCGGGTGCTCAGATAATTGATGTGGATAGAGCTGTTTTTCTGGTGGCAATTAGCCGACGTAATTTGCGCCTGTAGTCGGGGCCCCTCTTATAAACCAGCTAATTGGACCCACCGTTCTATTTCCACGATTGATAAATGACCCTACGGAATTTCGACATTAGTAAACGCCGCAACCAAAGCCTCACATTATTGCCGTATCAATAACAACGATCTCATTTCAAATTAAATTGAAGTTTGACTTTCCGGCCTTTCGTAAAGCGAGCGCCCTTATAATTAGCCAATACAAAATGAAACGAGCATTACCTACCGATTTCTGATAACAATATTGCTTGGAATTTGTAGCTTTATTCAAAATCCAATTCGCTGCTTACTTTGTCCAACAATTATTTGTTTAGCGGACCACGGCAATTAGTACGCCAATAAACGTAGATAGAATCAAATATTGTACTCGCTATCTTGTGTAATTGCCAATTTCGCATGCTCGAAACGGCCATAGACCGACTAATGCTACTCCCGTTCGTCCGAATAGTAGGTATGTAATACGTAACGGAATGAATTTATGATCGATTAAATTTACGATCGGCCGATTTTGAACCATGAAATTGTTACTGCGAAAGATACTATCGATACACTCCCACGCTATATGCACATCACTGTTTACATAATAATCTGAATGGGCTACTAGAGTTTAATCTGTTTTTGATATGAGTGTTACACGTTAGGATGCATCCAGATCTAGCGAATAGGCCGCGAATGCGCTGCTGCACGCGCGCGGATCATTTGCGGTGGTGCATTTCACAAATGTACATACCACATGCATACAAAACACTTGAAGACGTGCACGCGCGAAGCTCGCGCGCAGCTCGGAAGCCGTTGCTGTAATGACGCATTCGCAGCGTAGGGCAAGGGCTGTTAATCTAATCCATTCCAACACTTTAGACTAAATTTTCAATTACAATCATTAAATACCTAAAGTTATTTGTGCTAGAGTTGTAGATAATTGTAACCTTCATTTTATATGTACCCATTTATCATAAGTAGGTTTCTATGTTGTAATTTTAATGAATTTTTTAATTAGCTTGTAATTTTTGTTTAACTTTTTATTTTAATAAATAAATGTATTGTTGGCGTATACTGGCGTGGCTCTCACAGCGGAATGCCTGAAAGACCAGCAATACAATACCCTGAGCATACGCACGTGTCTGTCACCCTCAACGCACGCCCAAGGTTGGTGTGACCAAGGAAGGAAACCATTAACGCCCTAGTAGGGTAAATGGCAAAATGTCCGACGCACTTCATTCTAACCCACTTTCGAACTACTTTCCTGCAAACTGTGACAAGTTGCTGGGGGATAAAACAAAATCTATGTCATCCTAGAGATAGATAGAAAAGTGTATCATAGCTATACGGTTTTGTTTCGTTTGTTCCGGCGACAATTACGAGCCCAAAGAAATAACAGTTATTAAACTCGCTGTAGAATCGATACGGTACATTTTATTTAATGGATGTTATTGTGCCTAAACACGCGGCGGGGACTTGGTTGTATTTAGATATAAGTACAATATTTACTAAAATGGACGTTTTAATACAGTGGACAAATTCGTGTAGTGGACATTTTTAGACTATTATGCCCATAGACATTATGTTTATTTGGCAATTTCTACAGTGTAAATAGACAAATTATTTCTTACTAACTTAAATTAGGTTCAATATTATAGTCTCATGAGAAACGCAGTGGACCGTGCAATGATCATCATTTCATTATCTGGTAAGGAGCACCATAGCTTTCTTTTGTCGTGGTAACGCACCAGCATTCGACACCAAGTATTTTCTCTTACGACCGAGCACTCGCGTAAACGTGCAATTGGGTATCAAATTCCGGGCCATATTTTTTACACTCCATTGAATCGCTAGCGGCGAATATGTTTTTATCTACATCTTTTAAATGATTAATGGATTAAGTTGTAACAAAGGCTTATTAGAGACTTAGCCACGTTTTACAATTGAAGGTCAACGACTTATAAATTGAAGCAAATTTATCACAATAGGAGAGAAAATGGCAAATATTATAAACCTATTTATTAACGCGAAAGTTTGTAAAGATTGATGTATTTTACTCTTCGATGCAAAATTACTTGAAGGATTTTGATGAAATTTTACAGAGGTCTAGTTTGTTAGGTACAAACTTGTGAATATAACGCATGTTTTTATCTGACGCGTTTTATATTCTAGATATTCGACTAATATCAGTCTTTACAAATGATACTTATAGAAACAAGTAGCCATTTAAGTCTCATTGTCATCGTATAGAATAACGAGAAATTCCCCTGTCAACATTTTGAGGTCACTGGTACCAACCTCGGCACCATGGAAGCCAGAAAGCAAAGTACGATTTACTCGTAGACACTGCCTTGTGTTCATCAATTGCAGAATAAACCTGCCAATGCCGGCAACCAGCTTATCTATTACGGACCACTGCAGGCGACTGAGCGAATTATGTTCTATGCTGACAGATCTATTACACTGCCACCACATAATTCTAGCCCTTAACCCAACTAGGTAAAGGTTAGATACGCTTGCTCTCTTGCAGCGATTTCCTCTACAGTTCCACAGTGTTGATGGTAATACAAATCACAAGCAGCAGGTGACAACAAATGGCGCGGTTACCTTATCCAAATGTTTGATGAAGTTGGGAATTCCTCTAGATGTTTCCTTCCAAGTTACTAATAGTTTCTGAGACCTATCTCGATTAACTAAAAATTTGGCAAACTGTGGTCTTGTAAAGATTATATTCATTGTATCGATTACGAAGTCAAATGGGACCCCGGGTCCTCGTGCACAACCGGGATTTTGACACCAAGATGATTTTTCTTATCGATTACGAGTTTCTTTTTCCCACGTAGTTCTCCTACTACAAATCTAAACATAGTATAAAACAAAGCCGCTTCCCGTCATCTATCTCTATATGTATCTATGTTCGCTTAGATCTTTTAAACTAAACAACGGATTTTATTTGCGATTTTAAACAATAGATAGAGTGATTCAAGGGGAAGGTTTACTAGTAAGAAACATAAGGGTAAGTAGGGATAAAGTAGGTATATGCGAACGAAGTCACGCCGGGCCCACCAGTATTAGCTAAGTCTACAATGGATTGTCACATTTAGAATTATATCATGTATGATGAGGTGGCAACCAAGCTTACGGCCTGCCTGATGGTAAGCAGTCACCGCAGCCTAATTACAAAAATATCATAATAAATTACCCGTTGAACGTGCATTCAGTAGTAGAACACAGAACCCGTCAGCCTCCCAGACCAGACGCATAAACAAAACGCACGTAACCCACAGACTAGCGATAAACATACCAAGACAGATCACCTCCATTCCCCCTCTAATTGACAGTATCGGCTTGCCATCTCACATACACACCATACACTATTACGGTTATGTAATAGCTTCTAAATACGTCCAATTAACGGACTTTGATTAATCCATTTGATATGGAAACCGATCGGGTTTGGTTGCACCTGCTGTTGGATTCACGTTTATTGCTTTACTCTTGAGGGTGGAGTCTGAACTGGTAGGGTTATAAAGCTATTATGTCTGAGAGACTACAATTTCTCCCATGTTTGGTGATCATAAATCTACGCCACTATAGCTGTGTGGTGTGCTGCAGCCCAACGAGCGCTTCTCGTGCTGTGACATCTCCAATTCGATATTATCTCTAGCCACAAAGTTAAAAATGACACTGAAATCGATCTTCGATATTAGGATTTGACTAATTCTACCATTCCGGTTTGTTGGTCATGGAAAAGCAAAGCATAAAATTAAACAACGAAAAAGTCGAAACCCCATAAATTGTCTCAAAACGAAAATGACCTTATAATATTAATATTCCGTCAGGGAATGCCAATCGGCTCACGAGACCGTCCAACCATCTCAGGGTGTACAGTGGAAGACTAAGGTCAACATCGAAAATGACCTGCCTCCCCAAAAGGAGTTATAGTACTCCAGTAATAAGTACTATATTATAATAAACCTTGAATAAAACACTAACCATTCCGCTGTTGCCGAAAAGGTATCGCCACCACATGCGTAGTCGTAAAAAATACCAAATTGACATCTGTCGGTACCAAGTTCAGAGTTCGTCAACCTTTAGTTGCGTAATTGTATGGAACCGAGACACCTCGGGTCTATGTTCGCTAATTCCTTACATACACGCCCACGGAGCGGTATAATCATACAGCCATACACACAACACAACCGTCTTATCTTACATTTGTTAGCATATCGATGAATGGATATTTTGTGCGTTGTTACGTGGGCATGGATGATGGCATGACTTGTACTAGTGGACCGTTATAATCTATGCTAGGTAATATTTTCATATTAAGTCTATGGAGAGAGATTTTTTAGCCGTTTGTGTGAGGATAAAGTCGAGATAAAACAAGTTTAATCATAACTACTTTAGGAGAAACATTGTATGGAATGGCAGAACAGAACCGTAAATATACGGCGATAGGCTTGTGCCCTTGTCCCATTGAATGGATTAAATGGGCAAAATGTGGATGGATGCTTATGTGTACATATCTAGCTACTATCCCGTTTAGGGGTCGTCATTACATTTTGCATACATTACATTGGCTTTTGAGTTGATCAAAATTGTTATCCGTGACCGGTTTTGCCTACACTTTTTTACATAATATTTAAATTATACTAGCCAGGCAATTGACCGCCATTTGACCAATATCTTTAGGTTTTGAATTTCATCTTCGCACTACGAATAGTCTCCATACATTTTTCTTTTAAATTAGTTGTGTAGGTTTGATATGATGACTATAGCAAGGTAATGTGGGTGATGTTATGCATAGATTGAGGCATTTGGAGTGATGTAACGCTTGTACAAGTTCCCTGTTTAGATTTCAGACAGTCTTATGTCTATCACTGCAAGCGTTAAAATCGAACGTAGTATGGATGGCTTGACGTGCAGTATGTACAATATCGATAGGTTCCCAACAACCGGTTAATTGAAATGACAGATCAATCTGATAGCGATTCATGGCCGCCGCCTTGTCAGTGTACATTGTGCTAATGTACTTGCAAACATGTGTTTAGTTTACAAGTGCAATGTAATTCCTGTTAGTTGTCACGGCTGCGGTAGGTTTGTGTTTTCCTTTTAAATAAAACCCAATTTACTCTCTCGTTCTCAATAGAAAGTGAAACAATACTTTCTCTGGCTACCTCTACGGGGAAAAGGCATGATCCTTATCCTTACATAGTAAAAAAAATACTTTAAAGTCATCCTAAATCATCATCAATTAGAGAAGGTTTTCCATTTTCTTCAGGTTTATTGTATACTTAGCATATAATAGTACAGAAAAGCCGATAAAGTCCGTGCGAAAACAAGATGGGTCGTTAGTGTTAAACAGTATGTAACTATATAATATACTAAATCGAACAGCATCAATTAGAAAGAGCTTCCTCTCTACAAACCCATACGTCCAGATGAAATCGCAACAAACAGATAAATCTTTTTTTATCAAAATAAATCTGGAAAATTTTCTCCTATTAGATTAGTTTTTTATTAAGTTGCTTGCTTTTCAACGTAGCTAGGTGATGTATTTCTTTGACTGATTTCTATATCACTCTAATATGGTACCAAACCCATAAAGTGGTATTCCGTACGTCATTTCATTATTGGTAATTGTGTTCTAACGCCATATCCAGAGTTAGCCTACATCCCATCGTGCGATAGAAACCCTTTAGAGATGAAGACATAAGAATTCTTCACCTTTTACAGAAGTGACTCCATTTTGCGTCTGAGTCAGGGTTGTCTGTCAGACACTTTTGATATCATTACTTTTGTTGTTTGTCATAAGTAAGTATATTGTAAATAAGTAAAAGTTTAATTGAAAATTTAAATACAGTGGACTACTTAATACGTGGGTTACTTTGATTGACATTGATCATTTACTTTTCTCTGTTAAGTTCGAAGGGTAACATTGCTGACTTTCGGTATATCCAGTTACCAGTGTTGTCACATATACGACAAGTTTTGTTTGCATGAAAATAACACTTGATGATTAGAGAAAAGTATGTGATCAATGTACCAATTCCCCGTAAATAAAAGTAAACATATTCCACTGTACCTACACCATTTTTAACTATGGTGGATACGTAATGTAATCATCTTGGCGTTAATGTCCCGGTAGTACTCTCGCGTACGAGGGCCCAGGGTCCGCCTTGACCATGATCCAGGATTTGGCAGGTCAGGTAATTACAGTGGAGCGACTGCCATCTGACCTCCATGACCCTGCTACCAGGGAAACCTGACCAGATTGGATCATGGTTACACATCCAGTCACCTGAATGTGCAGGTTTCATCACGATGTTTTCCCTCTACGTAAGAGCATCGGTTAATATTCAACTAATGTACATAACTCAGAAAACAGTCATTGGTACATGGCCGGAGCGGGATTCGAACCTGGAACCTCTGGCTTACGAGTCGGATACTGTGCCCCGCTCGGCCACCGACGCTCTTAATGTAATATTTAAGTAAATTTTAAATATTACATTTTTCATCATAGTTCACAAAAGATAGTCTACACGTTTGCAAAAAATTCAAAAAGAAAGCACTACCCGTTCGTGTTTCGTTTATACCCCCAGTTATTTAAAATTCTGTTTCCTGCAAAAATGTTACAGCCTTTCATTTTTACATCCGCCTCACGTTTTCGGCAGCTCTATTTCGGTAGTCTTTCACCTTTTGTGCACTTTTCATTTTCCTGGTTGCCGAGTAGAATTAGTTTTCCTATTTTTAGCTGACAACCCTACATGTCTGTAACATACATATTCAATGAAGCTTTACTATGTGGGCTTTCGCGACGCCAGATGGTCTGGTCCCGGGCTAGCCTCTTGTGCAAGAGTACCAAGGTCTAGATGTTAGGATAACGATATACGTCCTTTTCCATCAGTTTGTTTTATGCTTCTAAGTTGTATGTATACATACGACTATTTAAAATTATTCATCTTCGAACTCTCTTCGCTGCTCGGCAAAGTCGGAATAAATTAGTATGACAATTGCTTGAATTGTTTTATATACATATTACTAGTGGACCGGGCGCGACTTCGCTCGCAGGGCGGCCTACCCCCTACATACACCAACGGTATCCCTACCTACCCCCTTTTTTTTCTTATAAATATATTGAATCACTATATCAAAAGATCAAAGCGTACATAGATACATACATAAATATATACATAGATACAAAGGGACAGAGAGCGGAAAGCGACTTTGTTTATACTATGTATAGATATAGTATTATAGTCCAACGACGTAGTTGGTCTCCCAGAGAATCTTATCAATCCGTTTCCAGTTCCCAAGTTACTTCTTAGTTAAATAAGTTGCAGATTCCAAGGAGGTTCTTACTTGTTTATATACTGTTTCAGTATAAAGCTCAGTGTGTTTTTGCATCGCCGCTGTAAATTCTGGCTAAACAAGAGCAGATTTATTAAAATAATCTCACACTAGTGTCATCAGACTTTTAAATGGGAAAATATAAACTATAGTTATGAGTCGTTGTGCACGAGAAAATAAATTGAAAACTAATGTAGACAGCTTAATATACTGACAATGTTTGTGTTTTACTAGGAGGACGAAAGAATCTTTTGACACTTCGTTATTGTAGAGGAAACATATTACGTATCTACCAAGAAATAGTAAGTTTCAAATATAAACTGTGTAATTCTTTGGCAATATAATTTAAAAGAAGATGTCGTAAATGCTGTTCAGCCAGTTGATCAAAGAATATTTTAAAACACAAATCATACTAAATAAATGATATTAGTGGGAACGATCCAACTTTATTAGAGTGTGAAACAGATGATATGAGAGTAGACAATGGTTTTCTAACGTGATAAATATTTATTTTAGGTAGCTAGGTATAATAAACAGAATTGGCACAGTAACACCAGTGTGTTAAAAGAGTTAGTACCTACTTAATGCTACTTTAAGATCGTAACTACGAGTACCTATGCCTATATAGTAAGATTTACTGACATTTAAAAAACTGCTTATATATAAATCCATAAGCGTTGATGAGTTTGGCTGAATCTAAATTCCAACACAATATCACATGCAACATCATCATTATTTAAAACTGATCGCGTGATTACCTAGTTCTTTCTCGCTACTTCCTTCGCACTTAATTCAATTAAAGTAAATCAAAGTTCAACTATTTCTGAAATCGATACGGCTGCCACTCGAATATACATACTATAAATAATTATAAAGAAGACCCGAAAGCCGGCGCCTGTATTAATTACTCGCCTATTTTCGTTTTGACAATCGATATTGCGCTCTAGACCAGCATGAATCAACGTCCGGCAGGCGCTTGCTTTGGCCACGTGCCAAGGCGCGAAACGGCGAAAAAAATGGCGGCGACCTTGACGTTTTCACCATTTGATTGACGCCGCTCCCAAAAACACACCGCTAATTACGCGGCGTGTCACTGTTTTGATAGGGTGGAGCCAGACCAAATATCTGACCAATTGTTTGGAGTTTGCGGATGGGCCCGCGTCATTGCGTGTTGAGTCTGCTGCGTCAATCTGAGTCTCGGGATCCGCTCAATCCGAGTCGAAAGTACCTAATTGTGGTTTGTTTGTTTGTGCAGTCTGCCAGAGTGGACGTCATCATCGCAAACAGCCCTGATAACTGACTATTCTTCTGCGCATTTCAATGCTTGGGGATTTGTCATAATGCGGGTAGGAGTTTGCAGTTTTGACAACCCGGTACCTCACAGGTACTTCCTGTATCTTTCAAAGACTATATGTATAACAAAAAACCCATTTCGTTGCTACATTACCACGTAAATAAAGAGCAAATGAAAGCGTACTTCCGCGTTTAATTAAGTTTTTATTTTATTGGTAAAGAGAAGTGTTGCCAACAAGAAGGTAGGTAAACCGTTACAATCAAAGTCAAACATCAAATTAAATCTAGCTCTACGAGTACCAGAATCGTTAATGCTTGCACTACTATAATTGAGACGGTGCTTCGTTCCGAAATTAAAACGAACGGCAGTAAACAGTTTCACGCTTAACCCGTGCCATCCGTTTCTAATGGCGTCTTTGTGCTCCGGCGACATTCGTACAAAAATAAGATGTGTATCTTTATTTACGGTAATTCAATGTTCATTCATTAAATTAGAGAACAGAACGTTTCAATCTTATTGAAGTTTTGCTTTGTAGTTAAATATTTCGTGGATGTCTTTTATATTTATGCATACAATATTGACTTTTCTGTTAACTTAATTTTATCTACTTGATCTAATTATTTTCTCGATAAGCAGTTACTTCAATCCGAGCTTTGTATTCCTGCGTGCAACTAAACGTGACTTGGCACTGTTTTTACTCACATTAATCAACTTGATCTTGTTTAATAAAGCCCGACAATCACTATAGTGGCATCTTTGTTGATAAAAAGCGTGACAAATCGACTTGTCAGAAACAATTGCGCCGTTACAACAGGCGTCGCAGAGGTGACAATGGGGTTTTTAGTCTCCGATGGTTTTTGGAACGAGCAACGTGCTGTAGGTTGTATTTTGCTCAAAAATATTGTGTCTCTTTACCTTAGGTCGATGAACTGCTACACTTTTTGGTATAACGACGTGACAACCATAGTTCGGTTAATTTGTTTTTTCACACACATCAACAACATCACTTTATCGTTCACTTTAACATGAACCACTACCAACGTTTCCAGTTTGGTAGACGGATTCAAGATCACAGTGACCAAAATATTTGCTATTCGGGGTATTCAGGGTTTATAAGCTACTACTAAATTTCATCAAAATCCATTCAGTAGTTGTACATCTTTAAAAACTTTCGTATTTATAATATTTGTAATGTATCTAATCTGCTGCTGCTGCTTCGACTTAAAACAATTTGAGCAATTGTAAACCGACCTTTTGCAAGACAAATAGCCCACACTCGGACCCATCAATAAGATTTGTAATACACAATTTCAGTGACACGTGTCTGCCAACGCACGCCGCATGTAATGACATTGACCATAATCCAAAAGTTCAAGTTGCCACACCGCTTTGCGTAACATCGGTCGTCGGCGTCGCCGCTTATGGATGCATTTACGACTCGCGCGGCGCGTAATCTCGAAAAATCGGCCGATTATACGCGATAAGACGCACAAAGCGGCATTACTTTTACTGCTCCATACTTCGAAAGATCTTTATTAATAGCCGCTATAAGGATTAGATATGGACATGACATCATCGGTTCATTTGGAATTCGAACATCTCTTGAAAAATATAACATAGATTACACTTTCACTACACGTTTTATCAGGTTTCTTACCATGGTTACCCGATTTTATGTGTAGTGAAAGTGTGGTGAACAACCACGAAAGTCCTAAAACCTGTAGAACAGAAATTGTAGACCCTTCATCGGGGAGTAGATAAATTAAGTTAAGCTATTGGAAAATTGCATTGTACTAACTACAAAGCAATTTTCTCCTACGAGACGCGGGGTAACTCCATCAATATTTCTCCTAACAAGCGATCTGCTCAAACGGCCTTCCTCGATTTTTCAGCCGTAACAAACTACAAATGGCTTCCTGCTCTTACTAAATTCTCCAGCAAGTTGTGGTTCAAAATCGTCCGTTACGAAACGTTTGAGCGATCGTTTCGTCTCTGGCCATATTTCACTGGAGTCAACAATGCGAATTAGTGTCGCGTCAGTATCTGGAGTAAAGACGGATAATGGCCGGTGTTTATTTACGGGCAGGCAGAAGGGCGGGCTTTCCAAAGCTGGAGTTACGGCAGAGGTTCTAAGGGATTGCGAGCAACAAAACGGTACGGTGTTTACTGCAATTTAGGACCCGTATCTTATATTTTGAAATTCTGTTGATTCCTTTTTTAAAAGTACACGTGAAGTACACTGTCTTTCTGTCTGTTTATCACTCCCAACCTACTGAAACAGTTATGATGAACGTATGTTTATTGAAAGTTTAATTTAAATCCGTGGAACGATTTTGTCGTCTGTGTTTATGAAGCCTAAGCTCTTACTTGCGGCTTTTATAGTCCTTATAAGTTTTGCTAGCGTTTATTTGGGCAACCAATAACATAAAGTTGCGTCAAAATCAGTTTAGTTGCGATCCCGCACTTCCATATCTTTATTGCTACAAAGCGGCTCTTTTAAAAGACGACCGCTTACCGCAAAACCGTCACCCTAGGCCGCAACGCCTTGCACGTTGCGAAATAGGAACACAGGTGTAAGTTCGCTCGGAGGGATAATACGCATGCGTCACTTTCTCCCGCGGCGTCGCGTGCGCTTGCGCAACTCTTCGGCCGGGGACAATTTATGGCCGCCCCAGATCTGAGTCGCGTCGGGTTTTATTACTCCCGACTCCTCACATGCCATTGTGCCATGTTTGTTTTGGCAATATGAGTGCTGGCTTTACGGCCGATACATTGTCTCGTACGTAATATAACGTGTCCGCGGCGCCGCGTTTATGCTGGATCGTGTTAGGATTATGGGTAAGATGTCGGGCCGTTGAAGTTTTATTGGGAAACATGCGTGGTAATTTTGGAACATGTGTAGCAGTTGTTGTTACTGTTTAGTGGGCTACTGCAAATAAAATTTTATATAGAAAGGAATAAAAGTCTTAAGTCAATAATCGCCAGCGTCCGTTACTATAACCACTAGATGCGATCACGAACAAACACAAAACAAATAAAGTCAATTTTACAATATGTAGCAGATTCAATTAACAATGGCCTTTTCACTTCTGTCGCAATTATGTTGATTTGTTTACTAACATTGCACGATTCAATGAAGACACTATAAAATTAACGTCAACCGACGTACTCGCAGAATTTACTCATACCGACGTGTGTCTTCCGAATCGGAGGTGTATTTATGTTTACGATTCCGCACATGCGTACAATGTACAGGACATGTCTAGCATACTTGAGGCCATCGATATCAACAGTTTCGCACGGCTCGATGACAGATCGCCGAGCAGCGATGCCATTATGCCATTGGGCCGGCCGTATCGAGTTGCGACATCCTCGTCTGCAGACGCTGCCAAGTGGTGCAAGTCATGAGACAGGAGGCGGAGCGTTTCTGCTGTCGAAAATTGTTTTTGTTGAGATCTGTCCTGCTTTTGGGTAAAAAAACATCGCTATGGTGGCGATTTGTTCCCCAAACAGTATCTACAAACCGGACTCTTTCAAACCCAGAGTGAGAGCCTGTTTCTAGGCGGTCGTGTTCCTTCCACGGTAGCATCGTCACTTACCAACAGGTGAATTTGCCTAACGTAACAAAAACCCAAAAATGTTTTTAAATGCCGACTAAGCGAATGTTGGTCGTAACGTAAAAAAGAACTTTCAACGCCGACCAAGCGAATATTCGTCGGTAAAACACGATAGTATCTAATTATCAGTACCGGCATCACGAAATCTAAGATTCTTTTTACTACATTTTATGATCACTACATTTTTATAGGTCAACACTAGTGACGAAACATGGAAATTGAAATTAAGCCACGAACTCTCGTAGAGATGATCGCAATATATTTTTTCAACATCACTTTGGAACTATGTGTTTTCAGTTACATAGATACAACAATATTGTACTAATTTATTTATCTTCATTCAAATTAATAACACAGTCAAATTTAATCCGCCACTAGTCGACACGCCAAGAAGAATAACACAGTCGATATTTCTCCTAAAATACATTTACATTTTTTACTTGCACTCCACGCCAGCCCAAAGCATATAGACCAACAGAAGCTGCTAAGTGGATAATGTCAATTGCCGACAGCCATTCCGCATTCCAGCGTGTGGCCCATTTTACATTAATGCAAGAACATTAACTCATTAAGATGGTACGTGTGAATAGCATTGAGAGAGATGGCTACGTCCTGTGATTTTGGTCTGTATCCTTCCTACCTATAGACACGTTGTATTATGATGAAAGCGCAAGTTGTTTTCTTTTGTTGATCATTTGAACTATTGGAGTAAGTAGTGAAGTATCGACGTAATCTTTGCATGAAAGTTGTTTATGATTTAGGAGAGACTATGTAAATAGTTCAGAATTATTTTATAGTATTCGTATGTCTCACAGCTTACAACAATAAGATATTTACAATAGCATAAGTTCTATCAGCCATTCAGTAGACATTGTCAGAGATACCACAGATAAATTTCACAATTTGACATTAAAGGGGTCTAATACATTGAAATGTTTAGTGTAAGTAGGTACTTAATCGAAATCAACTATGTGCTAAACATACATTAGGTATATCGTACTTAGAAATAAAGAGCTTAACCATAATGTTCCTTCCATAAACTTGCATAATGCTACTGAAAAACAAGTCAATGTGCTCATCAGCGGGAACATCATGAAACGCTCTTGCCAATCGCAATATGAAACTGTTCTTGCGATAATTTGTGCGAGCGTATGTAGTATGGATTATTATCTGTTTAGTTATTTTCATGAGTCTGCGGGATTTCCGAACCGAACAAAGCTATTAAATATAAAAGTAGAAGATAAAATACTTGGAAGTGATAAGCTAAATTTCAATAGATATTACAAATATAAAAACGATTTTCCTAGCCCTGATCGATCCTCATTTTCTGAGTAATCCGCGGCTCGCAGCATTTCCCAACGTTCACCTATTGTTTTTCATGAAACCCAATACTGGGCCGGGCGCGTTGGCACTTCTGCAACTTTCTGGCTGACAGCTCATGCTCCTGACACAGTGACACCTTCTGAAACGTCAACGTTGACTCGTCTACTGACCCAAATTCAAAAATATCTCGCTAATTTCGCATTCACCACTTTACATAACCCATCTCGGGTTTAAAGGTCCATTACATAATGTTGAACTGACAAATCCGTCAAGCCAAATGTAAATTGATTTCTATAAAATTGCAGCTTCTCTGTTCCTGAGTTTATTTGTTTGGTAGATATCTAGTTCTCTAGGTAAGCAACGATGCTTATTATGTTTTGTTCGATTGTAAAGTAACTTGGTCGTCACAATAACCTACTGTTTCATTATGGACGATAGTTCATCATTAGTCCATTGCTGACATCGGTCTCCCCCAATAAGCGCAAAAGAACTATCTTCCCCTTGTCGCATTTAGTTGCGATAGTAGTAGTCCACACCTTCCTTCGACACTCCAAACCCATCTTCCACATTCATCAACCTTTCCATACATGCTGTCAGTTTAGGATACTCTTAACCTGAATTTTCCTTAAAATATCATGGATTTGATCGGGGTTTGTTCCATTCACATACATAGTAGATATTTGGCTTGGTCTTAAAGCGACTACAAAGCTAAAAGCTAAACATTACATTTCGCTTAAAGGTCATGTCGTCCCTTAATGGTAATTGAGGAACCATGTAAGTTGAAGTGGTGAACTTGGAATCCATTTAATGTAGGGTAATGACAGTACAAGCCCACTTTTGCCAAAGAATCTGCAGTAGTGGTAATTGGTTTATTTTCTAACGTTTATTTCTACATTGAATTCAATGCCTTTACTTTAAACAGTTGGAACACATTGTTGTAGCAATATAATTGACTCTTAAGTGTGGAAATAGACTAAAAGTACACTAAAAGTTGCGTCAAACGTTCTTAGAAAGAAAACGTAAGTGACTTTAAATACCTGACCTAACTCTGACCCTTAAGGTACCCTCGCCACTCTAGCTCTCTATTCACTAGCTCAGGCCTGTCATATTCATTACCCACTATTTCTGCGCAATTCGCCCACTAAATAACGCTCTGTCGTGGCCGGTGGCGTAACACAGACAATTAGCCGCTAGTCGGCCACTGTAAGGGCAACTAGCTTGCCCTCTAACCGCGCCCGCCTTTGTGCAAACCAGACATGAAAATCGACGCATAATTAGTTATCGGGGTATTTACGTTCAGACTGCCTTACGTAAAAGTTTACGTGTAAGCCTTTACCTAAGAATCTATTTAAGTTTTCTTAAAACATGCTAATGATTCGTTTTATATTTGTTCCAGGTACAACTTGTTCATCGAATTTAAATTCAACGGTTTTGTAAGTGGGTAAGATAGCGCTGGTGAATTGAGCAAGCCTGTATTACTTCCTCTTGTATATTTATAAGTTACTATTGCCATTTTGCGTCAGACTTCTAAAGCGAAATACCATCGATAGCTACCTTAGCTATTACCTTGTTCCCTTAAGGAATTATTAGGTGCATATGCCATACGGTTGACGCAACACGCTACCTAATCAGGAATCGAACCTGGGATCGTGATATCTCACGGATTTCGTTACTCAACTGGGTCCTTAAAAGGTAGTAATTCTCACCTGGAGCGTTATTCCAAAATTACGATGCATTCGTGTGCCATAACCAGAAGTTACAAATTTGTAGCTGCCGTATAGATAGGCTTTACCTTTGGGATCTGAATGTATATTATGGTCTTCGTATTAGTAGGCTGTGTCATGTTTTATATCTTCCCGTAAGTTAGTATCTCCAAGTCAGGTAAATAGACAAAGTGCATTGATACAGAATCCGCTATCCTCCTTGTTTTATCATTGCTTTATTTTCTCTGGAGCCTATTGGCACCCCGTGACGGTATATCACTTTATTTAAATACATTTTTCAACTGATTTAATATCTGGAACTTTTCTATAAAAGCACTTCCTAGGTCTTTGCAAGCGGTTGCGTCGCCGACCCGGGTTCAAGCATAGAGCTTTCCGAAGTTCGCACCCGGGAGGTATTTCGAGCGCGTTTACGATCACCCGATATTGATTCGAAATGCTGGTTACGCACGACCACAGCATTTGTTACGCTTAACGCTCTAGCTAGAGGAAGATACTATCGATGGCCTCTTGTCGATTATTGGCAGATTCGTTTACTCCGAACTTATCCTTTTGCTGTATTTCGTTGATATTGACATCATCAGAAACCTTTTTATCGTTTCCCTTGCTTTTCCTAAAAGCTTAGCTATTCTTGTTCAAAATTCTATGGAATCGATTGCTTTATTATTGTAATTCGATATTATTACCTACACAGCTGCGGTAATGACTCAATATTGTGCCAAATGACGTACTGTTATGATAATAAAACAGTAACGAGGTGTTAGTTGCACGATTAACGTGTGAAATTGGACATTATATTGGTACATTGTTGCTGTATCAATCATCTACTATAAAATCTACTGACGTTTTATTAGCCGTATGATAATCTGCTAAATTATGGTTATTCAGATCTATTGTATATTATAAAGAGATATTTACAAGTTCCGATATTGTAAGCAGGTAATCTTCGAATCTAAAATCCAATTACACAATTTTTTTTAGTAGAAGTTTACGCTATTTCTATGTGGGATTTCCCCCGGATAGTTCGATTTTTACAATGCTTACGATCTGCGGCGAAAGAAAATTAATAAAATACGGGGGGGCATACGATTCTGTATTATCAAATACATTAAACCATAATTTTTGTTCGGAAACAATTCCACTCCCATAACTTTTATTCTCCGCGGAAGATATGGTCCCTCAGGATAACTAGTTATCTCGATGGAACAAAGGGAAACTACAACAAAGATAAAAACAACTAGCTGCAAAGAACACAGAACCTTTCTTTTAGCTCCGTTGTAAAAACATAACATAAATATTTTTTCTGAAATGCAAATGCAAGCTGCCAGTGTCAGCCTCTAGCGCAGCAGATTTAGACATTACAGTCGCACGGTTATTTATGAGCGCGCTAATATTATTTATGTGTGTCAACCGGTTCTATTTTCAAAATCGGCACGGTGGATGTTGTTCGGCTCCCTCTAGTCGCTAGCCTTTCCAGGGGCAGCCAGGGCTGGCAAACTTCTTTTCTATTGTCATAACCTTTTTGGTATTGTCATATATTTTTAGAAGATATTAAACAAAAAACGCTTTTGCATTACCTGCGCCAACCCTGTTTCTCTCTATGATAATATTCTTCTACGAAATCTGTCAATGGACAAGGTTCTAATTTACGGTTAAATTGAAGCTTAGGCTTGCGCGCTGTTGCAGTAGCTGTTGCTGCAACTGTGCACCTAAGGTTACTAAACAGCAATTACAAGTATTTCGTCGTTACATTTAGACAAATATTGTTTTTTAAATATGGCAGGTTTTACTTTTATGAGCATGAATCACTTTAACCTCGATCCAACTCGTACATTCGAAGTTATATTTGCGACCAACATGTTAGTCTCTAAAACCCTCAGTGACAAATAAGCAGTCTCGCTGAGATAACCCTAGCCGACGCCTGCGCATAACTCATGCGCGGGAAATGGGTGCATTTCTTAATCTTAATGAAGCGGGAACGCAACAGGGCGCTCTCTATATATCACAGACGCCAAGCCTGTCCGCAAATTCATCATGCACTTGCCACCGGGTATTAGCGAGACACCTCACATAATTGATGCTGGGAAATGCTTTGCGCGTCGGAAATTAATCTAGTGACCCCACAGGGCAATTTGTACCGGGAAATATATAGTTGTGAATATTAAAAATTGTGTTAGGCCAATTTTTCACAGGCGCGGTGTAAGTCGGCGCGGCGTTTCGAAATTTGGTGTGGACTGGATACAATTTATTGCTGTTAAGAAAACGGGCTCAGAGAAAGATGATTTATATTGTTCGCATTTAGCTTTTAATAGACAGAATGGGCTGGCGCAAGATAGTCCACGAAAAAGTCATTCGAAGAGGCGACCCTCAGAATTGAGGATTAAGGACGCAACGAGGGGGGATTTGTAAAAATTAAGCAACATGGGTACAGATGTAGAGTTACGTTAGAACGTTAGTTGTATGAAATATTTTTCAATCTGATACCTCGATTTTATTTCCATTACGGGTATTACAAAAAAATAATTAAGCTTCCATTGTTAGAACTGTCACGTGCTCATTATTTCGGCCCACCGCCACCAGGCTCGCGTGTCGCGGGACAGCACAATGCTATCACCGATTTCATCATCCCGTGCTGCGTTGTCACGTCACGTCACGGCATTGTCACGCCAATGAGCTGGAGTCACACAACTCTGTCGTTAGCCTGGATCTAGATTATCGAAAGCGAAAGGGGAACTTGTAACTGCGAATAATGTTAAGTCTGTCTGTATAGTTATGTCTGTAAAATTGAATAGTTCAGTGTTCCAAAATTGTAGCTCAGTGATTCAAAGAGGATTTTAGCATCCGACGTTAGACATACGCTTAGTTTGGCAGCATAGCCACCTGTATATGTAGGTGGTTATACTGGCAGAGTAAAATGGGGCCAGGGGGTCAGATCAGGATCAGATAAGTTTGTGGCACTCTAATATGAATCATAATATGAAACGCTAATGGGGCCTTTTTAACTAAAACTAAACATCAGGTGGGCTGTTTGCTCGTTTGCCATTGCCTAGAATAAAATAAATAGAATTAAACTCAGAATCACAAAAGATACTTCTTTAATTGCTCTATCCGTAATACAGTTTCAAAGTTACGTAATGTGTCGTTGTAGTCCTTTTCCGTAATTTAGTAAAACGCCCGAACAGTGCAACGAACGACCGTCATAACCTATCATTTCAATTTCTAAGCGGGATACCTAAAACGTACTATAATGACAAATACTTTCGAGCCAGTTACATGTAATTTGTACGAGAGAGCCGCGTTTTAGAGTCTAATGTGCGTCCAGTCGGTTGCAAATTGTCATAATCTTTTTTGAGTTCTGAGCTAAGTGCGACGGTAGGTATTCGAGTAATGGTGTGGTCTTACTTTCTAAGACATTGACATCAATGTACAATGTATTGTTATAGGTATCGCCTCTAAGATTTTTTAACGAAGAACTTTTTTAATCAATTTCATATTTTTCCGATATAAGCTTAGAGGCATTTGCCCAGCAGTGGGATGATTCATAATAATAATAATAATAAGTGTAATATTAACACTGTTTGTCTTCGGGCGAGCTGTATTGTGCGTGTTGGACTTGAAAAGAAACGTCTCTTTTTAATTGAAGTTTTTTTGTAATTTTTATGTATTATTTGCGCGAACAAGCAATAAGGCGTAAGGCGTAAATCGCTGTCCTAATCTTCCATGGTCATACGACCTTTGCCAATTAGGACGCCGCCTAATGCTTAACCTTATAAGAAAAAATATAAAAATGACTACAGGTCACGTCCATTCATCAGAGATAGAAATAGAGAGATAAAAATATTTTTACAGCCAAATAGCTTACCAATAATTCATAAAAGTATTTGGTATAAACAACAACTAATAATTTGTTAAAGCCTTCGTTCATAACATCCTCAGCAACGAGATACAAATTAATAACAGCGGAAAACACTCCACCAATCAGGAGAGAGTGTAGTGGTCCATCCGAGACGGGATTGGATGAAAACGAAAGTCGCTCGCTGATTGGTTAAAGATTATTGGTTTTTCAAATAACCCGTTGAGAGACTTGTGGTAGTGCAGGTAATGAGCTACGGCTGTGCCAAGGTAAGGGCTGGGCGGAGTTGCCAACTATAAAGTTACTAGCAAACCGCCCCGGTTTCGCTCAGGTTTTCTAGGCTTTTCTTTACAATAAGGTGCCTATATAATGAAAGCGTCAGTAGCCTAGTAGTAACGGTATCCGACTCGCAATGCTACAGATACAGGGTTCGCGGGTAAAAGCTCGTTAGCCACATAAATACGAGGAGCGATGCGGAATTAAGTTTTATGATTGTTAAAAAGTTAATTACTCGCCTCGACACAATGTCCAAACTATGTCAAAGTCTTTATTGATTTGTCACAAATATTATTTGTAGTAAGTAATGCCATATTTGTAGTATTTTTTCTATATGTTGTTATAACTACGCTTCAATATGGTCCTCTATAATCAATAATTCCTGTTTGCTTAGTTATTTCGTTATCATTGCTACCCATATCCGGTGTTTATTTTCCTGCAAAATATTGTGATATATTTGCATAATATATGTAATTAATATTACAAAAGTTTCCGTTACTAATTATAATATGCATGTTTTAATTGAGCTAAAAGCTTATTTTGTTCGTATTATTTTAGTGCCTATGCCTACCAACGACGCAGTATAAGCAACCAATTTGCCTAAACCGTTCTTATTAATCACTCCTTCCAATGAATGCCACTGCATATTTGAATATGAGCAATGGTTTCATAAGGATCGAAAACCTTTATGAGTCGGAGAGTGATAAATTCTTACTAAAAATAGAGTTGCTATTACATATATACATACATACTCACGCCAGTATCCCATAGGAATAGGCAGAGACTATCGAGTGCCACAAGCTATGATCCTGACACACCTCTCTCGCCTCTTCCACATTCATACATCTTTTCATGCAGTTAGAGTTGCTTATTATATTATCGAATACTAAAAAATAATAACAAATATCACTTAGGTATAGTCGTATTTGCAATAAAAGACAACGTCCCATAGCAAAATCCTCAATAAACTTACGTCCACTGCTAAACAGTCCTCCAGGCTCCAGTTTATCTTCATCAAGTGGACTCCGCGATTAAGCTGCAACCCCTTAATTGCCGGGAGATTTACGTCCTTATAATTTACTAGCCACAGTCACAGTACGCATCGATCTCGCCCAACAGCATCGATAAGCGGTTATCGATTCGAGCCAGGGCTGTATCGATTTTGTTTAGCGGCTTCTGTGGTTGGTCTTGGTAGTGCAATGCCATTTATCTGACCCGGTGGCTAAAATTTGGAACTAAGTGTCGCCATTGAAAATGTTATGGCACTTCAACAATAGCGACGCCGATAATGGATCAGATTCGTTTGTAGTATAGGCACTATGCTTACATATTTTGAAGTAGGTACAAATGGTTTGAGTTTATCGTTAATCCATAGGTTGAAATCATTCGAAATCATTCCTCAACTTAAAATCAAACAGCATCTGCTGCTGCGGCTATTGTGGAGTGACTGTATTGTTTTTTTGTACAGAAGTACTAATTAATAAAACAAAGTTCAATGATCCGCAACCCTTACTTCACAATTTAAATACCTAATTAAATCGATTGAAATGCGCCATATCATCCCCAAAAGGAACACGTTTTTTTGCTCTATAGCTATGTATCCGCTTGTGGCGCCCCTAGCCGGTCGGAAGAAACGCCCGACTGGCAACCCTAATTCGATAATCAATTACGTCACTTGGCCCGTAGCATTAGCTGGATTGATTTAACACTAGGAAATTAACAGCATTTCAACTTTGTACACACTTGAGCCTAGGAAACATTTAAGCTGTAATTGGACACTAACTGAATGTGAGCGCAGCCAGCCTTCAATGATTCCGCTGTCACTTTAAATTACAACATTTATCTTGAGTTTATTAAAGCTGGATTAAGAACATGACGGGTTAATTCTAGGTTTCTGATTAAGTCTGAGTTGGTATTTAAGTTGGTTGAAGAAGAATGCTAGTTTTTTTCTTACTTTATAAGTACAGCCAGACATTTGACCGCCGCGCCGTCTCACTTGGTGATAAAATACATATGATATTACACTTCTTGTTTCAAAAGTGTTAATTATTTGGAATGTGTAATTACAAACAATACAATTAATTACTAATCTTGACATTTAACACAACTTTAAATTTACTTGTATCTGTACTTATTCGTTACACTTACTAATATTATAAATGCCAAGGTGTGTTTGTTGATTTCTTGTTGTCCTTTCACGCATGGGGCAACGGAACGACGTGATTTTTATCGAAGTCTTCATGGGTGAACTCGCGTGTAAAAGCTAGTCGTCTATAATTTTATACTGTACGTACAGTCGGCTGAAGATAGAACTGACCCCTCTATACATTTAATAGATGGTACAAAACAATGTCCCACGCTACGAAAGATAGACTTTATGTCTGAAAGCGATGATCCCTGAAACTAACACGTAAAAGTTGCAAATTGACAAATATCCATCAAATGATTGAATTGTATAACATTTCTGAAGTTAGAGGTATCTGCTATAATTTAATGTTATATGTTAGGACTTTCTTATAAATCGACATGTAAATTTTTAATTTATAAAATCAATGAATTAATGAAGCCAATCAGTCAAACTATCCCATAAATCCGACTATTGTGAAAGTTTGTTGTAAATGCAAACGTTGTTATGTTTAGATATTAATTATTACTCTGCAGTCTATCCAAGACTAACACATATGCTATAATTCATCCCTAAATTAAAAGAAAACGGCATAATCGAATTTTGACACGTTTCGTGAGCGAAATTCTCTACCTATCTGTACCTGTACAAGACAGGTACCTGTTCAAAGATAAAATAATTATTCATTTATTTATAGACACAGTTCACAACAGAAAACATCGAGACATTTTACGCAGTCGTGGCTCACAAGGCACGTCTGCGTGAAGCGTACGCACGCGATCCGCCCGCGACTCCCTTGGATATTGAGTTACAACGTGTAATTGCATGAAACTTAATATTTACCCACACGTAGTTGTTGACTTTCTTTTTCTTGTGGATGGACACTTTGTTTTTCGTTGATAGCATTTAATTTTGCGAGCATATTGAGTTGGGTCTCGCTGTTTCTGTCGTAAATATATTCTTTTAAGATCTGTGTTAACTATAAAATGGACAGCATCACCATAACAGTCCACTGCAGGACTTCGGGCCTGTCCCACGAAACGGGAGGTTATTGCCATTATCTCCACGCTTGGCAGGCGGGTTGGAGATCGCAGTCTTATAAATAAAACAATGGAAAACGCTGCTGCCCATTTTCAAAACTGCGGAGATTCTAGATATTTTGCCTCGAAAACGTTCGCCTTGTACAACACCCACGAGTGTAAGGAGTCGGTGCTATTCTGCTCTGCCAGACACCACACGTCCATACTCACAATGGTGCGGATAAAATCCACGCGACTTAAGCCAGTTTGTCGCCAACGCCTACAATCGATAATGACAACCCTGAAATTAATAACAAAGTTGACAATTCGAAAATCGATAATTCTAATTAAAGGTGAGTATCACTCATTTAAACATAAATTGTGCGATTGCGCTATCATTTTAAAATTGTTTTGGGATAGTTCCCTGCACTAATTATACGAAAAATAAATTAAAATTACTCAACAAAATGTGGAGCGGATAAGATAAATCTAAAAATATACTTTAATTTACGCTCAATTTTAAATGAAGTGACGTCTGACCGAAATAAAGCTCCACTCTACATTTTTATCAGATTTTCACTGACCAATATTCAAGCGAGGTTGTCCAAAAGACAATGGCTTTCAAGGGCCTTAAAGCAAATATCCCTTCACTTTTTTAATACCTTAGTCATTGTTTATAATATAAATAATCTGTATGTTAATTAGCTGTCCTGTTAATAATGTAGTTATCAGCAGTGCGGAAATGTACATGACATGTATTTTGTAGCGCTACCTTACTTTACTTTTGACAATTAATTACTTGCGTCAATTTCTTTATTAAGAGATTATGAATACACGTTCGCCTTTTTTGGTATGACAAAAAGGAGTAACAGACGTTAATAGTGACACAAACAATGCCATGTTTGTGTCATTACGTCTGTTTTGTTGAGCGATATATCTTCAATTCTTTTTTATTAAAATTGTAGTAGCAGAATATACGGACTTGATGTTTCCTCAGATATTTTACATTAGATATATACAATACGTACTACCTTTTTCTGGGACTTTATCTTTACGGATCTATTAACGCTTTTCATTTGAGAATTTCAATGAAACGGAACCAAAAATTTTCGATGCAAAAAATTTGACTATTTTACCATAAAAAAATTCGACAATTCTTACTAAATAAAGAGACGATATACATCAATCAGTACATTCGTTAACGTGTGTCAATCACGGAATTAACAGCAAACGAACCGTTGATTAACTAATTAGTTGGTCGCCACGCGAGCGCATTCCTCAACTTTTATTGCCTCCATATTCCAATAGAATGCCCATAAAAACACCTAAATGGTCTTCATCAGCAATAAAACGTTTATAATTTTTGGAATGCCCATTCCATTTTTAATTTGTTTCGCGACGCATCATTATTGGTCATTGTGTTGTAAACGCTGTTTATACACGGTTAACGGTGATTTAACTATGTTTGGTATGGTTTTTAATATTTGCTTGATTCTCAGCTCAAAAAGGCCTTAGCCTTAGTTTTAAATTATATATTTAAGTCCTAAGAAATCATACATACCCAAAGTTTGAGGTAAATTTTGTAGGGTAGGTATATACACCAGTTCAGCAGTGGTTGCAGTAGGCGTGTAACATAATGAAGACTTGATAAAGGACATTAAACCAAAACCACATACAGCCAGCACGATACACAAAGTGCTGACAATTTTAAACAGACCAAATGGGCATGGCTGAAAAACAGCGCTGCATGGAACGGTAGCTTCCCGTGACAGCCTACGCTGAATCTTATTGTTAGCAATTTTTATGTTCAGTCACTAGTCCATAAGTAACTTAGCATTATTATAACATTTGAGTAGGAAGTCGCTACATGTAACAATTAAGGCAATAAACGATTTTCCATTCTATTCTATTCTATGAGAACCCACCATAAATATAAAAGGGGAAAGGGCCACAACTTTTACGCTCTAATCGAGCCTCTCACTGGCCATTGAGTAAGCTATAAGAATATTTTTCCGAGAAACTGTCATAAACGTAAAGGAGAACTTTGCCGTGAGAAGTACCTACCAGTAAGCTTTTACTGCGCGCCTAACGATCATTATGCTGGTAGATAGTGGTCTGGTCCCAGCCGTCAATCATTGGCCGAGTGTTTTCTCTGAGATTGTCGCGGGATATCGGACGGATCTTATCGTTAAATTGATCTGGTTTGAAATCTGTACGTCGGGGTAGGGAAAGAGTCGGCTTTTTAGGTCACTTTACAGTTTCTATTGTCACCGTGGCATGGTCCATGGGTGGTTTTGTGACGACTGATTTAAAAAGAAAAAGTGTTTGTTCGGCGTTTTCGTGGACTTTGTTGTTGTGGTACTTCGTGAACATAGATGCGTTAGGTTCAGTAACATTTCTTGCAATGCCTAGTTTTGATTAATTAATAAGAATCGTGCATTCTGTTAGAGAAACATTTTTTTAATAAGGTCTGCCCATGATTTACGTATTCTACTTGTACTAGGGGCACCTTCAAATATAGTTCCTTTAATCTAAATATGCTATCTGAGCGTCGGTGGCCTAATGGTTAACGGGTCCGACTCGTACTCTCGTACTCATACGTACGTGCTCGACCACACATTAACACAAAGATGAGTACCATGCCGAAATTCTGCCATATATTTAAGTTGCAAATATTTATTTATTTATTAGTTCATCACACAGTTTAACAGCAGTTAAATTCGTTAAATATATTGAAGCCTAAATGACAAATTTCAGTAGCAAAGAAATAAAATGAGTAATACGGAAATTAAGCCATCGCGTTCCAGGTAGGACATAAGGCTTTATACGATGTACAATAAAGTTGAAAAAGTAATCAGCATTATTATTGAATTGCAAAACTCGGTTTTCAAGCAGAGCGTCCCTGTTGACATTAGCCGGGCCCCGAAATAGTTCCAGACGGTTTATTTCCGTCCCTACGAAGTTAATTCCTCTTGCTGATTCGGTTCGTTAAAGTTTGATTGTGTTCAACCTTCGTCCGACCGAGCTCTTGACGTTCGAAAGAGTTCAGAGAACATATATTTCCTTTCTTTTTCTTAGGTTTTAAGTCGGTACAATACAAGAAGCGGTAGGCAGAATAGTTTTCAAAATAATTTAACCCCTTAAACGGATACGAATATTGTTACTTATATTTCTGAATAGAAAATTATCATCAGATTATTATTTAACATTTACTCTTTACGTACCGCAGTAAAATTATACACAAACTACGATAGTTAGCAACTACTTAGCAGTTTCTTTGCGTTCGAAGCGATTATATCAACTCGTTCTGTTACATTATTTTACATAATGAGCGGAGCATTTTACATAATTATCGTTTTAATTCGTAATAGAATGAAAGTTTGGTACTATCTCTGCGTCCAGTACCAGTTAATGATGCAATTGAGAAAACAGTATGGACTGAGACGAGACTTAGCTTTTTCTGGCGACTATATTCGAACGACTCTTATTCGCGTGGATTCGTTGTCCAAATGTTATCAAACACTATCTATTATAAAACTTTCAGTTTTAACAGCACATGTTTACGTACTTACGTCTGTCACAAACGTGAGATTTATCTGATAGTTTCCGTTTCCATTTGCGGTAGCAATGCTAGGACAGTTGTCATACCTAACTGTTTTAAGGATTATAGTTTATACCATAATAATGTTACTTGCTGTGTTTGATTGTGTAAATAATACTCCGTAGTAATAAGACTGGTATATTATAAATTGCAATGAAGAGATTACATACATACTGGTACGCATATTATTATATATGGTAGAAAGGTACACAATAAGCAGGTTGCATTTCTATCTGAAGAGATCAAACACATCTCTAACACCAATATTAACATTGGAAGTTTCATCGGCAGCAATTACAGCCATTTTCTACTGCCCATGTAATCTTACAACAATAGGCCGACTCTTTCCATTGCATCCTCGTCACTTTACGAGTGTTTATTAATATTTTCTCTCCGTACCTATACAACATGTCGTACTATATATTGTACTAGTCACATTGGCCGGAAACCTAAGATAGTCACTCCCACTACACATTCTGTGGCTTTCACGTCATATCTCGCTGTAAGTGTTGACATCGCTTTCTAAAGTTCAATTAACTTTTCACCTCATATGCGTGCTTAGTGTCCATCTCTATGCGAATAGTAGTTACGGCTCGTGGCCAATGTGGACTTCGAGTATAAATTGCCTTATCTACAGTACGTAATATGTATTATAAGTAGACAATCAACTTGGCAATAATATCACGGATTCCCCGCGATGTTTTCTCTCAACGTAAGAACATCGGTTAGTGTTCAACTAATGTACATAGCTCAGAAAAAGTAATTGATTGGTACAATGCAAGACCATAAGTGCATGAATACCCTAAGAATAATAATCTTTTGCACTACAGTGCAGTTGTTAAACGGTTTTATAGCATTCTTGAATTACATTTTTACTTATTATTTAAAAATTACTCTGGGGGTAAAGGACGAATCCTTTGGATATAAGGCACAGCTAATGCTCCTTTCTTTTAGCAAACTGATTTTGGTTAAATATGCACCAAATACCGTGAATGTTGCTGTAGTGGCGAAGGAAAATTGTAAGTGAAGTGGTAATGCACTTATGCTCTTGTACTGTACATGGCGGCACTGGGTATCAAACTCGATACCTCTTGCTTGGTACGTATCGGACCCGTTAGCCATTGGGCCACCGACGCTCTAATCTTGGGATCGGTTTAGTAATACGGGCAATAGATTCCCGATCCCATCCCACTTGCAAAATCTTGACTCTCAATTTCAAGAAGCTTTAAATCCGGTAAATATATTACAAACACAATTCGATAAACTGTAGCTAACGCATGTCTTGCAAACCAGAAAACGTAGATACCTTACGTACAAGCTCATGAATAGAATATCCAACACCCGCAGTAGGCACTGGATAAATCCCTGTCATTAGCCACAGAATAAATCATCCGTACCAAGCTACCAGCAAGTCCCAATGACCTTACAACTGCCCGACCCAGCGACAGCGTTGGCTGACTAATGACCCGCGGTATGAATAGGCCGGAATGCCCCCACAACCAGGCCGTGAAGGCTTCGCGCTAAATACAGCCTTTGTGGAACTCCAGACGGGACTATGGCTACGGTTGTTGGGCCACTTTCATTGAAGCCTGGCGGGCAATAATGAAAAGTTGAACTCTGCAATGGGCCTATGTATGAGACAGGCTGTCGGGTTGAAGTCATAGTATTGTAGTTACGTACGAGTCACCACAAGAACTGGTATTTCTTGAAAACTAAGCACAATCCCAGAGGTGAGATGGCGGTCAAATGCCTGGCTAGTCAAAATATTCAAAAAAAAAAAATGTTACTGTTAAAAAAACTATTAAACATTGTCAAAATGTGAAATTGTCACTGAGTAGCATAATAAAATAAAAAGTCTTATAGTTCACTGGAAACTTCTCCATAAAAACGTATAGTTCGATATATTATAAATATTTCGAAAAACTGCCATACGCGATCGGAGATAGCAAACCTTGTTCATGAACCTCCAAACGATATCGCTCACGCATATTACATGAGCCTTCTCTCGCAATATCTTCGCTTGGCTAAAGGTTGGAGATTTAAAATATACATAAGAAAACGCTGCTGTCCATTTTCTGTAAAAGCCTATTCAGTCTTACCAGTGGCACGACCACCCATAGGGCAGACTGTAAGTTTTGTGTGGTTGCTACGCGGTTACTATAGGGCGCGATTTGTATGCGTTTTCTGTCCGAATTTGCAAGCGGTGACGTATAATCAGGCATACTTCGATCATAGTTTCTATCAAATGGCGGTCATAGCTAGTAAGCTTATAGATATAAGTCGCCCACGAAACCTATCAATCGAAGTGGTTGCAATTCTACCGTCATCTGAAATAACACAGACACTATTCACAAGAAGAGTTCGAACCTTCACAAACGCCAGTATTGCTCACGCAGGATCATGTTAAGTCCATATGGCTTTGTGGTTTCGACACCACAGGGCTACTTCCACACAATTGTGTTAATACTTATTATCCTGAGGCAGGTTATTGTGCCTACCGCAAACATACGATTAAAGGACAAGAGTTCGATGACACCTGAATCATAACCAGCCTTCGGGGCAGACGGTCTGGTACCCAACCTGTTCATCATTTTACATCCTCTATTTAGTTAGCTTACGTTTATAAGTTTGTATTTTTAGTTAAATTTGTATCGCCGGTCGTGTATCAAATTACGCTACCTGAAATATCTAGCCGGAAATATGCTGCCGGTAAAATCTTTTACCCATTAATACCTAGACAAGTTTAAAGTATCCATGCGATTTATTTTACATTTGTCAGTGAAATCCGTGCAGCCTCACGGACTAGCAAATGTATTAACTTCGGCAACGCTATACGAGTCCTTTATTATAGTTCTTCCATGGTCTAAGTGCTTAACCTTATACCTACACAGAATGACGTCATTGGTCGAGTACAATATGTATGGCAAAGGATGAGAATTCCTGCCCACCAATGTTCCAATATGACGTCGTCCATTCATTTACCACTGAACACTTTTCTTATTAACCATATCCTCTTACCGAATGCTATTAAGTCAAGTAGCCTCTCAAATCCGGAAGGGAACGTGTGGGCCAATCTGGCTGCAGCTGACGCGGTAACCCGAGACGAGTACGGCGCTTGATGGGCTTCCAGCGCTTTGATTCACGTGCCGAGTAGTATCAACGGCGGCCTAGTGAACTACGTAAGAATGGTGCAGTTGCTTGGCGTTTTTATTTAGATGGCTTTGAAAAGTGGGATCGTGAAAAATTTAGCTAATAATTACAAAAAGAGTAATAATGATAAAGATGCGTCCTATCACACAAGCAAATTAATAAAAGAAGAAATTAGTACAATGTCATTTTTTCTTACTCGTCAAAAAGTTGTTTGATATGTGCTTAAGGGGCGAAAACTGACTCTTCGTAACCAACCTTCTCGACGCCTAACCTTTGTCACACTTAAAGTAAACGTTCAAAGAAATTGGACCACATTAAGTCAAAGTAAGAAATGACAAGGAAATTGGCCGTGTGGTGTCCGGCAGAGTAGAATAGCACCAACACCTTACACTCCTGTGTGTCGTACTAGGCGACTAATATTTTCGGGGAAAAAGATCTAAGAGTCTCCGTAGGCTGAAGAATGGGCAGCAACGTTTTCCAATTTTATAATACAGCGATCTTCAACTCACCTGCCAAGCATGGAGATTATGACAATAGCCTGGCCTATCGTGGAAGGAGGCCCGAAGTCCTGCAGTGGACTGTTATGGGCTGTGATGATGTAATGTAAAGAAATGACAAAGACTGTATTGTGACAAAGATGTTCAAAATATACAAGTGTGTCATGCTGAGTTGTCATGTATATATATAGAAAATGGTGAACAAGCAATATCTAATATAGTTTTGTTTATTTTATATTCCTTGTTTATTATTTCTTTATAAGCCATCCTCGTGGTTTGTCTGTCCATATGTCACTAATATTGCATAAGAATAAATATGCATATACTTGTAATTTCTTTGCATCGATTATTCAATTTCATAAAGCAGCCAACTCTACTGCCGCTTGCATAAACTCAGTATAATGAAATGATTTCGCAACCCGAGCGGAAAAGCGCAACAAATCAGAATCAGCTTAATTTAACACACGTCACAGATCTCCGGCAGTTGCGAGCCCTGATTAGGTACGAATGGTACGATCTTCTAGGATTTACGGTTACCACTTGTTGCCAGTGGCAGCTCCCGCAAATGAGCCGCTACGAGCGACAGCGCGTGGGTCGCGCAACCAGGGGCCTACTCTGTACCTGCGAGACCTTACCTTATCATACCATCCTGCTTACCGCTCCCTTGAATTCTTCAAGAGTGAATAGTACAGTACGATCTGTGATATCAGAATAAGGACTAGTGAGAGCCTCCGATGCTACCAAGCAACATTGTCACGGCTACATTGTGCGACAAAACTAATGAAGGAGAAATTATTGTTAATCGTAATGGAAATGTACGCCAGTTAAAGTGAAATCGAAACAGTGCAGGAATGACCTGCCGCTGCCTTACAATTACAACAGTAGTCATTGAACAGCTTTTCAATTCAATATTCATAGATAGTGTTAAGGTTAGATGCTGTTTATTAGCCGAGTTTACTAAGGGCTTTTACTCGTTACCTAATCATGTACAGTTGATCTAGCTGATAGCTTAGATTGTAAGCTAATCATTCTAACTTTATTAATCTCGGAGGTTTATTAGCTAGGTATTCTAAGTTTGCGTTCGACATTACTCTTGAAGACTAAGGAGAAAGGACAGCTATGGGTAGGAGAACAACCTCTCGAAAAAGTAATTGTTGTTCAAATATTAAAGCCGAAAAAATGTATTTTTTCTGCTATTATTTATACCTATCACTAGTTTTTATCTCACGCCTCCACCGACTTTGCAGTTTACTTATTTAAAATATACCCAAATACTTAAATCATAGTACAAATATTTGCTCGCAGCAAACCCACAAACCCAATTGACTGCATTTTATTGTTAACAAACAACACATCGAGAATATTATTTATCGTATCGCTGCCTTATCTCTTATTTATCTTTATCACCTTTAATACAAACAAATGCATTTATTGCTTCCTCGGATAGCCTATGAGATAACGCACTGGTATCAGCAACAACATCTCTTGAAGTGTTGTTATGATACTTACCCGTTCAGGTTGTGGTACAGAAGTGTGTTGCAAATTAGTTCGACTCTTGTACTGGGGATATTACCTGCCAAGTTGTTTCCTTCGCCTTATAAGTGTGGGACAGGTTCCCATTATCAGCGTCCAATTATCTTTATTAATCCCAGGGGTAGTAAATACGACTTGGTGACAGCGTGTTTGTTTTATGGCTGAGGATTTATAGACCAGTGGTGGGTTTGTGTTTCTTATTCAATGTTTGTGTTTAGCTTAAGATACATGCTTATTACTTGTCGAGGCAATGGTAGGATGTTGCTCCGTAAGTGAAATTTAATCTTGTGCAGTTTATTATTTTAATTTTTTACCATCGAAATGTATCCCGTTCGAATTGGAACCACCTGACTGGGGAAGTACCCCCACAATACAGAATATCGCAGTCAAACAATACTATTTTAAATATTGTAAATGTATTGTATTGTGTTCCTGCCCGTTGCTCCACGTGGTGGGATTTGGGGAACCGTATTATATAAGGCATTTTCCTTTTGCTACCAGAGCAACGGGCCCCTTACTTTTAGAGATGGGCAACGCATTGGCGATATCCCTAGTGTTGCTAATGTCTATAGGCAGCGATTACTACTTTCCATCAGGTGGCCCGCTTCCCTGTACGTGTCTACCGTATAGCATAAAAAAAAGCATAATGAACTCGAATGGCGCAGGCCTAACTTATATGGAACTAGGTCCCTTTCCCAAATATACTAGCTACGTATATCTTGTTTAGAAACAACTACTTGATGTAGCTACTTTTCCTGTTCCAGCCACCGCCCCCGCTCGCGCTGCCGCCCGCACCGCAGTCCGCCGCGCCGTGCGCCGCGCCGCGCACCATCGTCATCCACCGGGACGCCCGCCACGGGTTCGGGTTCACGTTGAGACACCTGGTCGTTTATCCGCCGGACTCAGTGCAGGTTTGTTGCTCTATATTGTTTTAATACCCCTACGGCAATATATAGGCAAGCTGGACTGTAATTTGTTTGCCTGCCGCTCTGGGAGTCGTGAGGCGTGACGTGTCAGGCGCTTCCCACCCTTACCCACCGGGGGAATGTGAACCCAGACATTTAGTCGCCATCTCAATTTCAATTTCAATCACGGCTGAGTGTGTGATTGCGGCCGAAGTTTGTATAGGCAACAGTCTGACCATTCTCTCTATCCGTAAGATAGAGATCTCTATAGTTTTTCTTTTTAAGTGTACCATAATATGTTGAATACAGCGCGTGTTGCAGCAATAATGGCATATTTTACGCAAATCGTCGTCGTCATCATCATCATATAAGCCCAGTCCTCTACATCAAGTAGTTTCCATCTCCCTCTCCCTTTCCAAATCTAGCTCTAAGACCTTTACAAATCTGCAGAGCCCGGGAACTAGATTGATGACGGTTCCAGACTTTGAAGCTAGTCGAACTTCAGCACCGCAACGAGCTCGCCACTCGTTAGGTGTGCGTCCTAATAGTCTTGGGAGCCCTTTACCAGCTCGTAACGGTACAACCCTAATATTCTACCATTAAACCACGATTCCCTCTTCTTCCAGGAACTATACGAGGATGCGCGCCACCTGGCGGTGGGCGCGGTGGGCGCTCCTATGGACACGATCTTCGTGAGGTCGGTGCGCGCAGGCGGGCCGGCCGCGGTAGCGGGGCTGCGAGCCGGCGACAGGGTGCTTGCCGTGAACGGGGAACCCGTGGCGTGCGGCCGGTCGCGTGCGCCCTACGCGAGGGTCGTGCAGCTGGCGCAGCGGGAGCCCAAGGTCTTGAAGCTGACCGTCGTGCCGAAGGACCACGATTTGTTGCAGCGGGTGGGCTTTTTGTTTTTTTGGGTAGAAAGATCGTAAACTACCTGGCGGTGAGCGCTTTTCGTAAGCCCAGATTGCCTGTTTGTTTACCGTATACTTATAAGAACCAAAGTTTGCGACTCGTTGATGAAGTCTTCCGTGGTTCATACAAACCTGTAATGTCACATTACTGTGACAGGTCGCTGACTTTTGTTTACAATCTTTCTCTGTTTTTGTTATTCTTACTGTAATCTATACGTATAGAGTGCACGCACGATAACTCAACGCCTAAAATATGGCGTCCCTGTCATTGTTTTTGGTGGTAGTTGTCATAGTTGTTCTTGTTGGCTGTCTGACAAATTAAGTTCCATTTTCAGTCGCGAGCAAAGTTATCTTGCGAACTCTCCACCTACGTATTTATTAGTCCCTGGGACAGCCTAACCTGTCAAGTCTTGGACGAGCCCAATATACGCTCCATATATGTATATATAAGCTGACTGTCGTGGCGAAGTACCAGATTGGGGTAGTTTCTTTTTGGTTTGAGCCTCGTGAGCCAACTAGAGCTAATGCAGACTAAGATGGAGTCTGAACCATGAACGGGGAATAACCTAACCGGCTGAAAAACGACGGTAAACCTTCGACCAAGTTTACAATAGAAGTTTACTTTAGAATAGATATATCATGAACAACTGAACCGGTTTTTATGAAACAAAGCTAAGGACCATTACCATTGAACTGGTTTTTAAACATAGAAAACCGTATCCAAATTAGTCTATCCGTTTAGAAGCTACGACGCCACAGATAGACACAAACATATATACATATATAAAACATCTCTTTTTCGTCGAGGGTTCAATAACAGGAGTTATTTACCTTAATTGGATTTTCAGTGTCTATCACCCTTAATAAAAGACACGATAATATAGATAAAGACGAAATCATAAATTATGTAAAAATCACAGTCCTAACAAACCATTCCCTTCAGTATTTCAGCGAAGCAGCATACAACCCCGAATCGAACCAACGCGCTATCGAAATGCCTGCGCCGATAACGGAGCACGAGTCGCGACTCTTCGACGCGTACCGGAGGCCCAGGGCTGCATTGCCGGCCCCGCAGGCGCCGGTGAGGCACCGCGACGACCCCGAGTACGCCAGCGTGGCGTCGCTCGCGCCCTCCCGGTATGACGTCGGGAGAATGGGCGGAGCGCCGCACTATCTGCTACATGATAGGTGAGTGAAAATCATGATTTTTTTGCGACGCCAAAGCCCCGCCCACTTATTGTCGGCACTCTGCGACCTGCTACCTTATGCGCGTTTCACACGAGAGCAGAATAGTGGGCAGCACAATACTGCTACTGTTTGAACGCACACGCAGAGACAGAACAGTACTCTTGACAGAAACCAAGGCAGACCAGTTAATAGTTCGCTGGTCTATTTTTTCGGGGCAGTTAGCTCACCTCACCACCTTTTTCGCTCGTATGAAACCAGCATTAGCCAGGATCTTACAGCAGCGACGTAAGAAATCACCTACTTTTGACACCCAGGCCCGACGAGCAGACGACCTTATAGAATTCGATAACTGTCGCCCATAACAACTACGATTCATGCAATGAGGTGTCATCTTATCTTCTATTCTGTATCTTCTACCTATACATAGTATCAAAATAAAGTCGCTCCTAGCGTCTGTCTGTCACATTTTATTGTAAAGAAAAGCTGAAAAAACCCGTGCAAGTCGCCTGGTCGATAGTGTAACATCAATGCAGAACCGATGGTGCGGTGTTACTGTGTGAGCCTGGAAGGATGTTTGTTTGGATGTTTATTACTCCTTCAGACCAAAACTATTGAACGGATGTTGATCGAATTCGGCGTTGATGTAGCCAGCCAAGAATAACACAGGTTATAATTTATCCCGAAACTCAGTGCGGTTCCCACGGGAACGGCTCCAGAAGGCTGCACGAAGTCGCGGACAAAATCTTATGTTTACCTATAGCTTCATAATTATCTTAGTCGCTAATCATGCCTCCTTGCTCCATTTCAGCCGGCGAGAGTCCGACACGTCCCTGCCATCTTCAGCGACCGAAAGCAAGGACAGTCTCGGCTCCTTCGACTCGAACTCGACGCTTACAGGCCAGCTGGACGACTCGATAATCCTCTCCCGAATACGAAAGAGTCTGGAACAGAAGGAAGCCTTCCTGCGACGCCCGAGTCAACCCACCGGCTGGGTCACACCTGATGCCCCAGCACCCATTAAGCAGAAGGAGTTCTACGCCAGACCACAAAAGCTACAGAAACCAGCGTGGCCGCCACCCGCCGCGTCCCCCCCTCTAACCGCTTCCCCACCCCCCTCATTGCCGCTCCATATGACACCGCAAGAGAAGAGAGACGATTGCTCTGCGAGCGTCGACAGTGGAACTTTCAGCGGCTATGGAGAGCTCAACGGAGTGCATATCGACAAAACTAAGCTAAGGCAAGACAAGAATCAGTTTGTAGCCACTCTGTCGAAAATACAGGAATCTGGGCCTTGTTTGCCGGGCACTAATATCGGAATGGTTAGCAACGGGTCGGCGACGCAAAGCAGAGAAGACATCAACGGCAGTAACCAGGAGAATAGGTACGATTTGCACATTTAACTTTGACAAATAATTCCAAATCTAGATACCTGGCCTTAAAACTTTAAATCCATTGGTTCTTTCAGATATCCAGTGCCTGAACTCCAGCTGGTAACTGCGAGAACGAAACAGCTAGAGGAGGCCCGCGGCGGCGGTGAGAGGCGAACTGAGGTCGCTAGAAGCGAGCTGGCCAGGCTTTCTACGACCAGACTGGAGCCGAGCGTCGCGTTGAGACGAAAAGAGTTCGAAACCAGAACGTCCCGAAGAGAGGCACGATCTTTGGATGTGCAGCCACAGCAAGGTAAGCTTCAAAAATATTATGAGCAACAAATGTAGAAGTACGTTTATCCACCGACTATAGTACAAAACAATGTTAATTCATAACTCAAGTCCATTGACGAATCCGATTGGTCAGTGAACCAATCTTGATATTGTCCTATATTCAAGGTTTTAAAATTATCTTCAAAGATATGCTAATAATTTGTACGTTTCATGGACAACACGTTATGGAAAGATAAGACATACATAGTCTGATGACTGAACATACGGACTGATTCCTGTGATAAGCCTACGTATTTATCAGTTCACAATCTGGTTACATTTATACTATACATGCTGTACAATGTAAACAATAGTAGTTTTGAAGTGAATTTTTTTCCTTAATTGTGATGATTGTTACAAAATGAGTTTCAAACTTAATATCTAGTGCTGAAGGTAGAATTCTGTATGGTATGATGCTTTTTGTTGTACACTCTTCTTCTAGGACTCTATGCGTCAGACTTGCGTACCAAACGTCAAGCATATTACGTAGAATCAACACCAAAACATCATTTTATAAGTCGGTTTCCTTAAAATACAAGATATATGTACACTTTTAAAACTATTTTTGAACCTTCGCAGCGTTCCTTGCAGAGTTGGAACATGCGGAGCACGAGATCGGCGGCAGCCTATCCGGCAACCAGTTGATGATCACAGGCAGCAAACACCTACATTGCCCACCGCCAGATGGATTTAACCCCGGTCAGTATATTGATAACTAGGTACCTCAATTCTTGTCGTAGTAGACACTTTCCAAGATATTGTACATTTCATTCTTATTCTTCATAGTATCAATTATTGTCTTTTTTGTTACAGAAACAGAAAAGGTTCAAATGCGAACAAGGTCTAACAGTACCGGTAGCGAAGGATTACCTATTAGAAGACATCATGCCTCAGGTAACCACAATTTCCATTTCATCACTTTATATCCCACCCCTCACGGAATAACTACCCACTGTACTACTGTGATGGCTTCGTATACCCTTTTCTGCTGAGACTTGTCCATGAGCACTAGACATCGCGAGCATATCGCTGCACGCTTCTCAGAACCACGTTGTAACCGAGCTGACGACACATTCACATGTCTAAACACGCTTCTACTGGCGTTATCATAGCATAGCGCTTGTGTGGAGTAACAGGAGCTAAATATACCCCTTTACACTTAGCATTTAAATACTTAACTGGTTGAGTCCGAAAAGTGAAAACATCTGCGGTTTTGCGTTTCGCTTATAGCAAACCTAAATGCAGAAAAATGTAGGTGTTACAGACGACAGTTACCGCTTTCCATTAAGCGGGCTTTCGGCTTTACCACTGACTTGTATAAAACCAAAAAAGAAGGCGAAGCTTCCAAGACCGCGGGCCCTAATGCTCTAATAGCAATCCATCCGCTCCAAGATGGCAGTCACGCGAAGAGACGAATGGGGCTGAACAGAGAGCAAATGGAGGCAATGAACCGTGTGTCGCTGCCGGGCGACGGGCGCGGGCCGCAGCGGCCGACGCAGCTGAGCCTCGCGCCGCCCTCGCCCGCCACCTCCGGCGCCGCCTCGGCCGCCACCTCCCCGTCGCCGACTCCCAGCACGCCCGCCGACTCAGGTCCCGACACCACGCCACCTGCCGCCTGTCGCCTGTCGCCTGCCGCTCGCCGGCACGCCGAGACCTCTTCCTGGAATGCCCTCGTTCTCTCTCCGAGCGAGTACTTACGGGACGCTAGCATGGCTTGGATACTCTTGGATGTAATACTAACGGGACGCTAGTGGTTTCAGTTGCTCTCGGTGCCTCCGAAACAAGATTCGTTCTATATTGCTGTGCCCTTCCGGGGTGTCTTGTACTGCTACCATCAATGTACTTGATTATGCAACTGAGTTACTGAAGATAGAGAGTGACTGATCATAACCACTACTGAATCAGAACGTATTCGCGCAATCAGCAATTTTACTAACCGTCGGTGATATTGATTTTGAACACTTAAAGCGTTTGGAGAGAGAGCGATCTAACCTTTCTTTTCTACTAATCTTGTCTAACGGAATGCAAGTGTCGCTTCTAGGTGTGCTACTAATGCAGACTAACCGTCGTGATCATCGTTGTATTAATATACTAATGTGACTGTTGCGATGGGTGGGTGGAGTTCATGAGTTAAAAAAACCGTCTTCTCTACAGGTTTTGCTGACGACTTAGTAACTAGAAGACAGAAGAAAGATGCTCAACTTGGTGGTTAGTATTTTTTACAAACGATCGACATCAATTTCATGCAATCCGACTACCATGTTCTTCCACCATGCTTGCTCGATTTCCCCTGTCGTCAGAACCACCTCCGACTTAACCGATAAACTCATACACCCCGCACCATATTTTCTAATACCCTAATTTTTTTCGAACTGAACTACTAACTGACGCTGTGTTTCCTTATCCCCTAGCTGAGGAAGAGAAGGCCATGAGGCGGGTCTCCTATCTGAAGGCCACTTGGGGCGATCGGCTGCATTTAGAGAGCGACGTGGAACCTGACGCCGACCACCAGGGCATTAGAAGGTACCTATAGATATCTTAAAGAAGCACTCGTGTTCTCAAACTAGTGTGATAATCTCCTTAGTTCTTTTATCCTACTCTAGTACTAGGAACTGGCGGTATCAAATTATATGCTCCGAAGCGATACTTTTGTAATATGGGGTTAAGAGATGATTTTCAAATATAAAAAAGGCGTTCTTCATCCGTCTTCTACCAAATGAGAAAAGTTTCAACTTTATGGTAAAGTTTAACCATTTCAGCTATCTATGTATTTCGTCATTGAGCACATTTTCAGAATTAATTACAGCCAGTTTCTAGTATTGCTGTAATATACCAATTTAGACTGTCCTCTTGTTCTCTGTAATTTAAATAGTGACTAAACTGAATTCAGTAGCGATATTATTTGGAAATATTTTGTATCACTTCATTATTAGGTCACCTAATCTTTGTAGTATGTGTGTTCTGGCAGACCTTCCGTCTTGGCTGGGCTTTAAAATAGTTTAGTCTAGTCAGTGAGGTCTAACCTAGTCTAAAGCTCAGCCTAGACTGAAGGTCTGCCGGAACATACCTACTACAATACTAAATAAGGGACCTAATTATGTATTTATTTCTCTTCCAAGTCCCAATTGTGTTTAACTCTTATCAAGACAGTAGCATTAATTCTGTTATTTTTAATTTCTCTTGTAGATATATTCGTATTGTTTATCTTGAAATCTTATCCTCAGTAGTTAGTAAGTACCTACATAATTAACCTGCTGTACTATCATGTGGGTATCTAACACAAGTAGGTGGCTTGATTTGAAGTTGGTTTCATTTTATATAATAAACTTTATTTCTATTCATAAATACAAGGTATAAGAATATCGAGAATACCGCCGACAAGCCAACTTCAAATTACAGCTTTGAGGAATCGTCAGTTTTGGACGATCGAAATTGGTACTAACGGGGTGACTAAACTTGGGCTCTGTGGAAAACAGTGCGTATCGACGGTGGCGCCCCCCTCGTTTGACCGACGACATTACCCCGCTGCTACGCATATTCGACCCCACCGCCACGCTGCCTCCCCGGTACGTCGCATGACATCAGTTGTGCGATAGATGGCGCTTCACGTTGAGCTAGTGCGCGTACGCGATAACAGATGGCGCTATACGCAGTTTGCCATAGCGCTTTGGGCACCGCATTGTTTTGTATCGAAATTGCGATATCGGATTTGGATTGCAGCAATGTTGAATTAAATATCATTCCCATGAATTAAAAATGTACTCATCGTAAATTTTTCCATCGATTTGATCACCTATAACTAAATCACGACGGATTTGAAATCAAACGATTTCGTACCAACAATTAACTTGTAATCAATGATGTTAACTTGTACGTCGTCTGCATGGTTGAGTAGTGGAATGGAAATGCATGTATTGAATAAAAAATAGTCTTTTGGTTTGTTATGTGTAAAGCATGGTTGATGTTCTCTTTTTAGACAATGTTGATGTACTTACTTAGATAATTCCAAATTTTCAGAAACTACCGTACTTAGTGTGTTAGACAAGATAGAAATTGGGTGTTGATTACCCTTTTTTATGGCACTTTAAAAGTAAAGTAGTATGTAAAGACCTAAGAGGCAGAATCTGTTTGTGTAGAAAATATATCTTATTTAAAAATTTGGTGTAGAAAATAATACCTACTTATTTTAAAATTTAATGATTAAGTTTCCTACTTGGAATTAATTATAGACGTGTCTATTACTTAAGTTACTTCCTTAATTGTTGCAATAATCACGACGATCTAATTTAACTGTACTGTAATTTACTAGTCATATTCCGCATTTAATATCGCAAATGTTGTAGTATCATGGGGTAACCAAGAATGTAGTAGACCTTGTCTAAGCTAAAACGACGCGCCCCACTACTTAATTAGTTGATTTAGATGTGTGAGTGCAAATATTAATAACGACACTTCATCTGTGTGGGAGCGTCGACTGCTCAATCGAACGACGCGTGCTCCTACGTTTGAGTCTCACCGGCAACTGAATGACCAATTACAAAGGCATTTGCATATGTATTGCGTCCATATTTTAAATTTGCTTGTGTGCGTTAACGCGATAGTGGGGCGCGTCATTTTAGCTTAGACGAGCTCTAGTATCAATCAATTCAACCCAGGAAGCTCATGTCAACCCTTGTAAGGATCAATTATAATACGTACGATTATTTCAACAGCCCAGAGAAGAAAGACGAAGAATCCGCTGGTGCTGTGGAGGCAATTGAAGGCGATGTCCAGGGGAATGTGCAAGTCAAGATGGTGGTCAGCAATGGAAAGGTAATTTTTGTGAGATACGAACTGACAATCCACGACAAAGTAATCTATCAGCCGCGGCATCTCATCATCATCATCTTGGCTTTATGTCGGCACGCGAGGGCCTAGTCCGCCTTCCTGCTACTCTTAGCCCACATCACTCGGTCTTCGGCATCCTTAGTGGTAAGCTTATTGGCATGCATATCAGTCTTGACTACGTCTCTCCTTCCCGCGCCCGGCATGCCACCGCATGGCCAGACACTTGTTTCCCACATAACTTGCCGGTCTGCGCAAGACGTGGCCATACCATCGAAGGCGGCACTCTTACATGTGGTATTCGTTTAATAACTATTCGCTGATATCCCATCTATGATCCGATTTATGTAATAACTTGTGGACCCAGCGTGACTTCGTACACCTAATTTACCCCTACCTACTCTTTTTTCTTGCTTATAAACCTTCCTCTTGAATCACTCTATTGTTGAAAACCGCATTTAAATCCGTTGCGTAGTTTAAATGATCTTAGCGTACATAGATAGATATGAACAGACGGCGGAAGCGACTTTGTTTTATACTATGTATACCTAAATAACGTCCTAACGTCCTGACTGGCGTCATAATGTAATATCGCATTATTCACTTTGACGATATGAACATATACCTTTTAAATCTGTTTCTTGAACTTGAAATTCACGCTTGAAGGCCTAGGGAAAGTTTTTTTTCTTTTTATTATCAATAGGCTTGCATTTGATCAACTCACCTGGGAGTTCTATTGTAATAAGTAATTATGTAGGTTATAATGGAATTGTGTTATTTGCAGCGCGCAAGCGACAGATCGTGGAAGCAGGTGTGGGCGGTGCTGCACGGGACCAAGCTGTACCTGTATCGACACCATCCCAGTCAGGTGAGTCTATCTATACTGATATGCCTTCAAACCCAGCACCGAGATATTTCTTGCTACCAAGTTGGTAAACAAGCGCAGTAACAAATTTAATGATGTGGTATATTTTTACCATCGTCTGAGATAGACTATGACGATATGATACACAGTGGCAGATTTCAGAGTTCGAAAAGTTGTAAAAAAAAAACTACACCTCTAATACAAAGTATGTTTATTGTAATTTAAAAACAACAAATGCGGATTTCATTTTTTGAAAACCACGTTCTCCAAATGGCGGCCATCGAGCCTGACACACTCTTCGAGTCTAGCACGCATGTTTTCAAAAACGCGTTTACAGAGAGGCTGGGGGATCCTGCTGATTTCGGCTCGAATATTGTCTTTAAGTTGTGTCGCAGTGCTCGGATTTGTTTTGTTAACAACGGATTTTAAGTATCCCCATAAGAAAAAGTCACATGGGCTTAAATCTGGTGACCTAGGTGGCCACGGTATGGTGCCGTTTCGGGATATGTTTTTTTCTTGAAATAACTGCCGCACTGCATTCATAGACACATTAGCAGTATGAGCTGTGGCCCCGTCCTGCTGGAACCACGTGTTTCGGTTGAAGTATGGACTATTCTGTAGTTCCAGTCTAAAAAAGTCATTTATCATCTCGGTATATCTCTCCGAATTCACAGTTACAGTTTGGCCACGTTGGTTTTCAAAGAAATAAGGCCCTATGATGGCAGATGCAGACATTGCACACCAGACTGTAACTTTAGGTTTATGTAAAGGTTCTTGATGCATTTGTCTTGGGTTGCGGACATCCCAGTAACGGAAATTTTGCTTATTCACATATCCTCCGATGTGAAAGTGGGCTTCGTCACTAAAGAATATGTTACCCATCCGAGTAGCAGTACGAAATCTCAACAACATCTCCTCCGCGTAAGTTTTTCTTAATGCAAAGTCAGAATCGTGTAAATCTTGAACGATTTGAATTTTATACGGATGGAACTTGAGTTTTTTTCGCATTATAACCTGTAAACTTGATTTCGTAATTCCCAATATCGATGAACGTGCACGAAGTGATAAACGGGGATTTTCAGTGACAGAAACCATAACACGTTCAACATTTTCGTCCGTGGCTACCGTTGGTATAGGTCCTGGTCTGGGTCTATTTAATGTTGATCCTGTAGCTCTGAACTTTGCTACCCATGACTGAATGAGGTTGATCGATGGTCCATCACGCAATCGACGAATACCGTAATGATAATTAAATCGACGGCGTGCTTCAGACAGCGAAAAACCACTCGAAATGTACGCCTCGACAGCAAAAGCGCGGTGCTCTCCACTCCACTGTTCCATGGCTACTAAAAAATCCGCAGCGCTTGCGCTTTCAACGACGCCCCCCGCGCCCCTCTCACATGTTGCGTTCAGAAACTACGTTTGTTCAAACTTTGAAATCTGCCACTGGACACCCTGTATGATAGACCTTTCATTTGATACCCACGATAAGGTACTGTACATTTTTTTTTAACTAAACTGTCTTAAATTCTAAGCTTCCAGTACAAAATCCGTAGTGCCAACCTCGTAATTCGTGTTTAGCAGATCCGAATTAGTATAAAAACACAGTTGGCCAAATGTTTCCCAAAATACCGCAAGAACCAGTTTAAAACAATTATTGTAATAAAACAACTTTCAACTTTTTTCGACAGGGTTACATTCTCTGTTGATTAAATGCACTTATTCTTTATTCTAAAATCGGCCTCTGTGGTTTCTAAGAACAACTTATAATATATCATAAAGTTTAGGCGTTCTCGTCATTGACCTATTTAGATCACTCTGTATAAAATGTAGGTATACTTTATCCAGAGCCGGCACAGAATTAAATTTCTGAATAACAAAACAAAACGGTTATTTGTTTATCATATTTAATTAATAACTTCATATTTATATTATTTATTTGGTAATATAAATTACATGTCAATATTTAGTTATACAAAGTAGCACATAATTATTACATTGGTTGTAATATCTATAACACTAAATAGTCGAGCAATATGTCAAAATAGGGAAACATAATTATTACAATATAATAATAATAATAAATAATGTCAAATAATAAATTAAAATTACAAATACAGGCCATTATTATAATATCAAATGAATAATAAATGCCTTTGACTTTTGACTTTTTTTTTAAATAGAACAACGTCGAATAATTTATTAAAAATAAAAATATTTATGATTAAATATTTACTGATTATTGTAAATATTCAAGTAAAATTATCCTTCTAGAAGAAATTCGTCAATTTTATAGAACGTTTGTTCAATTAGCCAACACTTTATTATACGTCTATGTACGAGCCACGCACGTACAAATCATGAACGCAACGTCGGCGTTTACGCCAATCCATTAGTTTTGGCGCATCGCCACGTTAGTTCGTATTTGTCCATCAGCAACGACGCGCGTACTCATATCAAATCATTTTATCATTATCAATCTATCAATTTAGCATTACTTTATCACTTATCAATAAATATCTTTAAAGACACTATCCTAGTTATCAAATCATCAACCCACCCCCAACATTGGTCCTTCGAGCATACGTTAAGCGGGATCATTACGCGAGTGCAGTGAACTTGTGAACTGTAATTGTGTCAGTGTTTCCGGCTTAGCGACCACGTGGATTTTACAACCCATCCTGAATCACCACAGCGCACAGGGGTAGCAGCAAGGCAAACGGTCAAATCATTATCAGGCTCCTGTGCAAATCATCTTATCAAGTAAGAATTTTCCAATTTATCTAAAGATGTCCAGCATCAACGATATCTTAGCAACTCAAGAACAAATTATCAATGCTATAGAGCAGACATACAGGAATTTTAAGAAGGATAGTGCCGAGAGGAAAACTGCCGACTATATTCGCCGTTTAGTCGACAACTTAGATGCCTATTGGACTGAATTCCATTCCAATCACAGCAAAGTAATGTCCTTTGAGGACAAATCTAATATATATTTTACAAAGGATTTGTACGATCAATCAAAATCAAACTATTATCGGTATCGCGAAATCATTGCAGCTTATCAACCGACTGAAAGGCCGCGTACTCCTGTGCTGAAGCCTCCTACGTTCCTGCCTAGCCAGGGTACGTCGCAACAGCCTTCGGAGTCGAAAGCATCTAGTAGTAAGAATGATGAAATGCTTCGGAGGCAGGCCAGTAATTTTAAAGCATTTAGAAGGTCTGTGGCTAACTTAAACTTGGATCTTGTCTCCGAAAAGTGGCAGTTTGAAGATCTGTTAACCACTTTGCAATCACGATGGTCAGCGATAGACTCATTACATTGGGAGTTAGATTCGGAACTGGTCATTCCTAATCAACTATATGAAAATGAATTTTCGGAGTACGAGGAGCAATATAATAAAATTAAAATAGCTATCAATAGAAAGATGGATTTAAGTGAATTATATAATTTATTAAAAGTACGAGCAAGAATATCGGAACGCTACTTAATCATAGAAATCAAGATTCCATTAATAAGTCGAGACATTTACGAAGTATCAAAAATTATACCTATCCCACACATTGTAAACCACCAAACAATTACCACAGTACCTATATCAGAATATGTTGCGATCAATTTAAATAAAGATACACTTATACCAATGACGGAACACGATGTGAAATCCTGTACTCATCAGCATCCAGATATTATTTTATGTTATCTCACAAGCCCTATTTTTTATATGAAGAATGACCTAAGCGTGTGCAAAACAAATCTTATGACGAGATCATGCACAAAAGTATCTAATCCTTGTACAAACACATGGATATATCTACATAAAATAAACACATTTATTTACGCCTGCTGCGACGAGTGCCAGATAAAACTACTCTGTGGAAATCAAGTTACCGTAATAAGACTCCTCCCCAATGTCGGACTATTCACCGTAAGCGAAGGATGCGTCATAAAGTCAGCCGATTACTTTATTTACTCGCATAAACCTCAAATGACCCAGTTACAGACGAAAGCGAGTATTGAAATTCCTCAAATTTCACCTCTAAATAACATCATCAACATACCTCTATCATCTACAAATTCGTCTGAGATAGCGATAGCTTACAAGCGGCATAATAAGGAACAGCTAAAAGAAATAAGAGCGGGATTAGAATCCCTTCAGAGAGAAGAACCATTTATAGAGAGGGTGTCATATCATGATATCCATCACTACACTAGTATCTACGTGATCCTCGCCGTAGTGATCATACTAGCAGCAGCAGTGGCGTGGAGGCTCCGGCGGGTGCGGGGCGGCGCGGGAGAGGCGACCGGCGCGAGCGCGCCTGCCCGCGGCGGACGAGCCGCGGCCGGCGCGCGCGCCGCTATCACCGAGTGTTGTGAAAGTGTTAGTGATCAATGCGAAAGTGCTCAAAATAATTGTGTCAGTGAAAAACAAGACAAAGCAGTGTCCCCTATATATAGTGCGGTCCATTTTAATCGCGAAGTGTAAATATCTTAGTTTAAATTAAAAATGCCCATCATCCATGTAAATCATCATTAACCCTTAACTTAGCATATTAATAATTGTGTGATCATCTTGTTAGCATATATTCATTTAACAATCATTTAATAATCATTGCTCATCTTCTCGGCCCGGGAGCATGTACGAGCCACGCACGTACAAATCATGAACGCAACGTCGGCGTTTACGCCAATCCATTAGTTTTGGCGCATCGCCACGTTAGTTCGTATTTGTCCATCAGCAACGACGCGCGTACTCATATCAAATCATTTTATCATTATCAATCTATCAATTTAGCATTACTTTATCACTTATCAATAAATATCTTTAAAGACACTATCCTAGTTATCAAATCATCAACCCACCCCCAACAGTCTATTTTTTCATAAGTATCTCTAAGCGTAAAATCTCTTTACTAAGTATCTCTAAGCGTAAAATCTCTTTACTAAGTATTTCTAAGCGTAAAGTCGAAGCCAAAAACATTACGGCATAACTGCGGTATTGTAAACAAAAAGAGCTTACAGTGTAGCCGGTCGGTTCTTATTGTGTTCACGTTTGTTGAAAATTAGTATTTATTTATTTAACGTATTTATTAAACAGCCCAAAGCTGCTTCGCACGTAACACAAGACCTCGAAGAGTAAAAAAATTCCTCTTAAACATTAGAGCCTTGGCGATTATGAAGATAGAGTTAAAACGGCTTGTCTAAACAAATTCATTTGGAGTCTTCGGCCTCCGTCCGGTCGTGGGAAGAAACCGTCCCGATTGTTTGTCCGCGAGTGTAGCCTTGACGCCATCAATGGCGCAAGTATACCGCCGCCCTGTGTACACTGCATGGCAAATATTTTGGTCGCGAATAATGGAATATTGTTTTCACACATAGTTAGGGGGCCAAAGTCCAGCGTGTTTTGTTTTGGCGCTGTTTGCCCGCCTCGTGACGTTGGTCTTGCCTATTTTGATAGGCGGTAGGGGTCGTGTTGATATTCCTGTTCTGTTTATTTATTCTAGAACAGTTGTGCTAGAACAGCCTACCGGTACCGGTAAAGAGTCATGACGTTTTTTGTGTACCTACTCGTAGGAATGCAACTTTTGGTCTCGACTCGGTCTGTGGCTGATTAAAGAGTGACGATGGAATAAAACAACAAAAAGTTTTTATTTTATTAAACATAACTCGAAATTGCTATTAAAAATAAGGGAAACTACATTTCCATTGTTCTTTATTTCTGGTGACTAAAACAAAATATGCACTTGATTTACTACGTGAGGGCTTTAGATAAATTTGACACATATAAAACTGGTATAGATAAAACTTGTAACTTTATTGGCTCGATTATAAATGATAGAAGCACCTACTTTTTCAACAACATTAATTTACTTTTTAACAATCAATATGATTGTAATAAAACTGCAAAAGTATTTAAGAGCACTTTACGAACACAATGCTATTTAGAATAGTCCGTACTGTTTCACTGTGGTATTCTGTAAGGTGAAGGTACCTACTGTTAGATAAGAAATCGAGGATATGGTCCAACTACACTAGATATGGCTAATTAGACGATAGACGATGGGTCCCAACTCTATTCGACACTTTACTGTGATGGCGCGTTTTCTGTGCATTCGAAATAACGTGCAGTTATCGCTGAAAATTTATATATCATCTTTTACTCACTCATGAACAGCTCTTTAATACACTACCTACTTCCTCTCCAATACGTACGAAATGTCACGCTTTGAGGACATAGAGAGAGAGGTAGGAACCTCTATCTAAAAATGACAAAACAAACAAAACAAGAACCACAAATACAAAAGAACACCACCATAGCCCTATCAGCAAGACCGGTGACCCCACAAAACGGCAACTCATCAAATATTCAAAGTATTCAAACCATGCCATAGTTATCTGGCGTTATCGGCACGCGCCGCCCGCGCACGCGCCGTCACGCCCGCAGCTCGCCACCTGGCCGCGGCGGCTGACGGTGACGGTTATGTGCGGTTTGGAATTCGAACGTCAACGGTGACCTATGCTTGGGATATCATTGACAGTTCTAATAAGACGATGTTCAAATTTAGAAAGATACACAGAGCCTAAAAAATTTGTTCTCAGCCATGAAGGTAGCTAAGTTTTCAATCTTTTTGGAACGATGCCTCAAGAGTACGGAACGGTCAACCAAGTGCACCGCTTTCTTTATTTTAATGTATTGAGTTATTAGTTTCACTTCATCACATCATCACAGCCCGTAACAGTCCACTGCAGGACTTTGGGCCTTTCCCACGAAAGGGGAGGTTATTGCCATAATCTCCACGCTTGGCAGGCGGGTTGGAGATCGCAGTGTTTAAATATAACAATGGAAAATGCTGCTGCCCAATTTCCAGACTACAGAGACCTCTTGATTTTTGGCCTCGAAAACATTAGTCGCCTTGTACGACACCCATGAGTGTAAAGGGTTGGTGCTATTCTACTCTGCCGGACACCACACGGCGAAGTCATTTGATGACATTTGATGAGTTTCACTTGATGCTCTTGAATTATAACTTGGTTTTACAATTTATATTGAAATTATTTATACCGAATATTTTTGTGTGATTGTATTATACAATCTAGCTTCCTCCCAAATTTCAAGATTCTAAGTCTACAGGAAGTATCCTACAGGGTTTGATGACGGCCCGAACTTCCGGATTTGACGACTTCCTTCCCTTTTCACGAAATCCCTCCCAAAGATTGCAGAAAAGAGGAAAGTTGTGACGCATCAAAAAATCTAATTTATTATGGGTTATGAAGGTAGTGCCCCAGTCTTTATTTACTTAAATTATGATAGCTTAAAATGCTGCTTGAACCCTATCAGAATAAATAATTCTTTAGAATATTCGCAAGGAAATATCATACTTCATCATCATCATACTAATCTAATCTTTTGCATTAATATTATTTATTTGTTAATTTATGACACTCTACATTATTGTAGAGTTTAAACGTAAGCGTAAGTTCCTAAATGTTTTAATTTTAAATAAGTAGAGCTTATTATATTCATTGTCATCAAAATATAAGGAAAATTACAAACTCTAGTAGCTCTAGCTAGAGTTTCATGACATGTCCAAAGCTACACAATATATATTACTAGAGTAATTGTATAGGATATAACCTTTTTAAAGGCTGCATTGAACACAAGTAATAATATTACTTTTAATTGGTTTAACAGCTGTTAATTAATATTCATTTAGGTTCCTTGATTCGCTTATACCCGTAAGTGCGATGGTTATCACCGGGTGGTCTACCGTATCGCCTTAATTAGGTCCTTACTGCAAGACGCCGTTCTTTTTATTATTCGCTTTTATACTAGATAGTTCTAGTGGCTTTGCGTGTATTTTTATTAAGTTAAGGAAACAAGGGCCGAAAACATCATATTCAACTAAAACCGAAATGATCCTAACCCACTATTCCTACTAATCATTAATCCACTAGGTGCGAGTGCTGATGGCAATATGTCTCTCGGAAACGCGCTATAAAAATGATGACTTTTTTAATTCTGACATTCTGCTGGCGGAAAGCCATCGGGAAACACGATTCGGGCGAACTGTTCATCCTTATGTCGTGGATCTTCCAGCTGTTCATCCTTATGTCGTGGATCAACCTTTATACTGCGTACGGCTAAGGAATGGAACAGGTTGCCTACAAACTTTCCAGTGTTATACCTTAGATCGCCGAATATTACAATAGATTACAATTTATCCCGAAATTTACCTGGGGGAACAGGGAATAACCGAAAATTACGCGCACGAAATTTCAGCCAAAATTCACTTAGTTCTTCTATATTTATTTATTTAGGAAAATATAACCTGTATACCTCTACAGTAGTACCAATGTGGTCTCTGCCTACCCCTCTTCCCGTCCAAAAGCCGTGACGGTATGTACTCGTATGTATACCTCTATATAAAATAACTTTGCAAAAACGGCCTTATCATTGCAAGCTGACACCAACCAAGACAAATCGTGTTGGCCCAAAAGAGTCAAGAGATCCGTTGGATTCGGTAATTAGTTTAGGGAATTAATTGTTTACTCTTGACAGGTAATTGAACACGTTCCAGATTCTAACTGATCGTATTGATCGTATCATCGTACATCACTGCCTGTTGCCTATTTTTCCGAAAAATCCAGAGCAACGTGTGCCGGGGCTTTAGTAGTGCATGGGTAATTCCTCTCGGTAGATATAGTGTTTGCTGCCCAGCGGTGACCACTTTCCATCAGGTGGCCCGCTTGGTCGTGGTGTAAGAAAATGACAATAGTCTCTAAGAGTCAAAACTTAGGCTAGTCCAATTGTTATGATCTGGAAGAGCAAGGCAGTCAGTAAATATTTAGGATATTTTGTAATTTTTTTGGAAGCCGTACAATTTTGTCCAGTTCTCTTAAATAAAATAAAAATAATTTATTTTCACACAATTTATACTTAATTTTACAAAAAAAATTAGTATTTATAGTGCCTACATACGCGTAACACTATGGGATAACGGTGTGACGCTAAAAGTGTATGTATGCAAACAGTAGTGCTGCTGTATTGTTGGCAAAACAGACATACAGTTTGCTTTTATTACATTATAGTGTAATAATATTCAATACGTATTGGGTAAATATATTTTCAAGCATATTCTTATATAAAGTCGCTATCGACTTAAGAATAGCAGGAACATGAATAGTCAAAGGTTTAAACATAAACAGACAAAACTATTCCGCTGCCTGGTTCCGTACATTTTTTTCTAACCTACAATCTAGTAAACCTTTTAAGCAGATACTCATTACGACGAGGTATCAAGACCATTCTGTATCTAAACAAGGACTATACCAACGAATGCATAAAAGCTATTTTTGGTGTTTAATAAAATCCTCGTCTCTGACCTCTTTCAACATTGTTGACTCGACTTAACATAATACTCAGCTATCGTAAAATTTAACGCCTTTCCTTCGAAGGCATTTAAAGCCCTTAAGTATGGCCAGATGAGATAGGAAAAACGGGGATGGCTTTGCGATGAATCTGCGTTGTAAACGTGAATAATAGAATCTAAATTAATGTAATCTCCCGTTACCCTACCTTAACTTACTTTACCCTTGAGAATACATTTTTTTTAAATGATCCGATTTTTGAAACCGATTTTTTGAAAATAATGATCTTGACTTTAACGTCCTGGTTGTGCTGTCGTGCACGAGGGCCCGGGGTCCACCTTGACCATGATCCAGGATATTGGCAGATCAGGCAATTACAGTGAAGCGACTGCCATCTCACCTCCGTGACCGTGCAACAAGGGAACCTGACCAGATTGTTCCGATTTTATTCGCACCTCGGTATAATAAAGGCTGTCGGACTAAAATAAACGGCGAAGCCATACCTTCGGCTTCCGAAATACGTAGTGCTCAGGCTTCTTGTCGCAATGTGCCTACGTCATTAGCAGCATTTCGCAATTCGCTGTATTTGGCGTACATTTTCGTCACCGCCCTTTGTGGAGCCCTCGCAAATGTCACACAGTGCTACAATAAAACATAAATTGAGCCCTTTTACTGTATAAAACATCATGGCGACGCTGCCATTGAGGCATCCAGATTTAATGGTGAAATATTCCTTTGACGTATAACAATAAAAGGTTGGAGGAAGTAATCGCCCCTTTTAAAACCCACGCGCTTCTTTGGCTGAGTGGTTTTGGGTTTAACCATTGAAGATGTTATTCGACTTCCGTGGTGTTAATAGGTTATTGGCTTAGATATGTTAGTGCACTTTATGCGGCTTACTACTGCGATACAAAGTATAGTTCAGCAGGTTAGCAACCAAATGTAGAGAGGTTAATGACGTAAAAGCGGGCGACATTTCACTAATGAATTAGTAACTATTGATCGAAATCAGTGGTATTAGTAGAGTCGGGTACCGTGTAACTTGGATGGCAAGTATTTAAAGCCGGTTCTCCATATCGAATAATAAGATAGGAAAACAAAAGAAGAATAGATAATGAACAAATTCGCCAACGGCTCCTAATACCCTTCATTAAAAGCTGTCACATAAAATGCTAAGAGTTTCCAAAAACGTAGGGGGTGTTGACAAAATCGGGGAAAGTTCATCGGCGAGATTGTAGCAACTCCTGCAGTCGAGTCCTATCTATACTTGAAAAAAATACGTATGTACGACCATTTATTACGAATTACCATCTTCCCAAATATCACTAATTACCAGATGAGGTTAAATAATTCGAAAATACACTTATCCCAAGCAGAGACCATATCGTTCCACTTGTTACGGTCCTAGCAATCATCCCCTCTCTCCCATCAGATCCCATCTCTTTCTCCGTAAGCAATCACCCGCTTACTTGTCTGTTTCTTGAACTACTCTACTAAAACTCTACTATCTTTCACACGCCTGGCATTCCAGACTATTATGTTCAATGTTCCCTCGGGAACCCTAAATATTTCCGGTATTACAGTAGTCGGTGGCATTCAGAAATTCTGTACAAATAAAATGTTTTTTATAAATCGTGGAGTAACTTCGGAAATTACCCCTTTCAATTTAATTTACCTCTGTAAAATTAGCACAGATTAATAATTAATTATGTAGTTGTCTCCGTTTGCGGTGGAAGGCAGGAGTATTCCAGGAAACGAACCACTAGGACACATTTAGACGTACCAGGAACTAAACCCGCACTAGTTGGGGCAGTTTATTAATATTTTACTACTAGTTTATGGTAATACCGACTTTCGTTTTGCTCTTGCGCAGGAATTGATTTTAAGGGCAGTTGTCATGTTTTCATTTGGCTTCGGGAGCGGTGTGCTTGTGCAGCGGTGGAATAGTATTTACAGTTTACAACAAATTAGTAGCAGACCTAATTGGTCGTTGTGTCTGTCTTAAGGGTAATGGTATGGTCAGCTAATTCGTTTAATGGCTGTACATAAACAGACCAAGCTTCAAAAGTTGTAAATTAATTTTGCTCTAGGAGTCCTAACAAAATCTATCCGAAATTAACTTCCCGGCTTGACACGGGTAGTAATTTTAACAAATTATACACCTAAACCATTTTCATAAATCACTCTATCTATTGGCGAACACCGCATGAAAATCCGTTTTGCAGTTTTTGAGTTTATCGTCAACAGACTAACAGATAGACGCGGCGTGGGACTTTGTTTTAGGTATGATATGTAGTGATAGTGATGATTATTGTTTCTATCTACGAGGCTTTAACTTTAATGACTATCTATGAGTACATCATCTGAGCGATCAAACTCGGCTTCTGCTAGGGTCCACTTTTTTATAAAACACAAAAGACAACAACCTACCAAGAATTTTCAAATTTGATTCCCGCACAAAATTATTATTCCTCCTCATCCAAGATGCAATCTTGATTTTCTAAATAAATCCAAACAACTCCCCGGATCGTTACTTGTGGTGGGTTAATAAATCGCGCTAGTCCTGCGCCTGCGCGTCCCACGCGGTCCCTTCGCCAGGATAATTATTATAGCTGCCGTGGGTTTTAAAAAAGGTGCAGTAATGTGAAACGGAGAACAGAAATATTTTTATTCGCATTTTGCTTAAATGCCTTTGTACTGTAATGTGCATGAAGTTTTAAATAAATAATATTTTTTTTTTTTAATTTCTTTATCATTCGCTAGCTCCACCCTACCGTTATAAAGGCAAGGGATTATTATGTTTTTGATACCCTCCGCTAACGTAGAGGGAAATGAATCAAAGTGAAGATTCAAAGATTCAAAAAGGTTCAAAATGTTTATTTGCAAAAGATAGGTATTACAGATGTTATCATTATCTTCAATAGTTTATCTATCCTTTGCCCGCATGATGAGGCATGCAAAGGAATGTCCTATTTAAGTCAATTTTAGTAAAGTTGATATATGACAACAAATTTTATACTATCGACTAAAACATACCTACATTTTACAAATATTATGTTACTCTACAACTTTCAGTAAAAGTAAATAAAATCACACCGATCTCTGATACTTGCCTCGAGACATTGCGTCTGAATTACCGAGATGAAAGTATAGCAAAAATAATTCATAGTCGTAAATAGAAGGAGCCTGATTGGCTATCGACTCGGCAACAGGTTGTGGGGTGCCTACTCGCTGTACTTTTAAATTGAAATGGCGCGCAAGATGTTATTAACGCAGTTCCGTACAGTCGCGAGCAAAGATCGATACATTTTTACAATTTTTACAGATACAAATTGTTTGTTAGTAAAAGATTGGTCTTTGTTTCAAGACCAATCCTTTATGTTTAGAATTTTTTAGATCGATTGGCTCATATGACATATTATCGCATCACATCAACAGCCCATAGCAATCCACTGCAATACTTGACGCATTTGAGACAGACTTGACGAGAAGGGGATTGCGGCAACTCCACGTATCGCAGCCAGGTTCGAGATCGCAGAGTTGGTAATACGCATCAGAAAATGCTGCTGCATATTTTCTGATTTTCAGAGGTACTAGATAACATCGGCTAGGACAGTGTCAGTGTCTAACTGGGTTTTCTAAAGTGCCATTTGTAAAAATTAGGATGTGTTAGCGGGCCACACTCAAAGAACTCGAAACAACATACTCTTTATTTTTGTAGATGGATGGAGAGGAGAGATGGTTACTAGTTACAAATTTTCGTATAAAAAGAATTGGTAGTTAAATTATTCAAACGATTTAATAGCGGGCGTAATGAGCAGCCTTACTGTGTAGATTCTAGTTGCAGGCCGAATTAATATGGCTTGAGGGCCGAATGCGGTCTGCGGGCAGTATCTTTGACATGACTGGGCTAGAACATTTGTCGCCTTTTACGACAATAGCGGATACGGATTAGTGTTATTCTACTCTGCCGGACACCACAAGGTCGGGACGTTAGATTTTTTTTAAATTGTATCACGCTTTGTGAAAGATCTGATCTGATCGGGGATATAATGTTTAAAAATTATAACGCGGTACACTTTAAATATTATGAAAAGCAAAAAACTTTTGTCGTGAACTGTACCTCAAGGCCAAGTTCATAACACTTATTTATTACTTCATGTTTATATCTCGGGCGTCTTCTTTCCATTTCGGACTTAAAATATGAAAATTACCAGCAATATTTATTTTTCTTATTTATTGCATGTTTTTGGCCTGTGCTCAAGTATTGTTTTTTCATTATTTTAATGTTAATCGACTACCAGTGATATGTTGGCAATAACGATGCTGCTAAAATAATTATGGCTAACATAATTCCGCTATCGTGTCTGTTAAACGTACTTACAGCTTAAAAATAAAGTATCATGGCCAAAAATAATACTCAAAAGCATAGTCGCAACACCGGTAACGATATTATCCCGGTAATTCCTATTTCCTATAAACAAAGCTCTACATAACCTACAATACTGCAAAATTTCATCAAAAACTGTTCAGTAGTTTTTTCGTGAAAGAGAAGAGCACTGAGAAGAGAATCTGGCCTTTTACTTTCGCATTCATATGAATAAGTACATAATAGGATTTCCCATCAAGCGTTTAGGTGCGAGATCCAAGATTGCTTATAGTTGGATCAATATCATGGTGGATCTACGTGCAACGCAGCGTGTAATGGGTCCTCACCATCCTTACTATCGCGATTCGCGATATCAACAATTTGAGATCGGTTTGCTTACAGGGTGGTTCAAGAAAATAGATCTATAGTCAAGTTTATGTTGGCGTTCCAATTGCTGTGGATTCTACGTCTACAGACGAAATAATCCGTCGGAATTATTACGAAATTATAAGTTTTATTTAAACTTGACGGGTAATATTTGTAAGAAACTCAAGCCTTCCTATCAAATAAAAAATCAAACGGTACGTCCGTTGGACTCAACGTACTTATTCATTCCAGGTTTTACGCTACGCTGAAATTAAAATGTCAAAACGCTATACAAAATTCTCGTTTTAATCTGAGAATAAGTGTTTTAACCCCAGAATAAAACTTAGGGCGAATCCAGTCTCTGACGTCTCGTGAGGTCATAGAAAATGCTACGGTAGAAGCTACGGACGTCATATTCTTCACCTCGGAAACAGTGCGAGAGCACCCTAAGGGTCTAAAATAAGATGTTCTAAAACATTGAACACTGGTCGCGCGCAGAGTAACATTTCTAAACTGAACTATGCATTAGTACCGTAACGTAACTAGCGTGTTATGTTTGGGGTTTTTTGAAAACCAAAGCTCCAGGCGTAAGCCCTCACAGCATTATTCTGAGATTGGAGATTGGTTCATTTCGGTTCCCGTTACATCACTGTCTAGTCTAACATATTTATTAACCCTACAATTTCTATTCATCTTATGTACTTACTCTACTCTAATTTGTAACTAAAAGAGTGGCTAAGTCAACAGTTTACTCCCTACCTATGTAACTCGCATATAAAATCCCACTGTAAATTAAGGCGTAGATCGCTCGATAGGGCCCACGCCGCCGTGAGCTATTACGGTGTTCATAATTGAAAACCTTGCAGCGTGGCTGATGGCCGCGGCTTCGCGATCGATTGTAATAGCCGTCTCAGAGATTGATGGCTTATGTTTATCATTACACCTCCTTTGGGGGCTCTTAGTTAGACGACACGGTTCGGGTGATTGAGTTGTTAGCGGTTTTGTCGTATGGTTTTGTACGGTGGTTGAAAGGTTTGTGTCTACGTTGCGATGTTTTAAATTGTAATCTTCCTACTAATATTTGCTAATCTGAAAGTTTGTAAGGATAGATGTTTGTTACTCCTTCACGCGAAATGTACTGAACAAATATTGGAGAAATTTGGCAAAAATAGGCCAATAGACTGTGTACTATTCTTATTTATTTGTTTATTTCTGATAGTCTAATCGATATTGATGATTCTGGGCTATAAGCTATATTTCAACCAAATGCCATAATATTCGTAGTATAGCCCAGAATAGCACATAGGCTATAATTTATTCCGGAATTCAATGAGGTGCCTGCGGAACGGGTCCACAACGTTAAAACCGAATTTTACGCGAAAAAAGTCGTGGGCAAAAGCTAGTAACTAAATATGTGTGTTCGTGGCTTATTTAAATTTCCAATTACATCCTTTTAGACTTCCGTATCTCAAAAGGAAAAAATATTAAGATCTCTTTGTCGATCTGTCTGTTCAACTGTCTATTTTTATAGCTGTTATTTGGCTTGTTAATACACGTTTCCAGTGTAATAAAATAAGTAGGTAACCGAAATTTATTGTTATACGTCTTAAATACCCGAATATACTGCCACCCGCACCCACTTCCGCGTCCTGACAGATGCGATTCGGAAACAGAACCAATTCTATCCACAATCTCGCGCCTCGATCTCTACGGCCGTCAATATACCTTCAAAAATACGATTTCCGCGAGCGCATTGTAATTTCGTACTTGATGCCTTCCAAATAAGGCTTATGAGGTGCGCAGGCGTCGATCCAATCAATCCGGTTAAGACTGATGCGCCCGCGACGTCGGGTCAATGGTAGAATGCAACTATTGTTCGCGACCAATGCCATTCGTGCTCCAGGTGCAAGGAATTTTGGCGTAGGATAGGCGACCTTACAGAAATAGCCCGTTGCAAGTGTTGATTTCGTTGTTTACTAGTTATAACACTGACTGTGGTATTTAGGTACTCCACTAGGTAACAATTCCACATTGTTTTACGCGACAGCGACTATTGATATTGCACTTGATTGCCTTTAATACAGCTGTTTAGTTTACAATTTACAACATTGATCGTATCGTCGTAGTCTGCTTTCCTACGTGGGCAGTTTTATTTTGTAGTGATACTGGAAATGTTAATAAAACTAGTTTGGATTACGACTTTGAACATTCATATAATGTGATACGACCGTGTAATGAAAATAAAATACTCTTTTACGTTGATGTAGGTATGTTGATTTGCCATAACTTAATAAAGTAAAAATGGCACTTGTCATTTCAATCTGTAATACTAATGGCTCGATACACAATCGCTGAGAAACGAAATGGTTATGAATTTCATTTTCATTTTCACGGTTATTATCTTAAGACCAACATAAATGTTTAAAAAAAAAAACACAAAAAGTTCCATAAATTATGTCAACATTGTTAAACGATTCGATTGCTGTCAAAGCGGAAGTCGTAAGCTAGAAAATATGACTATACAGCAATATTTCCTTCAATATTAATTTTGATGTCGAATCTTCTGATTTATTCCCACCATTGTGGCGTCTACAATGGCTCGTCGATAACGGTGCATTTGTGATCTCTCATTAAATTCGCAGTAGCTTCCTTTACCATTTCAATGGATACAATAAATCTAAGTGGAGTAGGCCTACTGAAGGTAGAAATTTTCTCCGATACCGTTGCTTCTAATATCTCATAATCTACTTAATTGATAATAACATAGGGCGATACACGCGTAATGTCAGTAACTGGATGGACAGTGACCGTTTTGTGCTTTGAGGCTAATAGGACTTTAGTACCGCAACGAGCTCGCACCTCGATAGGCATTCCTTCTAATACCGTTGTCGAAGCGTTGTTGGCCAAAATCTTCAACTGGGAACCCTGAGACGGGTTGAACAATCTCGGGAGCCGATTGGCAACCCATCTATATTACCCCTATCTTATTACTATTTATTGAGTTTCTTGTCCTTTTAATGTGATCTGCCAAATCCTAGATCACGGTCTAAGGCGGACCCCGGCCCTCGTACCGTTTTCTTATCTCTGGAACTATATCTTGATCTTCAATGTTGTTCAAACAAGTAAGAGCTCAATCTAACAAAAAATATAAGATCTACTCAGCTCATTGAGTGCCGATAGAACCTAACCGGATCGGGTGTATCCCACGCTGGGCCCAACGCTGGGCCAATGGCACTAGCTCGCACTGTCCACGCAAGTTCTAACCGGACTGGTAAAGTTATTTATACTCAACGGCCTTGAATCTCGCCATAGCTTGCCTTGCAGTTTGCTTAAATGGAAATAGATGACTGGTTCCAAAAGGAATACCTGTTTATTTGTAGAGCCACAAAATATGCACAGAAACACTATTTACATACTAAATTCTTAATTTGTACGGCAAGGATATCGTTTTATTGAATTTTTGTTTTCATTTGTCTTTTATAGAAGAGGAGGTACTTATTATCCCAAGTTGGATAATCGATTTTTACGTTTCTATTTTAAAAGTGAATTGTTCTGAAATGTGTAACCATGATCCAATCAGATTCCCCTGGTATCACGGTCACAGAGGTCAGACGGCTGATCTGTCAAGTCCTGGATCATGGTCAAGGCGGACCCCGGGCCCTTGTGCGCGAGAGCACAGCCGGGACAATAACGCATAGATGTCTAAAATATCTTATACCCGATTGCACTAAACTATATGCGATGCTTAAGTTGATTTAAAATATTCCTAACAATAAAAAGCGTTGCACCACCATCATCTTAAGTGAAAACTAATCTCTCTAAGTCACTCTTAACCTTATGACACCGATTTTGTGACCGAGGAATATCTTTAGGCGCCAACTTAAGAGCTTAAGTTTAGTGCAGCATTATAGACACCTACTAAGAGAAAAACAAAATTCAAGCCCACTTTAGGCTCGCAATCCAATACCTACTAGATTTACATTTTACTACATTTACGCCCTTCGAATTAATAAAGGTTTAAATACTGTTTAGGATCCTATTTGGATCTGATCAATCTATACTAATATTAGAAAGAGGAAAGGTTTGATTTTTTGTTTGTTTGTTTGTTTGTTTGTTTGTATTGAATAGGCTTCGAAACTACTGGACCGATTTCAAAAATTCTTTCACCGTTGGGAAGCTACACTATCCCCGGGTGACATAGGCTATATTATATTTTCTAAAAAATTACGGATCCTTAATAAAACTCCAATAATGTAACCCAAGGTGTAAAAAAATACCCAAAAAAATCCTTACATCGCGTGTGCAGCGAAAACTATTGATGATAGAACAAAATAATGTACTACGACTTTGCAGAACACATCATTATCTACAAAAAGTGTCGCGACAGTATATGTCTAACTATTATAGTTATGTCACAATAAGTTTTACTTTATTTTCAAAATTTAATTGAAATGCCTCCGCTAAAAAACGCTCTTTATTTGTACCTTGGTATTAATCCTTATCAAAATCAATTACTTTATATTCACGACTGCTTCAATACCTTTACATAACTTTTTGAATTATTCAATTCAGACATTCCATTCGAAAGATATCACAAGTTTAAAAATGTGAATATTAGAAAAAAGTCGCGTGTTCGCCGCTCAGTCTGCTCGGCTGTCTAGGCAGCACGGGGTACGGGAGGGGAGTCAATGTCAAGAAATAAAGTGCGAAGCCGGGGCGGCTGCTAGTTACCAATAAGTAGGTAGCCGCAACCACTAGAATATAACAGAAGTTTCCTAAATGCACACATTTACACATCGCTGAGAAGTCTCCCTTAGGGTTTCAAAGTTCAAAGTTCAACATTTTATACTCTTATTGAAAGTCACATCAACCATAAAGGAATAATCAACAGTACTGATGTAAGAATGCACCGCGCGCGGCATCATCGAGCCGGCAACGGCCCTACGAAGACCACTACGCAAAGACTATGCATGATCAGTCATGGCCCATATGCACTTAAATCCAGCGCCGTAAAATATTAATAACACAAAAAACTATACCGATCAAATCGCCGACCTCCAAACCTTTTATAAAACAAGAGTAAGAACAGTACAAAAATTTAACCGGATCTTACACAAAACTGCAGACGACCTCGGTCAAAAGCTAAATTTGTATAAGTACAGCGATAGGTAACCTTTACTAGAATGTTTCGGACACAAATAGAATACGTGAATAATCCGCCAAATCGACACTCTTATTGCGTTAGGGAAATATATCAAAAAGAAGTATTGCGTATTTGTAGCACACCCACTCGGCAATCGCGTCATTCACACTCATGTCAGCTTCAAGTGCTCCCCGATTCCCGAAAGCGGAAATTGTCCTTAAGGTCGTTGGACCTTTGCTAACGACAAGCCTCGATTCCAATAAGATTTAATGGAGGGGAAAAACCAATAATATTTTCCAGGGACTCGAGAGTAACAAGCAAATTGTACCATGAAAACATTTTCTGCGGCTCTCAAACATTTTTTTATTCATTCATAAAAACCTTTAATTTAGTTCGTTAACCCTCAGTTTGAAGAGAATCATTAACCTAGTTCGTAAAAATATCATGGATCACAGTCTCTATGTAACGAGATTCGACATGAAGGGAACAATTCTAATTGGGAATTTGTGTTGGAACTTATGTTATTTATTTTACCGTAATTACGTAGGTTATTGCCCGCGGCTGGAAGTCGGGGATACCCATACCTTGACCAGTAATAAGCTTAGGTTAACGACCAAAAGGCTATATCAAGTAACTGATCCACAGATTTTATCTATAGTTGCCATGATATCCACATGACTACTGATTACATAGAGTATTTTTAAATCGGTTGTTATGATATCAATAAATGACATTTCTTAATTTCTATCGATTTTTGTTTGGATTCTGATTGTGTATGTGGCAACTCCATACAATAGGCATATCTTTAACTTAAATTAAATACTTTTTCTTTAGATTTAACTAATTGCCACGTAATTTCTGCCTCGTGATATTATCTATTTTAACATCTCTGGCTGCTATTGAATCTCTATTCGTGTAGAAAAGCCAAGGTTCAGGGGTAACGAACCCAATCCGTGATCTAAGATGTTGTTTGGAAATCATTTTGCCTTACATCAGAGAGGTCGTTCACCTCTCGCTGGTAGGTAATCGGCTGCCGTAAGGGATATTTACACTTGCTCTCCAGAAAAGGTATTCTTGTATCCGTATATTGGCGTGGAAATTGGATAAAATCTCATTAAGCCTAGGCGACCCGTGCCGAGTTTGCATGGCTGTATCCAATTTATTTTTTCTACTACTTTACTAATGTGTAATGTAACGCACTGTACCTATTAATTGTGATATTGCAATAAATAAATAAATAAACTTAGGGATAGACAAAGCTTCATACACATTTGTGTCATTGTCTTTTACAATCACAAATTACAATCAGTTTTCAAAAGTTGCATTTTGATTCGCCAAGTCGGTTGTTTTCAATTTGAGAAAATGAACTTTAATCTGCTCTGAGTAGTACTTATTTCGTCTAAACGTACTAATTGACAATTTATAGCTATTTATGTGGATCCTTTTGGATATCTAGGGTCCTTGTTAAAAGCGCATTTGTTGGTTTATCTTTCTATCGCGTAGTAACGAAGCAACTCGCATATTTTGGATAGAACTCATCAGAAGTTAACCTATGAAATATATCCGTACATTTTCCGCCGTTGTGCAACGCGCTTAACATTTCCTATTGATGAGAAATCAAGGGTCTTAATTACTATCGCTCCTGCGATCATAGGTTGCCCTCATCACAATGTCATGTGTACCTATGTCCAAAACATACGGGCAAGCTAAGGTTCGACGACCTCCCGCGAATTTCTTGGCAATTACTCACGCTATTCTGTTCTCTCTAGAGACACCTACCTGTTTTCTGGAAACTGATGTGGGTTTAAACCGAATTAATTCCAATCAAATTGTTGTCACGCGTGTACACGAGACCGGAAACAGAAAAGGTTGTTCACCTCTTGCGTGAAAATTGCTTCTTATTTCGCCATCTCTTATTTATAGGACCAATTCCAAATCAAAAAATAACGTTTCCATTATTGGTTTCCAGGACGTTTATTCTTTTTTAGAAAAAGAAAATACCTACGAGAATTGTGCACATGTATTGAGTGTGCGTTTTATGTCTTTATTACGTTTCCTCGAGACCCCTTGTAATACTTAATAAAATGATAAATCAAATAGCTCCTATCTTCCCCCAACCAAATTTAAGCGTTACGATAGGAAAGGTTTTAGTACTTGCTTAATTATTGGAAGTTACGAAGCAAATAAATGCATAATTTACTTACCTCAGTCTCTATTAAGTCAATGATGATGATGGATTGAAAATTATAATTGCGTGCGACGCTGCAATAATATTCCCTGCGCGGTGATGCTGTCGTAAATTACCATATGTCAGAGGGAGACACCTGGTGTCGTAACGTACATGTAACATGCGCAAGAGCAGCAGACGCTGCTTATTTCGCATAATATTTTTTTATTTATTTTCTTAAAACTATTTTTTATAATTACGTGCCGGTATTAATAGCAACAAAACGACCACTGCCGTCAAGTCTGAAACCTTTATAAATTGAATTAAAAAAAAATTGTGTTTGTTTATTGTATGGTATTCTGAAAGTTTATCTTTACATCGCTCTGTTAAAAAACATATTATACATTTTTTTTGTTTTCGAGAATAATTCGAGTCCTTTCTGTAAGTCCTTCATGTAACAAAATTTAATTACAATTTAAACCCTCCTACATTTTAACCTGTTTACTGAGAATAAATTTCACCGCGTCAACCCTCTGAAACCCGCTCCGCCCCCTGCGCACACGCAATTATTTGTCGTCGAATCGCTATACTTGCGACTTGCGCGGGCGCAGTCGCCGCGCCTCTCGCCTGTTCCTACTTCCTGCGCGTACGCGGTCATTACAAAAATAAACAGTAATCACTTCCTATGGCATTAACTCTGATACTTAAGGAGATGCTCTCGTAATTGCAATTTTATGGAGATCCGATCGACTGCTTTACATAATAGCTCATGTTGTTCGGTACAGCGTCGTTGTGGTAAAATGGCGCTGTTAACGTCGTGTAAGTAGGCAATTAAATTACTACAATGTAGTTTTAATGAGATTTCTGTCAAAATGTGTGGGAAATCGATGGCGATGCATCAGAAGTCGCACTTTATTATTTTAGCAAATTATACTGTATATAAAATGTGACTTATTTTTATACCACAGTGATGACAAAGAAGTGTGCGGCTCGTCTGATGGTAACCAATGGCAACACAAAACAACATGAAAAACTCCATGTATGTTTTGCGTTTATATAAAACAACCTAAGATAAGCGATGGCAAACTACTATAATCCGTGATCCTAAGTCTATTGTTGTAGGTCCAAAATGTGTCTGAACTGGTTTAATGAAACAGGAGACTAATTAAAAAAAAAATGATGAAATCTAGATTTCATTGGCAGGAAACGGCACTTTGATAAGCTATAGATAGCTCTTGCCTACCCCTTAACGCTTCGAGGACCGGCGGCACGCTAATTTGAAGGCGGGTGCGCGTGCGCATCGTGTGCGGCGCGCCTTATTCGGTCATAACGCCCTCCGAGAATGTGTCCGTGACCTTATGTCATCGCATACGTCAGTGTGGCCCACTGTTGGGACGTGATTGCGGTACAAGCTAGCGCCCAACCATTATTCATCTGACGGTTGAAGTCAATAAAAAAATATTGACGAATGAAGATATTTTGACGTAAAAGCTTAATTTGCGTTGTTCATATATTATTAACTTACACATAGCTGGTATTTTATTGCTTTTTAGTTCAGTCTTCGGTGGAATAATTTTGAAAGATAAATATGATAATATTTACTTAGGTACGTTACGCTTTCTGTGGTCTCTTACACTTGCAGTATCCCGCCAAACCAGTTCGTCTTCCACTTTCCTTCCACATTTATCAACATTATCATACAAACGTGTATGTCGATTTCGAGTGCACATTTTTGACTAGACCTTTCTTTAAAACCTCTTTGATCGTGATACATACGTCTCGACCTTCCCCATCCAACACTTAAATTCACTTCTGCAATATGAATCATCGTCGTCCTAGCGCTTATCCCGGCCTCTGCCAGGGTCCGCTTTCCTACTTAATCTTCTCCGCTTCGCCCGGCCTTCGGCATCCACGCGCCATAAGCCGTTGGCTCCGCATCCGCATCCGACTCTGCGATTTCAATCCATCGTTGCTTGAGTCGCCCACGGGGCCTATTTCCTGACACCGGCAGTTTCTATTCAATTTTCGTTATTATCCTTTAATTCGTAAACCAAACCAACTAAGCATTCCTTTCTCTATCCTATTTACTAAGATACACTCCAGCATGTTCTCTTGTTACATTTCTTGGTACTCCTCCCATACCTACATCATAATTTTTATACAGAAATATAAACATATTTTATGATTGAGGAAAATTGCAAAATATACAGCAACGTAATATCAACCACTCTGTATTTACGGTTGGCGCTCCAATATTACAATACAATACCAATATACTTCACAGAAAATCAATCAGAACACCCACTTGATAACTATTATGTGTATTGTTGTTCTCTATTTTATTGAACTCATTTGTGGCCATAAGCTCGGTTATAGTTGCGCGTATCACAGGCTTTATTGATTCCCAAAGCAGGTTAAGTGGGCTTTTAAACAATGGTTTAGCAACGAGCAACCTAGACACGGATTGTGTTGCCCTGCCAATTATGCGAGTCAATACATCATCAATGTTTGCACGTGAGCGGTGGGCTGTTTGTAAACTTTGGTGTTAAAGGCTATTTAGGTAGCTACGTAATCGAGGAGTTTGATACGACACTGGAACTTTTCTTAGAAAAAATTAAAACTCTTTTGACTGGTAATTTTTGAGGTAAAAATATCCCTTAAATATGAAATTTTTACAGGTATAATAAAAATATATACTAATACCTTTATCTAACATACTAAAAATATATACGTTTCACTTGAATATTTTATTCTAACTACCTACAAACATAGTCAACGATTTAGTTCGTCATCACTCTTTGATCGATACTTATGTGCGTTACTCGTAAATGAGAAAATTTTGGTATTCGAATCTGGGTCTTGAAATATTAAACGAGCTTTATAGTTAACATACGCAACTTCAAATAGGCTTAAAGCGTAGCCCCCTTAGACCCTGAATAAACAATAGAACGGTAAACGTTGTCCTTAACCTAATTAGAATTTGGCGCCACTTTTCCATTGCCCCATTTAAGCGGAAGTAAAGTTTTTGGTCCACCTCAATTTGTCACCTCGCCCTCAATTGGGGGCTTGTAGAATTAAAACACTTTCCGTACGCCTTTTAAGGAATTTCGGGACGTGGAAGTTTACAGCCGAAGACTCTGCAGTGTGCCTAAATAAAGAACGTAATACTTGGTGTCTATCATTATTTTTTCGATCAACAACCTGTTATTTCCACTGGTCTTGTGCATCCTCTTCGTCCCCCAATGCGGTGTGTATCAGTTATCTATAGTTATATATATTAGATTTTTCTTCCGACCAAAATACCAGAAATGGGCAGTAGCGGTTTTCCGTACATTACGTAATTCTTTTGTATAATTTCAAAACTGCTATCACCATCTCTCCAATTGATATGTCATTATTTATAGTTCTCGGAGGTGTAAGCCGATGATGAAGCAATTGCAAACTCAACGATATTTATTTAGTGAAGTGACAACTTTTAACGTGACATAAATGCAGAACCTCAAAAGCTTCCTAAGCTTACTATATCAACCATCCCTGTTTCTATGTATCTATTTACGATTCCGAGATACCCTCCGAGATGCCACGGTGACACTGACAGCCAACACTGAGGTCATTTGGGCGTTTAAAGCCGCAAGCTTCTACTGCTGACCCAGTTCGGAAACTTTTAAAGTACCCGCCTTTGTTTTGACAAATTAGTGTTCTCAACTCCGCTTAACTAAGCGAGATAAATTAGATTAACAAACGTCGCGTTCTAATACGCCCTCTGCCTCTGAAAACGCTGATGAATTTGTAAATAGGTACTATATTTGTTGCGTAGTAAATACTTATAATGATTCGCTCGAATTTGCTTCAATTACTAAAATGTGGCTAGCAAACTACTTACTATGCCGAATCTTACTGGTGAAAACTCACGGCTGTCATTTCCTACAATAAAATTCCGATCAAACTCAAGGGTCATATACAGGCGCATAATTAAGCCTGTGATACTCTATAGCTGCGAATCCTGGCCGGCACCGATACATGTCCCATTCAATATTTGAAACGACTTATGTGTCTAGGTAAAGCAAAACATTATTGTACGGAACGGACAAATACCTAAAAAGATTTGTAATTTTGGTTTATTTGTAAACCTTTTAAGACAATGCTTTCATCTGCGGAACTGTGTGCTTTATCTACAAGTAAATCGACTGTTCATTAAAGTCAGCTTTTTAAATTTCAATTTTATTATGCTCTGCATTGACAAGTATCTACGTAATACTACAGTTTACTATAGTTTAACGATAACTAGGAGTCATTCGGAAAATGCAAAAATTTAAAACCCTGTTTGCGTCATTTGAATTTGATCATCAATGGTGCTATTTACGAGTGTGTACGAGGACTATTTGTAGTCCAGATTCCTGATTTAAACTCCGTCGCGTCGATTAAGCTTGAAGCATTCATTGCACCTATTATTTCTGCTACATTAGAAAGGCAATTATACTTATTTGGCAATTACGTCTATCGACTAGGTATCCCGAATTGCATAATACAAAGGTATGCGGCTACATTAGTAATCCATGGTAGAAAACTACTGAAACCAACTGAAGGCCAACCATTAGGCGATATTATGCAATTTAAGCCGACAACTCACGAAAATAGCTCACAAACAACTCATTGGAAAACAATCCCTGGAGCACGGAGCTGGTAGCCGTGTATTCGTAATAGGGTATTATGTATTAATAACCTAATACTATACACGTGAACATAAATAGGTCACAGGTATGGTTTCAGAATTAGGAAACTATAATATTTAATTTAGCGTCCATATCCCGGCGCGCGGGGGCTCGGGAAGTTGACCATTTTGGATCACACATTAAGTCTCTCAGGCGCGTCAGTTCATTACGACGTATTCCCTCGCCGTCAGGGGTAATAATAAAAATAACCATAAATATTCTACGTAATAGTAGTCGTATGGTGAAACACGACATAGGGGTCTTCAACTAACGAGCCTCTCTCAAAGACCAACAACACATTCGCGACCCTGCTGGTGCTGCTGGTCGCCCATGGAGGCCAATCAGCGACGGTGATCACTTACCATCAGGTGACCTGCTTGCTCGTGTGCCTGCTTCTATTATTTATAAAAGTGATGATACTTTAAAAAAATGAAGTTAATAGGTATAATATAATCTAATTTAATTAAAGAATAATCGTTTCCCTACTGCACCAGGAAATAATTCATCCTAATGCTCACGGCCGTGAAATAAATTGCAAGCGCTTTGGAAAATATTAATGAAAGTAATTAAATTAACATTTGTATTTAATTTGAACGATGTTGATGAACGATCGCGGAGCTCTTACCTTTTTAAACTAGCTGCCATGGCGCGAACCGGACAAAACAAAGTTCTCCTGGTCTGAACCAGATGGAGTGAGGATTTGCGAGTGGCTGCAGGTGGATGCTGGATACGGCAAGCCGAGAACAGGATTGCATTGGCGCAAGGTCTATGTCCAGCAGTGAACTAATGCAGGATGATGATGATGATTGCAAAACAATCACTACATCGAAATCCGTCCATCCGCCCGTAGAAGCTACGATGCACAGACAGACTTACAGTTCAAACTAAAATACCCAAATTTTTGCGTCGGCGGTCAAAAAGGATAGTCTGTATCTTCCGTCGGTATCTCGGTCACGTGTCGCACATCGCATCCATCACCGAACTGCGGCCCTGTATCAGAAAGCAATTACGTGATAAGAGGCATCCACTCGGGTAGTTTCACACGCGCGAGGTGCCCTAGAATCGGTGGCCTTCAGCTGATGGGTTAATTCCACCCCCCGGCGATAGAGCGTTTGCTGGTTCATTCGTTTAAAAAGAGAATTTGGGTGACCATTATATAACTAAAATATCGAAGTGTAAGATTAGTAGCCAAAATATAAAGAGTTTTCGGGAGACAATGCTATGTAGCACTCTACTTTTGACCGAAGTGTGCGTTCAGACTTAAGTTATGAAAAATCCTACTTGAATTGAATATTTACTACACTTTCATGCAAAGTGTTGTAGCTTATATTCCAGAATACACGCTATAATTTATTCCGAAATTGGATGACATCACCTCGGGAACACGGCATTACACAACGGACGAAGCTAGTATTGGATTGCCATCTGACGTCTGAATGTGCAGGTTTCATCACGATAATTTCCCTCATTGTAAGAGCATCGGTTAGCGTTCAATTAATATACATAACTCAGAAAAGAGTTATTGGTACATGCCGGCAGAGGGATTCGAACCCGGTACCTCGCCTGAGTCAGATACTTTTTATATATGCCACTTGGCCATTTGACGCAGTTTTATGCATTAAAACTGGTGCTATACTCTATAGTAGAAACTCTGGCGGATACCATTCTGCATCTGCTCTATTCGACTATCCTATTAAAAGGAGATGATCAGGAAAACTTACGCGTGGCCCAGTTTCCGTGATGTATAGCCGTCGAGGTAGTGTGCGCGAAAGGTGCTCGCTGGCCCGTGGAAAGTAGATACCGAAAAACTTGGGCCTCAACTTGTTTGGGCTTTTTTCGTGTCACTTGTTTGGGCCTTTTTCGTGTCACTTGTGTTGGACAATGAAAGGATCTTTATTTTTTTAGGGCAGACGGCCTACCACCCTTTGATAGTGCTGCAACTATTGTCGCGCTAATATTTACAACGGAGATCCAAAGTAAACACAGTCGGATTTTAAGGCAAACCGATAATACGCAAATTTGTTTTCATTTTAGTTGAATGACCCGTATCTAATAAAAAAATAAATAACAGAAGGATTTCAAGGAGGAAGAGGTGTACACCAACCTACTATACTTTGGCCATTGCCTTTAACTCAAATAGGGTTTTAATTTTTTAGAATGAAAAATTTTTCAAAAAGAAGCAAGCGCCTAAAACACAAAACATAATAAACCCCGTTTAGTACTATAGCCTATATTCAAGTATTACCTTTTTAATCACCATAATGCGGCACTGCTTAAATTACATCATATGTGTTAAAAATTATTAATAAAGCTAAAATTACTATTAATACAGGCTATAAAACCGCTATCAATATTCGACCAAAACAAAATAACTAGAATGTTTGGCAGTGATAATATTAACAACATTCCTATCTACACGGCTTCCACGGAATCGGTCGGGAGACAACAGGAAAGCTCGATATTACTGAGTCATGTTATTATCAAATCAACACACGATCGGTCGGTTTTAAAATTCTCAATACTGACCACAAAGTTAGTATACCTAGTAGTTTAGAGCACGTCATTTTTAACAATGTATCGATAGATTTGTATATACAGATATATTGGTGGGTGTACATTAGTAAACTGTACAATGAATACAACAATAAGAACTTGATACCAGGGGGCTTACCACAAGCCCTAAAAACAACATGACTTTAACCTTACTTATCTAATTCGTATCATGACCTCAATAAAAATTTTTTTTTTTAATATTGTTATGGCGAGAATTTTGGTGACGTCACTTCCGAATCATTCACTCAAACTAGAGACTAAAAGCCACCATAAACTTATCGTACCCAATTTCCAAACTTGAAGAATGATACTTCGATTTAATCATAATTTCAAACAAGCATTTATACGTATATTTACACGTTGACAAAAGCATCAGATAAATATCGTGCTAAATTTAAATTTGGTGCAACTAATGCAAACCATTCAATACGATCTAGCTAATCATAGAGTTGAGAAAGACTCTAGACTTCAAACTTAGGTTTATTTGTGAGACAAATCATTATTAAAAAGCATATTTAAATTTAATCAAGTCATGTTTCAAGCGGTGTAACCATTGCTACAAACCAGAAACAATATCTACATAGACAGTGCTGCGCTTATTATAACAATCAAGTACTATTCTTATAACTATTATTACTTTCACAGGAAATGTGTTCTATTGAAATGTAAAGCTGGTATTACAAACATTCTGCCATTGAGTTTTATATTTGTTTTAAACATGGTGAATCGCCACTGCACTAATGATACCTACGTAACACTCTTTTAGTTTTAAGTATGTTAGGACTTAGACAAATAAACTAAATACATTATATCATCCCTAATACCGTTGACGAAGCGTGGTTGACCAAGGTCTTTCGACCCTGACACTGGTTGAAAATTCTCGAAGGAGCCGATATTCACACCCTCGCGGTATATTATTGTTATTATATTATCTTCATAGAATAATTAAAGTTTTCAAAAGTAACAATATAATAACCAAATATTTTCTTCTTATTCACAGGTAAGAAATCATTCCGGTCACGCTTATAAAGGAGAGCCATTCTCATCTGTAGGTAAGTAACTTTGTTTACTGCATGTAGGTTTTTTTATAAGCATTTGACCGCCATCTCACCAGCTGGTAAGTGACGGTGCGGCCGAAGATACAGCATGATGCCGATTTAGGAACAGCCTATTCCCTCTAGCATTGAAGGCGTCTACATTATAACGATCAGGGAACACACATGCTCCATTCCTTAGCCGCACGCAAGATAAAGGTTGACCAAAGCGGTGCGGTTAACTGGAAAACCGAAACTTCCGCCCGGATCGCGTTTCCTGAATATTTCCGATGGCGGAAAGGGCCGCAGGAAAGAGGTCGTGCACACTCTCTGAAATGCAACCTGTAGAAGACCGAAAACCTTGCGCAACCTTTCGCCAAAGTTCTAAACTTGTGGCCCTTCCCGGCTCAGCATATACTTGCACGTTAGCGCTGAGTTTGACGGTCCGTGTATTATAGCCAACAACTTACCGCAGGCCCATATCGCCCTTTTAGTACCGTTAACATTATACCGTATGGCATAAAATAAGACCTACATATTATAAAACTACTACATACTAACAAACGTTCTATGTATGTTATTTTGTCGCTGACGCTACCAGCAACAGCGGGAAACTTACCGCGAACTTATAGGTTTGGGTGTACAAACAATCAGTCACTATTCAGAAAACCCGTTGATATTAAATTGGGTTATTCTATTTAGAAAACGTATTAGAATACGAATGCACTCCAACATAGTACCTCTACTCAGCGAAATCATTTAACCTTTTAATCGGCCTGGTCTGAAATATAAGACACGTAGCATCGAGCTCATAGAGCCGCCTGAAACATACAAGACTAATATCTGCTAACATTTAACGGGCAGACGAGCCCCTTGCCAGCGGGAGCAGGTCCCGACAGCCCAACCCGTTTGCTGCCGCCGCCCAATTAGGTCGAATACCTCTCAGACACTGCTCTCATTGCTTCCTCTTTTTATTAATTTCCAGAGCACAATTATTCGTGTCGACGCTCCATTTACTTGTCAACCCGGCGAGTTCGGTTTTCGTAAGAGATTATTCAATTTCGCATGGGATTAGCGTTTGTTAGCTAATTCGGGCTTAGGCCGAAACTTGACCTGGATTTCGGTAACAAGAAAATCTGCTAGTGTAAGCAGATTATTTTAGGAGATAGGTTGAATATTTCAGTAGTGAGCTAATTTCACGCCACCCACGTGTTAACTACGTTATTGATTCTTTTATGCTACACTGCATTGTTTGTTACGATTCCATCAATGTAGGTAAAATAGTTATTGAAATAGTACAGTTTAGTTACCTACGTCAAATTGGCCACAAACATTTTCCGTTTCGGGCCGAGCCAAACGTTGTTTTTGTTGGCACCTCTCTACTATTGAATCTTAACTATACAAACATTGGCACTGTAGTTATTTTCGTTTGCCCAAAAACTGTTCAGTGAAGTCCACCTCCACGTGAAAGCCAATGGGTGTAATGACTATGGTGGCCTACGCCTATTTCATCAGTCTTATTCTGACCAAACTATTCATCCCTCCACTAATTACTTTATTTTATTTTTAGATACCAATCTCGGATTCACCCCAACATCTTACTTTAGGAGATTACTAATACTAATCGTTCATACTCTTTCGGTGTATTGCGTCATACGCTTAAATGCTCATAGCGTTCATTTTGTTCCACACTATTTTCCGCCCCTTTTCATCACTGAGTAAAAGCAATCACGTAGAAACTATCCGACCCTATTGTCACGTTGCCGTGGCATCGTTTCGTAACCATGCCGAGGCACTAAGGCCCAGCGGGGGGCCAAATTTTCCATCGAACCCACTCCGCGTGGCCACGACTGGCCTACAATCGGGGTTGTTTACATAGAAAGGTCATCCATAAAGGGTGACAGCACAAACAAATTGATTCCGAGTATTTCGGGTCGCAGCGGATGACTTGAAATACGTTAATCAATTTGAGCCACGGCCTCTACTAGGGAATGGATGGGTAATATTTAAGGTGGTTTCTAGGATGCCGTACCCGACAGGTAAAAGAAGGAACCCTAACGAGACCTCTAATATAATGTACATACCTCTTGAGCGATCTTATGTCATAGTCTAAAGGAAACACTGTGGCTGAGATCTCATTTAACATCCGAATGCTTGGTACGAGCGAGAAACGTTGCACTTAATTTTTCATACGTTTTTAACAATGTCAGTATTGTTTGTAATGTACTTTGAACAAAATCTTTGGAGGTTACTTTCAAAATGGTTGAAGGCTATTCATAGATGTGGTTATCTTTATTCTGGCGGTTAATGTTAATTTTGGCCTACGTTATTCTTGCCTTACAAATCTACACACGTTTGTTTGACCAAGCGGTTTGTAATAAACAAAAACATGTTGTTTGAGCAATAACACATGAGCGTCCTTTATGAATTTCCATTCAAATATAAATTGGCATTGAAATTATTTATTTTGTTTTGCTTTCAATCTGAAGAGGTTAGGGAGTTCATTCTGTTTATTTTTGCAACACACAAGTCAGACAGTCAGGAACCATCGTATGATGAAGATATATCTGCATTTTTCATATCCGGCATTCCAACACAAAGGCCTCCCTCAAAGATATCCATGGTGATTGACATCTTGTCGCTAGCCTCCATTGGCTACCACCTCATCCCATCGCAGGACCTGGGTTCGCTTCTTAACGGCCTACAATCGAATGAAATTGCTTTGTAAATACCCTCTCTATGAAGTAGCATATTGTTTGCTCAATAAAGCATAGACCGAAATAAAACGAGGACTCAATCCAGATACAAAATAAACAATTTGTGCCAAAAAAGGCCATCGGAACTACGAACTCCAAGTGAAAGAGTGGAGTAGGGCAAAATGATGTATGCCCACGAAGATCAACTGAGGCCAAGCTAATGTAAACTGACACAGCGGCTCGGTTTCAACACTTCCACGCTAATACATCCGGAGTGGATCACTGGTTCGTGTACAAAACATGCAAAGCATACACAGTCGGAAACTCGTGCGCTCTGTTACAATTCCTACTCAGACAGAATTCAATCAGTGTTTACGACTACATCATAATCACTATTAGCCTTTTCAGGAAGTTCTGGCTTGTGTGTTTGATTTTGTATCAGTAATAGAGCTTGAATGTTTATTTTTTTAACCCAAATATTTTCAACTGAAACACCAGGTATGAATCAATCGGGCTTATGTAAATAGGTGCTCGAAAAATCGATTAGGTCTATATCTGTTTACAGCAGGCAAACATTGCAATGTAAACGATGCTGGTTTGACCCAGTGTGCCGGCGTGTTTTAGCCAAAAATACAACTAATTCGCCTCATAACCCGCTGTTTTGTTTACATCCGCCGCCCATCGTGGTACGCTTTTGTTTTCCGTTTGCTGCCCAATATCCGCGTGACCCCGTTCTCCTCTATTAGCTAGCGGGGTGTCGCGGCTGATGAAAAATGGGCGCCTGGGGATGGGTTAGCAGATAGTGACGATAGTTTTCTTAACAAGGTGATTGATAGCCTTACATTACGGGTTCCAATATACACAATATACACTATACACGAATAAAATATATGCGTCGGTGTTCAACTTCAGTTTTGCAATTTTATTTCAGACTGTGATACGTTACATGTCGTTATAAACCGAATTTACTTGTTTATAACGTCTGACTACTAAATAATTAAGGATGACACAAATAGAACATGTTGGGCATAAACATAATAAGTTCTCAAATGAAAAAAATGTTTTCCTAACAAGCTTTTATTGCGCGATATAGTTCCTACTCATCAAGACCATTCCAAAGAGCCTAAACACGATGGGGTTTTCTTATTGCGCTCATTAGTGCGTTATGTTATGACCACCTTCCGACTCCATCATCAGGCCATCTCTATGTTAATGCATTGTCATCCAAGTTACGTAGGTATACCAAATTTCAGCTTAATCGGATACCAACAAATGGTCGAATAACGCTTTGCAAATTTAGACGGAGAACTTACATACATACGAACAGTACAAGTTAAATAAAAGCTTATAAAAATGGGCAAACACCTTCCCCCAAGGACATCGAGGCATCGGAATTCCTCGAGGCGAGGAGACAATTTTCATATCGCTTTTTACAACCTCTAGGAAACTCCCGCCATTACCGCTGAGTGGGGAAGGTACGAACATGCTATTTATAACCTGCGAATGCGAACCGTAAATAAATTGACAGGCACTTCGCTAATTGAACTCTGGCATTGGGATTGACGACAGGTAGGCTCTCACCTGCAGCGGTGAGCCAACAGACGGCATACAATACTCATTTCATTCATAATTTGCTTACATATATGACTAGGTATATTTATTTATTTCGTAATTTTGAGGAAGAGCAACCGTTTCTAAATGCAAAATAAATTAGTCAAGGCGTAGGCGAGACCGGTATATACTTGACCTTTGGGTATAATCTGCCCGCGTCGGAATGTGATGGAACCTTAACGAAGTAAATGAATGAATGATTACTAACAATAGAGACATGTGTATACAGAAACTGAAAATGGAACACTCGTTAGCAATAAATAACCTAAATACTAATTACTTAATATCTCTGAATTATCTTATCCTACCAATCCTACTAACATATTTGGTACTCTTTCAGACAAAAAACTACTTACCGGATTTTGATGAAGCTTATAGCCCAGAATAATACATAGCCTATAATTTATCCCGAAATTCATTCCTGCGGGAACGGGCGGAAAGCAATAACCGAATTGTTTCTGGACAATGTCGCGAGCAAAGGCTAGTAATACATAAGCTGAGAAGTATTTTGATTTCACGGTAGGTTTATTAGTGGGCGAGTCGTTTTCTATTTTCATAGGTATTTTATTGCGTCCGCTAATAGACTATCTAATATTGGAAAACAACAAGCGTTTCGCCTTGGATTAATTGATTGCAGGGCGTAGCCGACGTAAACAAATAAATAATCGTTACTTCAGTGATCCTCGCTCCCACGGACTATCGATATTGTTTTCTGATACTAACAAATGCCATGACCAATTTCTCTTAGCTTAGCCATACTTTATATTTGTTCCTTCGGCTTTGCCCTTCGAAGCATACTTCGGTAAAAGGTAAATTTACGTTCGGACCCTTACAGACGTTCGCGCAGAGGATGCGCGGATTCCGCTCGCGTCGTGTGCAATCATGAGTCCTGTATAAATGACAGAAAGCTTATACAAAAACAGCGTAGTGAACGAACAGCGACCGCGCAGCGACCGAACCGCGAAAGCACAGCATAGCCAGCGTAGCGTCCGCGCCAATAGGTAAATCGCCTTCTCATTTCTCGGCGGTGCTGTTCTGAAGCTTTACGTGAGTACAGGAAAAATAGCAAATTGTATACAATTGCTAGCTCAGTTCGGACCGGAACAGAAAAGTGTCGAATGGAACATTTTTATTTTCGGCACGAAATAATCTTATTTTTTTAAATTAAATTGGCAATATGCTTTTCAAAACATAGGGATAATCAGTGCCGTGCAATAAAATATTGATCTTTTCAAGACGAAAATCAAAATTGAAAATCTTTTGACAAGAGGCGCACACTACAAAAATAGGGCCCAAAATAGGATGCAACGTTTTCTGTCGCGTAACATTAAACACTGGGATATCCTACCCACCTTCTAAGCGTAGAGATTATAACACAAGGGGCTCAAATTCAGTTATACTATTAGGGGTCACTGAATATAATTACATCATAACAATCAAAATAGTCGTTAAATATCAATAGTTGAAACTAAATGCACAACTGCACTGCACTTGTGTTTCATTTCCTTTCGAATGAAAACCGGCTGTGTTTACCATATGGCTACACTTAGGTACGTTGTTTCGTAGCAAATTGCTTTGCATAGTTCCTGAAACTGTCTAATATGAAAACACTTATAAGATTGGTATGTATGGTTCCCCGACTAATGTAAACACGTCGGGCCCATGTGACGTTTGCGGTTCTATGAATTTTCAAGAAAACAACCCTTACTGTATCCAAGTGGTTTTGACGTCACTTCTGGGAACCAAATCGAGGCTATAAGGTAGTTACACGTGCCTGCTCGTTGTCTTTTTCCACGTCAGGTATATTTGATGTGAGTGACGTACAAGAAAATTCGGAGGCTTATGTTAGGAGGGTCTTGTCGACAATTCGGGAAAACTCATGTCTCTAAGTCAATACAACCACTTACCTGTTTTCCTTTTATCGATGGCAGAAACATGTAAAGCCTGTAAAGTCTGAGGAGGAGGTCCCTCTGGGTAGGTACCACCGCCTTATCTACACTGCCAAGCAACAATGCTTTTGTTATCGTGTCCCTTTGAAGGATAAGGTAACCAGAGAGATACCAGCCTAGTCCTCACAATGACGACCTGCTTCTGCAATTTTGTTACGTGAAACCTGAGTGCATGAATCGTAGACGTTGTGGGCGTCTGTCACCACTCTGTTTGCTCATTTGCCACTGAGTGATATCAAAAATCACATTTCACCTCATAAACCGTTTATTGCTTCGTCAACACAGCGGTTTTACCCAAAAATAGAGCACCTGCCATTAGTAATGTATGCTATTAGCGTTGTCACTGGAGGTAAGCGAATTAGCCCCGGCCGCCCCGAATCATCCCGTCGCCGGTTCGCAGCCGCCGCGCCCCGGAAAGGTCCGCTTGGCTTTCGCATTGACGTCATCATTCTAATATGGATAATATATAGTGACAGTCGACTTGGTAACGAAAAAAGCCCCTTCTTGTAGAGCACGGAAGCGCTCCGGCAAGAGTAGCTCAAATCGATCAAAATATTTAAATGGTTATATTTGAGACTGAGACTAGCTTAACTTAGGGCCCCGTGACGCTAGTTTATGCTTAAGCATGCTTTTATGTTCCAAAGATAGGACCCGTTTATACGTCGACAGTAATCGCGTACGCGTCATGCCCGCATAGTCACCGCGTAGTGTTTACAAATAATAAAATAATCTTTCTATCATTAGTGAAACCAAAATTGCATAAAAAATTAGGACAAATCGTGCAGAAATTGTGTACATCGTGTATGGGTACATACGCTTCAGCGCTTGGTACATAACACAATTTTCTGAATAAAATACACTACCAGTAGAAACTAGCCTATGTGCATTATTTACCACCGACTAGCTGGTATAACAACACCCCTCACTTACAATACTGACCTATCTCCGGGTCCCGATCACGGCCTGTTTAATGGCCGCGGAGCAGTACCCGCGCGTCGGCGGACCTTAATTTAGAATTGTTCCACGGAGCTCTTACACAGGCTCGGTGCTGGCGAGGTGAATTATGATCCCAGTAATGGCCCACGGCTGCAGGTGATATTGTTTTCTATTTATAACTCAAATACATTGTAGGAGACTGTAGGAGACCAGTTTGTGCGCTCGCGATCACGGGCGCACTTTTTTTGCCACTGCCTTCTGTGGGTGTGTCGGATAAGGGCTGTGGTTGGAAAGAAATTGGCTGGATCTGAATTATTGCTGTGTGGTAGACTTGAATGTAGCATCAAACCCATTATTTATGGTCCTAAATCTTAGAAGGAGATCTGGGACGTCTGTCGACTGAAAGATGCAGCTGTGACTTTTTTATCTATTCTGTCTATACATAGTGTAAGTTGAAGTCGCGTCGCATCTGTCTGTATGTATTTCTCAAATTCCTCCTATAGGTGCCTCAAATCAAAGTATATCAAAAGTGGTATACCACTTAACGTATTTTGATACGGTTTTCAGTCACTCCGAGAATTGTATACAAGCATATTGTAGTAAAGAAAAGCTGAAAAAATCCGTGCGAAGTCGGGCTTATGCATATAATAATCCAGGGTGCAATACCAGTCATCGGGTCCGCAGCGGTTACCTTAGTCAACCTCGCTCGCCAACTATATTAGGAAGCACACCTAACGATTGGCAAACACGATGTGGTGCTGAAGTTCGACTAGCCTCAAAGTACGAAACGGTCACCCATCCAGTTCCCGGACTCTGCTAGCGTTGCTTAACCTTGTTCATCGGTCTCGCAAGCCACGCTGTCACTAAACAAGTGCCGCTTCCACGCATACATTTACCAGTGTTATCAATACTGCGATTCCAAACAGGTCTGGTAAGCGGGGATTATGGAAAAAGCCTGCAGTCAGTAACATTTGATATTGACGATAGGACAGAATGCAAATGTAAAAGGATGTTTCGACCTCTCGGGTTGACCCTCCGTACACTTCCGTACGTCATATTAGGAAGCCATTCACTCATTTCTATTTTCTGTGCTTCAAAGCCCTTTCTACGATGAGTCCCGTTCACTCCGACCCATTCATTATATGCGTTTTTATTTAGAATTCCCAAAGTTACATAATAATAGAGAGATGTAATAATTGCCGTTTTATTTCAATAAAGTTACTAGTAATATTTTATTTAAATAACCATTCTCAGAGTTCAAACAACTGGTTGAACAGTGTCGGCCGATTGGCAACCCTTGACGATATATTATCATTATTTATTTACTCTCATGCTGTTAAGAGTTACGCTGAGAAGACGGATCAATTACGTCATGTCTCACGGCACATCCACAGTTTTTATTTAAAATTATCCCCAGGATTATCATTTACACTAAGATATTTACCTCAGTGGTCCAATTTCACGAAACGCAATACTGTATTACTATCCCGGTTGTGTGTAAAACTGTTGTCACTTTATTACTACCGGCTAAAGTTACGCAACAAACCTTAAAATACAAGTTCATAGAATACATAATGCTCCTGTCTTCTTAACGGCTTCTTCAAAATATCTCATAATTATTTTAAACTTTCCAAGTGGCGCCAAAACCAAAGCTAATATGTAGCTACTCCTACTATAAATCCGTGTCCATTACCACTTGAACCAAATTTTCGTTTGCAGCTTACAGCGGCATATAGGGTATTTGGTGCATCGTTACAATCAGTAGCGAAATTGAATTAGCCGAAACAAGAGTTTTTGTTATTTAATCATTTAAACTTTAATTAACAACTTTTCACAAGAGCATAAAAATTCTCTTAAGAGAGATCTTAAGGTGGTAAATAATAAGATCATTTAGGCGTTAATGTCCCGGTTGCGCTCTCGCGCACAGGGGCCCGGGGTCCGCCTTGGCCATGATCCAGGATATGGCAGATCAGGTAATTAGAATAGTGCAGCCAATGATCTTAAGGTGGTTTCACCAGAAACACTTGTAAATATTGCGATCTCATAATCGGAATTGCTTCAACCGCCCCATAAAGAAGACAGACATGTAGCAAGTTATTAATAACCAGGTTAGCATAACAACTTACAAGCGTAACTCTGTTACATTGTGAAGACGACGACTGATATTAACTGGATGACGAGGGGCGGTGCGGGGGTGGCGTGACGTCACACTGCTGACTGGCGCTCTGACGCTCGCCACCGGTAATTGTTTATCGCTTTCTCGAGGTGTGCTATAGGCACTAATTTTCATTATCTGTACGTATATGGTATAAAACAAAGTCGCTTCCCGCTGTCTGGTCTATGTATGCTTAGATATTTTAAATTTCGCAACGGATTTTAATGCAGTTTTCAACAATAGATAGAGTGATGCCAGAGGAAAGTTTATGAGCAAGAAAGAAAGTGTAGGTAGAGATAAAGTAGGTGTACGCGTACGAAGTCACGCCGGGTCCATTAGTAATATATATACATACAATGTCATGCCTTTTTCCTGTAGTAGTAGGCAGAGACACACACACACACACTGTCTGATAAATCTATCTCGCTCCTTCCATATTCTAATTAATAGCTTAACACCTTTTCATACATGTACGTAATATAAAACTTCTTAATCCCCTAAAGACCGTCCACTGCTGAAGCGTCCACCAGCCGTGGGATGTTCTTGAGACGAGACGCAGTGCTGAAAATTCACAATGTTAGCAGGTCTCTAGTATGATTACCTTCGAAATGGAGTGCTTACTTTACTCCTATAAGATCAAAAAGAAAAGAAAAAGATAGAAAGTCAAACCTAATAAGATTGACTGTGGAAATCTCAGGTTAGGTATTATTTATTGTCCTGTAGAGGAAACTAGACCGGATTGCGCTCACAGCTGTAAACCTAAAATCTAACACATTAAATTGCATTATGTCAAGTGGAAGTAGTTATGGGATACACTCTATAATACGTAGACAATTTAAAGTTTAAACATTTATTTCGAAGTCCATTACGAAAGATTGATAAAAGTCGGTAAAATAAAACTCGTTTCGAATATTTTATTAAAAATAAATCATTCTAGCTACTCCGTTGAACAATTAACCTTAAGACCTTATTCTTCGCATCGATCGTAATCTCGTGATTTGACCTGAACTGGCCTAGAATCATAATAAATGTAGTTTTTTAAAAACAAAAACCATCATAATATGTGATGTAACTCAACTATCTCTCGATCTTTGAGATTATTCATAACGGAAGTTCGTATTTTGACAGCGAATAACGCATTTCAAGAAATATTTACGAACCAAATTATGGCTCTTATGGTTACGCTCTGTTTGATTTGATTTCTACACGTTGTGCCGCCTGCATAGCTTCGAAATCGCTTCGCTGTTACTATTCAATATCTTGTCGCGCAATAGTAAGTTTGAAGGAATTGAATGATACTTAAATGAACGTCGAACAACGTTTATACGTAAAATGTTTCGTAAAAATTGATAAAGTGTAATAAGTATCTACCTATAATAATAGTTCAATTTCATAATTTTATTCACCATTGACATCTTGGCGTTAATGTCCAGGATTTGGCAGATCAGGTAAAACAGTAGAGTGATTGGCATCTAACCTTCGTGACCCTGCTACCACCTGGCAAGATTGGATCATGGTTACCATTCAGTCGCCTGAGTGTGCAGGTTTCATTTCAGATAATCACATGTTAACCCTCACGGTAAAAGCATCGGTTAATGTTGAATCATTATTTATGCACCATATCACCTACTGGACTTGAGTATACATACTTTCACATTTTATTATATTACTAGAATTATTCTCGAAATCCATTTCATTCTGTTTCAAAGGTTTATTGTCGTTTAATTACATTTGTATGAATATAAATACAAGATACTAAATCGTGAATGAAACGCATGAAATTCATCACCGCCCACGCTACATGCGCACTTTGACGCGTGCGTACTCTACAACTGCGTTCAAACAGGCATCACAAAAGACTCTACATACTGGTTTGCTTTGTTAAAATGTCTGACTGTCTCTTGTTTGATCTATTTTAACTTATTAAACTAAAAATATAATTTTGACAGCCAATTGTAGATTATAGTTATTTATTTCTAACTTATGTATTTATATTTTTACAATCAGCTTATTTAGAAGCAGTTTATTTATAAAAATAATCATCATCTTGGCGTTAATGTCCCGGTTGTGTTCTCGAGAACGAGGGCCCGGGGTCCGCCTTGACCATGATCCAGGATATGGCAGGTCAGGTAATTACAGTGGAGCAACTACGATCTGACCTCCATGACCCTGCTACCAGGGGAAACTGACCAGATTGGATCATGGTTACACATCCAGCCGCCTGAATGTGCAGGTTTCATCACGATGTTTTCCCTCACCGTAAGAGTATCGGTTAGTATCCAACTAATTTACATAACTCAGAAAACAGTCATTGGTACATGGCCGGAGCGGGATTGGAATCCGGGATTTCAGGCTTACGAGTCGGATATTGTTGCCGCTTATGAAAGAGAACACACTTCACCGAAAGGTATGATTTCTACCTAGTTCTAGTAAAAAGGAATAGCAATTCGATCGAACTCTACACGAATCTCTACCTAGAGGAAGGGCGAGCTATGCGAACATAAGTCATCGTCACCACATACGTCACTCGGTTACGAGACAGGTGCGAAAATATGCGTAAGCTATGTACGTATTGTGGGTCGATAATCGCGTGCTAAATATAGCGCGGTCGAGGGTGGTAGAGTTACATGCCAGACTCTACCTGCGGAAGATCACGTGCAACGCGTGCGGAAATAATCGAATCATCTCGGTTTATTTGTACATTTCTCTTAAATGTCTCGCGGGAATGGAAAACGTATCGTATCGTAATCGTAACGTATATAGTATCTGCCTGCCTATCCCTTGTGGAATACAGGCGTGAGTGTGTATGAATGGAAATCATTCACTAGATGCTACATGCCGGGTGATATGGGCGGTCTGATACTCTACATAAATCTTTGTGTAGAGTCCTAACCGTGTCTCTAGATTTTTTAAGTAAAATCATTTGAGATTTCTAAACCCCTATAAATGCACAAAATTCTTACATACAAACAAATTGAAACGGAAACAAATCACAATTTCTGCATGCAACTGATGTGACAAACAGTTTGCCTGTTCACGATTTATTTCAGTTAAAATAATGTCTTGTACCAGTTTTCCTTTGTTATCACGTGTTACCAACCCAAAGGTAACTCTAAAAATAGACAAAGACAACCGACCAGTATAACATGAACCTCTTCGCTTATTATAAATAGAGAAACTGAGCAGAAGTCAAAGACTGCAGCCGCTGGTGGAGGTCACGTTAAAATTGGACCGTTGCCTCTGAATTTAATTACCCCACTAATTGTTTTAATAAAAGACAACAATAGCTTGTGCTAGTGCTTGTGTTAGCGTTTTAGTGAGTAGACTAAAATACCCAAAACGTTTGTCATATGTAAATTAGTTTGGTTATTTTGAGTGTTCAAAAATTAATGAGAGTCGGTGATGATCCATCCATTCGCCCATGATCCAATCTGGTCAGGGTCACGAAGATCAGATGGCAGTCGCTCTGCTGTAGTTACCTGATCTACCAAATCCTTGGTCATGGTCTTGGCGGATTCCGGGCCCTGACGCGCGAGCACAACCGGGACATTAACGCCAAGTTACCAATTTTGAGTGTTCAATTGTTGCTTCGGCATATAACAAGATACAAAAGCATTAGATTAGATTAGATTAGAGCAAAAGCCTACGTACCTATCTATTATAGGTATTCTTTATAGAGGTTGATAATGTACTAACAAGACAATTTATAAGCTCTAGGTAGAGTCAGAACTAATATTTTAGCACTAGGTCAAGGCGGTATTTAACCTAGAAAGGTCAATAAATGAAATACGATTTCGCCGTATTTCAACGTCGGGCGTCGGGGTGGTCTATAAAAATCTTTTCCCAATAACTTCGTTACTATCGCAGGGAGCTCCATCGTGCAGAAATGCGATTAGGGCGCCGCCGACGCTGCTGCCGGGTTTCCTGTAACCTCTATCCTTTCTATACCTTGTAACACTATTATTTTCTCCAACGGTAAAGGTCACAGAATTGCGACTTAGACTGTAATGTATGGAAACAAGTTCACTAAATAATTAAACATAAACGATTATGTTTTATTTGGAAAATAGTGTTGGGACTCTCAATCGTCCCTTTTTAGAGAGGCACTTTGATCCTGTTTCATGAGACTGTTCTCTCATAAAAAAGCACTTTGTACAAAGTTATTGATATAGGACAAAAATACTCCAATCCAAGTTGGGCACGCGCATTGTTAAGATTTCGTTCACGGACGATATTGCTTCTTCCTTTTACCTTTTACTCCTATCTGGACGTTTTTATCGGGTTCAACGCCTTGTGAAGGCTTACAGTGTTGTTTGTTTGTAAATTCGTATTATTTTTGTGACTTGTTTGGTCCGTTTCTATTTGCAGAGGCCGGCGAACCCTTCGCATTGATTGCTCAGTTTTTCTGCCTAGACTGAGTTATATGTCCCGAGGATTTGCAAGGCCGACCTTCGTCCAAGTTAATCTTTTAAAAGGGGATTTCGTTAACAAATTCGAACACAGCTAAAGGTTCTGCCTGAGAAAAGTGCTCTAAACATCCAACAGGCCGTTGTCTTTCAAAGCTTTAGTTGGAAATTTCACAAAATGCTTACCCTCAATACGTTTCCTTTCCGGCGGGATGTCTGGGATCGCTTAAAATTTTTCGGCTTCCTCGACTGTTTTCTGTTAAAATAATACTTAAATTTTATTTTGGAACTGCATATTTTGAAGAAATGCATCGCTAATGCAAGTAATGTAAAACCACATCCTGTGGACGAGCGCGCGTTTTTAATTTACGACCGTCATGGACTCGACAGTCGACACGATGAATTTGAAAGTAAACAAACTTACTTGAAATATGCAATATGAAAAGTGTTTACATAAACCTATTGAGTCATATGTAAGTATTTTATATTCATCATCATCATCTATATATATATGGAATCGGGTATGATTAAAATACTAATCTAAATTATAAAATGTATATTTTTCACACCTCCTGCTCGACAATGTCCAATTATGTACCATGAAATGTTATCGTAAAGCATCGCCTTGTTACCAGCAGGGAGATAATCTTGTTTAAAATTCCCAAGGGAGTAAAGTGATTTGAGTTTGGGTTGTTATAATTCGTATGAAAACTCTAAGCATACGGGCTTTGTAAAAAGTGTAGCTTTTGTGTCATGTTTACATTTGCTTTGGATTTGTTTCCATTTTTGTGTACAACAAACAAAATCGTACAATTTTTCTCGTTTTTCAACAACAAAAAAAAGAAAAAGGCGCTATTGCAAAAACTGTGTTGCAAGACTAGGCAGTATGGTTGCAAGACCTTAGACTGCTCAAATTGTTCTAATGGAAAAATGTAAAATAAAAAATATGTTACGTATTAATATAATTATATTTTTACAGTGACACGAAAATCTCGTGAAGCGATCCTGATTTAAAACCGGTGTTTGCTAATAATCAAACGATGTAATTACTTTATTTATTGCCTCACAGATGGTTTGTGAAAAGAAGAGCTCTCTCTAGTATAAAGCTGTACTAGTCTTGGGCTAATTGAAACCCTCGCTTTAATCAGGACTCTACATAACTCCCTCGCTTCGCTCAGTTCGAGTTATCAGGACCTAATATGCCGCCAATGACAGAAAACACTACTTTTTCCCCTTGGTATATAATCTACTATTTTTCGTTAAAAGTTCCACACCAAATATCATCATCAAAGCGCTAATTCCTAAATCGCACAGCTGGACAACTCATTTGAAATATGTTATATTGTTTAAGCTATATTTACACTCTAAAACAAAGATAGCATCGTTAGACGAGGTCAATCGTTCCTCTGTTTACAATGTGTCTGGCGCCCGGAGTGCATTTACACAATATCCTTATTATGTTTGCGAAAATTGTATTGAAATGGATACCTATATGTTATACTCAAAATACATACAAATACGGCTTACGACGCGAGGATGCCTCAGGCGAAGTGAAGAACAAAGAGAAGGAATGCGAACCCTGGCGGAAGCCAGGATTTACCGCTCGAATAATAATAATGATGTATTTCAATAAAGAACGTCCATAATGTCTCATCTTTATATATGTTGAAAACTATATCCCAAATTTTGTTCATACCACTAATGTGGCAAACAAGCTTACGACCTGCCTGATGGTAAGCAGTCACCGCTGCCTATGTACGTTTGCAATATAAGTGATAATTGCCGCCTTCATTTTAATTTCGGTTACCTGAGCTAAAACTGACCTTTCTTCTTCTTCTATTTGATAGGTAGACTTTTAGGTATAGTTTTGGCAACGCGAGTGATATGATAGCCCCACGACTACGATGACTATTTACCATCCGGGCGAGTGATAACCCTACGACAATGAGGACTGCTTACCATCTGGCGCTTGTTTGCCACCTGAGTCACATAATACTCTGTAAGTCCATAACTACGTAATTACGAGCTTTAGAATCGAAAAAAATGCTATAAACATAGTTTGCTCCATATGCGCTAACCCGCAGACCGGCGCGCCGTTGTGACGTAGATACCTATTAATCTGCGCAGACGAGGGTATTAGATCCATCAACATATATCGCTAACAGCTTCGTCTAATGACGTACACGAGTGACTAAGAATCGCCTCCAAAAAGCTGAAGACGGAGGACATAACAACATTTTAAAGTACCAGACTTGGTGAGCCTCGTTATGCTTTTTTTTCTCACCTATTAAGGACTTTTGTGTCATCCGCGAACAGTGGCCACATTTTGACCGTCGCATTCTCCGACTACAGGATAAACATCATCTGGATATCTGGCATACCACGTACATGCAAGAAATCCAAGTCTTTCTTTTGCACTACAACTTTGGGTTCTTCAAAAGTCTATGCTCAACAGCCCAGGTCTCAAAGGCCAGCAATGGACTGCAGATGTCTTGGTCGACGGTAACAGCTTTCCCCCCGCCGCTTGCGCAGGTGCCTTCTGTGGCAAAAAGAAAGTCCCTCTTCATCTTGGAGGCAATCCCGGTTGTACTCTCGCTCGAGGACCCAGGGTCCCCCTAAAGAAAGTCCCTCGTCTGCCCAGGCCTATCCTCTGACGCGTTAGATCCGCGCATCACGTGGTGCCGTAATAAATTTCGTAACCGCGAGCTGCGCCGGCGCCATCCCCGAGACGCGACGGCCATCGTTAATCCGACCCGTTTACTCCCATTGTTTACTTTCCCCGCGTTTATAAACTCGTTTTTGATAGGATCGCAGAGTAATTGCCTCAGAATTGGGGCTATGACTATGACGCACGGGAGTAACACTGTTAACCTTTGTCTGAGCTGGGGTTTGGAACTATCAGCTTGTGGTGGACGCGTATGATGACCCCATAGTGACCCCCAGAGTGCGTAAAATATGACTTCTATTTGGTCTCTATACGTTCGAATGCTTATTTTATCGCTCGGCCCCGGCGGATAATCGACAGGTAGTAATGCATTTGTCGTAGAAATTGCATAAAATTCTTAGTTATCATAAATCATAATCAAGTTATGTCGACATAGCATATTGTTCTACTGAAATGACCCTTCTGTAACATTTGGCAGTTTTGACACAATAGCCTTTGGAAACCTGTTGGTAACCAGATGCCAAAAAAAATTTAGTACAGTAGGTAACAATAAAAATGCGCTACTTGACCTTTTTATCGGAGTCAGTGCGTATGGCGTAACAAATAGTTTTTAGTTACAAACTAATACAGCAGTACTTGCTTACGTGTATTGACTTAGAAATAACAAAAACTGTACAGGTATTTGTTTACTACGGCGTGTTTATTTTCGCAAGCCGCGGTTGCATTGTGGCACGACGAAAAGCTGCCCACAGAAATAGCCGGCCGCCTACCTAGTTCTGTCCTCTCATTGAAAACTTCTAATCTGGGCTCCATTTAGACCTGAAATATTACTCGTAATTCTACTCTTACGACCGGCCAAAATTACCGCTAAGTAATTTTCTCGCGACCGCATAATAATATGCAGTTTATATTATGTCATAAATAAATGCACATGTTTAGCTAAATTTATTTGCGTGCGTACCTACTCTCTTTCGAGTTCGTACGCGCTGACCCCAATTTTGGGTTAGTATAACTAAATGTCAGAACATTTGGTTTACATGAATTTTATTATTAGTACCGTACATAAAGTTATTTAGCAAAACACTAAATTATCTCGTGGAATACCACTTCATTTACGAAATGAGCGCAATGATTGAAGCCGCATTCAGTTACCAGCAGTAAACCTATTCTCTTAAGACTTCCGCTTTGAATATAACGTTTAAACAGAAGTAATTACTGGTTTACGACTTGTATATTGGACAGTGGAGTGAAAGAAAGGACGTAAAGTAGCTATAAATAGGAGCTTTGACGAGTTTCTTACGCCGGCGATATAAATATTCTTACCTACTTTGAATAGGTTAATTTAATTATTTCGAACGATTCGCTTACTAAATAGACCATCGTAAAATATTTAAAAAATCAAGGCCAATTTCAGGATCAAACCGAAAGCATACGGGCGTCATAATAACAAATGTCTTCACAAGCTAAGTCGGAGGTGTCTCAACTTTGGAGCGATATAACTTGGGCAGCTTGGAATTTACATAATATTTTTCAAAAATTCCTACATTTTAAGTGTTCCGGATTTCCTACCGCGTCGTACCAGTTGTCCCGTGATCATGATGCATGCAACTGCATCGAAATTTCGGGCTACTCGTAAACAAAGGTACGCGGTAGGAAACCCGGAACATACCTTTGAAATGTGTAATAATAACCGCGATAGTTTAAAACACGACTTAATCTATATTACTGTATTAAACGGGACTAACACGCGACGTACCTTTTCGATTTGTTATGCCGACGATTCAGTAGGGTTACACCCGCCATGGTCACGAGTAGAATGTATGAAACAAATATGACTTAATCTAGCTAAAAAATCCTATTAAATGTTCATGCATACCCTTGGCCTATAGCAACAATGACTTCAAGTTAGGAGATGGAACGTTCCAAGCACGTGACTGATCGCAATGTTTGGCCGGCCGATGTTTGAGTCGCCGCCCACTCTTACAGGCCACCACGTGAAATTCCGACACTTGTCTTACACGGTATTACAGGAAACTGAGGGTTGCCACAGTGTTAATTTTTTTTGTTAGTAACTTTTATTTAACTTACAATGTTTGTATGTTCGGATCAAATCTTGCAAAGCTAATTTGACCCAGTTCAAACCCCAGCATTCAATTGGGCTAAATTTTGTATAACGTAGATGACAATGCATTAATGCGTTGCCAAGGAACTGGTCTGATGATGGAGTCGGAAGATGGTCGTAGAAACTATTGAACGCAACAAGATAACCCCAACGTGTGTGTGCTCTTTGAAACAGTTTTGATAAATACGTACCATACGTACCCCGCGAAATAAGATTGTTATGCATAAGTATTTTTGATTTGAGAACTTATTTTCACTTATTCTAGCCAGGCATTTGGCCGTCATTAATTTTAAAATGTAATTCAAATTCCAATGGCGTATGCGTAATCTCCTAATAAATGAATATTTGAAAGTCACAATATATGATGGGAAGTGACAATAAATAGTAGGAATTAAGGTCATGATTATTAATCCTAGATCGTCGTGTAGGCGTTGTGTTAAGATACTCATTGATAAAACTAAGTAGGTACGACAAAAAGCAAAAAATATCGAAATAATTTATCATCTTACAACAAATTTGCCTAGTCTTTTAATGTCTTTACAAGTTCTAAATTGTTGATTGTTGACTGTTGCGCTATTTTTGTACGATAAATCCTTCTATTTGGGCGTCAGGGCCTGCGTCACCGAGATTTTAATTAAATGTTTAATTTGAACTGCCGTCAGAACCAGCATCGCCGACGATAGATTGTAAGTAAAACCATTACATCGAAAGTATTACTACAGCTCATATCAAGAACTAACTTATTGACCTTTGGAAATGTCATGACAGCAGTACTAAAACGACTATAGAACCTAGTGCCTCAACATCAGGTGTTATGGCCCTGTGGCCATGTGACCATTACCTAGAAGGGACGCCATGTCACGTGCTAGCCCGCTCAAATAGCCATAATTCTTAGTCACGTGGCCAGTCGGAAATAGCCCCCTCACCGGGCCTGTTTTGCCGTGTTGGACCGCCTGCACAGCGTAGGGATGTAACAATATGTCGATATATCGATATTCTAAAATGGTCACAACAACCTAAAGCAACAGCCATATTCTTAAATGGATACAACACCTTAAAATGCGTTATATACTGGCAGCAATGCGCTGCAAACTATTATGTATTAGCATGTATGAGCTATTTACCATTATTAGATTGTATGAACTTTTGACATTCGTCTATTCTTTCTCACCACACTCATATTTGTTTATACAAACTCAAAAGACACAAACTCAAAACATATTTTGTTACGATTAAATCTCATCAATCATTCTCTAGGACCCATGTTAATGTTGTGGAGTAAGTTATCCGGGTAATATCGGCCCAGACTGTTGAATATTGATATATTGTTGGGATCCTTAAATTAAAAACATCGATATCGTCCCAATCCGCGTTACTGGGGTAGGCTAGATAACGCGACGGGCATGCCTGTGCGGTGGCGGCGGCGACCGTGCGATGTGACGTCTGCGAACGCCATGACGATTGTGAGTTGAACCACACAGCCTGCGCTATAATAGCTACCCTTGAGGGATGTGAGTTCTCAGTTGACACATTCTATCAGGTAGTAGGACTCTGTCAAACCAGAGGAGTCCGCCCGGATGAATCGTAGATGTTATTGGCGACAATTACCGCTTACCAGCAGGTGGTCTGTCTGATCGTTTGTCACTGCGTAGAATAAAAAAGAACACAGATTCACGAGATTGAGCACCAAATATCGGTGCCTCGTTTCATTGAAAGGCATTTCAAAGTGAAACTACGCTAGTTGCAGCTACAGCGTAAGCAATCACCGTCAGCGTTTTAAATTTACGACGCACTTGGTCTCCCTCGATTATTACGTTCCTGGAGCGTATTTGCGTCGAGACAGTTCCAATTTGGGGGCATACTTTCGAGTATAATAGAGTAATTACAACGCCCGCGCCGCCGCCGCACGCTCCTAACGAAACTTCGTTAGCGACGACCTTTGCCCGCTGCGTCATCGGCTTGCGTAGTACACCGTTTCAAAATGTCACGCAATGGAAGGGATGCTGATTGGGGTGTCAATATTTTGTTTGGAGATAGTTGTAGGATCGTACCATTCAGTTCGTTTCGCACTCAGCATCGGCATCATCTTGGCGTTAATGTCCCGATTGCGCTCTCGCGAATGGGGCCCGCGGTCCACCTTGACTATGGTCCAGGATTTGGCATCGGTTAGTATTCGCAGTGGGATTCGAACCCGGTTCCTTTCTTACAAGTCGGACACCGTAACCACTCGGCCACCGACGCCCTTCGTTTCAAACTGTTATGAATTAACTGCTATTTCTGACGTTCTCGCGCTATTCTGGAATGCCTGCGCATGCGATGACACTCTGACATAACGCGGCCATGTATTTTGCAACACAACATAACTCTATTTATAGGACACCCGCTATTCCTCTCCACCACACTACGGCGAGTACCATGTTAATTATAGCACGCAAGTCGTTAACCGATAATTAGGCCTTCTTTCGCAAATCCGCGAGAATTTTGCGCAACACCCACTGTTTTTCTAAGAAAATGTAATTAGACTTCGGCCGAAACGTTACTCGATACAGAAACGGGGGTGCGACCCACATGGGTTTCTGGAGAAAATTTCGCGACGAATCAAGGACGTTTGAAACGTGTCCAATACGGCTCTAAGAAAAACAAGCGAAAATGTGTGCCTACATTAGAACGAAAGAACAAACAAGATACGAGTATTTCGTCCCGTAACGCAAGAAGGTACCCTACTAACATACATTACAAGTGTTGACCTAACAAAGGAAAATTTAGGTATCGAGACGAAAGGGGGGCGAAAAAGAAGACGCGAAATGTCATTGTTGGAGCGAGCCAATGAGACACCGCTCGCTTCCTGCCCGTCCGAAGAAGCCGTAAATTTTTCAACGTGCAGCGATTCCAGCGAACCGCCGCCACTGCGAGTTACGTCGCCCTAACAAATGTCACCAGAAACAACCTTATTCTGTCACATCAAAACAAACGGACAAAACTATCGGACGAATAAAAACAACTAACAGTTCCTGTGTATTCTAAAAAACAGTCCCGAACGGCGTCCTTAATAAAAACATTACGGCAATTAATTAAGATCAAAACGAAATAGAGATGGAATATATTAAAATTCGTGTGCGGAAACTGGACTTTATGGTTCCAGGGAGCGGTTTTCGCTTTACATCGGTCGCAGGCGATTCTGAAAAACAATAAACCTACATTCGGATGCGATTCCCTTTTATAGCTGATACCGCAGCACAACAGGATCGCTTTATGACCATGCACCTACTTGGGGCTTAATGGCGAATATGCAGTGCTGGTTAGTGTGTCACGATCCCTTTAAGGGGTTATTGGGGTTATTGAGGTCATAATGAAGCTATAAAGTTAATTGGGAAAACGTCATCCATTTCTTTAAATATTAATAACGTTATATTAACACGTTAATAGAAATATATTCAGTGTTTTAAAATAGTTTTTCAAATACTACGAAATTTGTAAAAATACATATTCGAGTGTTCCAAGTAATTATTCATTTTGCATAAATTGCGTTCCAAATGAAATTAAAAACAAACTGCATCATCAACAATAAAGTCTTAGTTATTTCGATTTTCTGAATAATAAGAACGGAACTCTTTGAAGTGAAATATAATAAATACGAAAGTTTTAGATTGAAATAAAATGTTGCTGAAAGTGAATATTATTTGTAAACAAATTACAAAACATCTACGTATAAAGTTTTGTTACGTTTCAATTATCCTTGACGTCTGATTCGATTTAGAATCAAATGAGTTACACCAACTGGTTTACATTCAAATTTTCCACCATAAAATGAATAGCAAAATGCGCAGTAGTACCTCAATCCGAGTAGAGAAGAAATCGTAAACAAAGTAATGAAATCCCACTCGTCACTTCCTAGTTTATAATCAATAAGTCAATCAGTACTCGTAATATTCCGAAAGTAGCATCAAAAATAAAATAACATCTTGGCGTTAATGTCCCGGAGCTCTCGAGGAGCGCACGAGGACCCGGGATCCGCCTTAACTATGATCCAGGATTTGGCAGATCACATAATTACAGTGTGGAGCGACTGCCATCTGATATCCGTGACCCGGCTACCAGGGAAACCTGACCAGATTGGATCATAGTTACACATTCAGTTGCCTGAATGTACAGGTTTTATCACGATGTTTTCCCTCGCCGTAAGAGCATCGGTTAGTATTCAATTAATGTACATAACTCAGAAAAGAGTCGTTTATAAGGCCGCAGTGGGATTCGAACCCGGTACCTCTCGCTTACGAGTCGGATACCTTAAACACTAGGCCACTGACGCTTCTGAAACTCAAATTGCTGTCCTCTTAACCCATCGACAAATCATAACAAACCCCATCTGGCATCAACTGTCACTAAAACAAGACCACCTTCCTTTTCTCTTCGTGTATTCACGACCACTATTTCCAACAAAGTGTCAACAATTGTTCGTAACAGATGACAATCTGAGAGGCAGGAAGCCAAAGATTTATATTCTCTGGATACGTCTAAAGACAAAGAGTTTTGCCGAATCCGACTTTACGGCATCCCGACTCACTTTCTGTGATGTAAACATGTCATAAATGCGCCCTTACCGGGTTTATTGCACCTCCACCGAAACACAAGGTGCATCTGCCTTTTGTTCCGCGCTTACAATAGCCGCGAGAGACGCATTCGGGACGTCAAACGGTAAACAAAGATATGGTGATTGGATTTTATCAGACTATTCTTGAGACATTATTGTTGTAGGTTGATCATGCAGTTGATTATCACCATTTTATCAAACACTAGTGGACCCGGCGCAACTTCATTCACGTGACGTTCTACTTCCTAGCCTACCCCTACCCTACACCTACCCTACACCTACCCCACACCTACTCTACACCTTCCTACTAGCTACTTTACCCCGACTTACCCTTGTTTTCTTGCTCACAAACCTTTCTCTTTAATCACTCCATCTATTGTTGAAAACCGCATTAAAATTATGACGTAGTTTAAAAGATCTATGCGTACATAGATACAGACGGCGGGGAGCGACTTTATTTTATACTATACTATTTTTCTTTTATTGTATACTACTTTTATTTAAAGATTATTATCCTCCACCGTCTTATATAATATATAGGTGTTAACAAGTCTATCTTAAACAGAACAAGATTTTGCTCTAAACGACTTTAAACACATTTCGTTTGTCTGAAAGCGTGCTTGATGTGCCAGTGCTCATAAAGAGGTCAGACTGCGTTTACACTACACACATTCGTTTCCTGATCCGCCCGAGATCCGTGGATTATTTCATAACTCCCGCAGAAGACTTGCTAGTAGGTACCTACTGGACTAGTTATCAAAGACATTTCAATACGAAGAAATGAGTCAGTGACCGCAGCTCATCTTCCTCTGGCCGAGAAAAACATTATGTGCATATCAAACGCTCGGGAGTTTATATTTCTTAGTGATTTACGTGCGATGATGAATGAACCTGACAAACTTGGCCTCTTTCCTTTGCATTGGATTGGGGCATAGATTGCATCAATCATACAAATGAACGGGTGTTTGTCATTACAAAGTCTTCGTAATTGTTCAATATTTCATTTCTTTCTCACTAAAATGGTTAGAAAGTCATTTCTCTATCTATTGTTAATCAATTTAGTAAATGTTTGTGATATAGATCTAAAACACCGAAAGTGAACAAAAAATTTGTATATTAATATAATATCTGAGCCAGATTTGATCTTCTCCTTATTTTGAACAAGTAACATTGTACTGTAATGTACATGAAGTTTTAAATAAATAAATAAGTAAGAGTCATGTGAATTCTCACACAAAATGCTGATTATGTCAACAGTTTCGGGGGTATCATTTTGACGACCTGAGTGGTTCAGTTAGTTAACATGCGTCTGCCACGCAGAGTACCCGGGAGGGATTGCAATGATGAATTTTATTTTCTGTTACGGGTCTTGTTGTAGTATTATAAGTAGGTATGTATTTTCAAAAAATGTTTGTTGCCAGTTGGCGCTGTGTGAATTTGTCCAAGCATATTTATTACTTATTTATTATAACATCTTACCTTACACCCTCTAGCTATAAGTGCCTAAATACCGAAAATGCGATCTGGACCATTTACGCTGGCAATCCAGCTATTTAGGCGCCACGATCCATCACGACAAACACATTGGCGACTCACAATTTCGCGAAGCACCAAATCGCGCGCGGCGGCACGCTCCAGTTCCCGGCTCCCGGCAAACCGCCTCTGATCTGATCTAACAGCTCGTAACACATGTAACAGAACCCCGAAATGACCGCAATTATTTTTTTGTAGGTTACTGTGACAATGAAGCGGACACGGGTTCTAAATATAAAATTGTCGCGCGAAATGCTGTGTACTGAAAGGAATGCCGTTAATTTTGCCGCGGTTTGGTGTGTGCGGTCGAATTTCTTGATCGAGTTTGTGAGATTAAAAATAATCAGCTTGGCGCCGGGGTCTGCCTTGACCATGATCCAAGATTTGGCTGATCAGGTAATTGTACTGGAGCGACTGCCATCTGACCTCCGTGACCCTGTTGATAACCTGACTAGATTGGATCATGACTACACATTCAATTGCCTGAATGTGCAGGTTTCATCACAATGTTTTTCCTCACAGTAAGAGCATCGGTTAGTATGCAATGTACATACATAACACAGAAAAGAGTCATTGGTACATTTCAAATGGGCTGCGAACCCGGGACATATCTCTTGCGATTAGTCTCTGAATTCTTCAATGAGCGGCTTTACGAAGTGGAAAAGCATTTTTTTCTCAGCATTCAAGTCCCTCAAAAGTATCGAGTTGTATTGAGTATCGGCATAAATGCGGGTTTTTGTTGATGACTGGACGTTATGCTGCGGTGAGTGTGATTTATGATGATAAGATGATGTTGAAGTTACAATTCATAATTACTGTTTCAGGTCATTCATGTTTCAACTAAAGTGGGTTGGCGTAATATAAACGTTTCTCTCCGTCTTTCTTGAACCAAAACTACTCAGCAAAGTACTTTGCTAAATATTAAACATTGGACCCATTGGAAAGGTCTTATGCCCACATTTAAATATGTCAAGGTTGGCACCCAAAATCGTTCGGGCGACAGAATCGAATCACAGCTGACGGTTACAAAATGTCTGAACGCTGTCAAATACTCAAGGATGCGACCCATTTTTATAATGAAACGGTGGGACAAGGAAGCCCTTTCGAGCCTCAAAAGCTTTACATTTGCGTCATTTCTGTTAAATTACTTTTTGGGAAATGGAAAATTCTTTTAGAAATGTCCTTGTTCCTGTAACGATATTACGATACCACGTGTAGAACCGCTTTACCTACGTATTTTTACTTTCCTCAAAACCAATATAGTATACAGAATACAGTATTATTACAAAAATATTTTCATTTCTTTTATTTATTTTTTTATCATTCACTGTCAAAGTATAGACATTAAGTATTTTTAAACATGAAAAATTACATTGAAACTAGCAAATAACGTAACTGAAACGGATTAAAGCATCAATCATAACGTTATTGCTCTCAAAAAAGTGAGAAATGAGTGTCATTGGAGGGCCGAATATTTCCATCGATCGCCGTAACGAGCCGCCATTTGTAAAGTTTTATTTTTAATAACGGCTCGGGCACGTGGCCGAGTTGGGCTGAAAACTCGCTGCAGTCGAGTTCAACTTTTTTCGACATTAACGTTTGACAGTTAACTTGACAGCTGAGTTATTTAAGCCGGGCTCCGCGTTTACTTTAAGCCCGTTTCACACTTTAGACATTAGTTTGTCAATGTAATAAGACAATGGTTATAGTGATATTAGCGAGACGAGTCGTCCGTGTATGTGATGAAATTCTAAATTTGAATTTGGATAGGTACGGTCACCATCATTCACCAAAATTCAAATTTAGAATTTCAATGCGTATAACTTACACGAACGACTCGTCTCGCTAATATTACTCAAACCGATAAACGTTCAACATAGCTCTGGCAATTCATGTTGCATGATAAGCGCAGAGTCATAACTGTCCCATGGACGGGTGATATTATGCACACTTACTTATGCGCTTGCTTTCGAAAAATGCGGCTCCAACGCCAATGACGAAGCGACGTTGACGTGGCGCTAGAGCGATAGTAGCCATTGTGCACTATGAAAATTGAATGAAAGCGGCTGCAGTGACGCTACCATGTAATGATCGCTCTACGATAGCTATAAGGATAGGAACAAGCGATATGTGAATTGAATGACCAATAGGATCAGCTGGGAGGCTGATAAAACAGAGATTATACGGTCCATCTGGCTTCAGTACTAAACGAGTACCTACGAGCAAAAAAGAGTATTCCTCCGTTTACAGTTGAAACGCACCTTTACAGTAATGCACCCGCTGGTGCGTATTGACTGTGCCCACCAGACACAGATACCTCAACGCGACGCCATAATCGTTTCCACGTTATGAATTTTACGCTCACTTCATACAGTTTGCGATTTCTATTCTCGTCCTTACAATATGATGCGGGATGTAGGAATTCAACTTTATCGTGGTGGGAGTGAGATGGTAAAAACTCAAGGAACTTGGGAAATTATAATTTTGATTGAAATCAACAAGTTTGCCACACTTATTGAATAATGAAGATCTTGTAGCAACGATCTTGTTGTAAACAGCCCGTGTCTTCATTATTCAATCAGAGTTACTTACTTGTTGATTTCAATCAAACTCAGACTTTCCCAAGTCCCTAAGTAACTTTATGGACAGAGTGTACTGTATCGTGTACGTATATAAACTATCTTTCAATCAAAATTAGAGAAAACGTAAACAAAACAAGTGCAATAACCTGCGTGTCGTTGATGTGTAGTGGGATGTAGTTAAATGAACTAAATTAAAAAGGACTGTAATTGTTACAATTAATCCTACTAATATTATAAAAACCAAAATTTGGGAAGATGTTTCTTACTCCTTTACGAAAAAGTTACTGAAGCGGATTTTGATATTATTTGGCAGCAATATAGCTTATAGACCAGAATAATACATAGGCTATAATTTATCCCGTAATTCAATGTTTCCCGCGGAAACGGGTCTGGAACGTTATAACCGAATTTTCCGCGGAGGAAGTCGCTGGCAAAAGCTAGTTGTATATACCTGCGAGAGTTCATGTGCAAATGTGTTTATTCAATAAGATGCCAACTTTGGTGACTCGTTTGTTTACCTTTTGTATAATAAATAAAATAAACAATAAACAAAAACACACTTGGATAAATTCATACAGCGCCATCTAGCCCCAAAGTAAGCAAACCTTGTGTTACGGGTGTCAGACTTTGTTTGACACATCGTTTAGGTTTTTTGCGTACGCGCGTGTACCTACGTGCAAATCCTCACGACCACTCCAATGTAGATGCGTAATCGGAAACCCCTCTCCGATAATATCTCGTTCACGTCATACATTGGAATCTGAAAAAATATGAAAACAGGAAAACTTATGTGAAAACTCTATGGAGTATTTTAGGGAACTACTGAATTGCTTCTGAATATCTGGAATTATGTTACTTTAGGGACGGGAAAGTATTATAATGGCGGTGGAAAATTTAAGCTTTTCCAGTCACTAATTCCACACTGGAGTTAGTTCTGAAAAACGAATAAAGGAAACTGTGTAATCAGAAATTTATATTTAAAAGCTGCCACTGAAGTTAATAATTCTTCTCAAAACGCCTACGCTGCAATCTGTCGGATCGATTTTATTTCCTGCTTATGTATATTTTCATTTCCCTTTTATAGTGACTTCAAATATTCATCTATTAAGAGATTATGCAAATTTGGTTTTAACTTAATTTCTCATTTTCAGTATTTGTGTCACTTATATCTAAACTAATGTTGTTGTTTTTTGTTGCAGGTATGCATTATCCGCCATCATAATTTGTCTCATCTGGTTACTGGGTAAGGTTTGAATCTAATGTGTTAGTACCAATTTTATCTTCTTATGAGTAACATTGTAGCGAAAGTTGGGTGTGGTAGAAGAAGCATGAAAGTAAAATAAATGTAGTAGAAATGAGAGCCTTGAGAAGTAGGTATCGAAGGAGTATTTATAAAAGATAGAATAAAGGAACGGAATCGGGAAGAGAAGGGAATCTGGTCAGATTTCCCTTTTAACAGGATTAAAAAGGTCAGGTGGCAGTCGCAACGGAAATGATAATTGTACACACACAACTGCAACTTTTTGTTGACTATTTCGAATAGAACACTGTCTTTAATACCCTACCTACTAAATATCAGTAAAATAATGTATTATTGAGGTAAATACTTTTTTATGAAGCAAAAACGCAGTTGCCCACATAAAGATGTTTATCAGTGGAATTGAAATAAACTTCGGAAGCGTCACTCATACTAAAATATTTATATAAAAGCGGTTTCCGGAGGTGTGTTTCCTTGAATTCTGAAAGTGAAACTGGGATTGCCTTGTAGGTCATAGGAGACTGACCTTTTACAGACTGAAGACGATACTCAGTGATAATTTAACTCCAACATGTAATTCAATGTAAAGATCTTCCCAAGTACTGCCAAATTCGACTGAAAGTTCGACCACTATTCTCCGCCTAAGCATTCACAAACATTTTCCGTATTCAGAAGATGGCAGCAAAACGAAAATAAGTTTTATTCACTTTTGATAGCTCCTGAAATCCATTAGCCACTTGATGTATATGCGACTGTTGCTATACAATTAATCAAACGTTTAAATTTAGACAGAGTGCGGCTGAGTTAGTTATAACGCTCCATAGCATATATTACGCGGCATTTATAAACATGAGAAATTGTTTTCTTATTTTTTTCATGTGACTGAAAATAGGATCTCTTTCGTCATTTATTGTGCGCAATTATTGTCTGTAGATATTCTGTGTTGCAACGTTGGAGCGGTCACGTAGTCCATCCGATCTGAATCCGAGAAAAACCCCACATATCTATAGTTAAACTCGACATCTTGGCGTAAATATCCCGATTATGCTATGCGCGAGGGCCCGGGATTCGCCTTGACCATGATCCAAAATGTTACAGATCAGATAATTACAGTGGATCAGTGGAGTGACAAATACAGTCGACGAATAGTCTAGTGCATAAGAAATAGTGGTGTTGTAAAATCAGGTTTTATTCGTATCTGCTTTCTAACCTCAGCCTCAGTAGTCCAAAATAATGCATAAAACAACATAGATACAAAATAATGCATCGAAGTGAAGCGACTTTAACGTGCACGGTCACAAATTCCGATAAGAGTTGGAGAATAAGTTAACTTACATATTAACACAGAATGACACCTAAAATTAATCGTAAACGTTAAATACAGTGGGATGGCTGTTAATTTTTTCTTATTGTTATATAAATAGACATTCCTAACTCACGATATGGTGTTTATGCCTGCACACACAACTAATCAGAATGAGGTGTTAACAATTTGTTAAGCTTAGGCTGCGTAGGCTACTAAAGCATGCCTAGGTCATAAGGCGACGTAGGCAGCACTGTATGTTAACTAGCACCTTCAGGCACTGTTTGGCCATAGAGAATTGATCCTATATCATCATTTATTTTTATTTACATGAAGACCTACCAACGGGTTTTGAATGCGCAAGCGCCAGTAATTTTCCCCGACATTTATGCGTGTGCACACATGATCGCGGTGTGGAAAATTGCACAAAAGTTAAGAAACGCGTAGTCGGAATCCCTCAGAGATCCCCAGATAAAGGGGAGATTTTGCAAACTGGTATTTACGAAAGAAGGTCTATTTTTACCCGTTTTCGTAGCACGTTTTTATTAAGTACTCGCGTTTGACAACGACTTCGTTCGTCCTTTGAAGGTAGACGATGTCCTTCAGCGTCGCTATATCTGTGCCAAGTGTACAATGTGTAATGTGTGTGTGTTTATAGTAGTAATTTAATTTAATTTAAATTAATTTAATCTCAAATTTATTTCCTTCACTTATGTCAATGTTTTCCTGTCAAGTAGCACCTACTTAATCACTCTCTGCGTGGTCTGCTGGTTGACTGTTAGACAAAGCCTCGATGGCTTTAAGTCCGGCAATTGCTGTAATTTGTGCAATAAAGTTTTTAAATGAAATATATAAATAATTGTCAGATCGATAGGATGCTCAGTTTCGCATTGAAGGAAGGACAGTCAAACAGACAAACGTTCTCTTTTAAAATTGTCTCTACAATTTTACTGGTTTAGTGCTGGCCTAATAAAATTACTCGTACATGTTCGTACAAATTGACGTAAAGGATTATTAAGGGCCTAATCCAATTCCTATAACTGGTCTATTATCAGGTGAGTAGATATAGTATCTAAATATCGGGGATAAAGTGAATAAACGAATGAATGATTTTGTCAATGTATGAATTAGCAAATGGCAGCCTTATAAACAGTAGCTAACAGTGATCTCAGAATTATTTTTTTTTCATACCACTGATTCGGCAAGCAATTGTACGACCTGCCTGATGTTATGCAGTTACCGTAGCCTATGCAAAACCAGGTATCACTGTTAAATTAGGTCAAACAATTATCCACTGATTACAATAAAAATCAATCATACACCACAAGCAATCATCTCAAATCACCTCTGATTGTACCGATTGCTCAGTACCCAGTACGAGTATTCGCTGCAAAATTGCCCCAGCAAACCAGCGGAATAGCTAATTGTAAATTAAATCTCATAAATCTAGCCACATTCACTAATAACAAACTAAGCGGCACAAGGTCGCGCGAACGTTCGCGATTCGCCTTGCGATTGTCTGCCGCGCGACGCGGCCGCTTCCTTCCACATTCAAAATTTATTGGCGGTAATGCTGTTACTTTGCGAACATCAAGTTAATGAAGCCATAAATCTTGGGTCACGTGATTACGCGACGCTCTCTGCGGCAGAAATATCTAAACGAATGACATTTCGGGAACCACTTGCGGTTTGGTTGGAGCTTCTGTAGCTTGGTGAGTCGAGGCAACCTTTTTGCGTTTTGAAGTTTTATTTAATCCTTGTTTAAGGAGTTTTGTCAAATGACAAGGCCAAGTTTATGGGTTTTATTCCGATATTCATTAAACCACTCGATCGTCATGATTTAATGAAAGTTCAATTACTTAGCCTTTTACACCCGAAATTCTTCCATTAATCATTAATAAGTGCGTTACTATAACTCGGTGGCACTCAACAGGACTCGACTAGCTGGCTATAGTCTCAGGAGCCGATTTTTTAAAATAATCATCTTGGCGTTAATGTCGCCTGAATGTGCAGATTTCATCACGATGTTTTTCCTTCCCTCACCGTAAGAGCATCGGTTATATAGTGATCAAGTAATGTACGTTACTCAAAAAAGAGTCATTGGTATTGGATTCGAACCCGGGACCTCTCCAACGCTCCAGAAGCCGATTTATATATGTGAATAATTAAAATTTATTATTAAACGTCTGCATAGCCAACTGTTCTATTATCCGTTTAATACTTACTCTAGCTTACTATTCAACAATTTTATAATTCGAAGCTTCCGTACAATAGTTAGCAGTATAAATAAAATGTTTATTTAATAATGAACGTGTTGCGCATATTTCGCAATCCCTACCTTTATTATGAAGGTTTCCATACACCGTGAAGTTTCGAAAGGTTCCGTTTATCAGATCACTGTAATTGCGGTTTGAAACATGCGCTATAGTTAGTACTGCCTTTGTTAATTAGCGCGACCAACCCACCCGTGGTTCCAGCGGTTCCAGTAGCCTGTTTTTAGGATTTGTTAGATTGTTTTCGTAAAAACAATCTTTCGTAGTAGCGAAATTTCGCAGCGCGTTCTTTTATGATTGTATTATTATTTATTAGTGTAGCGATTTTTCGTAACATCTTGGGGCGTTGTGCATTGGGCGCGTTTTATTGTGATAGAATGTAATTTTTTTTTTATGTTTTAAAGTCCGATTAGTAACTCAAAAACTATAATATTAGAAACTGGGAAAGTAAAGTAAACCCCGAAACCACTGAACAGATTTCGAAAATTCTTTCAATAACCATAGAACAATGTTTTATGCATATAGCGCTATCTAAGCTTTACTATGCTAGATAACTGGTCTTTTAAATATATAATTTTTTGTACACATAACTCGAAATAAACTAAAATTAATAAAATGTTTGCATTTATTAATAAAATGTTTGAGTTCGCATAAAATATGTTATTACCTAGGATTGTAAATAACAAGTTACAAGTACTTTAATTTACAATACAATATGTAAATGTCATAATTACCCTCCAACTCCATAATGACTTCCCATATAGATACACGGTAGATCGTTGTACACGCGATGACCACAGCATGACCTACCTAGGTGGCGGTCGGATGTTGGTGACAGGCAATCGAAGCTATTTCCGTGAGGTCATGAGGTGTCTCCCTCATTACCTCCCCTACCCTCACCCTCCTGTACCTCCCAGGGTCGCGGAAATGAGGATTCTAGAACCTAATGACTTAACTTCCCCTACTATACATGATGAATAAGCTACCTGCGATCAGATCAAAGTCAGCCTACTGTCAATCATATTACGTAAACTTGATGTTGTAGGTATACAACTTCCTATATAGATACCTATGTAGTTTATTTTTTACATAAAGGTACAAACCTTTATGTATAGGTGCACACTTCATTTTAAAATTATTAAAACTACAAAGCTGTGTATTAATAGCTGCGTTGTTAAATATAATAGAAATGTTATACAAGTAAATAGTCACAGTCTTATAACTATTACGTCATCATCCCCTGCCCTTACCCCACTTAGAGGGGTCGGCACAACTATTACATACTGCATCTAAGTACGTCATACCCTTCAGATCCTTCTGTTAGCCCGTCGTCGGTACTCTCCCATGCCACAATGGCCGTCATGGGCAGTTTCTATTTGCCAGCGCTTACGTAGCTCAATTATGAAACGTCTGAATTGCAGACACAATTTAGACTGCCTATTTTTATCCCAAATGTTGTACGTAATATTTACAAATAGGACAACGCGTTGATGTCTTTTATATGAAATTAATAAAGCCACTTCAAACGTTTTCGAATGTATTAAAATGTTGTTTGAGAATTATAAGTCCATTAAAACATTTTAGATGTAATATGCCAATATTTTAGACCGCAAAGCACTTTCACTCCAACCCGGTTATCCGGCTGGATCTTTCCGAATTATTAGCGAACGTGCAAGTATGTAACGGGCAGTTAAAGTCTGACGAGGGCGTGTTACGTTTTATTTATTGCAGTCGTAACCCGCCATATTGATGACACGTTAATAGCCTCACCTAGCGCACGAGAAACCAAATATCTGTGATTCAGTAAGTGGGTACAACGCGTGTCTATTCTATTCTATTCATTCGCGGTAAAATTATATTCAAAAATCTACAATTTCAAGAAACGTACCGATAAATAATGTCACACTTCCACACGTCCCCGAAACACAGCCGCTTTGTGTTTCTAGTACTGGCTGGTTGTTGTTTCTTCTTTTTTAAATAAAATCTTTGTCCTAATTGGTTTGGGCGGGCGGGGCGAGGGCGGCGATTTTCCCGCGCGGTGGAAAGCGGCCGGCTTGCCATTCGCGCCGCGGCCGGCACACGAGTCGGACGTGCGACGAACCGTGAAGAAAACATCGCACACTCGCGATTTATTATAAGCACTTCGAGAATACAAACCGATCCGCTGTTTAGCTGAGACTTTATAAAATAAAATACTTGTATTTTTAAAGAGAAAGAGACAGTGTAATTGTGTTGGATTAGACTCGGTGTTTTTAACTTTTGTGTGGTGAACATTGACGATGACGCTGGACAGAGTAGACAGTTTGGTGGCCAAGATCCAGCCGGCAGCGTCGGTGTCCTGCCTCTCGCAATGCCAAAGCATATTCGGGAAAAGGCTCAAGCGCTGGGGCTCCACCGGATCCTGGGTAAGGCTATCTCTTAAAAATTATGCGGGTCCATCGTCGTACTATCTTATATTATCGTAAAAAGTAAGCTACATGGGCATGACTTCTAATACTTATTATTACATGTAGCAATGTTCGGTGTGCTAAAGCTCGTCTGCAGATTTTAGAATAGTATTTCTTATTTAACGTCATATTATTTTTCTTTCTACTTGAGTTTGCACTCAATATTTCGCAAACCTAAATCTACCAACCGTACCTTCCATAAACATTAAACAAATTACTGCCAGCATCACGTAACGTATCTAAGCCTAGATCTCAATTAAAATCATTAGGATACATGCAATCGTTTGTTTTGGCAATAGTAGGTATACCTAAACCAAAAGCAATTTGAGTTGCATTTAATAATAATACTCGTACGATGTAGTAGGTTGGGGTTCAATCGCGTATCACGCGTATAATACGTGCCCTGCGAAGCCTTGCAGCGTTTGATTGCCGGGGGTTGGGGGTTGGGGTAATTGCGAGGCATGGCGGTCACGTGACGCGCTCGCGACGATGCTGTGGACCTAATACTGTGAGCTCGTGCTTAGCAGCTACTGTACTTATAGGTAGCATGTTACTTAATGTGTTTTCAAATTGTGGTTTGGTCTTTTAAATAGGGTAAATTAAGCGTATAAAATGAAAATTTGAGTGTTGTAGTTACAAGAAAATAATATTGCGTATTTTTTCAAAAATTGTAAAGTTAAAAATAATTATTTTTATCATTTAAGTAAATAAGAAAAGTCCGTGTCGTTCTTTTACTGAGAACGTAAACTATCTCTCAAACAAGTTCCTATACCTCGATAATAAGGCCTTAAACTTACAAATAAACATAATTTGATTAATAATAAAAGAGGCACATAATTGTTGTGTTTACTTAACAAAACCCGCAATTAAGAGTTCGTGTTCAACTCAATTATGTTTCAGTATGGACACACCTAAATGCTTGATCGATTTACGGCCAACCTGTGATTTATGGTCACCTTAACGATTTGTTTTCATTTCACTTGCATTACTAGCAACTTCCAATACTATTTATATGTAGTTCTATAACACACCTGATGTTCACTTGTGACATCGGAAAAAATATTGTTTTTCTGTTTTCACTAGTTGAACTATTCTCACCAGACAGATCCATTAACAAGAAAGTTTGCTTAGTAATTACCCTCTTAGACGCCATTGTGGTCGGCTTATCTAGATAGAACCTGCTACACCTTTTATCTTTTCTATTTTCAATTTAAAATAAGTCGCTCCCAAGAATATTTTAAAGCGCTCAAACTGACAACGCCGACCTTTTAAACAATAAAGCACAAAAGGCACAGTTTCGAACAGAATCCTTTAACGAGATGTTAATATTAAAACTGAAACAAAAATGACAAAAGGCAATTATTAGCGGCTGTAGCTGTCAAGATACTTTAACATTACATAGCTCACAGTTCAGTGTATTTAAGGTAATGTAGGCAGTTACAAATTGCACGCTTACGTTTTGACCTTTACTGAAAGCGAGACTATACGTTGCCATCATGTGATGTGCTCTCGGCGTACGTTGCAATTTCAACGATATCAATTATGGTAAATTACGAGTCGGCATTTAAATCGCCGTATTTTATTTCTGTTTAAAATACTGGGACGATTAAAACTCAACTGGCGGTCCTTTTTCTTGCCTACAGGGTACACCGTTCAACGCAGTGATTGCAACTTGTCGGTTGAAATGCAAGGAGTTGTGATCTCTGTACGTCGAACTTATGTCCATTTCTGTTCCGGTTTAAGTAGAAGCTGGTAACCGTTATCGTAAAATAAGTTATTGGCTGCTACTACACGTTATTGCGGTCGTTTATTGAAAAGATAATAATAAAACCAAAGGACTAAGAAAGTCAGGAAGTGTGTGTGTGTAATAAAATTTCACGTTGTATATGGAAGTTATTGAATTCAGTAACGCGCTTCCGTTCCAAGTTTACGTCTTAACAATCGCACTTATTTGAAGCACATTGTCATGTTAGCATCCGGCTTTTATCAAAGTACAATAGTATTAGGTAGAGAACGGAAAGACGTACCTAGTAAACTTTATAATTGGCATACCGATAAAACTAAACCATACATATCTAAAGAAATATCATATTTCTTTTAAATATTCACCCCTAGCACTCAAGCTTCCCAATAAAAAAAATAAAAATTCTTCGCATTTATCATAATCGCACTCGCATCAAACTAGCCATTACACTTAAGTTATCTAAAACCCCATACTATTATCTATTAATACCCAATGCTTCCCTAGTCGCGTCGCGATATCCTGTACGTTTACTGGTTCCGAGGCGGGTCTGGAGACCTTGCCCGCTGCGGAACTGGTCCGGCCGGACTGGTTGCCGCGTCAGGTGCGCTTGCGCAATCGGGAAAGGGCTCCGACGTCACCTTATGCTTAAAATCCGCGTATTTGCACGTTCAAGTTTGTTTGTAGCGATTGATGGTAAGACCTGGAAGAGTATAGAGGTGCTCGTATATCGTCAGGCTTAGATTGTTAATTCTATCCGTCTTACTAATCATATATCTGTTATCTATCTATACATAGTATAAAACAAAGTCGCTTCCCGCCATCTGTATATGTATATGAGGCCATCTGTATATGTACGCTTAGATCTTTTAAACTTTGCAACGGATTTCAATGCGGTTTCAGCAATAGATAGAGTGGTTCAAGAGGAAGGTTTATAAGCAAGAATAATGGGTAGGTAGGGATAAAGTTGTGTATGCCAACGAAGTTGCGCCGGGTTCACTAGTAATATTTGTAGCCAACTTCGTTATAATTTCTAAATATAAGTACTGCACACTAACATAACTAATGTAACGTCTATGCTATCGAAGAGTGAATGCAACACTTAAAAAAATACTGCCTAGCTATTAATAATACCTGCTGCTTCTCTTGTCTGCGATTCATAAATAGGACGGGCTCGGGCGCACGAAAACTTATATGTCAAGGTTCATTTAAGAATATGTTTATGTTTTCCTATGACCGTGTAATTAGACGCATCCGCGTAAGTTGACGTCTGTATTTACTTTACCTTTTTATATGACGCACGTGCTTCAGAAACGAACTTTCGGAGCTTTCGTGCAATTAGTCGGGTGACTTCATTTTCCAGTTCGTTGATGGCAGCCAGTTTACGTATTGCGCATGATTTTTGGTGATGGAGTAAGATCGCTTCTTAAATCTTTTAATATTTTTGTAATGTTATTAATACTTAATATGTTATTCTAAATTGTAGCAAAGAGAAACGAGTAGTATAGTAAAATAGCTGTAACTTATTAAAACAAAATTCTTCTTCCTATCGAGTCGATGGACTAAACTCCAACCAAATTCCAAACCAGTTTTTGGCGACGCATACAGCGTTTGAACTGGCCTCGACCAAGTCCACGATGGACCCAAACACGAGTACATTTCAAACTAAATTTAAGAATTACTTCTTTATCTTCTATAATGTATCTCTATAACTCCATACAGACAACTGTAACTCGTACGCGCAGTCATGCAGCCATGAAATCGAACAAATCGCGGTAATCCGCATCAAGTATCTGCTGGTGGTTGGAGAAAGCATTGATACACGATGTCGCCTCAATGCCTATGAGAACAATACCCGCTCGTTTAGCGGTTAAGCATTGACAGTTTCACTTTCAGACATTAGCGTTTACGTACCTAGGTACGTAACGTAATATTAGTGCTTTATTACCTGGGAATCGTAGATTTTCTCTTTCCATTTTACGTTACTGAATTGAAAATTTAATGTTGATGTGCCTTCAGTAATGAATCTTTACATAGTACAGAACAAAGTCGCTTCCAGCCGTCTGTCCCTATGTATCTATGTACGCTTAGATGTTTTAAACTACGCAACGGATTTTAATGCGGTTCAAGAATATATAGAGTGATTGAACGGAAAGGTTTAAAAGTAAAAAAGAGGATAGATAGAAGTGAAGTAGATGTACGAAAGTCGCGCCTGGTCCACTAGTCTACATTATAATTACAAAATTTTACGGAATCTAGTAAATTTTCAAAAGTCACTTCTTTATGTTGCATAGTACCAGGGATAAAAGTCAGAAAAATACAACTTTCATTTTCGTAATACTAGTAGGAAATTCTCTTGACAGGACAATAGGAATATCTCAATATTCGCGACGAGTATACAATAGGTTGCTAACATTAATGGTCAAAAAATGCCAGTAGCTAACATTGACTCACTGACAGGACCGATGTGACTCATCAAGTTCAAATCTCCGACTCGCATTGTCTAAGCTACTTGAAACTCGATACGGTACTTTTCCTTTTGATTTGTTGGTGCCAAGTTACATACAAACAATGGATTGGAAGATAAATCGTTATCTCAACTTTCCAACTTCTTGTGATAAAAGTGATAAAAGCTCGCCGTATCGTTTCCACAAATGCAATCTCGCGATCGCATGGCATGTCATCGTATTTGCGAAGATGAATTGGTTTTTATCGCAGTCGGATCCGACCTATTGTTCCAATCCGACTCGCTAACGAAGTGCGAACTTGTTAATGAAAGTGATACTTTTAATGTAATTAGTTGCTAACTACCTAGTTGCTTTTTGAACTAACAGTTCGCCCCCGGAATTTAGAACTACGAACTTTCAACGAATTCTCATATTAATTTGCTTTGCTTCCACAAAGTGAATACAATAATAATGTAAAATACAATATGGGCACGCGATGTATTTCAATCATTCAACGAATTCGCTGTCAACTTAGTTCATATTATCATATGGTCCGGTGTTCAGCCAATTCGTTAAATGACTGTACCTTTCAATTGGTTAATTACTTTCGGGTTGTTGTGATTACGACGTACCGGAGCACAGCTAAATACAAACTTTGATGAATCCAAAATTGAACCACTTTGTATTGTTTTAAGCGGATTTAGTTAAATCTATATTTTATAGTTATAGGTAAGGCAAATAGTCACATTGAAAATAACAATATTACGAAGAATCCAATCTCCTTGAACTATTAAGTACCTACGCATACATTCAGGTAATACTTACATTACAACCCATCAAAAGGATCAAGGCTTGTTTGTCCCTCTTACATAGAATCTCATAACCATTAATCCGCACCAACAACTCGAATTCCAGCATACATCGATAGTGAAATACAACATTTACATAGTTATATGTATTTACATACGATAAATTCCAAGATTCTTCGATTGTTTGTGTGGCAGCAAAAAACTGGTTATCTAAATCCGTGGTTTCCTGTTAAACCTAAAAATTTAAATAGAGAGATTTTTTAAATTTGTTAAAAAGTATATTTTATTCCTTTTTCTCAATCTAAAATTTTTTTAGATTCCGACAAATTTACCTCAAGGAAAAAATTTAAACTTTTAAATCTCGATACAATAGGTTCGTTCGAAGGAGAATATATCCAGGCATATCATCTTAGTCCTGACAGTAACAACGTACTTGCGGTTCTGCATTTTTAATATACGAAATTTTAAATGAAAAATGTTTTGTTGCATGACTCGTAGATGTTATAGGCGACAATTACAGCTTACCATCAGACGAGCTATCGTATAAAAAAGTTTAATAATCGTAGAGAGTCATACCTATATAGGGTGACAGTGTTTAAGTGCCCAATATACTTATACGTTCCGAATGTTCCTAAGGCAGGTGCGCCGGCGCATGGCTCCGCGCTCTTGACCCGCTGGTACCAGTTTATACTTTATAGTAATATTGCGTGCGATGTTTACTAGGTACGATCTCATGTATTTTGTGCTCACGATTTTAGAGGTTGCCTTTCTGCGTGCGTAAATCAATGTAGGACTTGTATTCTGCAATCTGCATGCACAGAACTCATACTATAGTGCTGGTTCTGTATGAAAGAAAGATTGATTGGGTACCATTTAGCATCATAGGAATTCAATTCGCGTTTTCGTAGTAATAAAAGGGGATATACCTACCCATTACAAAAATTGTCCTGTAATGAAGATACAAGTACTTACTTAGATATGTCATTAAAAACATTACCTCACGTCAAGGGCAACGACGAATTCGACGACAGAGGTTAAATCTTATAAATAGCGACGAAACCTTACGTTTGTGCATTAACTGCCAACGTTAATATAGGAATCCTTGCTATTATTTTCATGCAGCAGCTTTTTACGTTTACCACATTTTACTGCGAACCTTCAGCGGCGTAATCTGCCGACCTTACAGTTTGTGTTATAAAAAATTGCATACAACTAATAAAATATTAGGTAATGCAAAAATTAACTGCCGGATATTTACATCACCGCTAATTTCCTACAAAAACGCTACGCAGTGTAAGACGGAGCAAGCGACATATAAGAGTAGTGCAGAAAGCGACGCGTGCGCAGCGCACCCCAACGAGATGATATCGGGTGATAACGGGACGCTTGCATTCAAACAATACTAGTAGCTCGTATATAAAGTTTGATCAAGGTAGCGGTAGGACTAGGGATCATTCGTTTCCGTACTGTGTATCCCTGTGTATCCCAGGGATATATGGAAAACATGTGCCTAAACCTGCCGGGATTGACATTGCTTAGTCGGATGCAAGAGCTAAGTTACAATGCGAGGGAGCTGAAGACTTTAGAGGAAGAGTGCGTAGTGGAAAGCGAACCCTAATAGACCCGAAGTAAACCACAACTTCCAACAACCCTGGATGGATGAGTCAGAAATCTTTCTTTATATATTTTATCGAATATTTATTAAAAAAAGGAACACCCGAATTATTAACCAATCCAAATATCGCAACTACACGTTGACACAATTGGAATTAAGGCCAGAAACAAATTTGTGTCGAATTTTATTCACATCAGCGCGCTCTGGCCGGAGGGCAAATACGCGATTGGATAACGAGATAACAAGCATCATAACACGCTTTCTGACCTACCGTATTAATAGGCACTAAAGGATATAACGGAGGTGTAAACAAACACCGATTCGCCCGCTTGCCCGCTTGCCGGTTGCACAACGGAATGCGCTTGGGCAGTTAGTGCGGCTTAGACGCGATTATCACGGCCCAGTTGTCGCGCGGTGTGGCGCAACCCTTACATGTGGTGATGTGGCCAGTGTGCGCTGACCCTAATGTCCCCGATATTATGCAAATGTAACGATAACTGGGCAATGATGGTACAATTTTTTTTGTTATTGATTTTTTGATTTCGGACAAGTGTCGATTGTCGATAAAACATTTATTTTTGAGAGCGCCTCAAGAATTATATTTGTTAACATTATCCAGTGATTTGCTGTAATCAATCGAGAACCTTTAACCTTAACCAGTTAACCCAGAATATGCAATACCTAGTTAATATGTCGTGGCGTGATTGAACAAAAAATTAAATTATTGTTTAAATGTTAAAGTATTTTGCGATTTATAATAGGCATTAGTTCAATAGCAGGATCGAATTTGCGGAAAGTTTTAGGTACTTATAAAGTGCTATGGAATATTTTAACGAAATAATCCACTTAAAGGTTCCTCGACCCTGCCAAAGTTGTAAGGGTGAACAAACTTAGTAATGAAATAAACTTGATTAAAAGCCGTAACCCGCGGAAAGCAGAAGTTTAAAACAATTTTCTCCGTAAAGTAAATTGGTTTATAATATTAGCAGTATCACCCAAGCGCTTTTATCGCATCGTCAGATTGAAACTCGGAATTAATATTTCAGAAATGACTCACATGGAATTATTTCATCAGCTTTCCCAATTACAAGTTCAATGAACTCCACATTTATAAGCTCTACGGCTCTCGTTATAACCATGATAATGTTGTAATCTGAAGGCGAAATGCTCTATTATAAAGCTATAGAAAGCTTTTCCAGATAATATTCTGTACTTAATTGGAGGGTGTTGACTTTCAGGGCTTCTTTAGAAACTTTTAGGATTTTCGGGCTAGGTCGATGGACTCTCCACAACGCGAGAGTTTGCGAAACTCTTGTCTACAGAAGACCCGAAATGTTTTCGATACTTGTTTAAAACAAACAGCAATTATTTATCAATTACCGCATACTTCATTACTCTTCAAAGCGTTTATTATTCTCTATTTTCTTACAAATATTATCTTCTTCACTGCATGGGTTCTACATCAGTGGTTAATGCCTATAGTGAAATCATTTATTGAAAATTATCGATTTATAAAGTGAAAGTTGCGGACAGTAACGCACTTTCCTCTGTCTCTTGAGACTTATTCCCTTATGCTCTATTCATATCATGACCATCTACTCGATTAAACAGGAAATTTTATTCAATAATGACTTATGTAGAATTGGGTGAATTAGAGGAGGAACCGTAAGAAAGTAGACGCTGGTGGCCAGGATTAACCGCCAAGAAGGGTGATGATGATAGAATCACTTATGCAAGATAACAACAATTTGATTGAAATTTCAATGTCATTATATATTCCAGTTCTCATAAAATAAACGGGAATATATTTATTTAATAAATATCATGCCATAGCAAACTGCATAACAATAATTTATAGTCACACATCGTGCCAATAACTGCCAGCATCTCCGAACAAACAGATAAATACTGGCCATAAATGACGATCGACTCCCGCGCATACAAATCGCCTGTTAACCTTAGCGATGCCGATCAATATTACAGATAAAAACATTAGCAATAAGTTGATACTGGCAGGTTCGCGATTTCGTATTTTAAAATGACAGTATTGGAGAAAAGAGATGATAATTGAGGATCGTTACTTAAGATCGTAAAGATCATTCGACCTGTCGATAATCTCGTCGCTCCAAAGGCGAGGTTGATCCGCGGAACCTTGAAGGCGGCTTGCCGAGGTCACATGTCTATTCTGTGTACATAATGGGCGAGAGATGACAGCTGAGATAGCGGGATACCTGTCGAGCGCAGCTATGGGAAGACACGAGTGCCGTGGAACCAGCCGGATGGGACTGACGGCTGGTCAGGCACGAAACGTTGTTACATAAAATTCTCTTAAAATCATATTCAAGTATCAGTTTTATACTAAATAGTGTGGCTTATGATATAAATCTTTTGCTAGAGTCATTTTCCAAGGGGTTACCTACTATTACCGGCTGTTTAGTTCAGACACCATAGGTTAAGTAATCTATAAATAGTAAACACTATAAATAACTTTTGGAGTTACATCTACCCGGAAACCAGTTATCGGAAAACTTCGCGTCCCAACTGCTCCCACACGGCGAACTGTCGAACATAATGACCAATCACCGCGGCCCTTGATCATTGGCAACGCGTCGACGCAACAGTTTTTGCGCACAAACAATCAAGTCTTCGAGAGCGTCAACAATGCGTCGAAAATCACCTGCCATTACCGTACATAGGCTGGTGGTGCGCAATTCGTTTATTAATTACAGTGTCCAATTCAGTGGAGGATATGACGCCATGCCGGCGGCGCGCGCGCGTGATCCACCTGCAAATCGATCCTGCGCGCGATCGGCATTCGGCGTGGCGATTGATCCTTGGCGCGTTCGTGGGGCGTGTGCGGTAGAGACGGCGGAGGCGTGCCGTCGAAGGGCGCAGTTTTGGACACTACTTTCTTGCGTTACAATATAGAAACGTATATTCGCCTGTCGTGTCTGTTTGTCTATCTGATGCTTAAAGAGTACTTACGTAGTGATTTTTATGCGGTTTTCGCTAATGAATAGAGCGGTGGACAAGTAATCCAATCTAAATAAGTAATCTAATCCAAGGCTGCGGCGGATTCTTTTTCTTGTTGTCTAAATCTCAAGCAAACATTTATTACTTCATTTTAAATGTTGACTAAAGTACAGAATGCAGCACATTAAGCTACCACCACCAGTATAAAATGAGCTAGCATCGCTATGGATGCGCGTACAAAGTTACAAACCTGAGACTGTCCAAATTCTATTAAACAGGTTGAGGTGCTGCCTTCTGTACAACTTGTGACAAATGTGTTTTTTTTTCATGTTCTGCTCAATAGCAACTTGACACGCGGATAAAATAACAGCATCAATTTCATTCATTCATTATTTTTTTTATGAAATGGCAAGCATCAATTTCATGTGCTCTCGAAGAGCAATCGGCACTTATGTCTGCCCGTCAAGATGTCTGCATTATGTCATTCGATTCGGAACGAAATCGGCTGCAATCGATTGATCGGTTTCATAACTTCGTTTAAGTACACTTTGTATTCGCGAACTCGTGCGTCGCGACGCTCCGTCGAATCGCAAATCGATTAGCGATGTCTGTCGAATTCAATTATCTTATTGTGCATAGAAGTAATTACGTATTTCGAATTCGATGTGTAGAAACTTTGTCGCAACCGTTTCATATTACTTTTCGTAGGTAAAATCAAAGTTATTACACGTAAAACTGAAAATTGCATCGCTATTCCGTTTCAAAGCGAGAACTCATCGTGTGAAATAGTGGTCGTTAAAATTGAGATGGCACTTGAAACGCTGATGGAGGGGTGGCTAATGGATTTTTGAGAGTCTGCAAATGGCCGCGCTCACTGCGTCGGGTCTGATTCTCTAGTCAGATGACCATGTGTAGATAATCGTGAAACTTACAACATTGTGGTCCCTATTGCAAATAATTACACCCGCTTGTTGCGTGCCTATACGTCGTGAGAGATAAATATTTTTTATTTTAAAGTTGCAACGCAACAATCAGTGATCACTGTAAAATAATTTTACAACGGCACCATTCGTAATACAGCGTACGTACTACAGCCCACAGTTAATCACAGCATTGTCACTAGTACTGTCACAATAGCGCAGTCTATATACGTTACGGTAATACTATCGGACACTGATTAATGTATTTTATTTACTTATTCTCGACTCATATTCCATTCTTCCCTTAGCGGCGGCGTACGTGCATTTCGTCATGGCGTTCGCCTGAATTTTAAAACAATTTCGCAACGCATGGCGCCAGAGTCCTTGCCGGTCGCATTCTAACGTTTTATCGCCCTATGACTTTGGCAGCTCCTCAGTTTCCACATGAAATTGTTTCAGCAATCTCTAAATGCGTGCCGGTGTTTTATTGCCGCGGCCCTGCTGCCATTGACCCAGTAGTTTGACTAGAATTAGATAATTGATGTAACAGGGCACAGCTTTGATTGACGCAAGGCCGTGGAACGTTGCCGTTGACAAATCTGTTGTTTCCGATCTCGCCCCTGAATTACTGTGGCCGTAACCATTGATGGATCCTATTACATGATGCTCGTGGGTTCGTGTGTTATTCTAAAATGTTGCTGGGTACTTAATACCAGGAAGTACAAATCATTATCAGCCTATAGGTTCTAATCGACTGCTGGGCATGGGCCTCCCCCAATGAGCGCCAAATCGATGCTGTTATTCATATGAATCGTAGACTATGAGAGTTACTTGACAACTTTATTAGAACTTAAGTAAATACTCATTTCTCTAAGATTTTCTCCAAAGAAACAGTCAAATAATCTTAATAAAAATCCGAATCTTGCTGTCTGATCTCGCCTCGCTGTCGTACATTTCCATAATCTCTTGCATTTCCATGTTCCCCATCAGATTGCGGTATATTTAAATTGCAAGGCATGTCATCGGTTCGTTTCCGACGTATCAGGCATCAGTTGGCTGGCGGTGCGCCCGCGCCTGTCAGCGCGCGCCACTGTTCTAGGAACATGCCGAGTGTGGTCTTGCGCAGCCTCTGTTACAGTGTTGCGGATTGTCTGTATTCAGACTAAATCCTTGAACAATCAATGATCTCTTTCATTGAAATCCGTCTCTGAACAATGATGGCCTGTAGAATTTAGATTGTAAACATCGATAAGACCGTTTTGTTCTTGTTTTGTTTCTTTTAAATCTGTAATGGCGATTAAAGCTAGCAAGCTAATAGGGATAAATATTCAGGGAGCGCTTTGAGAATATATATGGTACTTTATGCATGTATGTAGTACCACAACTTCCCGCGCCCATCTGTCTACGAGCGAGCACTAACTAATACTGCATGTCTATGTTGGCTACCGACCGCGTTTTCTGGGAACGGATGCCACTCCGGCGCACCTCCACATGCGCCGTCATTAAGCGTAGTTAGTGGTGCATGCTGAATGTCTCTGTTATGTCCGACAGTTTTTGCTCATCGTTGTTACTGCATGTGTACACTTTAGATAATTATTGTATCTAGAATCGTGTGGCAATCACGGTGTCGCGCACAACTTGCGTACTAACTACTTGTTGGGTATTAATGCGTTATTTTTCCTAGCCTATGATTTTCTGCAATAACCAATTAAGATTAAGGCGGCACGAAATGACGTGTCAATCTAGGCGCAACCGTAAACGGATCGTTAAATCGATTTCCCAAGATTACATCGTTACATGAGCCGCCTGTAATCGATATGTGGTGTGCCGATAACAATATGTAACACATAATAACACATAATCGATGCGGCGGGGCTCTCAATAAGCTCTGATCGGCCAGTACGCATAAGGGTCAGTTGCACAAGTAGGCAAATAAGGCACGGACATAAACCAATCAGCCACATGGCTGCCACGCCATTTATGAACCTTAGGGTTGAGAGGCGATGCAAATACAAGAGAAAGTACAACCAATGTTAAATTCAACGGTAAAGGTACTAATTACTGGTATGTTTATGAAAAAATACAATCGACTACTAGGAATCAGAAGATTTAAAAACAAATTCGAATGTTACATCATAAAACCTACGCATGTTTTAATCCCGCGGATTAAGCAGCCCGTTTTGGACAGCGCCCAAGTAAAAACTGACAGACAATTTTAACACTTCAAGATGTTATCCTACAGGAAAATCGGGATTATGAGCTTACAAAGTCGTTAGAATGATGTATATTGGGAGGTGAATTCGTTGAAGGCACACGATCAGTCATGCACGAGCACGGCAAGAGAGGTATTTCCCGAGCAAGTAGATATAAGAGAAGATGAGATGAGGAAGTTAGATTCTCCGAAAGGCGAAACTTGGCTCCGCATTTTTCACGAGCTGTGAATCCCTTACTACTACTTAGTTGAAAATTTCAGGGAAGTTTAGAAAAATCTACGCAAAATGCGATTTAGTTTAGACCTAAGATTATTTTAGTATCCCAAATACAAATAGGTACTTATATACGACTACAACGATAAAATTTACATCCTCGCCAACTTTTGTCTTTATAATAACAGTTTGATAATATTCTATTATCGAACTCTTACAATATTAGTAGGCCTAATTTATCTGTGTTGTGTCACCCCTGGCCGCCGGCGCAGCGCCACCAGACCGAGTGTCTGGCTTCTGCGAACCGCGCATGCGCGCAACGCAGCGTGCAATGTTTGTGTTTTGTCCGCATTAACAATAAGTGGTGTGCACTTAAAGCGCATTATGCGATTTAGCGTATATTGTGCAGTTGTACTGCAATCGTAAGTAAAAATTTGCTATTTTGTACTTACCAAATTTTTTTTAATACCTAATTAAAGCTAAAGGTAAAGCTCTCTAATAGGTATGTAGAGATGGTCTACTCTACCGGTAGAGGGAGAAAAAATTATAGAGCAGTACACTTTAGGTACAAATAGTTGTATTGCGCCATCGTAAATTAAATTCAGAAACTTTGGTGCCAAGATCAAAATAATCTTCACGTAAAACGAATATCTATAGACAACGACAGTCGAGGTGGCGACTCCCTAGCGGTTTTCTCTAATTTACGACTTTCCTCAAACATATTACAACAATCGTTTACGATTCATTGAAAAAGTTTCGAGTTTCCTTAACTATTACATGTTGTATGGTATTTCTATTTCATTTTACTAGCACTATTTCTGAGAAGATTTTGTAATAATACGAGTATATATTTGAACCTTCATTCTATTTTCAAATAAGCTTTGGAGTCATGGGCTCTTCTTATTATAGGTATGTTAGTCCATATTTCAAGACTACGATATATGCTGCGTATTGAGTATGAGAAATCGAACTATCAGGAAGCAGGACGGCATAATCTTACGAAGTAGCGCTAAAGCGAATAATTTGCTGGCGACAAATGAATAATGCAACAAAAGCCACCAGGATACTTCCCAATACTGAGAAACTACTAAAGAGGATCAAAGTATGATAATGCCATGCTTCTAGCTCCTACTCAATGCTCCAACAGCTGCCAATAGTCGGTTGTCTGCTCCTTAATATGCGCGTACGCACGATGCAAATGCTAGAAACATCCGCGGCGGGGTCGACGACCTTGCCATCGCCTCAGAAATAGACTCCCTAGAAATGATCATATAAGGAATCGCACGTAACAATATGGGCTACGAAAACGACATTTCCAAATAAACCGTCGTGCTCTGGCGTAACCGACGCGCCTTTGTTATATAAATTTCATAACGGAAACTGAAATGTAATGTCAACACAGCTGAAATGTTGTCAGTCAGGTGTAATGAAAATCGGTGGCGGGCGAGCGGGGTCCTAATTTAGTTACAACTGAATGATTTGAAATGTTGCACGTTACAGACCAGTGCAATTTGAAAATATAATGTAGTAGGTATTGACTTTGATAGTGCAGGTACTTTACTAGCACTGGATGCACCACCGGACCTTATCATTCTTACATTGTGGTATTTTGGCTTTTTTTTTACCATCCGACCTGCACAACCCATTAGGAAAGAGCCGATTAGCTATAGCCTCGTCGGTCACCAGCAGGTGTGATTGGGTTGTGTCCATGAAATACTGGTAGGGTAAAAATTCCCCGACAACGTACGCCTTGTGTGGCTCCTTATATCTGATAAGTAACGTACATAGGACCCTGAACTTAACATGTTAAATTCACTGTTTCAGTGACACAGATGTCGACTAAATATGACCATACTTAGGCTGGTCCTTCGCGGCGATCCGCCAATGATCCCTTACCCGGAATTAGTCATCCAGTTACGTGTTGCTTTCGCCGAGTGCGCCCGCGCCGACACAATCACGCCCACGACCCTTCCAGCCGTTTCCGCATCAATGTACCCATTCAATACCTGAGTGGGCCGCGTACATCCATTGCCAATTATTACTGTTTACTTTCTATACTAATTGCGTGATCATGATCGTTGCTGTCGTCAGTGAATCACGGGTCATATGTCTGCCGCTGTTATATGCAAAGCGTTATGCAAATGCTGAGCGCTATTGTTGTTTGCTGCAGAGATTCGCCATCGAAAGTGGTAGCGGGGTTTCGTAATTAGACCTGTTTTTAGAAAAATATTTGGTTTGCTGTCGTATTGTCCAGTTGAATGTATGGACGGTGCCATTGTCATGTGGCATTAAAGACAGTCGGTGTTAGAGTCCACGAGATATTCAAACGTTTGAGTGTCAAACCTTACCATAAGGTTGAGCGATCCACTTCACTTGCGCTTGCACATTCTAACGGAAACCATTGCGTGTAATTTCCTCGACCTCACCGCTGTGTGGCCGATACTGTAGGTACTACGCTAATAGATAGCGGCACGCGTTGCTCATAATTGTTGAGAAATTATCGTCCATAAATTGAGTAATTTAACTTCTACGACAAGATTTTATTGTTACCTATGTTCTCTATTGTACACACGTATGTAATATATGCATGTATATAGAACACTTTAAAGGTTGTTGTACCTTTTTAATAAGTAGTCATTACTTCTTATCATTCCTTATCAACGTTTTCTGCATTACAACCCTATTTAAATTTATCGTTCTTTATTTTATCAATACCTATTTTTATTTGTTTGCAACGGCGCACAGCAACGAAGTAATCGTTATCAATAACCCAAATTTCTAGTTCCCTATTACGGTTACACGTTCGCGGTCGGTTCAATTAACACACAGTTTTGTATAACTCTTTTATGCTTCCCGCTATCACACTTTTCGCTCTAATGAACTTTCAACTTGAGCCAGAGAACTGTTTACGAGTATTTAACGTAAACGGGTACCAAAATAAAACACGGAATTAACCAGTAACCCTAACCCTAAAAAGCTTTTTAAAATCGATGTTGAATAACTAACAACAAGAGTAAAGTTACGTCGACTACAAACCCTACAAAAAGTGCAGCCACCGCCCAGAAGTTACAACCATTATTGCGGTGCCAATACGATTTATTGCCTCGCATAAACCACCGCAAACTCAACACAATATTAACCGGTGTGTTTGCTAACAATTCACTCAAAAATAGCCTTTTAAACCGGTCGTAAATCTCTGTATTAGCTGTGTGACCTAAATCTGGCGTGACGCGCGTCTCTGTGACGTAACGTGCAGCTCTATGAATCGGGCTAGGCGTCTGGCTTCTGTCACTGTGACCCACGCATAATAGCATGGTTATCAAAATATTTGGCTTATTACATAAAGCGAAAATAGATGATACCGGCCGTAAAGTCAGTCTCAACCGGTTATTTGGGTACTTGCAGTAAAATATTGAATTGTTTATATTTCAGCGTTTGATGCTTGCAAAATTTGCATAATAATATTTAATATTATTACTTCGAATTTAGTGAATTTGTAGGTCAACCTTTGATGTCCTTTCGTAATTATTGCTTTTTGGTTTATGAAAGTATCCACTATGAAGTAGGTTATAACGTAGATAATTGTGTGCACATTATTTTCATTGAGCATGTATAAGTGGATGTAAATCATGTATCCATTTATTTACATTTATCTTGGATCAATTACTTCAAGTTACATTACCTACTATTACATTATAGGTTGGCAGTTACTTAATTTCACGGCTACTTGTATTATTTACAAAAACACTCAAGTCAGTTACTCATGCAAACTTTTGAGTAGTGGGTTACATAATTTTTAATTTAGTTACACACCAGTTAGAAGCTATAAAGTAGTTAGAAATGCCGACGTTGACTCACCAAACAAACTAGTGGCTTAGTCATCCTGTGCAAAGCAGCAGACGAAACCAACTTGATGGACTTTAACTTTAAGTACCTATCTTAGAAGAGTTATGGCTTAGGGAGGAAGTATTGCCAATAGTATTTGGCGTGACACTTGCCACCATTGTTTTTAATGTATAGCTTTTCATAATGATCAGAGGAAGATTTAGTTTGGAAGTATAGTTTGTACGTGGACCCTGGCAGAAGTCTGGCGATATTTTGTACCTGTACGGTGCCGGTATTACAAAAAGAAATATACAAACACAAAATGGTTTTCTATATAAGGGTTACAATACTAACAATCAACATGTACTAATTATTGTGCACAATAAAATGTTAAATAAATAAATAAAATGTATATCGACGTAACGGGTAGTCTGTGCACGCACATTTGTATGTAATTAGCGACCTGTCCCTGCTTCGCACGGGTTTCTCGGCTTTCTTTATTTAATATGTACGTATTATTCAAATAAACTTTCCGGAATAAATTCTCTAACTGATGGTGAAAACTGCATAAAAATCCGTTGCGTGGTTTATTAGGAGTTAGCGGAAATACATACAGACAGACACGGAAAGGGAGTTTAATTTATACTATGTGTGGATATAGAAGTCACTACTGCGCAGTCAGGGTTATTGTTTAAGATGTTTGCCGGGATCTGTACCCAAGTGTATCGATTACAAATACTACCCTCATAAAGTCGTTTATGTCAGCACACCATCTCATTACGCGCATATATTAGAACCACCAATCAAACTCCGACTAGAGTTATGTAATTGGAAAGGCAAATATTACGGAAATACTGGAAGTGACGCTGAGCATGCATCGGCCTAAGCTGGTCAACGCTAGACGTGTTATGACGACACAATGAGTAACTGGGATGTCGTCGTCTCGATGATATTCTTTGGAAAATTCGTACGTGGATCGCTTCGTATTTGTTTTCAATGTTATTCATCTCCTCATCATCTCAGCTGCAGGGCGTCGACTACTAGATGAATAAAAGTACCATCCGGGATAAAGCAAGCAAAGCATTTTAGAGTTCAAAATAAACTGAAATTATTGATGCGATATCTAGAATGAGAGAATTTATTGGATATCCTTCGTCGAGTTCACTTTCGCGTGAGTTGATCTGTGTGAATTTTGTTTTTCTCTCCTCGCACCAAGTAACTCCCCGCCCCAGTATTAACGGAAAGTGTGAAAGAAAACTTCTGTCACGAGGTCAATGACAAACCCGACGGCTACCATTTATCGCTAGGGCTGTCACAGCCGTCCCTAACACCCTCATTACCACAGAAAGTTGGTCAGAGGACCGGCCCGCTGAATGATTTGTACTTTGCAGAAAAAATGTTTCTTCTGACATTTTCCAGGGAACTCGTTGGCAAATCGCAACTGCGTGACGTCAAACGAGTTGCCGCAAATCTCGGATGTCATATTTCATTAGCGATGGAGTAAATCAGACATAACTGGAGATGCTGTCAGCCCTGGTGCGAGGGAAAAGTATGACGAATCGCGATTATCTCGCGGTGCGATCGCCGCAGTGTTCGGCCGCGGCGCAGTGGTATCGGCAAGATCGCAAATCATAGGCCACTTTTCAATTGAAATCGCTGTGACTGCACCATAAATCGACCCACGTGCAGTTCTGTCCAGCTAGCCCTTCATTTGATTTCTCTAATGAATTATAAGTCGATGGTTTTCACGGCTCCGGTCTAGGTAATTGTTACCACGGTCTCCGGTGTAGGTACGGCTGTAGTAATTTGCTACTCCAAATGTTTCCGAGCGTTCAGGAACTCGGCCTGCTAAATATCTCGCTATATAAGTTACTCAAGTTAAAAAAAATTGTAATCCCTACATCCCCGCCAATAAACTAAAATCCTGATGACAACTGCGCCAGTTAAAATAGTCATTAAACCGTTTTAGAAAGTGACAAGACGTGCACTATTGTACCGAGCGTGTCGCCCGGAAAAAACCGTCAATTTCCGAACCGTGAAAACGATCGTTTGGCAGACGCCGCGGAGTCTGCGCAGGAGCACTTTCTCTATCTGCGCAGACGCACGCCCGCCGCCGCCGCATAGTCCTTCAGACGCTCGCGAACGCCGCCCGCCACGCCGGCCGGCACCAAACCAAGTGTTTCTGTATAAACTAAGCAACCGTTCTTAATTTTTTACGACATTGCATGAATCAACCACGTTGAACCTTCGTCCCAAAACAGTGATATCATCGGTTATATTACTTATATTGTCAGTTTCAACAATTTAAATCGTATTTTGCTCAGTGATCGACGTCTTGCCAATATCAGTGTCGTGCCATTGAACTTTGCAATTGAAGAGTCGCGGATATCGTCTACGTTTTTCGGTCTGATGTGGTTGTGTGAAATTTTAAATTTGGTGTTGGACCTAGTGCATTGTCTATCGACCTCGGACTTACAACAATGGCCAAGACTCGTGCCCACCTGTGACGCGTGTGGACTTGCGCCAAGACATGACGCTGTGGTACACTGACATATTGGTGAGCATGCTGCACTGCCGCCTTTATCTCGAATTCTTTATATAAAATGTGGTTTCTCGGAAAAACAAAATAGCAAAAAGGGACCAGCCGCTGCAAATAGAGTTTTAGCCGGCTACGTTTTGCTTTTCCCTGTTTCTTTTATAATGGACATGAATCGGGTGTAAATATTCGAGTGTTCAATCTTCTTTGATATCATGCGTTAAAAAGTTATGTTTTCGATAATTTGTCATACGTTAACGGGAGATGCTAGCTGCTGATAAAACTACGGCAGCAGTAAGCACAATAAACGCAACTGTACAATCTATGCTACGGCCGGATGTTATTCATAAAACAGGTAATAATGATCCGGTAAATCATGTCGTACACGTTGTAAAGAAATTAGTCATGACCTGAAAAAACCGTTGGAACCGCACTGAAACCAAGCTAGTGGACGCAGCATGAAGCAGCGAGACGTGAATGATACGTTTGCATCTGCATTGGGCTTTCGAAATTAATCCGCAAATTTATTCGACAATAGCCTGCATCATAGACGGTCACGACTCCGATAAATTAATCTAGGACGACCGGCGTTGCATCGTAAACCCATTTATTTAGAGGCGTATAGATCGATTATTCGCGGTGGGACGCGGCGGGGGCGTAGTATCGTCTCGCAATTGCAATTATTGTGAGTCGGCCGAGTCAATTGACCCACTGCCTGGGTGTTATTATGTTACCGCTGACAGAGGTGCCGCCGCTACCCATTACCCACATAGTTATCGGGTCAATTACTTTGTGAGGTTTCTAATTTCTTTCGTTTACTTTCTACATAATCGGGCGGCGTTTCCGATCTCGCCGATCTAATTGGGCCCGGTGCATCCTCCGGCCCGTGCTAATGGTCGGCGGCTCGGGAGCGGCGCGCGCGCAGCCCGCCGTTACGTCACCGTGCCACTTTGCGCCGAGACGTTGACCCGCTAATTGCATTTGATTTGAATAGGTTACGATCGTGAAACTCGGTTGACAGAGTCACAAACAAGTTTTTTTACTCACATTTCGGTATTGCTTGCCGGCCGTATGTGGGTCGCGCGGTAATTTCTCGATTCTTATCGCATCGGTTAACTCTGAAGCGAGACCGTTCTCACATAAAAATTGAAGCGCACGATACGATCTGCCAGCGGCGAGCTTGATGGCCGAAACTTCGCAATGGACTACTGCTCTTTGCCTATTGTGTCCGAAGCAACTTTTCATTCATCAGTTGTTACTCAACATGGACATTAAATTTAACGCGCCTACCTAACGTTGCCCAATTCGAATTGATGAAAGCAAAACTCAGCAGGCCCCGCCTATTGTGATATTATTTCTCCATCCGAGAGGAGGATAATGATTGACACGAAGCAATGGTTGCCAAAACGTTTTCAACTTTGGCAGTCGCAGTCTTTCCTTCTAAAATTCTTGCGAAGTATTTTCTCTATGTCCCGAAATGTTCGTGAAATAATAAATCATTGGACATTGTCTCTAAAGTGAGTCGGCGCCGGCGCCGCGCGGAAGACGCGACCGCATTTGCACTTTCAATTTCCTCCGACTAAGTAGCCGAGCCCTCGGGCCAGTAAACATGCGCTCGGGCGGTTCTCAACATTGTCTCGCTCGGTTTATTGCTACAAATATTGCTTAAAGCGAATCTTCTTCATCATCTTGGCCTTAAATCCCGGTTATGCTTTCGCGCGGTACGCGAATATTGTCTATATAATATCTATGTAAATATTGCTTATAGTAAACGTAACTTTGTTTATTTTTGTGTTACGAGATCATCCCGATACGACAGAAAATTTTAATAAGAAACTCATCTGGATGTATTTGAATAATTTATTATCATTGTGATCGTTGTTATTATCGATTACCTATATTTCCTACAAATCTACCTTTTATTTAATCTAGTCTCTTTGTTAGTAAAATAATAATATTTAGCTCGATTCGTAATTTAAGTTCTCGTAAGAAGTTTTTACGTATTACAAAACTAACCTTTCCCAATTTTCAAAAATAAATACGGCAGTCGACCGTCTTGAATTGAAATTGAAACTAAGTAATGTTGATTTTGGTACCACTGATTACTCAACTATGCCCCATTTCACCCTCGGGCAGAGGTAAAGAGCGTAGGATGGATTCGAGAGATTGTTCGCGATTCGCAATTGCGCACGCGCAGCACACTGACATCCTTTCAATCGACTTTCGGTCGACTTTTTACACTTTCCGAGTAAGGCAAGGCGAGACGCGCGGGTAATGAGGCGTAGGCGGGAACACGTAGTAGCCGAGCCTACAAGTAGGAGTAAGCTCCTATATAATCCGACATAAACTTGAATTTATAACCGTGTTGTAGGTTATCAGACTGGATTCTGTTTCAGTATTAAAATGTTTCAGATTTATATAACTAGGGTACCTTAATTGAATTGATTCAACATTTTTGCTAAGCGAACATTTTGTAGAGGAAGTTTAAATACAGTGGACATTTTGACATAGTGGTTCTTATGAACCGAAACAAAAACGAAAACCGATTTTTTTGTTTCTGATTTGAGATTGAGTGTTAAATAAAATCTTTTTCCGTTTTCACATACGTCCTTCTGGACTTATGAAACAAACTAAATTAGAGCTGCGAATTGTGTGACTGGAGCGCCACGAAGTCTCGCCAGACGCGACGCGACGTTCAGTCGTTCATTTGTTTAATTTAATGCCTTCACAAACGGACCAACTCTCGCGCAGCCTGATTCACTGCGACCATTCACGGCGGATCTCTTTAATACCTATAATTAAGGGAGAAAGCAATGTTAGGCATTTATATTTTTGGTTCCGTGAACATCCGAGTCTAGTGTCTGGGACGAATTTCACACGGTTGTCCCGCGGCGCGACTCTGCTATTCTAGGTGATTACCATAATCACAGCCCTAATGTGAATATGAAATTTGATATCTTGTTTAAAAGTATGGAAGTAATTGCAACGTGCACCGGCTCGCCATGAATGGTGTTTTGGTCGAATTGTATTTGTGTTCATTCAACCCGTTATTGATTGTCATGTGAAAGTTTTGAATTATGTACGCATGAGTGGAGTGAGTGGAGGAGGTATTTGTTGTGCATTTGTCTTTTTCTTTATTGTCGAGCCATGGTATTTAACCACTGTAAACGCATAGAACACATACTATTAAGAATTTAAACGCAAATTACAATTTCCTATTCATGTTACTTCTACGTCTATGGTATGAGTAGGCGTTTTCCATCCAGGCGGGTTCTGTCAAACGTGTTATATTCCATTCTGCCGAACATCCAGGCACTTGTTACTATAATATGTCTAGGGGGTGAAGGGAAGAGATCGCTTGTAGCGATAAGGCTACCTTTGCTCGTGCTTGCCTCTTACTGATTTTAACTGCATTGTACTATGTTTTTGTATGAGCAATTAAGTGTTTATCTATCTATCTACCTATGTCACGGGGTTTCAATCACTCTTGAGACTGTTCAACCAGTCCCTGTGTCCCCAGTGGAAGACCTTAGTTAACCTCGCCAACGAAAGCACGTCGTGACGACCTAGTTGCGGGGATGAAGTCCAATTAGTCGAAAATTTCGTAACGAACACGCATCCAGTTCCTGTTAAATACTATAGTCTATACTGCCACTGACCATTGCCTCCTCTTCCAGAGCCCGGGTGCGTCAGGCGGCGCGGCGGACGCTGCGGGCTCCCGCGACGCGCTCGACGTGCGCTACTCGCTGGCCGCGCTCGCTGACGACTACACCAAAAGGAAGCACGTGGTGCGAGTCACCACAGCTGCGGGCGCCGAGCTGCTGTTACAGGTGGGTTTCGTTACCTGAGTAGCAAATCAGCTGGTACCTGATAGAGATCCCACGAAGCGGTGGATAGATATCGCTGAGTCGGATGCGAAGGAAACGGCTGATGACGCGAGAATGCTCAATATCAACAGAGCGAAATGGAAAAAATAGTACAATTTACAAATACCCATCAGATCTGGAAATCTATTCTCATTTATCAATGGAGGTCTATTAAATAAGAATTTAATTTGTAGAAGCCTCCACTCTTGCGAATTCCCTGATACCGGCAAGTTTTTGACAACTCGCCTTACTTGTTGTTTTTATCGAATGTCTAATTGTTAATGAATTTCCCTCAGGCGGAAGGCGCGGCAGACGCACAGCGCTGGCTTGCAGCGCTTCACCGGCACTCGGCCGAGCCGCCGCCGGAGCCCGCGCCGGCGCCCGAGTGCCCCTCCCCGCTGCCTCCGCAGCGGAACAAGAAGATCGGCCGGAATAGGTCGCCTACTGGTCAGTATCACTAGTGCATTATGGGGAGATAAAGGGACTTATCGAGAGTTGTACGGTGTAACGAAGTGCGCGCAAGCGAGCTCCACCATCGCGGAGTGTCACTTATGGTCAGTGACATTGTTTTACCTTGTTAAAACGTTATTTCTAAACAGCTCTAGCAAACAGTCCCTTTTATGCAAAGTGGTAATTGACGCTAACAATACTCCGATAACAACGCATAATAAACATGCATACAACCATGTTACTTGCTTGTTACTTACTTACTCTCGTCTAAGCATCTTGCCGAGAGCCAAGAGCTCTCATGGGAGCTGGAGCAGGCGCGCGTCTATTTATGAAAAGGTTTATGTATTTGGAAGAAGCGAGAGAGATCTGGACCGAAGCAAGTGAAACGATGTGGTCTCTGTCTACCCTTACGAGAAAACGTGACATTATATACTTACGTATCTACAACCTCCTTCTCTCCCCCAGGCCCCCCCACCCCGACTTTGCCGTCATCCCCCAAGAACAAGACGTGGAAGGGCCGCATGGCGAAGCAGCTCCGGCGCATGCACGGCGGCGGCTCGGCGCCGGCGCCCGCGGGCTGGCTCGGCGCGCCGCTGGAGCGCTGCCCCTCGGACCCCCAGCATCCCTTCGTGCCGAAGGCTGTCACGCTGCCCGCGCAGGCTGTAGAGGTAAGCTGGCAAGGGGGAATTGGATCTTGGTTATTGGAACCATCGTACTGTATTGGCCACGTGGCTTGTGGGGAGAGCAGGCACACTGCCCGCATAGGCTTTTTGTTATAATGATTTTGTAACCAGTCAACGTTTTGGAGCCAATTGCCATAATGTTCAGAACAATAACAATCAAATATCTGTAAAGCCTTTGAACACGTGTCTGTCTTTGTCTGACATTGGCGTCGTAGCTCCCGAACCAATGTGTTTTTAATGTTTATTAGGTACTTAGATAACATTGATTTTTAAAATTCAGAATCCAGTTCAATCGAGGTTATTCTTATTCTTTCGATTAATTTAATCGAAATCAGTTCCTTAGTCCAGGAAATTTTGTGTTCTGTCGGTTAGAGTTTTTTATAAAGGGCTAAGGTGGCAAACAAGCGTACGACCCACCTATGGACGTTTGCAATACTAGCAAGTTGCGACATCGTAAAAACCTCCATAATACACCCTTCTATAATAACTCCATGTGGTATGCTAGCTTATATGATTGTCTACAAATAAATGACATGTTTTTTTTGTAGTTTAAATGTTTTCTACACTATTAATTTCTAACAACCCCCCCTTCCCCCAGTCATACGGTCTCCGCACAGTGGGCGTGTACCGCGTGCCCGGGAACGCGGCGGGCGTGGCCGCGCTGGCCGCCGCGCTGGACCGCGGGGAGCCGCCGCCGCCGGGCGACGCGCGCTGGGCCGACGTCCATGTGGCCTCCAGCCTGCTTAAGGCGTACTTGAGGAGGCTGCCCGACCCGTTGCTGACGGCTGATCTGTATCCGGCTTTTATTGGTGAGTTGACTGAAGTCTTGTACCACTTGGGGGATATAGGGTCCGGCCGGTGTTCGGAGGTTCTACAACCTTTTTAAGGTTGGTTTAGAATTTTATTTATTTATTTTGGTTCACCAACAGTTTGTTTACAAGATACATATGTATAATCTATATAAAATACATTTTGTAGTCTAGTTTTAAGTGTAATATCAATCCAAAGTGAATCAATAGCATCATAAGTTCGTTTTTTGCCTTTTCATTGTGTTAATCAGTCATGCTCTTCTCTAATACAAACGCGACGAAAACAATGCATGTCGTAGGTACATAACATACATACATTTGACCGCTGCTACAGCTCAAAGTTTATCGCTGTACGTACTTTAGTTTAAAAAATTCACTCACAGAACATGGAAGAAGACACTGACTCCACAGATAAAGCCTCTTAACCTTTAATAAAATGTTTATAAAATCGTTGTATTAATTATTTTCTCTCCACCAGCCGCGGACCGGTCCCCCGAGCGCGCCCGCGAGCTGCGCCGGCTCGTGCAGTCGCTGCCGGAAGCCCACTTCGAGACCCTCAAGTACCTGGTGGAACATCTAAGGCGCGTGGTGGAACACTCCGCCTACAACAAGATGGAGGCGAGAAACCTGGCCATCGTGTTCGGGCCAACGTTGGTGCGCGCGGCCAGCGACGATATGTTGGCGATGGTGACGGACATGTCCAGCCAGTGCCGCATTATCGAATCCTTCCTCACTCATGTGAGTTGTGTTTTTTGTATGGGGAGGAGGGTTTTTTATTTTTTATGGTATTACTCAGTGATAACCAAAAGCGTCGGTGGCCGAGTGGTAAAGGTATCCGACTCGTAAGTGAGAGGTACCGGGATCGAATCCTACTGCCCCCAAATACCAATGACTCTTTTCTGAGTTATGTACATTAGTTGAACACTAACCGATGCTTTAACGGTGAGGGAAAACATCGTGATGGAACCTGCACATTCAGGCGGCTGAATGTGTAACCATGATCCACATTCAGTCAGGTTCCCCTTATCACGGGTCATCGGGAGGTCAGGCTCCATTGTAATTATCTGATCTGCCAAGTCCTGGATCTTGGTCAGGGTCGACTCCGGGCCCTTGTACGCGACAGCACAACCAGGACATTAACGAGATGACCGAAGCCAGTGATAACTTGGCTGACTAGTTTGTACTTATAAAAAAAGAATAACCTATCCAGCCGCCTGCTAATCCAGCTAATGTGAATATGATGTTTGCAGTACCCGTGGTACTTCGAGGAGGAGGAGGGCTCCCCGCCGCTGGAGCCGCCGCCCGCCGGCGACGAGCTCTCGCCCGCGCCCGCGCCCTCCCGAGACCTCCTCATACACAACGTCAAGAAGATCGAAGGTAGATATCATAATATAAATAAATAATGTGCTTGGACAATTCACACGGCGCCATCTAGGCTCAAAGAGGGTTCTCGGCCCTCGCCCTCATCTAGCCCCAAAGTAAGCAAAGCTTGTGTTATGGGTGCAAGAGTATCTATGTATTTAGTCCGAGAATTGTTTTGTATGTCATGTCAAAGTGGTTTCCGCTGCCTATAAATATTGGCGTAACACCAGGGGTATCGCCAATGCCAATTCAGTGAATATAGCGTAGGTTTAGTGTCGTATAATACTACTTTTTATTAGTGAAACTTTTAGAATCTCTCGTTGATATTGTTTCGTTTTACCAAATATGAATATTTTACACTCGAAATAGGTAAACTGCAATAACATGTATTTTGTTAGCACAGTTCTTGAACAATAAATATGTACTTTACTTCAGTAGTTTCGGCCTGGTACATTCAAATATTTTTTTAAAGTAAATATAATTATTGTTTACCCTTGACGTAAATTTGCATACCCTATCGCTATTCTGTTTGCAAAAAGCCTTACGAGTATCAGATCGGTACGGGAATGAGAGCGTTGACGTCAATTTATTGTCTGGAGCCTTCGGCCCGGTTTCATGTCAAAATGCACCCCCTCCCGCGCTCTTCCAATGCCGCAGGATACAAGCGATACACTCAAATAAGTTTGGAAAGTCACCTTCATGCGCATAAATTAGTCTTTAGAAATTTTAAGTTTCTTTTAAAGTCCTTTTTTTAACTCCGAACCCATTCCATCCCCAGCGGGCAAAGACGTGTCCACACGCGACATCGTGTCCTCGATCATATCGGCGGCCAACCGCAAGATCCAGCGGAAACCGCGCTCCAAGCCCGCCGAGAAGAAATGGTTGGAGACCGGCAAGCGGGGGGCGGACTCCCCGGGGGGCTCCCCCCCGCACTCCCCGCTCACGTCGCCGCCTGCGCACCTCACGACGTCATTGGCGAATTACGATGGACTGCCGCATCCGTTTTCACGGGATGGGGTTAATAAGTAAGTGTTTGCAATTGGAAAGAGTAAAAAGTAGATCTTAGCGTAAAAAAATCTTTGATTTATACCAGTCAAAATAAATTGGACAATTTTGTTGCTTCCAATTCACTGATTCTTGAAATTGGTAACTATTTTATGTTCCGCTTTAAAAAAATTTTCAACAATTCAAAATATTGTAACAATTAACAAATGATTGAGAATAAAATTTGCAAATCTCTTCCTGTTCTAACCACTTATTTTTAAATTTTTCCAGAATCGAGATGGACGAGACCATGGCAGCACTGGGGCGCGGGCGGCATACGCACGCACTCAATAACTTCTCCATAGACGGTAAGCATCGCTTTACTATAGACGCACCAAAATAGCTAATACCCCCTGCCCCCTCTTCTTCCCGCCATATCTATATGTATATTGTCCTACAATGTATTGTCTATCCTACACGACATAAAGCGTCTATATTTGCCCCACTAGGTGTCCGGTACTGACGCCAGAGAGTAGACACCAATCCATTTATTTGTCCGCATTAAAAGGTATAGGAATGTGAGCGTGCGTGTTGCAAGTGTGTGCGGCGGCGACGTTAACAACCGGCTTTATTTGTTTACATGTTTTCATACTTAAGCAACTCACAAAGACCATCCTAATACAACTGCGTTTCTTTATTCGTATTTTTGTCATCGGAGACCTGAATAGATGTGAACAAATCGAGCGGCTCCGAACTAATGCTTTACAATTTGACAACGCGGCTGACAGCACGGCTTGGCCATGCTCGAGCATCCGACGCCCATGCTAGACCATCGATCTCATCCAACCCATCCATCACCGAACCACTCACGCACATTGGCGCAACGATTAACACGCTTACGTATTGGTATCGTTTGACTCCCCGCATGACGCCACCCCCACTGACACCACCGGCGATTGTTACAGGCGCCGGCGACCTGGTGTCCTCGCTGACCAGCACCTTCGACCAGAAACTGCGCACGCTCAACAACGCCTCGCCGCTCGACGACGGCAGCATCCCGTACGCGGACGAGGGCCCCGACGACGCGGATGCGGACGCCGAGGCGGATGCGGACGCGGACGCGGAGGCGGACGAGGGCAAGTCCACCGGCAGCGGGTCCGGCAGCGGCAGCTCGCGCTCCGGCAGCCGCAGCTCGGAGCGCGTGTCGCCCGCCGCGCGCGCCTCCGAGCTCAAGGCCGCCTGGCTCGCGCGCGACCACCGCCACTCCTCCTCCTCCAGCAACGACGAGCCCGACCGCGCCTGGCCCGCCCACGCCGCCCCCGCCGCCCCCGCCACCGCCCCCGTCCAGGCGCGCCCCGCCCCGCCCAAGCCGGTGCCCCGCGCCGCCGCCCCCGCCCCCGCCGCCCCCGCCGACACCGACGACTCCGAGAAGGAGAACTGCCTCGGCCCCAAGAAGGCGCAGGACGACGAGAAGGACGTGGACACGCGCTCGCAGGCCTCCAGCGGGGAGGCGATGCCCGACAACGACAAGACGCTGGAGCGCGTGCTGTACCCCGCGTACGGCGGCGGCGGCGGCGCGCTGCGGCTCGCCAACCCGGAGGCGGCCTCCGCGCGGCCGCTCGCGCGCTCCGAGTCGCTGTCGCGCGAGCGGCCCGAGCGCGCGCGGCCCGGCGAGCGGCTGCAGCGCTCCGAGTCGCTCAACAAGGCCGAGCGGCTCAGCAAGCTCGAGAAGGGCGAGTGGAACGTGGTCCGGCGGCAGGCCGGGTGCCGCGCGGCCAAGCTCAAGCGCAAGAACGGCATGCCGGAGCGCGGCATCAAGCGGCGGCACACCGTCGGCGGCACCAAGGACTTCGACAAGGACGGGTGGAGCGCGCGGCACACGCGCACGTCCTCGCCGGACCTGTCGGCGGCCGCGGCGTGGCCCGCGCCGCTCGTGCCGCCGCCGCGCCCGCCGCTCGAGTCGCACGTGTGACCGCAGCCCGCGCGCCCGCGGCCCGCCCGCCCGGACCGCGCCGAACGCCGCACGCTCTAGGGCGGGGCGGGACGCGAGCCCCCGCGGCGCTACACCCCGGTGCCGCCGAGCGCAACGACCCGACGGCCAACGAACTCTGAATACAAACGTACCTAAAACGGAATCGAATATTATATGTTTATTGTATCGGACGTTTTGGGCGGTCCGGTTTTTACATTTTTTAAATATCCAATATCAAATCTTAACTTTCGAGAGAGGCTATTATTTTGATTTGATTCAATTGACTGAATAGATTAGGTCACAAAATATCTTATTTTATGTACGGATAATACTCAAAGTATCGTATACATACAACCATGATCATGAGCGAGTCCGCCGAGCGCATGCGGCCGTATCGAACTCATTGGAACGAAAAGTATGTAGATAAGTACCTAGAACATGTATTCCAAATTCTACTAAATGGACAGTGCAATATGTGGTAAACAATTGAATGAAAGGAAATTATTATTTCTAAAAAAAAAACGAAAGAATATACATAATAGTGCAAGCCTACCGTAGCTCACTAAACAATGCCAAAGAATGATAATGAAACTGACATTAAATGAAGATTAAAATAATAATGGATGCGCGGAGCGTACTTGAGTGACGGAGCGACGAGGTGAAAGGATGCAAGGATTATGAATTTATCAACGAAACATATTAACTATACGACGAGTATTGGCGCGGTGCCAGCCCGCGGCGGGGGACCGGACTCCCTGCGTAGTCGCACACTACCTTCACGGAGTTGCCGAGGTCCTCACTGCCGTCAGGAGTTCAAAATATCAAGCATAATACAATTATAATTAGTGCTACTAGTGTAGTTAGTACAGACAATTAAATGTTATTTAGATAAATTACGCCTGAGGATTAGTTGTAAGTGATAATATTTCTACCCCAATGGGAATATGACCAGACACGTAACACCATTTAAATTTAAGCTTACATGTAAGATTAATTATGTAGGGATATTCCAAGTTTTCAATGATTTGTAGAAATGAAATTAATCAAAAACGCATACATCACCTACTTGCCTTTGCAATAGATGTAGTTAATTCGATTTTTGCACAATTACAGTTTTATCATAGAAATGTATAACAAGTAAAGTTACCTTTATGATGTATCCTGGACAAGAAAATGAACAGCTCTTTATGAATTTAGGATTATTATATGAGTGTTAGCTGATATGAATGTAGTTGGTCAAGTTATCGGAAATTGTGAATCTTGAATTACTCTGGAATTGTAAATATAGGATGCAATAATGGTAATAGCTGCGTAGAGTAGTTACTGACGTCAACACTACATTACAGTGATAAAGATAAAAGTGATCCCTTTAGCATTGTAAAAATTGTACATTTCTTTTTTATGATTAATTTATATTAAATTTGTTATCGTAGCTTTGTTGAATGCAATTATTTTTTATTGTTTTGTTAATCAAAGAAGTATTTTAGGCTAAATTCAATTGTTATTTATTTTCAAAAGCTGTAATATGCGATTTGGCACAATTTCTTTATAATGATGTGTAATTATTGCCTGTGTACTTTTGTAAATACCTTTGTCGGCTAAAACGATGTTTTAGACTTTCGTTCTTTTAACCTTTTTTGGAAATTTTATACCATCTTTACGTTAAGACGATCTCAAGTTTGTTGAATGTTTGCAAAGCGTTCCTTTTAAAGTTTTACTTGTAAATATATTGATATAATAACGTAGGAACAGTGAATTTACTAATTGTACGTATCGCAATGTATTGTAGCGAGGCGGGCGTGACCCGCCCGGTGTCTGCTTGCAAATGACTTGTAATCAACTTATCTATTCATGTTCTTCGTGTAATCAAACAATGAAATTCAAATAAACACCTTTAAAGACATTTTGCAAATATGGATCAATCCAGATTTACAATATTTGTCATTGTGTATATTTTGGAGCAATGAAAATAAAATATGAAATCAATTTACAACTGTTGTTTACTTTTATTACTTCAAATATAACCTCTAGCCGACAGAAAGTCGGATTACCACCGACCAAGTTTACTTAAACTTAAATGTTTTCTAAACTACAGGAGCCTCAGTGGTTGAGCTGTTAGGGTATCCGACTCGTAAGCGAGAGGTACAGGGATCGAATCCCACTAAGGACATGTACCAATGACTCTTCTTTTAGTTATGTACATTAGTTGAACACTAACGGATGCTCTTACGGTGAGGGAAAACTTCGTGATAAAATAATCTTGGCGTTAATGTCCCGGTTGTGCTCTCGAGAACGAGAGCCCGGGGTCCGCCGTGACCATGATCCAGGATTTGGCAGGTCAGGTAATTACAGTGGAGCGACTGCCATCTGACCTCCATGACCCTGCTTTCAGGGGAACCTGACCAGATTGGATCATGGTTACACATCCAGTCGCCTGAATGTGCAGGTTTCATCACGATGTTTTCCCTCACCGTAAGAGCATCGGTTAGTATTCAACTAATGTACATAACTCAGAAAACAGTCATTGGTACATGGCCGGAGCGGGATTCGAACCCGTGACCTCTGGCTTACGAGTCGGATACTGTGACCGCTCGGCCACCGACGCTCTTACTCGTAAGCGAGAGGTACAGGGATCGAATCCCACTAAGGACATGTACCAATGACTCTTCTTTTAGTTATGTACATTAGTTGAACACTAACGGATGCTCTTACGGTGAGGGAAAACTTCGTGATGAAACCTACATATTCAGGCGACTGAAAGTGTAACCATGATCCAATCTGGTCCGGCTCCCCTGGTAGCAGGGTTACGGAGGTCAGATGGCAGTCGCTCCACTGTAATTACCTGATCTGCTAAATCCTGGATCATGGTCAAGGCGGACCCCGGGCCCTCGAGCGCGAGAGCACAACCGGGACATTAACGCCAAGATGATTATTATATTTTCTAAACTACAAAACCAATTTTAATAAAACAAAGGTAAAGACGGTTATAAAGAAAGGTAAGAGCCATATCGATTATACTAGCTTTAAAATAGAGAAACCCGCATCCCAATCGGTCCTCCGTTCGAGAGCTACGATGCCACAGAGAGACACACAAAGACGCAGATATGTCAATCTTATAACACCCCTCTTTTTCGTCGGTGGTTAAAAATAGTTTCCTGCCCTTGCAAAATCAAAACCAAAAAAGTGCAAGTCGAATTCGCATAAGAACAAGGGTGTCCCTTGAATGAGGCCTTTCCATTCGCCATTTCGATCAATTGAAAACAATCGAGTGTGTGACCTGAAATATTAGTGTACTTGTCAGGGTTCGTTATTTGGAGTGAAACACTGATGACAGGTTCCGAAGATTTATTCTCTTCCAAGGTTTCTACGTCAAGCTGATCTTCCACAATTGAAGTTCTTTCGTAGTCCTTAGGTGTCGCCCAAGTCGTAGGACGTCGCAAGTACTCGCAGGTTGGCGTTCGGTATTTGTTCCGAAGTTACCTCTCCAGTAATCAAAACGGAACTGTCTCTGCGGTTTATATACCACGGCCCCGATGCTGGAATATTCTAGTGATCTAGTGTGTACGTTTTACAGGAACGACGTTTTAAATTTATTACTGAATGGCAAAAAGACAAAATGTTTAAAATTCTCCTTGCCAAATGTTAGATCAGTATCCGCTAATATACAAGTAAGAGGCGAAAATTTGGATCTTGTTGATTCCACAGTATTTTTAGGCTTTACTCTAGATGTTAGATTACAATGGGGTCCACACATTGATAAATTGGCGAAGAGGCTAAGTTCTGCAGCATATGCTGTAAAGAAGATGCGAGGTTATTCTGATGAGGCTACAGCAAGATTAGTTTACTTTAGTTATTTCCACAGTATTATGACTTATGGCATACTGCTGTGGGGACACGCTGCCGACTGGCATAATGTATGTGTATTTGTTCTGCAGAAAAGGGCTATTCGCGCGATTTACCAATTGGGACCTAGAACTTCACTTAGAGATAGATTCAAGAATATTGACATTATGACAATGCCATCACAATACATTTATGAGAACTTGATCTATGTTCATAAAAATATACACTTGTTTATGAAGAACAGTGATGTGCATAGTAGGAATACTAGAAATAAAGATAAACTTGTTACTAGTTCTTGTCGTCTGGCCAAAGTCCACAAATCATTTATGGGTCAATGTGTACGCTTTTATAATAAGGTCCCAACAGATATACAGAATTTACCATTGAATAAATTTAAAGCTACTATAAAAAATAAATTATGTCAAAAAAGTTATTATAGTATACCTGAATATGTGAATGACAAAAGTCCATGGAACTGAACTGCAGTTTTAAACAGGTATTAATTTAGTTAAAATTAGTATGTAAATATAATGTATTAGTATATAAGACATTTAAAAAAAAAAAAAAAAGAATTAACTTAGGCTGTGGGTTTGTTGCCGTTTCTTTACCACGGAGGACCACCTAGGAAGCGGCGTTAACATTCCTTCCCTTCCCACACACTGTGACTTTTGGTCGTAGCGGTGCTGGGGGGCGTCTGCTCTGCGCGGACTGCGGTAGGGATGGCGTAGGATAAGATAGGGGAAAAGTAGGGGTAGGGTTATGTTAGGTTAAGGTGTAGGCCGGGGTAGGGGTGGGTAGGGTAGGATAGGGGTAGGCTACGGGCAGGGTAAGGGTAGGGTGGGAGCAGCTGCCTATCACTGGTATTGTCGGACATGGTCCGGCCGTTGTCGGCGGGGGGTGGGTGTGCTGCGGCCATGGGGCGGCCAACATGTCACTGTGTGTTTCCTTCCTAATTTCCTACCCCCTTCTCTTTGACGATTGAAAGAGATATGTAATATCCTACTCAATAAAGTAATTTTGAATTTTGACGAATCGAGAATAGCCGCGGCAACACGTCCAGGTATATTCCAGACGACGAAATAACTCACGGTGCGCGCGAACGTTCTTGAGGCCGCGGCAATAACATTGTCCACCACTATCTACCTAACGGTCAATCCTGGCTTCTGCCAGATTCCCGTCTCCCTTCCATCCGGCCCGATCTTCGGCATCATACGACGACGATCTATCTCTCGCATCTCTCTATGTATAGCATTCCTACCGGAACATTTCTCTTTTATTGGTGTTTTGGCTTTTTATTTGCGGCGATCACCTACTATCCGATCTGTATAAACCGTTAGGAAATAGCCGATACACCGTAGCCTCGTCAGTAGTATACTATGGTACTAGAGGTACAGGAGGTCAGGAGGTAGTCAGATGTATTTCATAATACTTTTCACTTTGTGTGTATTCCGAAGGTTGAGCTACGAATTAGGTCATGAACACACACACACACATGAGAGGTTACATTTGTTTGACTAAAAGCAGATCAATTTCTTTGGTCATTAATTTATACAGGATCAATGTGAGGCAAGGTATACTTACAAATAAAACACGGAACACATTTTACGGTTTTAATGACATTTTCCCTTCAAACAAAAATTCTTTTCGATTCACATTAAATTTCTTACAACAAAAATTATGCCATATATTTTTGGAATTTGTGTATTTGTAAATGAGGAATGAATGATTCAAGAAGTTGTACCCATGAATTACAAATTATTTCTAACTAAAAAACATAATTTTAAAACGAATTATTAATAAACACAATTGTTATTATTTTAATCGAATTAATACATAATCATTTTTGAGATCGCAGAAACGAGGAGACGTGAAGATTAAATCACTGTACAGAAACCTAAAATGTCATGTAGAATCTCCTTATTTCTGCATCAATATCGTTAATCATATCAAAGCCTATCTATAATCAGTACTCGATCACTTTGCCATATCGTATCACACTCTTTTGAACTTTTCAGTCGCATCGATCTACTACAACTAATGATTAAATAGAACACCGACAGCAGTGGGCAGGGCGCCGATCCATGCTGCAGATTTAGCGCTGAAGGCTCAATTTATACCAGTGGCTCCGGTCTCACTGTCACGCCATTTTAAGCATTATATCCATTAAGAAATGCATAGTATCGCTTGAACAAGCGGCCCGAGTGATCGCATATTCAAATGGACATAGAAACTATGCCGTGTGAATTAAGCCTGTGAATAGGTCCCTCCTGCGGCATGGCAGCGGCTCGTGAGGGATGTAGCGCTGTAAAGACCTTCCAACTTTTGCTCCATTGCAAATATTTATGCTACGCAGTCACAAACGAGTAGACAGCCCACCTGATAGTAAGCGGTAACTATCGCCCATAACATATACGATTCATGCATTTAGGTCGCAGGCACCAAAAATGTAGTACAGCAGGTGCTTTGTCACTGTGAGGACTAAGATGAAATGCCTCATGCCTGTAATTGTGCTGGCTACCTTATCCTTCAAACTGTAACACGAGGCGGTGGTACACATCTGAGTCTTAGCACCAACATTACCCCCATTTAAAAAAAATACAAAGCCATGTTTCATTAAAATCAGTTCAACAGTTTGGGAATGTTAAGGACACATGGCGGAGAGTAGGACTGTGCTAATAAGACCTGAAATCAGTCGCACGCGAATGTTCTGTCACGGCTATTCACCCCTATCCGTGCCGCTCCCATACTGTAGGGCCCTACTGAGTTAACGCTAGACCCAATAATATAAAACAATTGCGTCAAAACGAACAGATAATCCAGAACAACCCCGCTGCTCCTGGCCTGTTTTTATTGTGTGGTGGAGCCTTCACACATTTCGTGTTCCACTTATTTAGCATTCGATCTCATCGATTATTACATATTTTGTCAATCTAACAAATAAATAAATAAAATAAAATACGCACTGCCCTTACCCGCTACCGTTTCGTTAGCAGTAAATGATTGTAACATAAACATAAATAACCTTTAAGGCAAAATCATCCGATCGTTATTCCATTTTGACGCAAAGTTTTGCTACAGCAGAATCGGAGCCCAGGACAGTGTACTCCACAGTATCAAAATTCGCAATTTTAATTCACAGTTCCAGGTTGAAAATCGAAAAAAAATTTAAAAATTAAATAACTTTGGTTAGATAGCGTAAATTACAGAACCTGCTTCATGCCCAGTTCCCATATCCAACGAACAGTTGTCGGGAGCCGTCATACGGTAACTGACATCCAAGCAACAGAATTTAAAAATTCCATTATTATGTTAGTCAATAATATTATACAGAAACGAACTTCGATAATGTGATGTTAAAACACTGTCTTACCCTCTAAAACATAGAACAACAATTTGAACTATAACATAAGCCTACAATCATATAAATCTTACAGCTAAATAAAAATTAAACCGTAGAACTAAAGCGAAGCTTAATGATTTTGGTATCTGAAACGAATTCTTCTATTTGAATTAATATAACAATAACCAAGCCTGTATGTTTACAATATTATAATTATAATAAATAAGATGAAAATTAATTAAAATAAAAGATTAAACTGTGACTTAATTCGCCTTTCTGTCCACGTAAATAGGTGATTCAACATATTCACTGCGGCAGAAAATAACGAAAGTGAAATACACAATACTAATGTGAGTGCTTCACTCCCATAGGCAGGTCGGGAGGCGTGCGCCCTGCTTTACGTTTATAAAACGCGAGCCAGCCACTAAACCGTCTATAACTAAGCGATTAAAACATATTATTATTAAAACAAAGTGCATAAGTGTCATAAATGCAAAACAAAATATTACATATTAAATCAATAATAATAGTTAAATCCAATAACATAATTCAAAATAAAATGTAATGATAATATCCTTACCCAAAAATAATTCGATGAGTAATGGGTGTAAGAGATCGATTAATAAATTTTGAGTATTTCTTTTTCCTAAAATGCACAAATTGATAATATCTAATAATACTATAGGTTCAACAAAAATAAATTTGCTAATATAATAAATATAGCAAGAAAATATAGACTTGAGTTATAATCTACTATTCCTGATGTCTTTTTTTGTTTTGATCAATCAAGAATCGATTATCTCCATTTTAGCATTGCAATTAAATTATAATCAGCATTCATAAGAAGTATAGTGTAATAAAGTGTCAGTAATTGTCCTAGCAAAAATAACACTCCTAATGTTAATTACGGGCACCAAGTAGGAACTAGGCCTTCCCTGGTGGTAGACTCCGCACAAACTGACAGTGTATCAGTAAGACAGTATCCAACATTTATACCTTTAATCTGATTTAGTCTTTATTTATTGTTCAGGACTCTTAGGTGGACCGTCAATTAAGATGAATATGAGCTAATACCAGTCAAAAACTTATTGAGCAGCCCTGGTCCTATGGCAAACCGGACCTAGATTCGTTTTTGTATCATATCATATTCGACCTGCGATTCGACAATACTGAAGCTTTTTCACAATAACCGCGTCGAGATAGTTTACTTTCTATCGGTCTACAGTAAGGAACAGTCGCATCAGGAAAACCGAAGAGCACAGCTTATACGGAATGTTGAGTAGTCTGCGTAGTGTGACGCGCTTTATCGCGCGAAATTGCTTACTTCAACACAAATCTTTCATCTCATTTCCAGTACTTATTCTGTTTTCTCGTTTTGATTATTCTGATGCTAACCATACACTGTACAGTAAACGTTCAGTCGGCCGACACCACATCGCAAAATTAACTATCACATATTCACTTCTGACAAGTAGTAAATCTTGTGGGTCATAGAGTATAAGATAGGACCAAAACATAGAGTGAGTAAGTCGTCTCTCGCGTTTCAGTGAGTATTGAAGAAACGTATTTGCGCCAGCGCAGGGGACTCTTTTAATTGTCATGAGAATCGCTATCTGATCCATTAAATTCGATAAGAATGCAGTGTGTTACATTCTCCGAGACAAGCCTACCATCCTAATTGTAGGTCTATGTAAATAAATGTGGGTAGTTATCGCCAACCTACAAATAGGACGGTAGGTTTATCAGGATTAAAAAAAATTAGAAAATGTCATTCATAATTAATCAAATTATTTGTGCGTTTTTGTGACAAAAAACATCAAATCGTACATCACGGCACCAGAAGCAACACGTCTTTTGGTGCGTCAATGGTAGTACTCCCGTCGGTAAGCAAGTCGAGGACGGGCGCAACGTCAATCCAGGGGGTCGTCGGGGCCGGCCGGGGTGGTCGGGGTCGCGGTCGGGGTCGCGGGGGCCGCGGGGTTGACGTCGACCCAGGTGGGCGTCCAGGGCTGCACCGGCGGGGTGGCGGGGCGCTCCTCGTGCGGCTCGGGAGACCCGTCCAGAGACAAGCTGTTCAGTAGAATGTCGAACAACGTGTCCTGGAAGAGATGATAAGAATAAATAAATTAATAATTTATTGTCTCCAAAAGAAAGTTACAATAGCGTAACATACATAAGTCTTCTTAAGAGAATTGTGAGGAAACCTGTACATTCAGGCGAGCGAATGTGTAACTGTGATCGAATCTGGTCAGGCTAACTGTTAAAAGGATCACGGAGGTTAGACGGCAGTCGCCCTACTATAATTACCTGATCTGTCGAATTCTGGATCCAAGGCAGACCTTGGGCCCTAGCGCGTGAGAGCACACCCGGGATATTAAAATAAATATATTATTATAATAAATTATTTGATTGATTGATTGATTGATTGATTGATTGATATTGACGCCAAGATGATTATTTAATGTTTATAGAGAACGTGTAATGGTTTATGTAGGGTGATCGTCCGTACCAAATCCACGCTACGTCTTCCAGTACATGATCACCACCTAGAATTCCTAAAGAGCGCATACTCACATCGAGCGCGGTCTCCTCATTGTCGCTGTTCTCGGAGGCGGAGGGCCAGTAGTCGTGGAAGGCCAGCCCCGCCCCCGCCCCGCCCGCCCCGCCCCCGCAAGCGCCCGGCGACAGGGCGCCGCCGCGGGTGGGACTGGATTCTCCTGGGGGAAACATTTAGTATTTAGAAGCTTGCCAGAGTCCAGAGATGAAGAGACTTCTGGGGGAAAACTGCGGTGGCTGGCTAAATTAGCACATCTTACGCTCACAAAGGACCAAATTAGTTTTAAAAGCTTAAACTGATAAAAGCATTTACGAAAACGATAGTGGCAGCCGTGAATGGTGACAATGACATGTGAAAGACTTTTATCATCATATCTATTAGATTGACAGTTTAAAATAAAGACAATCCATTGCAACTAAACGGCCACTTTAATAGCAAATCTGGAATTTTCATAATACACCGGCATTCGCTAACCGCTAGTCTAGCCATTAGCGGCTAACCCTTGGCTGTTACAAGTGCCTATGGGCGGCAGGGATTACTTTCTTTCTAGGTGACCAGGTCGTTATCTCACTCATATTAAAAAACATATTCAACGCACTATACATACTGGTCTCATCCCGCGAAGGCATCGCCATCTGTCCGGGCGACAGCGCGGCGGGCGCAGCTTGCGACACGTGCGCGGCGTGGGCGGCGTGCGCGGCGTGGGCGGCGTTCGCGGCTTGCTCGGCGTTCGCGGCGTTCGCGGTGGGCGTCATGGGCGCGGGGCGGGGCGGAGGGGCGGCGCGGGGGCGCGCAGGGCGGGGGGTGGGCCGCCGCGCGGGCTCGCGGGGCCGCGGGGAGGAACAGGACCAGTTGCGCTTCGGACCTGTAAGGGATAATGTGAGACTGTAGCTGCTAGTACATGTCAATAATTCTTTAAATTTAAAATTTCTGTACGAGTTGGTCCAAACAGCTAAGAGACAGCCTTGACATGAGTGATCGCTATAGGAATAATAATTTCAAAAGATAAAACATTGTTTATTTTAATTACTTGAGGAAAGCCAACAGCAGTTGGCATTACATAAGCTTCTAAGTAGTGGTCAAAATTATATATGAATTAATGAGTTCCTCATTAAAGCTAATAACTTTAAACATAAAACATTTTTTAGACAAGAAGTAACTATACTTTTGCGGTTTATTAATAGATTTATTTATGAAAAATAAGGGTATTAAATATTCATAAAAAAAGCAATATGATAACACCTACAAAACAGCCAGTACAAAAAACCGAATACTCACGCGTCTTAGTAAGTCCATTCATGCGCATCAGATTCAGTAGCAGCATGTCCGTGTGCGCTGCAGTCGTCAGGGCGTCGGAGGGGGGGCGCGGCGCGGGGGACGTCGGAGGGGGCCCAGTGGACATCTGGCCAGCTGATGGGGCGCTGTGCACAGCGCACAACAGCCTGCTGAGAATATCCCCATCCTCGCTCCCATTGCTGCCTCCACAGGCGCCCTCTATGTCGTTTTCGCCTGCAAGCCGGGAAGACACTCAATACTGTATCGGGTTGTGGAACGTGCGAACACTGCTCGGATGCTTCGAGATTGACGGGGTTGGGCAAGAGATTAGGTTGGGTTTTTTTTTCAGTTTCAAGGAGTGGGGGAATTCTAGCTAAAAAGTAGGATTTTCATTGATCGGTAGTATAAAAGATAGTTCGAACAATATTAAAAATTAACTAAAAGTAATGTAGGTATTTCTGTAAATGTGTGACTTTTCTCTTGCGGAAGGTGATTTCTAAAATTTTGGTTTATTTATGTTGAAATAATTTGTGTCTATATAGATTTCCATTCTTGTTTTTATCTTGTTAAATAAAAATTCGATTTCTAAATATTGCCCTAATTTAATTAATAATTATTTACAATACACTCCAATCTCGAAGCACTCTAAGCAGAAAAATATTACTTACGCCAGAGCTAAGGTGAAAAGAAGCTATTAAAGTATTAGTATCAAAAGTAAATGGAATGAAATTATGTTTATTGAACAACAAAAGACTACAAGTAAACAAAAATATTTTTTAATTATATTATTATCATAACCTTAAAATTTAATGAAATAAAACGAACTAAAATACCTTTTTTCTTTGTATTATTTCACTACAAATACAAATTTAATTTGCCTTGATCTTCGTAAGCAAACATTTATTTCTTCCGTTAATTAAATTATGAAAATAATATGTGTTTTAAATAATAATAGTATGTAATGAAAATTAAAAATAAAAGTACTGTTTCTTTTTGTTTCATCCGAGTACCGCATATGTTGAGTATCCATAAATAAGCACGTTTGAGAAAATAATCCTTATACATTACGTTATAAGACAGAAAAAAGCCATTTTTAAGTATTTAGAACATCGGGTCAAATGTGATAGCTTTAATAGCATAGCCACAACTAAATTTTGCAGGGCACTAATTTATATATCAATATTGTTCTTCATTTTTAATTAAAACATTGTTTTATTTCACCCTATTTATTGTAAAAAGTTATAAGGAAGACAATATTATATCTCGTAGCTGGCTTTATGTAGCTGTTATTTTATTAACCCGCTGTTCTGACTAAAAAAAGTAAGCTAATATTCAATCAATAACATAAGGGAAAAATCAAACGCAGTGGTTTCTCAATAATGATTATGAAAGTGACTGATAAAGGTGAAAAATATATTAAACATTAAATTTACTATGTTTTTAGTGTTAATTTATAGCAGAATAAAGCAATACCTTATATTATGCTCTTTTCTGTGATTTACAGCAAATACCTACCAGTAAATCAATTCTTCGACTAATTATTGATAGTCATCAGAACATAATGATAGTAGCGAAATTATGGTCGTCGATAATCTGTATTAATAATGGAACTCTTAGCGAGTGCAACCCGGGTATGGATTTCGACATACTGCGTGTGCGTATGTGGCTGACATGTGTGGTGTACGCGGTGCGGCCGGTGTACACAGCATACATGGTGTTCGTGGTGTACACTGCGTACATGGTGTTCGTGGTGTACACGGCGTACACGGTCTACATGGCGCACGTTGTGTACACAGCGCACTCCACGTACGCGATGCGCGTGACGCCGGAGTACAAAGCGTACACGACATCCGAGACTCGCAAGTGTTGCGCGCCGCGTGCACCGTACACGGCGACGCCCAAGAATCACATGTGTAGCGCGTCGCGTGCATCGTGCACATTAAGTGTACGGCGTCCTGTTTTGAACACGTGGCGTGCACGGCGCACGCGGCGGGCGTTGTACTATGGGTACTATGGGGGCAGTGGTCGGGTAGTGGTCAGAGGTCGGCGCAACCGTGTTCGGGGCGTCGGTAGGGGCGCGGGCGCGGGCGCGGGCGCGGTCGGCGGTAGCGGCAGCGGCGCCGCGGCGACTCCGAACTGCAGTGCGAGGCCGCCGACTCGCCGAGGCCGCACCAGGAACACGAGCCGCTCGCCGACGACCCGTCTACCGGGGGGAGGGGGAAGGTGAGGGGGCGGGCGAGGGAGAGGGGTGGGGTGGGGGCGGGAGAGGGGTGGGGTAAGGGCGGGAGTGAGCTGGGGGGTAGACTTGGGAGTAGGGAGCCGAGCAGTGTGGGACGCTCTGCGAGTCTAGCCGAGATGCCGATCGCTTCGTAGAGATTAATTTTCTTTTTGTTTTACTTAATTTAGAACACCAACCGCAACACTATTATTTTACATGTGTTTTTATTTATTTGCAGTGTGCTCACAGGGTCATATAGAGATTCCTACCTAGTTTTAAAATCCAATGTTATTATATCACCTTGTGAAGCAATAAATAAATGACAAAAAATTGCTAAAAATATCAATATAACAATCGTTACAAACTATCATTGTCGATCGCAACTTGCCGGCTACGTTGGGCCAGCTTCGCAGCGTTCGCAGTACTCGATAGTACTCTGGCGATCCTAAATGTCATTTAGCGATCGCTTATGTCAATTTTATTCAAACCAGTGTGCCCACGACATAACTCGCGCCGCGAGAGAACCTTTGTTTCCTCCTCTCGATACTAAGATGAAAGAAATAACAGTATCTATGTCGCGCCTTTTCTCGCTTATCGCGTGTGCTAGCCGTACTAATACATTTTCCTTTCTATTAAACTGTCGATCGCGATAATAGAATACATCTTGGCTAGACCCGCAGAAACGATGACGTTTTATACCAACAAGATGGCAACAAGCGTGCGTACCGTCTAAGCTGTTACTGTAACCTTTTGTTGTTTGCTCTAATACCAGGGGTATCACTCGCGTGTTACCACCTAGTATCAGTAGAAAAGAAGTAGATTATCTTTTTTCTAGTACGGTTTGGACACTATGAAAGATGCATATTTCATCGCCTAAGAGATTTATTTACCTGACATGTTTTCGTCGTCGACATCGTTCTCTTCATTGGAATTCTCGTCGGCGTGACTGGGGTTATTCTCATCAGCGAATACTTCCAGTTCGCTGAACATCAGGTCCTGAGCGGGACATTGCATTGCAGTGAGTGACAGCCCCGATAGTTGAACTTATCTAAACATGCTGGGCAATTTTTAACCCCACTCTATTATTTACATATGATCGCAAATTTAAACTTAGGGAGTTGATGAATTCAGACACAATGACGACAGATATTATATGTACTTGAAGGCATTCTGCGACATACTAGATTATATACACCCCGGTATTCTCCGCAAATCGACGAAATTTCGCCTATTTCACGTGGGGGTGGAGTGTATAATTTGAGTAACACTAATGTTCTGCCAACGTAGATCGTCAACTTTTAATTTCTCATTGAATTATTCATAAAAAATAGCCCTCAGCTTTCAACCTAAGTCAGATAGCTGGCAGAATGATTGGCTATCCTAAAGACAGACACAACAAAGATATACACAGATAAAAAAAAAGCTCACCCCAGTATCACTACTAGACTCTGACGCCAGATGGTCCGGCATCGTCGTGTGGGGCGAGTGCTGGAAGTTGTTCCCGCCCGTCCCGTTGGTCCCGTTGGTCCCGCCCGGCCCGCCCGCCCCGGCCGGCCTCAGCAACAGTGGGGATGCGGCGGGCCGGCACGGGGCCCGGCGGCCGCGAAGCTGGGGAGTGGATATGGAGGAGCAGAGCACGGCCAGGGCGGCCCCGGCGCCTTCCAGGTCGGTGGTGGCCCCGCCCTCCGCTTCCGCTGGGCTGCTTGCCACTGGAAGGACACGCTTGTTGGAGATCATCCAGCGGCCGTACTGGCGATCTCCGATAGTACGCCAGAGCCAGAACTGTCTTGCTGCGATTGGTCCCTACTCAATTGGTCAAGATGGCGGCGTACTATTGGAGATCGGCGGTACCGCTACAAGTGCAGAGTACACAGTGAGCCTGCGTGACGGGCTTTGTCGTGCGAGATACAACCTTGTCTCGCTTGCTTCAATGCAAATCGAAATCGAAAGAGCTAGCTGAAGTTATCTCGGTCTTTCCCGCGCAATAAAGCCCATCAGTCTAAACAGGCAGTTGTCCAACAGAGAAGAGTGTTAAAAGAACCAGTTACCCTCACGGGTATGGTTCAAGGCGTTTAAGACATTAGCTATATAAGGGGTGACCAGTCAGACCTCCGTACACAAAAACCTAGGCAGCTGTTTGTTGCCGCATATCTTCTGCCAATTATTTTAATAAGCAGGATAGGAGGTGGAGATACGTTGCAGGCCTTCGATTCTCGTGGCGTACATCTCTTAGTGCCAAGTTGCAAAATAGTTGACAGTTATCGACAAACTCATCTGTGAACGTCTGTTTAAGCAGCAGGTTCGCCGGATACCGGTATCTCTGCCAACGACATCATCCCCAGTAAATTAACCTTTCGGATCCTGATCGGAGGACCTTGTAAACATGCATGGATGCAGAAGGCAGAAGACCGGCCTTTTTGGAGATATCCGGGTTTCCTAGCAGTGTACCCACTGATGTTCCTGATCACCACCGAGACTGACATGAAAACGCCATTGCAAAATTCCGATTGTAGTGGACGCATCCGCAGAGGACGGCGCTGGGTCCGATGCAGTGTGCCTACCCCCGTAAGCTTCCCCAGGGAGCCCCACTCACCCGTAAGCGTAGAAGAATCCTTGGCCAGCAGGTGATGGTACTTCGGCGCGTATGCAGGCTGGTGCGCGTGCGTGGGGAGCGTGGGGTGCGTGGGGTGCGCGGGGTGCGCAGGGTGCGTGGGGTGCCCCTGCCGAGGAGCGGGCAGCTTGCTGGGCACTCGTGAAGGTGCGGCGGCCGCGCTAAGTAGCGTGTGTAGGCTCACGAGCGCCATGTTGTCCGCGCCAGACACGTGTAGCGAGTTCGCTGACCTGGTAAACACCAATATTGGTTATATTTTATAGTATATTTGTAACACCACGCACCCAAACAACGTAGTACGCATAGTACCGCCGAGGGGCACTAGATGGCGCTGACCCAAATTCTACATCGCGCTATCGAATGGGCGGCCGCGTTTCAAAATACGATAGTTCGGGGATACGTTCGACGACAATTCACCATTATAGTATTCCTTATATTAAGAACAGTCGGATTGCCGCCACTCTTACCTAGATCACCTCCAATATATTATATGAACTGTCGGACGGACAGACGGATTCCCGGACCCGGATTCTTTTTTAAATATTCATCGTTTCCAATACCTGGCTGTCTGTTACTGCGTCGCCCCTGCATCCTCCTCTTACATATTTAATATTCTTCATCAACATTTCGCCGTCCAACTTTGGACATATGCCTCCCCCAGTCTCTTCCATCCTGATCGACAGGAAGTCTCCCTCATCCACATCTTATCGGCCATCTTAGTGATTTCGGAATATCTTGCGCTGCATATTAGACTATGAGACCCGTACTTACGTAACTTTGTTGCTAACAATTCTCTGATTTAAATTATTGAAATTTGTTACTTTTGCTATTACTAGCAAACTGAAAACTGAGAATAGTTAGCAACAGAGTTACATAATTAGCCTACAGCAGATACTAACACCTTTTCTCTTGATTCCAAAATCCGCCAGATGGCACAACTGAGTAGTGAGGCCTGGTGTCAATATACTACTATGCTATTGAATAGAAACAGCTACTGTTAAATAAGGAATCCATTCCAGCCAATGAGAACGCTATTTTTTGACAGGAGACCTCACATTTCAGCAGGGCCATCTGGTGGATTTTGGAATCGCGAAAACTCTTTACTGATACCGACTGTAAATATATAGTGCCCGAAATATTAAATTTAGTGCTGGACTGACGCTTAGCGGTCTGACGTAGCATAGCATAGCACATAAATGACATTGTACGATCAACTTCAATGCTACGTCACCCATACATTTTGATTGATATAGCATTCCATGGGGGCGATTCTCGCGCAGTGACATCTCAATTTTCTCTAGCCAAAAAACGATATCATAACGTCACTGAAATTTATCCTCGACAATATACGACTGTCGAATATAGTTGAATTGACATTTCAATGTCATTTTTTAGAGATGTGACTAGAAAAAATTTCGAATTCGAGATGTCACAGCGCGAGAATTAGGCTTCAGATACTTAAATACGTCATATCAAACAAACAAATAAAATGCCGCAATTTTTGCATCCGATGCCCGAAAAAACGCAACACCAATGTCCAATACGTTTCGTTACCTGCGACCATCACTCGTCCCAGAGAAAGCAACCCTCAACCCAGCAGCATAAAGTCGCTACTCACCTGGAGGTGGAGGGCAGGTTGTAGCCGCGCGAGGGCCGCGAGTAGTCCCCGAAGGCGGCGGCGCACACGTCGTTGTTGCGCGTGTCCTCCGTGAACGTCGCCGGTGATAATGCACCTGCCACGGAAAATCAAATTCAAATAATTTGGTTTGAGGTTTTACATAAAACACTTATGAATATCAGTTACAATCACAAAAAATGCTTTGCGCCACGGCATTGTCGGGCCTGCAACGGTGTGTTTAGCCCGGTTTGGCCCGGTGATTTTACGTGATGTGGTGTGCGGTCTGCGAAGCAAACGCCGCGTATGGCTGATAGCCCAGTTGCCAATTTATATTGAAAAAAAAACAAACGCCGCTCCGCGAACTGTTTGTCACTCTCAATTTGACAATTGACTTATCGCTTACCGCCCGGATCCACGTTACCGCGTGCCGACCGAACAAAACAATAAAATTGTGTATCTAATAACTATAATATACATTACAATAGGAACTTTCCGGTAAGTACTTCTAAGCAACAATATAGGTACGTAAGTTTTTAAGGGTTATTAACACTTTTAAGTCACGTCACTTACGAGTCCCCTAAAACTTATTCCCCTATTATTCCCTAAAACTTACGTCCCCTAAAACTTGAAACTAAATTCGAGCATAACATCTAGTTCCAATTATTAAATGAACTAAGAAGATGGGTTTAAGTCCTGTTGTGGACCTGAACCACCGTATATATTTGTTTCTGCTTCGTCTCTAACGATTGCAGAAGTCCTGGACAACGGTAATCATTTTCCACCAAGTGGTTCATCTGACAAGAGGCCTCCCTAGGCAATAGAAAAAGAACTGTGATGACCTACATTTATTGAGAATCTCATGAGTGAACTGACTGACTGACTGAAAATCAGCTAGTTGCCACTTGGCAAACCTTTGCGCTGAACCTTTCACACTGCTGCAAATGTAAGAAGATATATTTTGTTTTTAAATTTGCTGTTCTACCCTTATCTAATTTTATTTCTCCTAATTTATGTAATTGTTTCTGCACTGAAAATATGTTTTGTATCTACTTTCATGTGTATTTCAACTTAAATAAGGGCTTTATCTATCTACTAGTGGACCCGGCGCGACTTCGTTCGCGTGGCGTCCTACCCCTACAATACCCTAACATAACCTTACCCCTATTTCTAACCTTCCGCTTGAATCACTCTATACATTGCTGAAACCCGCATACAAATTCGATGCGTAGTTTAAAAGGTCTAAGCGTACATAAATACATACATACATCGATAGGGACATACAACGGGAAGCGATTTTGTTTTATACTATGGTATAGAAGTCGGTGTCTCACCAGGACTAGTCATCCGCTGCGTGCTGACGACACTGTGCGGCGGACTGAACTTCCACTGCGCTGCGAAGGCGCCGTCGGTGAGCCCGTCGGCCGGCCCCGCCCCGCCCCCCGCCTCCGCCTCCGCCCCCAGCCCCGCGCGCCCCGCCGACAGCGAGTTGCGGGACATCTCGAGTGTTAGGCGCTGTGGGTGACTACAGCGTCAATATGGCGAACTAAACTCGGAGGTGAAATTCAAGATCAAAAGTGTAAACAAATTGCCCCTAAAAAAATAAACCCATGGGGTAACATTGGATTATTTAGAAGTGTTTTCTGAAATATTCATATGATTTCATTTCATTTTCAATGTGATCATTTTTATCAAGATTTCAATAATTTTAAATAATCCACCCCTTGGGTTTATTTTTTAGGGCCATTTGTTTATAATTTTGAAATTGAATTTGGTATCAAAAAGAGGTCCCGCGGGAGGCCCAAGACGTGACAGATTGACATCACCGAGTCGGAAGCGAAAGCTAACGGTTTACGACTACACGAGAATGATTAACTTCTCGGGTGATGATGCCATCAACATTATAAAACTACTAAGTTGAGGTCTAACATTTAACTGCGTAAACGCAAACAGCAAGCTGCGTAAGCAGTTAAACGTTATATTGATTTTACTGCATCCTGGGTTAAGGGTCAGAAGGAATCGGGGTGCGGTACAGTCAATTTATAGCATGAAAATTCGCCAGTACTGCCAAGTTAATGAGGGTTTCCGCAATTCCAGGTGGCGCTACTGAGACGCGAAGTTTGATGTCAAAATAAAGCCCTGTTATTGGTTAGATTAGATCTGTCATTTTACAGCAGTTGTTTCTGTCCTATTGGACAGCACATCAGCTATTGTACCGACGGTATTTTGACTACGAGCCTTACTTCTTACTAGCGCCATCTATTGCATTTTGAAATGGCGAAATCCCTCAACACTTTTGCTGCGAACCCAAATATCAAACAGTCAGGCCCGGTGCTAACAAACGCCACCAGATAAGCGCACAGCTGTATGGCCGCCGAAATACGCGTATAGTATACGCGTTTGCGGACGGACGGCCAGCTAAGTCCGCGCGTGCGCGGGGGGCATAACCGATCGAGTTCGATTCTGTTTGTATGGACCGGCCATGTAGCGACATCTATCGCTCAAATAGGGAAACTCAGCGATACTCACATAACGAGTATGCGAACACAAGGTTGGCAGCAACCGCACATAGATGGCGCTAACCGAAATATTGCGCTAGCGAAATATGCCAACTTCCGCGGCATATATACAACTTTCGACGATCAACCGTCGGACCCTTGGTCCCCTGGTCACAGCACCCGGCCAGGTGGCCACCATATATCCTTCACCGCCAAAGGCCACATGAGCCCGCACGCACTCTTGTAGCGCCAATTTTGTATGGACCGGCGAAACGAGTCATGCGCACTCGCAAACGCCAATTACGACCCAAATGTTAAGGCGGCTGTAGCGAACGGTTAAGCGGCTACATCAATCCACTTTCTAGCCTTAATGGTATTGCAAGCTTCAAAACAGTACGGTAACAGTTACCATACAGCGGCTTCTGTTCTTGTTTGCCAGTTTAACAGTACCCGTAGTACAGAAGACTACACAAAACCAATATAAAATAACCTACCATTGCCATGCGCGTCTATAGAGACCCCAGCTCATCGTATACTGGTTTAGGTAGGTCGATATGCCGTTGACTATACACTCACTTCTTTGAGATCATTAATCTGCAGGATGTGCTGGTTCTGCATGGTGATGAGCTGGTTGATGTACCACTGCTGGTCGCGGCAGCGCTGGTAGAACGTCGGCGGACGCACTTGGAACCTACGACACGAAAATTCAATTATTGATTTATTTATGTCCAAATACGAAAAGCGCTCAAATGTTTTGGAGTCAGTGGTATCGCCCTGTAATGCAGTCTCGCTCTTGAAAGTTTGACAAGTAACCGTCGTAGCCAGGGCGTTACGATGATTACTTGTCAAGGTGATTTACATGGCTTTGAGTTTTGCCATAGAGCAAATTAACCAGCGGAGAGTGAATCAGACCCGTTTTTGTTCTAAATACTTGTAACCAATTTGTGGCGGGAGAGAGATAAGCGTCCCTTAATACCATTGGACGCCCGGCGTCGCTGAATGCCATCGGCCGAAGCGCAGTTGACGCAAAATTAAAGCGAAAAAGTTATTTAAAAAAGCATATGTTCGGTGAGTGGGGAACTCTTGCACTAGCATTCTCTACTGGTTTTGCTCCACGAGTTTTGCAGATTCCACCCCATTGGATCGTTATACGGTCACGGCCACTCGCCTCAGTATGAGCGTGTCGGTGTCCGGGTTGAGGTAGCCCTCGCTGGCGAGCAGGTCGAGTCGAAAGAAGCGGTTGTAGCCCCAGCACTCGCCCACGTCGAAGTCGGACGCGAACTCGCGCACGATGTTCTTGGAGGGGTCGCGCGACACCTGGTGCAGCATCTCCACGCGGTACTCGTATCTGGGGGGAGAGGGGGGTTTATTAACACTTTCGCTGCGGCCAACGCAGCAATAGGGTCGAAATCGGGGCGCACATGGTGCAGGACTCATCTGGCCGAACATACGCGCGCTACAATATTTGACTGCTGTAGCCTCTCTGATATTTGAGATAGCAGGGGAAGTGTTAACACATTTATGAGGTCGTTTGCGATTCCAAAATACATCAGATGCTGTCTGCTGTCAAAGCCCTGTCTATGGCTAGAATGGATGGGTCGGTTTGCAACTATTTGAGCTTCTAATAGCGCGGCAGTATTTTGACAGCAGATCTTACGCCTAAGTAGAGACACCTGGTGGATTTTATAATAGCAAACACGCTCGCTCACAGAAGCAGCATGTCTACTGCGCTGGACAAAGGCCTTCCCTCTCGAGTCGTTACAATACTATCACTAAACGAGAAACCCAGGGATACACAGAAGGATGTATCCCATTTTGCCTAGCATCAAAATCTTCCATATCATTCTCTCGCTTCCATTTACTCTTTACGACTTGACCTACAATAGCCGCTCCATCTCATCTAGGACGATTCGTTGTGCTTACGATAACAGAGTAAGACATTAATATCGACGAAAGTGAAAGAAGCAAGGAGCAAGAGGAGGCATAAGAATAACAATAGTTTAAAACTGTCGCGTTAGTATTTTCCGTGTTTCTTGCCGTGTACCTTAGTTTACGCTTTGCCCGATATTTTGACGCAGTTACACGCATCGTCATTGTCAGTGGACTACTGGAGACTACTCGTAATCCATGGTACGCGGTAAGAACCTCAGAAAATACTTAATAAAAATGTAGGAATAACAAGCTTCAGACTCACAGTAAAACGCCAACGCACCTGCAGTTCCGGTACTCACTTGGAGGTCTCCGGCAAGCCGGCACTGAGTTCCAGGAACACGGAGAGGTAGTTCCCCCGCACCACGCCATTCCCGTCCGGGTAGACCTTGAGTCGCCAGCACAGTCCGTTGGCGTGTAATGGTGCGGAGTACACGGGGGCCGCTGCGTGCTGGAGTTGGGTGAAACCGGCTAAGGGGAACGTGCTGTTGTCGTAGCTCGGCACTATTTCGCTGGGGAAAGAAAGAAAGAAAACATTTATAACACAGAACGTCAAGACACGATGAGTTTGCAATAAATTATACTTATATATTATTTATTGGTTTTCATAAAAAATAAGGTATATATAATTATTTATCCCATATTAAGTTACAGGTTCTACATATATAAATATATATTTCTTTTCTTTTATTTTGTATTATATATATTTGTATTAATATCATTTCTGCATTAGCACGTCGTTCGCGTCGTGCGCGCATCGAGCTCTACTATGGGTCAGTCTGAAAACCAGCGCTGTTTGGCTGCTGCCATTCATAGCATTAAGCTGAGGCTGGTCCAATTTGGTCCCATGATGCATCGCCCTGCTTCCTTATTATGTACTTACTATGTTAGTTCTAAGTTTTTTTTTAATGTGTTATTGGACCAAATAAAGATACGTCTATGTCAATACAATAACATTTAACAAAAAAAAATTGATACATAAAACACGAAGAAAAATACGTAGGGCAACATTCGTGCAGTTAATCCCAACTTCTGCTAGGATCCGCTTTAATACTCATTCTTCTCCACTTCGCCCAGTCTTGGGTATCCGCGTCGTAAGCCGTAGGCTCTCGCATCAGACTTGAGGATGTCAATCCATCGCTTCGACTCCCTAAAGGTGTCAGTTCATAGCCGACTACACAGACGTGTGCTGCTGCCGTGTGCAGTCGGCTGCGTACTCGCAACTTAAGGGTCTGTGGCCCCCTATATAATAGCACCAACACTTGAGAAATATTATTCAGGAACACCAAATTTTTTCACGTCAAAACAATTTTATTAACTTGTATTAAATTAACTGAAAAGTTTCTAATATATTACGCTAAGTAATAGTCGGACTTCTACAAATGCGTATCTAAAAAGGGATTTACTTACGATATTTACAGTACGTTATCTCCAGCCAGTAATCTCACCTGTGGAAGTCCGCTGGCACGGGCGCCGTGACGAAGCTGGCCATGGGCTTTTTGCGCACCTGGTAAATCATCTTGGATAACTCGCCGCTTTTTGCTATCAATTCCGACCTGAAACAGCAACATTCAATGTTGAAGCTTTTTTCACAAAAGATAATAGAGTAGAAGTAGCAGGTAGAGATCCAAGTTTGTCTAAAGAATATTCCAAGAATACAGTTGGCACTAGATATGGTTCACATTCTCAGTTTATATCCAATCATCATATCAGCCGGATGACGCGCACTGCTGAACATAGGCCTCCCCCAGAGATCTCCACAAAGGCTGATCTTGCGCCTTCCGCATCCAGCTGGTACCTTAGATTTTTACGATCATGGCACCGGCGACATAATCTCGCATAGAGATAAATTCGCCATTGTACTCATTTTTGTTTGATGTATCTGATTAAGTATGTATACAATAAAGAATATAATAACATGGTATTGGACAAATCCAATGCCATATTATAACTCTACCAGACTAAGTACACCTTCCCTTCTGATTTTCGAGTGAATGTGAAGGAACGAGTTACATTTGATCTGACATCCTTAATCCATACTCATTTCATAACCAGTGCGCTTAGTTCAAGCATTCAAAATTAGGTAGAAAAATTTTAAAGAGCCCCTGGCCGTTACACTACAGATAGTTAGTCATAAAAATCATTTAGGCTCTAGTTATCGAAAAAAATCGTCACTGTGAGTCCTCAGCTAACACCAACCTCGTGCTGGAATGCAACTGGTGTTCGATCTCCTGCAGCAAATGCTCCAACTGCTCCGTCTCCTGGGTGAGGCTGTTCTTCTGTTTCATCAGGGTAAGGAGCTTCGCCTTCAGCGCGGAGTCCAGACGAGAGATCATCTGCTCGACCGCGTTGCGAATCTCACGGACGCGCTCGTCCTTGGCTGCCCGGACGGATTCCACGTTGCGTTCCTGTTGGAAGGGTATTATTATTTATTATACACTAGCAGCTGTAAGCTGATGCGTATATATCACGATATTTAGTTCTTGTAATGTCTATCCAGTCTATTTTTAAAACAGTCCATTGATTGTGATTGTTTGGATATATTGTTATTAGTAATCGAAAACTAATAAAAGTATGAAACATAGTATGGAGGGCATCGGTGGTCTAATGTTTAGCGGGTAAGACTCTGAAGTATGAAATGCAGTGGCGATTTCTCTAAGTTGGCGAGGTTGGCGCTGCCATACTAAAAATGATTACAGTAAATAAATTACTTCATTTAAATTAAACAAACATCGTAACATCGTAGGTAGTTTAAGTAACGTTCTATTTAAATTTACCGCGACCAGCGCGACTTGCGTTTTGCATATGCGGCCGGCGGCGCCACAAAATTCCATTTCAAACGCCCGCCCCGCGCGCCCCGACTCCGGTTCTTGCAAGGTTCTCGTTGGAATCGTAATTGTGTTGGATAAGTTGGATTCTAATGAAGAACATATTTTTGGGAAAACGTAACTTATCCTTGCGCCAACCCAAGGCTGCACACCAGGAATCGCCACTGGAAATATGGTATGAAGAGTCAGTGGCCTCGGTGGCTAGCGGATCGTACTCGTAACCGAGAGTTACCAAGTTCGAACTCCAGTGCTGCTGACACGCGCGTATGGGTACGCTCCGGGAGCTGTTTCTAATGCATTGTGGGTTTAGTACGAAACACGCGTGACGGAATGGATGAAAGGGCAGCAATGTAACGCCCGGAGCGTACGCACGCGTGCGTCACGCTAGAGCACACACGCCCTAACCATTGCTCTTACGGTGAGGGAAAAAACTGTGCAACCTAATATGTAACCATGATCGAATCTGGTCAGGTTCGTCTGGTAACAGGATCACAGAGGTCAGATGACAGTCACTCTACTACAATATAGTACGAGAGGACAGTCAGGATATTGACGCCAAGATGATGAATATTATAAAATATTGTTGCATATTGAACAAGAAAGGGAAGCAAGATATCGGAGGACTTTCAACCAGCCTAGTTTATACTGTAGCAGGGCATGTAGCAGGAAAAACAGTAAGCCTCAACACAATCAGCTTAGAAACAAACAAACCATTATATTGAAGGAATAATACAGTCATCAGCAGGATACATGCTAATCAGTTGTTAAACTGTATGCATGATTAAAGATAATAAAAATTATTATTTATGGAGTATGTTTTACAAGTGTGTAAGTGATTGAGTGTTTTTCATAAGAAAGATTAAAAAATACTAACAATGGTTCTCTTATTCAATTTCCTCATAAATGTGGTTACTTACCACATCCTGAACAAGGCTGATGAGCTCCATGAGTCGGCGTCTTAGCTGTGAAACCTCATCTCGTATTTGGGTCACATGTTGCTCATACACTTCCTCCAACGGCTTGAATGTGTGGCCCGAGTGTGTGCCGCCCCACAGGGCACACTGGTGGCAAATGCAACGGCGGCATGTCCAGCAATAAACTGTCAGCTTTTCTTGATGAGTTGGGCACCTGGAAATCAATTACACTTGATGACTATCTCTCCAGAATGCATTACGGAATCATGTCACTTGTCACAAGATACTAATAAGATTTGTTTCTTGATGAGTTGGGCACCTGGAAATCAGTTACACTTGATGACTATCCCTCCAGAATGCATTATGGAATCATTTCACTTGTCACAAGATACTAATAAGATTTGTTTCTTTTTAAAAGACAATTGAAATTTACAATTCTAAATATATTTTTCTAATTGAGCAATAAATATGTAAGCGCATGGCATTTATACAGTTCAGTGCATTAGGACAATACATAACATTAGGACAAAAACAATACATAATCCCGAGACCTAGGTTTCAGACATCAAAACAAAAACTTTTTGTAAAAGCAATATTCTTTCTTTTTTCCTATTGGCACCTCGTGTTGGCATATTTCTATTAAGAATTAAAATAAGATCAAGAACAAATTCATCACCTATCCCTGTAGCTTTCTCGCTGAGTGGCAGTGTTAGTCTGCTGCATGGTCTCGATTTGCTGCGTGACCTCCTCCACCCAGCGGCAGTTGACGAGCTCATGGAGGTGCAGCGAGGCGCGGCAGTGCGGGCACTGCGAGCGCTGCTCAGTCAACCAGCGCCGAACGCATGAGTAGCAGCACAACTTTGAGCAGTGCGGGCAAAGGTGCGCATCCACCAGCTTCTCCATACAGATGAAGCAGCGGAACACCTCGGCCAACGTCTACAAAACATAAACCATACGAAAACCCACTCAAGTCAACACTATCGACTAACAAAAAAATGTAGGCCACGACCAGTTACCTCCACAATTTGCTCCTCGCCATTTCCGTTTACTTTGTCGCCTCTCGAGGCCATATTTGGATAAAGCTTTCCTAATTACGGGGACGACAAGTTATTCACCATAATTTAGATAGGTATTTCAAGCTGTTCTGAAAATGCAAAAAGACATGTTTCACAATACGAGAACGAGCAAACCACTTCCGTGTTCGAATCTCAATCGAATCAAAATAAAAACAAAAAAATAGGGATACAAGAAAATTTTATAATTTCCCTAGAAAAGTCATAACAAACAATTTGATTTCTGTAGGATTGTTTATTTTCGTGAGTTATGAAAAAGATGATTAAATAATGGGCAAAACAATTCAAAAGGAAGTGAGAGTGATAATTTTCAGCATGATTAATAATTTTGTCAAACTAAAAGTACTAGTTTGAACTTGTACTTTTAGTTTGACTAAATTTTTTACAATAAATACAAAACAGAAAATATGTTTAATAGGATCACGATGAGTCCGAATCGACTGACAGTAGTAGAAATTATAAAATAAGGACATGGCAATAATCTGGGGATAATCTGTCCTTGTCAGTCCTTGTCAGTCCTTCTCGTAAACATTCAGATATTTGGCTTGAACACTTACTTTTTGTTTGACTAAATTATTAATCATGCTGAAAATTATCACTTTTTAATTGTTTCGCCCATTATTCATTAATATTTTTTATAACTCACGAAAATAAACGATCCTACAGAAATCAAATTGTTTGTTATGACTTTTATGAATGACGTTCTATTACTTTTAAAAAACTTGTCATAAGTTGCCATACAGAGATTTTTATTGAATTTTTTTTTAATAAGTGATTCGGTCTAAGCGTGGTCTTATTATAGTCCATGACGATTGAAAAGTTAGTCCGTACTATAGGATAGATAGATAGATACACTCTTTATTGCACAAAAAACTCAAAATAAAATTGTTGACCTAAATTTTTACCTAGCATTTGTTTCCTTCTCACAATACTAAAATGAAAGAGATCTTTGTAGCGCCTTTTCTCGCTTATGGCGCGCGAGATAACTCCTGTTAGCCGTACAGGACATAAGCATTACCCAGTATACGCCAATGCACCCTGTTCTCGACTTGGTACATTCAGCATCTACCTGCAAACAATATATGGATATTTGAAATTTTTATTAGACAGAGAGAGCACTGTAAATTCCGTTTTAAATATGAGATGATAGAGTCTGATCTTATTTATTTATTAACAATTGATTGTACCTACACAAAAAGCGCGAGGGCCCCGGGGTCCGCTTTGCATTTCTTCTTGTCCCCTTCACCTGGTCTTCGGTATCTATGATGGTGGTTGGTCAAGACTTCGCTTCTTGAGCCGGCCTCTGCTCCTTATGCCTGTCGGGAGTGGCGTTGTCAGATATTTGTTCCCTACGCAATTTGCCGGTCTGCGTGAGACGTGGCCATACCATAGAAGGCGGCACTCCGGCACTCTTCAAAATTACTTCATCAACTGGTGTTAACTGTCTGTCACTCTTGAAATGGCGTAATAAAAACAAATAGTGAATTTTAGGTCACAGCTTTATATTTCAATCCAATTAAACCACTTTGAAATTAAAATTTAATAACTACATCACACATTACAGCTTACTTAGTCAGTGCACTATTATGGTTTTTCTTACTTGAAACTGAGATTGAAGAGAGGTTTAACTAGCTAAATTATACCAACAATTTTATACTTAGTCCAATGTTTTTACCTATTCCAATGCAAATGGCTCACCACACTCACAACACTACACACGTTGACCTTTGAACATTTTCCATCGAAACACCAATAGAAACTAGTACCCTGCCTCGCGGTCATTATGATCTTTATATGAAAGGATCATGTTACGTCGAGTAGTGTACTGTAGTGGGCTCAAGAGGAATTACGAAATAAGAAGTTACATATGTACAGCAGTACAATGCACAATGATTATGACTTCTGGCCAGCAAAAGATTGTAGTAGCTTGATGATAATAAATTAATTATGTGCAGTAGTGTTACTTTCTTGATCAGAGTTACTGCCTTTACTCACTACCTACCACTACCTTTAGTTACTGCCTTTACTTACGTAACTCAGTGCTTATAACGTTGCAGATTTGCCTTATTTTAAGGGAAACTGTTTTAGCTGTCATAATTGGATTGATTTTTGTTATTGCCATATAAAAATAGTTTAAAGCACTTTCATCAACATCATCGTCATTATAGTCATTAACACTATCAACGATTACTGGTTTAATAGTAGAACTTAGAAATATCTAAATTGATTAAAGTGAAAATAAGGAAGCACGAGAAATTATTTTAAAAGCGATTGATTTAAAGCCTTTTGTTGAATGGCAACAAAAAACGAAACGTCATTTGACACATGGATGGTCGTTCATTTCATTTCTTAACGTTTGATAAAGATAAGGAATGTAACTCGAATTCTAAGTTATTATTATTTTCTAAACATAATGCTAAAAATTTTAGAAAATATTGTTTTAGATCGATAATATTTTGCAGTATTCTGTGACACAGAATAATATTATTACTTTCAAAAATATTTTGTACATTCAGTGAAACGAATTTGTGAATCGTCCTTGATGATTACCTAAATAACCTCAATGTTTTGATTATCGTTTTTAACATTAATAATTTCATTTATGGTGCGAATAAAAGTATTTTTCTATAATATTTTATTAGCTTAGTTTGGTCTTACCAGGTACGTAATATTTTCAATAATTGTCTATTTGTATTTACGGTACATATACATTATCAATACCTGGAGTACATATTTCGTCTGAAACACAAATTATACTCTAAATACCATTTGAAGTGTATAAACTCTTATATGTACAATAGTACAATATTTACATTTCAATATTTGTTTGAACACAACTAGATTTTTCAGTTCCCTAGCCTACAAAATCTTATTAGAATTATCCTTATAATTAATGGGTGTATTCTTTCAAATCTAAAGTTTCTGATGTATTAATGATTATATAATGATAAAATACTCTCTGTTAGAATGAGGATACCTATTATCATCAAGAAAACAAAATAATTTTTATCATGTGAATGTTTCATATTGACAAAATTTGATTTGATTTGATTGACAAGTTTGATATTGACTTTTTCACAACAATGCTAATGTTGTTGCTTATTACAGGATGTTGAGTTAAAACTTGCTTTCCTGAGAACTATGTCCTACATTAAAGTGCTACACTGCAGTGCCTGCCTGAAATATGGTGGAATAAACTTCTCTAAACCAGTGTTATTCAAAATTCAGGTGAGTAGTGGTTTCAGGAATACCTAACTTAATGTACAATGTTGAATTGGATGAATGGTATAGCCTGCATAAAGACTATACAATAATGCATTTTATATTATAAATAAAGAGTTATTTAATTCAACAAAACATGAAGTGATATCGTTGGGACTTCTTATTTTGCAGAATGGCACCTTCTACCAGCAGATGGCCAGGATTACATCATCAAAGAGCCAGAGTCAGTTGCCTCTCACCATTCAGACACAAACAGTCACCAGCAAGAAGTCCAAACCACCACAGGATCCAAGAGTGTGGAAAGAGACCCCCACAAATGACAGAGTGGCCAATTTAGGACAGTACTGCATGATGCTATCAAAGTTTCGGCTCACTTGTAAGTATTACAAGATTTCTTATTTATTATTATTGTTTAGTTCCTGTCACGTAAAAAGAACACAGCTACCGTGGAACGGGGATATGTTTGTCGGCTTCATACAACCAATTCGTTATATTGTTGTTTTTCTTACATGACGAGACTGATCATGGATTATTAACAAATAATGGTCACTCTGAAGAAATTTAAAATTACGTAATTATCCTATTACCCATATCAATGTCTGTAACATAATATCTTATCTATTATCTTTATTGTTTACCTAAAACCAAAATTTGGTAGCTAGATGGGTATAGATATTATGCAGTTTTATTTATACATTTAAGTGTAGATTGTCACTATCAACCTATCTTACTAAACAAACAAGCAAATACTTCCTGATTACAACATCCAAAAAATGTGGAAACACAGAGTTAGTGACATAATGACACCCATGAATCTCTTTCCTTATTTTCAATTATAATATTTATAACTCATGAACTCAAGCAATATAAATAAAATGTGATTCAATTATTAGTCAAGGCTAGCTAGTCTTTCGCATGTCTGAAGTAAATTCTGGTATACATGGACGAAGTTAGTCAATATTCACACGAGGCTCGGTCAGGCGTGGATCATTTTATCAATCACTCCAGCTTTTTAGAAATCACAAAACAAAGCCATCTAGCGGCGATTTGTAAAATAAATTTAGTATAGAAATCGGAACCCTCTTAACCTGCTTCCTGATGACGTCAATGGCGAGTTACGCTCTCGCGCCGACCCCATACGTTCTCGGCACGTCTGCGCTAACCACCATCGCTGTCGGCACGGGGCTCGTGTCGACCGCTGCCAACACGACACACGTATACATACAGAACAGGTGTGGGATGCGACTTTGTTTTATACTATATATAGATGTTTTGTAGATATTTCATTCAAGCTATTGTTAAAAATGTTCCCTACACAATGGTTTTAACTTGCTCCCCACCCCCACAGCCTTAGTGGTGATGACGTCAATGGCGGGCTACGCGCTCGCGCCGGCCCCCTTCGCTCTGGGCACGTTCGCGCTGACGGCCGTCGGCACGGGGCTCGTGTCGGCCGCCGCGAACGCCGTCAACCAGTACCACGAGGTGCCATTCGACGCGCAGATGTCTAGGACCAAGAATCGGGTGCTCGTAAAGGGGCTGCTTGAGTGAGTATTACATAACCTAATTGACAGAAAATGGCGGATAACCCCCGGCCAAGTTTTAAAAATTTACATATACACGAATATTTCTTATGTTACTAAACAGATATTAATGAAACAAAGCTAAGAACAATCTTGATTAAACTGGCTTTTACATAAAGAAAACTGTATCCAAATCGGTTCATCCATTTGGGAGCTCTGACGCCACAGACGGACACACAGATCGACAGATACACAGACGTCAGGCTTATAACACCCCTCTTTTTTCGTCGGGGGTTAAAAGATGTCGGAAAACCCCCGACCAAGTATCACATATAAATGTATACAAATACTCAAATATTTCTTCAAAACTAAACCGATATTTATAAAATGGACCATCGCGTTTAAAATATCTTTCAAATAAAGAAAACTGCATCGAAATCGGTGCATCCGTTTGGGAGCTACGTTGCCTCAGATCGACGTCACGTCAAAACATCCCTCTTTTTTCATCAGGGCTTAAAACAAAAATGTAGGATAGTACATTGAGAGCCAGGTACTTCAGCCCATACATATAATCTAACTCGTCGAGTGCAATACAGTGCGGTTCCCACAGGAAAGGGTCCAGAACGAAATAACAAAATTTTAAGCGGACGAAACCTAGTTTGTTTTTAGCTAGTATATTAGTTGTCTCATACTTCAAACGACCGCTCTTTTTATGTGACGATATCTCTAAGACATTGCCTACCTATCCCCAGGCCATCACACGCGTTAGGCTTCGCGGCGGTCACGAGTGCGACCGGCCTCGGTCTGCTGTACTTCGGCGTGAACCCTCTGACGGCGGCGCTCGGAGCTGGAAACCTCATACTGTACACTTCGGTGTACACGCCAATGAAACGCGTGTCGATACTGAATACGTGGGTGGGTTCTGTTGGTGAGTAGAATATATTGTCAAGATTCACTTCGTAATATAGGTTTTACTACTTTCGTGGTTATTCACTACAGTTTTACTCCACATATTATCGGGTTTGTTACCACAGTTAGTATTGTTTTTACCTCGATACTTCGATGCAGTTGCATGCGCCATGGTCACGAGCAATCTACTCGTCTCGAGCTGCTTCATTACTTCTATCTTGTACTAAAGCTGGGTATATCATCAACCTACCCACCACCAGTATAAAGTGGGCTAGCATCACTATGGTAGGTTGAGTTGAGGTGCTGTCGTGTGTACCTTAGACATAAGGAACCTACATAGGCCGTAAGGAGTTGATGGGTTTGGACAGAGAGCTTTGGCATTACAGAAGATTACAGAAGGGGCCAGCTGACAAGTAAATATCGCATGAAAATCGTAGTGTATGTGGTAGTGATACTCTATCACGTTCAATGACTATAAAACTAGACACAATGAGTAATAAAGCTTTTAATTCAAAGAATAATTATATACAGTAAGCTAGAACAGAAAGAACACACAAAGGTCGCTTGGCCAAAGGGCTTGTCGCTTTTTTTCAAATATATTCAAATTCAAATATTCATGGACAAATTCACACAGCACCATCTAGCCCCAAACTAAGCAAAGCTTGTGCTATGGGTGCTAGATAACAGGTTAAAAGGTTAAAGGACACTGCTGCTGAACAAAGCCTCCTCCCGAGCCGTTCATCTTTGCCGGATTGTTAACCACACGTCCAGCGTTCGATCTTGTAATAACCCCCCTCCCGTCTTTCCACAGTGGGCGCAATCCCCCCCTTAATGGGCTGGGCGGGCTGCACCGGCTCGCTAGACGCGGGCGCGTTGGTGCTCGGCGCGGTGCTCTACTCGTGGCAGTTCCCGCACTTCAACGCGCTCTCGTGGAACCTGAGGCCGGATTACTCGCGAGCCGGGTATAGGATGATGGCGGTCACCGATCCGGGTAAGGCGTAGTGCTTCATTTCATTTCACAACACGAGGGGCTTCTAAACGTGCAATATTTTTACTTCAATGTGTAGCTGAATAACAATGGCCGGCATTGCCGGTAACCATTTCCAAACATTTTGTCAATTGTTGTTTCAGCCGCACTCTAGAAATGAAGATGGCACGCTGTCAACAATGACATGAGCCCGTTTTCTTAAACATGTGTGCCATGGCGTAGTTTGTTTATCAATAGCAACCAATAGTCTGGTTATCAATTTGTGCGTGTGTGACCGTGTACGTATACACATGTGCGTCTGTCTTTATTTCTTATTTGGTCTGAGAATGCACCCTTTTCTTGAAAATGTTTTATAATGGCCGGCCATTATAGCCTGTGTTGCAGCCACACATTGCAGGGAAATTATTGCCCGTTTAGAAGCGTCTTAAGAGAGCGGCTGAAACATAACAGAAAAAATGTCTGGCAATGTTGAGCGCCAAGGTCGGCTGTGTTGTGGTCGATTTTACGAGCAGGTTTTACGATTTATTTGTCCTTCAACTACGATTTATTCGTAACCATGTAAAACACCGTTAAAATAAAATAAATCATCGTGGCGTTAATATCCAGCTTGTGCTCTCACGCACGAGCGCCCGGGATACGGCTTGACCATAATCCAGGATTTGGCAGATCAGGTAATTACAATGAATCGGCTGCCATCTGATCTCACTGACCCTGCTACCAGGGGAACCTGACCTGAATTAGGTACAAAATAATCTTACACTACTCTAATTTGGTAGACACTATAGCCAGTGGCCAACGGTAGCTGACGTAGTGTAGAATTATCTAATGTCAAATTCAGTTGCCAACTACTTAAACAATAGCCAATATATGTTTTGCCTCACCGTAAGGGCATCGGTTAGTATTGAACTAATATGTACATAACTCTGATAAGAGTCATTGGTACATGGCCGCAGCGGGATTCCAACCCGGTACATCTCGCTTTCGAGTCGGACACCCTAACCGCTCGACCACCAACGCTCCATATATTCATAAATACCGTGTAAAACACCGTTATTTATGGCTTATTCCAACCCCCAGCCCTCTGCCGGCGCGTGGCGCTGCGTCACACGGCGGCGATCGCGGCGGTGTGCGCGGCGTCGTCGTACTGCGGGGTCACCAGCCCCTGGTTCGCGCTGGAGTCGCTGCCGCTCAATGTGTACTTCATGTATTTGGGTATGTGGAACCTATTATCCTTGGATTACCGCTATAGGTTTCTGCTAATTTGGGCACTAGGCAAGCTGAACAATACTTATCCTTACGAGTTCAAGAACACAAGTTGGCAAGCATTGCCATAGATGGCGCTGACCAAGCCTCTTCATATTCATATCTCAACTTTCTATATTATAAACCGACATTGCGCTACAGAAGTGTTTCTACTGCCGCGATATAAATCACCTGTCGGACCGTTGCGCGTTGGTCCCTTGGTCACAACACCCGGCCATATGGCGATACATACGGTCTCGTCCTTCACCGCCAAACGGTAATCTTTTGCCCCTAAAAGAAAGAAACTCCACGACGCAACCGACTCCGCCAGCGCGAGACCCAAAGTTGCATTAACATTTTGATATTTCGGTTCGTTGATCAACGATGTTACATGAAATCTAGTTTTAGTAAAACCAAGAATGAATCCGAATCCTAGCCCTATTGAGGTCCTCTACTGTCCTGTAGTTATGATACCTTTATTCTCTTGGTCATCACAACTCTAATCTAATACCGCAACCCCATGAAATAAAGTCCAAATTTCCTTTTCAGCATGGCAGTTCTACAAGAAATCCGACAGCAGCAGTTCGCGAAAGCTGTTCCGGTTCTCTTTGGTGCATTTGCCGGCGTTAATGCTATTAATGCTGGTCAATAAGAAGTACTGGAGTACAGCTGACACGCAAGAACAAACCGCCGCTAAAACGCAAGACTTGAAAATGCCAGAGAAGAGGATAACAGTATTGCCGAGAGGGCCAGTTGTGGCCGCTCAAGAGACAGGGGACTGAGGATCCCTGGAGTTAGTCCAAACTTCACCGATTAACGTAATCTACACGGGTGTAGAGAGTATTTTTGTGTCCTATGTAAATAATGTCTATGTATAATTTAATTATGCGAATTTAGAGAGCTTGTAAGTAATCTATCAGTTTTGAAGTCACGAGGGCTACTTAAAGAGTTTTAAGTTAAACGCTTATTTAATTGTAGGCGATGTTATTGTTACCTACGTTTCGTAGTTCCTCTATTATTTATGAAGAAACAGTAATGAAATAAAATGACAAAATGTTAAATATTAAAATCTTACATTTATTTTGTTTCTTTAAATTACATTTATCATCTGGAATTGAGAATAATCTACATACATACAAACATTCAGACCTGGATTGTTGAACATTATTACATTACAGACGGACATTGGGTTTCAAACGTAACGATAACGGAAAATTAAGCATGACGGCGCGTCCCGAAGCGCCGGCGTCGTGACCCGTGTTGATTCCATGTCATGAGAATTCTTTGCTTATTTCCTAAAACAAAACAATTACATTATTAGTCTGAGAAAGGTTAAGCAAGAGTTTTCTCTATTACACAGGCAATAGGGTGGATCACGTGTCTAGGAAATGCGAAGATAAAGGCTTAATATGATGAATTCACACCTGAAAGACGCGATAGCTATGGTCCGTAGAATCGGTAGACATAGAGGTCTTTGTCGTTTGCGGACTGCACTACACTGTGCTCATCTATGAGACGTGGGTCGCGAACTTTTCGGAGGTCCGATAGCGGACAAAATAGACCTCTATGTATACTAAACATAGAACTCCTTTTCAGACAACCGGTACCTATCTGTCGCGACCAATGGAAGCGTCTTGTAGGTGTGAATCCATCTTTAGTTGTGTCACTGGCAGTGCTCAAAACGATGAATATTGTCATAGGCTACCAACAATAATTGGTCATCATATTGTTAAGAGTGTTCCCCAGGCGCGCTCCATACAAACTAAGTTTGATCATAATTTCAATATTAACCAATCAAAGCCAATGAAATTTTGTAAGCGAGATTTGGAATATTTAGAATTGGACCAATATCTCTGTCTGTGATTTGTCAGATTTTCGTTTAAATAAGTCGATTCAAAGTTGCACAGGATTTAATATTTAATTACAAATCTTGAATCCCGTGCAACTTTGAAACGATATATTCTAACGAACATCTAACAAACTCCATGTCACGTTTGTATGTATATCGCACTGCGATTATATATGGACATATTAATGTCCATGTAGTGTTCTAAAACCCAAACAGAAACAAATTATTTTGATTTTGATATGGACCGGTCTCGGGGGACACTCTGGCATAAAAAATAAAGGAAACAGCACTCACTTAGCCTTCTTGGGCGTGCGGCTGTGCTCGCGGCTGTCGTCGCGGCCGCGCTTCTGCGACTTGTCGTGCTTGCGGTCGCGGTGGTCGCCGTTCGACTTGCTCTTGTCAGACGACTTGTGCTTGTCGCGGCTCTTGGATGGGCTGTGGGGATGGCAAGCTTTGTTGGTTAGTGGTTGGTGGAAACAACCCTATATTCGACGAACGGGCGTGGGCAAAACTGCTGAGCTGTTTATTGAGGAGTAAAAGAGCGTCGGTGGCCGAGCGGTTACAGTATCCGACTCGTAAGCCAGAGGTCCCGGGTTCGAATCCCGCGCCGGCCATGTACCAATGACTGTTTTCTGAGTTATGTACATTAGTTGAATACTAACCGATGCTCTTACGGTGAGGGAAAACATCGTGATGAAACCTGCACATTCAGGCGACTGGATGTGTAACCATGATCCAATCTGGTCAGGTTCCCCTGATAGCAGGGTCATGGAGGTCAGATGGCAGTCGCTCCACTATAATTACCTGACCTGCCAAATCCTGGATCATGGTCAAGGCGGACCCCGGGCCCTTGTTCTCGAGAGCACAACCGGGACATTAACGCCAAGATGATTTTTATTTTTTATTATTTTATAGATTGGCTTTACGTCTGTTTCTAATATTAATCTGTGATTGGATCGTATTTTTCGTTGAATTAAACATCACATACCTGCCACTACTGTGCTTGGACGGGCTCTTATGGCTCGAGCTCTTGTGGTTGGAGCTCGAGCTCTTGTGATTGGAGCTCGAGCTCTTGTGTCCCTTGTGCCCGGACTTGTCGTGCTTGTGCTTCTTGCTGCGGCCCTCGACGGCTTCGAAGCCGCGGCCATGATCGCGGTGGCTGCCACCTTTACGTTTGCGGTCCACCTGACATGATAAATAAATAATTATCATCACAGCCCATTACAGTCCATTGCAGAACTAAAGGCCTCTCCCATGAGAGGGGAAGCTGTTGGCTTGGCAGGCGGGTTGGAGATCGTAATGTTATAAAAATAACAATGGAAAACGCTGCTGTCCGTTTTTCAGCCTCTAAAATGTCATCACAGCCCATAACACTGCACTGCAGGACTAAGGGCCTCTCCCATGAGAGTTGTTGGCAGAATCTCCACGCTTGGCAGGCGGGTTGGAGATCGCAGTGTTATAAATATAACAATGGAAAACGCTGCTGCCTACTTTCCAGTCTCCGGAGCAAAGTAAGCAAAGCTTGTGTTGTGCTAGATAACTGATAAACTACTTATATACTTTTAAATACATGCGTTTTATAACACTCACAGTATCCGAAATTAAAATTCATCATTTCAATTTCTGCTCGGGCGGGAATCGAACCCGGGACCTCTGCGTGGCAGGCCGACATGTAAACCAACTGAACTACTCAGATTGTCGAACAGCAATGCAATGTCCACTACTGGACCATTGGGACTCCGCGACACGTCGCGGCGTATGGGCCGACTGCAGACGGCAGCGCCGCAGTTGGTTCACAGTGTACATGGAGCCTTTATAGTTGTCTTACCTCATCGAGTACAAAAAATTTGCGATAGTAGGAGACCCACAATACTTTGGTATGCCCTTGCAAAAAACTGGCACGGCAAAATTTTATGTGAAATTTTGTCCCAAGCTTTTCAGACACATTAATGTCATTTTCTTTTAGGAGACTATGATGTGGCTGAAAAGGGAAACTGCCAAAATCGCTACAAAAAGTGGAAGTTGGGGACACAAAAAAATAATTTTTGTTCCAGGTTGTGCATGGGCAGACCAATGTCTTGTGGGTCACCTGAACGTCGCTATTCTGCAAAATTGAATTTTTTTACTCGACGTGTAGGATAACCGACGCGGCGACGGCGCCCCCACAGTCAATTATTAGATTAGAGTAGATTATATTCCTGTGGTAACAATATCAACGCATATGTCACCTCCTCGTATCCGCGGTCGCCGCGCTTGTCCTCCTCGGCCGCCTCGCGCTCCAGGTCCGACCAGTCCTTGCCGGACTCCTCGTCTTCCTCGCCTAAGGATATAGGAACAAGTTTTATTGGCGTTTTTTTCTAAAATCGCCTAAGTTCTTTCTTATCTTCGCAGACTTTTTAGCCAAAAAAGTAGTTAAAAGTACTAGAGCGCACAGTAAGGTGGAACTTATGGTATGATGGAATCCATGTCCATCGGGCACGACCGTTTAAATAACTAGAGTAGCAATTATTGAAGACTCGATACATCGCCATCTCATTCGGTTGCGGATTGAGCGAATGAGATGGCGATGTATAATCTGTTTGAGTAAGACGGTCGGACCCGATGGACATGAACTCGCGCGCGCTCAGTAGGTCATTCTTTTTGTGTTTTTTATCTTTTGAAAGGCCTCCTGTAAGTGTCCTCCTTTTTGTTTATTAAAAATGCGATACAAGCTGAAAAGTGCTTTTTTCAACAGACGACAAATCTACTGTCGATTTTTAGTCCACCAGTTTCTTTTTATGTTATACGGCAGACAAACAGGCAAGCGGGCCACCTGATGGAAAGTGGTCACCGCCGCCATGGACATCAGCAACACCAGGGGAGTTGCCAATGCGTTGCCCGCTTCTGAAGCGACTTTTAATATACCTCTTGAAAGATCCCATGAGTGTATTTTTTTACATAGAAAATAGTCAGGAACCTTCGCTATCGCCAGAGCCGTCGGACACGTCGGAGGCCTCCGAATCATATTCGGAGTCGTCCTCGGACTCCTCCTCGGACTCCGCGTCCGTGGGCTCGTACGCCTCGTCCTCCTCCTCCTCTGACTCTTCGTCCTGGAAACGGGAGATATTTGGAATCATATCTGCTATGTAGAGGTGGTCAAAAATGTAACCTACGGGGTAAAATTGAAATTCTGTTGTAAGTCTTGAAACAAGAAGGTTCATTTTGCTTTGCTTAATATTTTAGGTTCACCCTTAATTTTGACAGGTTAGTAGTAAGAGTGACAGGGGATCATGTGTCAAAACTTTTTGTGTAACACCAACTGACATGCAACAATTTGTAATCGAGAAACTTTGTGCCCCGCTACCACTCCCAATGGGGGTGTCTCAATTGGAAACCATACCAACCGGTTCAATACAGTACGTCCATTAATTAACTATCAAATATTGCAGTCAGTCCAAGAAAGTAGTTTATCATGTTTATCAAATATTCCCGTGCAACTAAAATATCGATGAGGACGAAACTGTTCATTATTAGAATATCATTGCACGGGAAAATCGACCTTGTCGCTTTATGACGTGCACCTGAACTTCAACCTTATGGTGATAAGATTAGAATCTAGTTTACATACATGGGCCGCGTTCTCCACGTCCGACTCCGGATCCAAGAACGACCAGCCACCGTTGTCGAAGAATCCCTCGATGTCATCCGTGATGGTCTTCATCACCTTGGTCCAGTTCAGCGACTGGATACCCTCCGAGTAGCGGATGTCGCAAGAACTGCGGACGTTGCAAGATACAAATAAAATAGTATACTCAAAATAAAATAGTAGGCTCAATGAGGATGCTTGCGATTCCAAAATCCACTAGATGGCGCTACTGGGGCGTAAGGTCTGCTGTCAAAATAAAGCCGTCTCATTGGCTACAATTGTCCTTTTACAGCTGTTTAACTGTTCAATAACGAGGCAGTATTTTGACAGCGGACCTTACGCCACATCTGGGGGATTTTAGCATCGCGAAGCTCCTCATTCATACGCAAACGACGTCTATATCGACGAACGAGACTGGCAGCGACGCCGCCAACGGATTTACAAGTCCGTTCTTTGTCTCTGACCAATACAGTGTACATTTGTCTATGCGAAACTAGTGCCTCCGCGATCCGTCCAAACGGCGGCGCACAGCTGGCCCTTACAAGCGATACTATGCATTTCGTAATGGAGATATAGCTTAAAAATGTAAGACAGAGAAAGTGCCATAATAAAGACATGAAATAGTTTTTGTTCCACAGTTGCGAAGAGACCTGTAGGCGAATTACGTAACTCTGTTGCTAACAATTCTGATTTCAATGATTGAAATTGTTACTTAAGAGATTACGTATGATCGATTCAATAGTTTCCGTTTATTGCAATGGAACTTTGTTAGCAACTGCATCAATGAAATCGATGATACGTAATCGCAAGAGTAACAATTTCAATCATAGAAATCAGATAACTGTTAGCAACAGATTTACGTTATTAGCCCTACTGGTTAAAAATAGGTTTTGAATGGAAGCCCCTCTTACCCTGCAGTGGGGACACTGATGGCTACTAATAACAACAGTTGCGAAGTCCACTCACTTGAGCCACTCCTTGACATGGTCCAGCATGTTCATAGGCACCGCGTTGACCATGGCCACCTTTTTCGCGTAGTCCTTAAACACGAACACCATATCGAAGTTCTTCAGGTGGAACTGCACTCTCTCGAAGTGTACCAACTCGACGTCTTCCAGTGCGATGACGAACGGCGGCCACTCGGTGAGGTTCACGAGGGCTCCGGACGTGGGCTGGAGGAGCACGGTGCTGCGGTATGGGGCGCCGGGGAAGCCCAGTTCTCTGTGGAGATTTTGCATTTTTTTAATTTAACATAGTAAAACACTTTCATTCCACTGAGACACACAGAAAATAAAAGTAAAACAGGGAAAACGAGACATACAGGGAAACGAAAATATACTTTAATCTCGCTTCCTGTGCCATGTGGAGAGTGCACTCAACATATGCCACGACAGTCACCGTGACGCTGGTTTTCAGTGGTAGGGGGCCCAGTGACAGTTTATTAACACTTTCACTGCAAGCCCAAATATCAAAGACTAAGACGCGGTGCTAACATCTGACCGATGAGTCGTGCTCACAGCTGTATGGGCGCCGAAATATCCCATACGCGTGTGCGGCTGAACGGCCAGCTGAGTTCGCGTTGGCGCGACGCGAGTGCGCGAGCCTACGCCTATTGAGTTTGTATGGACCGGCCAGACCAGTCGTGCGCACTCGCGTAACACTCGTTACGACCCAATTGTTGAGGCGGCCGCAGCGAATGAGTTAATGGGTTTGGCCTAAGTCGAATTTTCACGATAACACAAAATCCACTAGATGTCGCTACTAATGTTTCAGTAGTCGCCGTGAAATTTCTCAGCTCCTCTACTAGCAAAGATGAGGGTCAAACATAAAGGCTTACAATGCATGTTTCCATCTTTCTAAGCGATGTGGAAGAGGCTAATCCAAGAGTGGCTCCTACCAGGCAGATGATGATACAGAAACGCGATGCGGTCCCACCGCCCCAACCCACCTGAAGGGCGTGTCGAACTCGATCTCCTGCTTGGTCATGTTCTCGACTCGCTCGCAGAAGCTCTTGAAGGCGACCTTGAGCTTGTGTCTGAGTTCGCGCTCACTCTGTTCCGCGGCAAGGTCGTCGCGGTCGTGCATGTGCTGATGCTTGCCCAGGTCCGTTGTTATCTCGCCCACTTCCGTGTAGAATTGCACGTCCACATGCTTCTTCTTGCCTGGACGGGTTGGGGTAAGAGGTAAGAAAAACATGTCTAGAGGTAGAATGCGGTATACGAAATGAGAGACTACATTACATAGTGTTTTGAGCAAAATAAAATTTACAATTTCTTGATGTACTCAACATGGGATGACTGATACAATGCATGCCAACTACAACGAGGCTGTTGTAAACACTGCTGAGCCTGGTGACCGTGAATATTATGGACTCATCTGTGTAGTTCGTAGCTAAAGTTTTTGGAAACAAAAAAAGAACTTACCAAACATTATGGCGTGTTTCAAATGGAAATGTAACAGAATTATCATTTCTCCATCGCAAGGCTGGAAGAAGGCATTCTTTATGTTGTTGTAAAGTATGTCCACTTTGTCCCCTCTCACTGAGGTGAATCTGAACCCGTTCGTATGAGACTCTAGAGACCCGCTCATTCTCTTTGTGACAATATTCGGTCTGATATACAGATCCTTCAGTTTGGGGTTGCCTTTGCTCTGGGAGAGGATGAGAGTGTCCTGTTTCACCAGATCTTCCTTTTCCCTCTCCTCTGCTTCGCGGGTTTTGTACTTTTTCTGCACTTCCTTAATAAGTCTGAAACCCGTGTTGAGGTTCGAAGACGGCGGCGATATCTCGCCCGGCTCCTTTGTGTTTGTGCTCCGGTATGTGCTGGAATTAATCGTGAAGAATGAGCTACCAATAAAAATTTCTGGCGATTCATAACTCTAACTCGGAAAGGTCTCACGCAAATTGGCCCGACGTAGGGGGCTTACAGTGTACCACACTGCACTGTTAGTGCACTATTATCAGTTTCTATGACGAATCGTGGTCTAGCCGATTTATAAATTCTATACGGGCACAGAATCATAGTAAAAAAAGACAAGTAGGGTAATTCCGAACAAATCTTTCTGTACCTAAGCACGTACACATTCAATCTCAAGACAAGATTTATTTGAGTGCGAGACTTTAAAAAAAAAAAAGAAACGATGCCTGTCAGTCTTGGCCTTGCAATGGCGCTCTATACACCAAGCCATAGAGTAGAAGTAGAATAGAATACTCACACTTCCTTCACAAAAGTAGCATCCGGTTGCGCGTAGTTTCCGCCCTGTTCCCGGCCCATGGTGGCGCCGGGATGGAAGAAATTTATCCTAAGGTATGTGTAGTCCCCCTCAACCGACTGCGATATATTCTTAATCGTAGATATATGGAATGGTACTGGGACACCGAATATGGGCAGGATCACAGTCTCGTATTTACGATCTGAAAGCGAAAATTTAATGTACCAAACCGAAGGCGCAAACATCTACGCAGATATTACATTTAATTTTATTGTTTTGAAGATCGTGTGTTGTCCAGCACAATAGATTAATAGCAAGTCTGTAACAAGGTTTCTTTACTACAACTTATGTCTTTGATGTGGAACAACAAGGACCGCAATGCTCCTGCATGTGTGGAGATTAAGGCAAAACTTACCAGTCTTAAAGGACACTCTAGTTCAACAGTCGACAATGAATATGAGCAATTGATTCATGGTGATTCTTATGCATTACGATACAACAAAAATAAATCACAGCCAGTACTCACCAACATACAGTTTCAGTTCCTTCACCTCGTTTTCTCTCGGCATTTGGCTGACGCTCTTGTACGAGACAGTGCTCTTCCTTATCTTCTCAGTGTCTTTGCCGCTGGACTGTTTGGCCAAGCGCTCCTTGGCTTTCTCGTTCAGCGCTATGGCCAGCTCCCGTTGGTGCTCTTTACGCTTCTCTTCGGAGGAATGCTCCGTGCGCAACTTCGACTCGATTACGGCGGTCCTCTTGCCTCGTCCTGCAAAGTGCACGCTTAGTTCTGCATAGGTCATACACGTATGAAGCCTTCACTACCTCCCCAAATATTAAATTTATTTATAAGCATGTAGACCAAACACCTGTGATAATCTGAATAATAGGTTACAACTGGGGAGAATGCTTACATAAGCCAATCAATACACACTCATAGTCACATTAGACTGATTGCATGATGGCAAAAGCATAACAAGACAGTCTTACAAAGGCATCGCTGGCAAAGACAATACTAAACAAGCTCGAAAAAGTTATCTAGAATAGGATTTTATTATTATTTTTACGATTTAAATTATTGCTTTTAAGTAGTAGTCGAGGGAGGCAGTACATCCAGCTCATGCAATTAGTATTCTCAACTTAAACTCACCTCCATTTTCTATCCATCCACGATTGCATGTAAGTAAATAAAAAACAATAAAATTTCAGTGTTAAACTAGACATCAATATGTATACATAATGTGCCTAATTTGAAAAACCAATAGTCAAGCATAATCAATTCCTATTAATAGAAATTTAACTGATGCTTAAACTACAAGCAGAACACAGAAATATATTTCAGCATATGTACAGTCTGGGAATCTGAGAAAATAAATAGTAGAAAGCAACAGAGAAGTTGTATATTGGTTCAATATACACACAGTATGTTCATTGTATAATAAATTATTATTATATTGTTTTCAATATACAGATAATGTGGAGGAATGTAATATAAAATTAATATTTTGTACAAAAATACAGAAAAAAGTTGATAAACTCCAATTTATTCTCATTTTTACAGAGGTCAAGCGCACTTAATACATGACTTAGGGGTCTCCCCACAAGTCAATGTGAAATAAATCTTTAAACTTTCAATTGAAAGCTCCCTCATACAAAGACAATGAAATGTTAAATAGTTAAATAAATGAAAAATTATCAAATTATGAACAAAACAAAGCTAACACTTGAAATATATTCAAAATTTTCATGTTTAAACAGTTGTTTAGATCAGATATTTACTGCTATAAACTGCACAATACAACTCACGAAGTCATCATCACAGCCCTTAACAGTCCACTGCAGGGCTTAGGGCCTCTCCCACGAAAGGTGGTTATTACCATAATGTCCACGCTTGGCAGGCGGGTTGGAGATTGCAGTGTTTAAATATAACAATGGAAAATGCTGCTGCCCATTTACTCACCAAGTATTTCAGTCTTATTCTCCTTTTCTTCTTCTTCATCCTCGTCATCATCTTTCAAAAATATTCCAATGTTCTTAATCTTTTTCTTGGACTGTGTAAGGAGGGATGCTGGCTGCTCTTCATTCACAAGAACTGTATCGCCAATGAAGAGAGCATATGTCTGAAATAATAAAAATAAGGTAACATAAATTAATGAAGCGAGGGCCTCACTGTTGTTGAGGACTTTGTTAATAGTTTGGCACCAACCTTTCCTTCTTTTTCTGTGGCAGCTGCATTAGTCAGATTAGACAGCCCAATGTTTATATTGAAGACCATTCCCTTTTTGGCTACTGTTGACGTTTTAGGGCCAATCACTATTGAGCTTTCACGAAACTCAATGCCCATAGCAAAGCTGTAATAAAATTACTCTGTTACACATTAAATTCTAATGGAATAATTATCATGCTACAACATCAACAACATATTTTAAGAACTTACCCAAAACTTTTTGTTAAATTATCAACAAGGTCTGGTTTCTCTTTCTTAGCTAATGCCAAACCAGCCTCATAAACTGTCGATAATTTGGTCCCGGCCACAAGGGTTTTCATGACTTCTTCTTCAATATTTAAAAGAAAATTGTAATTGCTCTGAACTCCATCTGTAGGATTAACTAACAATGTGCGGACAATATTTGAACAATATGACTTATATCTTGCACCCAATGAACAAACAATTGCTCCGAAATGCAAGTGATTCTTGTCTGATACAGCACTAAATTTGAGACTGTAATTTCCCCCAGATTGAATAATAGGTGGATAGCACATGTCTACTTGGCTTGTGTCAACCCCTGTTACATATTTTTTATCTGAAATTGCGGCTTCCACTCCCTCTGCGAGTTTTGAATGTTTCACTTTCTGGAAATAATTATTTTATTTTACTTCAACTACATATAGAAGTAAAATCGCCAACTGTTACAATAATCACTTACCTTATCTGAATCAATAATTTCCATAATTTGATCCTTTAAATACTTTGTAAATACGTCAACAGTGACCAAACACGCTTTCTTTACGGTTATGATTTCAGGGTCCTCTTTTGGTGCCATCAAAAGTGCTATGGAAGAACTAATATCTGTATTCTCAAATTTCTCTGCTTTTAATATATTTTTCCAACTTTCACAAAATTCGCCAGGATAGTTGTCTTTTGCAAATACACCAAGATTTTTACCAGATTTAGACTTTTTAATTTCTTGTATTAGTTTATTAAAATTTTCTTTATCTTTGTCATTCTGAAATCAATAACATTTGCCTAATTTAGATGTCCTAAATGTAATGATATGAAAATTGTTACTAGCACAACTTTACTCACTCTGTCTCTAATTAGCAGTTTGGCTGGAGGTAGTTCAGTCTCATCTTTTCCGTTTTCTATTTGTCGGAGAAATTCTATCTTCTTTTTACTTGCCAAGAAGCACATACTGTGTTCTGTCAGGACAGTTATTGTGTCTGGTAGTTCATATCCAAACAGCCATGTCTATATTTACACAATAACAAATACATGAAACATTAGTTTCAGATTAAGTACCACTGTGTTTAAGAAAAAGTGATGTGCAGTATTGGTGTTGGATGGTGCATGCAGTTCCAGTTCCAATACACAGAATACTTCTCTTATTATTCCGAAATTGTTGTTGTGGGAACATAACCAAATAACACAGACAAAGGCATGGGCAAAAGGTAGTTCAAAATTATATACAATAACATACTACAACAGTACTAAGTATTTCAAATGATTAAAGTGCTATGTTCAGTAGTGCCCAACCAAAGGTACATTTTTGGCCGAAGTCGATTAATCTGCTATCGCCACAATCATCGACCGAAGCGAAAAGTTTAGAACTTCTAAGAAATTTTGTTCAATAATGGCTTTAGATAAATTTTCCTTACTTTACAGAAGTAATAAACAAACATCATCCGATCACAAATCACAACATTCCGAAATAATCCCGCTAAATTTAAACCACCACAATAAGTCTCAGATATTAGTTTATACACATACACATTAATTTCCTTTAAAAAGTGCTAACATATTTTAGCCAAAATACAAAATCTCACAAAAATAACCCTCTCCCAGATTATTGAAACGAAATGTTAGTTTGGCATTTCATTGTAGGGATGGGATGAAGTGAATTAATGAATGAATGATTTGGAAAGGTTTAGTTTTTTGGTTAAATTAATAATTATGTTTCAAACTGTTATCTGTAACTATGTAATTTTTTTATGTAATACTATGTGATACGGCAGACAAACAGGCAAGCAGTCTCTTTATTTCCTTTGATATACCAAAACAAGCGCAAACTATTATGGTTTGAAACGAATCTGGCTTGTGTCATTTTCGGTGTTGTTGTCTACCTGCCTGTAATATTAATTCCCTCACTGTACGTACTTATGAATTCACTGAATAAATTCACACATTCACTCAATGATTCCCAACCCTTTCAAATGTCAAACTTTATCAAGACGCCATATTTATTTACTACTTATGCCAAGTAAGAAAAAATTTATTAATGATTAATATAAAAAAATTTAAAGTTTTAATATTGAAATTTTATTGGATTATATTGACTATATGATATACATTGTATAGTATAATGACTATATAGCAAGGTAATTTAAACTATCTCTATCTCTAGATATATTAAAAAAAATTACCTTGCAATTTACCTTAATTTATTTGTCAAAAATAATAAAAACCATTTTCGGCCCAGTTGAGCTGAAGCTGAAGGTTTCGCAAATGGGGAATTTTTGGCCGAAGCCAGCTATGGTCGGACACTAATGTTCAGTCTAATTCCAATCAGACAAAATCAACCAAATATTACAAAACATTGTGCAAGATATGAGAGAAGATCAGAGGCTTGTATTGGCTATTGGCATAACACTGGTTGGAAACAGGATCATAGGAATGATGTGTGCAAGACCTACTTTTTACACACTACTGTTTTACTTACACAACAATGCATGATTTATAATGATAATTTATTAACACTTATAAGACTACTAATACGTAGGTATGTAGAACTTAGTTCCTGAGCACATTGTCTAAAAATCACAAACCTGTAAAGCTGTAGACTTGCTGTAAAGGGTATCTTCATCCACTCCTACGCATGACACTAAGCAATCTGCTTTCGCTAGGGCTTCATCGCTCTTTGGGTCAGCTGCAGCAGCCTAGAAGATAAAAAATTCAATGCATAATATTCTTTAAATACTATAATATGATCAGAAAACAGTATGTAACGTTACCAACCTTCCATGCTGCGTACAGCTTTCTCATACGACGATAGAAAGTCTCTTTATCAAGAGATATATTAGACATTGTAGAAAAACTAAAAACCTTCTAAGTAACAATCAATTACGCATCAACGACCGAAAAATAAAAATTGAGTATCCAGCATCGACATTAGAGCGCGCTTTTGACAGCAAACAGAAATGGCGGGCGGCAGCAGCGGCTATATTTCTACTATGTTGCAAACATAAAAAAAAAAACACTAAAAAGATCCTGTTCACGACCCCCCCAATCCGGATCCCGAGCTCGCTTCAATAAATAGAACGCATGGCTGTATAAACTATTTGCCGTTGCCATTTTTTTTTTTGTAACAAAAGGAAGTAAGTAACAAAACAAACCGCAAAGAAAATCAATAAAATAATTAAAATCAATCCAGTAGGTAATAAATAGTAATCTGTGAATCAATATCGACATTCTCGACGCAGTATAACTGATATTATCGACAGTTTATAAGGACGAACATAGAAAATGGAAAGATTACAGAAAGATGAGCACGAATATCTCACAGATGAGATGATAATGTTATTGGCACAAAATCAAGTAACAACTCTGCTAGAATTTCTTCAACAAGATACAGACAGGCTGTCAGTAATTATGGATTTGACTCTAACGCAAGTATTGTCTGTAAGAGATGCTGTTCTAAAGAAATTTTCAGCTCCTCTGGTTACCGGGAGTTCTTTGTATGTAAGAAATCTAAATAGTAAAAAGTTTATAAAATCTGGGATTGCAAGGTTTGTAAGTTAAATATATGAATAAATTAATTATGTAACTAGCTAGCAACTAAAATATGTACTTCCTATTAAACATTGTAGCTTAGATTCTGCTACGGAAGGGGGCCTTCCAATTGGATATATTACAGAAATATGTGGTATCAGTCAGAGTGGTAAAACCCAGCTTTGTCTCCAACTGGCAATAAACTATATCAGAAATAACAATGAGAGTGTTCTATATGTAGATACAAAAGGTGATTTCTCAGCGACTCTGATAAATAGGATGTTATTAGCATGTGGATGTTCAACTAAGGTATGGACCAAACTGAACTTATAAATTTAAAATTGTGTTGTAAAGTTGCTAATACTTGCTAAATTTTCAGGAAGTTGATAGCGTCTTGTCCAAAATAAATGTTTCATATATACGTTCCATGGATGATATGCTAGAACTCATACAGGAAATGAAAGACAAGGAACTGGAACTATGTAGACTAAGATTGGTAATATTTGATTGTATGCCATGTGTAATGTCCCCACATCTTGGAGATCAAAGTCAAGCTGGTAATATATAATATAATATCTAAGACATTGTTTACTTAATTTATTTTGGTAAATTTTTTCCTTATTACAAATTGAAATATTTTACAGCTCTAAGATTTTTAAACTTATTTGTGGATAATACCAAATACATTTGTAAAGATATGGGTGCATCTATTGTATGTGTTAATGTACAGACAAGATGGGTAGAACAAGGTGCAAATGAAGGGGAAGGTAATTTATGTAAATAAGTACTTTTTCTTGCTAGTTAAATGCTGTTTCATTGATTTTTATTTAAATTGTATTATGTGTTTTAGGTGATCAAGATAACACTGTCAGAGAAATAAGAAATCGTTCATTAGGAAGGTACTGGCAAGACATTCCAACTTTTATTTTATTGTTAGAAAAGGAGGAACCAAATTATCAAGGTATAACTAAAGTAAATGCAACACTAACCAAGTATTCTGATCCAACTAGTCTCAAACAATTTAATTTAACTATTAGCAATCAAGGTGTTTCATAAAAATTTAGTAAGACAAGCTTATTCACATATAATATTTAATGAGCCATATTTAAAGCCAGCTTTCTATAAAATCCAATACATGGTGTTCTAAAGGACTACCTAAAATATTATATTATAATATTTTGGCTGTATGGGGTTATTGCCGTTGTTCGCAAAACATTTTTATTTTTTTATTTAATCATTTATTGTACACAAGATTTTTGCAAAACTATAGGACAGAATATTTCAGACACAACATAAAATGTGTCAGGCTGTCACCATTCATTGTCTTAGAACAAATTACAGCATTAACACACCAGTGATTAATTGATAAAGTGCTACCATTCTAATCAAAAGTTGATCTCCAAACACAGCACTAACATCCAAAAACCGCTGAAATAATAGATCTAAAATAAATACCTACCTACCAGTACCTACCTACATATCATATATTAGGTTCCTACTTAGCCAAGAGATTATAATAATGTTTGAGTCCTTATTGAGCGCCATCTATGGGACTTCAGGAAGCTAGCATGCAAACAACTACTTGGATTTTTTTCACTACTAATAATTCCAATAAAAATTAAAAATTATATGTTATTTTATGGGTATCTATGTGAAAAAGTCATCATTAGCTTATTTATTTTAATTATAATGATTGATGTTTGTTATATTAATGTTTATGTTATACTAGAATGTTTTATAATTGTAAATATTTAAAGAATGCAACATTACAACTAAGATGAACATGTTATTAAATCGATGTAATCGTAGGTTATAGAATATTTAATCAATGTATGTACATACTTTACATTTATTATAAGTATCAAAAATATGTTTTAATACAGTGATAAACTTTTAAATTTTCTCTAAAATTTTATCGCTTTAGAGAAAATCGTAAGTAGGTACCAAATTAATCACTACCCTCCTAAGTGTACATCTACTCCTCCCCTTCCACTACTCTACCCTACTCTATGCCTATTCTATCCTACTCTATACCTACTCCTACCCTGTCCTACACCAACTCTACCCCTACATACCCCATTTTCTTGCGTACAAACTAACCCTGTATTAAAGCGAACAAAACAACAAAGAATGATTGATATAAATCAGTCCAGCGGTTTCATAATTTTAAGGAGATTAACGAACAGCAATTGATTTTTATATGTAGGGATGGGGTAAATTCAAAATCGTATTTATATCCATATAATGCTTTCCCTGTCAGTAAACTAAGGAGCCTTATGGCTGTTCACAGAGGACTACAAGAGATTGTGTCTGAAAATTGCCATTTTATTGCGATGAATGTCAAGTCTCAATGCAGATTGCAGTCGATCGTTTAATATACCAATACGCAAACGTGTTTGTGTTTTCCACCAAACGGAGCCCATTCCATTTTGCTTAGGCCTGTACTACATAGCCAAAACAGAAACTGCAACAAAAAACATAGGCATCCTATCAAAGTACCAACTGCTGGCATCCATCTCGTTCGCTGCGGCCACCTCAACAATTGAGTCGTTATCGGCGTTACGTGAGTGCGCGCGACTCGTCTGGCCGGTCCACACAAAATAACCGTTCTCAAGAACAGCTTCTTAAAAATTCACATAGTAGGCGCGCTCTAAGTACTCGAACATTATTATAATCTTTTGAATAGTTATATGGCAATACCATATGTGTGACTGTCATCATTCATTGCCTCGGAACAAAATAAACCGCGTTAAAACACTAGTTATTATTTGATATTTGCTAAAGTTTATTTATTTAAACTTCATGAACGATGGCGCACATAAAGTTACACATCTATGTCTTCCGGTCAACCATAAATCGTATAATAAAATTTAGTCACAAGGAGCACTGATATTCAAAAACCGTTAAATTAATTAATCTAAAATGAATTGCATCGAAATAAAGATAAATGTCAATACCATACCGCCAAGCGATTATGATAATGTCGTCAGTCATAAGAGCGCGCCATTTATTATTATTTGAGACAAGCGATCCTTGATTGGCGCTACGCGAGCGCGCTCCGACTCATCTGGCCGGTCCATACAAACTCAATCAGCGCGGATTCAGCTAGCCGAGCGTCCGCACACGCGTATGGTACATTTCGGCGGCCATACAGCTCCTACTGTGCGCACGACTCATCTGGCCGTGTTTGTAAGTACCGCGCCTGACTAATACTTGGGTTCGCAGCGAAAGTTAATGGAACAGCCAAACATAAAGTGGCTCCTTTGGTTTCGGTAAAGAAGTGCTAAGAAAATTATTCGTAATTTAGAGGATATTGACGCTAACTTACAAAGCCTCGGATATCGGCATATAAAGCAAGACAATGTAACAGTTTGAAGGGGACCTAGACCTTGACCTTGACGTACATTCCATTATTTAATCGAGGACATTTAATTAGGTCAGGCCAGGAATAGGTATCTACCCTAAACCTAAACTAAAAGTTTATGAATATGGAATAAGTTGCAGAAGTTAGTCAGCACTATAGCGCGTGGAACAAGTGGTATCTGCTTGCACCTACGGTATTACCGATGCCATCTGAACTTTCCCCAAAACAATGATGTACCACAACTGTTAAGAATTTGGGGGTAGTTTTTGAATATAATCTGTCGTGGACGGCCCAACTTAACACTTGAGCATAGAAATTTACCACACCTATAGGTACCTATATTCACTTAAACGTCCCCAATATTTCTTTCAGAATCTCGGCATTCGCTTTATTTTTGGCTTACGCAAGAACATCTCTCAATTTCGTGTTTAGCTCAAGTGGCTTCCGATTCACCTTCGCAGAAATATCCATATCCTTTGCCTTCTTTGAACGTTTAATTTCTCCCGTTCTCAAAACTTACCTTGTCATTTAAGCGTCAGGGCAATCCTCGCCATTCCCCTCATCATTCTGAATGCTATACCAACTTATTTACTGTTCATGCGGCTAGGCTGTGGAACTCGTTGCCGCATTCTGTTTGTAACTGTCTATCCCTCGGTATGTAAAAAAAGAGTGAAAGATCTTTCCACTTGCAATCCATAATAGGTATGTAGGTTTATGTTAATATTTGTATTATTCATTACAGGTATGTTATTCATGTAGGTAATATTACTATTATATAAGTATTTAGACAAGTACGTAAGTAATTACATTAGGTATGTATTTGAGTGCACGTCATATCTGCCTCTATTCTATGGTTTAGTTAAACAAGGTTTTTATTTAGGCACTTGTAATAGCCAATGTAACTTGTAACGTCAAAGAGAGATTATCGTCGACTGTGCAAATACGAATTCTCAAGTTCTTCGGACACATCACCCGTAATGAAGACTCCATGGAACGTTTGGTGTTGCAAGGAAAAGTCGAGGGTAAAAAATCTCGTGGGCGCTCTCTAACGCGGTGGACGGACCTCATCAAGTCTGCTACACACTCCACCATGACTGAAAACTCGCTCCGCTCGGCACAGGGACACATGGCGTTGCATCGCGAGGGCGGCGGTGGCGCAGAACTCGACCGTTGCATGACCACGACCACTCTGTCAAGAGTGCACGACTGAGAAGAAGAATAGCCAATGGTCAAATTTAAAAATGTAATCAATAAAATTGTGCATCCTAGAATTTTAACGGTTTTATTGAAAAAAAAATATGTGTTCTCACACCGGTGTTGAGAAACATTTGTACCTAAACATTTAGAAGAAACATCCGAACATCTGATGTGGGAGCACTTATGGAAATGTGGATGTTCATAATTTGTCAAACTCAAAAATTAATGAAAAAAATCAAACTATTTTTTTTTCTGGCCGGCACTTTTTGGTTTTTGGCCCAAGTGACTATATAGTTCATAGTTTGTGCAAGTGACACGTGAATAATAGAGAGTTTTAACTACCAATAAAACTTACCTATTCTTTTTCCTGAGATATCCGGAATCCATATTGATACAAGCACCTTACCTTTTCCGGCGGCGTTCCGAGCTACCGATGCCTTCCCTTCGGCAGTTTCCGTGTCTGCTCGATGGTACGGTGGTGGGGAAACTGACGTGCTAGCTGTATACTGGGTTTAACTTCATTATAGAACTCATGTAACCAGGTAGGGGTTACATGGATTCCGGATATCTCAGGAAAAATAATTGGTAAGTTTTATTGGTAGTTAAAACTCTTTATTATTTGTTCCGATTTCGATATCCGGAATCCATATTGAGTGATGTGTTTGATATCTCCTGGTTACCCTGGTCACTTAGGTGACTACGATGCTATAATGTGTATAAAAACATGATATAAATTGTGATAATTTGTGTTTTATTTAGGTTCATGAAATCTGATTATAATAATATTATTATTATACATTAAACTATGTACTGAATAATTAATAATATACTATAGCTATATCGAATCAAAATAATGAGATAACGAAATATGGTCATTTTGACTTGATTGTTGATTTATAATTCTTCTTTGATAATATTTTCGAAACGTATGTTCTTGTTTCCAATTACCGGTTGACAGAATCTGATCAATATTAAAATCTTCCAACCAATTTAATGACGCAAACGCCGACCGTACAGATCCTGGAGACGCTTCGATCCCGGCTTCCCTAAGCACGGATTTTACATAACCGCCTATGACTGCCCTTGAAGCAGCTTTCGCGGCCCCTCGCACAGGTATAAACAAATTTTGACATTTACCTTCATTTCGTCTATCTAGCGAAATTTTTATTAGTTGACGTATCCAAGTGACGCAATCCAAGTTTTTGTCAATATGTTTCTTTAACTTCCAACCTGATTGCCTATGTTTTGCGTTATCAGTTTTTGACCCAAACGCCGGCCACAAAGTAATGTTGTTACCGTCGTCAATCATACTTTCTGGTCCAATTTTGAGTAAAGTTAAATCATGAACTCGGCGTCCTGACGATAAAAGTAATAAAACATCTGGTGTGCGTGAACTTAGAAATTGTATTACGAATTTCGGGTCCCAAATAGGTGGCTTCATTTGTTTCACTTTAGAAATAGAAATGGCTTTTAAAATTTGTCGTATGAAAAAATTTTATCATAAGTTATCATTCGAATTTGTGAAAGTGCTAATGAATTTGTGAACTAATATGGTCCGATATGCTAAATTTTGTTCATTGTGCAAGTACGCCAGGTACCGTGCCACATGTGGCGCCTGAGGACTTTTAAAATTAACTGAATTTAATACACACCAACCCTTCCATTTCTTCCATATAGGGACATATGTTTTTATTGTAGATTTTCTCCAACTTGACAGAAATAGAGATCTTTCTTGTTCTGACCAGTCCTCAATTATATCTGACCACCCTGAATCAACTCGATTTTCTAAATCTCGGGAGGGTGCATTCCCGTCTTGGTGTCGATCAGTACCTGTGGAAGGTTCTGAATGGGATGCAGTTGATGAAGGGCTCGCTGCTGCAAGTCTGCCATCCAAAATGCCTTGATCCATCTCGGAGCAATGAGAATGTACCGACCTTGGGCGCAGTTCAGATGTGACAGTACCTGTGGAATCAAATTCGGAGGTGGAAACAGTTTCAATTTCCACTGTCGGCGAAAGGCATTGTGGAAAAGAGCTTTCTCGTATAATACGGCGAGGGAGACATATGTCTTTACTACTTGAGCGGTTTCGGATGCGAACAAATCCACCTCTGGTATCCCCCAAAGCTGAAAGATTTTCTGTGTTGCTAATAATAATAACAGCATACGCTGAAAGCTGCGTGGCCAGGAGGGAGCCTGGTCTTTAGTATGCAGCTCTGGGTACTGGGGGACACCCAGTTTTACTTACTCTTGCCACGGTGAACGCAGGGCTCTGCCGTGGTTGACGCGTCGTCCCTAGCCACTCGTGGAAATTATATGAGAAGATCATTAAGAATTAAAACTAAAAACTCTGCCCAGGTTGCACCTGCTGCAGAAAATATAGCGACTAGCGCTACTCGAACATCATCTCCAATATCATCTACAGATAGTTTATTTCACTCACCGTATTAATCCCCAAATCCATTCGAGAGTCTATTAGGTTCTCGGGCATCTACTGTGTCATCAGTATCAATGAGATGCGTGTCTTACTCCCAGCCTCGGATGTTGCACGGGAGGCAAATGCCTTTTTACCCGCGTCCACCAAGGCTGGAAAACCTAGAGTACGCATGAAGTGGAGCAAAGATGTAAACATATTCATCATGCTTACTTATTACCATATAACTAAACTCGAGACAGATTTCACAACCTATCGAAAAACTCTGCATGAACTTTTCTCATTGCAGTATCCTGAAGTTACAGTATCTGAGCAAAGAGTATCAGATCAAAGAAGAATTATTGTGAAAAATAAATATCTATCGCAAGAAACTCTGGATACGATTAAAAACGAAATAGGAAGGCAATTTCAAACAAACTCAGAAGTTACACGTAATGGTAGTAATGAGTATACCTTTATAGAGTCTGAGCCTACGTCAGAACCACAGACACAAACCACACACTTGCATAATAACACTGATTCTTCGCAAAGATATACTTACACTAACACACTAACTCCTAACATAAACTCACAAGCCGAAGTAATAACACCACAAATAGAACTTGTAGAAACCTTCACCGATACAACAATCGAACAAATAAACTACAAATTAAAAACAAAACTTCAAGAATACTCCGAAATAGACCCAATAGAGAGACCATACCTGCCGAAACTAAAATTTACAAAACAACTGACGTATCTAGTAAAAATATTCAATGAAAACATTCTACCTCGGCATGTTTCCCAAGATTCACAACTAAATGATGTTCATACCCTCATATATTGCACAGCATTAGTTATAGCAGAGGAGCTAAATTATAAAATAATCCACAATAATGAATATACTAGAAGTAAAGATAATAATAAACCGGCATGGCAGGTACGTCCACAAGAAGATATAGAAAAACTTCGAGCAGATATAGGAAGACTAACACAATACATTAATAATAATAGATCGCAGAGATTGGTTAGAAAAGTTCAGGAAATTTTCAAAAATAATACAAAACTACATTTACGTTATGAGTATCATAACGTAAATGTAGTTTTGTATTTTGTTTTCATGAGTATTCTACTCATGAAAAAGATAACGTAAATGCTGACGAATATTTAGATACACTAAAACAAAAGCTAGCACTAAAAACTCATAGACTCATACGGTACAATAAGGCGCAAAAGCGAAAAGATGATAATATAAAGTTTAAAACTAATGAAAAGTTATTCTACAGAAACCTTTGTAATTCACGGGCAGGTTCTAATACCAATGATAATCACAGTGAAATGCCGACAAAAGAGTTGCTCGAAAACTACTGGTCCGGTATATGGGAAGAAAAGGCACAGCACTACGATAATGCAGAATGGATAAACGAAGAAACTGCTAAATGGAGTGGAATAGCAGAAATAGAGTTTCAAGAAGTATCTGAAGATGACATTGCAAATATTACTCTTAGACTTCATAACTGGAAGGCACCGGGCATTGATAAAATCCATAACTATTGGTATAAAAAACTTACTAGCTTACATAAATACATAGCAAAAAATATCACAGACATAATTCTAGGCAAACAAAATATACTACAATTTATTACAACAGGAATCACTTACATGCTTCCTAAAACTAAAAACTGCACACAACCCTCACAGTACAGACCTATAACCTGTCTACCCACAATTTACAAAATCCTAACTTCAGCAATTACTTCAAAAATAACATCACATATAGAATACAGTCAAATTTTAGCAGAGGAACAAAAAGGCTGTAGAAGAGGACATATGGGATGCAAGGAACAACTGATCATAGATTCTACTATTCATAAACACGCCAACTCTAAAAACAGAAATCTGCACTGCACATACATAGACTATAAGAAAGCATTCGATAGTATTCCCCACACCTGGTTAATACAAATTCTACAGATTTATAAAATAAACCCGACTATAGTTGAATTCCTACGCAATATCATGACTTTCTGGAAAACAACTTTACATTTAAAACAGGACAGCAAATCTATCTCAACACGTCAAATGAATATTAAAAAAGGTATCTACCAAGGTGACTCTCTGAGTCCCTTATGGTTTTGCCTCGCCTTAAACCCACTGTCCAATCTACTACACAATTGTCGAGCGGGATATCGGCTCAAACATACTGCCGGCGAAACAGCTATCTCACATTTAATTTATATGGACGACATCAAACTGTACGCAAGAACTGAAATAGAAATAAAAAAAAACTTGTGGAGACTACAGCAAAATTTAGTAACGATATTAATATGCAGTTTGGCCTAGATAAATGTAGAACTTTGCATATTAAGAAAGGTAAATTCAAGCAGGAGACTATTTAATAGACGACAACCATATAATAATAGCGATGGAAGCAACAGATGTTTATAAATATTTAGGGTACAATCAGCTAAAAGGTCTCTTATAACTGAATATAAAAGACGATTATCTGCGATCTGTAAATCACAATTATCTGGAACACATCTGACCAAAGCAGTCAATACTTACGCAATACCCATACTAACTTATTCGTTCGGGATAATAAAATGGTCAAAGACAGATATAGAGCAAACGGGACGTATCACACGCGCTACACTTACCCGAAATAACCACCTACATCCTAAATCTGCAGTAGAAAGGCTTATAATTAAAAGACAGAGTGGAGGTAGAGGTTTTATTGATATCTACCACCTTTGTCAAAAGCAGATTAACGGACTCAAAAAATTCTTTAGCAGTAAATCTCAAACGAGTAACATTCATTTAGCAATCACTCGAAATGATAAAAACCTTACACCACTTAATTTAATTGACAATACGCACCAACCTGATTCAGTAAACGTTCAAGAACAAAAAATAGAAGAATGGAGAAAGAAAGTGTTACACGGTAGGCACCCCCACGATTTAGAACAGCCCCACATAGATAAAATTGCTTCAAATAAGTGGCTCAAAGTAGGCAATTTATTCCCTGAAACCGAAGGGTTTATGATTGCAATCCAGGACCAAGTAATAAATACTAAAAACTATAGAAAATATATAATTAAAGACCCTAACACCATAAATGACCAATGTCGCAGATGTCGAACCCATTCAGAAACCTTACAACATATAACAGGAGCTTGCACCAATCTCACTCAGACAGACTACACCCATATACATAATCAAGTAGCCAATATTATACATCAAAAGCTGGCGATTAAGCACAAACTTATAGAGAACAGTAACACATCCTATTACAAATATACTCCGCAGGTAATACTTGAAAACGCTTCTTATAAATTATATTACGACCGAGAAATACTTACCGACAGGACGATCCACTACAATAGACCCGACATAACTCTACAGGACAAACAAAAGAAAATTACTTACCTGATCGACATAGCGGTTCCAAACACTCACAATATACAAAATACAATAGCCGAAAAAATTAATAAATACACAGATCTTAAGGAGGAAGTCATCAGGATCTGGAAACAGGATAAAGTTTATATAATACCTATAGTATTATCCACCACCGGAGTCATTCCTAATCATATTCACAATAGTCTGATAGCTCTTGATTTGCCAGATAAGTCGTACATACTGTTGCAGAAAGCTGCCATATTGAATACCTGCAGGATAGTGAGGAAGTTCTTGCAAATAGAGGAAAACACCATCACCTCACCAGCCGTAGACCTTACCTAGAGTAGCACGTACTTGGCTTTGGGCCGTAGGTGCTACTTAAATACCAGCTTAGGCTGAGAAAGTTTAAAAATAAACTTACGTAAATAATAATAATTTATTCAAGAAAAACTTAAGTCTAAAATTACACCGTTAATAAGTACCTTCTTATGTTAAATTTTTTTAGGAGAACAATTTTAATTAATTTATTATCCTAGTTATTAGCGTTAGCGTCTGTCGTCAATAGATGGGTAATTGATTCGCTGTGAATCTGTGTTGATCCCGAAGCTGCATCTATCCACCATTTCATATCTGCAATTACATCGTCCGGTATCTTGGATCTCCTGTACGGATGATCCTGTGCAAGCTGTCGACTGTAGTACTGCATAGTTCGACAGTGTAATCGTCCTCTGCAGATGACAAAACTGGCAAAGTTGAGTCGCCCCACTAGGGACTGGGCCTGTTTGAGAGACCAACTGCCTGTCGAAATCTGTTTCTGCAATGCCGTGCGTAAGGCATTTGGTATCCGACAGGGACTTGGAGTTGTGTTCGGTGTCCCACACCACGCCCAAGAATTCCAGTTGTCGCGTGGGATACAAAACAGATTTTTTTAAATTCACCGTCCATCCTAGTAGTTGCATGGTGTTCACGGTGAAACGTATCTGCTCCTGAAGGCCAGAATGTGACTGACTGGTCAGTAGGAAGTCGTCGAGATACACTACGTACCTGATGTTGTGACTGCGTAGATATTTGGCAACCCAGTTCGTCACTGATGCAAAAGTTCTCGGAGCCGACGAAAGGCCGAATGGAAGGCACGTCATTTCCAGCAAATCGCCATTGTAGCTCAATCTGAGGAATCTTCGGTGCTTGTGTGCGATTGGCAAATGAAAGTAGGCTTGACTGAGGTCTAATTTGACCATCCAATCTTTGTGCTGTAGGAACGATGGTACTCGAAAGTGACTGAATAGATGGAAGTTTTTGGTATTGACAAAATTGTTCAATCGTTTCAAGTTGAATATAGGGCGCTGTAAGCCGTCTGATTTCGGCACTAGAAAGAATGTTGACAGGTAACTCGGAGATATTTCCGCCCTTTCGACTACTCCCTCCTGCAGCATAGTCCCGATTTGTTGGCTCATTGCTTTGGATTCTTTGGTTTCGAAAGCTTCCATTACTATTTTGCTTGGGAATATGAGAGGCGGTTTCATGATAAAAGGAATTCGAATCCCGACTAATAGTTTGCAAATTTCGTCTGGGGCGCCAAGGTAGGCCCCATATAGCTTTAGACAACCGCCTTGAAAGTGCCGCGAGTCATGCGCGACGACCCTTAGATTTACCGGGAGATTGGGATCGAGGTTTCTTACTTTGGTTGTTTTGTTTACCTCTAAAAGGAGCGCGCTTACGCTCAGTAATTTTGGAGTTATTTTGTTTTGGTTTCTTCGAATTGCGGTTAGACTGAAAAAACTTATTATGTTTTGCACCAGAAGTTGAGGTTTTGTTGACGTAGTTAACCTGTCGCTGTTGTGAGCTAGATGGAGTGTGATATGTTGATCTTGGTGCAGAACACAATTTATCTGCAGAACGTAAGAACGCATTCTGTATAATCATTTCCTTGGTACCTAGTTCAAAATTAAAAACCTTTCTTTGTACACGGTTTCTGTTGATTCCCGCGTAATATTTATTTCTACGTGATAATCCGAAGAGATAAGTTACCGAGACAACGTTGACCCATCCTAACCTTTCGACTGACAACACGATACATAGAACTCATGCATTTCTAGACTAGCCGCAGGCTTCCTTGTAAATTACACGTTACGAAAGACCACGTACTTACCTAAATACTCGGTACTTTACCTATTTAAGTAGGTATTTTGTGCGAGTTTTCTGCGAGCGCGAGACATCTAATGGATAAACTTCTTTTCTAAACATGACACTTTATACAAAATGTAAGGCCTATACCATTATTTTAGAAATAAATCCGATAGGTACCCGCCTAATATTCTTACTTACCTCAAAAAAACTTAAGTAAAACATTCTTAAACTGAAAACCTGCCGGTATCAGGAAAGAGGCCCCGTGGGCGACCCAAGAAGCGGTGGATTGACATCGCTGAGTTGGATGCGGCTTACGACGCGAGGATGCGGAAGAACGGTAGGAAAGTGGACCTGGCAGAGGCCGGGATAAGCGCTAGGACGTTGATGATGTGATCATAATTTCTTATCGAATTATTTCTTAAACTGAAAATAAAATTCGCGTAGAAGACTTACACACTTGCTATGTGCGACGAAACCTATTAACCCGTCTGAGGAAGATGGTGCTTTTGTACTGGCAGCCAGATTCGGCTACGACCACGGCCTTCGTCAGAATCCCGAAATACGCGCGTTCGCTACCTGTTATTACCTACACACTTGCCGTTCTTGCGGAGATAAGAATGATGGGCGCCACCCACTTGACTTGGTTTACTGTCGCCTGTATAAACATGTGGTAGGTACCTAACTGACTACTACACAAACGTGTGATATTCACACAATGGCATATCATACAAACATAGCGACCCAATATTAACATCACGGGGCCCTTCTGTTCATCCAGTCCTTGGTCAACTTCTTTTCGCCATAGGTAAATTTAGGAGGCACACCTAGCGAGTAGGTAGGCGGACCCCGGGCCCCACGTGTTGCGCGGGAGTGCAACCGGGATTTAACGGTAAGATGATGATGCTGACCTAGCGAGTGGCTAGCTCATTGCGGTGCTGAAACGGTACCGCCGATCTCCAATTCATGATACCACCCTCTGGAATGACGTCACAGAATACCCGAAATACATGTTGTAACGAAATTCCAGAGGAGTGCCGCTGCTGAAGTTCGACTGGCCTTTAAGTGCGAAACTGCAGAAGACTATGCCCGAACCCCAATATTTGACCCGAAAATAAAAAGAGAACATTGCATTTTTTTTCTTCCTAAATGGACCCCGCGCGGAGACCATTCCATTATCAGAGAGCTAATTACTCCTCTGACTCACAGATTACTATTTATTACCCTCAGACTGACAATACTACAAGTCAGTACAAGTATTTTATAGAGTCACAAAAACACGCTACACATTGGTAGCTTTTGGTAGGAAATGGAATATTCTATATTGGTTATGATTCAATCGCGCTTACTCCAATCAAAGAGGATATAAACGCTTGCTCGCTCATTCATTCTCATTCTTTCATTTGATCGTACGCCTTTCAGGCGGGCGATATGTGTGTTGACCTGTGATGGCTCTTTTTACTACTTTTGTAAATTTATCATTTTTATGATATTTGTGTTTAGTTTCCTTCTAGTGTAATAATTGTAATTTATTTTTATGCGTTTAAATAAAATGGCGAGTCAATCCCCGAAAACTGTATATAGGCTGGTCCTAACTGGTGGTGAGTGCCTTTTTATAATTTTGCCTTTTACATAATAAAAGTTAAATTTACAATAAAACATTGAACGTAGGTTCGTAATATTGTGCTAGTACTAATTTTAAATATAGCAATGGTTACATTTTGTTTGTAGTAATGTAGTAAAACACGTGGGTGAAAATTTATCGCTATACAGTATTTATTCAATCTACACTGTGTTTTTAACCTAAACAGGACCTTGCGGCGGCAAAACTACTGGCCAGTCTCGGCTTAGTACTTTCTTCGAGAATTTGGGATGGAAGGTGAGTTCAATAATATATTCTAATTCTGTTAATTCTGAAAGTACTTACCTCTTTTCCACATAGTGTTTTTTAGAATTTTTATTTTTTTGTGGAATCTAAATTAATTGTACCATTTCAACCTTATTAAGAAATACCTATATACATTTATAGTGACTACTTATAAATTTTTTAGCAATCATTCATAAGATTATAAATATTCTTGAGATATTCTGAAGGTCCTTGTATTGGTTTCTCCATGTGGAGATCCAGTGAAACATCGTTCCACGTTGTGTTTATTTCCAGGTGTTCCGGGTGCCGGAAACGGCTACCGTCCTTCTCAGGTACAACCTTCACAAATTTATATCAGTGCATGTTTATATCAGAATTTGAATTTGTATGTTAAATTCATATTATATGCTTTTCTGTACATTATCATTCTACAATATAATGTAGGTACTTATATGATAGTTACCTATGAAATTGCCGTTTTGTATGGCGACAATGATGAAAAATATAATAAATCTTTGAAATTTCTTGGAAATGACAAACTTTGTAGGTATAATCAGACAACATTAAGCTAGCTGGTGCATATAATTTCATTTTGATAAGTAACATATAATTAAGTTACATCTGGTTAAATAAGCAACGACAAATTAAAAGGGGTTTTTCGAACCCTTATAAAAACTAAAGACAATCTTTTTTATTCCATTTTAAAGACTTACTGACATCTAAACATACTCTATTTTCGAAATCATATGTTAATTTCAAGGTACAATAAAAAATATTTAAGCATTGTATACTCGCAGAAAAAAAAATGGCAATTTCATAGGTTAAGACCTAATATATCTTACATATTCCCACATTAAAATTTATCTATTTAGTATTATCTAGGCTGGGATAAAAATTTATTTGTCAGAATTGTTAATTAATAATTCCTTTCACAGTGTTATGTTATGTATTCAGAATACAAGTGTTACTCAATATAAGTAGGATGATCTATAATAAATCAATTGATTATATAAATTTCGTTATTCTTCAGAAACTTTCAGTTTCGGATGTATTGTAAAACAAATTTAAAATCTGACATAACTTGCACTGCTATTTTCTTATTAAATTGCAATTCAAAAGTAAAGGTTGTTTAAATTTCGTATCATTTTACTTGTCAATATGACCTGTAAAATGTATTTGTTATTCTTGAAATTATTTGTGAAAGGCATAAAACTATAATATCGTAAATATTAACTGTCAATATATTATTTGTTGAAATATATTTAAACACAACTATTGGCTACTTATCACAATTATAAAGAAAAAAATTATAAGTTTGAATTAATGTGTGTTATGTAAATTTATTTCAAAAACATGTTTTCTTTTTTTTTCAGTGGTGGAGTGAAGTTTGCAGATCTCACAACAGAGGAAGGTAAGTTTGAACCCCTAACTTATCAATACAAAGTAAGTTAACTTTAATATAAAAGTGTTGTTGATCAATTTAATACCATGAAAATTCTCACAATAGTGCTGATACCAACAGTATTCGATTACAAAAGCAAAGTTTATACCATGCTTATCATTGTTCCTATTGTGGACAATCGTGTGTAAGTATGATGGATGATTACAAATATTCGCCATCAAAAACCGCGTATTCTCAACAAGAAACGGAAAAGTGTGGATTAATAGATATGTTGCCTTAGCATGTTCCTGTTGTTTTACGTGTCAGTATATTTTCGAAGCTTTTTAAAAACTATTCGTGGCCAGCCACTTTACGTGCGTTTGTTTATCGTCGAACATTGCCAAAACTTAAATCACGCGCGTTTTTTCCTCACCATTGTTGTTCTCAATATAGATTAGGCGCTTATTACGGTTTTTTCAGTTCTTTTATTTATGCAATCGTAACGGGATCACATGTTTCCAAATTCGTTAACTGCATTAGCGAAACTACATAACAATTTTCTCCGAGCCTGATTAATATCTAATGTAAACATTGCAAAAGATTTTCATACAATCTCTGACATAATTATCTGATACAAATTGATAATGTCATTGGCCTTATGATTGATCTTGTTCACGTGTCCATATGGATAAAATAATTAAGAATTTATAGACGTAAAAATTAATTCTGTAGGTAGATGCCGTGACCTTCTAATGGGCAACGTAATCTACATACTGCCGGTGAATCACACGGGTTTTTATTTATTTACATAATTACCTGTATCAAGTAGTATGAGTTTCGTCCACGTTTGGTATTCTATTTAAAAAACAAACTGAGGCGCTCGGGGGCGCGTCAATGACGTCAGAGGCGCGGCGGGCGACCACTTCCAGCCTGCCAAGATTGCATTACATTGGTCAATGTGTCCACTTACTCATTCATATTTTCGGGTTCGTAGTACACATCGTATTACTCTCCGACAAAAAATGCATTTGTCACGCCTCCAACCTAAATAAAATATCTAAATTCATATCAAGCAACTGGCTAACAAATTGGCCAAAGTCTCGTTTCGCAAGTTCATGCCGATAAACGTTTTGTTCTAATATAAATGTTAGCTGATTAGATAACTTATGTCATTGGGTCGGTCGATTAGTTATTCTAGCGAAGCGCGCCCCTATTTCCTTATTAATTATTTTTGTGTCATAACAAGACTCGTTTGTAATTGCATATTGGAAGCGCTTCCCTCACATGGCCGTAAGTGTCGTAACGAAATCTTCGCGCGAGCTGCATCGTATCCGTGTCGCGCTATATGATGCCAAGTCGTAATAGTGTCCGAGGCAAAGTCCACTATTAAACGATCCAGATTGCACAAATCCCGTACGTTTGTATAAAATGTCTTGTGTTACGCGATATTTTGGTTGAACAGTGCCGAGTGACGTGTGCGGACCGTTTATTTTGGTTGAGCCGGCTATTGCCAGCGGGAGTAAGCTCTATGTCCCGGTCACGAGGACTCCGCGGCTATTTTCAACGGTCCTCAAGCTTTAGAAGATAACTAGGGAAGCGTGAATAGAAAGCGAGAACGCGTACTTGTAATCTCATTATGTAGCGGTGTCGAGGGTCGGTCGGACATTGGATAAATGCAGCGCAGTGCTTATGTACGCGCGGTAGCTCCCGAGAATGTATCCAATCCATTAGCGGCAAGGGCGACTGAAAGTCTCCACATTGAATAATACATACTCGTACGCCGGCCGCATAATCGTCTTATAAAAATGGCATTAGTCGTATGAATAGCGGACCGCAACACAGTTGCGAGGCTTCGCGATGGATGACCGCCTCTCCGCGCACGTGAGCCACCGAGCTGGTGTGTGACGTGGAAGCCTAGTTCAATGTCACGTTCACGGCCCGCCCCGTCTCGCCGCGCCTCGCCTCCGGCCGATTGATCTCCATTTCGCCTAATGTACACAAACAGCGTGCGATATGAATTATTCGAGAGCCGGTGCCGTAATTTATGCGACGGCTATACGTAGATGCACTCTAGTGTAAACATTTTGTGTAAACAGAACGCTGAACGGTAGGTGGGTAATAGATTATCTATGGATTTATTGGTCCATCGAAAGCAAAAGCTTAAATTGTTTTGAGTACGCTCAAATTTTTGAAAACTGTATTATCTTCTACATAGCCGTAAGAAGTCACACAGGCTTCACCGTGCTTTTATTGTGTATACGCCGCTAATTACAGTCACAAAAATAAACGTTTCATTCAGTTGAGGACCCCAGGTGTTCGCCATAATGAACCGACTATTATTAAATTTTTATTCTTGGTTCGATAGCAATGAATCCTTCATTATCATTTACGCATGTTGGCTATTGTGCAGATATAGAATGTTTCATGCGGCTCATAAACGCTGAACAATTATTTCCCTTTCAACGCGCTAAGCGTAGCCAGCCAGCCATTGCAGGAGCTCTTTGCATAGAGCCTGTTGATCGTTCTCTATAATTGTCGTCTATCTCGCGATGTATACGTTATTTTGCGTCATTAACATGTGACTCATTCTGTTTACAAATTGGTTTATTGTTCATGCACCGTTGGTTTGTTTACTATTCACGCCTGGGCCTTATAAGACCTGTAAAGTGTTCAAAACCATTTCTGCGTGTACATGTTACTTAATGTCCGTCATATTTCGTTGGTTTTTTTAAAAGACGCGTAGCAAAATAGACCCATTTAGCCTTATCTGTGTAATTATGGAATCGTCGTTTGCGCCGTCTGCAATGTTATCGCGGCATCAAATTTCGCGTGACACCCTATCTGCATCATAAACTGCCTAGGTAGGTAGGTATTCAGTTTATATTATGTATTCTAGGTACTTCGCACTTGCTCCGAGTTAGTGCTCGTAATTTTCCTTTAAATACTTGTTGAGTGTGACGTCAAGTTGGTCATTTGGAATTCTTATGTGGGTGGTATTGTTTACATTTTATTGTTTACTGTTTTATACGTCTACGTCAAACTCCCCCAAAATTGCCATATCAAAGTGATTCTGGTGCACTTTTACAGCCATAGCAAATGCAAAATTTTGTGACAACATCCATGACATGTATTGTTGGCAAAGTAGTTTATAGTGTATGATACATGTACAATTGCATAGTACAATTTACCTATACTTCATGCAGCTTAAACTAGAATTTATTGTATGTGGTTTATCCTTTTCTTTGACTCCATCTGCATAGGAGCCGCCGGCATAAGCCTCAAATTCTTCACCCGGATTAATTCATTTTATTTTCTTATATTTTATATTCTAATATTATAAAAAGGAAATAGATTTTATTTGTTGTTTGCTATTGTGATTGATAATCTCTGAAACCACTTTACTTCTAATTAATTCACTAGATAATAAATAGCTACACTCATTGCCGAGTGACACACAGTTCTATCTCGGAAATTCGGTATCTTCCAAGGAAAATGGGTGGAGCGGGGTAAAAGCAAACACTTCAAAGTTTTAGTAGGTAAACATTAGAATGTATGTAGTAAGAAACATGAGTACGGATGCGAGGATATGGGTGTTCGACACGTTATGCTGTGTTTGGTGTTTGTAATTTCCACGGCTCCCGTCACTGTGTCGCCTCCGGGCGTTGTGTACATTTCACATCTACCACACCATTCAAGGTTGGAGAAAACATTTGCTACAGACAAGGTGCTATTACAACATAATTGAAAAGTTTATTGTTCATTACGAGAACAACTATTGTTATTGTTATCCGACAAATATTGGTTTCTTTTTCTATTTATCCGTTGCGACATCAGTATTGTGGTAAGACCTCGCACCTATTTTGACGTGGCCTTTGGAGTTGTTTTCTCAACGTTTCAATGGCGGTGACAAGATATGCCCTTTATCAACCACCAGCCTCCTTCAGACAATAGTGTTGGTGATTAGATTTGTTGCTCTCGCCCCGAGATATGAATGAATCGACCGCATAATGAATAACCGCAAGTAGCGATTGTTTATCTTTTTCCTGTCACGTTTAGTTGTATTTGCATGTTTACGCGTTAAAAACCAAGTACCGGAATCCACAGTAATTTATCAATGTAAAGCATTTCTCTGACGTAAATTGCAGACGAATTAAACTTCAGCAAAATTTATGCTCTTTCGCTTAGTCACGTTTACTCCGTTCCAATTAAAAAGACACGTTTTATATTCTATCGCAGTCCTGCAACGTGGTAGAGTATACACTTGAGACTTTCATACGCAAAAATTGTACGCAAGTTCGCACTGATGACACTGTGGGATATTTTTTCACGACTTCGCATAATGTAGCGGAAGCGGCAGTTGTCAGTTGCAAGTCTGGCCCGCCTGCTTGCAAGCGATGCGTAGCTGCCGCAGTTGCTCAGGCCAGCCAGGGCAACTCTGGTGAGTGCTGTCCCTACCTGGTTCTGGTTGACACCAGGTACCACGTTACCTGTAGGTATCGCTATTTATATCTATGTGAGAAGTACTCGCATACTTCAGATCGTTTTATCACGATCTGTGTGCTAGCTATCTCTACGTTTGTTAAAAGCTACGTGTCGTCTCGCGACAAAGTTGCTCCTTTCAACCCGTCAACCTTAGGGCAGTCTAATCCCTTTAATGTACTTAACAATCGACAAAAAACCGACTGGTCCATAGGAATGTTATCTCACTTAGTCGGTTGGGAAGGGAACCTTTTTTCCGCTCTTGTTAGACGAGCACTCTCTATGACCCTTTTCAAACGCAGCCTCCTCTAAGAAGTATAGATTCTCGTATCTTCGAACACTTTAGTAAATAAAGGTAGCTATGTATTAACAATGGAATAGCGAGTGCCTTGTCGCGGGGCGGCTCGGTGGTCCGATTCACTGTATTTCGAGCTTGAATAGCCAGAAAGCACCTGTGGGGCCATTGTATTCGCTACTGAACGCCGTTCTATCACAGACATCACAAACCATTAGCTAATGCTCGCGAACATCGTCATAACTCAACCATAGTTTACTAGTCGTGCGCTTGGAACATGCGCAAATATATGTCCTATGGCGAAAATGCATTCTGTACTAATAGCAGGTTTATAACATGTGTTATGGTTTCACGGAATGTCAAAACTAATAGCTCATGTCATGTTTGCACTTCAATTTTGGCAAAACGCCGAAACACAACGAAATTGTGAGAACACCTTTTATGTTTAGCTCCGCTATGGGGGAAACAACTAAAAATAGGTAGAAAGCAGCTACGACGGCTGATCAACGACGTGACGACATTATAGTCGCATTTTTCGCCATAGCGCTTTCATTAAATTAGTAAACTTTTGTTTTATAAAAACCAACCACGAAATCTTTTCAATTTTCTAAACTGGATACTCTTAGAGCATAGTGAACACTGTTTTTCATTTAAATATTTTAGTTGAATAATGAAGTGAATTTAATCGAAACATAAACCACCAAGATTGGCCGCCTCGATAGCATAGAATTTAAAAACACTTCTTAAAGGTTTTACAACGTTTTACGCATTTAAAACAAGCGACAAATGAATACCTACTTCTTACCAAAAAAGCGATCTATAATTTTATGTTAAATTATGTTAATGAGATGGTAGGATTATCCGGTGTAGCCTTTTCATACACTGTTTCGCCTATTATTATACGTTTGAAACAAATGACAAGCGATTACGTCTCGTAAGTCGTTGTCGATTCGTTTGTGTCTATTAGCCATTGTTGATTCTGTAATGACGCATTGAGACTGAGTCTTCGAACATTAACGTCACAAGGAGGCGTGTGGGGCAACGTCCACGCCGTAGCGTTGCCAAATCGATGAGGGCTAGCTACCGCACTTTAAAACGGCGTCAGGTGATATCGACACATATTTATATACAGTCACATCACGGTGTGGACATACAGTCTCATCTCGCTAGAATACTTATTGGGCTCAAAATGTAGCTTTTTTTATGCAACGCAATGACAAATGATTAGTACTTATTCTAAAATCTCAAAAGATTTAATTCAAAGATCATGAAACAAATATGCTTATCGGAAACTAGATGATTAAAAGAGTTGTACAATCTCTGAGAAGAATATATTTCTTCTGTTTGTACTCTATCAATATCTACTTACATTTTTTACCACATTACAATCCTCGATTTCGTCGTTTCGCAAGTTGGCAATCGTTTCAATTCACCGCAAACTCGAAATCGATGAATAATTTAACATGAAATTGAAGAAATTATTTCGCGGAGCGCATTAATTTGGGGCAATTCCATTTCTGAGTCAATGCCTTGAACAAAAGCCCGGGTTAGTCTTCATAATTTGTCTCCAAATGGACTTCTAAGTCGTGCAATGCACGAAAGTCGACAATAATCGATGGTTGTTTCCGACCAAAACACGCGATGTCTTTTTAAACCGTCGACTTCATTTTTATCTCTACATGTGATGAGTTAAATTGAAAGCATATTTGTTCTCTTTCCTAATCTTTAAGCTTAATACGAAACTCTTGTACTATGTCTACATCACACGTTAAAGTTTTAGTTTACAACCGGTGGAATTCTTTAAAAATGTTGTGGTTCGGCTATATAATTCATTTAATTGAACAAATTTTTTATACCTAATTATGTTGTTAGTAAGAAACGTTTTTTTTTCTACAGTGGCACCAATTTCGAACCTTTTAAGGCCATAACTTAAAAGGAGGTGTTTCACACATACTAGAGATAAAGAACAACCGCGAAAAGCGATATCCTTTATCGCGGTAGCAATTATACGACCAAAATAAACTGATAGTATAGGTAGGCTATCAGTTTTGTTTTTGTTACACTTACATAATGTCATCGACACCCCAAGGCGTGTGCCACTGCCAGCCACGCAGCCAATGGTCAATCGATAGATAACGCCACGTGACTTGACCCCATGCGGCCTGCCCCAACCCAACATTGAAACTTGGAAGTACATACACAACTGGATATAACCGGATCACAACGACACTTAACGTACTGCACTGCGACGCACGAACCACATATTATCATGTAATACTTATGCAAATACAGCCGATCGCTACCATATATATAATACGCAGTCTATACAATAACCGATTTATGAAGTTTAGAAACGGCTTTTAAGTTAATGGAAGACATTAATCAGCGTAATAACTCCCTATAGCTCGTAACCATGAAACTTTTATTGTACCCGTCGCTCGTCTTTGGCAAGAAATTCATATCTTACCTTACGGAATTCAATTATGGAAATTAATTGGGGGACCGCAAACGGTCTATTTTATTATGCCCTTTTGCGATAACTTCGTTGCGCAGTAACGTAAGGAAATCGTATTTTTACTAAACTATAAACCGATACTAGGCACTATTTATCGATCAGAAATAGAAGATTGTAAATGTAAACGATTCATTTATTCATGGGACCGGCCGGCGCACTGGCATTGAAAAGTCTATCCAAGTTCACGGCTACGGTTGGTGGCATAGTCATTGATGGAGCTGGTTTGCGGTCGTTTTTGCTTTTATTATGGGCGCCTGTAAGACTCACGTAACCACGACTAATCTATACAACAATAAAGAAGTTACAGTATTGTATAAAAGAACATCACAAAAATTTCAAGGATAAATACGAAATTGCCGATTCGCGAATTGTTCGAGCATCTAGCATTTTTATTCATTGCCTCGTAAATTGGGGCCGCGCAGCTGACGCTCGGATCGCTTTTTATTTTTTCATTTACGGCTAGTTCTCTTCCGCAATCGTGTTCCAAATTTAATACAGGATAATCGAATTGCAAATTTCCCCTGGCGTTGCTGATGTCCATAGGCGGCGGTGACCACTTTCCATCAGGTGGATCGCTTGCCTGTTTGTCTGCCGTATTACATAAAAAATAAAAAAAAATGGAGAAATGGGAGAGTCTAACCGCCACGTGGGGTTCATTGGCAAGCGATTTAAAATAAGATGCGAGACAATCATGGCCGCCTAAACGTCTCCGGCGGCTGTTGAAGGCGAAAATAAAATAGCTATCGTGTTTAATTTAAATTTAGGCACACCAAGGCACCAACCTTCTGCCGAGTTGTCATCCGTCACTCACACAGCTTTTGTCGTACATAATTTCGTTGACAAGTATCTACTACATGACTTATGTATATACGTAACGTACGCATGAATTACCCCTTGCCGCAAATGGAAGGTGTGGTGTACTGGGTTAATAACCTTTTCAAATACGGCTCAAATAAATTAGAATCACATGTAAGAGTACTCTAGAGAGTAAAGTTGCGAATCTCAAGCGATACTTAAGTACCGATTATTTGTGCAACCATAGTGACGTAAGAATTTGTGTATTGTATCGTAATTGAAAGGCGCGAGCGAGTCGTTTCGCTTCATTGAATGCAAACTCGTACTCGCAGTTTGTTTAGTATTCTCTAGCTAGTTCCACCTAAGACTAGTGATTGTGCCATAATCAAGCGTTGATTGCCATTAATAAGCTCAATTACAATCGGTGCAAGCTGATGCTGTTACGGTACGGCGTAGGTGGATTGCGGTTGGATGGTGGCGTCGGCTTACCATTGGTAACAGGATAATACTGGCCTCTGACACTTGTTGCTAACTTATGTGTTATTATAATCTATAAAGAATATGAATCACACGTTATTTGATACCAGTGCAAGTAACTTAGCTAATTACGCACAGCAACGTGGCGGCCAGTATGCCTTTTTAGTTCGTTTTTGTCAGTTTGCTTCGTATTATTTATTTGTATTGATAAAATATTGTCAAGAATATGTTTTCAATAGCTTCTGCCGGCATAAAATGTTGTAGAAGCTTGTTTAAGCTGAAATGACGCGCCCCACTACTTAATTAGTTGATTTCGATGTGTGAGTGCAAATATTAATAACGACACTTCATCTGTGTGGGAGCGTCGACTGCTCAATCGAACGACGCGTGCTCCTACGTTTGAGTCTCACCGGCAACTGAATGACCAATTACAACGGCATTTGTATATGTATTGCGTCCATATTTTAAATTTTCTTGTTTGCGATAATGCGATAGTGGGGCGCGTCATTTCAGCTTAGACGAGCTTTAATAGTAAACACGCTACAGGTTCACAAAAATACGTTGCGTGAAAGATTAAATCAAACACCTATCTGAGCATCCCAACAGACATTGGGCTTAAAAAGCTGTAAAATATTAAGAGCTATGACATTCCAATATCATCCATTCATTCCGTATCGAAAATTCTAAACATCCCATAGTGATATTTCAAAATTCTTAGACCCGTGTAAGAGGATTTATGGATTTTAGTAGATACGGAGCCGAGTCTCCCGCTCTTCTCCCAGCGTTGTAAAGATTAAGGACCGTGAAAGGTTTATTAAGCTCTGTGAGAATTGAGAACAGTTGCCTAAGGATAGCGTTGGATATTCCGCTACCATTCCGACGCAGATGTGCTCTCTAAGTACTTATTTACAGTGCCTTGAGACTATTGTAATGTCTAAGGGGACGACAATTTGGCATCCTCGACAAGACTATATGCCATTTTGCGTTTTGAATGACCATTACAAGTGATTTGTAGCTTTTAATTGGGATTTCCGCGACGTTTCGAATGACTGCTATGACTGCCATTCTGCTCCTGTTTTACAGGGAAAATAGATGATACATGGACGGAATTAGGGATTGATGCGATGTACTGGTTTCGGTGGAACGAGTCAAAACAACGCACACTCGCTGGCTCCATCATCATCAGAAATAAGCCCCTGATTACCACTGCCTTTTTAATATGAGACTAAACCCCTTGTTTATTATTGGGGCTCTATAGAAGCCAATGTTACTATTTCTCCCCGAGTATTTATCGCAACCTGATATTGCATTCATTATTCAGCTACATTATTCTTGTCTGTCTTAGCTTCATCCGTCTCGCAATTAGGCGGACTGTCTGTGAACACATTCATATGTCGTCGCTGTTCTCAGTTCTTGTTCTCATAGCGCTCGATAGGTTCTTGGCCCCGAACCGCATATTAATCACGATCACCGCAAATCTATTGCAACTTTACTGTAAAACTATATTATCATTAATGTCTCGAGATGTAAAGACATCCGCATCAACGGGTCTGGCGCGTCGCATAACAAATGGGTCGAACAGTTCTTTTAAAACATTACCACACTTTAATCTAATAGATAACGAGTGTTCTATAAAGTTATCTACGCGAAGACCGTCTGTAGGAATGTCTGTGCTCTGTAGGAATTGCGGTCACTCAATCACCCGAAGCGTCCCCGTTTTTTTGCTGTTGGACTTCGATGTGTAAATTGATCTCAGTTACCTTACCAATGAATTGTGTTTTGAAAAGATGTCATACTGCACTCTAATACGAAAGGCAAATAAATCGAATTCGGCATTATCCTACTAGATGCAAATAAATCCAAGGAAAACCATTTATGCATCTCTTGGACCGAAGCCACATTTTATGAGTCAACATATTTCATATATTTCGCTTTAATCATAAATAAGGTAATCTGAATGATCATGTGGTAAGGTGACTAAGAATGAAGAGCTATGTTAAGATCAATAGAAGATGAGCGAAACCGGGAGCCGGAGGACGTATACATCACATATGACATCCTTCGATGAAGGGCAACTCCTCAAAAGTACCATGTACCAAGGTACCAAGAGCCGGCATAAATGTATGATGAAGATGTATGAATATGAAAGAGGCAAAGGACATGTGTCAGGATCGTGGCTTTTAACGTCAGCGGGCGGCTGAACATTCATTGCCCCAGAGTGGATCTAAAAACATATTAATTAATTATGCTTCAATGGCGACGCCAGTAAAATGACACAAAAAGCGTGTAACATAATCCAATTTAATGAGAGAACAAATCCCTAATCTCATTTATTTATTATCTTTTCGCTTCGTGTCTCATCCCAAGCGGCCTTGGTTCACGTAAACACAAATAAGGCGAAAAAACCGTTGATAACTTGCAAATGGAAATATTCCAAACATGTTGTAAAAATGTACCAAGTTCGCCATAATAGACAATTTTCAACGGTCCGCTAGGTTTTAATAGACAATTTAAAATCATGATATTTAGTTTTCCTCTTTCCGGCGAATTTGCGAGTACCTAGTTGCTGATTTGCAATACCCGTGTCATGGTCTCAATAATTAGAATTACCTACGGAACAGGCAGGCAAGCAATTTTCTAACTGAACAAGTAAAATAATTGAATTCCATTAACATTGAGTAATTATCTTAATAATTGGTCTATTAACAAAGTTTTGTATGGTAAAATAATAGTGTAAAATAAAAAAACAACAGTCTTACGAATATTTAATAGATAATCTTTGTTTAGTACTAAAAAGTAAAACCTTTCTACACTAGAATATACTTGTCCCATTTCTTATCGGTTTCTGTTGATTCCCGCGTAATCTTTCTATGTAACAACTAGCTACTACTGCCCGCGACTTTGTCCGCGTGAAAATAGTTTTTATGACAGTTTAGTTTTTGCCCGCGTTACCATTTTCAATAACCTTCGTATTGTATGAATGCTAATGTAAATGTTAGTATAAAGGGGAAGCCAAGCTTTATCTCTGGTTCTACCTATCGAAATTAGATTCGAGGAGATAACTACTAACTTACTGAGAAAACGTTGACCCATCTTTTAACCTTTCGATTGGACTGAGTATCAATTCGATATATAGAACAAGCCGCAGATTTCCTTATATATTATTTGAGGGAGCGAGTGAATAGCGACTCATTGTTTGTTATTTAGGTACCTACTTCTCTGGGCTGTCATCATCAGTCCACTATTCTTGACATTTTCAACCTTCACGGTTTTACTTTAAATTGTAAGGTAAACAAGTGTTTGGCAGTATAGAGCGTCTTCACTGGACATTGTAAGCGTCAATCATGCGAACGCCCACTGTACGCGTGGCCAGTGACGGTGTGCATCGAGAGTGTACTGAAACATCAGGATTTAGAGTTCAATTTCAATTCACAACAAGCTACTTAGGCATCAATGGAATAGAAGTCGGAATAACTATCGTTCCTAATCCTACTTCCTACTAATCCTGTTACGGGTTCCAAGACAGTATTAGCTTGTCCTCGGGCGCGCCTGAGTATCAAAACTCAGGGCCTGTTTGTGGTCGCCGCTGTAGATCCTGGCTACACAGGAGTTGCAGCGGTGGGAATGAGTGGTAGGGCAAAGCCCGTTAGTCATCAATAGCAAATTGAACCCCAATAACACCACATTGATCGTAGAAATTGGTTAAGTTCACCTGGATGGGCAAGCACCGAATTAAATTCCTAAACCCCGATTTACCTAACTAATAACTTCCGAATTTAATTCAACATTCTAACTCTAAAGAAATCTCTTCGACATCGTTCAGCTACGGAAAAGTCGCACAACACATATCACTCGATATGTCAACAATTTGTCCGTTTAGTTCAGTATTTTGTGCCCCTAGTGGAATAAGAGACCTGAGATGCGACTCGTTGGCACATGTTTTCGAAGTTGGGCTTGTTGAAAGTCGGCAGGTCACCCCGGTCAGAGCACACATTCCATAAAATGTAAATGCGATGTCTCTCATATCTTTGCTTGCGTATTTACTTAGTTTTACGCTTTATGCGTTCAGTAGAGAAAAGTTCTCTCTTAGAGCAAAAGCGTGGTCAATATTTTTGCAAAGTATAGGTACTTTAAATCAATGTTCTCTGGAAGAAACTGCTATAGACGATAAGGCCTGTTGCTATTTTTTTGGTTTTGTGTCTAGTTTATTCTTTATGCGAAAAATATATTTCCCCAATTTTTTATATATTCCAATATCTGTTAACATGACGGAAGTATAATGCTCTATCTGTGACATAATTGATATAGTAATAAAGAAGTCTCTGATTAAATCTATTTCTGAGTCATTTCGCTCGACGATTTACAGTGGATTCATTTATTTTCTCGCTTAAAAATGTAAATGAGAAAACTCTATTTACGTAATAATAATATATAGTCACAGGGTGCCAATCGGCTCCCGAGACTGTTCTATTTATATTGTAGAAATTGTTCATTACAGAACAAACATTTGGTCTACTGTAGTGTGTGTTTGTAGTTATTACCACTCATACACTAGGATAGGAGATTACTCCTAATTATCCAATGTATTGTTTTGCATACGTATATCCTCCATATATCGCAGAACAGACGCCACACAGAAAAGACGTAAGACGCAGACACGTCGCAGACGGGACGCGGATGCGACGTTTAAAAACATACAGAAAAGACGGGGCACGGACGCGGCACCGTCGCGGACCAGTCAAGAACGCAGGCAAGACAAGGACAGCAAGTGCGGCGTGCGAGGCCCGGCTCCCCGCGCCCCGCCCGCACCCCCGGTCTCGCCCGCGGCGCGCCCGTGCCCCGTCCTTTCTGTATGTTTTAAGACGAGTCTGCGTCGCGTCCGCGCCCTGTCTTTGCTGTATGTTTTGCGTCGCGACGTTTCTATACATTTTGTATGAAAGTAAATTGAACATGCGCCGTGTCTGCGTCTTACGTCTTTTCTGTGTGGCCGCTCGCTAAAACTGTGAAATAAATAAATATGTTGAGTACCCACTTCTCTCTATTAGCAGGTTTATTTAATTTCATAATCACGTATTTATCGATCACTCATGGGTTTACCTATATTTTTTACTAATATATCATCTCCAAATTTTCCTTTTCATTAAGGAAATGTATACCATATTGACAACTATGTAGTAAAAACTCAACTCTTTTGTTATTGTATTAATCAAAACCCCTCCGTTAGTCATTGCAACGATATTTCGTATTTAATAATGCGTAGGTACCCACTTAGGTATTCATGTAATTCGAGCTAGACTGGACGTTGTTATAATGACATATCGTTTAGTGTTCTATTTTCACAACATACTATTACTATTTATGTAATCATCGTTGTTTTTTTGTTGAAATTGCAGAGCCATTAAATTTTGTACTTCGTTTGTACTTTTTGTGTTTGCGCCAATTTTCTTTAATAACTCACTCTTATAATCGGATCACTAGCATATTCTGAAGAATCTTCAGCTAGTCGTAAATCTCTAGCAGTGTATTTCTCTGTTGTAGTACGCGATACATCCTTCTCTAAATGCGCTATTCGTGTCTGTATGCTGAGTTCTTCTAAGCTATGTAATGGATTTTTGCGATGTTAACGAAACGTGGGGTTCAGTAATAGTATAGTTAAGTTATACTAGACATAGGTCTCCCCCAGTGAGAGCCAAAGCACCTTGTCCCCGGCTATAATTGTAGTTATACGTGTGGTAAGCATGAGTCGGTCGTTGGTTAATATTAATATTTCCAATTTGTTTTGTTGCAGCTATCAAGTTCCAGGAGAACCTTCTAAAGACCATGATCCAAATTGAGAACACTTTCTTCGAACTGGGCAAGACTTCCCAAAGGAACTGCCTCATCATCTGCGACCGGGGCGCCATGGACGCGAGTGCATGTGAGTTCAGGGTTTTGATACGAGTTTCATTCATTCCTAGTTTTCAATTGAAAAACCTAACCGACAGAAATCGTCGGAACACCCCCGACCGAGTATACATATACTCAAATATTTCTAAAACTACTGAAACATCCGTAAACCATATCGATTAAACTGGCTTTCAAATGAATAGAACCAGATCGAAATCGGTCTATACGTTCAAGAGATACGATACCACGGACAGACACACAAAGCCACAGAAACTTATAACGCCCCCCTTTTCTCCCTCCCCCTCGTCAGGGGTTAAAAACAACAGCTGCGCCAGTAAAATACAACCAAGTTACACAACCACTTAAATCATTTACATTGTTACAAATATCCAAAGAGAATTTGGCATAGTGCTTTTGCCCTTTCAACTGATTTCAACTGACTGAATAGGCAACGAAATATCTAGGTCTGTCTTTAATTCAAAGACAGACAGTTCGTTACATCATTTTCCAATTGGGTTAGCTTTTTAGGTAGACATTAAAACTTTATGACATTTTCAGCTCGCCTTGAACTTTACAAACCGCGATAACGATACAGCGTATGTTTTATGTGTTTATCTTTAGTACAGCAATCACATTGTATATCAGTGAAGCTCTTATTACAGGCTTGCGTTATTTCCCAGACGAGTGATTTAGATAATTATAATTACCAATTTTGGAGTTATTTAGCACAGCTAGCGCAAGTGTGCCCGCGACATAGCTCGAATCGCTGGAGCTCTTAATACAAAGATGAAAGAGATAGCAGTATCGATGTCGCGCTTTTTCTCGCTTCTCGCGCGCGAGAGTACACTTGTGCTAGGCGTGCAGGAGAACCCTTCAGGGTTGTTAGTTGTGACCTTGTTCCTAAGGCGTAATTTGGTTTTAATGTAGCTCGATATTTTGATACAGTTGTATGCATGTATTTCGATGCAACGTCGCCACGGAGAAGGACCTATAGGACCTTTCGACGCATGTGGCTAAAGTATTGTAATCTTCGATTGAATAAGCAATATACACGTTTATGTAAGTAATTCGCTTCTCGTGAACGGCTCGTGATTTCTTTAGCAGTTTTAAGGTTAGTCTAAACCGCATCCAGGTGCAAAAAAAAACAATTTCATAACCAGCTTCCTAACTATTCCTATAGATGGCGCCCTCTAACGGCCAAAAGATTAATTGTAATCTCTTGACTATATGGGGCTACTGTTATTGTTGTTTGGCAAACTATATGTGTTACTGTCATCATTCATTGTCTCAGAACAGATTAAACGGAATTAAAACGCTAGTTATCATTTCCTAAAGTGCTCTCATAGAAATCTAAAGTTGGGCCCGTGGATGAGCCTCGAGGAGCCGTTGAATTAGCACATCTAAAGTAAATTGTATCGAAATAAAAATGCCAAGATATTGCAATAATGTTTAAGTCGTTATTGCGCGGCATCTATGGGAATTGTTAGGAAACTACTCATGAAATCGGTTCATTGAAATTACTATGGAGGATTGCTACCTTGTATCTATCGCTCCCGCGTAAATATGTATAATGCATGACGCTCGAATTTCTTTTTGTTCCACGACCGCTGTACAGTTCTCCGTAAAACACGTTTGTGTTATGTAGTAAAACAAAACTATCTATAGTTGCGTCGCGTCGACCGGTGCGTCAGAAGTTCTTGATAAACCTTTTGTGTAAACTCTAATTTTACCCAACACACAAGAGTGAATTTTACCTATACAGGTAGTCCCATCTCATACGTAAAACAAACAAGCTCTGCATGCTAGGCTTGATTGACGTTAAGTTTTTCGGTGAGGCACCCGTGTATTACTCTATATCTCTACTCCCACCACGTAAAGATAACGTACCTATTATAAATAAATAAACATCCGATGTTTTGATACTTGGCGTGGTTTTTACAAGCGGTCCGCTATCGTTTAGATAGTGTTTTTAATAATGTCGTATATTTTGCAGACGTTTATGTATAAACTTGGTTGTTTTGTCTGGGGCTACGAGAGACACAACTCACCCCTATGTTTTTAACACCCGACGCAACAAGACATTTATAAAATGTCTGTGTGTTACAAAGCCATTTTTATAGAGATGGTTCTTAGTTGTTTAAACTCGGTTTAGAAGGTTTGGCAATATTTGAGTGTATGAGGGCTTTGTCGGGAGTTGCCGACTTCTGTCGGTTAGGTTATGGTTGCGACAATACATAACTACAGTAAGGCCAATGGAACGAGATAAATATTGTAAACAAAAATTGCGTCTGGAGAGCTGTCATTTCATACAAACCCGTCATGTCACATGATTCTTGTGTAAAGCTTATATCACGCGAGTACTTGTCCAGAGTAATCAAACGAACCCAAATTCGGTGGGTGTACCATGTGTATTTAGGAGTTTCTATGGCCACCTTCCGTTTCCACCATCACATCAGCTCGATGCATTGTCACCGAAATGCAAAATTGAAACCGAGAAATCGGTCAAATTTAACTTGCAAGAATTAATAACGAACAGACGTGGAGACATGTGAAACTAAATAGAAGCTAAAAGACAGACTTGTATAAAATGACTATTTCTCGCATTCTTGCTGTAAAATACAGAAGCTATACTCATTATTTACTTAGCTTAATTTTGTATGAGTTAAATCCACAGACACACGTGACTTTATTTAATGAGATGATAATAATAAATGAAAAGAACCGTTAACCGTTATATGACGCTTGACCTTGGTCTTACAACGTAATTGTGAGATAAGAAATGTAAATCAATGCCATGAAACTTGTACGGTGCAACTTGAACTGAAATACAGTTGCATGGTACTTACAATTTTTTGCTATTAGAGAACAGAATTAGAAGGGAAAGGAAAATAACCACTTTCTAGCGATTTCCTAATTTTATTTCGGATTATATCCTTTTTTTTTATAGCGATGATTTATTACCACCTAAATCAAAAGTTATAAGGTTTACGTATTATGTCTTATTGTCTTTTGTTTATTGCTTATTGGTTTTGATATACTGCTTAGCTCTCGCACGCTACTACGGTCACGTAAAATTCGCTTATGCGGTGTTACCACAGAAAGTACATTGAGAATGTATCGATGTAGGTATATAATAAAATAATCCGATTGTATTTTTAGCGTTTTCTACAGCCACTTGCATTTTGTCAATTGTGTCTATTAGAAAAAACAGCAGAGAATGTAATAAGCGGAATAGCCATAGCCAAATTGCAAGCCAGCAAGTTGGTGTAGAGTAGAATAAATATGTTAATAATTAATTATTTGCCTTCGAAAAATGACACTAGCATTCGTCCTGAAAGTAATTTGCTAGCAGCGAAGGCACTCCTATTTTATAAAACTTCTTCGAAACAATTCCGCTAGCATAGTATCAAAGTCCGACGCCATACTGACCCCTCGTATTTTCACCTTCCAGTTATAGCTAAGGATAAGTGGGAGGCGATACTGGGACACAACAACTGGAACAACGTGGAGCTCCGAGACAACCGGTATAACCAGATCGTGCATCTGGTCTCCGCGGCCAACGGCGCCGAGGACTTCTACTCTTTGGAGGTAAGCGAAGAGCTTTGTATTACACACACATATGCACATGCATCCCACGGGGGTAAGCAGAGACTATCGAGTCCCACAAGCTACGATCCTGTCATATCTTTTGCGTCTTAGCGAGCGGCCACACAGAAAAGACGTAAGACGCAGACACGTCGCGGACGCGTCATTTTTAAACATACAGAAAAGACGGCACCGTCGCGGACCAGTCAAGAACGCAGGCAAGACAAGGACAGCAAGCGCTGCGTGCGAGGCCTGGCTCTCCGCGCCCCGCCCTCACCCCCGGTCTCGCCCGTGCCCCGTCCTTTCTGTATGTTTTGCGTCGCGACGTTTCTATACATTTAGTATGAAAGTAAAATGAACGGGCACCGCGTCTGCGACGTGTTTGCGTCTTACGTCTTTTCTGTGTGGCCGCTCGCTTAGCTTTTACGACGGTTGAGGGTAGTTACAAAATATTACGACAGTTGAGGGTAGTTACGTGCAAACGCGCACCACTCATTCCCACCGCTGCAACTCCTATTTAGTCGTGATCTGCAGCCGCAGCCCAAATAATTTTTTATACAGCATATCACACTTTGACCCCAGTAGTGGCGCAATCAACAAAATGTATCCATGTCTATGGAGGAAACAGAGCATGGATACGTAGCTTGCGCAAATATTTTGTGTCATGAGATATATATAGCCCTTACTCACTTACGCTTTCGAAAATGAGTATTGGTCCCTAACTTGAATCTGAGCCGCGCAACTTCCTGCTCAGAGCACTTAAGTGACAATGCAAATGTCAATGAGATTATAGGAACTAACGATTCGAGACACACTGACCGATACCGAGCTAAGTAACCCCTTCGAAACATTCTTCCGAAATCGATTATTTGCCTTCAATACGCTGTCCTTCACATTTCAAGACCTAACATATTTATAAGCCTTGGCTTATATCGAACTGAATGCCACTTAGAAAATTGTCAGCACTCGGTTCGATGCGAAAGTAACACTTGTTCTCAATCGATTACATTGTGTTGGCTTGAACGATTATTGCCAATATATTGATATTGGTAGTCATCGTTCGCAGATTACTAGATTACATTGTTTTCATGAAGGACTAGACTTGTTACAGTATGTACACTTTCGGTATGATTGTAAAGTTTGCCAGTACTAATTACAACAAATGGATGCCACAATAGATGCTACTGCATTACAAATATTATGCAATGACATTATGTGTATTCTGGCAAGCGGCACAATGTTTGCGGCGACCAGTCCAAGTATTCAAACGTCACCTTATTAGAATACCTTGGCCATCCGAAGCTGTGGCTTGCGACAATCATTGTATGATCTCCGCAAAATGCACATGAATTGTCATAAACGGCTACGTAATAAACTGTTCCTGTCATGCGCCTTTTACGTAGGTACCGAGAAATTGGCATGCAATGGCTGTTGCAATAAATTTTATCCGCCGAACATGCGATCACGTGTTGTAAAGTACGTAGCTAAATAACGGAGGAAAACTTTCCCGGAAAACACGAGAGATAAGATTGGTGAGAGTTCCCTTACAGAGTAGTGTAGTGATAGTGTAATTAATTCCTATATTATGTGTCAATTACTTGGAATAATATTGCCTACGCGTGCTGATATTTTATCTTGGGATATTCCCGATTTGATTGGAAGTTTAAGTAGAGCACCATTTAGGGGATTCGATTTCCAGTCTCAATTTAATTTTCCTTTCTTTCGAGTGTTAAGTAAATGAATTATGGTTTATGCTCTTAGTAAATGTATTCAAAGGTGCGGCAAAAGGCTTTTCAATAGCTTGTTATAAAATAAAGCAGTTAAATCTAAATAAAACTACGTTTCGCCGCTTGATGGCGTTGTTTTGTGATTTTATTATTTTTCATTGCGTTGTTTATATTATTAACATGTAGAAATCCATGGAAACATTTACTAACGGCCAATTGCACAGACATACATTAATAACGTCAAATCTTTGAAAGAATGGAAAAATAAGGTTACATTAAATTTATATAAAAATACGTACCCCTTTAAACCAAGACGGTTACTTTCCAGAGGTAAAATGTCAGGGTCGTCTGTGTTATTCACATAAATTATGTGCCTACTTCAGGTCAATTTTGGGCTTACACGTGGTCTGTTATTTTTATGTATGAATGAGATATTGATTTATCGGCGCCGCGATAAGTGACCGTTGCACAACTTGTACTTTGTTATATAACTGAACCTTGATTAATAGGAAGAATAAAATCATGTGTGTGATGATGTGGTTTGTTGAGCGTCTATCGTGACTCAGATTCTTCAAACCCAGTATATAATTATATCAGATAATTTAAGGAAGTTAGTTGTATGCAGACACATGTTGTGTTTATAATCTTTGGGGTAAAACCCGAGTAGAACTCGATAGGTACTTTTAAACACGGTCAAATATAAGGAAAAACATCTCAAACTTTAGAATTCGACGTTAAAATACGGGAATTATAATTCGTGAGCCGATAATTCGCTGCCCCTTTGGTTGTTTTAGACGGCGGCAAAACGTCATAGCAACCGGACCGTCTAGGTGGGACAAAGAGATATTAAACTGACGTTGAGCGTTTCCTGTTGTATATTTTCAACACCGCTTGCCAAATGGCATTATTCCTACTACTAAACACTTTCGCTGCGAACCCAATTATCAAAGAGTCAGGCGCGATGCTTAGAAACGCGTGTAGATGAGTCGTGCGCACAGCTGTATGGCCGCCGAAATATACCATACGCGTGTGCGGGACGCCCGGCCAACTGAGTCCGCGAATGCGAGGGCCTACGCCGATCGAATCCGATTATGTTTGTATGTACCGGCCAAACGAGTCCGCGCGCACTCGCGTAACGCTAATTACGACCCAAATGTTGAGGCGGTCGCAGCGAACGAGTTAAATGACGAACATGTATGAAAAGGTTATTGAATTTGGAAGAAGCGAGAAAGACTTCTCAGCACCGTAGCAAGTGAACTACTTGGCCTATGTCTACCTCTTTACAAAAGGGACGTGACTCTATGTATAACAATAAATAATAAACCTTCAAGTGTGTATTCTACGTCGTGATGATTAACCCTTTACTAATAAATGTATTCATATAAAATAGTGCCTGACAACGTCTAACTGTATCTGACACGTGGTAACGCATGTGAAACAATAGCAAATTGTATGACTAAGGGAAACGTGATAGAGCCGTTAAATAAACTCAGTGACTGATGTACTAGATACTGTCTGTCAGTTACGCTCAGACGGAAATGAGCTTTATTACAATGTAGCAAAATGAATGCGAAATTGTCCAATAAGTATTTTGTTGCACGAAGTACGTTTTATTATATATTTGACTAGACGGCATTTGACCGCCATCACACCTGTGACAATGCGGCCAAAGATGGAGCATGCCAGCTTGATGCTTGAAGGCGTCCAAATTATAATGATCAGGGAACACACTCGCAGACAATGTGTTCCTTTCCTTAGCCGTTCGTAATATAAAGGTCGAACCAAAGACGTAAAAAAAGTTAATTTAGTAGAATGTTACTTACCTTCTTATCATCTTAGCCTCGTGACGAGGCCTCTCAACCAAAGCGTTGTGAAACTATTATTTATGTTATACTTACATATTGTTATACATCGGAATGGAATCTTAATACGCTTGCGCATTGCCATTGTTTTTTGTAATGAGATTAATTATTACCACCTGGCTCGCCGTGATTTCGTTCGCGTGTTGTCGTACCCTATAAACCTTCCTTTTCAATCACTGTGCATGACAATTCGTTCAGTAGTTTTTGAGTTTATTACGTACAGACAGGCAGACAAGAGCGGCGTGAGATTTTGTTTTATAGTGATTATTTGATGAAGAAAAAGTCCCGCAATGTGCTACCTGAACTATATATTGTATTACTGACTGTACAGAAGACTATCACTACCAGGAGGAGGCAGGCATCGATTTTAATTTACATGACAAGTTATAAACATCGTCACGCGCAGTCCTCGCCAAGGTCATAGCGAAATGTAACTACTGTCAACAGAATATTGACCTACCCAAAAAGTTCGTACAAAAGGAGCTAACATGGCTATGCGCATCTATAGAGACGCTAGCTCATCTTATACTGGTTTTATGTCGATATGCCCTTGACTGTACTTACATTTCGCTATGACCTTGGCGAGGACTGCACGTGATGACGTTGATATCTTGTCATGTAAATTAAAATTGATGCCTGCCTCCTGGTAGTGATAAAAGATTTTGTTTTCTGTCTGTATAGATACGACAACATCGATAAATATACTGTTGTCTATAAATGGGTTAAGAAGTAGTCTTATGGACGTTATCACTAAACTTTGGAATCGCCTAAGTTCCGTCTTATCTAGTTTTAGCCAATCAGAAACGTCCAAATTGAAATAATTAAGAACTTTGGCGATTCCTAAGTTTGTGGAAACGGCAACTAATTCTGTATAGGCGTAGGCAGAGACCACAACCTCCCATGTATGAATGAAGTCGGAACCTATAATGGTTCCTACTATTACCTATTCCTACTAAGAACCATATTGGTGCAGATGTAGGCCGTGTAGGCTACTCCAATATGGTTCCTAAGCTGGAGTTGCAGCGGCGGGAGTGAGTTATGGGGTTTCGTCTGGATATATGTCTATGTACTTATTATTCTGCATTTAATTAAGGTATACTAGCTAGCTAATTGCTCCTAGTTTTATATCTTCGTCGTGAATCACTGTCCATTTGTGGAGACAGCGCGTAGTCTTAGTTTAGAATAAAGCAAAACAAAGGGATGGAGGCGATTGCGCTTTGGCGACACCATTCATTATGGATTTTAGTCCTGGGTACCTTTTACCGCGATTAACATGTTCCGTTGCACTATTATTCCGCGAAAGATGGATATTCCAAGCAATACAATGTCGCATTTACAATATTATTATAGTATAGAATAGTAGACAGGTGACCTTCATTATCGTAGAGTTGTTATGCGCGGTTAACGCTAAACCATAACAGACTTTCATTATATACCTGTAATTTGTCATGAGTAATGCTTCATTCAATATTTATATATTTTATTAAGAAGTATTCATTCATATTTTGCATCTTACAATAATGAACACATTTTTTCGCGACAGTGATGTATTGTCATATTAGCATGATTATTTTATCAAATTGACGGCTTTTCGATATGATGTAACATGATCGATACCGATAAAAATAGTCTTTATTTTGATTTCGAACCGAAATTGCTGTTAGCAGCACTATACGTCATAGATAACTGTTCATTTTAGAACATTGGTTGCGTAATGCTTCACATAAAACCAAACCACATAATTATCACTCCACATTATTCAGTCCACAATCATTAAAATCTGGACCTTAAGGCAACAGGGAATAGGCACTATCTAGGTTGGCTCGGCACGTTACACCATCAATTTCTTAGCAACATAGTATCTAAACTTTTAAACTAGCAATATTTTTACTGCAATATGTAGCTGCACGCAATATTGTCACTTCGTCACTCACGGAAATCTTCATGCACAAATTGTTGTGCATGAAGCACGAGTGCGGCTGAAACAACACAATGGAAACAATGGCTGGCACTTCGTTATTTATTACAGTAAAAATAATACCCGCTTAGAAGCCCTTGAAAACGAATAAAGACACACCTTAATCTCATTCCGCTGTTGTTCGCAGGACCACATGTGCCGGTCTGAGGGCGTGGAGCTGGCGCGGGAACTGGACTACAAGGCCGCTGCCGCCTGGGTCGGCCACCCTTACTTCGATGTCATCGACAACAGCACCGATTTCGACAAGAAGATGAACCGGCTGATCGCCTGCGTATGCCAGCGCATCGGCATCGACACAGGCGACCGACTGAACGTGAACGCCAAGAAACGCAAGTTCTTAGTCAGAGGCCCACTAATCTCCGACTCGGAATTCCCGCCGTTCCAAGACTTCGACGTCGTCCACAACTACTTACAGAGCGATGTGCGTAAAGCGCAGGTGCGGCTCCGGAAGCGCGGCCAGAAAGGCCACTGGTCCTACATCCATACGATCAGGAAGTTCCATCCTACAAACACGCAGTCGGTCGAAGTACGCACCCAGCTCACGCACAGGGATTATTTGAACCTGCTCCCGCAGCGCGACGAGGCCCACTTTACGATATTCAAGAAGCGCCGCTGCTTCATATACAACAACCAGTACTATCAGCTCGACATCTACAGGCAGCCCACGCATCCCAGGTGACTATATTATTATTATCCTTGGTTTAATTTCACGTGCTGTAAGATGAAGCTTACATGATCTAACTACAGTTCTGCACAATTATATCGCATCTCTAATAATCTATTTATGTAATAAACTGAACCATTGTTTTCATGCATTTATTTCTTTCTTATTTGAGGGAAATTAACTTCATGCTCAAATTATGCAGGTTATATTTGCATGCGTTTGCCTAGTTAGCTGTTTAGTTAGTTCGTGGATGTTAAATTTATATTTGCACGATATTTTTACTAATACAGTTGCTTACAATTTCAGGTGTCGTGGACTGTTACTGCTGGAGACGTACAGTGCCGCTTATGACGACGACGTCCTCTTAGCGTCGTTGCCAAAGTTCCTTTCCATCGAGAAGGAGGTGACGGGCGACCACGCGTATTCGATGTATAACCTCTCCCTGAAAGAGGACTGGAAGACCTCCACGAAATATTACCATGGCGCCGATCGCATCCACCACAGTCCTGCTCAACCCCTAATCTCACAGGCCAACCAACAGCACGCCACACACAATCGTAAGTACCGCCTACTGCTAGTTCTCCTACGAAGGACTGTTCAGTCCATACGCAAAACTAATCAATATGCAATGTGCTTGTGAATTAAATTGCCACGAGTGTCAATATGGGAGATACCATATTATATCATACCAATAAACGAGGGTATGACAAGTAATTTAACATGATAGAAGGCATATATTTATTGTCGATGTTAGTATGGCACTACCTTGGCTGTCCCTGCCGAGGTATTTATGAGGAATTCCCCTACCAGCCCAAACAAAAACTACGGTCACTAACAATGCATATTGATCTGTTTTTTTTAATTATCCAATGATTGTTCACAATGTTATTATGTCCTTCAGTAGAATAAAAAAAAATACGTAATAATAAAATTGTACGATTCATTGGATAAGAGTGTAGTCGACAACCATCATTTAATACAAATTATTTTACTATGTTTAATGCATGTGTAACATGAAAGATGGCGTAATTGTGTTATAGATTAGCATTTCGTGATAGATTAGATGTTATGAAGTAAATTGGTCTCGTAAGTAATAGCTGTTGTCTAGTGTCACTTTTTTATTGTGTCGCACGCGTAGTTGCTGGATAAAATCGAAACTACAGTTGATAAATGATTTTATCCATTGCAGTAGATTTGTTAATATTTTTCTATTCTACCCTAGTCCCTCATCAAAAGTTCCTTACTATATTATACATTTTGCAGATTCCCATAAAATGCTTCTGGCGCATTCCGGTTCGCTTACAATAACAACCGATGAATCCACTAGTACGATATAACCGTTGAAGATATACATTGTATGGACACTAACATTAGCGATTTACGTTGAGCAGTCACTAACACAATTACGCCAGTCGCCATTCCCATTGCCATTGTGAATAAGGAACGGGTGTGAAGTGCGCGAAGTAAAGCTTTAAAGGTGTATTTTTTTTTTTTGGTCCATTAGGGCAGAAGAACGGTCACGGGGTTAGTTATGAGAAAATGAACGGGCACGACAAAATGAACGGCCACGAGGACGTGAAATTAAACGGGCACGGCGATGCGAACGGGTTCGCGGGCCCGGCCGGCCCGGCCAACGGGCACGCCCCCCCGGCCCCCGCCGCCCGAGACCCCCGCCAGGATCTCGTCGACACACCAAAGATTCCCAACACGGTCGCTCTTAAGATTTGAATGTACTAACTTATTATTATGTACCTGTAGACTTAATATATTTTATAAAATTCCACTTTGTAACGTTTCAATATACACGCGAAATTGTTTGTACTACATTTTAGGGATACTTTCTAACTGTTTAGAGTGAAACCATTGTCCACCGGCCCGTTTGTAATGTTTGCATGTATTCGATTTTAACCGGGTTAAGTAATATGCTGTCGAGGTTGCTCCTCCTCGGACCGTGTTGTATCTGCGTGAGGCCGCGGGCGGCTCCTGAAGGTATCAGAAAACTATTCTAAATGCTATGTTACGACCTTATATTATGCTAAATTTGATGTATTGTTGTATAAATTGCCAAATGAAATCTATTTTTATAGAATACTTTGAATCATTATATTGTGTATCGAAGTAACCACTGCACTATTTGTGGAAAATTTTAATGATTCACATAAATGAATTATGTATAAATAATTAGTTTGTGCCTTCCAGAACGATGTATATCTGAAATCTGAATACATTAATAAAGATATGATTTCAACCTTGCCTGTCATAGTACTTAAATAAAATGCAATAATATTATATGAAATAAGTATTATTGCGAAATATTTATTAGATTTATGTACTTAGGATTTACTTAATAGCATTTTCTTAATAGACTTGATTTTTTGAAGTATGTGGAAAATATATTTATTTCAGTATGAATCATAACAATTGGATCAACTCGAAACTGTCTTGAATTTTAGAAATCGTAGATTGATCGTAAAATTTTAAAATTTATATGTCTGGATGTTGTATCGTCACGTAGAGATGTCCATGATAGGATCATGATAGTTTTATATGAATTTATCATTAATTTACTTAATAGTATTATGATCCTAGACAATTTTATTTGGTTAGATTTTAAATCTTGTTAGAAAACAGCATGATGAAATGTGCCAAGAATTAATTACGTATAACTTACAATTATACGTAATTTTGTTGCGTCGTTTCGTCATCTCAAGAGGAACTTAGTACTTACATAAAATGTAATTTACAAAAGTATTTAAGTCGTTAGTTTAATTATTGTACTAGACAGAGCTATCTATGTAACGGGTCACCACATTTTGCTACGAAGCTATCACTTGGCTGAAGTCCATGTTATTGGTAAAGGCTGTGCTATTGTAATTTGGTCACTATGGCTTACGTGCTAAGCGAGTTGGCACCGCGAACCCAAGTGGATATTAAAGAAAAGTCTGTTGCACTAGGTCTCATTAATTCCTGATTGATTGAAGATGTTTTACTTTTATTTGTTGGCAAGTACTGCTGCCAAATCGACTCCGCACGCGTCACTGCGTGTTTGAAACGATACCATGCAATGGTGGATAATATTATGTTATGGTGCAACATAGCTTTCAACGTGGAATTCGAAATTGCATGTTTATCAGCATTATTTCTTAATAAATAATGGTGCATCGTAATTTTGTTTTAATTTATTGTTTTTGTTCTGAGTGTTTGTAGTGTGTTTCAATAGAAAAAAGAGGTTTCGAGATTGAGGTTATGAGATTTCGGCCACCAGTGACGCTACTGTTAAGTCCGTTATCTAAACGCTGCTGTGTTATTGGACAGAAATAGGACAGAATCATCGGCTGTATAATGTTTCCTTTATTATGACAGCAAAAATAACAACGATACTGGACATGTCCAATTTCTGTGATCAGGTTGCGTACCATGAGCTTTTATAGCAGGACCTAGCTCTTATAAGAGCTAATGGTAAGCCCCCAGACCAGACCAGAACACCTCATCACCTATAAAAGTGGCCCGCACTAATCACAGATCAATAATCTGCTGATCCGAAGACGTGACATCGGCCATGTATTAGGATACATGGCCGATGTCACGTCTTGCACCAGGGTGCAAGATCATTCAGGGGGAATGCCCACTGCACAGCACCGAGTTCTTGTTATGGACGTCCGGGTAATTAGTAGACGGCCTACGGCAGAACGCTGCGTATCGTCTATTAAGTGGTGGACTCTGAGCAGCAAGAGCCAGGAGTTCATGGAGGCAGCCGATGGCCTCGATTGGAGTGTAAAGGGCGAAACCTCCAATGAGCTCTGGTGCCACTATCAGAAATCCATCCTGAAACTCGGACAAACAGTACTCGGCGCGTCGAAAGGCGGCCGACGAATTCACAAGGATACGGGATGGTGGAATAGTAAGGTGCAGGAAGCAGTTAGGGACAAAAAGGCATGTTTCCAGAAATGGCAGCGCAGTTATTCACTATCGGATAAGGAAGTGGACTTGGAGCAAAGCGGCGATCTAAAATGGCGGTGGCAGCGATGCGTTGGATTCTGTGGAGGGGCACAAGCTCGTCTACAGGCTGGCAAAATCGCGGAGTCAAGCCAGTCTGGATGTAACAAAGTGTGTTGCCATAAAAGGTACAGACGGCGTTTTGCTCACAAGCGCAAACTCAATTAAAGACCAGTGGTGCTGTCATTTTAAGGAACTGTCTAACGAGACCAACAACTACGTGCGACCACAGCTTCCTGCAAACCTTGGCATGATAAGCCCGATTATCCCAGACGAGGTGGGGTGTACACTTGCTCACTGAGCTATTCAACAAGATTGTAGCTACGGGGCTTATATCTGACGCGTGGCGCGTAAATATTATCACACCAATCTATAAGGAAAAAGGCAGTGTGCAAGATTGCGGCAACTATCGAGGTATCAAACTTATGAGCCACAGAATGAAGCTATTCGAACGGATTATTGACCAGAGACTTCGCCAGGAATGCTCCTTGTCGGAATGTCAATACGGCTAAATGCCGGGCTGCAGCACTATGGATCCAATCTTTGCTCTCAGGGTCCTCCAGGAGTCCCACTGCAGTAGGAATCAACAGTCGCATTACGCATTTCTTGACCTGCAGAGGGCTTTCGACAGTGTCCCTCGGGAGATAATCTGGTGGGCTCTGAGAGCAAAGACTGTGCGCGAGGCGTACATTTGTATTATACAGGACATGTATGCCAATATCGGAGCCGTCGTCAAAACCATCGTAGGTCATACTAATCCCTTTCCGATTACTGTAGTTGTTCACCAGGGTTCTGTGCTGAGCCCTTACTTGTTTTGCATTGTGCTCGATGCCATCTCAGTGGGAATTCAGGACAGGCCTCCTTGGCTTATGAAGTACGCTGACGACATTGTACTGGTAAGCAAGCTTAGGCAGGATCTTGAGACCAGAGTAAACACGTGGAAGGATGTGCTAGTAAACGGTGGTTTGAAGTTGAATATCGCCATAACAGAGTATATGGCCAGCTGCAGTGCAGATCCCGAAACCGTCCTTGTAGGTAACGAACCTGTCAAAAGAACATAAATCCAAATACCTCGGATCCGTAATGCACGAGTCCGGCGATATCGGCCCCGATGTCAAGTCCCGAATATCTGCAGCATGGGCCAAATGGCGGGAACTCACGGCAGTCACCTGTGACCCTGAAATCCCTGTAAAGCTCAAAGGGCTTATATACAAGAGTATAATTAGGCCAGCGATGCTATATGGCTGCGAGACAAGACCAGCGCTGACGAAATACGTTCGTGAACTCCACGCCAACGAAATGAAAATGCTGCGCTGGATGTGCGCTGTTACACGGCTAGATCGAGTACGCAATGAATACATCCGTGGCAGTCTTGGCGTGAGGGATATCGCAGACAAGATCGAGGAGGCTCGCCTGCGCTGGTTTGGTCACGTGTTGCGTAAGCCTGATGGATACATGGGAAATAGGTGCCTGAACCTGCCGGTATCAGGAAAGAGCGAGCAAGAAGCGATGTATTCATCTGACTCAGCGATGTATCGCTGAGTCAGATGCGAGATCCAACGGCTTGCGACGCGAGGATGCCGAAGACCGGGCGAAGTGGAAAAGAATGGGCAGGAAAGCGGATCCTGCGGAAACGGGGATAAGCGCTAGGACGATGATGATACTGATGGTAAGCCCCCAGTAGCGCCATCTGGTGGATTTTAAAATAGTGAAAGCCCCCTATAATTATGTGATTGGCGTTCAAAATTTATGCGATAATTTGAGTTAGGCGCTTTTCTTAAACTAAAAGTCAGGCATGTGTCATCATCATCATCTTGGCGTTAATGTCGCGGTTGTGCTCTCGCGCACGAGGGCCTGGGGTCCGCCTTGACCGCTCTCCCCCACGACACCTTATTTTGGACTTCTGCGCAACGACCTGTACATTCTCACAGTGTCGGGATCCTCGACGAGAAGGCAAGATTTGAGTTGGCCTCGAAGTATAACGAGCACCTCCAGTGCTGTCAAATGCATAACAATGAATACTAGTGATATCCAGCATATCATTCATATGCAGAATACAGCGTGGGAGATAGCTCAGATAGCACCTTGGGGCACCTACTCCAGCTAATCGTTGGTGAATAACTTAAAATACGAAAATAAAACAGACTTCATACTTTCCGGCACCGTGAAGACTGCTAATCATGGTTCAATCTAGACACGCATGATCAAATTAATCGAATATTAAGAAATTGATTATGCCCGTTTAGGGTGAATTATGCCTTGATCATGCTTGATTGCACATGGACTGTGGAGTCCGGCGGCAGAGTATGAATAGGAATGGCATGACTATTACCACGGATTAGAAAGATAAAGATGTGTTTTCGAGTGAAGACCTCGATTGGGCAGGCAAACGAAGCAAACGTTGTGTAGGACGTCCGGTCGTCTAAATTACGAAAACAACTGAACGCAAGTGACTGAATACGAGCAAACCTGGGATCAGTCAATCTGGCATGCCTTGCGGGAGACCTGTCCAGCAGTGGTCTGTGATTTCCGGTATGCAGGAGCGGCGGAGCGACATACGAGCAACAGGAATGAATCTTTCTTATTCCATTAAGGCCGCTAGAGCTCAAGCTCGCGCGCGAGAGCTCAATTAACGCCAAGATGATTATTCTTTAAGGTGGCAAACAAGTTTACGGTCTGCCTGATGGTAGGTACATGCGACGAAATTTTCTTCTATGCCACTCAGAGACAATCGAGCCATCAGCCCACCTGATGGAAATAGGTAAATGTTGCACTTTTATCTTTTGTATCATCATGGCCCGGTTGTGTTCTCGCGCACGAGGACCCGGGGTTTACTGTAAATATTCTTTTCAATACTTATTGAATTGAATACCAAAAATAAACTACAGCGGTATAATAAAACTTTTGTCTTATGACTACTTTTTAATGGTATCTCTTTTTTTCTGGTCTTTATACATTTCAAGCACTTTCTTCCCTGGAACTAGGCCCTGACTGAGCCCTGGCCGTCTCTTTTTTCTCTCTGGTCCTCCTTCCCACACTTCATCATCTGTCGATAACTTTGTTTCAAATACTATATGTGGTGGTGGTGCTGATGATTGTGTTCCTGACCCTTCACACACAACTGTGTTCATTTTCTGAAAGGTATGACAAATTATAGATTAAATCAAATAATAATAGTATACCATCACAGGGTACCAACTGCCAATTAGACATGTATCATAATACACCTATAATAAGCAACTGTAAATAAAACAAACCTGTTTTTCAGCTTCCAACTCTTCAGATGTTTTTTGAAGATCAGAATCATGTGCATATTTGCAATTATGTCCAAAGCGACATCTTCCTTTTCTATGGCTCCAGCATATTTTCTTTCCATTGATCACAAGTGTGTTGTCTTTACCTGGAACCTTGCAGTAATTGCCTATGTACTTGACGATTATATGCAAAATTGGAAATTAAGCTTTCCTAATATTATTGGTTTTTATTGTCTGACACTGATGAAGAACTTAGGTGTACATTTTATATAGAATGCAGAAGTTTTAGTGCTACTAATTAAGGATCTCTGACTGCGATTTAAGCATAGTCAAAGCTAATTAATGAAGAACAATTAGAATTAAAATATATAAAATCAATTAAATTTTAAATCAAATTTACAACTTTCCACCTTTATTGCCAGAACTCATTCAAAGTAATTGTGGTAGGTAATCAATAAATTAACTACTACAATTTCCATTGTGGTTGCTGTTCAATCAGTACCTATATAGTATCAAGCCAATATTTTATACAATGCAATAAAATAGGGTACTAAACGATTAGGGAGAAAAGTATTTCAAAAGAAAGTCAACATATACCATTTTTACATGCTTCTCTAATATAGCAGCTTTAGCTAATTCAGCTTCCACGAAAGGGTTGGAAAACACTGAAGTTTGTAATGCACTCTCTCCTAACGATGGTTTGGGCAATTTAGGTTTACAATTTTCACCCGGCTCCCTGAAATAGAATTAAACAGTTTATAACCATCACAAACATTTCATGTAAGTACATACACACGGAGGTAAGTACGTACTTTTTATCCAACTGATCGTCATCAGAATCACTTGATGATGAAGAGCCATAATCCAACAGAGCATTCATTTCTATTTTATTCTATGTTACGCTTGCTAGAAAGAAAAACCAACGAAAATTTGAAAAACTTTCTTCTTTCCCAAATGCGGAAAAAATTTCATTTGACTTTATTTTTTTTCTTTCTTATGACTTAGCAAGGACTGCAAAGCTATACAGCCATCATTGGTAACACTTGTATTAAAATCAGGGCGTTAGTAAAGGCCTTATCTGACAAAGTTAGTATCAGCAAGCATTACAGTTTTTTTTGTACTGGTAATTATGTCAATAATACCATGTAGGAGTAATTATTTCTATTAGGTAGAATAACTTCACTGTATGTAGCCAAAGGTTATTGTTAAATAAAAAAGGGTATTGTTAAATAAAAGCAAATATAATTTATTTATTGAAGGACCAACGATTGCCCCTTTAATTATTTATTTATTTATTTATTGTTCTTTATTAAGGAAAACAAACAGCTTACAATAATATAGAATAATTCACACGATAGCAAGTGAAGTTTCCACAGGATAATTTTACGAAAGTGAATAAACTATTTTATCTACACTCATAGCGTAATATTCCAATTACATATTCGAAAACAGTTTTTTAAGGATACACTTTTTTCACGCCAGCCTATAAAATTTAAAAAAAATACTTTTCGATGCAGCATTTCCCATACTATTTCCATTACAGCTGTATCGTGAAATAACTTTTTAATCATTATGCAACACTTTTCTTTTTTAAATTTTTGTCGGGCGCCGGGACACGGCGAAATGTAGGCTGAATACCTAAATGTCTTCAACAAATTCAGAATTAAAATTTTTTGTTTGTGTTATTATTTTCCCGCTAAACGGTATATTTTTTCATGTTGTTGTAATTTGTGTATGTGATTGTTTTTTATTGTTTGAAGCAAATAAATAAATAAATGTGAAAGTAGTGAAGTGAATTTCCCGCCGCTTGATATCCTCGACGCATAGATACAACAGAATTGACTCGCAGCTTACTTCCAGCAAAGTTGAGAAAATTTTAGGTACGTAATTTTAACATGAAAATATGAGTGTAGATAAAGTAGTGTATGCAACTGCATATAATTAGGTATTATATGACAGTTGCATAAACTACTATCAAACTATTGATAATAACACAACCCCCACATAACGGTCAGCGTCATCTATGTGCAGATCCTTGCTATCCTTATGTTCGTATACTCGCAATGTGAGTTTTTTTTATTGAGTAGGACATTACATATCTCTTTCAATCGTCAAATAGGACGGGGTAGGAAAGTAGGAAGGAAACACACAGTGACATGTTGGCCGCCCCATGGGCGCAGCACACCTACCCCCCCGCCGACAACGGTGCCGGTCCGCGGCCGACATAATATATCCGAAAAACCACCTAAAACTACAGCAAGAGTAAGCCAGTCCACCAAGGCAGCACCCGTTCACGAGTATAACGCAAGGTCCAGCCATCAACCATTTCAACCATATTTGAGGGAAAAGGGCGACCCGGCCCCCACGCCACCGCCAGACATACCTTTAAGCGAGCATGCATCACAGATGCTGCATGTTATAGGTAGCTGCTCCCACCCTACCCTTACTGTGCCCGTAGCCTACCCCTATCCTACCCTACCCACCCCCACCCCTACCCTTACACCAACCCTACCCCGATCTACCCTTACTTTATGCCTACCTTACCCCTAAGCGCACTCCACATGTGGACAGTTCCGCGGGAACACGAGAAAGTAGAAGGAGTATTCGCCTACATTCGTGTAGTCCCGTGCATGTTTGGCATGTCTCGCCTATTTCATAGACTTAGTAAAGATGGGTTGTTGTCGTCTCGATTCGATCGATTTTATATTCATATTCCTAGCTCTTATTCCCGTAACGATATTAGTAGATCAAGTAATTACAGTAGAGCAGCTGCCATCACCTCTGTGATCCTGTTTACAGCAGATTAGCGATATTACACCGATGAATCGATATAATGTCGACGCGTTTTTACACCCACCACATCCGTAATAGGCGAGAATGTAGAGGGTCGACCAAGTCCCGGCAAAAGTTTCGCCGAAAGTTTCGGCGGACTTGTGGAGTACGCTTTACCCTATCCTGCGCCATCCTCACCGCAGCATGTGCAGAGCAGACGCCCCCCAGCCCCGCTACGATCAAAATACACCGTGTGTGGGAAGGGAAGAAAAGTTAACGCCGCTTCCTAGGCGGTCCTCCGTGGTAAAGAAACTGCAACAAACCCACAGAGCCTACGTTAATTCTTTGTTCTTTTTTTTTCAAATGACTTAAATACTAATATATTATATTTGCCCTACATACTAACTTAAAAGTAAAAAAATACCTGTATAGAACTGTAGTTCAGTTCCATGGACTTTTGTCATTCACATATTCAGATAATATATACTATAATAACTTTTTTGACATAATATATTTTTTATAGTGGCTTTAAATTTATTCAATGGTAAATTCTGATTATCTGTTGGAATCTTATTATAAAAGCGTACACATTGACCCATAAATTATTTGTGGACTTTGGCCAGACGGCAAGCTTTATATTTTATAGTTATCAATACAATAACAAGTTTATCTTTATTTCTAGTATTCCAAATATGAACGTCACTGTTCTTCATAAACAAGTGCATATTCTTATATATACCACTAAGTTGGCAAACAAGCTTATGGCCCGCCTGATGGTAAGCAGTCACTGCAGCCTATGGACGTTTGCAATACCAGAAACGGTACCGCCTAAAGCGTACTCCACATGTCCGCCGAAACTTTCGGCGAAACTTTTGCCGGGACTTGGTCGACCCTCTACATTCTCGCCTATTAGGGATGTGATGGGTGTCAATAGTCAATATCTTCGTTATTGTGCACCATTGAAAATGAGTCGGGTTATACTGTCTAAGTTTGGTGTAAACGTCTACTATGTCAAATGTTGACACATTTGACAAGAATCATACTTCTATGAAGGAGGTCGCGTGATCTTTTTCAGAAACGTCATAATTCTAATTTCTTAATAGGGATATGATAGTTTCTTTTTCTGTCACATTCCTTATTATCCATGTCGCATTGTTGCTGGCATTCGAATTCTGTCACAGAATACTACATAAAACTATGCTGTATATGCTAACTATGTATGCTACATAAACCGCAGACATAACCTAGCGCCACCAATGACAGGTCACCTATGCTGCGGTGAAGCTTTATTTATTTTGTTCTCTATTAATTAAGCTACGTATTTATACTGTTTTGCAATTTTTGTTGATGCCGTTTCCATTATTATTAAAGCCCAAACTCGTAGAACCATAGAATTTTCTGTCAAGTTTGCGTTTAAATTGATTTAATAGGAATATTTAGCATTGCATTACATTTAGTTTACTCTAGAATATATCTCATATACATATTATGACATACTATGTAAGTAAAAGTCCTACTCTGAATAAATAACAAAATAATGGAGATTTATTTCAACCTTTGTTTTGTTCACCCGTAATTGAAGTTAAATTTGAAATAGGGAGTTCTAACATTGTATTGCTTATACCAGATGTGGACTATAAATTTATGTATGTAAAACCCTATAGGTGCATTTCTTAACGTTTCTGTATAAAAATATAATCAATACAGTTAAAACAAGCTAAAAGATGACTCCTAAACTTAAAAAAGAAGGCCTGTATTTAAATACTGGAAGAACGTGAAGAAAAAGGAAAAAAAGCGGTAAGGGTTATAAGGAGATGAAAATGTCTGTCAACAGGAGAGAGAAGTGGCGATTGCTCCACCGACAACAATTATAGTCTTAAATATGTGGTGACGATAATGAGCCTTATTCGCATATTTTAAATTCACAGTGGACACTGGTGTGTCTGATTAAGTCTTTTTATGACTTCGAAGTCTGCTTCTATTTGGAATGAGTTATTGAATGATAGGAAGCCGGTATGGTAGCATCATCTTTGGAAAAGTGATGGCTATTTTTACCTAGAAAAGGTTAGCAAATAGAAATAAAGACATTCTACAGTCTACTCATTACCATGACATGATACATGAAACTGAGTCGAAATATCGAGGTAAAAATAATACTAACCGTGGTAATAAACCCGATAACATGTGCGATGAAAGTGTAGTGAAAAACCAATTTCTGAGTGAGTATTTCTGAATGGTCTACGTTTTGGATACAGTAGTGTCCAGGGTTGAGCGACGGATAAATGACCTTGAACACTATTTCACTAACTGGATAGTATTGTAATGTTGAATTCCAATCTTAGTATAATACCTATCGATAGTTAACGTAACCGTCAGTTTTAAATGGGAGATTTTCCGAGAAACTATTACAATGAAAAAATAGTTCAAATAACATTTGTAACAAATGGCGTTCATTAGACACATCAAATCGAGACCCTTAGGTGTATAAAATGAAAACATTTTGCGCTTTCTTCTCAGAAAATATACAAAAATTTTTTACGAAACCATTTTCCGTGTAACTTCAGTTACCAAATTAAAGACTTGAGAATCCTGAATAAGCAGCGCCATTTAGTAAGGCACGCGGAACTACAATTTTTATTTTTTTAAATAGCTGACTGAAAATGCTCCCATACGTCAAAATTTAGTAGTTTTCAAATTATTTTATGGTCACATTTAAATGTCTTTTTATTTTTCTACTATACGCACATGTCGAAGGGAGATAGTGAGATCTCCTCGCTTTCTCTCGCGTGCTTGCTAGTTCAGCGTAGTGACGGCGGCATCAATTTCCGAATTAATTACCATTTGTCGCAAAAAACTGCGCGTCCTTTATATTTTCTAGACAAAAATCTTTGATTGTATCAGTGGTTGTGATATAAAATTAAATCAAATGGCTTCTGACGAGGAAGTAGACGGGTCTTTTGCAGGTAAAGGTTCATTTTGGCTAGCATGTCATAGGTAAGCCGCGAATAGCGGTATCATGTGTTTACTTGCGGTGTAAGCAATTAAAAATTTAGAAGAATATTCGGTTATTTGACCAGTGATCTCGGTGAAAAAGTGTTTGTTATTACAAGACGTCCGTGTTCAATGTGTGTAACAGTGTTGGACTGGTGTTTTTTGTTTTTGTTTGGTTGTAAATATTTTTAGGTGCCTGTTAGTGACAGAAAAGAACATGCTGTATCCCCTCATTACTACTTAACAAAATGGACGCCACCAAACAAAGGGATTAGTGGTGTTGGTGTTAGGGACTGGTGGTTTTGGGGGCAAGGAGGGGTTCCCATGTGTTGGTAGTGTCAAGTGCACTTGGAGCCCTTTGGACAGGTTTGACCAGTTCGATGTTTCAGGCGACGAGGACGTGGAGGAAGGTGAGGGACAGAATGACAACTCCGGTGAGAGTGATGAGGCACCTCCAAAGGTAAAGGTGATACATTTTTATTATTTTATTATTATTGATTTCATTCCTAATGTAAGATCATATGGTTGCTATTTGGTGTCCTGGTTTTCCTTCTGTTTGTCTAATTGCTAATACTAGTACCTTATCAATACAATTATCTATGAAGTCCAAATTCACTTGGTAGGTACCTAATACTGCTTTAAGTTTTCAATTAGCATGATTCACAGATTAACCAATTGGTGGGATATTTTGTTTTGTTTACAAATAAACTCTTAGATAATTGGAAACTTCTGCATTTCACCAATAATGTGCTTAACCAAAAAGTCAAGTAACAAATGTTGATATATGTAATAGTAAGAATTTAATACTTTTGCAGCTAAAACACTAATCAAGTTTGAGTTGTACTGTTATATTATTTTCTCCTACATAGTAGTTGAACATTATCTAGGTATTTTATTCATTTTTACCAACCAGGAGGATGAAGACTATTCACCAGAAGATGCAAGGAAAAAGAAAAAAGGAAAGAAAAGGAAGGCTCGAGGGGAGGAAAAGAAAGGCAGAAAGAAAAAGAAGAAAAGACGGAATGAAAGCGAAGAAGTGAGTACTTTGTATTAATTGTTTATTTTTAGTATTAGTGTAAGATATACTTAGTACATTATCTCTACTTATCTACCCTTACTAAACAATTTATTTAATAATTACAAAATACATATCGTTAATTCCTCATCATCTACCACCTTATAGCCTTCTTCAATACAAAAGCTCAATAAAAATACTAATTTAATGATTTTCTATAATTATGGACCCAAAAGCACATCTCAAACAATTTGGCATAACTTGGCATATTTGAATTTTGTTTGCTTGTTCATTTATCTATAAAATTATAAAATAGTGTCTTCATAACTTTACAACAGAGATCTGTTGTAAATAAATGATTACCATAATCACATGAAAGAATAATTCTTTATTAAAAATGTTTTGATCAAGATAGCAAGGATGCAAATGATACATTTCAAATACTTGTCCATAAATAAATCTAATGGTGTTGCTATCTTATCAATCCAGCTATCAATGTGTTATGTTGCTGGCTCTTCTGATAAAATTAGTACCGGTGGTAGATTTTGTGATGATGGGGATTGAATTTTGCTGAATACACTTGATGACCTTTAAGATGTTTATTGATAGTTGGCTGAAAAAAATACCTATTTTACAGTGTTTATAATTTTCAGACCAATTAAAACAATTATTATTGAAACATTTACATAATGAATATTTCATTTAACATTTAATAAAAATAATTGATTATAAATTAGCATAATAATACTCAAAAATATTTAATAGAACATTCAATTTACTTGTAATTACTACATTTTCCATTTCAGTGGAGTACCATACATAAATTAATTCGACCCAATCATTAACAAACTACAAACTCTCATCTGTTGATACCAAATAAATTTATATGGAATTTTTTTTTTTTAATTTTACAAATTATTATTCAATTTGGAATACAAACTCACACCCACCGTTTGGTACCAGGACGAGGAGTATGGCGTAGAGCTGGAGGCGGAGGGCGACAGCGACTACGCTTTGAGCGCCATGTCCTCAGAGAAAAAGAAGTCGCGCAAAGGTCGCGGCAGCAAACATAACACATCTACGCCCGCGGCGCCGGCCTCTGATTCGGGATCTGGTGAGTTCGCTTACGGAATAAGCCAACATATAAACTCGGAAAGAGAACGCTACCGCCTTAGCTGTTATATTACGATTGCGATGCTGATTATTGGGTTGTACTTGGGTTGGCTATTAGGTGTCCAGCAGAGTAGAATAGCACCAACCCTTGACTCTCGTGGGCGTCGTACAAGGCGACTAATGTTTTTCAGACAAAAGATCTAAAGTCTTCGTAGGCCTGACAATGAGCAGCAGTATTTTCCATTCTTATATTTATTTAAAACTGCGATCTTCAACGCGCCTGCCAAGCATGGAGATTATTGCAATAACCTGCCCTTTCGTGGGAGAGGCCTTGGAAAGTCAATCAAAGATGTCGGCTCGAGTTTGTGGTGCCGATCCGTTTCCGATCCGATATGCATGCCTTAACTTAACCATGACACGTCATATGTGAGCGACAAACGCCACAGCAGCATGACGTGCTGCGACGCGTTACATAAATATAAAGGAGCGGTAATTACACTCGGCTTAGGTCTTCTCGTAGTCGAGTTGCGCGCTGTATACGCTTTGAGTCCCGTGACGTCTCGTCGCTCAATTAGGACACGGAATACTAAACTACTAGGACAGGACCTTACAGATAGGCTAGAACCGAAATGGCAGCGTAGTGTACGGTTCCATAGGTAATTTCTGTAACGTATACCGACTTAGGTCGTGCAAAAAGGGTAATATTCCTCTGAGAGGCAAGGAATTCAAGATGGATGTATTGACGTAAAAAGGTTTTTACGAAGAGGGCAACACGTAGGATTCCCGTGATATTGCCTGTAACTGCTTGCCATCTGGTGGACTGTTTTGTGATTTCATACCTATTTACAAGTTTGAGTCCGAGTAGTTCGATGTATTAGATACCATTGTATTTTATGCCTAATTGTCATTGAACCGGCGTGAACCTACCGATTGGATCAAGTAGAATTAAACGTGTATGGGCGGCTTTAGAAATAACCCCGCTCTACGCACGTGGCCGACACCAACCCCTGAGCGCATAGCTCTTCGGCTTAGATGTAGATCGCACTACTATAACTCGCCTTTACTTGCGCCATTATCTATAACCCTCATGTGAAACCGAAGCCATGCGTTAGAGAATATGGAGAAAATAATTACAAAATGTGAAATTATCCTTTAAATTATTACAATAATTAGCGGTCTAGTCCGAAACTTTGCTCTCGAAAGCAAAGATGCACTGGCTCTGACTCTCGCGCGACCGGGAGATTGCGGCTACTACGCGTACTTGGTTTACGAGTAGTAACCATAAAAGTTCACAGGTACCCTTTTGGGTATCAGTATGGACATATGGAGTAGACTGATAATTCAGCGATTTTGAATCTTTTGTAATCTCTGAAAATTTCTGGATATTGGTTGTAAAGACGTGTTTCCACAGTCACATTTTTATTACACTTCAACAAGTTGAGTTGAGGTTATTGCTGGACAAGTTTATAACGCAGAAAAGTCTCGTACTTCAACATTGCGCTTGCTAGGACAATATCGGTAATTTAACGTCCGACAGATTACTGAGAAAATAATTGTCGTGAACGTCCTCTACCTGCGCTGACAATAAGGTCTTGCGTGTTTTCTACAAAACAGTGATCTATACTCAAAACGGAAACCCAATTTTTTTATGTTTCTTTCTCAGAAGAGTGTGCTACTAAGTCGAACCTTTAATTACCTGTACGTAGATTTTTGGTATTATAAAATTAAACCGTATTTGGAAATGAGTGCAGAAAAGTTATGCATACGATTACACGTTGCGAAAAATTGCATTTTTTTGTCAATGGAAACAAAAGACGCACTATTTGCGCAGTCATTCGTGTGGAGATAATTTCGAAATGTTGCAAGTCTACACTTAAAACTAAGGCACAATTCTCAGTATTGTGAAGGTCACAGGGTGCGATGACCCCTGTCGCCCAACTATACGTGCATAGGCTAGGCGCGTATGGAGTCGTCGAAAGCCCTCACTGACGCGTTCGCGATGGATGCCAACATGCCGCGTGCCATTGCGGTACCTATACTATATTATCAGTGACTTAATCTCAAATAATAATAAATACGGAATTACTCTGATTCGTTTTCTGATCGGCGTGACGAAATGCTCACTTTCGTAAGCTACAACAATGACTTTAATCTTGTAGATGTTATGTTACGAACGGAGTAATTCGATGTGGGCTCGACGCGCGATGCGGTTCAAAGCAACTTAATTTGGGCTACTCTCTTTGCAACGCGATATAGCTAATAAGTAGATACGTTTTTTTAAATCTTTTTACCGATTACTAGCGGTCTCCGCGTGGAGTTCGACTCTTTGAACTTTATTTGTTCAATAACGGAAAACATCTGTTCGGAAACAATCTAGCATCCTATTAATGAATGATGTTTTGAAAGATTACGCCCTACAAACAACCTCTAGCGATTCGACCCATCTGCTTACAGAGATTAATTATTTGAGAATCTAAATCTATCCATTGCAAAATTGCATTGCATTGAAAAATCTAAAGGATTTCAGTACAGTATCCGTCCGTACGCTTTTTGACATTATCGCGTTCATACAGACATGGCAGAGGTCTTTATTTGTACTATTTTTAACCTAAAATCCATTAAATGCTCTATTTTTACAATTTCAAAAAGTGTATAGATATTCTAAATGTTGTTTAGACGTTTTAAAACTGAGGATATGATGGAATTCTTTTAGATGTCTGTAAAGTTCTGTGATAGGCGTCATGGACTGCATGGCGCGTATAATAAGATTCAACTATTATAATTTCAAAATTTTGGTAGCCCATTCGAAACTACGAAAATACACTAAATATTCAGTTACTGATAAGATTGATTATGTATGGCAATAGGGGGGCCGGCGTATTATAATGCAAGAATATAAGATCTATGAAGATATTTCCGTTCTTTGGGCAGATTTAAGAAGTGATTCGTTTTTAAGAATCCATACCGAGCGAAGTAATATGAGCAAGAAATATGTCTTAATTCTTATGACAATTTAGATTATTATTAATTCGTTGGACAAGAAGTCCATTTACGTATTATTATTTTCCTGTTTCGACGTAAGTACTTTCCGTCTAAAATTATTGGAATTGCACATATTTTTTTTATGTACAGCTCCCATAATTCATGTTGTAAAAGCAATTTGTGCGCCAGAAAACGAAAGGTAATGTTATTCTTTACTAGTTTTTGTTATCTAGCCAAAGTAGTTTGATATTTCGTTAAAACTAAATACGAAAGTACTGGTAACAACGGAATTATGTAAGTCACTAAAAGAAGAACATGAAACCAGAACAATGGTATATTTTCGCCTGTAAAGAATTAAAAACTGAATGATTCAAGTATTTTAATTAATCAATTTAATCCGAATAACAATAGTCTTTTTATCTCGGTTTTTACAACGTTATCGCGTTAGTTTTAATAAACTATTAGACACTAAACTTCCCTCAGTTGATTTAGGCAGACAATGGCGTCGGTGGATACAGTAGTTTAGTTTGACTTTTCAGTTTATCAACTGAGAATATACTCATAGTTAGAGTGTAATTTCAGTTGAAATGTCACACTCAGCCCAAGCAGCGAGCCTGCATTTTTACGCGTAGTCCTATCTTTTCTTATAAACATTACTTACGAGAAAGTGCCGCCATGTACCAATGACTCTCTGTGACTCTGTTCTGAGTTATGTAAATTAGTTAATCACTAACCGATGCTCTTACTATGTGGGAACACATCGTAAAGAGACTTGCACATTCAGGCTACTGAATGTGTAACCATGATCCGATTTGGTCAGATCTTCCCCTATTAACAGGGTCATAGAGGTCAGATGGCAGTCGCTCCACTGTCGTTACCTGATCTGCCAAATCCTTGATCGTGGTCAAGGCGAAACCCGGGCCCTCGTGCGCGAGAGTACAACCGGGACATTAACTCCAAGATGGTTATTCATTACTTTATTCCGGCTAAATCTTCTAGTACTTTATAGGGGCGCACAAATCCCTCAATAGATAGTTACAGGTCGTTGATGATAAGAAGGACGAAATGTTACCGCACAGTAATTTTTAGCTCTAAAAGAAAACAAAAATCACAGGCACTTCGAATAAAAGAGTTTATACAATATTTCTTCGATGTCCTTTCTTATGTAGTTGATAACAAAATGGATCTAGACAATAATGTATCTAACCTATGACTGATCCTAATAGTGGTGACCGTGGCCTAGTGGCGAGAGTGTGCGCCTTTAAAGGGGCGTTTCCAGGTTCTAAATCCACTCAGGCTGAACCAATGGTTTTTTTTCCAATACTTAAGAAGATATCACCACGAGCTCCGTGCTTCGGACGACACGTTAATTCTTCGAACCCGGTTGCTATCGATTGACAGACATCATAAGCAAGCCCTTGGACTGCCTGCCTCTTTTTGACGTTTGAATAGCTGGTAGACAAATAAGCAAAATGTGGATATATTGCTTCACTGTACAACTCTGGCTATCCTGTTTAGGGATAGTGCCATGAAGGTATACTAATCGCTATATTATTACTTCACAGGTATGCCAACAGTGGAGGAGGTGTGCGCATCGTTCGGCCTCACAGACGTGGACATCGAGTACTCAGACGCTGACTTGGAGAACTTGACGTCATACAAACTGTTCCAGCAATACGTGCGGCCTTTACTCGTCAAAGAGAATCCTAAGGTATGTCAAGTCAATTTCTTTTTAATAACAGTCACATAATTATGCAGACTGCCAGTTCTTGATATGGTTGCGTAACTAATGTTATTCGCCAAATGTTTTGACGATATCTAGTATCAAACTCGTTCAAGCCATAACACTGACTCAGTTGATTTCAGTTCACGTAACGGTAGGGTGTAATTTTATGACGTTTTCCTTATTGTCGGTTGTAAAGCGAAAGTCCATAATTGCTTTGAGTAATTGCTACTGTGTAGTATTTATAGAGAAGTCGGTTGAAGATTCTAGGTAGAGATGAATTGGTTGGATGGATTTTTCCGGACCTTCTTTCAAATAAATGAAGTCAAAAAGTGTTCCAATTGGTCATTATGTGGTAGCACGGATGTCGTATTAATTTGGTACTAAGAACTTTTTTTATACCTCCAAGATGGCAAGCGCGTACACCGCTTCGACCCTGATTTGGACCATAAGTCCTATAACCTCAGTTTACACTATTTAATTCTACTACACTACGTTAAGTAGTTTAGCGTAACTGAGCGAACAAGCACACGTATGCCAATTGTAAATGTAATATTGTGATATACAATTAAGTTCAGACATATACCACTGTTCTTAGGCTGGCAGCAATGTTCAACACAAGAGTCTGTCAGAGGGACATAACAGTATTCGATTCCAAATCCTCACGGCTGTCCAATAAGGCCACATCCTTAGGTCCTCCACTAAGGTATTAGAGGAGGACCTGAGTGGACTAGAAAAGCCACAGATTATTTGAACGCTACGCGTATAAGCTGCTAAACTACGCGCTGTCGGTGAATTTCTAAACCATTGCGAGCTGACACTGACTCGCACGAGATGGATGACCTGATATGCCATCAACTTATTAGAAACAGGCACGCCATGGGGATGGTATACTGCGCGTTGTCCGCAGCCTAACACTCCGAATGACTGCGATCTCCAACCTGTATTGCCAGGCTGCCTATCCAGCCGTGGATAGGAAACCTGATATTTTAGAATTGTGTAACGATGATCAAATCTGGCTAGGTTCCCTCTTATCTAGCCGTGGATAGGAAACCTGATATTATAGAGCGTTGTAACGATGATCAAATCTGGCCAGGTTCCTTCTTGTAAACAGGGTCATGAGGAGTGCGCAAGAGCACAATGACATTAACGCCAAGATAATTATTATATTGTTGTTGTCGAATGTCGCCAGGTGCCAGTCTCGAAGCTGATGATGCTGGTGGCTGCCAAGTGGCGTTTGTTCTGCGACACGAACCCGCACCTCAGCGGCGGCGGCGGCGCTTCGCTGGGCTCTGAGGAGAACACCAACACCTCAACCGCGTCCGACTACGCGCCAAAGGCGAGAGGCTCGCGGCCGCCTAAGGAGGCCAAGGTATGTGCTGAACCTGGGTTCTGGAGCCCCATTTTTGAATCGCTCTCCTCGATTCGAACGATTTTTTAAATTCAATTTTCGGCTAGAAATTTTCGATATTTTGATGCATGGTGTATATTTTCTCTATTTTTGAACCGATCTCTTTCGATTTCAAGTCGTAAATCAAAATTGAAAATCGTTCAAATAGAGGCGAGCGATTCAAGAATAGAGCCTGTGTACGCAAATGTAGTGAGTACGTGCCAAACAGCACATGACGAAGACCGGTTACTGTGTCGCCTGTAACGTCTACGATTCATCCAAGTTGAAACAAAGATATGGAACCGCGAATGCGTTGCCGTTGTGGGAACTAAGTTGCAATTATTTGTATATTTCTAATATATATTTCTACATAGCTTTCGTCGTGGTATTTGAGACTGACGCGAGGATATGAAATATTTCCTGGATAAGCTTATTAAGTAGTGTTTGATTGTTCTATATTCCACTGAAAGTCAAATCTTACCACATGGTTTTACGATTGTCTGTCACTTTAGTACTTACCATAAAAAAAGAAAGCTACCCTACCCTCGATGAAAGTTGTCGACTGGCCACCACATACCGGAAGACGCAGCGTGGGTAGTCCCACAAGGCGGACCGACGACCTGGTCAAGATCGCAGGTACCTTTGTGGAGATCTCTGGGAAAGTCCTATGCTCAGCAGTGGTCTTCAGCGGCTGATATGATGATGACCCTATCTAACCGCACCCCCCGTCCCCAGGCCGACGACACGCTCGACGACGTAGACGACGAAGACGACGAAGAAGTGAGCGACGACGGCGCGCCGGCGCCCCGGAAACGGGGGCGGAAGGCCAAGCACGCGGCCGCAACTACGCCAAGGAACAAGCCCGGACGGAAGCCGAAGGTGCCGACGCTGAAGATCAAGTTCAGCAAGCGTAAACGGACAAGTAGTGTGAGTTTGGGTTGTGCATTTTGTTACAACGGTGGGAGGATTTGCGAAGTCATCGATGAAATGTACACAGCCTTTCTTAGGGTCTGACTGTTTTCATAGAAAATGCAGTTAAAATCGGGGCGGAGTTCGGTTTTTACATTGTTAACGTAACTTTTGGGGAAACATTTGCGAAGTCATCCATAAAATGTACACAGTCTTTTTTAGGGTCTGACTGTTTTCATACAAAATGCAGTTAAAATCGGGGCAGAGAGGCTTAGCGCCAGTTTCTCGTACGTGTTAATCATTAATTAAAATACGCCATCCTTATCTATGGTGAGTTGTAGACAGAGACAGAAAGAGTTTTAATCGATGATTAGCATTGACAATCGTTTCAGAAACTGGGTGTTTCATGTTAGTCATCGTGAAACAAAGTTAATCATAGTGTCCGCTTTATAGTGCTTAGCCTAAACACCAAACAAACCCTATGTCATAAACAATTAACAAAGACCCCCCCCCCCTCATTGTTGCTTACGGACGGCTCTCATTGGGGGACGATGATGAAAATTTATTGAAACTAATTAAATTTAAAAAAATTAAGTAAAATGCATTTATTTTAGACGAATTTGTCCATGATAAGTGCAATGTCAAATAATTAAAATATAATTTAGAAAATTATTAGTTAATTACAATTGAAAAGTCATGATGTAAATATTTTATCATAGCCATGTCAAACATTTAAATGTCAAGATATAATAAATTGAAATTACTGTAATGTCACAAACTACATTTTCAGATAAATTTAGATTACAAATTCAAATTCAATCAATGATTAGTCTGTTGTTACTAATTCGTTTGTCATATCCCCCCACAGGAGGAAGAGCATGAAGGCAGCGCGGGCGCGAACACGGACTCCGACGAGCAGTTCGAGCAGATGCTGGCCGAGGCCGAGGAGCCCAAGCCCGCGCCGCCGCCGGAGGCTGTGCCGGAGGACCCCGACGCGCCGGTGAGCACACACACAGACACACAGTACAAGAGCATAAGTGCATGACCACCTTAAGAATCATATTCCTTTTCAAATTCAAATAATTTGATTGTGACACACGGGTTGGTATACGTACAGATGTTAAGTAAACGCAGAGAGCTCTGTGGTCTGCCCACGGACTTAAGTTAATTTGTAGACTCATTTGCGCTACAGTGCAGTTGATAAACGGTTTTTATAGCATTCATGCATTAAATGTTTACTTATTATATAAATAATACCCTTGGGGTAAAGGATGAGTCCTTTTCTTTTAACAACCTGATTTTAGCTTAAGATGCACAACATACCGTGAATGTTGCTGTAGCGGGAAAGGAACATTTTCTTGAAGTGATGGTAAGGCACTTATGCACTTGCACTGTACATACAGACACACGTCAAGGTCTCATGTTTGCAGTCCAGCACGTACGGTCTTGGTCTAGATTAATAGACAACATTTATTTAAAAAAATTATATAATTGCTAAAAAATTTTAGTCACCACAAGAAACACCATAACATAGCGTAAATAAATAATAATAATAATCATCTTGGCGTTAATGTCCCGATTGTGCTCTCGAGAACGAGAGCCCGGGGATTGGATCATGGTTGTCCCGGGGGACAGGATTTGGCAGGTCAAGTAATTACAGTGGAGCGACTGCCATCTGACCTCCATGTCCCTGCTACCAGGGGAACCTGACCAGATTGGATCATGGTTACACATCCAGTCGCCTGAATGTGCAGGTTTCATTACGATGTTTTCCCTCACCGTAAGACCGTAAGATCGGTTAGTATTCAACTAATGTACGTAACTCAGAAAACAGTCATTGGTACATGGCCGGAGCGGGATTCAAACCCGGGACCTATGGCTTACGAGTCGGATACTGTAACCGCTCGGCCACCGACGCTCCATAACAGCGTAAATACTCACTCTAAATTGTACATCCACAGGTGCTGCCAAAGAAGAAGGCGAAAACAAAGATCGGCAACAAGAGCAAGAAGAAGAGCAGGAAACTGAAGACTACCAGCAAGTTCCCCGACGGCGCAGAGGGCGAGCAGGAGCACCAGGACTACTGCGAGGTGGGTTCTATTCCCGAGTACACTATTATGGTCCAGATCCGGCTTCTTCCCTATTCTGTTATTTAAAAAAATCGTGCATTCAAATTATTTCTTTCCCCTTTCCAACAATGGTTACCTGGGCAAAAATTGGCCAGAACGGAAATATAGGTAAATATTCAGAAAATTAATTAATAAAAAGAGGGACCAGGGTGAGAGTGAGATGTTTTTCTTAATTGAGTAATATTCTTTTGTAATAATGCACGGCAATTTTGAATAACAGATCATGGAAGATGTTACTATGGCCAGATCTTTTACTTATTATGTAGCAACACTCTGTCAAGAAAGTCTTGAAAAGGAACTGCTGCTTTTGCAACAATAAATTAGTCAAACTGAGTACTTCAGCTGTCACTGCTTAATTTTTTCACGACTTTCTTGACAGACTGTACAAAGGCAACGGGAATGTTACTGTCTTCTAGAGTATCTAAAGGCAATTAGCTGAAGTTGGTTATTAAGAAAATTAAATGGACAATAAAATAATTGGCAGCGAACTTACTAATATGTTTTAAACGGCATGCGAGACCATATTGGTCTATAATTGGCCTCAAATAACCTCTATAAATTTTCCAGTTATCAATTAACATCTGCCTGCTGTCGAATAGAGTAAACAATTCTATCAAAAGTCTTTACATTACACATTCTTCCCCCAGGTGTGCCAGCAAGGTGGCGAGATCATCCTCTGCGACACGTGCCCCCGCGCCTACCATCTGGTGTGCTTGGAGCCCGAGCTGGAGGAGACCCCCGAGGGGCGCTGGTCCTGCCCGCACTGCGAGGCTGAGGGGAACCAGGAACAGGACGATGATGATGAGCATCAGGAGTTCTGCAGGTCGGTGGTTTTGTAGGCTGGTGCGGTGTATAGGGCTGTAGTCGCGTCAATATTACACTAGTTGGACGTTTCCACAGCTAATTGACCATGTAATAATCTAGTAATGATATAGATGTGGTTTTAATATTCGCGTGGATTTGTTTCTTCGTTTGAGTATACGAATACAACTACGCGTAAAATGTGGTACGATCTTTGTTGATGCTGAACACCGGGCGAAGTGGAGAAGAAAGAGCAGGAATGCGGACCCTGGCAGTAGCCGGGATAGACCTCTAGAACGATGATGTAGAATTGTACATGTTTGTGTGATGATGTTGTGACGTGGCACCTTTGCTTTCAGGATCTGCAAGGACGGCGGCGAGCTGCTTTGCTGCGACTCTTGCCCATCAGCGTACCATCGGTTCTGCCTTAACCCGCCGCTAGAGGAAGTGCCCGACGGGGAATGGCGGTGCCCAAGATGCAGCGTGAGTCAACACATCATCATGCTTTCACATACACACTTACAGACATACACTCAGATCCGCATCGCACAGGCGTGGGCAGAGGCTATCGAGCGTATGATTCTGACACATCGCTTATCTTCTTTTATAAAAATACAATGCCAAAATATAATTGCCGGTCAATACATGAAAGCATGGCGCCGACATATATTGATTTTGACATAAATATAACAATAATCGAACTCGATACCTCTCGCTAACGAGTCCGACATGCAAGCTGGCCATTTTGCCACCGACACTCTCAATATGCTTTGGGGTATGAAAACGTGTTGCTGACCCCGTAATTACCTTTTTTTTGTATTTGGATGTCTCAAGCTTACAACAATAATATAAGTACATTTACGAGACACCACAGATAAGTTTTTACAACCTTCTTGAGGAACTCTCATGTTATATTCCTCATTCTGCACAATCTGCGAGTGTGGAAGAAATTTCCTCTGAAACCATACAGTACTGGATCATTTTGTTTGTAAGTGTATATAAAATGAAAAATAATCTAACAGGAGCGGATGCCGTGCCGGCCTTTGAGGTGCCTGAAACATGCCTTTTTAAGAAAACCATGTTCCCAATTCATCTTACACTAGCTAGGATGATCATTTGACGACCTGCGTGGTTCAGTTGGTTAACATGCCCGTCTACCACGCAGAGGTCCCGGGTTAGAATCCCGGCCGGGCAGAAAGTAAAATGATGAATTTTAATTTCTATTACGGGTCTATATGAGTAGTTTATCAGTTATCTAGCACCCATAACACAAGCTTTGCTTACTTTGGGGCTAGATGGCGCTGTGTGAATTGTCCAAGCATATTTATTTATCTGTTGTACCTAAGGTTGTATTGATATACGGTTGTGGTCTCCCCCCCAGTGCCCCCCTCTGGAAGGCAAGGTGGCCAAGATCCTGACGTGGCGGTGGAAGGAGCACCCGCCGCGCTCGAAGGCTCCGCGGGCGAGGGAATTCTTCGTCAAATGGCACGAGAGGTCCTACTGGCATTGCAGCTGGATATCGGAGATACAGGTACGTTTTAGTTTATTTACTTATTTATTTATATAGTTTATTGTACACAAAAATGGCAATAGATACAAAGCAAATGTATATATGACACTACTTATTTCAGTTCAGAATTAAATAAATACAGTCACAGGAGCCGATTGGTTGGTACCCCACCAACTAATCGGCTCCCGAGACTGAATAAATCCAGATACTGTGATCAAAGTGTTAAATGAAACCGCTGCACTTGAGACAATAAAAAGAACTTATTTAAATTATTCATAGTATCCAAATTGAATTGAAATGTATGGGATTTATAAACGACAAATCCCATACATTTGTTTTCATTGCTTCCGACTGACGGCGCTAGTGAATTTGGGAGTCATTTGGGTGACCTGACAGCTATGTAGCTTGGTCTTTTCCGTAAAACTAAATTTACGAAAGAGACACTACTAAAGACATAAACAGAAAAAAATACAAGATTATTTAAAAAATTTCTATAAAGCCTTCGTCCATCTGAAATAATGTTAGCGGTACTGAAGTAGCGACTCAGGGTTGCGGTAACTGATTGAATGCATTCTTCAGACTGCCAAACTTAGCTTGAGCAGCTAGCGTGATCTCTAGCCGCTAGCGCCATCTGCTTTGAGTTTTCCAGTAGGGTAAATACGTAACCCTGTTGCCAACAATTCTCTGATTTCATTGATTGAAATTGTTACTTTTGCGATTCCGATTCATCGATTTCATTGGTTCAGTTACTACAAAATATCCATTTCAATAAACGGAAACTATTAAATAGATCATACGAAATTTCAGTCATTGAAATCAGTGCATTTTTGGCAATAGAGTTACGTCAATAGCCTACAGGTTACCCCCTCATTGAAAGTCGTTAATTTCCGTGTATAAACGTGATCATTCACACCTTTCAGTTGGACGTATTTCATCCGCTGATGTACCGGTACTACATGCGCAAGTCGGACCCCGAGGAGCCACCCAAGTTGGAAGAGCCCCTGGACGAGCGAGACGGGAGATACAAACGGCTGCAGAAGGAAAAGGCAATCGCCGAACAGGAGTCCGACGAGAAAATGTTGGAGGAAAAATATTACAGGTGAACGATTTGATTTAGGAATTGACAATCCTGTCTGTGTCTGATAAGGGGTCAATATAGTCTTCTTAGAACGTAAAAAACCGGAAAATGGAGCTGGGGTATTATGCCTTAATCTTCAATTACATAATTATCACAAAAACTCTTCTGTATTCTAGTTACGCTAAATACCCTATACGCAATGACCTGCACACAAAAAGTGTCATCAAAATCAGTCAAATAGTTTTTGCGTGAAAGAGAATTTACAGACATTTTTACTATTTATTACCGCATCTGGTACAGGTTCTGTGTGGGTTCACAAACCAGGACAACATTGTTGCTTGTCGGCAGAAATAGAAGGGTGATATATCGGCAACACCAAATCTTGAATGCATTTCCATATTTGTGCAACAGATAAGGCGTGAAAGAGCGTCGATTTCCGAGCAGTTAGGGTATCCATGTACCAATGACTTTTCTGAGTTATGTAATTAGTTGAATGCTAACCGATACGGTGAGGGAAATTATCGTGATAAAACCTGCACATTCAGCCGACTGAATGTGTGGTTCCCCTGGTAGCATTGTCACTGTAATTACCTGATCTGCCAAATCCTGGATCGTGGTCAAAGCGGGTCCCGAGCCCTCGGGCGCCAGAGCACAACCGGGACATTAACACCATAATAATTATTTGATTATATTTTACAGATACGGCGTGAAGCCCGAGTGGCTAATCGTCCACCGCGTGATCAACCACCGCACGTCGCGCGACGGCACCACCTACTACCTGGTGAAGTGGCGCGACCTGTCCTACGACCAGGGCACCTGGGAGTCTGAGCATGCCGATATCGCGGGACTGAAGCAGGCCGTCGATTATTATCAGGTATGACTGAGCCGATTTTCTTAAGGCGTTATTTTTCGAACTGAGCAGAGGAAATTGAGATGGTGTGTTCTGGTTTTAACTGGCTTGAGTCTTATCGCGGGTCTCAAGCAGGCCGTCGACTAGTATCAGGTATGACTGAGCTTAGTTGGTATTTTACATAAGCAGAGGAAATTTACTTGTTTTGGGCCGGTCTTATTGGCTTGGGTGTTGTTGCATGGAGCGCTATCACGGTTGCGCTTGCAGCGACCGTCATCATCATCATCATATCAGTCGAAAGACTGCTGGGTACAGGGCCTTTCCCAGAGAGGCTGGGGATGTGCTTTCCGCATAAGTAGTACTTATTTAGCCAGCAACATGTTAATACGCATTCTGGCAACGGATGTGTCGGTGGGTCCTCGAGTAAATAGCAAATGACTCGTGGACCCACAAGTGGCACCATGAGATCGGAGTGTCCAGCTGGTACGATCTTTACCAGGTCCTCGGTCCACATACCGTACATGGTCGCCACCCGAGAACTTTACTACCCTACCGGCCATCTGTTCTACTATCTATGTGGCCTTCCCACTGCCACTTAAGCTTGGCAATCCTTCGGGCTATATCGGAGACATCTCTTTCCATTGCCCCTACCGACAATGACCGTGTCCACCAGATAAATGCGCGGTAGCAATATGATTTCGTCTTAATGACGTCTAACCTAATGCTTTTCTCCCTTCCTGTTATCTTGTGGTTCCGACATTTCCGTCTCACTAAAGATAAACTCGCGGCAGCGTTCTCCGGAAATCGGAAGACAGGAACGCAGGCAATCTAATGTAACCAGCCAAAATACCGATATATTTCGACGAGTGAATAACTTTAAACTCTTCCTTCTTAGGACATGCGCGCATACATCACATCGGAGGGCAAAACGAAGGGCAGCAAGGGCAAGAAGCCAGGCCGTAAAAGCAAGAACAAGGACATAATCGACGACGACGAGAGCAGTGGCGGGATCTCGACCAAGCCGCGGCGCTACAACCCGCCGGCCGAACGCCCCACCACCAATCTCAACAAGAAGTACGAAGACCAACCGCCCTACGTCTACGAGACGGGCATGCAGCTCCATCCGTACCAACTCGAGGGCCTCAACTGGCTGCGCTACTCCTGGGGGCAGGGCATCGACACCATACTCGCCGACGAGATGGGGCTCGGCAAGACCATCCAGACCGTCACCTTCCTCAACTCCCTCTTCAAGGAGGGACACTGCAAGGGACCCTTCCTGGTCTCCGTGCCCCTCTCCACTATAATCAACTGGGAGCGAGAGTTCGAACTGTGGGCCCCGGACCTGTACTGCATCACGTACGTGGGCGACAAGGACTCCCGGGCCGTGATCCGGGAGAACGAGCTCACCTTCGACGAGAGCGCCAACCGCGGCGGCCGGCCCTCCAAGATCAAGTCGCAGATCAAATTCAACGTCCTCCTCACCTCCTACGAGTTGGTCTCGATAGACGCCACCTGCCTGGGCTCGATTGAGTGGGCCGTTCTTGTGGTAGACGAAGCTCACAGGTTGAAGAGCAATCAATCCAAGTTCTTCCGACTGCTAGCAGGCTACTCGATCAACTACAAGCTTCTGCTCACCGGGACACCGCTCCAGAACAACTTGGAGGAGTTGTTCCACCTTCTGAACTTCCTGAACAAGGACAAATTCAACGACCTGGCGGCGTTCCAGAACGAGTTCGCGGACGTGTCGAAGGAGGAGCAGGTGAAGAGGCTGCACGAGATGCTCGGCCCGCACATGCTGCGGCGGCTCAAGGCCGACGTGCTCAAGAACATGCCCACCAAGTCCGAGTTCATCGTGCGAGTCGAGCTCTCCCCCATGCAGAAGAAGTACTACAAGTACATCCTGACGAGAAACTACGAGGCGCTCAACCCGAAGAGCGGAGGGCAGACGGTGTCCCTACTCAACGTGATGATGGACCTGAAGAAGTGCTGCAACCACCCGTACCTGTTCCCGGTGGCCGCCGAGGAGGCGCCGCTCGGGCCCCACGGGAACTACGACACCCAGGCACTCATCAAGGCCGCCGGGAAGCTGGTCCTCCTGGCCAAGATGCTGAGACTGCTCAAGGAGCAGGGTCACCGGGTACTGATCTTCTCGCAGATGACGAAGATGCTGGACATCCTCGAGGACTTCCTCGAGGGCGAGGGCTACAAGTACGAGAGGATCGACGGCGGCATCACCGGCACGATCCGCCAGGAGGCGATCGACAGGTTCAACGCGCCGGGCGCGCCGCAGTTCGTGTTCCTGCTGTCCACCCGCGCCGGGGGGCTCGGCATCAACCTGGCCACGGCCGACACGGTGATCATCTACGACTCGGACTGGAACCCGCACAACGACATCCAGGCGTTCTCGCGCGCGCACCGCATCGGGCAGGCCAACAAGGTGATGATCTACCGGTTCGTGACGCGCAACAGCGTGGAGGAGCGCGTCACGCAGGTGGCCAAGCGCAAGATGATGCTCACCCACCTGGTGGTGCGGCCCGGCATGGGCGGCAAGGGCGCCAACTTCACCAAGCAGGAGCTCGACGACATCCTGCGGTTCGGCACCGAGGAGCTCTTCAAGGAGGAGGACGGCAAGGAGGAGGCCATCCACTACGACGACCGGGCCGTCGGCGAGCTGCTCGACCGCTCCAAGGAGGGCATCGAGCAGAAGGAGTCCTGGGCCAACGAGTACCTCAGCTCCTTCAAGGTGGCCTCCTACTCCACCAAGGAGGGCGACGGCGAGGAGGAGGTCGACACGGAGATCATCAAGCAGGAGGCCGAGAACACGGACCCCGCGTACTGGATCAAGCTGCTGCGGCACCACTACGAGCAGCACCAGGAGGACCAGGCGCGCACGCTCGGCAAGGGCAAGCGCGTGCGCAAGCAGGTCAACTACAACGACGGCTCCGTCGCGCAGACCGAGAACCGCGAGGACTCCACCTGGCAGGAGAACGGCTCCGACTACAACAGCGACTTCTCGCAGGGCAGCGAGGACGACAAGGAGGACGACGACTTCGACGAGAAGAACGACAACGGCGACCTGCTGTCGCGCCGCAGCAAGCGCCGGCTCGAGCGCCGCGAGGAGCGCGACCGCCCGCTGCCGCCGTTGCTGGCCCGCGTCGGCGGCAACATGGAGGTGCTCGGCTTCAACGCGCGCCAGCGCAAGTCCTTCCTCAACGCCATCATGCGCTACGGCATGCCGCCGCAGGACGCGTTCAACTCGCAGTGGCTGGTGCGCGACCTGCGCGGCAAGTCCGAGCGGAACTTCAAGGCGTACGTGTCGCTGTTCATGCGGCACCTGTGCGAGCCCGGCGCCGACAACGCGGAGACGTTCGCGGACGGCGTGCCGCGCGAGGGGCTGTCGCGGCAGCACGTGCTCACGCGCATCGGCGTCATGAGCCTCATCCGGAAGAAGGTGCAGGAGTTCGAGCACATCAACGGCTACTACAGCATGCCCGAGCTGGTGCGGAAGCCCGTGGAGCCCGTGAAGGCCGCGGGCCCGGGCTCGGGCGGGTCGGGCGCGTCGGGCGGCGCGGGCGACAGCGCGGCGCCCAGCCCCGCGCCCTCCACCGCCACGCCCATCACCTCGGCCGCGCCCTCGCCCGCGCCCACGCACCTCACGGCCACCTCCGGCCAGGCGCCCACGCCCGCCGGCTCCGAGAAGGACGACAAGGAGGAGCTCAAGGACGAGAAGCCGGACCTCGGCAAGGAGAAGCCGAAGGACGAGCCGATGGACACGAGCGACGCGAAGGAGGAGAAGGAGGCGCCCGAGGAGCCGGAGCCGGCGAAGGAGCCCGAGGAGCCGAAGGAGCCCGAGCGCCGCATGTCCGTCGACGAGGAGCCGCAGCCGTCGAAGGATGAAGACAAGCCCGAGGAGAAGAAGCCGGAGGAGCCGGTCAAGGCGAAGGAAGAGGTGAAGGAGGAGGTCGACAAGAAGGAGGACGCGAAGAGCGAGAAGGCGGACCCGGACGCGCCGAAGAAGGAGCCGAAGGAGACCCGCAAAGAAGACGACGACGACGATGTGGTATTAGTCAAGGAGGAGGACGAAGTGAAGGAGCGCCGCAAGTTCATGTTCAACATCGCAGACGGCGGCTTTACCGAGCTCCATACGCTGTGGCTGAACGAGGAACGCGCCGCAGCCCCAGGCCGCGAGTACGAGATCTGGCATCGTCGCCATGACTACTGGCTGCTAGCTGGTATCGTGACGCACGGCTACGGCCGCTGGCAGGACATACAGAACGACCTGCGGTTCGCCATCATCAACGAGCCCTTTAAGATGGACGTCGGGAAAGGAAATTTCTTGGAAATCAAAAACAAGTTCCTCGCACGCCGGTTCAAGGTTGGTTTTCTGGCTGTTTATTTCTCTATCATGTAAGAAGCTGTTTCGCTACCCGTGGATAAAGTTAGCTTATATAGAAGTTATCTGAACTGATCTGATGACAAATAAAACGTAAAAATAAAAAAGAATTTTGAATTATGTCAAAATCAAATTTTGACACCGAACGGTTAACGACACAGCGTTTTAACAATCGGTTTGACACCGAATTTCGAAATTGCGCTCGGAGGGTAGTCTTTGAACGCGGCCCTGGAAACTTCTGGGCTATTTGGAACTATATCAACGGGTAGTGAAACAGACCCTAAATCTTTCTTTATATATAAAAAATCGGTTGTCTGTAAAGTCGGTTTACTGACGATAGTTGAACTTGACAACGTCAAGTAGGAGAGAGACAGATGTCGAACGCTGCCGAACGCGGAGGCCGATTGTGCCTCTTTGTCGCTCGGTCCGCGCTCTCGCTTGCACTTCAAGCCTTAAATGGAACGCCTGAGAGCGAGGTAACGCCGCATGAGTCATGTTTTTTCGTGCGTGCAGCCGGCTCCATCGAATTATAAGACGTTGTCACGTCAAAATTATACCCCGCATGACCTGTTTCCTTCTAAATTCAAACCCATTTCTCCCCCAGCTATTGGAGCAAGCCCTAGTAATCGAGGAGCAGCTCCGTCGCGCGGCCTACCTGAACCTCACTCAGGACCCCAACCACCCGGCCATGTCGCTGAACGCGCGCTTCGCGGAAGTCGAGTGCCTCGCCGAGTCGCACCAGCACCTCAGCAAGGAGTCCCTGGCTGGGAACAAGCCTGCCAACGCTGTGCTGCATAAGGTATGTCGAAAACATTGGAATATAACCTAAACCTAATCTAGCTACGGTTGTGTCGCACAACGCGAGGTGGAGTGTCTCGCGGAATTGCTGGCTGGAAACAAGCCTGCCAACGCTGTGCTTAAGGTACGTCGTAAACATTGGAATATAGCCTGAACGTGACCCAGCCACCTGATTTAGCTAAGGCCGTGTGGATGAACGCGAGGTGGAGTGCCTCGCCGAGTCAGCAAGGAGTCGCTGGCAGGGAACAAACCCGTCAATGCTGTGCTGTATAAGGTACACCGATGACGGCTGTAGAAAACCCAAGGCCCCATCCAGATAGAAAAGACGTGACGGGCACGAATGTGGCAGACTCGCGCTGGCAGACGCGGCACCCCTTTAATTTACTTTCATACGAAATGTATAGAAGCGTCGCCATGCAAAACACAGCAAAGACCGGGCGCGACAACGACGTAGACACGTCTGCGCTCTATTGTAAAAACAACTACGGTGTCGCCACGTAACCTATATACGTTGTAGTGTTACTTTTTGTAATATTGTAATTTCGTGGTGTTGTTTTTTGTGTAATAAACGTATTCTATTCCATTCTAACCCCCTGTCTACCCTCTCAGGTGTTGAACCAGCTGGAAGAGCTCCTCTCCGACATGAAGTCGGACGTGTCCCGGCTGCCCGCCACACTGGCGCGGATCCCGCCGGTGGCGCAGCGGCTGCAGATGAGCGAGCGCTCCATACTGTCGCGGCTCGCCGCCACCGCCGGCAACCCGCCGCCCGCAGGTAACTACCACTACACTATACTGCAGGGACACGGAGAAAGTGATCTAAAGAGATATACAAACCCATACATACGCCCCTGATGTTCGACTGATAAATTGCCTACTGACTGACTGATGTATGTATGAGTGTGAGGTACGCAGAGATAGAGAGACGTATACTCAGATTCACAAACACTGATTTAACCTCGTGGTTACATCGAAAGGACACTTTCTAACAAAAACAAAGAAGATAAATTAACTATTTATTTCTCCAAAGAGTTGAAATCGGATAAACCAAGAACTACGATTGTTTTTCATAGCTATACCAAATGTTTGGTTTGTGAATAGCGTAGTGTCCTCATATATTTTCAACAGTTTTTGGACAAACTGTAATCATCACAGCCCGTAACAGTCCACTGCAGGACTTAGAGCCTGTCCCACGAAAGGGGAGGTTATTGCCATATACGCTTGGCGGGCGGGTTGGAGATCGCAGTGTTGTAAATATAACAATGGAAAAAGCCGCTGCCCATTTTCCAGCCTAAGGCGACTAGATATTTTGTTTCGAAAACATTAGTCGCCTATTACCTAAGAGTGTAGGGGGTTGGTGCTCTTCTACTCTGCCGGACACCACACGGCCCTGTAAACCTACATATGATTGGCATATCCACTGTATGTAACGACCGTCACTTATTCCCCCAGCAGCGCAAATGGCGGCGTTCCCCGCGGGCTTCCAGGGCGGCTCGCTGCCCGGGTTCTCGCCCGCGGCGGCGGCGGCGGCCAACTTCACCAACTTCCGGCCGCAGTACTCCGTGCCGGGGCAGCCCGCCGCGCAGCAGCCCGCCGGAGCGTCCACTGTGAGTGCACAACACACACTCGACTTAGGCAACGCACTGCCTTAGGCAACACACTGGCAACGGTCGTGCGACTGTAGTCGGACGCACGGACGTCACCCGACCATATCCGAGGCTAACCGCAACACATTGACCTAGGCGCTCTGTTCTAATTGACAACGGTCGTGCGACCATGGTCGTACAACGGTGCTGATTAGGACTACGCCTTGGCAAGGCTTCTGGGCGGACAATATTTGCACTACAATATTGGACGGACTGATAACAAAACACTAGAATTGGATGCACTATCCCATATATACCCTCTTTCAATCAAAGTCTCTTTCAAAGTTACAGAAAAGGTAAACATAAAACAGCATTGACCTGTGTGCCGCGTAACTGTAATGTGCGATGTAGTGAAGTGAAAGCAATGAAAAAGGACAGTAATTATTACAATTAATTATAGATACGTTAAAGAGTCGATGTACAAAGTGTGATTATTAAGTAATTTGACATATTCAGTGAGTTGTATGTTTACCATTGATCTATCTTTATTTGAAAGATGTTTTAATTAGAATGCAACTGAAACAACAGAAAAAATGCCCGCCGGCCGACAGTGATTTCCGGCAATGCCGGCCACAGAATCCAACCCACACATTGCAGTAAAAATGTTGCCCATTTAGAAGACCCTATGCATGTTACTTTGTGCCTTGGTGTACGAGTAAAACGTAACAGTAACAAAAGAATAAGCCATTTGGCGGTTATTATACACTGTTTTACCCATGGATTTATTTATATCTGTAACATACATTTCTACAACCAGCTTTGTAACCTGTGTTGATGTATAAATAAATTGAAATTGACATTCCTGTGCAAAAATAACGGGCAACATGGACAATTTTCATACAATCGAGACAATGACCTTGGATCTGGGTGCAATCTGATTATGCACATCTAGAGCATGGATGGAGGGGCTTTAGTGTTTCTAAGGTACCTAACTGATCCAAAACGCCCTTTACTCCACAGCGCGAAAGTTTGTCGGAATTTCGATTTCAACATATGAAATGAAAAATCCGGTTATATGAAAATTGTCCGGGCAAATCCGTTTTTTTTTGCAACTGGATTTGTTGCATTCATGGGTAAAACAGTTTAGCAGTCCAGTTTGGAGTGCTCGTCTCGCCAATATTTTACATTTTTACTTATCCGTTTATTTATTTGGGACTAGTTTGTAACTTGGTTCGCAAATAAATAATTACTTTAGGAAAACATTAATTTATAATTTTGTCTTTCACAGAAGTCGTAAGCGTGCGAAAGATCTACACTGCGTATATTTCGCCAATATACTGACAGGTAATTAATTATTTAAATTAAATTATAAAACCTTTATATTAAATAATAATGGAATTTTTTATAATACATAAAGTACTAATAATAATAATATGAATATTTACTTATCATTATCTGAATGAAATTCAATTAAAAATCGTTTTTGTTTGTTTGCAGTGAGCGGCTAATTATGGTCACATAGATAAATATTTAGATGCTAAGCTTTCCAAGATTCCTGTTCCACCTTGGGTTTAAAGTGATAAATAATTATTAATAGTGTTTAGAGCAGTTTTATGTTAAGTAACGTAAATAATAATATTATTATTATTGTCATTTTAAAACTCTCACAATATTATTTATTTCATTCTGATCTGTACGAATCTGTGTATTGTAAGTGAAATTGTGGACTTATGAAATTTTTATTTTTTAATTTACCAAAAATGAAAACTGAATAAATCGTACAATTAAGTGAATTATGTCTTGTTTTCTTTGAATTCCCCGTGGTCAATGGATGGACATTGGTAGTAGGTAAATAATAATTCCAAATATACACAAAAATATTTCTTTAATTCATTCATGATTTCAAATACAGGTAACAACAGCTGGGAGATTTGAAGGATAAGCCAGCTGCTGTCGTTCATGGCTAAAAGTGTCTTATGTATTACACAGCCAGATTACGTATGACAGCAGGTTGCTTTTCATTCAAATCTTCCGACTGCAAGACATACTAAAATCTACTGTTATCACCAAGAATACGTGTCATCTTCAGGGTTGTACTTCACACTGTCCAATGGTTTCATGAGACTAGGATCCGAGGAGCAGAAATGCTGTAGCAAATGCTCGCTGATGCCGCAGTCTGAGAGATTTTCCTTGTTGAAAGCCTTCGTGAATTGGCTGGGCTCGTTTTCTTTTGTGGACTCTACAAATAAATTATAATAAGAAGATTGAACACAATAATCTAATTACAATGGAAGAAAAAACTTTTCAGAAAAGAAATCTAAGTTTTAAGTAACTTTCTCATGAATCGTTGACTGTTACATGGAGACAGTAGTGGATAAGGGGTTTTAGTGACAAGCAAGAGATTAAGCCGGACACAAAAAAGTAAATTGCAGCGACCCTTTCGACTTGCGGATGTCGTCAAAGGCGAGTAATGTCACGTCCACGCTATTCAGCCAGCTCCGTAGGCTAGAAAATGGGCAGCAGCATTTTCTGTTGTGTATTTGAAATAACATGGCCGTGTAGTGTCCGGAAGATTATCGGATTTATCGGATAGGAAATAAAATATCTCTTTCAATCGTCAAATAAATAGAGTAGAATAGCACCAACCCCTTACACTCGTGGGTGTCGTATGAGCCGACAAATATTTTTTTCGAGGCAAAAGATCTAGTCTTTTTAGGCTGGAAAATGGGCAACAGCGTTTTCCATTGTTCCTTACCAACTTAGCTAAATAATCAGCCATTAATAGAAATAGATTACTGTCTCACCTTTGGCCACGGTAGCCGCTGCCCATGTGAAGGCCAGTGTATGTGGGTGGCTGGCAGTGCCCGCGCTGTAGGCCGCCGCCCGAGGCACGGCCAGCAGTGCGGAGACCGCCGTGGGCAGTATGGGCCCGCGGATCTCGAGCGAGTGGTAGCGTTTGCCTTCCGATACGAGCGAGGTTTGCCGCATCTGGGGAGGGTGGGACAGATTAACACTTTTGCTGCGAACCCAAGAGTCAGGAGTGGTGCTAACAAACGCCGCCAGATGACTTGTGCGCGCAGTATGGCCGCCGAAATATACCATACGCGTGTGCGTTGCGTTTTGTTATTGTTCGTGTGAAGTTATTAACTACCATAGAGCACCACAACTTAAATAATCCAGCAAACAATTTCACCCGCAGCTAACTTCCGATTAAACATGACAGTAAAGATTGACGCGAGGTGTACGCGTCGGTGCTCGACAGCGCGTTTTGACGCATCTGGGGGGTTACGCATATGCATATGGTAAACACCCTGGAAGATAAATACTACCCATAATCGTAAGAGTAAAGCTACTCTCAAGACTACTTAAAAAGATTTTCTATGGAATAGTAACTAGAGGAAGTGTAACCGCGCATTGTTACACGAAATAGCAATGGTGGCCAACCACGACAAGACTCTTCTGTCTTTCTCGAAGATTCCATTGATAATGACACAGACGGCGAATTAGAGTTACTGGTAGAGTTACCAACCTTCAGAGACTGCAACGTGCCCCCGTGGAAAGCCGTGGGCGCCAGCAGCGTGGGCGGCACCCCCGCGAACGGCCCGGTGGGGCTCACCACCGACTTGCAGTTCAGCAGGAAGTTGAACAAAGCTTGCGCCTCAGAGCCTCGCACCATTACGAGCGACTCCGCTGCGCTGTCCACGCTGCTCTCTTGCTGATTGGTTACTCGGGTCTGGGGAAAAGACATGCGTTATTTAAAAGTTTCACCTTTAGTGACGCGGCCCTAGTGTAGTTGCAGTGTGCTTACGAGACGATAACTGACGAAATAGATGGGTGACCGGGTGGGTACCTTCGAAGCTCATCGAACTTGGCTATTGCCACCTAGTCTAAACGCAAAGCAAATTTATACAAGAGTCACCAGTAACTGATGGGAGATCTGTCAAGCCAGAGAAATACGGTACTACCAAATAAAATATGGGACAACGTTAAACTTAAAATAAGTTAACACAGAAACTATAAACCAAGGGCAAGCAAAACTAATAAGTCCATATAACACTCACCTGATTGTTATTGATCTTCTTAATGAAATCGTTCTCGAGGCCCAACTCTGACAGGAACTGATCATGGTCCTCCTCATCTCCTGAATCCTCGCCTGCCTGCTGGGACTTGGGATCGTCCATGGTGTCATAGCAGCTGTCGTGCGAGGAGTTCTTTGGCTGGTCCTCGTTGGAATTGTTGAGCTTCTTCTTGCCATCCGGCCGCAGGGGCATCGTGAATTCGACGTCTGAAAGGTAGCAGTGTCATTGTGATATTGGCTTTTGAGATAGGCACTTGGAACTAAGCCGAAGGGAATGGAAGAGTCAGGGTTTATGTTTAATGTGAGCTAACGTACTTTTGCTATCAGGTGGCGCCACCGGTGAGCTGTTTTATTGGCTACAATCCAACTGTATTTTGAATGTTGAACGATGTATTTTGAATGTTTGACAACAGAATGTCACATACTGGAGTTTTAATAAACGTTAGTCCCCAGTATGCAGATCCTACTCTACGACCACGATTTTTTGCGTAATTGGTGGACAAACATTCAAATTTTCCATTTGTTATTAGTATTCAATTTATTGTTCTGCAATTTTGAATTGTGTATAAATTGAAATGATGAACTTTAATATCTGTTCCGGCTCTTACTACATACTTGTAGGACATCCATAGACCAGAAGATGGGCAGCACTATTTTCTATTGTAAAATTAGCTGTGATCATAGAATATTAATACTATGATGAGATCACGACAAATCGAAAGGGGCACAATCCAGCAGTGAATTGTAATTGTTACAGGCTTGTTGACCTATACAACCCAGGGAAACCTATGGGAATAAGCTTGGAATGTTCTTCCTCGCTTACCTTCCTGTCGTAGCGTCTGCCTTAGCCCCCTCGTGGTGGGTGCCAGCATCGCGCTGGGCTCACTTTCCCCGCAGAGCCCGGCCGCGCGGAAGAGGCACGTGAAAGTGTTCGCGCACACGTAGAAGTACGGGCAGTGCCGCGCGCGTACGAGCTAGAGAGGGTGAATGAGGGTGTGTTATAACTTACATTACAAGTACTTACATAGGTACATAACGTAACATCTTTTTCCCGTAAGGGCAGGCAGAGACCACATCGGTCTACTTGATGTTTTAAGACCCTAGTATGCCTGTTCATGTTCTAAGACCCTATTATGCCTGGCTGGCTGGTGGATCGGTAACTGTAATATTTATGACTAAAAGGTCCGCGTATAATTCTGTTTTTACGTTCCGGACCGGTTCCCGCTGGAACCACATTTAATTTCGGGATAAATTATAGGGTTAGCTATATTGCTGCCAAATTTCATCAAAATCCGTTCAGCTGTTTTTGCGTGAAGCAGTAATAAACATCCATCCTTACAAACTTTGGTATTTATAATATTAGTTTTAGGTTTAGTAACATTTAAGCAAGTTAAGTGAGATTACAATCCCTAGGCTTAACTTTCCATCTTATTCCAAAAACGACGATTTCCCCTCCTAACAGGTCTTCCAATTTATACAATCTACTATTTGTCGACTTAGGACGCTAGCAAGATCCAAGACCTAGCTAGAGGATAGAAATATGGTGTAATGTTAAGAAAATTAAGAAAATATTTATTCACAGGACAATTCTCTTTTCGGTAGGTCTGCTGTAAGACATTTCTTTTTAGAAATAAGCTGTACCTTTTGTGATTGTTTTCTTTCTATTCATATTATTGTAACTTTCATTGTGCACAATAAATGGTTAAATAAATAAATAAATAATCCTGCCATCATAGTTTTATTAACTCATTAATGCTCATCTCATCTCACCCATTGGGCTATACAAATAAATAAAAATGAAATAAATCTCAGTTTGTTACCTGAAACAGCGACCTGAAGCTCTCGGTCCATTCCCTGAGCAGTGCTTGCTTCACCTCCTCGTTGGTTGCCATGAAGCTGGTGGCTGAGACCTTCCCCGAGGACCGTGGGAAGAGTTCTAGCCACGGCAGGTGAGGATGCTGCCAGTACAGGCAGGCTTGGTGGAATCGAGCCCGGGGAGACGTGTCCAGAGTGGACGATTGCGTCGTGTCGACACATCGAACGAATCTGATAGGATAGAGAATTATAATTGAGATAGTTTCTTAAATAAATTATTATTTTATTATTCTTGGCACACTATTGTTTTGCGTTTTTCTATTTAGGTACATCTATACATACACAATAGCATTTTGCTGCACGGTGCCAGAATATTATACTTTATGAGTTTGTACCAAGTGTAAGGGTTACTACAGCAATCTGCGGTTCAATAATTCTCTAAGTAAAAAGTAATTCATGGAAAAAAATTTAAAGTTTAATCTGATTGCTAGGGGTCCTAGGTACAGTGCCTATAACTGCTTTAACCAGTATTATGTTCAAATGTCGTCATGTCAATCTCGATCGCCGATATGATTACAATAAGTCAGAAGCTGTCTAAAAAAAACATTTGGGCTGGATCATCCTTCACATTATTGGAGTGGAGAGTTTTACCAAATCTCCAAATCTGACAGATCTATTGAAAAAGTTTTAACCAGTGGTTAGTCATTGTTAATAATATACTAACCCTGTAATTCCTGATGCTTCTTCACTTGCTTTCAGTTTTGCGGTCCACGCAAATGGCTTTGGTGACATTAATCTTATCCTGGTTTTTAATGACCAATCAATTGGTAAATGTTTATATTTCTTCTCCACAATATGCTACAAAGAAAGTAAAGTAGGGATAGAAATATAGCATAGAATGGAATAAATGTGGCAATTACAAAATTCCACAGGAATTTCCGTAAAATACAATTCCCTTAAAAAGTCACTCCTTATATGTAGGCGAAAGGTTAAGCTAGGCTCAGATGTGATATGATATTTGGAGATTGTAGTTATATGTATTTGTATGTAGTAATTTGCTGGTGTGACATTGCTAATGTTGCAATTTACACATACAAAAATTGGTCCATACAGACAATGTCACTAGATGAAACTAGTATTTAATACACTTACTGTTTCCACTGTGTGTTCAGCCGTGAACTTCTGTAATAGATTAGAGAATGTGGAGAGCTTTTCTGTGTCAACTTCAACTACGGGCTTCTCATGTAACTTAGCAGGTAAGTTGAGTATCGCAAATAATGTTGTATCGCTTGATTCGTCTATGGGAGAAGCCACTTCAACTTTGGTTTTTTTGTCTTGCTGTGTGTTGTCCCTGGAAATGTAGGCATACATTTAAAATATTTAGTATAATTGATATGATGATTTATTTACTATAAACCAAATCTAAAGAATGAAAATGAACGTAAAAATATAGCATGGGATATATATACATATTCAGCAATTGGTTTGGTTAGGTACTGCAGAGTAAATCACAATTACTCTATTGTTTTTTTACTATTACAGCCCAAAACATACATGACTTAGAAATATATGATGCACACTTACTTTGAAAATGGATTTTTTCTTTTATCTCCATTGAGGATTCTTGAAAAATCTAAGTCAACTTTTTTCTGGTTACATGATGAAATTTCTTCACTATTAGAAAAAGAAGGTTGCCTCATACGCTCCTGTGGGCATAAAGTCGAAAATTTGTGATACTCATAAACACATTATTTGGGGTTAAAAATATCCAAGTATGTGAAGAGAAGATTTAATCAATAACTGGGTCAGGGTATAAGAAATATACCCCTGAGACCACATATAAGAAAGGGAACAATTTATATATAGGAAAAGTTTTGGTATTGCGCGTTACAACATTATTTAATATAATTAAAATGTTTGTTTACCTGTAATGCTTTCTTTCGTTTCCTGAGTTTGTGTAGCTGCATCACTTCGTTGGGCTTCTTCCATGGTGAAGGGGGATCCATATCTAATTCGTTTAATATCTATCCACTTTTAATTACCACTTAAATATATTTACAAATATTGGTCTAAACTGGTGTGACATAAATGCCACAATCACAATCGATTTAAACAATTTTTTCGATACATATTAATAATTCTGTGAGTAAAAAAGTAATTAAAAAATTTATAAGCACAAATAATACTGTTTTTCATTTAAATCACGTCTTTTTTCACACTGTTTTGGTAAAGTTTTGCAAAGTACTGAACTCAAAGAAAAAGCAATCAAGATTGCCGCACACCTGCTGATCAGTGTTACCAGCAGCAGTTTCCAAAAAAGTACGTCCAGACTCCTAAAATAGTACGAAAATGGCTTAAAAGTTACGGTTTACCTTCTCTTTTATTTTATCGTTTTATCGACCTTGGTGGGGGGTTCTAGCATAAAAAAAAAACTAAGCGTTATTTTGACAAGACAAGACCTTATTTATTCGCCGGTGGTGCCATTAAGCAAATACACGTCAAAATCAACCCTTCCTTACATTATTTTACGGTATTTTGCGGACAGGAAAGGCAAAGTGACCCCCTCCCTAATTTTGATGTGGAGCAAAGTACGCCAAAGGTACGACAGTCGCCCAAAAAGCACGTAAATCGTACCAAAAAGTACGATCTGGCAACGCTGCTGCTGATCGACTCACAAACCACAAACTATGAACTATATATTCACAAACTATCTATATCGGCTGCACAGTTTGTTTACGATATTTATACACTTTAATAACAAACAGGGTTACCAACTACCAAAAATATTTACCTCTAACGATAAGTCCAAAATCCCTAAAATTCAATTTTTATACTTTAAAATCTTTATGAACTGTGAAGGTACTTATGACCATGATTTATATATGGCAGGTATTAATTAGGGGGCTTTACCTGGTTTTCGACCTCAAGGAGCCTGTGCTCCATTACATTAATGAACTTTTATTTTAAAAAACCCTACATTTATGAATTTATTTGTCTATTAGGTATTTAAAATAAAAAACACCGATGGGGATTTGTCGGTGGGGATTTTTGGAATAATTCAGAATTTCGTGCTCGCTCACACATTCATTTTCAGCTTTTTAAACTCAACATTTCGGAGCTCACTCCTCTCGTCTACCTATTCATTTCTTAATCACTCCACTAAAAAGGTAAATTTTTCAACTGATACGTATTAAAATAATTTATTTATTAATAATTTTTACTTATATTGCTAGTAAATTGCATGTAATACAATGGGACATTCTGGGACAAATATCTTAATGAACGTGAGGGATGTCGTTAATGTCTTTTGGTTTATTGAAAATTAAAGTTTTCCCGTTTTTGGAAAGGTAGTTCCTTTTTACGCCACATTCATTGTGATCCTTGTCAGTCTGTGTGTAAATACAAAAGATATTTTTTTGGGCTTAGACACTAGGTGGACAAGTAAATATGATTAGCAAAATATTCAGCCCCTAAAACATCCCTAAATAATAACATTATAAAGCACTTAAAAATCACATAACCCATAAATTTGGGGGAAATTCCTCTACTATGGAAACCCTTGCGGAACAAAACACAAGGCAGCTGTTTCTTCAGAAGTGCCAACTTTATAATTGGGCTGCGTTCAGTGCACGCTCTATAACGTAGGTCCTGGAATGATACATTCAGAGCGTAAATAATAAGAGCGTAACTTTTGATCAAAGTGCGCCGCGGTGTTCTTTCCTAGTTTTATATAAAACAGATGAATGGATTGGGATGAAATTTAAAATAAACTTATCATGTCGCCAAAAACTATCTGTTATGTGTTATGGGCAGTCTACTACGAATGCATAGCTATGGCAATGGTAGATAACGGTTCTCTTGCGTTATCATTTCTGTGAGAGCGTTGATTACAATCGACTAATTTGCGATTTAAGTTTATATGTCTAGAGCATTTTTTCATCTGCTAGTTGCAGCAGTATCTATCGGAGTAAGTTAATTAGGAGGGCTGTCTACTCGTTTGTCACTAAGTTCTTAGCATCAAAAAGAGGAGTTGACAACAAGGGCGCAGTCTGGCTGTCCTCTGGAGCTGCGTGCAACGTCTACCTACCTAAACAGCTCGTGAATGTGACAGCTTTCCTACCCCAACATTACACTTTGTGCGTAGAGTTGTAGATTGTGGGACAAAATAGCAGGCCGATTTTTACTTTTTTTGGTTATTTCTTCGTGTTCGGTACATTGTTACCATCATATTATATACTTATGTAAAATAAACTTAAGTACCAACCCAATGATTTAAAATAATTTACTTTTCGCATAAGAAGTATCGATGATTTTATTACGTATCCTATTGCAATAGAAACCGTAAACCGCCCAAGAGATAACATTCATCCGTGCAAATAACATTTCTTCGACTTTCTATTTACCTACCCGTTTTGTGTATTTATCTTAAAACGAATTAGTGGATTTGAAAATAATGGTTCAAAAATATTATTTGCAGTTTTATTGTACCTACCCTTTTCTCAAATATTTAGAAATTATTATTATTTTTATTTAGTTTTAGCCATTTCTGTCCCACTGCAGGGCAAAGTATTTAGAAATTACTTTATTTTATTTTTAAATACGTATCATATGTTTTTTATATTGCGACAAACTTTTTTAACTATTTTATCTATGTTTGTACTATGGTATAATATTTTTTATAAATTAATTTTATTGCTTAGGTAGTAGGTATTGCTTGCTTGGCGGTGCAGTGTCCGTGGGTTACGGGGCCCACTGAAAACCAGCGTTGTAGTTCGCGGCTAGCGGCCTCAACATTATGCTAAGGAGGGTCCATTTACACTGGATGCCTACGAGAAATGCCACTGGGAATCCTATAATTGTCCCCGTATTTTTTGTGTATTGCAAATTATCATGTCGTGGCGTCCTTTGTAATAAATGTTTTCTTTCTTTTCTTGAACCCAATACATTGAAAACAAAAGAACAATACTTATGGCTCAAGGTAGATTCACCTTTTACCTGCTTTTCGTAAAATATTTGAATGGGGAGGTACCTACCTACCTTTTATCACAGCCTTTATCTGCTTTGCAAGTGTGTTTGATCTTGACTACCTGTGAAAATTAAGTATTTAAACTTTAAAAATACAAGCGGTCACCATATACTTCAATTTGTAACCATTCAGTTATCATTCACAATTTTAAGTTACATTAAATTATGCTTATTTTATTGAGTTTATATAATTTGAAACTTTAAACGCTGTTTACAACATAAATAAGTCAATCTATGTATCTATACATTGTATAATAGGCCAGTCAAATCTTACATCTAAAACGCAAAACGCTATGTAGTTCTGCATTTATGGTATGTTATTTAGACCCCTTAGGAGAGTGTGGAACAACATTTAGCAAGCAAAAAAACAATTGTGCTACCTGCGTAATACGTGAAAAACTGCGAAATTTCGGGAATTTTTTCACTTTTTGGTCTAAAAATAAAAACCAATAAAGCTTAATAGCTTTTAAAGAAAATTATATTTGCCACTATTTAAGCGCAGCTCTACAAAATGTATAGTGACCAAGTTATGACTCTTCAAAGATGGTCAATTTTTTCGAAAATTCACAATTTTACGTTTTTCTCCCGTCCGATGCCGATTATTGATGAAATCGATAATCCTTTAATAAAAAAAAATTAGAAGGAGTTGTAGTACATTTAATTTTCTTTAATTGATATACAGAACGAAGTATGTGAGACTAATGGTTCATTCACAATCTTAAAAAAACGAGAAGAAGTAAAAATGTATTTTTGAATAATAATGTATTTATTAAGGTGGGAATAACAATTATACATATTATGAATACTAATCTGACATAATCATCATCATCATCACAGCCCGCAACAGTCCACTGCAGGACTCAGGGCCTCTCCCAAAAAAGGGAAGCTATTTGCAATCATCTCCACGCTTGGCAGGCGGGTTGGAGATCGCAGTGTTTAAATATAACAATGGAAAATGCTGCTGCCCATTTTCCAGACTACGGAGACTCTTGATATTTTGCCTCGAAAACATTAGTCGCCTTGTACGACACCCTTGAGTGTAAGGGGTTGGTGCTATTCTACTCTGCCGGACACCACACGGATATCTGACATAATACAAATTACAAATTTACAACTAAGTAACATAATAAAACAATCAATAATTTTGTCCTAGGTCGACGATATTAGAACTATTAGGAATGCTGCCCAGAAGGCTGGCCGCATTGCCCCCTGTCCGAAGTGAAAGCCAGCCCTATGGTCTTTAGTAATATCGACCAGGCGCTTAGCTAGCTCCCGATTATATAGTTCAAGGGTTTCTACACCAAACGGCGCAAATATGTGGTTTTTACCAACTCTTGCGTATTTGCCATCACGGACCAAACCACCTGGCTCCAGATTCGCGGGTGCTCCAGCGGAGGTGAAGGCCCGGCGGATGATATACTGCGTAGCGCGAAGTGTCCCAATATTTTTAGAGGACATTACCGGAAGTTAGAGACCTGATTTACACTTGCCAGCAGCCAACAAACGGGCAGAGTTGGTTAATGACCTTTAAAGGTTGTTTCGCACCAATCTGCAGCGAGACTCGCCCCATAGCCGCTGGGAACAGGATTTTTTCGGGAACTCGGCCTCCGGAAAAGCCTCGTGCCAAAGGCCTTGATAGAATACGCCGTAATAAAAGTGCATAGTTCAGATAATAACTTGAACTGTGAACTATGCACCGAGGACAGAAAAGCTGACCGGGACACATCTGAAACTTTCCTAACGCCTAGACCACCATATACATCTGTTTCCAAGATGAATTATCGAGATTTATGTTAAGAATGAAAATACAAGAATATGTTTCACTGTGTTGTTGACAACACCGCAAAACACAACAATAGAATTCGAATTTTTTCTTTAATGACGTCCCCACGTCGTACAACCACACGTTAAATTTAGAATTTAGCTTCTCGAGAGTCGCCTATTGCTGGCAGCCGACTACTGATTGCCTTTGTATATAAAATTGCTCGGCTTTTTGTAGCATTGCCACCTAAACTTATAAACGGCCGGCAGCTTAGATCGTATTTGACCAAGCAAAGCCCCTCTATCGACGGAGTTGAATCCATTTTTTACGTCACCCTTCAGTACGACTTCAACACTATTACTTTGGAAAAAAGTTCTCATGGCGTAGACAGCGGCTTCGCAGTCACCTTTAGATCCTAAGTCGAGTTGGAAGTAGCTGGGCTGGAGGGTGGAGAACCAGCGACATAACTTAGGCGTTAGGCGTCGGTAGGTAGTCCCTACCGCAATAGGATGCAAGCATAATTTTCTTTAGGTTTAGGCGTTATAAAGCGTACTTACTAAGGACTGTTCTTCCGAGCCTGCCAGTGGTGTCGAGAATTCGTTTATAAAGGCTTGTTCCTTGAAGGCCCTAATGTCGTCGTCGCATGAATGTAGATACAACATTAAAGCCAAGTAATGTCAAAAAATACATTATTACGATTTTAATAGAACTCTTAAGTCACATGATAATTAAATGTAAGTTAGTTTAAGTCGCTTAAAACTAAGCAACTTAAAACGAACTTACAAACTGCCATGGGTTCCGTTTTTGAATCGCTCGCCTCTTTCGAACGATTTTCAATTTTGAATTTCGGCGTGAAAAATTCAATATTTTTAAAATCACATTGGAAATGCCGAAAGAGTATGGGCAAAACTAGGGAAAATCAGCGTAATGCATCAAAATATGAAATTTTTCATGCAGAAAATCAAAATTGAAAATCGAAAAGGAAATAGTGGCAAACATAATTAATTTTAAAAGCTAAAAAGCTTTATTGGTTGAAAAATGCAGTTTTTTATTTTTAGACCAAAAATTGAAAGAAGTGATAAAATTTCGCCGTTTTTCACGTATTCAAACGCCGGAAGCACAATTTTTTATGCTTGCAAAATGTGGTTTCACACTCTCTTAATCCAAATGACATACCAAAAATACAGCTTTACATCGCGGTTTGCGTTTTAGGGCAATTGTATTGTAAGATTTGACTGGTCTTTAATCCAAAGACGTTTCCTGCCGTCTATCCTAGTGTATGTTTCTATGTAGGTACGCTTAGATCTTTTAAACTACGCATCGGATTTTAATGAAGTTTTATACACACGTTACATACATTGACGTTACGTTTACAGGCATTCTCACGCAGTTTCAAGCAGTGCTTGGTCGCGATTGTTAATGCGAGAATTCGTTGTGTGTGACTTAAATTGAATATTATTTAATTATACGATATTATTATTGATAAAATAAAATTTCTTGTAGGGGAAGGTGGCCTAGAACGGGTAAGTTTCGCGCGAGGATAAAAAGAACTAAAAATGTGGTGAATATCTTATTTATTTATTTATTTATTTAACAGTTTATTGTGCACAAAAACAAAAATACAATATAGACATAAAGAAAACAACACAACAGGTACAGCTTATTTCATAAGAAATAAGTTAGAAATAGTTAATTAGTTTGATTTAGTTAATAATATAGGATAATACACTATTTTAAAGCAGTATCTATCAAATATTTTATAAATAGGAAAAATAAGAAACCTCTAAAAAAACCGTTTTGCCCGCAAATGAGCTTAAAACGGGTATCTGATTTGCACAAAACGGGTAGACGTCATAATTTTTAGGATAGGTAAATCAAACTTAAAATCTAACAAGTAGGAAAAAATACTTAACCTACCGACTATAGTTTATCATTTAGACTGTAAGCATTTAACATTTTGTTAACTGTTAAAATGCAAACTTAAAAACCTCAACCACCTAACAAAATCAACCTTTCGTTTGATGTAATATTAATAGCTACAGGAGTTGTAGATCAAAATATCCATACTCCTGTGAGGTATTTTTACAATAAAGATTGAAATAGCAAGTTCTTCACGTAATCCATTTTGTATTAAATTTTTCATACAAAACCATACCGTTTTGCTCAATAGCACATATTTTTGTAAAATAATTAAAGACTTCAGAATGAAAGGTAATCCGAGATAACGCTTTGTCTTAATATAAAGTTTTATAGCGCTAAAATATAAGCGCAATATTAACAATGTGCTAATTATAAAGGTTTTCGACAAAAAATATTTTTTTATTTTTAAGAAAAGCATTAAAAAGCGTTCGTTAAACATACGTCCGCAATTAAGCGGCTTCGGTGCCCAAGCAAAACGGATCGAAACTCGTCATCATTCGGCTACTTTTGGAACATGCACCCGTCCGCGTCGGCAATACTTATTGACATGGCAGTGTACGAGCGCTTACCCGTCTTAGGCGGGCCACCCATTTTAGGCCACCTTCTCCTACGTAACTAAGATTACTTAATAACATACAAGCAACGCACGTAGAGTCCAAGAACTGATGGGCGACCATTTCAGACTTTGAGGCTAGTCGAACTTCAGCACCGCTACAAGTTCTAATGTCGATGGTGAAGCGAGGTTAACTAAGGTCTTCCGCTAGAGACCCTAGGACTAGTTGAACAGTTTCAGGCACCACGTGTCAGATTTTAACAGAATAATAAACCGTAATGGTTTCTAGTCGGAAATGCCTATCTAGAAATCGCTGACTGCCTTCCTTCTCTATCATCAGATCAACTGACGAATACCATAATATTGCATTTTCATCAATTTGTATGTGTATGAAATTTTCAATTTAATGGATTACCGGGAAGTGGGTCAAATCCCAGGTCAGGGAAAGGTTATTCCCAGAGTCTGAACATATAATCAGGTGGCGATGAATTTTCAAAAAGTGAATAAACAGTAGATTATTATTACGCATACTAAAGGCATAATGTCTGAAGCTGGTATGGAAAATCTCATACACTTGAACACATCTGAACAGCTTGTACGCTATTCTAAAGATCGTTAAGGCACTTTCTCACTTAACTACCTACCGTGGTTTGACTGGCAATTACAAATATTACAATCCATATCCATAAGATGCCTCTAATGACTTCTGCTCATTAGATGTCACTACTTTGGCCAGAGAATTAGCCTCGCTATCCAGCGGGGTAATACGGCCAGCCTTCTGGGCACTTATCTGGTTGCTGGGGATCTTGAGCAAATTTTTTATTTTTAAATAAGTTTTTATGTATATATGTACTTTTTACTATATTTTTGTACTATACCACTTTTTACTATACTATAAATCTCTCTTAATGTAAAGTCTTTTAATGTAAATAAATTATTCTGTTAGGTAGATACTTAATTTTAATCATATGAATATCCAGGGTAATAGGCCTATATTGTACAACCGAGGTAGACAACGCGTCTCGGTGTGACGATGACCCGAATTTCAGACGTGTGGAACGTGTGTGGAACTGTGGAGTTCGTAGTACTGCCATGCGGACAGTGAGCGTAGGATTTACTTGACGACAAGCTCCCGTGGATACCGCCGGCTGGCGGGCACGTCTCTCGGCCGATCTTCCACTCAGTGAATCTCGCGTAAAGTGTTGGTGTACGAAGAAATAATAATAAGTAATAAAATAAAACACGAAAATGTGGCGTGAAATCGACACCAATTCAATTTTTTAACACGAAAAACTTGCAGATTTCGTACCTTTTGGCAAAGTGGAAATGACTTCGTTCTGCGTTTTTGGTTTCATATATCTCAAGAGACGTTTGTTTTTGGTAAGTTATTTACTTATTCGGTTTATTATATTATAATTTATTAAATATTATTTGAGATAGGTAAAAAAACATTAATTAAATATTTCAAGTTTTAGTAGCCTATATTTTTCGAACCTTTACCTAGCTTAGGTGCTATTGAATTTATTGAATTTAAGTTATAATACTGAAGGTGAGCATTACGTACCTGGATATGAAATACTTAATTAATATATAAAAAAGATGTCAGTAACCTATGGATTATCCTATGTCTGTGGCATCATCCTTAATAATGTGCCTTAGTGAAGGTCATAATTCCGAGAACCATAAGATGATGTCAACTTCTTTCTGATGTACGAAATTTAATTTAATATATGAATACACTGCCCATTTGTTTTGTGGCTCTGGAATGAATCATTACTTTAAAGCGTCGATGGATATGCATTTATATTAAGTTTTTTGTTTCTGACGCTTTAATATTGTACGGAGAATATTGGAATCATTATGCAATTATGGAATTACAATTAGATATGTTTCATGACTTGAAATTAAAGTACAAGACAGGCAGATAAAGTAACATGAAGACTATGTCCAGCAATTGACTGATGACCTTTAAATCAAGTGCTCAAACAAGTTCAACATCAGTCAGCACTAATAACTTGTGGACCTCAAGCAGAGGAAATACGAATATTACCTATACTCAAAGATTTGGTATTTCAGCAGACTGGGGTGTTCTTTGAAAAAAATAAAAAATAAACCGATTCCACTGGTGACCAGACATCTGTCTCATTTTGCGAGTGATGGTTCATCACTATCCAACGAGGTAGCGCAGCCAGCTTTCTGGGCACCATTCCGGGGAGCAGCGGTGTGGACGACTTTTAACATAAAATGTTTAATGCTTTATATGTTTTAGTGTTTACTGTAAATGTTTTGTGTGGACCTAAACTGTATAGATACACACATTAGTGGAGGGCATTGTCAGAATCTCCACGCGTAGATAGGATGTGATTTCCAGATCACAGTGAAAATATTTAAGTAATAGAGAATGCTGCTGTCCATTTTCTGGCTTACGGAGGTCATAGATGCTCGGACATCGCTAGCCCAAATCCAGACCGCTGCATTATAAACCCCTAAGTATTCAATGGGCTAACCGTGTATGGAATAATGACATTTACCGACACCCGTCTATGGAGTTGCCTCTGTGGTGCTACGTGCCGGCCGCCATACGGACAATGTTAATTGAAAGAGATGTTTTTCATCATTTAGATGTTCAATCTTTAACTATCTATTTCTATACATAGTGTTGTCTCCTACCCCTACCCTACCATACCCTACTCTACCCCATACATATCCTACACCTACCCCTACCTACCCTGTTTTTCTTTCATACAATCCTTGCCCTGACAGTTACAAACACAACAAATAAAGAATTCGCTAAATAGGTTCAACCGTTCTGTAATTATGCGCGAATGTGGAACATTTTGGTACCTTTGTTGCCTTTTCATAAGAATCACATTTTTTTTAAGATAAATACATTATTATAGCCTATGTTACTCGTTGATAAAGTAGTTTTCTATAGGTGAAAGATCTTTTAAAATCGGTGAAGTACTTTTTTAGTTTAACATAACAAACAAACATACCAACAAATAAACAAACAAACCCACCAACATGCAAATCTTTTCTCTTTATAATATTAAATATAGATAAATTGAAGTCGCTTTCCGCGTCTGCCTGTCTGTTTGTATGTATTTCCGCTAACTCCTAAACGATGCAAGGATTCTGATGTGGTTTTCAGCATTAGATGGTTAGAATTTCTTTTCTTAACTATAATACATACATGCATATTAAACTCAAGAAAACCAGCGAAAACCCATGCGAAGCCGGGGCAGGTCGCTACTTTTTTATACTAGGTAGTCTGAGGCAAACAAACGAGCAGACGGCGACCTGATCATCGTATAATGATCATGCCTAATTCAAACTGAAACCGATTTATCACGCAAAAGTCATTCAACTTTTAGTTGTGAACCATTTTCCCTCCACCGTTAAACTATGAAAGTACCTAGATACCTACTTACTGTAGGTACACATCCTAATCAATCACTATGTGTATTCTGCGGCTTTATTTAGATTTCCGTAGGCACCTACCTAAGTAGGTATAATACCTTCTAACGTATGAGGAAGCGAACAGCTGATTAATCAATTTCCTGAGACACTGCTTGTAAATAATTCCGTCAAGATAAAGCTTGGTGTCTATTATTAGTCGGGTTCGCTCGTGGCAACAGGGTTATAGCGTCTTTGGAATGTCGTTAAAGTTATTATGAGCTGCTTGTTCTATTCTCTAATAAAACATTGATTCATCGATAGTTATTTATCTTTGCTAAGTGTGTTGCCCTTCTAGGTAACACTGTACTGAGCCGTGACCCTTTTGTGTTGCTGCAGCGCACACATACAGTGGTATTTTTTTGGTAAAATGAAGTTATATTTGTTTATATTTATTGTTTGGGTAAAAGTTGATGTGTGTGCATGGAGTACCAAATTAATGCTTTTCTATTCTATTCTCAGTCCTATGGACTTTGCCATGTAGTAGGACTAACCCTTAATATTATTGATTATTATGGCTTATATTATCTAGTAAAACAAAGGTACGTAAATATGTATAACAGGTAACAGAAGTACTGAGTATCCTCACTGGTAAAATTGGGTCAGTGTGGTTTACCCTCGGGTTTACCTTGACACGGTAACAATAGCAGGTTTTTAAATTTTAAGTGGTACTTACACCTATGGTGTGAACGTACACACCTATTTATTACTGTTATAAAAATCGATGTAGATAATCGTTCATTTGCTTTTAATCATTTATGGTTGACAAGTTACCTTTGGCCGTGTTGGTAATGGCAGATTAGAATACGATTATCACCAACTACTTTATTCTACCCGCGGGTGTCGTAATTGGCGACTACGGACTACACATTCAACAGAGAATGAGCAGTAGGCAGCAGTGCCCTCTGATTAACATATAAACTTTTCTTTTCTCCAACCCGCCTGCCAACCGTGGAACCTTTCACTAATGTGGAGAAGGTTTTCATTAAAGGTTTACGGGCTGATGATTAAGTGATCTTTGGATGGTGTAGATAGTAGAAATATGTCGTTAAATTCGAATAGGAGCGTACTTCTCAGCCAATGTCTCCAGACTAAGCTGCACCGCCGAATGGTTTTTATCTACCATGTTCCGGAGAGAAGTCTGCAGGCTAATTACGTAATTCTGTTGCCAACAATTCTCTGATTTAAGAGATTGAAATTGTTACTTTTTCGGTTCCGTATCATCGATTTCATGGGTTCAGTTTCTATCAAAGTTCCATTGCAATTAACTGAAACTATTAAATCGATAGTACGTAATAGCAAAAGTAACAATTTCAATCATTGTAATCAGAAAATTGTTGGCAACGTAGTTACGTAATTAGCCTACTCGGGATTGTGGGTTTGATTTTAGCTTTGAGTACTTATACCCATACTTCAAGTTTAAAGTCTAGCAGTAAATTTTAAAATTATGTAGTAAAGCGTAGCTACGTACGAAACGAAATGCAACGCTCAGTTTTTTATGATTATTGATAAACATAGCTCTATATTTTCTAGTACCTACTTCTGAAAAAACAAAGACACCCAAATCGCCGCTCTCCGATGACCGTGCGTGACCGATGAATCGATCTCGAGAGCCTCACATCCACACCTCTCAATGAATACGTTCGCATAATCAGCCGTCACATGCACGAGGCCTGTCATCGCGACCGCAGCGTGCGTCGGCATCGAACGCAATTAATGCGGGCCCACTCCCCGGCTCTGTCATCGGCTGCATTCACTTATTCAATGGAGGCATGGAGGCACATGGAAGTGGGCCCGACGGCCGTCAAAGGCGTGCCGGGCCCATACGCTATTGTAGCTACGGCCGCCCTATGAATAGAGTCTGAGGGGCTATGGCTATGTCGCTACGCTAGGCAATAGTGAGCCGGCGCCGTGAGCAGTGAGCTGTGCAAACTTCCTCCCTTGCACTGAATGGTTGCGTGTTTAGCTGTTGATGGCCATTTACTTTACTCGCTTTTTAGGTATTTAGGTTAGGTTTGTTAGTAGATTGGTGCGAATATTGTCAAATCGTACTTTACTTTACCGAAGTTTATCGTCCGCATCGAATCACGTTTAGACTGCTATAATAGGGGAAATACCTATACTTACTTATTTATGGGCAAATTGTGGATTTAGGACTAATTATTGTTGGGAATTTAGAGAGTTGTGCCCCGATAGAGCAAAGCGAAGTTACATGACAATCCGTGTAGCTCTGCCTGCCTCTTCCATGGAATAAAGGTGCGCACCATTTAAATGTCTTCATAAAATACTTCAATTAGTAACAAATTATGCGAATCATTCCATTACGGCCGTGTGGTACCCAGAAGAGCTGAATAGCACCTGCCCCTTCCACCCAGGGAGGTCGTAAATGCGTCGAACTTAAATGCAGTATCGTAATTAATGTAGAGTGCTAAACGTCGCGAGCATTCAAGATGCCGAGAAGCCTCCGAGACATGCAGTCTACATAAGTATGTAGGTAGTATATGTATCTATACTCAATATTTCCGGAATCACAGAACTGATTTTAATGAAACAAAGCTTGATATTTCAAACTGATATTCAATTAGGTATATACTTTGGTTCAGGAGCTACGACGCCACAGATATACTCTTCAAAATAACAATATAACACCAGTCTATTCGCACCGGAGGTTATAAATAAGTTAAACGATTATATAGAATCCTGTTGCAATCTTATTTAATGTTTATTTTGAATCGCGTGCACTAGTAGTTCTACGACAACTGTCGCATGCAAAGGGCTGTACGTTACGGAACTTGGTATTTGGTGGTATTTAGGACACGAAGACAGGATTCTACTAAAGCTGACAAATCGCAATGTTTTGTATTATGGTTGCATGGATGTATGCGTTGCAGTGCTTTGAATCCGCATACTAATATTGCAAATGTGTGTTGACTACCATTTTACAACTAAATCGCTGCGTCTATATTTATATGGTATAAAGATACTCGTAGTTTTGTTTAGTACTATAGTTTTGTTTTTGAGGATACAGTTTTCTATCGACGTCTTTGCGAATCCGAGTTATAAACCTATCATCTTGTATTTTAGGAACAAAATGTGTAGGTATACAGTCCATAGTCATCGTCATATATTTAAGAGTATGACTCTTGCAAGTGGCGGAGCAATCGCCACTCTTCTCTTCTGTCTGCCAGTCTGTTGTACTTTATCTTAATTTTTATAGGCATTTGTAGAGTTGGACATTATGATAAATATTCAGTATAGATTCATTGAAATTTAACTTTAACAAATGTGTTGCATCAACTTCCCTACACTGTAATGAAAGTTGTTTATGTATATATGTAGATATCTTTAGCGTTCTTCGTATTTCAGTTTCCACGATCCACCCACGTTGGATGATGTCAACTACAGCGGACGTTTAGAACCTAATTATGTAGTATCTATCTTGTTCTAGAAGAGATTGTAATCTCACTCATGCCCAATTTACACGTATTAAATTGTCAATAACTACTTTAACTAAATTCGTTGTTTACATTTTTTTATGGTGCTCAGTGACAAACGAGCAGACAGCCCACCTGATGGTAAGTGGTAACTGTCGCCCATAAAATCTACAATTCATACATTTAGGTTGCAGGTAACAAAAATGCAGAACCGCAGGTGTGTTGTCACTGGGAGAACTAATATGAAATGCCCCATGCCTGTAATGTCTTTGGCTACCTTATCTTTTAAACCGGAACGTAACAATGTAAGCATTGTTACTTGGCGGCAAAAACAGATAAGGTGGTTGTACTCACCCAAGCGGACTCCTCAGGCTTGACAGAGTCTTACCACCTGCATTCAGTGGCTTAATATTAAGTTCATATTTAGTTAATTACTTAACAACTTAATATGTATAAAACGGCCTTTAACTTGCTACTTAAATCTTTGTTTCAGGTACTATGGATCTCATTAGTGTTATATCTCTTCTACGACACATTTATTTTCTACAAGAATGCCCCGCAGTTTTTCTACTTAAGGAAATTATTAGGGGTGAGCTTTTATATCTATTTAATTTAATTCGCTTTTAGCGATAAGGCCGCCGATTGTCTTCTCTGTTGCTACCAATATGTATCGACTATATCCTATATTTATGCAATAAAGTGTTCAATCATTTATTCTAACTCGAGGGGGAAAAAAAATTCATCTTTCAAGTAGGTACCTATAATAAAATAGATTAAACTTGTTATTTTTTTAAATCGTCACGTTCCTCTAATTATCCTATTATCTCTTATTATCACTTCGCTTTGTAGGGATAACATGACATCCAAATCACCGTAACTTCCTATAAGTACAAGAGAAACAGCGACTAAACACTATTTAGTTCAGAAACGCATCTGCTAACGTCGTTGACATGTCCCATATATACTTTATGTGTTTCAGTTCGGCCTCTGCCTGTCGCGTGGGACCGCTGCCGTTCTGAATCTGTGTTGCGCCCTCATTCTGCTGCCTTTGTGCAAGAAGCTGAACCATGTGCTTTGCCGACTCCTAGGCACCTGTTGGCCGAGACTCTTCTTCTTCTGGCTGGAGAGCGCCAAAAGTTTCCACATGACTGTCGCCGTCACGTTGCTTGTCTTCGCTGGTGAGTGTCAGATTTTGAAAGAATTCATATTGTTAGGCATTTTCGTACTATTTCGTCTAGTAGCAAGTGACTGAACTGAATTGAGCATGGCTGTTTTACATCTGTCTGCTGCCTAAATAGGTACTAGCTACACCTGAACATTCATTTATGTTTTAGGAAAGCTTAAATGCAGTAGTAAATGATTAAGGATAAAATATTGTGACCGTTGGTTATTAGGCAGGTACAGTTAGGAGTACACCTAAGTACCTATCTAAGCAGCTTTTTTTCAATATAAGTTTCGTGGTAGGAAATATCTAGCATAAATTAGACAAAGGTAGCCTGATAGAGATCGCTTACAGCGATAAAGCCGCCTTTGCCCACAACAAGGAGTAATAAAGAATGTTAACTTATCTTTTAAAATCATTTGTCGTCACTTAAAATCTTCTTTATCTATACTTAAGTGTCGCCTAAGTTTGGTTGTTAGCCTTTGACAAAAAATATTATTTATTTTGTAAACACGGTTTCAGTGTACTGTATACATACCTGAATAACGGCCGCAGTAGCCATAAATTGATAATTTATGTCCCAGATTAGCAGCACATTCATCGTGCATAATGCTTCCCCTGGGATTAGTGTAGTTACGGTACGTTATTGTGAAACAGCACAATTTTGGGAGTTAAAATATGAATATAACATTAAGTATGTATCTGCATATCCTATTTACATTCCAGATGCCCGCAAAGCGCATTTATACAAGACACATTTCAAGACCGTGTCATGACGATAAAAGTGGGTCCTATTCTTTCAGTCAGACAGTCAGGCCAAGAAAGTGGTTCAGTTACACAAAACTTCTCGTGCTACCAAAATATTGCTAAGGTTGAGTCGAGAATTACGTGCCTAAATTATATCTAGAAATCACTAAACTATTTATATAAATGCTGAATGTTACCTATTCAATTTTGCATTATTAAATTCGTCGAAAGCTGAAAAGCCTAAAAGGCTCTACGTCTTGCCGTGAAGGCATTAAGCACTCGAGACACAGGCTAATAGCGCTCTCTATGTTCAGTGGTTCTGGCACTAAGATTGCTAAGTGCCTGCCTGAACAGTAACTACCTAGGTAGGCACTAGGTATAGCTGTTTTGTGGTGACTTACTAGTTAGATGATATTATTAGCTTTAGAATTTAAGCTGTTTCTAGGCATGAATTGATTTAAAAATAAAATACAAAGTAGGTCTTTTGATTCATACCTCTTTAGCATATTGTGTGTCCCAGTGAATAATCACTGAAAAAGCATACAATGCCCAGATATATTTTCATGGACTGATATAAAGCGTTAATAAGATAGTTTACCAACAAAACGGATGCGTATTATGGATTGGAACTTGCATGAAGGCCTAGATAAAAAAATTAAAGACTATTTTTGAAATGGCGGATAGATAGGTACAGTGTTTCCAAGCAACATATTTTTTTGGAATATTGTCTGAATCTCTTAGTTTTAATTGAATCATGCACATCTTGTTCATTGTAAAAGCTCCTCTACCTTGTTAACAGATTTTCTTAGTAATCCATTGAAGTTCGTGAAGCCCGATTGTTTAGTATAACCTTTTAAATAGAGCGTCTCTCATTTGCTGGTCTTTCATTTGCTATACTTTGTGATACATTGACGTACACTAAACGCTACTAGTACCTGTTTTTGTTCCAGTGATACATTCCGGCTCCCACTTGGTAAACTTGTGGAATTTCTCCATGGGGTACGACGTGGAGCTTGGTGCGGTTAACTTTGCCGCATACAGGAACGAGGTAAACTTCGAACTAGTGCCCTATCTACTTTGTTTTTTTATTTTACACTACTAAAAAATTAAAATAAAACAGACAAAATGAAACAATATTTGCAATAATTACAGGGTTTGTTTTGTTAGATTTAATAATATGCAGGATTGTAAAATATCACATGGGGCCCGAGTTATATATCACTCTATTGCCCAAAGGCACTAAACTTGGCGATTTTTAAGTTGGCGCCATAAGATATTCCTAAGCATTTAGCGAGTTTAGTTTTCACTTAAGTTGGTGTCGGAGCAATGTTTTTTATTGTTAGGAATATTCTAAATCAGCTTAGGCGTCGCCTAAAGTTTAGTGCTATCTAGCATAACCTATCCGATAAATAAAGTCGGATAACCCAGATTAAACTGTCTTTCAAATAGGTCCATCCGTTCGGGTGCTACGATGCCACAGACAGATATACAACGCCACAGATACACAGATCACAACAAACTTATAACACCCCTCTTTTTTCGTCGGGGGTTAAACAAGGCTTACATTGCCATATTATAAATATGTATGGTTGTCATTAAGTTGTATCCAGTAGAATAAATGTATGTTGTTTTGAAAGACAGATATAGCATTAATTTTGTTTCATTACCATTAAATATATTTCCAATGGTCCGTTTAAATGGCGAATTCGTTTCGCACACCCCTTAGAGGTAGGTACACCTACTCGGAGAGGTTGCAAGTGCTTACGTCAGGTTCGAGAGCTATGGCTTCAGACTTTGTCGCTAGCAAGAGAACAGTTATGCACATGAAGTTATATTGGTTAGTAATAAAGTATAACATAAAGTTAACTGAATACTTGAAATGTACGTTGAAACCTGTTAACTATTTAGTGACGCCTAGGCTTTTAAATACTATGATTGAAGGTTGTACGACTTCATTTTCACCTGTATGTGAGAAGGGTTAGTGGGTTACATTGCAACTATATTTTGCCGCACACCACTCGTGTTGGTGTTGCTTCTCAAATTGTGGATAAACCCGATATTTAAACAAACATATTTAGGATTGTTTTTAAGTTGGTTTTATGTTTTACAAGTAAATTGAAATAAAGCGTTGTCTATGTCTATAAATAAGTAGGTAACTGGAATTAATGTGATCTTAAAATTATTTTTAGTGTTTTTTTTTTATTATATACCACTAAGGTGGCAAAAAAGCTTACGGCCTGACTAATGGTAAGCAATCACCGCAGCCTATGGACGTACACATCATCATACTTGCCTATTAACTCATAATGGTTCATTGATTCAATTTGGGCTTGACTGGAATGACAATATCATCCCAGTTAATGTACCTAATGTAAGACAACCAAACAACTCTTGACAGCTACAATAAGCTTTACGAGTATGTGAGCACAGATGAGGCAATAGACAGGTATAAATATTTATGTGGGAGGAAATAGGTTTTGGAAGCTTATTTCGTGCGGTGCGGCATACCGCACCGATTGATTTATCATAATACACCTGCAGATTTTACTTCTTTGTTTCACTTCTGTTGTTGTTCTTTTTTTGTTAATAAACACAAAAGAATAATTAATTGAGAGAATTATTTCAGCGTTTGAAACGATGAAGCGGAGTTGTTTTTTTGTAATTTTTTCGCCTCTAAATTTTAATTTTCTCCCTCAATTGGTCTGTAGGTCTGTCCTCCCTTAAATTTTATCTCCAATTGCAAAATAATACTTAGAATGAACTGTGTTATCATTACCAATACACAAACTTTTTTTAAAGGAAGAGTGTCTTTTTATCATCCTGCTTAAAATTTTCATTTTTCTCCCTTATGGAACTGGAACTTTAAAAGTTTTCATAGTTCAATATTTCCAAATTCCAGAACCCGATCAGACTCCTGGCATCCCATGCTGGTCTGACCGGGATGGCCATGCTAGCTATAGTCCTAACCATGGGCGCCACATCTCTCAGGGTAGTGAGGCGCAGGATCTACCACGCGTTCTGGTACACCCACCAGCTCTACTTGCCTTTGGTGGTGCTGCTAGTCGTACACCCTTTGAGGTAAGTTCTTGGTCGTTTGAATTTGGACTTTTGTGCAGGAATGGAGGTAATAAATACAGAAGCATTCCTTGACTTACTCATCCATCAGGTGGTAGAAGTCTGACAAGCCTGAGGAGTCCGCCTGGATGACTACCACCGCCTTATCTCTGCCGCCAATCAACAATGCTTGCATTGTTGTGTTCCGGTTTGAAGGATAAGGTAGCCAGCGCAATCACAGGCATGAGGCATTTTATCTTAGTCCTCACAGTGACAACGTACCTGCGGTTCTGTATTTTTGTTGCCAGCTAGTTGCAACCTAAATGCATTAATAGTAGATGTTATGGGCGACAGTTACCGCTTACCTTCAGGTGGGCTGTCTGCTCGTTTGTCACTGAGTAGAATAAAAAAAAACCATAGGACAGGATAGACGCTAAGATAATGTTTATGATTAATAAAAAATGATGATTAATTTAAAAATTTCAGTGGCGCTCTCAAAGAAGAGGTTCTACACGAGGCTGAAACTAGTCATTACGCTAGTCAAATAGGAAATAGCACAAATAATATTAAGCAAGATATAAAATTCATTTCAATTAAATCAAAGGTAAGTAACGAACGGATTTTTCAGCTATCCGCGCGAGCCGCTTTTGTTCAACCTTTATAATGCGTACGGTTAAGGAATGGAACGCGTTACCTGCGAGTGTGTTCCCTATTAATATAATCTAGACGCCTTTAAGGCTAGAGTGAATAGGCTGTTCCTAGACAGGCATGCTCCATCATCGGCCGCATCGTCGCTTATAACCAGGTCAGATGACGGTCAAAAGTCTCGCTAGTCTAATTAAAAAAACATTCTTAAGCCTCCTCTGCATTAGTGGGGGGCCTTGCCATAAACTCTACTATTGGCAGATGGGTTGGAGATCGCATCATGTGTTCACGAACAATTTTTGTGCACAATAAATACAGTTACATAAATAATTTCAGACTTGGCTGTGGATTTCATTACCGCTGTTAAATTTCTTCTTGGATCTAATTTGGAGGATATTTACAAGGAATCGAGCCCGAGTAGACATTTTAGAAGTAAGTTTATAGAATTAACTTCATAATACGTCCAAGCGCGAACAGCCCGTACTCTAACAAATGCATATAATGCTGTATATAACTCAATACTGCACCTACTTATTATTTTAGGTCACTCGCATGGCAGGACGGACACTAAGTCTTACTTTAAGCATTCCATACGAAGATTTTCGATCCAAAATGGGCCAGTATCTGCTTTTACAATGCTCCAATATATCATTATTGGAATGGCACCCATTCACGGTGGTCAAAGTAAGTAACTCTTTTCATATTATTCATGGCTATTCGAGATCACAACCGGGACATTAACACCGGGATCGGTTCATTCAATTCTGAGATCACCCCCCAGAAAATACAAACTTACCATTTCAACTTTACAATGTCACCTAACTTTCTGGTGCGACTTCGTTCGACCCTACCCCGAGTTTTTGATACAGTGGACGTTCTGATAAAGTGAACATTTTGATATTGGTAGTAATAATAGGTCTCACGTAGGCTATAGCATTTTTGTGATTAACTTCTTTTAGGTGCCCACTCGCAGCGAAAGGAATTTTGTAGTTTGGATACGAATTAAAGGCGACTGGACTGAGGCTCTGGAAACGATGATAATTGAAAGGGGACTTAATATGACAAGGTGAGTCAACAAACGTAAGTATTTGTACTAAAGTAAAATAAGTAAGCATCAGGCAGGCCGTAAGCTTAAGTATAAGTACCTCAGTGGTATAATTAGTTGATACATTTTGATTCGACCGATTCAGCTTTTCTGCTGTCAAGCCTGATGACTCCGCCTGGGTACCACCCCTTTAAGGCAGTTCCATACGACACGGCGGTAGGACCGACCTAGGAGGCAGCTAGACAGTTGATTGATACTAATCCTTTCGTAGTAAAAACGAAAGTCGCTTTTGGATGCGCGGGCGAGCCGACCTTTGGTCGGACTTATTTTGTACTATGTATGGATTTAGTATCAACTGCAATACGCCCTGCCCTAGGCCCTGCCACAATTTCGTAAGCCTCTCGCCAAGCAACGTTATGTTCCGGTTTGACGGATAACAAACTGAACAATATATCAAGTTTCTCCGAGCCACTTTTCTCAACAGCAATTAACAACATAGCAAAAAACAATGCGCCGACTCTTACATCGAGCCAAAGCTGTCTTTAACTTACATTAGCAAAATATTATTTTTGTAAAATACTATACTCGCAATAAAAATATGACGGCATCACGATTAAAAATATGTCATTCGAAGAACCATTTTCTAGATGTTGTAACACCTTCCTGTTGTTTTCAGCCTCTTGGTTGATGGACCTTTCTCCAGTCCAATGGAAGGCGCTAGCAGGAACGAGGTATCCATATGTGTAGCGGCCGGCGTTGGTATCACTCCTTTTGTCTCATTGCTTCATGAACTGTTAAGGTAATAGTTATCTGAAAACATCGATGATTAATAAATCTAAGTAGGTAATTATTAATTGTTTTCAAAGAGTCTCACAGTTTTCACCGAACCAATCCCCCAATGACAAATGATATAGTAATTGAACCCAACTAATTAAAGAAGTGCCAACGCAAGAAAACACTAAAAGATGAACGCTCATTTTTCAGAAACCCCCGCGGCAGTTCTCCCGGTCGTATTCATTTGCTATGGATAGTGAGACACGAAAGGGAAATCACGTGGCTAGCAGACCTGGCCACCAAATGCATTCAGCAACTCAGAAACTCGAATCGACCTGACAGACTTCATCTTGAATTTCACGTTACCTTCAAACGATCTCACAAACTAGATAATAAAGAAACTGGTGCTTTAACACATATGGTTGTGCTTGGCGCGAAAGGTGATATTACTCATAGTATTATAAAAGGCGATAGAGGTGAAAAAGAATCTCTATTGACTCCTAAACTTAAGAGGAGTGCTCAAGTTGAAAGCGGAAGAAGTAGCGGTAAAGAATTTGATGCGGACGACGATAATTACGAAATAGCCAAAGAATATCCTATATTAGGATGTAGAGTTACACGCGGCAGACCTCACTGGGATCGTGTGTTTGGATATTGGGTGCATTTATATCCGAGGTACGTTTCTAAAAAATATTTTTATAAAAATATATAACATTTTTTGTAACACGTACGGACGCGTACTCGTATCGTAAATACTTAATAGATCTTAAAGATATAATATAAGATAATCAAATCGTTAATAGCTTTTAACTATTTTCCAGATCTCATCTCAACCTTTATTGCTGTGGACCAAAGAAATTAGTGACATTACTTAAAAATAAATGTAGTTACGCTTCAGTTACTACGAAAACGAATTTTACGTTTATCCATGAAGGATTTTAATAATTTTGTACAACCTATTTATTAAAATTTGAGTTATATTAGCTGAAAAGTTATTTTCTGCCATACCCCATATTAGTAAAGTAAACTTTAACTTTAGCATTAAGTCGAGGTTAGAGTTAAGGAAAATTATCGATAATTTTCTGATTACGCAAGTCTATAAGGACAGTATCATGTAACAATGCAATTTAGCAGTTAAGTGATACGGCGTATGTAGTTTACAAATTAACCAAATTGGAAAAGTTTGAAATGAGTAGTCTTTACTGTACTGTTTGCCCTTGACTCTTTCATCAAGTCTACGTACATAATAAGCTAATAGCAGTTCCGCATCATTTGCAACATGCTTTCCGCTTACTTAAGTCAATTTTGTGCTGAGCATGAAAACTTTTTTGCTTTCAATATGCAGTACCTTTATTTAGTAGGATTATGGCCTAAAGAAAATTGGTCACCAACGAAAAAATTTCTATACAATGGTTACGAAATGTCATTGCACGTTTTATCACTGATATACTTGATAATCACTGGCATTGGAACTTATCAATATAAGGAAGATACAACAATGTTTCTCTCCAACATGGATAAGAGTCTCGTTGCCTACAATTTCGTATTGAAGGTAGTTGTGTTTGTGCTTAGACGAAAGCAGTTGAGGATCTTGCTCACTGAGATTGAAATTTCTGGCGACACGGTATCTGAAGAACGGAAGAAGCTTATGTGTTATCATGTTGTATTTATATCTGTAGTGAGCACGGCTATTGTTTGCGCATTTAGTGGTATAGCCCAAATTAAAGGAGAAATGACGGTAGAAGCCTGGATGCCATTTGATCCCATGAAAAACAGAATGAATTTGGCATTGGCCGCTCAGCTATTGGCCTTGACGTTTGTGGTACCGTGTTTGTATAGGTCGTTTGCCATGCAAGGCATTGTATGCAGCATTATTATGTACATTTGCGATCAGCTGGTAGAACTTCAAGATAGGTTTAGGGTACTGCAGTACAGTCTAGAGACGGAAGAGGCGATGAAAGCGGAGTTCAAACAGCTTGTGAAGAAACATGTTCGCTTGATGAGGTAATCTCTTCCCGTAGCAGAATAAATATTTTTTTTTTGTGACAATTTTTAATAATCATGCGTTTTTAACTTTAGGTATTCCCAGTCAGCGACAATGGTCTTCAAAGAATTTTTTCTGATACAAAATCTAGCCATATCTGTCGAGCTTTGCTTGAATGCGATTATGGTCACTATAGTAAGTACCTAAGGGCGTCCGCTGCGTTGAGCGGGACTCGCACGCGCGCATCCGCTCCGGGCGCCGTTATTACTAGAGTTTCAAGGGTCGACCGCTTAACTCGAGTAACGCCGCGAATCAAGCGAAACGAAGGCAAATGCTATCGTAAAGAGTAATAATAAATAAATAAATATTCGTGGACAAATTCACACAGCGCCATCCAGCCCCAAACTAAGCAAAGCTTGTACTATGGGTGCTAGATAACTGATAGTTAGGAGGTAGGGCTCCAGACATTGCATTTCGGAGCGCGCGCACGTAATAAACCTGCAATGAACTAGATCCGGCCCCGCCCGACGCATCGGATGTCCTACAACTCCTTTCCACGCACGTGTCGAACTCCTAGGGAATTGCGGAATAGCGAAGAGCCAATACGCGCATTAGCCAATGGGCGAAATGGAAAATACATTTGTCACGAATGGTTCATGGTTCGTGGTTCGTGGAATGGTTTTAGTATTATTTACAACTATCTACGGTAAAAAATATTTTTATCGATTAACCTGTAAGAGTTCTTAATTCATAGGTTGGTTTGGAAAATACAACTCTGCTGGCCAGTTTTCTTTCTTTTCTTGCAATTGCCTTGCTTAATGCCTACATCTATTGCTACTTAGGCAATGAGCTGATTAATCAAGTAAGTAATAATTATTTATTAAAATATGTTTTTGTTGTTATACCATCATATACTAGGGATGTCAAGACACAAGTAACCGTAATCGAAGCTATCGGATAACCGGAATAGTATCATTTCCGTTTCCTTAACCGAATCAAAAAAGAAAGGTTGGTTATACAGTGTGAATGGCGAAGCATAATGAATGAATGAGTAGAATTAAATCTAAGCGAGAGATATGTTGTGCCGACTGGGGGGTAAAGACATCGCAGGGGGGTAAAGACATTAGTCCGTGCTACCGAAATTGGTAAAATAAAATTATTTATACGATCCGATGTTTTCAATAACAGAAATTGTACCTAGATATTTGACATCTATGGTAGATAACAATACCTACACAGCTACACTTTGTGTTTTTAAGAGTCAAGGCATCGCGCTGGCTGCCTATGAAACAGATTGGACGGAATGGCCCGTAGGCCTACAGAAGGACCTGCTATTCGTCATCAGAGTCGCTCAGCGGCCTCTTCAGCTCAGTGCTGGCGGAATAGCCAACATGTCAATACAAACATTCAGTCAAGTTAGTCATTTATATAAATTTTATAGATAAGTTATCAATACGTTTTAAGTAGAAGCTTGCAACATTTTTCGAGAGCCGATTAAAAGAAAAAATAGTTCAAATAATTGTAATAGATGGCGTTGATTAAAAACGATTCTCAAAAATAAATCAAAACGAGACAGATGTATGAAGATGTAGTCATTTTGCACTTTCTTCCAGAAAAGGTACTAAAACTAAGTATTTGTCACGAAACACCTTTCCGAATAACTTTTGGATATCTTTTCTTGAGATCAAGGTAGATCTATATAACTAATTACTGTGTTGTTGTGGTGCACGAGTGCTCTTGCTGGAATATGCAGCATATTCTACTTTTTGCCTGTGGTCCGGTCCTTTACTAAAATGGGGTATGGCGGACCACAGTCCGATCAACCGGACTACGGAAAAATAAATTTCCGTCTGTGAATAGGTAGGTATTTAAGTAATGAACTGAACGTTATCATTAATAATGAATCATCTCATCATCATCCATCATCCTTTAAAGTCACTGCTGGACATTGGTCACTCCCATGGAGCGTTAATGCACTTTGTTCTCAGCTTGTCGCATCAAATTAGGTACTATGTACTTATAATTGTATATTTGTTTGCAGGCCCTTTACAACGGATATTCCATTTTTGCTGTTCTGAACGACGTTGTTGATTAGACATAGACATAGATTTTATTTAGCAATTACTTGCAACTTGCAAAAACAAGTTGCAACAATAGCAATAATTATAGGTAGAACATGGTAAAACTAGGACACATTCAATTAAAATTTATGGTGAATATTGTAGAACTTAGCTTAGCAGCACACGGTGTAAATAGAGAAACCACAGATTAGTTGTCCATACTGTTACTGTGTATGGCAATACTGGAGCCGTCGTCAAAACCATCGTAGGCCATACTAATCCCTTCCCGATTACTGCGGGTATTCACAAGGGTTCAGTGCTGAGCCCCTACTTGTTTTGCATTGTGCTCGATGCCCTCTCAGCGGAAATTCAGGACATGCTTCCTTGGCTTATGCCAGCAGCAAGCTTATGCAGGAACTTGATACCAGGTTAAACATGTGGAAGGATGTGCTAGAAAACGGTGGTTTGAAGGTGAATGTCGCCAAAATAGAGTATATAAATAGGTAACGAAGCTGTCAATAGAACTGCCAAATCCTACCTTGGATCCGTGATGCACGAGACCGGCGATGTCAGCCCCAATGCCAAGTCCCGAATCTCTGCAGCTTGTGTCAAATGGCGGGAACCCACGGCAGTCATCTGTGACCCTAAAATCCCTGTCAAGCTCAAAGGGCTTATATACAAGAGTATAATTAGACCGGTGATGCTCTATGGCTTCGAGACATGGCCAGCGCTGACGAAACACGCGATCTCTACGCCAACGAAATGAAAATGCGGCGGTGGATGTGTGGAGTTACGAGGCTCGATCGAGTACCTAACGAGCTTATCCGTGGCAGCCTAGGCGTGAGGTATATTGAGGAGGCTCATCTGCGCTGGTATGATCACGTGTTGCGTAAGCCTCTGTGGGAAATAGGTGTCTGAATCTGCCGGTATCAGGAAAGAGGCCCCGAGGGCGACCCAAGAAGCAATGGATTGAAATCGCTAAGTCGGATTCGAGAGCCAACGGCCGACGACGCGAGAATGAAGAAGACCGGGCAAAGTGGAGAAGAATGAGTCGGAAAGCGGACCGTGGCAGAAGCCGGGATAAACGCTAGGATGATGATGATGACTGTTGTGGAGTTGGTGAGATAGGTACCTACCTACCTACCTAATAGACGCTATACTACAAACTACAATGTTACAAAGTACAAGGATTTTAACTTTTTGAAATAGAATAGGTAGGTATTCTACTTACCTATTAGAGGATTTGACACGCTGCCGCGTGCATGTAGGTACCACGAACTTTATAATAATATAAGTAGACTTAAATGCCAATATTCTGTGCTTATTTATGCGAAATAGAAATAAATTACTGATTAAAGTGCTTTTTATTATATTTTTGACATTAGAGCTTTTTAGAAAAAGGAGCGCGACAGCGACAATCAATATTTCATCTGATTGATGTTTGAAAACCCCTTCGCAAAGTTTACACAAATATGTCCCGGACTGCTGAATAAATTTTGATGAAATAAAGCTAAGCGCCGGTTTGATTGGGACTGATATCCTATCATGAAAGAAACCGGAACAGAATCGATCAAGTCGTTGACGAGATATGATGTAGGTAATGATACTACAGATAGACATCACCCCTTTACAAAATAGATATCAGTTTTTGCCCGCGTCCTCGTTGCGGATTCCCACGAAAAGTAGTCTCCCAAGTAGCAAAATTCTCCTATACCTAATTGTCGACTTATAAGACTAAACGTCTTATTGCACACTAATAGTCGCTTTGATTATGATCACTAATGGCAGTGATGGATTGGATGCGCAAAACTGATGACCGATCCAAGTGGCACGTCTTGGGGAAGACATACCCAGCAGCGGTCATAGAGAAAAAATGTTATATACAGAAGCAGAGAGTACATTTCGAGTTTAAATACGAGACAAAATGGCACACATCTCTATAGCACACACACTAATGCAAATGCATGGACGAAACAACCAGCCCAACAAGGCAGCCCATCTGCAGATAAGTTATATTTTGCTACGACTTTCTACTCGTAACGAACACAAACAAATCTGACTAGTATTTCGCTCCAGACGACTACGCAATTTTTTTAAACTTGTCCTTATAATTTAATATTGTCATTATAATAAAAGGTAAGGTGCCTAGTGAATCAAACCCACGCCCTGATATGTACCACTGTCTTTTCGATCTCTTGATCCTACATACCGTGAATCAGCAGTGCTTGCTTTTGCGAAAAGGAGGGTTATGATTTTGACCTGTATTAATGTTTATTTGTTGCCTCATAACTTCTAAACTAAGTAGGTACCTACTTACTTATCGTCAGAAGCGTCTTCATTGTTCACAGGTTGGCCTATGTGACTTCACAAATTGAATATGATGCCCTCTAGTAAATAATAATAATGAAAAGGATAGGTACTTTAATACAGGGTGTTACATAATATATGTATAAAGCCGTGAACTGGATGGAGTGCTAAACGTATTAAAACAATAGGTACAATTATTTTTTTCTTGCGTGGAATAGTTAGCGAGAAAATGACTATCGAACTTTTTCTTTTTCAATGTCGATAATGACATTTTGAAAACGAAAGACCGCATCTCTAGAAACCAGTTGTAATAGGTTACTCAAGCTCATAATCAGGTCAATCAACTGAAGACTACAAATTTACCAATTACAGATAGGATATAGGTTTTGTCTCTTTAAGTCTTTTATGCCCACCGTTTCATATGAGTTTTAAAATTAAATCTAAAGATCACTACGATCAATATCTGAAGTGGCTGGTTAATAAAATTATTGTCATAAGCAGCTCGTGAGTAGCCTGGCACAAAAACAAGGCATTTCAATGCTTGTTTCTACTTTAATTTATTCGTTTGTTTTTTTTTGCCTTCAACACAATGTTCGCACATAGGTACACAGTCGACAAACTAATTGCGAAAACACAATAAACATTAGTAGGCAAAAAAGTCACAACTTGATTTCGCGTCTGCGCCATATCTTCTATTGTACTAGGCTATCATGACTGAAGCAGGTGGACTAGGTACGGGATACTGATATCATAGGGTGTCCAAAAATTTTAATATTTTTGGAAAGTGTTTGACAACAAAGTACAGGATATTGTTGTTAAAATTTTTGGCCTATTTTTTCACATAGTCTACATCCCGTTGATTGCATGTGGTGAGCCTTTGCACAAGTTTATGCACTCCTCGAAGAACTTTTCCGCCAGTTCCGAAATAAGGAAAGACGTCATTTCAGTTCCTACCTATTTAATAGTAATAATTAAATTCTACTCATGTAAGAGTTCAAGAAGGTGAATAATCAATTTGAAAAGCTGAAAAACTACCTAGCAACACTATTTACGTACTAGGTACGGTCAGGAGACCCGGTTTTACCATTTAGTCAATTTACTAGTAACAGACGCTACGATTTGCCTGGAGCCGATCAACCATCAGTTGCAGTCGATACTAATCCTTAAATAAAAAAATAATCATCTTGGCGTTAATGTCCCGGTTGTGCTCTCGAGAATGAGGGCCCGGGGTCCGCCTTGACCATGATCCAGGATTTGGCAGGTCAGTTAATTACATTGGAGCGACTGCCATCTGACCTCCATGACCCTGCTACCAGGGGAACCTGACCAGATTGGACCATGGTTACACATCCAGTCGCCTGAATGTACAGGTTTCATCACGATGTTTTCCCTCACCGTTAGAGCATCGGTTAGTATTCAACTAATGTACATAACTCAGAAAACAGTCATTGGTACATGGCCGGAGCGGGATTTGAACCCGGGACCTCTGGCTTACGAGTCGGATACGGTAACCGCTCGGCCACCGAAGCTCACAAAACTAGTAACAGACGTTCCCCTTTTTCTGGAGCCAACCAACCGTTAGTTGTAGTCGATACTAATCCTACAACGCTAAGAAATAAACATGTACCTAGTGGCCTAGTGGCAGTACAATTACTTGTTTTATGCTACATAGTGATAGTCCACCTGAAGGCAAGCGGTAACCGTCGCCCATAACATCTACGATTCAAGCATTTAGGTTGCAGGCAACAAAAATGCAGAACAAGAGATGCGTTGCCACTGTGAGGACTAATGCGCTTATTACACTTGGCTAAATTCAGTCGACTAAATTCAGAAGCAAAAAGCGTGAAAGGCAATCAAAGTAGAATGTATTGCTCATAGTATAAGGTCCATTTTTGTATCACTAATATTATCTGATGTGACGCTCCGCTCTTCAAAAGGCGTGATTCAAAAATGGACTTTAGTTTTTAGACTAAATTTAGCCAAATGTAATAGGCGCATAAGATGAAATGCGTCATGCCTGTATTTGCGCTCGCTTATTTCGTAAAAACCCTACATACTAGGCGCAATGGGATATTAAAGAGGTCTAAATTATAATTTTGTATTTTTTGGTTCGAGGGTTCTGTACAAAAAAATATTGTAATCAATTATGATTTTAATTCAAAAGGTTCATTCATATTTTTCTCGAAAGTGCACCACCACATAACTAATAGCAAAGTAGTCTAATTCAAATTACTGTAGCATATTAATGTAGCAAACTCTAATAATGTAACATCTTTGTCTTTACGAGTTTGCTTTCTCAAGTCATGTCTGTCAGTAATGTTTCAGTGTCGCGTAGGTAATCGTACCTATCTGCCATGAGATTTTTCGATACCTACACTCACACATATTTTAGTATCAAGTAAAATAAATAAAATACCCTGGCGCCGCCGGCCGTAATGAATGTAACATAAATAAAACAAAGACTGTAGGTAGTGGAGCTTAAGACAGAACCCTCTACTGATGTGGGGAAGGCTCAAACTCTCAGTGGATTGTTATCGGCTATTAATAATGATTAAAATGCGTAAGATTTCACGAACATTTCTCATCAACTAAAATTAACTAAATGAGTCTTAGTTGATGGAGCTATACCTGTAAATATCCCATACTTCACCCAGTTGGAGAACCTAGGCAGGAGCGTAGCTACCGCCGTATCAGCCGTATCAATGATACGGGGCCCCCGGGCCACAGGGCCCCCAGAACGCGTGTAAGCAAAAATTCGTACTGTTGTCCTCAATTTCAGTTAAACCCTATTTCCTTCACTGTTTTCAGTTTTTTATGAAAATTAAAATTCAATGTCCGGATAATATGAAGTCGCCAGTGTAGAGGAGAAGGTGGTAATGTGGCCCCCCACTTTGTTTTTGAAGCTTTATTTAAAAAATACAGGAGTTATAAACCTAAAAAATACGTTATAAGACTTCTTATTCATTTGTTTAAACATGTCTTATTAGGGAATAAATGAAACTAGCACAGGATAATCGAAAGTATTATGTTTTCTTATTTAATCAAATTTGGTATCTTGAGATCAAGTGGTGGTTATGTGACCCCCTGGGGGGTCACATTAAATGTATTGCACAACTGAAGCTCAACGGCAAAAATCACAAATGTAATAGTCACCTTCAGAGCCGCCACAGGCTACATGAGCCCATAAGTCGCAACTTTGACACTGTACCCATGGCTCTCCAGGTCTGTCATTGGAATAAATGGTTTCGCAGAACATACACGGCACGTCCACGTTTTCAGGAACCGTATTTGTATACGAGTCGTCATAATCGGTATTCACGGCGTCTTCGTCACTTTCAGAGCTACTGCTGGATGTAGCGTCTCTCTGGCGCCGAATGGCATTCCTACCAGCGCCTTCTCCATCGGGATTACGTCTGACACCGTAATGAATCACTCTTACATGTAATGTGACCCCCAGGACCACAATACAACCAATGTGAGGGGGCCAAATTACAACTATTGCGAATATTTAAACAAACGTACCAAAAATATTTATTAAAAGTTTAATTTCATATTTACCTTTCAATTTCCGTAGGAGAACAGTTTAATGTATCCGATGTTCGAACACAAAAGCCAAAACTTTCTTTTTTCAAACAACAATCGAAATAAAATCACAGTACTCAAAAGTTTTGGCGGTCGCGAATTTCAACTAGTTCGAATGACAATTGAACGTGACAGCATCTGTTGGATTTGTACGGTACTAAATTAGTAGCATGGCGCGAGCATCCCGTTGCACCAAAATTATACTCGGCAGCGTTGTTATGACATTAAAATATTGAAGGGGGCCAATATATGTGCAGGGGCCACATTACCACCTTCTCCCTATACTCTTTGCAAGCTATACTTTAACACCCTTTCGGCTTTATACATGTATTACTTAACACCCTGTATATTAAACAGGCAGCATATTCTTTATTTTCAGTAAAAATTCATATAATGCTGGTGCACCAGGACAGAAGGGACTTGCTTCAAAATGTTTACAACGCAGCACTTCCAATTTGCAACCCAGACATCACCATGTCTGGTCTTTAGGAAACCTAGAAAAACAAATATTTATGTAAATATACGTAAATACGCAATTAATCCGTTGTTTTATAAAATGTCTGCGGCCTTAGCCAAGTACCATCGTTAATCGTTAATCGTTAATCGTTAAACGTTTTCGGTAGAAAAAATGTATGGGATTTGACATAAGCTAACGTTAACTGACATAAGATAACGTTACCTGACATAAGCGTGGTAGAAATTCTTGGTCCATAGACAATTCACATACTTTCGGTGTACAAAGGAGGCGGATTGGCGGATGATGCTACAACAGCGTTGCCAGATCGTACCTTTTAGTACTTTTAAGTACTTTTTGGCTGACTATCGTACCTTTGGCGTACTTTGCTCCACATCGTACTATTTAGTACGTTTTTACAAAACTTTGCCTTTGCTGTCCGCAAAATACCGTAAAATAATGTAAGGAAGGGTTGATTTTAACGTGTATTTGCTCAATGGCACCACCGGCGAGTAAATAAGGTCTTGTCTTGTCAAAATAAAGCCGTTTTATTGGCTACAATCCCCCCCACCAAGGTCGATAAAATAGAAGAGAAAGTAAACCGTACCTTTTTAGCCATTTTCGTACTATTTTAGGAGCCCGGACGTACTTTTTTGGAAACTGCTGCTGGTAACACTGTGTTTACACGCGATATTTTGACATGTGGTTGTGAATTTTCTCGGTTTGTCCTTGAGACCAATTTACTTTGCAATAAATAGTCTGCGATGATTAAATTAAAAATGCATGCATTAAATATGCTAGTCGAAGCTAATAATGAGCAAAGATATTTGTTACGGGTGCGCAGAAGCGAAGATCGGGCATTTCTTCATGAATGTGAAGAAATGTCCGACTTCGAGTTCCAACAAAATTTCCGGCTAGGTAAAGTCACATTCAAAGCCCTTTGTGCTGAGCTTAAAGAGGAAACTGACCTAGCCGGAACACGCGAAATAAGTTTGGAAACCAAGGTAAGAAAATTATTTTAGTATTCTGTTGTATTCTTGTTCAAATTCCAACAAATATACATTTCATTTCTTTTTGTAGGTGCTGTGTGCCCTGAGTTTTTTTTTGCCACCGGCTCCTATCAGGCTATTGTGGGTGTCGCTCGGCACCTTGCCCAACGCACTGTTAGCCGGTGCTTAAGGCAAGTTGTCGACGCTCTATACCACCGCACCATAACGAGCCGGTGGCTAAAGTTTCCAAGAACCAGAGAAGAACGGAACTTTATCCAACAAAAGTAAGTGAGGATCCAATACATTATTTTAACAGTAGGTTTAATTTGCCCTCTACATCGTCAACGCAGAGTTCTAAAAGGTAACCTATGGCTTATGTGGAGACCACTACTTAGGTCCAAACTATTTCCGAACTATCACTTTAAATTCGCACGCGTTTACAGGCTGGGCACACTTATTGAAACAAGTATTTATTAACAAGTTATACAATTGACATTTACAAAAAGTCAAAATTTGTACGGTCTTTGGAGTCTTTGCATCTACAAACATAATATTATGATAACAATTACAATGAAAGTTCATGGTCTTTCAATAATCAATGTTTTAATATAACAATGGTGATATAAAAGGGTCACAATCACAAAGTTGAAATAGTTAATGTGCACTCAACACTAAAAATTGTGCAAGGTTTGTAACATTTCATTAAGAATCAATTGGTTTAGGCATTTAATTCTACATTATTTTCAGATTCCAAGGGGAGTTTGGCTTGCCAGGCGTAATAGGGTGCATTGATTGCACCCATGTTGCCTTGGTCAAACCAAGTGAATTGGAGCACCAATATTTTAACAGGAAGGGATATCACAGCATTAATGTCCAGATGGTATGTAAAACTAGTTAAAATTAAGTATGTGTTGCATGCTGTCCACTGCTTGAGAGTGTTTATAGTAATACCTATTATGTTTATTGTTATAGGTTTGTGATAGTGATCTGAGGATCACAAACTGCAACCCCAGATATGGGGGTGCTACCCACGATTCATTTATATTGAGAAATAGTAAAGTGGACACATTTTTGCGCCATCTGCATCAAAGTGGGGAACAAGTTTGGCTACTAGGTAATTATATTCTTTACTAAAGTTGTATCACATCAAAGCATGTAAAGAAATATTTTAAATCAAAGTAAAAAATAACTGTAAACAATCAAAGTAAACAGTAACAATGACTTTTAAAATGTGATCTTTGCCCATCTTTTTGGCTAAACATAAGTTCCTGTCTATTTACTTTGATTTAAAAATAAAGTACTAAATCTAACAACCCCGTCTGCTGATTATAAACTGTCAATTTAAGCAATTAATAAGCAGCTTGTTGTAAGTTAATGAGTACTCATTCTTCTTATTGAACCTGTGAACTAAAGTGTAACTCATACTTTATTCACCCAGTATTTGGTGGTTTGGATTAGTTGAATGCCAATCAATGCTCTTATGATAAGGGAAAACGTCATGATGAAACCTGCACATTCAGGCAACTGAATGTGTAACCATAATTTAATATGGTCAGATTCCCCTGGTCGCAGAGTCACAGAAAACAGATGGCAGTTGCTCCTCTGTAACTACCTGATCTCGAAACCCTGGATGGTGGCACGGTGGACCCCGGGCCCTCATGTGACTGGTCTCAAACAAGACCTCCATAATCAATCCCCATACTTAAACAATAATGGGTCCTGCTTGCTTTCAAGATTTTTCCAGCTAAAATTAGACATCAACACAACAACTTACAACAATCTGCTTGTCAGAAGCAAGTGAAAAGATGTGGTCTGCCTACCCCTATGGCAAAAGGCACAACAATGTGCAGTTTTTAAAGCCGTCTTGTATTGTATGTAGTGTTATATTAAAGATATTAATGTATCTTGCTATGGTAAAATTTAAATAATATGTTTTGTTTCAGGTGACTCTGGGTATCCATTACGGCCTTGGATAATGACACCTATAGTCAATGCTCCACAAGGTTCCAGGGAGGAAGAATACACTAGGCTGCATATTAAAGCAAGAAATTGTGTAGAGCGCTGTTTCGGATTGCTCAAGTCACGGTGGCGATGCTTATTGAAAGACCGGACTTTACATTACCACCCTGAAATGGCCAGCAAAATAATAATTGCATGTTGTGTTTTGCACAACATTGCCCTTAGCGCAAATGCACCACTGCAATGAGATGCTGGCCTTTGAGGATGATAATGTAAATTCTGGTCCGCATCCCGGCTCATCTGCAGACAGTGAGTTGATCCGAGGCAGAGCAACACGCAATGCATTAATAAACCGTTTGGCTTAGGTAGTGTATTCTCCAACCATGTTACTTCCTTTAGGGAGGTCTTTGTCGCAAAGTAGACGGCTAGAAACTCCTTTGGGGGAGACCTTTGTCCTAACTTTCATGAGCCCCACAGGGTGTTGTGTCCGATGAAGCCTTGAAAGCCTTCTTGGCTAATGGCAACTACGCCAAGTTCATCGAGTTGCGGAGAATGATAGGGTAATCTAATCTAATCTAACATTTGTTGGTTAATTCTGGCCACCATTAACCCTTACTTTTAATATGAATACTAACAAAATATTGGCTTTGTTTACAATTATAAACTTATTTCCTACTTTGTACACTTTCTACCTGAAATAAATTAATATTTTATTATCAGCCTGTCTGGCTATGGATGTCCTGTGATAAATTGTCACATTTCAAGTATTATTGATATGGTTTAAATTAAAATTGTTATTGTCCGTGTCATAACAATTTCTTTTGTGTGAAAACAAATCATCATCTCGGCGTGTAAACAATTGCTATGTTTATAATAAGAACTGTGATTTGGTTCTTTTTCAACCGAAAAAGAGTACGAAAAGATCGGGCCCGAACCGATTTCAATGCGAGTATCTTTGTATAAAAACCAGTTTAATTGAAATCAGTTTTAGCTTTGTTTCATTAAAATGGGTTCAGTAGTTTAGGAAATAATTTGAGTATGTATTTAGTCGGTAGCATTCCGACGTTAGGTTAGGTTAGGTTAGGTTAAGTTAATTAACTAGGTTAAGTGAGTTTATTTATATTTTTTATTTTTATTATATACCTACTGACTTTATATTTATTTTGTTTTATTTTAAATTAATCTCTCAAACCTATATGACTTTCATTTTGCAAGCATAGGTAATCCATTGAATACTTAAGTTATGCTAAACAGTGCTATTTGATGTTTTGTTTGTTCCGACTAAGAATTCTTCTTTACAACTCTAAATTGCACCCTTGCGAAAGTGGGTAGGCTCGTTGGAGCTTAGAAATAGCATTCACAATAGTTAATTAAAACACAGATCAAAATATAAGTATGTTTTTAATAAAAATATTAAAAAAAATAAAGTAAAGTAAAGAGTACCCTAAAAAGACTCTAAAGAGAAGTTAATGTATAAAAAGGTTAATTCATGTGGAAAATTAACCTTTGCATGACCATGATTTCATGACCGAGCAAGTGGAACGACGTGGTCTCTGCCTACCACTACGAGAAAAAGCCGTGACATTATATTTGTATTACATACAAAGATCCTATGCCAAAATCATTTTGAATATTCGTGTTGCAATAACAATGCCTATTTGAAGGATGATGACTACCCTTTATAATCACCCTAAACCCTAATAATACCCTAATAATCTTTGTTAATATGAAACAGGCAAGGTACGAATCTGGGCGACAGTTACCGCTTTCCGTCAGGTGGACTGTCTGCTCGAACAAAAACTAAAACAGATGAGCTCCTTTTAAACTTGTGTCCGTAGCTAATTCGAACTTTCATGAATGAATGAACGACACAAGTTCAAAAGAAGCTCGTCGTGCGTAGCTTGTTGAGACAGCCTCTGCCTATCAAACTCCAGCCTCTGCGCATCCAACTCTAGCCTTTGCTTCTCAATATCCAGCCTCCGCGCCTCCAGCTCCATTTGCCTAAGCTCTCGCTCATGCAGCCTCCTGTCCCTCTCCTCTTCTAGCTGCAATCTGCGCTGCTCGACGGCCACAAACTGACTTGTCGAACGCTCTAAAGGAGTTTGTAGCCGTCTCACTCGTCTTCGTACGAGCCGTCGAGGAGAGTTGGCTGCAGAGGAGTGCGGCGACAGCGCTGGGGCGAGGCGTGGAGGCGCCGGCGGGGGCGGGAGCGGGCGCGGGGACGGGAGCGCGGACCTCGCGGGCGACGGCGGGTGCGGCTGCGACAGAGGACGCGGCTGCGGGGGCTGGGGCGAAGGCAAGGCGTCCTGGCGGCCGTAACGAGGCCCACTATGTGCCAGTGATGGTGGAGTTGGAGCAGCTGTAAACAATGGTTAAAAATTTAAAGCACGTAGTAAAATGGTCCTACACCCAAAAACTGATCATGTACTTAAGTAACTGTTGTTGAAGTGCCTACCTTCTTGACGGCTATGTGAAGGACCCGGAACCTCGTCAGCATATCCGTCCAACTCCAAGCCATCAGGAACAGTCGCCACTTCCACCTCAATGTCAAACTATAAATAATAAATAGGTACCTAAGTTATGTAGGTAATTCAGTAAATATCTACTCAGATAGGTAGTTAGATACCTAAATAATAAAAAAAACTTGGTAATCCATATAGGACTGTATTAAACAGTACCTATCTATAAAAATATAGGGCAAAACGTTAAGTGCTTAAATCTTTTTCATATATACAATACAAGCAAATATGTCTGGGTATACTAACGTCAAAACCCATTTCTTCTACATTAGGTTGCCCGCTTACTGCCGAGTCTCCCATTATTACCAGCACCCGCTCTTCTAGCGGACTTAGGGAAACCCTGTTATTGGGTCCCCCACCTGTACCCTGGTTCCCGCGGGTTATACTGGATGCCTTTTTTTTTGTGCGCGTTTTTAAATCGGCCCAAACCTAATAATAAATAGCATAATTAATAGGGGTAAGTTAAGTACCTACCCAACTTCAGGGCCTATATTTGTTGTAGTTGTAGATTTGCATAATTTTTTCCATTTCACTGCTGGCTTACTATTTCCACCATTCACATTATTTAATGTGGACTGCAATTCTAGCCACATTCGGCTTTGCCGTACACGGCCTTGCGCACATTTTTGTGGCCGTCCGATGTCACCATTTCTATAAAAATAAGCAACGTTACGTCGATGATCTATTTATAGAGCACTAGAATTATTGATTTTCACAAATAACATCAAAAAAATAAGTAAGTAAAAATCTACCTTTCAATGAAATCGACTAAAGTTTCTAGTTGATCATGGCTCGCACGTAGTCTGTCCATTTTATTAAATTGGTTTTGAAAATTTTATAATTTTCCGAAAAAAAACAACAAAGTATTGGAGTTGAAAATAGACATAGACATAGACATAGACATAGACATAGACATAGACATAGACATAGACATAGACATAGACATAGACACAGACATAGACACAGACATAGACATAGACATAGACATTATTTATTTTGACATCATAATACTCATAATACGAAACTCGTTAAGTAAGTTACATTTGTATATCTAAATTTAACATGTATAGTATATTAGGTTGAGGAAAAAGTCTTTTCGCATATAGTATATATGAACTTGTAATAAAACCTCTTTGGCTATACTATTTGTACCTTGCTGGTTTTGGTATCATTTAAAAGTTTAAATTTTAAAGAAGATAATTCCAAATTAAAATGATCAAAAATGCGTGATTTTCATTTGTTTTTCTTACTGTCAAGATGAGTGAATCTAATGAAGAAATTAGATAAATTTTAAAATTTTACTACAAAAAAGGTAAAAATGCAACGCAAGCCGCGAAAAAAATTTGCTATGTTTATGGACCTAATGCAGTGTCTGTGAGAGTAGCACAAATTTGTTTTAAGCGTTTTCAATCCGGAAATTTTGATGTCAAAGATGCACGTTGCTATGGTCGCCCTGTTACAGATAAAATGGATGCTATTTTTGAAAAAGTGGAGTAAGATCGGCATATCAGTAGTTACGACGTAGCTGAAGAAATGGGGATTTGACCACAAAACAGTTTTAGCGCATTTGAAAAAAATTGAAAAAATACTTAAAATGGCGGGTTATTTTTTCACGAAAGACCAATGGTACCAACATCAATGACAGGTAAACTGGCGGGAAAATCCGTGGCAGTTTGCCACGGACTTTCCCGCTAGTTTACCCGAGACCCGAGTGTCGGCCGAGAATTTCTTCATTTATCAATAAACCTTCCTTGCTTACGCGCCCCAATACTTATTACTTATTAGCTTTATTAAAAAAATATATTACATGGTCATTAAATGCCATATATAGACAGGCATTGGGGTCCACTTATGGAATATTCCATTTTTGGTTCAAAATCGCAATTGATGGTTTAATTTTTACTTTTAATGTGTTTATACTTCTCTTTTAGAATGTTTTTAATACATAAAGTAAATTATTTGCGGTTGGTTAACACCTTTTTTCATACAAAGCCTTAAGAAAAGCTGTTTTACCAACTGCAAATACTTATTTTATAAAGATTTAAACAGCTTAACCGATTACCATCAAATGTTATCTATTTGTTAGGTCGGACGGGACACTGAAGATACGGGTACCACTCGCACTATGGCGATCCTCATTAGTATATTTATTTAAAAAATATGTACGTGTTTTTTGCAATATTACTACAGTCTAATGATTTTTACAACTAATTACCAATTTAGTAAATAATGAGACTGTTATTAAGTATTACAAAACTATATTAAACCATATTTATAAGAATTTGTTGTGCCTTTTTCATATGGTCCATATTTGGGGTACCTATTCCAAATTTGACTACCTTTTACATTTTTTGATTAAACTAAATTTTTGATACTGTAATTAGTTATGAAAATCATAAGACTGTCACTAAGTGTTGCAAAACATTATGACTTCTCATCGAATAAAGAAGTTGACATCGGACTATGAATAGTTTATGTTTTATATTCAAAAAACAAAATGGTATTCCATATTTGGTTACTTTTCTCTAATATTTACTACATTTATGTATTTTATTTCCTATTTACTTTCTATAATAATAAACCTGCTTTGACCCTTTCAAATTTCGTTTCATAGGAGAGGAGAAATAGGAGAATTCCTTAGCCTTTAAATATACCTTCCATGCTTACGTTCTCAAATATTAGTTGTTGACTATATTTATTATAAAAAATTATATTAACATGTTAAATTATGTTAATTTTTGTGTATTTGGGTTCCTATTTCCTTTTTAAATTTAATAATCCGCATTTGACCAAAGTCCATTTCCTTCCGGAGGGAAATACTCTTTGGAAACACTTTTATGATTATGAATCTTGCTATCCCGTTTTTTCATCCATTGGAATAAGTTCACGGAAAATGACGCGCGCAATGCTTTGAACGTTCGACATATTGCTCGAGGGCCTAACGACCTGACGTTTCTTTTGTAACATTGGTGTAAATTTTATAATTTTTTAGTGCACATTTATGAGAAAGCGCAAAGTATGGAAATACAAATGGATTATCTTTTCATCGGTAAGTAATTTCATTCGTGGTCGCGGCGATCGGAAATAAATTTTAGAAATTGTGATAAAAATAAGCATCGTAATAGTGTGAATTTGCAATAATTGAAATGCTTTACCTTAAAACAATATGCCATCAAAGATAGATTTAAAATTTTTGCCAAATTGAGCAATATTTCGGTGTCTAAATAGGTACGAAAATATTTTGATGCTAACTGGGTCGGACTTAGTATTTATTGTATAGAATTTTAATACTCAAATCTTGAAAATAGCGGTCCACAATTTTATATGTATCAGGGTTCCTTACTAAAAATGTACCTAGATGACATTTTAAATGTTCAGACATTATATGAAACAACGGCTTAATCGCGTATTTACGTTTATTTGCATAAATATTTGTTTTTCTGGGTTTCCTAAAGACCAGACATAGTGATGTCTGGGTAGCAAATTGGAAGTGCTGCGTTGTAAACATTTTGAAGAACAAGATAATAATTAGATGCAAGTCCCTTCTGTCCTGGTGCACCATCATTATATGAATTTTTACTAAAGAATATGCTGCCTGTTTAATATATTAATGTACCTATCCTTTTTATTATTATTCTATTTTTCATGACTATGTCCTCTAAAGGACATCATATTCAATTTATTGTTTATAGGTCTACTATTACTAAAAATATTGATGTATCCGATGACCGATGTATCGATTTTATATTTTTCTTCCGAGCGCTTTTTCCGTAACAGGTTCGGGGTACACTAGACCATAATCCAGGATTTTGGCAGATCAGGAAATTACAGTAGAGCGACTGCCATCACCTTTATGACAGTGTTTACAGCAGAACCTACCAGATTAGCGATATTACACCGATAAATCGATATAGTGTCGATGCATTTTGACACCTACCACATTCCTAATAGGCGAAAATGTAGAGTCGTTAAAGTCCCAGGAAAAATGTTGCCGAAAGTTTCAGCACACATGTGGAGTGTGCTTAATATCCACCAGAATTTTTTTCTCTATGTTAATATTACAAGTCCACAGCTACCTTGTATCCGAACTCCTAAAATGATTGATAAATTAAAAAAAAGTTGTTTGTTGCTCTCTGCGTGTGCCTCTATGTTCTTTGTTTTTTGATAATTTGAACTTCTTATCTTTATGTTGATTTGTTATTTGATTGTTTTATACTAGGTATAGTAACTTTATAGTTGGTTTGGTTCTCAGTATGGTTACGTAAAAATCTATTTCTAATTCATTAAATGAGACGCCAAATAACGGTGATTTATACATATTAATGAAAAGTAAGTACACAAATCTATCCCAAAAAACATTTAGCAGTAGGTACCCCTCTATCTATCCAAAGCCAATTATTTTATATTAGCGACCTGCCCCTGCTTCGCGCTGGCAGTAACCTTGACAAATTATACACCTAAACTGCTCTTGTGAATCACTGTATATTGGTAAATACCGCATGAAAATCGTTCAGTAGTTTTTGAGTTTATCGCGAACAGACAGGCAGACACGGCGTGAGGCATTATTTTATAATAATATGTACCTAGCGATTTCTACCAGTTTATTTGATAGGTACTTCTGTTATAAGATGTAAAGAACCCAAGTACCTAGTAGTAGAATCATCATCTTCATCATCTCCGCCATAGGATATTAACAGCTGAACATTGGCCTCCCCCACGCCTTCCACAGCGAATTTAAAGAATACACGAGAACAACAGTATTTCCCAACTTTCATTTATTTACTTACATAGTCAATATTTACCTAATGTATTACTGGCCAAGTCTAATTCATTAACATTGTAGAGATATGCCATAGAATATCATAATTACAAATCACATACACACATCCTTCTCCCTAAAATAGTGTATTTTTAATTAGAGCCACCGCCAGATACCTACCTACTTTGAAAACTTTTACTTTTACTTTACTTTACTTTTACTTTTTCTACTACTCTGCCACATGCTTTGTGAACATAATACAAAAATTTGCTGATGATCTTCCAAATAAATAAATAAATAAATTAGCAGTTGTAGTGTGAATTGTGATACCTAAATGTAAAAACTTTCTCTTTTATTTTCAGAATATACAGTACAGTATACAGTCTGAATATGTCAAATATTAAGCCCGAGGAATCCTACTGTGTAATAATACTGTGTAATAATTTTCTAACAAATTAAAATTTTATGTACATTAGCATGTATTATTTGTGATTACATCAAACAATAAATTGAAAATCATTAATGAGGTACATTATGGACATTGGTTGTGTAATAGATATTACATTCCTATTTCCATAAATTATCTTCCAATAGATACAATGTCTAACCGACGTCATGCCTGCAGTATTAGCAATATTAAATATGTTCACCAAAAGAGTAGATCAAAGACGCTGCCTTTGGTCTCACAATGACAGTAGTGGCTGTATGGACGCTTCCAATCTGTCCTTGGACAAAAAATATTAATCTTTACATTGTGTTGAAATAAGAGTACCTACCTAAATAATAAGAAATAGGTATTTTTCCTGTCCTGGCTAGAGACTAAATGTATAGGCAGGCGACTTTTTATTACTGGTGTGGTGGTGACATAGATATACTTGAAAACAATATTAGAAGTTATACGAAGATATTATGTAGGTATGTATATCGGTTTGGCTTTGAAATGTAACAAAGTATTTTATATGTAGATATCAAAAAACAACTATACAGACTTCAAAATCAATGGATTTAATTAAAGTAAATAGGTAAGTAACAATAACAACATACTCAGTACACATTACAATTTTACAATAGGTATTTCCATGTAACATAATTCTTCAGAAGGAAGTATCAAAGTAATAACAAATCTAAATAACAACTAGCAATCTAAATAATAATATGAGCTATTAGTATCTGTTTGGTCATATAAATGTGAAAATTCAGTATCACAGGTACCACGGAATACTTTTTATAGTTATTCATTACTTACTGCAATATTTTATTAGCCACAGTGGTCTTGCTATTCCCATCAGTTGTGTGCTCTCATATGACTATAATCCTTTAGAGAGTCCAATTATCTAGTTTCCAATCACCAAGTTTCTGTTAGTATCTACAGTGTTCATATCAACATCTTCCAAAAGCAATACCTAACTAAATCCTAAATAGTCTATGGTGGTGGCGGTGGTGACAATGGCTGTGATAAATCTGTAAAAAATTAAATCTTTATTGTGAAAGATCCTAATTATTTCTTAAACTGTTCCTAATTACCTGCAGCAGATAATTTAAATGTAAGTAACTATTATTTGGGTAAGTTTAAACTACATGTCCATAAGCAGATAAGTGATGCAAGGTGGGAATGATATTTGAAATCAGAACTGAGTAAGAGGCCATTAACATCATCATATCAGCTAGAAGACGCCCACTGGTGAGCATAGGCCTCCCCCAGAGATCTTCACAAAGGCCGGCCCTGTGCCATCTGCATTCAGAAAGTACCTGCAATCTTTAGCAGGAAGTCTGTCCACCTTGTGGGAGGCCTACCTGCGCGGCGTTTTCCGGTATGTGGTCGCCACTCGATTACTTCACAATATGTTGTTACACTCATGAAAATACGCGCACTAGGTACATTTCTACACTGTAACTTTTGCGGATGTAAGGAGTAACGTTGATTTTTCTAGTAAATCTATGCGGGATGATCTTTAATGGGAAAAAGTACTAAATATAGAATTTACTGATGTACCAATTACCCAACGTTCTCAATCACCCCAGTAGGTACTATTCCCACATGGAAATAGAAAAAAACGGCAAGTGTTTCGCCAACGGATAAGTTACTGATAGATATAATTGTTTTTATTGGAAAAACAGAAAGTCACGGTGTATAGAACATGTAAAAATATTGATCATATGACATTACTCTGCCCTTTGAGAATTTTCAATGAAATTTACCTTTAAGCACCATGACGAGAATTGCGGCGACTGGCGAACATTTGTTTTCACTGTAGGCGTTTTTTCTTTAATATTCTTAATGTTAATTTAAATACTTAATCGAAAAATAGGCAGACAGGTTTATTTACAACATAGGACGCATTCAGCATTGACAGCGGTCGAAAAATCAGAGTCAATAAAGAGTCAGATGTTTGGTAGAAATAGTCGAACTTTGAGCTGTCAATTTTCTACCGATCACGATAACGTAAGCGGAGCTGTCAAAGATGGCTAGACCGGCTGAACATTTAAAATGTCATCTAGGTACATTTTTGGTATGAAACCCTAATAGGTACATATAAAATTGTGGACCGTTATTTACAAGATTTGAGTATTAAAATTCGATACAATAAATACAAAGTCCGACCCTGTTAGCATCGAAATATTTTCGTACCTATTTAGACACCGAAATATTGCTCATTTTGCCAATAATCTATCTCTAATGGCTTGTTTTTTTAAAGTAAAACATTTCAATTATTGCAAATTCACACTATTTCGATGCATATTTTTGCCACAATTTCTAAAATTTATTTCGGATCGCTGCGACCACGAATGTTTACTTTGCGCTTTCACATAAATGTGCACTAAATTACACCGTCTTTTAAATGGTTTGATTTAAACTTTATTTATAATAATTTCCTAACTTATAAAATTTACACCGATGTTTCAAAAGAACCGTCAGGTCTAAAGCGTACTCCACTACTGTCCGCCGAAACTTTCGGCGAAACTTTTGCCGGGACATGGTACAACCTCTACATTCTCGCCTATTAGGGATGTGGTGGATGTAAAAACGCGTCGACATTATATCGATTCATCGGTGTAATATCGCTAATCTGCTGTAAACAGGGTCACAGAGGTGATGACAGATGCTCTACTGTAATTACTTGATCTACTAATATCTTGGAACATAGTCAAGTGTACCCCGAACCTGTTACGGGAAAAAGCGCTAGGAATATAAATATAAAATCGATCGAATCGAGACGACAACAATCTATCTCTACTTAGTCTATGAAATAGGCGAGACATGCCGAACATGCACGGGATTAAGTGTACTCCACATGTCCGGCGAAACTTTGGCCGGGACTTTGGTCGACCCATCACATTCTCGCCTATTAGGGATGTGGTGGGTGTCAAAACGCGTCGACATTATATCGATTCATCGGTGAAATATCGCTAATCTGCTGTAAACAGGGTCACAGAGGTGATGGCAGCTGCTCTACTGTAATTACTTGATCTACTAATATCCTGGATCATGGTCAAGTGTACCCCGAACCTGTTACAGGAAAAAGCGCTAGGAATATAAATATAAAATCGATCGAATCGAGACGACAACGAACTATCTCTACTTAGTCTATGAAATAGGCGAGACATGCACGGGACTACACGAATATAGGCGAAAACTCCCTCTACACTCTCGTGTTCCCGCGGAACTGTCCACATGTGGAGTGCGCTTTATACGAATGTAGGCGAATACTCCCTCTACATTCTCGTGTTCCCGCGGAACTGTCCACATGTGGAGTGCGCTTTAAGGAGCAGTCAGGTCTAAAGGAGTCACCAACATGTCGAACGTTCAAAACATTGCGCACGTCATTTTCCGTCAACGCATTTCCATAGATGAAAAACAGAATAGCAAGATTTATAATCATTGTAGAGTGAGCGAACAGGGAATATTTGTGATTTGTGTCTAGTCTGTTATGTCTGTGGCAGCGGTACCGCCTATCTCCAATTGAACACCGCTTTATTGATCCCACCATGTGGAATGATGTCTCAGCATACCATTCGGATAGGCTCTACTCCAATAGGGCCTACTATGTGAAATGGAATGAGATGTACGATTTTGGCCGACATGAAGTTTGTCATATAACTTCGTGCGCCTGCTTCGGTTGTATTAAACACGTTTGCGGAACAAAATCTTGCCATCTTTGCAAGACAAGGGAATTACAGGCCGTAATACATCATTATTAAAAAAATTGTCTAAAATTGGCTGCATAGCATTGTAAATTGTTTGACTACTTTAACAATAAATAAAAATAACTGTCACTGTCAATCTATAAACTTCCTTGTCATGTTGATAGGGTCCGGCAAATTTTCAATACTATCGACACCTGTAGGTATTGAATAAATTTTCTTTTGTCTTTATGAACCAGTTATCTATTAAACATCGGAACAAAACTAAAGATACGTACAGAGGGTGTACCGCCGATATCCGATAGACAGTACGCCGCCATCTTGTTTGTTGCGGCGACGCGGATGTCCTTGTTTCAGGAACCTAGATAAGGTAAATATCCCAGATTAGGAACCAGCATGTGCGAGATGATTACAACTGCACTTCATAGAAACCCTACCTCAGTCCAGGGTTGCCGTTATGGGTATTGGTGGGTAGCGATGACTGCCGAATAATTATGGGTATTTTTATGACAAGGATTAATACAAAATGCAGTAAGTTAGTAGTAAGGTGGTAAGTAAGTAAGTAAAATCTTTATTGCAACAACATAGTCTATGGGCCAGTTTTTCCTTTTCGGAAATAGAATTGTTAGAAATGCTTACACTACAACAACATATACAGTTAACTTAATTAGTTAAATAAACTATAATAATGTACAAGAGTTAACAAAACACAATTTATGTTATTATAACTATAGGTATGCACCTAAACAAAAACATGCCATACCTACGTAACGAAACAGAGAAAGATAAAAAATAAAATACGATCAAAATACTACGAATCAAGGTAAAACAAAGTAAAACATAACCGACTCTGGTCGTCACTAGAGGATTGCAGACAGGCCAGGGAGGCCCGAAAATTAACCCCTCCCTTTCTGAAATGCTCTTAAAACTTACCAAAAAGCAACTCCGTCTGGTTACCAGAGCTCTTACGGGACACGGTCCATTTAATAAAACCTCTTCATCATAGGTCTTACTGATAGCCCCCTGTGCAGAGCCTGCCTGCGAGAGGAGGAGACGGCAGCACATATCCTGCTGACATGCGACGGGGTGGCATCATACAGGCTTGAGCATCTCGGACAACCAACCACAAACCCTTCCGGAGACGTATGTAAAACTAAAAGGGTTGGTACGTTTCCTGGAGGAGTTGGGATGGCAGGAACAATAGGGTGTCTTGGAGTGCACCATATCCACGCAAAATAGGCACGAGTTCGTCTGAATTAGGAAATGGCCCGTATACATCTCACTAAGTATCTACCTATCTACTACGTGCAAGTATTATTCAAGAGATAATAAAACACCATGAAATTGAACACTAAAATTTAAAATATGATGGCTAAACAGTTATAAATAAAAATGTAATTAAGTAGGTAAATAGGTACCTACTTATTTTGTTAATAGTAAAATAAAAAATAAAAAATTGAGGAATGTTTCGGTCGCTCGTTCATCGCTCGGTCTTTAGTCATAGTTATTTTTAGTTTAGTCAGAAGTACTTCAAATCTGGTCTATCGTATTTGTTGCGATTGCAGCGCAACCCTCCGTCTAGACAGGTATATAATCAAACGGGCCATAGTACAAAAATTTCCAGCTCCCTCATTGATAGCAGTGAAATCATACGGTCATTTCATTCCTTTTTAATAAAAACTAATTGTCTCTACAGACCGGGTAATTTCTAATTCGAGAACACTGCAAACCGAGTGATGTGAGCACGAACTGAATAAATTTTAAGAAAAGAATTATAACGGTGAGTTTGGCGTAGAGCGCCCGTTTTCGTTCTTACCGGAACGGGTCAAAATGGGATGTATGTCGGGCCCTATAAGTATCGATATGTCGAGTTACCGACATTTGCATATCCCTACATGTTCTCTCTGGCTGTCACTGTCAATCAGACTGACGGACGAATCGGTCAGTTGACTTGACATTTGACGATTTTTTTCAGTTTTATTATAATCAATCAACAAAATAAAAAATAAAATCACAAATGAAAGAAATATAAAAAAGTGTCTGGGGCAAACATATACTGTGTTAAAAAATGAGTCTAGAATACGGATTATGCCCTGGTTCAGAAAGTTTTAAAAAATTGGTCAAGAAATTAGAGAACCCCGATGTAACGTATCAAAATAGCGTAAAGAGATTGGCAAGGGACCATTTTAACGTCAAGGCAATTATTCAGGTAAATCGCATCAAGCTTACGGTGTTTAATTGAATACCTGACTACTACATAAGTAGGTATATAGCTTATGTACAAGAGGTCAATACCTCACACCATGGATTGAACATTTTCAAGCAGAATTTTCTTGCACATTATGTTTTTACAAGAATAGATGCACTCACAAACTTCAATGATATTTAAAGGCAAAACTTTTACAAGTCTTTTTTCCTGAGCGCCCCATTTGCTGCTCTCCAACCTAGATCTCAGCAGTTTCTGTACACAGGTAATATAATTATTTTAAATGTTATAATAATTTTCAGGATATATTAGCATGTAAGGATTCCATGAGTACCCTGAATATGCTGAATGAAAAAGGACGATCAATATTGCACCATATGCGAAATGAACTTGACAACCTGGAGATGTATGGGAGGGAGATGGGAGACCAAACATGTGTTGTCGAAGTGGATGCCCAGAGGCAACAAATGGCTTGGTAATTGTTTTTGTGTGTTTTTATTTTAATCCTGTGTTACTCTCAGTTACAAATGTTATAAGGTCAATGCGGCGAAGACCATCTGTCGGGTAGGACCATCTAGCAAGAATTACCATGAACTCTGGATAACTATGAGGATGACAACACTATCTAAGAAATTATTAAGCTATTTTAGTTTTAATAAACTGATACAGATGGTGGTAGTTGTCGCATAAAGAGAAAAAACAGCTTTTTTAATTTAGTTTGGTTGGCAACTACCATTTGAGTGTACCAAATTACTAAAAAAAAATTTAAAAATGTTTTAATTGGATTATTTTCTAGATCCCTGAAAGTAAGTTTAAACTTCATTAATGTATTGATAAAATTATTATATATAATAGAATGAAACACATTTTGCTTGAAGTTATTCCCGGTGAATAAAAAGCTATCCTCAAAATGTAGTAGCAGAGAAGCCTGGCTAGAATTTGGACGGCAAGACACCATGTCTATATTGTTTTTTAGACATGCCAGGTAAGGGACGATGTGGCCGAAGATGGAACATGCCTGTCTAGGAACAGTCTATTCACTCTAGCCTTGCTGGAAGTTCAAAGACATAAGGATGAAGCGTTCGCCTGGATTGCGTTTTCCGATGGTGGAAATGGACGGCGGAATGAGGTGTTGCAATTGCTTCGCACAGAAGACCGAGAGACGCGCAACCCTATACCGATGCTCGAGGCTCTACAGCATGACTTCAATAAATTGCGGGCCATACCTAAATTACCTTCTTTGCACATTTTCCATTGAATCCAAAGCGGCCAGTTGGTATTTGGCTGATCCATCCCAAAGATTTCGAGAAGAAGAGAAAGCAGTCTTTGCTTGAGATTCGATGTACTGTCCAAAGTTAAGATTTATTGATAGCTCACCACCAGGGAGCTGTATTTTGTCATATATTTTTACAGAGACATTCCGGAAAGTCGGAGCTAGAGCTAGCGGAAAACAAATATGCCTCTGTTTTTTTATCGTTGAACGCCACTAGATCGGCTTTGCCCCAATCGAAGACTACCCTGAGAGCTTCGTTCAAACGACCATCCCTAGTGTTTCGAAAAGACTGAATGTCGTCCGGGTTGGCTTTTGCCTCTGAAAGATATCTATCTGTTACTGTGCTGTCTGCGTCTGCGTACCCAAAGGTACTGGGTACAACCAGATATTTAATATGCAGCAAGAAAAGAGTGGCAGGCCAAGCTGACTTTGAGGAAATCCCGAGTCGATAGCCTGAAGATCTGACGAGTAGCCATCGAGAACTACTCGGATTGATCATCCACTTAGAAAATCCGTTGTCCAGGTGTAAAAACCAACAGAAATACCAAATGAGGGAAGCCTGCTTAGAAGGGCTGCATGCCAAACTCTGTCAATGGTTTTGGAGATATCAAGACACACAGCAAGGGCCTCGCCTTGCTACTCAATAGCCTCATGGCATACACCAGAAGGTCGACCGACGACCGACCACGACGGAAACCGTATTGGTGAACGCTGTGGAGATCGTTACCTCCAAGATGCGCAAGGAGTTTTTTGTTCAGTGTACGTTCCACATTCTTACAGAAAACTGGGCGGCCGAAATTGGGCGGTAGTTGGATGGGTCTGCGCGGCTGCTCTTTGTGGGCAAGGGCTGCACATTGGCAAACTTTCATGACATGAGTACAATAACAGTCTCAAGTGATAGGCGATACAGGCGCGTGAGAATAGGGGACAACTCAGAGGCACATCTACGCAGGACCATTGCTGGTATACCATCAGGTTCACTATGCAGAATTTTTAAAATCTCTTTCTGATGTATACCATACCTCTGTCCATAGTGCTGTCAGCGGGGTGAGATAGGTGTAGTTTTTCCTGCAGTTGCTAAACGTGAATTCGCCGCGAAATGAGAAGCAATCAAATTCGCTTTCTCCTCCGCAGCATGTGCCAACTTCCCGTCTGGTTTCAGCAATGGTGGTAAAGAAGACTATCTGAAATTAGATTTGACCGCATTTGCCAAGGACCAAAAAGCCTTACTCCCAGGAGGGTAAGAAGCCAGTTTGGCGCCAATCCGGCTTATATGGCTGAATCAAGCCCTGCATGGTGTCGCCGTTCCTAGAAGTCGTAAACCTTTTATGTCGAATTTTTTTTTATAATATTGGGAGGCAAACAGCAAACGGGTCATCTGATAGAAAGTTATCACAGCCGCCCATAGACAACCGATATACCCGAGTGTCGAGAACGCGTTGCAGGCCTTTGAGATAGGTGTAGGCTCGTTTTGTTGAAGTAGGTATATTGTAAGGTTAAACATCGTAGGTATGGTAGGGTAGGAGTAGAGTAGGGTAAAAGTAGCGTAGGTGTAGGGTAGAGGTAGGATAGGTTGACAGATGATGGACTTGAAAGCATAGAAATATTGGTGAAGATATATCCCCCTCCCTAGTTAGTTAATACTTGTCGTTAATCGTTGATTTCATTTGATAAGTATTATCATTCTAATCCACGATATTATCGTAATTGTAATGTCGGTCGTAATAAGTACATTAAGTGCTTTTTTAGTTTTGATTTATTTAAAGTTATAAAATTTGACTACGTATGAAATGTACCTATTAGTTTTTTAAACTGAAACATTATTTACCCCTGAATGGCGAGTTATACCGGAGTTACACGACAAATGCTTAACTTTGCGAAATAAGCCAATTTAAACTTTATTCCTAAGGTATGGGGGAACGAAATCATTGGATCTTCGCCTCATTGACCTTACATGATCAAACACACTGTTTTTTCCTTTTTTGGATTTTGCCTATGTTTTAATTGATGAATATGATGATTGAATTTCAGTTTACTAAAGGAGTTCAAGGATTCCAACATAATCAGTATGTTTGCCATAGAGAAGTCACAGAGGGAAAACTTACTAAAAACACCAAAGAAAGAGGAGTCTGGTGTCAAAAAAAGGAAGAATGTGAACAAAGATGGCCTACTCAAAAAATCTTTAGGTTTGGATATTAATATTTCTCTAACTATTAATCACTGATGTGTGGTCTCACAGAGCGCAGTCTATTTCAAAATTGCTGGTTAACAAAGCTAATCTGAAATTCTGAACATCTCAGAACCTTCAGGTATAATTGAGTCCTAGCCTTAGTGTGCCTTGATGTGATAACGATTTGCGACGACCTGAGGTTCAGTTGGTGGAGTTCGATTCCCGACCGAGTATAAACTGAAATGATGAATTTTAATTTCTGTTACAATTCTGGATGTTATAATATATATACCTATATTTAAAAATAAATAGTATGTATAAAAAGTATGTATTTAAAAAAAAGTATAAAAGTTTATCAGTTATCTAGGTAGCACCCATAATACAAGCTTTGCTTACTTTTATTTTTACTAAGCATTTACTTATTATGTCTCGGATCATCTACTGGCATTATTTATGAAAAATATATGAAAACTGTTAAAAACTTTTCTATTTCGCTAAATTGTAACGAATACGACTATTTGAAGCATTACAACTATTGCTTTGACAGCTTAGAAATTAGTTCTGACCAATAGCTCATCGTTTGCTATTACTATAACAGAAAAAAATACTATACGAAATCAGTCTTCTATTCTATAACAATAACTAACTGAAGAATACCATAATTTAAATAAATTACGTAGCTTTACTTTGGCCCATCATTTCTAACAAATGCCATTAAAACAAGCAAAGAATCTTGAACACCAAACTACGTTGGTTTGGTACAAAGGTTTTCAAAAAGTTGTGAGTTCTGTAGTTTTGTTGGGTTCACTAGAAATTCTGAATCAACTTAGAAATTATGACTATATATCTTGCAATCTTTTACTGACGAATTTGTAAGTTGGAAGTTTATAAGTTAACTGTCATCATACATTTCATTGTTTGTTTATTAGATATCAAAGACCAACTGCTGTCTATTAGCAGGCAACTGGCCGACACCACGCAGAGGAGTAAAGACACTCTGGACAACCTAGAGTCATCCAGTAAAACTTTGCATGTGAGTACTTTCAGTTAATATTAGTTTTTTATGGACTCCCACACAAAGAGTGTTATTTTTAAGTGTGTATATGTGACTTTGTTGCGCCTACATGGATGAACTGACTCTGATATGGATTTTTATTTGAAAGCTTTAATTCATTAACCTTAAAGTCGGCCATAACCGACAACGGGAAACAGTATCATACATATACCATAATATCACAAGAACTTTCGTAGTTTTTAAATAGTATAGTTGTACTGACGTTGCGCTTAAAACACCTTCAGTTTTAACTGAACAGTCCTATAAGGTATTTAACACAATAACTGCGTTTTTGGTACACACTTACAATTTTAACTGCACAGTTTTGTCTAATGAAATTTCGATTAGATCAGATTTTCCTTTCAGTTTAACTATACAGTTCTTAATTTTGCCTACACACATACGTCTTAACTGTACAGTTCGATTGTACAGTCAAGACTGTGTAGTGAAAACTGAAGGTGTGTAGCCCGCATTAGGGTAAGATCACTGAAAGGAAGTTCGGCAGTTAAAGGCAGGTAAAACCTGTGACATATTTGACTGTCGCCCCAATAGTGGAATGCCTTTTAAGTTCAAGGGGTCCTTAAAGATGCTGAACTTGATAGATTTTAAAATCTTTGACATTCAAAAGGTATAGAATGATATCTAATGACCCTTAAAATTAAGAGACATTCGAGTATTCGGGCGTACAAGCATGTATATTTTGTTTATCGGATTCGTTTTATCATTGAGTATAATCTTTGTTTACAAAATAAAGTTGCTACTTATTTCAAAGTTTCAATCTCTAAATTATCATAGTATGTTTATTTATTGGCCAAAGTTATATTTGCGTTTTATTCAAATGTTACATTATGGTTTGAGGGTTATTGAACTTTGATATTTCAAATGTGTTTGACATTCATAAATGTGTGTGTGTATAGTCTTATTAACTTGATAAATACATTTGCAGGTTACACAATCAGAGCTGGGGAAGACAGCCGAGTCTATAACACAATCCAGCAAACTCCTAAAAAAATACGGCCGGCGTGAATTTACTGATAAAGTTATCATGTTCTTTGCATTCCTATTCTTTTTGGCTGTCTGCCTCTATATTGTGCAGAAGCGATTGTTCTAATATTTAACGGGTCTATATAATGCCAATGATATTTTAGGTGCACTGTATGAGTAAGTGTTAATGGATTTTATTATTATCTACTATTTATTGAAATAAATTACCGACATTTTTTATCTGATTTAAATTTCGTTTTCTTTTGATATCCCACTCGCCACTCGCCACTGTTTGATTCCAGCCAGTAGGTAGATTGTACAGACTACATGGTATTATAGTGCCTGTAACAATCTACTTACTGGTCCAGGGTTTTGATTCACTGCTGTAAGTAAACTTAGCGGCTGTTAGTGAGTCGAAGGGAGACGTCGCGCTAGACGAAGAAAGAAATCGTGGCTTCGTAACATCAGGGAATGGACAGGTGTTGCCGGCGTTACGCTGCTGTTTCGCCTGGCACAGGACAAGACTAAGTTCGCTGAGCCGACGGCTAATTTCCAGTAGTAGTGAGGCACCAGTAGAAGAAGAAGTAAGCTCAGTGACCTTTCTTTGATAGTTAAGCGAATGGAAATGACATTCGTTCGTAGGTAGACATCTTATAGCTACAAAAAGTTGTCAAAATTTTAAGTGTTCTTTTCATACACTTGCTAAACAATAATAATCACCTGTAGGTACGTATAGGTAGGTATTCACACCAATTATATTATCACGATATGGATAGTGCTCAACTCATTTATATTTTATACCCTATTGTGATACCCATTTATACCTCATGCACGACATGCATACGACAGAATTTTTATAGGTATAACAATGAAAACGGGGTTACGACCGTTCATTTACTATACTGTTGTAAAGTTTTAAAAAACTGCGCCTTCAATGTCATCTCAGACTCGCAACCGTTGCATACTCTAAAAACGCATCACTGCCTCCCGCGGCTCCCGCACTATAATTATCGAAATGCATGGATCTCGCCGTCCTTCGTTCTACGGTCAAATTAAAAAATGTAGTCAGTTAACCGGAGACCGCGGCCGACAGCGGGCGTATATCTATTTACGCCAATATCCCGTTACCTCCCGCGGTCGTAGTTCGTTCACCTCACTAATATGAATCGATCTGTGATTTTTGTCGTTATACTGGTACTTATTCACAATGTGTGCGCATTCAACATACTCGCTATAGTTTCTATGCCATTGCGCAGCCACTACATGGCATTCAGTAACCTTTTTCGCGAACTTGCCATTAGAGGGCACTCCGTGACCGTCATAAACAATTTTCCCGATAAAGATGCCGTTCCAAATTTGAACTTTGTCAATATATACGACAGCAACAACGTTGCATCGACCATGAAACCTTTGAGTGACTACGAAAGCTCAGATTCTTGGTACTGGCATCTCTATAACTACTATAGACATATAGCGCTGTGTTCGGAGAGTATGCGTCGGGATTGCAACAATTTGTTCAACAATGAAAACGCGACGGCTCACTACAGTCAAAGGATCAAATACGACGTGATATTCGTAGAGCAATTTGTGGGCGATTGTGGCTTAGCATATGCATTGGCTTTCTACGATGCCCCAATCATAGGGATCACATCGCACACGTTATTACCGTGGGCTTATCCAAGACTCGGGATTCCTTTCAGTGCTGCTTCAGACGCCTTTTACTTTTCACCGGCTGGGCCAAACCCTCCCCTATACAACAAAATAGAAAACTACATACTGAATTTAGCATTCAATACATTCGGGTTATGGTACCACCACAAATTCATATATGAGGTCTTCGATAAGCATCTACCTGGCAACTCTTTGGACGTGGAGAAGGAGGCTCGGCAGAGAATGAAGATGACGTTCGCGTACCAGCACTTTTCCCTGACGGGGTCACGCCTGCTCTCTCCGCAAGTGCTGGAAATAGCTGGATTACATGTTGATCAACCAAAAGCCGTACCAGAGGTGAGTTAAGGTTTATATACCTAAGGTATAGTAGTAGATATTATATTATCTTCAACATTACGGTATTTGACAGTTTCGTTTCAAGTTTTTATTCGTGGTTGAAATATGCATATTCATAATCACAACGTTACTGTTAATTTATCTTAATATTGTAATATTAGTATAGATGTTGTGATAGTATTTATTGTATTATTATTCTGATATTTCTCAGTTTCCTACTTATTCATTGTCTCGGGACGACTAAGGATGTGGTAAATATACAGGAAAATACTTATAAATAACAGTACATTACTTGTTTAGATTGATTTAAGTACCTATTCATCATTAGAAAACTGAAATCTTAAGATTAGATAAAATACAATCTCATTAAATATTGTACTACTTAGTCTACTTGTAAATTTGGGTTTAAGACGTGACGCAGTGCAGGTACAAATTGATAAGAATGAAAAGATTGGGAAAAGTAGTCGGAATTGATAAAAAGTTCAGGAAGGAGGGCATTGCCCCTACCTGCTGGTACGGTCAGCGTAGGACGGTCCGCAAGGTAGACGGACGATATTGTCACAGTCGTAGAGAGTCAGTAGACGTCAAAGTATCTATATGGTGGTAATAGCCGAACTGAATGGAAGATGGAAGGCTCAGTCGAGGCCTATCTCCAGCAGTGAACATCCTGCGGTTCAAATTCATCATCATCTTTGCGTTAATGTCCGGGTTGTGCTCTCGCGCATGAGGGCCTGGGGTCCGCCTTGACAATGATCCAGGATTTGAGAGATCAGGTAATTAAAGGAGATTATAATAGAAATAATTAATAAATTAACGTTAGCTTAGTTCTCAAAAGGTTTTAGCGAGCCTAAACTTAACCTGTAAAACTAACATGGTTTTACCTAATAGCTGCATTGGATACATTGCAGGCCATCGAAAAGTTTTTGTCAACCGCCGAGCATGGAATAATATACGTCAGCTTCGGGTCCAACTTGAAAGCGTCCAGTATGACTGACAATAAAAGACAGCAGTTCCTGAATGCATTTAAGAATTTGAAGCAGAAAGTGATATGGAAGCACGAGAATGCATCCTTCACGGCAGCTGGTGTTTATACAGACGAGTGGATGCCTCAGCTGGACATATTGTGTAAGTTTTCCTAAGTTTTGATTTGAATATTTGGTACCTACCTAAGTTTGTAGATTTTACGTGTTAGAGAAAAATTATAATGGGGTAGTTGGCGTCTGAATGTACCTAATGGTTTTTTTATTTGGCATTTTGATGTATGGATGGATGTACTGTCCATTTTTATGACACATTCGCTGTTGAATATAATAGAATTAATAATTCCCACAAATTACAAGGAAAACGTAATACGCGACTGGGTAATAGATTGATGTGTCATTGGTTCTAAAACCTTGCCCACTATTTCGACTAGTATCATGTTTGATCTGTATGTTTGAGCGAAATGCCCTTTACTCGTAGTTCCATACTGTTATGAGATGCCACCATAATAAGTGCCCCGTACATACCCCTACAATGCCCCACATACGTTTTATATTTAGTAGGGTCGTTCAAAAGTCATACATCACTTGCGTGGTGCAGACCTCATAACCTTATCGACCTTGCTTTTTACTGCCTTTTTGAATAAAAAACTAGCTAAGGCCAATACCATCACGTTTCAGGTCACCCGAAAGTGCTTGCGTTCGTCACCCACGGTGGAATGCTGGGAATGTCGGAATCAGCATATTGCGGCAAGCCAATGATAGTGGTGCCTTTCTTCGGGGATCAGTATAGCAACGCCGCAGCAGCAAGGACTGTTGGGTTCGGAAAGGTCCTAAATTTTGACAAGTTGAACGCTCGCACCCTCACAGATGCGATCCAAGCAGTACTTACGCCTGAGTGAGTTAAAGATTCTAATTATGCCCCGTTCAAAAAATTTTTTCTTTTTCTTATTTGTAACTTGTACTATTTCCCGTTTATTGCAGGATGCAAGAAAATGCGAAAATGATTTCAAAGTTGTGGCGCGACCAGCCATTGTCTGTAATGGACAGCGCCATCTACTGGACTGAGTACGTAGCACGTCACGCCGTCAGCCCGCCTCCGTTATCCTCACAACATTCTACATGGTTCGCGGCATATTTTATAGATGTCGCTATTGTTATCCTTGTATTTTTATTATTTCTAATTTGGACACTAAAAATAATTACGAAATTGTTACAAACTCTGTTCCTAATACGAAACTTTACAAGAAATGATAGCAATAAACCAAAGAGTGAATAGTGTGTAAATCAGTAGTTCGTATTGCGGTGACATGTGGTGGGTTTTCCCAGGAGCATGGGATAAATGTACCAGAGAGCTGCCTAGGTTTCACATGGGTAAATAAAATGAGATAATGCTAGTGAGGCTGTGCGTCCACTGCTTGCACCGGGATCAGCTCGTATGGAGCGGATGGAGCGTTGGTTTTTTAAAATGTCGATGTAAAATCTAATGGCCATGGATGTGGTTCCATAGGAATTCACATAAACCAAGCAAGAAACCGTTACAAATATAATATGAGCTAGCATCTCTATGGACACTCATAGCAACGGTTGCTCCTTTTATACTGGTTTTGGTTTGTGTAGGTTGATCCTGCACAATACCTACATCTACTCTTTGGAAAGTTTACATTTCGCGATGTTTGCCATTGTTATTAAGAGCTAAACAACGTCAACATCATCAGGTAAATTAAATAATAAAAGATCATTGATTCCATACACTTATTATCGTATAATTATAATCATCCAAAAATAAGTTCATAGACACTACAAAGTTTATCCACAAAGAAAAATAATACTACGCCCGGCTTGCACCACATTGTCAAATACATTTAAGAATAACGTTTAACGTCATTTTGCATGAAATTTTGTGGCTTGCGTGCGTTTAAGAATTCGGCGCAAGCCTACGTGTATATGTAGGTACTATTCCACAGTTTCACAGTTCTACAAATGGGTAAGTACAGAAACTAAAAAACCCGACTGCGTTTAAAAAGCTGTAAAGTAAAAAACTTTTTCAATTGCTCCTAGTTGTATATATTTTTGAAATCACCTTTGATACACCACTCGATTGGTTTTGGAGAAAAAATATTTTTGTCAGTCACAACATGGCACCTAAAATCGGCCATTTTGATTTGATTTTATTATTCCAGTGTCACTCGCGCCTTAGGCGGACCCTGAACCCTCGCGTGCCGCGCGGGGGCGCAACCAGGACATGACGCCAAGATTATGATGATGATGATGACTCGCGCGACCAAGACGAATCTAACAACACCTCAAATGTTAAAATCCATTGAGCCGTTAGGGCTGTATATAGCTCGAAAAACACAACTCTCCTGACGCAGTCGGGTAAAAAAACCATGGCGGTAGCTCTAGATTTGAATTTGAAGCTATTGTTGGTAGCGCCGTCAGCATGAAGGACCGACCAAGCGTATTTTGTACTGAAGTGTGGTCAGTCAGTTATTCCCGCCAACCCGGTTCCTAGCTTCATAGGAAGAGCATATGATACCCTGTCTTCTTGTGGAGTTTGGTTCGACAGGTTGGGCACTGAAGGAGTTTTGTCATTGCAGTTTGTAGGCACGGCGTGCAGAACACGTGACCGCACTTGGTGGAGCACGCAGCATTCCTGTTTATGTCCTCGAAGCAAATGGGGCACTGTATCCCTAGTCCGTGATTCGAATGGGGTACCACCACTTTTATCTGAAACGAATTTTTTACAAGTTAGTCTGTGGTATTTTTTTGGAGCGTCGGTGGCCTTGTGGTAACGGTATCCGACTCGCTATGCGAGAGGTACCGGGTTGGAATCCCACTGCCGCCATGTACCAATAACTCTATTGCTGAGTTATGTAACCCTTGTGTTATGTATGTATGTTTGTGAGGAAACCTGTACAATCAGGCTACTGTGCCAATTTGGTCAGGTTCCCCGATCTGCCAAATCCTGGATCATGGTCAAGGCGGCCCTCGCGTGTGAGGCCACAACCGGGATATCTAAACCAAGAGATGATGATTAGGGTAATCTCCGGAACTACTGAAACAGTATAGGAAACTAATTTTATACTTTTTCACTATAGGAGAGAAAACTTCTAGAGTCTCCGTAGATCGGAAAATGGGCAGCAGCGTTTTACAAGTCTGCGATCCCCACTCCGCCTGCCTAGCGTGGCAATTATAGCAATAACCTCCCCTTTCGTGGGAGAGGTCCTAAGTCCTGTAGTGGACTGTCATAGGCTGTGATGATGATGATGATATGAAAGTCATATTGGTCCAAGTGTCAAATAATACCTACATGAATCCGAAATTTCCCTCGTGGAAACAATATTGCAAAGTACGTTTCAGTACAAACAGTCAAAACAATTACTGAGCGCGACATCGATATTATTGACTGCGAGGTCAGTAAATTTATCATTAAGCACACTGAACGAGCTATGTGAACATTCGCACGCACTCTACAGACAGACATTTACCGGACTTTACTAGGTTTTTTCAAACGACAGACCAAAGTTTCGATTAGCCATGCCATAACCCACATAAATGCAAAATCTTAGTGACAAAGATTCAGATTGCTTAGGACAGATGGAGTGGTAGGCATGAAGCAGCGTGAAGCCCGAGGCGTTTATCTACCTATGTTAGGTACTACCGGACTTGTTTTTGCTATCCAGAAGGATGCTTCCTGCGACTGAGATGATGATGATGAGATTGAAGGATATAAATATGGTATACGGACAGAACTATAACAGACTTGACCAGGTCCTCACAACGGCAAAGCATGGGTCCGGTTTGTGTCGTATGGTGAAACCTTATTATGGGAAAATTTTACCGCGAGCTGTTTGCTTGTTTATCAATGTGGTCGAAGAGAAAAAGTCACATGTCTTACTACGCACATCATAAATAATGTGATACGACACATCACGGGAGTAAGTTAAGACCCGAAGAAATTTTGAACTTCCCAATTTAAAATAGGTAAGTATGCCTATTTTAACAAAGCTATCAACGCCCAATACAACATTATAATCTTTTAATTAAAAGTAAATTTAATTATCGCTTCTTATACTTACTTACTACCTGGAGGGGTTTTCCCTGGAGAGTACAACATGGAGTTCTTCAAGAAAGGGGTGAACAGTTTTTTTACGGGGTCGGCAACGCGTGGGTGATGCCCCTGGTATTGCAAACGTCCATAGGCTTCGGTGACTGCTTTCCATCAGGCAGGCCCTAAGCTTGTTTGCTACCTTAATGGTATGAAAAAACCTAAATTAAATTAAATTTAGCTAGATATTATTTTGTTATTTACAAATATACTTTTACTTACGTTATCAGTCTTCTTTGGTTTCAGATTTTTCCTTTTCCGCTTCGATTTCTTTTTCTCAGAGACATTGCTCATGGTGCTTGGTGCCATTACTGATTATTGAACAAATAAATTGAATTGTACCAAGTTTAAACCATATGGTTTATTTAAATTTTATGTACCTGTATAAAAACTAGGACAAAAAATTTTAAATATTAAATTGTGTTTGAATCAAATAATTTGGAACGCTACATACGCTAGTTTGAATCAATTCCGTTTAAATGACACTAATGACAATATTGCTCTAGAATTCTAGATGCTTTATGGCTCCGTGCGTGTGTCAAGGTGATACGGAAGCAGATTATAACAATATTCTAGAACGTCTCTGTGCTTGAAACTTGAAATTGGACCGCTTTCGTCTTTGCAGAAAGCGCCCACTCTGGCCCACCCCAAGCTTCTTTGTTCTGCTTTATTGTTCACTTTCTGTGGTTCCTCTATTCGTCCACATAGTACACTGTTAGACTTGAGCCTCCTGCACATTAGTGCAGGGTATTGCCATAATCTCAACTGTCATAAATTCATAATCTTGTTAAACGGGAGATGGCAGTAGTACTGCCGCAGTACTCAACAGACAACGCTGCTAGTCAACTTCGGGTGTACGGAGTTTTTTTTTGCTTTGGTGCCATATCCTACTATATGCTGGACACCACACGACCATGACACATTATGGATACACATGGAACAGTATTTTTACAGATTTAAAAATACTTAGATACTTTCTCTCCGTCGTTCAAATTGTTTGCTATTTCCTGCGCCCGCGGTACCTTGCGCCTACTCCTGAACGTTCTAAATGTCGTTAGTAGTCCAGAATAATGTTTACCAGTCTACCTTAGCAGACTGCCCCAGCCCAACAAAAGTTAAAGCAAGGCACGCCGATGCCGGTAACTGGTGGGCGACAGTTTCATAATAAATAAATATGGTTAGACAATTCACACAGCACAATTTACCCTCAACGTAAGCAAAGCTTTCGTTATGGGTACCAGAAAACTGATAAAATACTTACTAATTATATATGCAACATCTCGTATTACGAATTAAAATTCATAAATTCAATTTCTGCCCTGACGGGAATCCAACCCGGGACCTCTGCGTGGCAGACGGGCATGTTAACCAACTGAACCACTCAGGTCATCCTTTGTGGCTAGTCGAACTTTAGCACCCCAACAAGCTCGCCAATCAATAGTTGGGCCTCCTAATATCGATAGCGGAGATGGTGATGCTGGGGACACTGAGACTGGTTCAACAGTCCGGGAACAGATTGGTTTAGTTACAGAAAACCTACAATCCCAGCGGCAATTGTCACCCTGTGATGGTATAAATGTGTAGTATACTAAGTGTGGAGATTATGTCAAAATTCTCCACTTAAGCGGAGGAGGCTCAAATCCAAGAGCGAAAGTTGCATCACCGGAAATACCTAGGATGCAATGCCGTATCCCTGAATCCCCTGTGAATCACGAACATTCTATCCCACTTCACACCATCCCACTCCCGCATTACGTCAATCAATTTTGTGCACAACGACAATGACCTTAGAACTATTACGCGCCGAATTTGTTTTAATCTTCCCGGCCTTTAAAACACGCGGCTAATATCGTTATTGCAACTCAATGCCGGGAGAAGGTCGCGGTATAGGGAACCGGCAGGGTACAGCAGCTCTTTGGAACATAATGACGCACGTCAGGGTCTAAAAGCACGAGATAATCTAAGACACGATCGCATCCAACAGTCTAAGTATCCAATGCATTAAATAAGGCGAGTAAAACACCAGTCCAATCTTTGAACAGTTGGAAGTCAATAACGTTCAAAATAGGTGTGTTAGTAACTTTATTAGCTTAAAACTACTGTTCTTCATAGTTTCCAATTATGAAAGAATTCACTAGTTTTTTCTTTCTTCATTGATACTTTTTATTAATAAAATCCCGTTTTCGTAGATGACCAGGACACAAAGACACACCCATTCTCGTTACTCAGTAACTGTCAGAGACTCTGTAACCAGAACACAACACCTGCGAAACCAGTGCCGTAAAACCTGTTACGTATAAATAATTATTTTTCTGGCTACGAAACTAGCTACGTACCAAGAAAGTCACATTGTTGCTTGGCGGGAGAAATAGATTAGGGGCGGTACCCACCCCGGCGGACTCCTCAGGTTTGACCAAAGCGTTTGGTATAGCAGGCTTGACAGAGTTCGATTAACTGTAGAGTACTTCTACTCAAGAAATACAAAAGATAAATATGTACACGTACTCATTTTACATGCCCGTGCAGTATATAACTACACCGTGAATCTCTTAGAGGCCGCTGGAGTGTTTGTGATCCAGTGACTCATTACTGAACGTCACTGCGCTGATACAGTTATCGTTTCGGGGAAGTGGCGATATGATGTCACTGAGGAACTGGAGAGGTCGGCGATAATGGACCCATTTTAAATTAAATACGATATATGTAGGATATTGTAATTGAATGTTGTTTATTTAAACTTCGTGCATATTAGTATACAATAGTGCAGTTAAGCCACCTTAAACATAATCTTATAACACTTATAGTAATAGACATCGGTATTACAGGTACAGGTGCCAACCAAGAGTTATCTACCCGGTCAAACGCACCAAGAAAGTAAAGTGCAAAAAGAATGGGGTACGGTACAATACAATAAACTTTGTGATAAAATTCTTGCAAAACCTATGTCGGAAATTATTTTGGACATAGGTCTGCATAGGTTTAATTATTATCATCATCATCATTATCCGTTCATAGAGTATTAGAAAGTAGGCCCAAGATTCCATGTATGCCTGGGTATCTGTTACGAAGAAGCTTGTTGCCTGTCATTGGGCAAGAAGGACCTTGGAGTAAAAACTCCACCTGTGTGAGGGGCAGACCACCTATGAGGTGGATTGATGATGTCCGACAACGTAGCCAGAAACATAGACAATATTAATCATATTTGTGCTAATATTACACTGTTGGACACGAGACTTCTTCAATTCAAGTCCTGAAGTTTTTGGAAAAATGTAATGCTTGACAGGTGTTTGGCATTGCAGCAAAATTTATAAAGCTGCTGCCCAATTTCTAAACGGATCACAAGGTCGGAAGTTTGCTTACAAACCCGGAAGTTTGCGTAGGGTCTTTAACGAAGCACGTGCGCATCACCACGAGTGAAAGGTTGACAACTAATATAATATGCATTGCTAATGTAACTTACACGCATTTGTAGCCTACATACAGAAGCTTATTTCTTTTTACAATCAACAGCATACTGCCTTTAAGCCAGAGAATCTGCGGTTCTATGCACAGGTATGGAAAATTAAATGTCCATAGGTTTCTGCATTAGGAAGTCTGTAAACATTGTAAATTCGTGAAAGTGAAGCCTACAAAAATTTCGAATTGCATGACGATAGACACCTACGTATGTTGGTTTATTTCCTACAAGGGCTTATTACTCATAACCTAATCGACAGAAAAAGGCGGATAACCCCCAACCAAGTTCACTTAAAACACAAATATTTTTTTAGCTATACATTTGATTTTAATGAAACAAAGTTAAGAACTATCTCGGTTAAACTGGCTTTTAAATAAAAAAAATCGCATCCAAATCGGTGCAACCATGCCAACGACAGACACACAAAGCCACAGATATACAAGTCAAACTTATAAGACCTCTCTTCCTTCGTCGGGGGTTAAAGACTAACAGTCAATAACGAGGAGTCAATAAGGTTAGCTGGAAGAGATCCCGTTGTGGGATAAGTTCGCCTTTGCTTTGTAACTGTTTCCTATTGAAATGTACTATGTTGTTGCAATAAAGAGTTTACATACATACATACATATGAGGTAACTGTGATTTCACTGACTCGGAGTACAAGCATCTAAAGTCCATTGAGACATGCCAGTTCCATATATGCTTGACTACGGTTACGGCTGCGCGCGCGCCGGTCGCGGTGCGTCTGCTCACTGGCATTGAACTTGTGCGAGGTCAGTTACAATCGCGGCGGGCGCCCGGTCAATTGAGTACGCGTGTAGGTTACGCGCGGAAAGTTTGCGGGAGATCATTTCTGGGTTCGTGGATCACATGTTTTTTTCTTTCAGGGTCAACTCAGCTCTCATAATATTTGTATGGAATGTGGTTACCGTCGCCCATATACAACATCTGGGGAGTCGCGATGCCGTTGGCCACAGACGTGAAGATGATAAAAAATTATTTTCATGCGTTGAATCAAAGTCATAACCAGTTAGGTATACTATATAAAGAGAAAAATAAATACAGTAGCTTCACCCATAGCTTCACCATAGATCCGTTCTAGTTGTAATAAAATAGTGTGCCTGAATAGTGTTCTTTAGTGAAATAATGCCAAGAAGGTTATTTTTATCAGGAAAAACCTCAATGAGTCTCGCCTTTCTTTATTCTAATCGACGGAGTGTATGGATGTTAATAGAGGCACTTTGAGTAACCTGTGTGCTAAGCTATATGGTGTTTAAATAAGCAAAAAAATTTATCTTGTAACAAATTAAAACCATTACATAAACCACCTTGTAAACCATCTCAAAAAGTATCGGGATCCTTGGTGTCGACATATCAGACGACGTACGGTTCCGAAGTCACCTGGAGTGTAAGGCTAAACTAGCCTCGAAAAAACTTGGTGTGCTTAACCGGTCTAAGCGATACTTCACCCCAGAACAGCGTCTGTTGCTGTATAAGGCACAGGTGCGGCCACATATGGAGTATTGTTCCCATCTTTGGGCCGGGGAAACCGCCGACCTGCTTAATCACTTGGATTCTATACAGAGGCGCGCCGTACGAATTGTCGACGATACCGTACTGACAGGCAAGTTGGAACCACTGGCTGATCGAAGGGACTTTGGCTCCCTGTGTGTGTTCTACCGGCTGTACAATGGGGAGTGTTCTGAGGAATTATTTGATCTGGTGCCCACAGCACAATTCCGCAGTCGCACCACCCGCCGTGGGCTGGGTACTCATCCCCATTACGTGGACCCTCTAGTGGTGTCCACGCGAAGATTCGAAAGAACGTTTCTCGCTCGTACGATTCGGATGTGGAATGAGCTCCCAGCAACGGTGTTTCCTTTGGCCTATGACATGGGATCGTTCAAGAGGTATATTAGAGGTCTCCTTAGAGGCGGGCAACGCATTGGTAGCACCCCTGGTGATGCTGATGTCCATAGGCGGCGGTGACCACTTTCCATCAGGTGGCCCGCATGCCTGTTTGTCTGCCGGATAACATAAGAAAAAAAAAAAAATATTTTACCTCAATACAATGATTACAAAAATCCTGGATCATGCTCAAGGCGGACCCCGGGCCCTCCTGCCGGGCACAATCGGGACATTAACGATGATAATTTTCATTTTTTTTTTAATCGAACGTACTCTGAATACCTGCGTTAAAACATAATCTTACGGTGACATACAGATGTAATAAACAAATTTTCATATGAAAGACATCAACGGGGGCGTCGCTCGCGTTGAACTCTTTTGTATGAAAGTCAACATTTTCTTGAATTACGCGACTGCAGTAAGCAGTTACCGTAACTCATGAAGCATGTTGCCGACTCCATAATTTTTCTGGTAGGTGTAGCACCTACGAAAAATCCTGTTCCTATAAGTAATTGCGATCTAAGACGGACAGTCCGTTTTATAAGATATTATCTTTCATCCTCCATAAAAAATGGTTTGTTTTGCAAAAACCGAGTTGTTTTAATTGAGACATCGTCGCCGGCGAAACACGAAACTGGTCTGACTATGACAAATTGTTGAAAAGGGTGCAGGCGGTAGCAGGCGGCGCCGTGGCGCGGACGAGGGTTGCTGAAACAGCTGAAATTTCAGGATACACGCCGAAACGGATAGAATGTTTTCATTTTTATTGAATTACTAGTGAGCCCCGGCTTCGTATGGGTTTCTCGGTTTTACTAACTATAATATGTTATACACACAAACCTTCCGTGAAAACCGGATCAAAATCCGTTGCTTGGTTTAGGAGGAGTTAACGGAAATACATACATACAGAGAGACAGACAGATGCGGAAAGCGACTTAATTTATAGTGCGTATAGTATAGGTGTACTAGAAGATGTACTATATGTCGCACTAAAACTTTTTACATTGTCCTACAAGGAAATATTATATTTCTCAAGGCTCCATCATATGAACGGTTTTATCTGACGACCTGACTAGTTCAGTGGTTATAATGCCAGTCTACCACTCAAGAAGTCCCGGGTTCGATTCCCGACCGAGCAGAAACTGAAATGATGCGAATTTATAATGTATGTATTTAAAAGTATCTCAGCAGTTTATCAGTTGTCTAGCACGCATATCACAAGCTTTGCTTACTTTGGAGCTAGATGCACTGTGTGGATTGTCCAAGCATGTACCTAATATATTTATTTATCCATTTCACGGGAACACATTTTAAAACACTTTTTTAATTTATTTAAATCTGTATCGATACCTTACACTAGCAAATTATGTAATCAGTGTATGGAGTGATATAACGGCAGACATAGAAGCAAACGGGCCACGATGGAAAGTGGTCACAGCCGCCTATGAATAGAGAGACTTCTAACTCTTGAACGATACCATGTCATAGTCCAAAGGAAACACTGTGGCTGGGGGCTCATTCCACATCCGAACGTTTGAGCGAGAAACGTTCTGCGGTACTGCAGTAATACTAATAATTTTAATGCAGTATCATTACAAGTCTATCTACAACACAAAACAAACCAATCAGAAAATAAATTATGCACTGCGTAATTTCGCAGTTACATGGCTCCAATAAAGTAATAATTGAGTAAAACCGGGTGCTAACGCCTAATTGCCCATACGATGAACGCAATGCATTTGTTGATTATTCATCGTTAGCCAAATGTCGCGATGCGTGCGTGCGGAGTGCAAACAGCCTAATGGCTAATTGCTTGTTTATTGCATCGACTTCTGTGGCTAATAATTATAACGCATTGTGGTAGTAGGTACCTAACTAAATTATCATCATCATGATCATTGTCATGGACATGTAGCACACCAAGTCAAGAATTCCATAATCATCACTTAACGCTAGGATAACGATAATAATTAATCATCTTGTCGTTAATGTTGCGGCGGTGCTCTCGCGAACGTGAACCCGAGGTCCGCCTTGACCATGATCCAGGATTTAACAGACCGTGTAATTACAGTGGAGCGTCTGCCATTTGACCTCCGTGACCCTACTACCAGGCGAACCTGACCAGATTGGATCATGGTTACACATTCAGTCGCCTGAATGGGTAGGTTTCAACACGATGTTTCACTTACCGTACTACTGTACATTACTCAGAAAAGAGTTTTTGGTACATGGTCGCAGTGGGATTCGAATACCCTAACCATTCGGCAACCGAAGTTCCACCTTACGCATGGTAAAGAGAATAAAAATACGTCACAGACTTCGCTGCTGCACATTGTCTCGTCAGTATAACGTAGAGGTCTGCCTTTCAGTTATTACATTAGTCGCATAAATCGAAGTCTGTGAGATAAATCTCTATGGATACCAAGAGGTTAACAAGAAATGTTTAGTGGTATCTATATATAGTATAAAAACAAATTCGCTTCCCGCCGTCCGTCCCCATGTATCCATGTATGTATCTATTCCTTTATTCTTTATTGTACACAAACATGACATAATGATATAGTACAGTATCAAAGATGTACAAAGGCGAGCTTAACTCATTAATTAACTCATCTATGTACGCTTAAATATTTTAAACTACGCAACGGAGTTAATGCGATTTTCAACAATAGATAGAGTGATTCAAGACGAAGGTTTATAAGCAAGAAAAAAGGGTAGGTAAGGGAAAGTAGATGTATCAGGTCCACTAGTATTTAATGAATTTATTATTTTCAAAAAAGCTGTAGAGGACTCCCTAATTATGCTTTGCTTATGCTTTGTCTAAAATAGGATGATAATTTTGGCACTTCACTAATTGTTGGCCTTTGGCGCACGCCTATGAAGTGTCGTGTTTTTTTCCAGTAAAATGTTCTACGTATAATATCGTACTTCATGGACAGCAACCGCCCCTTTAGTGAAGTGCCACGAATAACGAATAACTACAGACCATCGAAAATCGGTTTTCAAATAAAATAATCGAAAATTAAAAATTAACATTTAGGTAATTATATCATTTTTTGGTCATTAATTCTTATTCATTGTTTGTAATTCGCCCTAAGAGACCTTTAACAACAACGATATCAAATCGCGCGTATTCTACGGAATAGGCAGACTCACCGAATAAAAATACTCTCGTGTCGAAATCGTCGTTGTGGAAAGGTTTTTAATGTAGTATTAATAAATTATTAATTCAAAAGAAAAAAAATAGTTTGTTTTGTATACTACATACAGCATAACCATGCAACTATCGATTTCAACTTATATGAGAATGATAATCGATAATCGAAACTATTCATTAACGATTTTACACCACCCCATCCCTACTGTGAACTGTCAAAATTATCATCCTATATTACACAAAGTATAGCATACCTACATACCTACCATCTCTCTCTTTTTCTTCTCTTATTTAATTTAAAATGTGGGTAGTGTGCACTGGCTTCTAAACTAGGCCGAGCTAACTTGGATGATATAGTGCCTTCCTTCACTTTACAAAAAAGAACAGCTGAGTGTAGTCGGTAAAACAGTAGGTAATTGATACATATAATACAAGTTAATATTGATATCAATGCAGAGCCTGTCTTAAAAGAAATTACTTGGTTTGTGATCCTTACCTACTTAAAAGTTCGCTAAACATGTCCACTACAGTTCTTTGAAAATTAATTATCTCCTGGAGCTCGAAGGGAAATATCTGACAGACACGAATTTATGTTAATAGTCCAGGATAAACACTTGGGGGCTAATTAGGAAGTCGGGGCGGCAATTCAAATTTTCCTCATTCCAGGATTCCGGGACTCGTCCGGGATTATTTACATACGCGTGGGCTTCACAATCCGGGACTTTAGCCTCTAAACAATTGCCCCGGGATGGATTTGTTATGATGCAAATTTTGCGGTGTGAATGCATTCAGGTCGCACTCGTGTCACGCAGCTCTTGTGTGTATGGACTGGGAGATAGGGTGTAGGTAGGTATCTATTGTAATTCCCATTTGTATTGTCTACGTTTTTACAAGCTTTTATTTAACTTGCACTGTTTGTATGTATGTTTGTAAGTTGTCCGTCAAAATTTGCAAGCCATTTTTCGACCATTTGTTGGTGTCCGATTGAGCTGAAACTTGGTATACTTATGTAGCTTGAATGAAAATGCATTTATATGGCACCATGGAGCTGGTCTGATGATGGAGTCGGGGGTGGTTTATAGGAACTACTGAACCCAATAAGATAACCCCATCGTGTTTGGGCTCTTCGGAATGGTCTTATGTATGAGTACGTATCATACTTCGTGAAAAAACCTTGTTTTAAAAATATTTTCATTTGAGAACTTATATTATTAGTACCAATGTTGGTGATTGTAATGTAAGTACTAAAGTTAATAATAAGAAAAACTTTGTTGATTGAGGCGCTCGTTTATTCCCAGTAGTTTTCGACAGTTCTTCTAAAGGGACTAGTGGACTTACCATCGAGTACAAAAACTTTTGCATTGGATGAAAATACGCTAGGCACGATTTCCTAAGCGGTGCCATTACATAACGGCCGTAATACAGCTGTGAGCGCGTCGGTGGCCTAATGGCTAGCGAGTCCGACTCGTAAGCCAGAGGTATTGAGTTAGATCCCCAGTGTCGTCATGTATCAATTACTTTTTCTGAGATATGTACATATGTATGTACATTACTTGAACACTAACCGATACTCTTACGTGAGGGAAAACATCGTGAGGAAACCGACTGAATGTGTTACCAATCTGGTCAGGTTACAGGGTCACGGAGGTCAGATGGCAGTTGCTCTACTTTATCTACCTGATCTGACAAATCCTTGATCAAGATCAAGGCTATTGACGCCAAGATGATTATTATTTCTATCGGGATATTGACACCAAAATGATTTTTAGTTTAAATTTTTCGACGTCGTTCACGGCCACTCTAGAAAACCATCTCTATAATTTTCGGTGTGTTATTTATAAGTCGTTCTAAAACAATTTTAAGAAGAAGCACTTACACCACAACAGCTCACGATGAGTACAAATAAAAATCAATTTGAACTAAAAGACTCCTGCTGAAAGCTTGCTTTTCCTCTTAGCCTTTTAGATCCAGTTATAAATACAGAAGAGCTTCGTAAATTGAACTCTTAGTAGGCTAGAGGGGGCTCAGGTCGCCGCAGAATGCGTAGTAAACGTCGGGCGGCGAGCTCTTACACTATTATAGTACACCAGCTCTTTGCCATTTGCCTTAGTACACGGCGTAAAGAGCGGAGAGAGCCTGCTTTATTTCGTAGAGATAATGCTATATTTTATAAGTACCTACTTAGGTATAAAGGTTACTGATTTGGTTTGAGTATGCATTTGTATTATCAGAATTTAGGTATAAATGTTACTGATTTGGTTTGAGTATGTATTTGTAAGTTTTCAAGGGATAGTACATCCCTGAACAGGGTACATTCTTTCACATTTTAAGTATTTCTTTGCCATTCAAACGTGTCACGGGGCAAACCTCTTGCCGTATTTTAATAGCTTACTGATTATAACTAACTAGCTTTTGCCTGTGATTTCGTTTGCGTGAAAATCGTTTTTAGGGCAGTTTATCTTGTTCCCGAGCAACCATTTTTAATGGCCTCCATAATGTATGAAAGCTAGTAACTACGGAGAGGTCAAGCTGTATCTCTTGGTCTACCCAACCGAATTAGATGAAACCGTTTAGCTGCTCTATTATGGTTGTGTTCCAGTTTCAAAATCAATTGTACACTATATTTTGTGTAGGTTTAATAGCGACACAACAAAAAAGTTTAATTAAAATCCGTCCAGTAGTTCCAGAGATTAGTGTGTACAAAGAGACAGACAAAAACATTATTTATATAAATTCTTCTTCTCTTACTATTTCTTCATCGCCCTAAATTATTTTTTTGTAAATATATTCAATGTCATATACAGACACATTTCTTTTACTGTTTTATTATTTGTATAGTTAATATATACGAGACAAACAAGTTAGGGCCTCGTCTATTATTGCAGAAAATAAGCTGCACAGTTTTCTGAGTATTCTTTTCTCTCCATGATAGTACCTATATTATCGGCACTAAGACAAATTTTCCAAGATTGGACATTACTGCAAACTCAAATTCAGAATTGGGCTTTGTTACATGTTGTTGTTGAAGTGTACGGGCGTGAGTGTGTGTGTGTATGTATATATTACTGACTGGCATTTACGCTTTCTATTTATTGTAAAAATAACATAAGTGAATAATGAATTGTATATTTCACGATCTCGGAGCCATTAGAATGGTTTTACACAGAAAAAAAATAACAAGTTTCCGAAATACGGTGGTAAATGTGATGCTGGTGTATCTTGGGCTGCGCTAAGCATAGTTAGTTGGTTATATTTTCATTTTATTTCTTAACTTTTATATGGGAATGTAATGCCTCGTTAAACTGACAGGTGACGGCCACCTTGAGGCATATGCCTATAGCGAGGATGCTTTTAACTTCATGGCCCATAATGCAAGCATAACATTTGTAGTTGTGAAGACCCAGTGAGAGCTTTGGTTATATAAAAGGTTATGGACGAGGCTCCTGGTTTATCATTGCTTGATCAGGTGACCCGACCGATTTTTTAAAACACCGACCGACCGATTTTTTTTAACATTCTTAAAATAAATTTAAAAAGCATACAGAATATTTTGAGACAAATGTCCAACCATATTTTTCACTGGCGGCTTAATATCACTGACTCATACTTGCTTGAACATGGAAGTGTAGGAATCTCGAAGATAAAATAATGAAGACGCATCTATAAACACGTAAGAAAAGAACGAGTAGTAATACGCATACAAAGAAAATGTATGACATAAAGAAACCTGTCCCATTTCGCATGCGCACAACGTCGTGTTAAAACGGCTATAAACAGAGAGATGGACTTGCATATTATTAAATCCACAGCTTATAATACAAATGCAAGTATAATAAACAAAGGTAATGAGTTACACTTGTTTTTCACATCATCAATAGTACGAACAGACCACTGTTCGATTTGAGCTTTGTCCACGATAGTTAGCCCTTATCTGCATCTGACTTCCATGACGCTGCTGACCAGATTGGATCATGGTTACACATTCAGTCGCCTAAATATGCAGGTTTTATCACGATGTTTTCCCACAACTACTGTATATAACTCAGAGAAGAGTCATTGGTACATGGGGTTTCTAACCCGGTACCTCGCGGTACGAGTCGGACCCTTTAAGCATTAGGCGACCGACGCCTGAGACTAGAAAGGGTTTGCGTTATATTCAATTCTGCCGTACACAACACGGTTAATTTAGTTTTTTAACAAAATTCTTTCAAAGTTTCTTTCATTCTTTCTTCTTCTTAAAGTAATTCCGTCGCACTTGCTAAGTATAATGGGAGAATTTATTTCTGAAATGTTTCCTCGGACCCTGAGTGTTTCTTTGTTTCTGTCTTGTTGACAATAATAAAATTAAGACTTCCGTCATTCTGTTTAAGCGTCAACAATTTTGGGTGGGACAATAAACGATATTAAAGAAAGAACGAAGCTTAAAAGAGTAATTTAGGTAAAAGTGTAAATTCTTTCTGAGATATTTGTTTAATTTGAATACGCTAAGAAATTGGTAAAAAGCATTGTTGTTGAAATTTTAAGGTCTTAAAGTGAACAAAATACAACAGTCACAACGTACCTACTTAGAAATATTTATTTCCCATGACGATTTTTGTAACCAATGTGACCTTTCAATAATTAGTTAAATTGGAATTGAAATCGGTACGGTGGGTACTGATTACCTAGGTTCTGATTCTTTAGATCCGCGCCATGGGCAATGGGTTCGTGCTCAGAAAAAAAACTACGCTGAAACGAAGCTCTCACGAAGTCCGCATCTTTGCGGTGGATATAAAAGTCCAATAAGCAAGCATGTCAATAAGTCCTCAAGTGATGACAAAAAATCAGAACTGTCAGAATGACAGATGGCTTTTGGAATGTTCCGAGGATGCTTTTGTTCCGTTGTAGAAGTCAGTAGTAATCACAAATCAGATATCTGACAAATGGTAAGATATAGCTGAATGTTAATCTGTGATGGTTCTTGGGAGAACAAAAAAAGTATGTCTGCTCACGCGGCTCAGAATTCAGAGGTTGTCCCATTTTACAAATAAAATTAGCGAAGACCTTAACAAACAAGAAGCAGCCTTCCGGGCATTATTTTCACAACGCAAGGAGCGTCTTTGGAATACGTTTTTAAAATATTATGGATAAAATCATATATTTTCTTTATTTTATTTTATTAGGTGGTACGACTCTGTCAAGCCTGACGAGTTGGCCTGGGTGAGTACCACGATCTTAACTATTTCTCCCGCCAAGCAACAATGCTTGCATTGTTGTGTTCCGATTTGAAGGATATGGTAGCCATAGAAACGTAAATGCACGAATCATAGATGCTATGGGCGACAGTTACCGTTTACCGTGGGCTGGTGGGCTCTCCGTGGACCAGAAAATGGTCAGCAGCGCCATGTTGTGTTAAACGCCTGCCAGACAGGACCTCCAACAGACCTGCCAAGGGTTGATTATTACAAAACCCTTCACTGACTTCTGTATTATAATTAAGTACAACAGCTGCCGAGACATATTTTATTAGAGTAATAACTAGTTACGGTTGGTTGCGTAGGTAATTTATCGACAGGACAAATCGGCGTTCACCTTTGCAAGCTCGCGATTTAGGTGCATATTGTGACCTAACGCGCATAGTAGATATGCATGGCAAATGCTAGCGATTACATAAGAGAATCCGTAAAGTTCAGTCGCTGTTATGGTCAAAGTATTGTATATAGTATGTGTCTAGTATTGTGTTTCCTCATTTGTCATAGTGAATAATTATCAGGTAGGTACTTTTTATGCTAATCAGTGGCAAACCAGCAGATGACCCATCTGTTGGTAATACCCATGATTATGCATTTAGGTTGTAGGTAACAAAAATGAAGAACTGCAAGTGCGCTGTCACTGTGAGTACCAAGATCATGCCTGTAATTGCGGCTGAGTACCATAACCTACAAACAACATTGTTACTTAGTGGCAGAAAAAGATACGGCGGTGGTAATCACTAACGCTTTTCTGAGTCCTACAATCTGATAAAAATTGTGTTAAAAAATGAGGCGTGTCCTTACTGTGACCATACGCTGTTCCAACTGCCTATCTGTTTATTATTAATAATAAGAGACCGGTGGTCGTGGACGGTTCAGTGCGAAGACCTTGCGCAATCTTGGCCACCGAGCAATGGCGCGAACCGGCAGTAATCGAGGGCCCGGGGTCCGCCTTGACCTACATCCAGGATTTGGCAGATCACATAATTACAGCAGAGCGACAGCCATCTAACCTCCGTGACCCTGCTACCAAGGGAACCTGACCAAATTGTACCATGGTTACACATTTAGTCGCCTGAATGTGCAGGATTCATCACGAAGTTTTCGTCGGTTAGTATTCAAGTAATGTACATAACTCAGAAAAGAGTTATTGGTACATGGCCACAGCGAGATTCGAACCCGGTACCTCTCGCTTACGAGTCGGATACCCTAACCGCTCGGCCACCGACGCTCCTACCGCGTGAGTAGTTAGACTTTATTTAGCGGCTGTGTGATTCTACCGGACAATTTAATTCTTTATTAACACGTTATTAGTTAGTTGTTATACTGTAGGTTTGGAACAAGATTTATCACATTCACACAGTGAGAACTTCAATTTGACAACACGATTATTTCGGCATACTAACTTGTTTATTTTGTAAATTTACAGGGTGAACCACCTTACAGACGCCTGCCGAAATTTTGTTGGGTTCAGGTAAATTCTAAAACCACAGGCTCCCCAAAACCGAAGGTGAGTAGCATCCTAATGTTGGATTATTAGTTAGCCACATAAAGCTGTCTGTTCACAGAGATTTATTGGAACTGAAGACGCCGTAAAATAGCCGGGTCGCTTCGTATCATGTCCGTCGTAAAATAATATGATGAAACTGATTAAATAAATAGGCATGTACGTTTCTACCTACATAACTCTCCAAAGCGATCTCAAACCTCTGTCGCTTTTGTCCGCCACTTCGTCCGCGTAAAATTCGGTGTCGTGATTCTGCAGGAACTACACTGCACTACACCGCAGGAATTTCGGAATAAGTTATGGCCGATGTGTTATTCTGAAATGTAAGCTACAATGTTGTAAAATTCCATCAAAATCCGTCCAGCAGTTTTGCATGAAATAAACATCTATTCCAAAATCTTGTGAACTTTCGCGTTTATAATATTTGTAGAATTTGTTCATTATATTACAAAGAATGGTGGTCAATATTTATGGTCAATGTCAATATTTGTAATGCAAAAGTAAGTATCATCAACATATTTAACAGTTATATAACACTAGAAGGTAAGATTTACTCGAAAAGGCTGAGGAATTTTGGTAAAATTTTATAGATATTGGCTTGGCTGAATGCTAATGAATGACTTCGAGGGAAGACAAAATGAAAGTCATTTGTAGGTGCTAAAATTTATTTTAAACTAGTAACTCGCCCCGGCTTCGCACGGGTAGTAAACTTAACAAACTTTACACCTAAACCTTCCTCACTATTCCTATTATATTTTATTCCTTATATTTTGCTGAAAACCGCATGAAAATACATTCTGTAGTTTTTGAGTTTATCGCGAACAGACACAGAGATATGTACAGTCTACTGCAGAGTGAATACATTTAATTTAATCTAGGTTAAAGGGTCTTTACTATTATTACGTAGGTATATTTGTTGTTTACATATAATTGTTTTGACAGATTCCCAGAAATCATATCGGAAAATACGTATAGCGGCTAAATCGACCGAAGTTTACCGGGCCAAGGGTGCGGCGATCTTGGAGTCTCGTTTAGGTATTCTAACACTTGGTGCTAAATGATTACGTATTTTCTGAATTTGTTTGACTTTTTTTATAATTGCAAGAAATTAACGGGTCACACTTACAATTCCTGTAATATCTACACATACGAAAATCAGAAAATAAGCTGCAGCGTTTGTGTCGAGTATTATTAGTACCGGGTTCGAATCCCACTGCGGTCATGTTCCAATGACTCTTTTCTGAGTTATGTACTTAGTTGAATATTAACCGATGCTCTTACGGTGAGGGAAAATCTCGTTACACATTCAGGTGAATGTGTAACCATTATCTAATCTGGTCAGGTTCCCTGGTAGCAGTGTCAATGAGGTCAGGTGGCAGCTTCACTGTAATTACCTGATTTGCTAAATTCTGGATCATGGTCAAGGCGAACCCTGGCCCTAGTCCGCGAGAGCTATATGGAAAAGGCTCAAGTCTAGCAGTGGACTATTTGAGGTTGTTGATTCTGTTTACCCTGATGTTTAATACTAATGTCATAAAGAGGTAAAGTTGTTTAAGACGCGGCACTGGTTTAACGGCAACATGCTTGCGTGACCGACAACCAAAGTTAAGCAATGCTCGCAGTGTCTGAAACTGGATGGGTGACCGTTTCGTACTTTCATGCTGGGCCAAGTTCAGCAACGCAACGAGCTCGCTACTCGTTAGGTGTGTCACCTAATGCCGTTGGTGAAGCGAGGTTGCCCCAAGTTGAACAGTCTCGGGACCCGATTGGTACCTCGTTACGGTATATGAATTGATCGCCCCCCCTAACCCCTTCGCCGACCTTCGAGTATTCCAGAATACCTCCGGGATATTACTGGGATTCCTAAAAGGGGGAATTGGGAAAATGATTTTAACTACTAACCCGTAGTGTGAAGTTGTACTAACAAGATCAGTGTAAATTACATTGTAATTTACTTTTATGTACTCTCTGAAATAAAATTTATTGTATTGTATACTGAAACAATTACAAAAACTCTTTCCTGGTTACTTTTGATAACGGGAATATTTTAAGGTTCGATAGGAAACGGCAGGAACAGGCTTATGTTAGTATAAATAGTCTGTGGCTAGGTATCTCTTTCACGATTATTTTCCCATGTAATTTAAGTTGGTCAAGATCTAAAGACCCAAACCTAAGACCTAGTAGATACCTGCGTGGGTACAGAGGGCAGTACATCAACCTACCCACAACTAGTATAAAATGTTGTCATACTTTGGCTATGATTCCTGACTATGTGGATGGATATGAAGGTGGGTTGGGATGCTGGCTTCTGTATTTTCCATCTAACCTACTTAAGCAATTTTTTCTGTCTTTTTTCTACCCTCTGTATGTTTCAAATTATTGTGGTGTTTTTGTCGTGTGAATAAGTGCTTTCTATTCTATTCTATTTTATTCAAAAGAGCCAATCATTCCTACACGCCCTACGTGTACATACATAAATACATACATAACCTCCCGCCTTTTTCCCGCTCTAGGAGTAATAAGGATATATTTTCATTTCCATGATTTACGTAGCATCTCAATGGATTTATGTAAGTGAAAATGTAATACTTACATTTGGTATCTCAACATTGGTAAAGATATTCCAACGGTGGCAATCGCAGCCACATTGTAGAGGTAGAATCCTCCGCGGTGGCGTTTTGTAACAAGGCGACTCAACGTTTACACAGACTGCGGTGAAAACAACCTGCTAAATAACATCTGTATTAGGTTCGAAGTGGGTTGTGTAAGTTACAACTGACAATGTACCGAGGAGCCTGGAGACTCATCAGTCTAGTAGATGCAAAACTCCGGCTATGTGAAACAGCTGATTCTGTTACTTGCTTACATAAATACAAAGTATCTAGACCTACCTATAATATAATGACTCAATTACCTATCAGTTATGTAAAACGAGGTAATCCCCTTTTTTGAGAAAAACACTGTTCAATATGTAATGCTTGTGGTTACTTTGGGCAATTCGCGCGTTGAATTTCAAGTAGACGGTATGCCACCATGCGTTGATGGTCAGAGGTGAACGTTCGCATCGCATCTGAACTTGACTTTCAACCAGAATGGGAGAGTGCAGGTAGAACTACGGCTCAAGTTTCTTGCTATCTTATAAGGTACTGAGTTATTTTCCTTGGCACCGGTGTTCATACCTTTTCATTATTTTTCATAGCTTGATATATTTTAGCGACTCTAGTACCTCGAAGTGAGGATATCTTTATTTTTGCATATGAAGATAAATAGGATGTTATGGTTGATTTAACAGCTAAATATATGTTCACTTATAAGCAAAGGTTCATGTATAAGTATCTATATTTAGTAAGTACCTTTTAGTTTGATCAGACAACGTAATTAATGTAAAAGGATGATAGTTGTAAAGTTAAGGGTATCATTTTATTTATGACTATGGAAATGGAGAGTTTCCTTAATTCATTTTATGGCATTGGGTGATAAAATATTACTTACGTAAGGAAATAGGAAAACAATACGCTCTCTTAGTCGTTAAGCTAGAGTTATGCAACAGGGAAAAGGCTTAAACTATTTCGCGCGGTTGAATTTGACTTGAAATCGAATGGAGATTGACCACAAAATTCACTCAATTGTACTCCTGTTTCCGGTACGCTGTATTAGTTGAAAGTCAAGACTTTCTTTTGTTTAAAATGGTAGGTTGGCGTTGAGCTACCCTTGGATAATTATGTTATATTAGGATATATTATGTTCTAAATACGGTGACAGATTTTAACAGAGATTCTTGATTGAGCTTTGTAACTAGGTGCAACAACGATCATAGTAAATACAATTTGCTGCTGCGTAGGTTTGTAGAGCGAGCGAGACAGGCATTCCTTATCGGCGGCGACTGCGAAACGCAAGTTCTGGTTTCCATTCAGTTCGCCTTGGACAAAGCCTTTATCCAGTTTGCGGCCGCACTTCCTGGTTGTTGAAATTGCTTTGCGAAATGCCCAGCCGATATCCCAGCGCAAACAGCTGTTCAATGCTACTCCAGGGTGTGGACCGTGAACCCAGCGTTGTTTATCTGTCGGATGAGCCGAGGCCGGTATATAAATGTGCGCGGGCGCCGCGCCGCCGCATTCGCGAGCTCAACCTACTGTCGAGAGCGTCCCGAGGTCGCCCGTCGCCCGCTGACCGTCGCTCCGTTTATCGCAATTGCTTCCCATACTTCCGCGATGGCTCTTGTCATCCGAATTTCACTTGCCGTGCTGCTGCTGGCGGCACTCGCGGCGACCGCGCCGGCGCCGTCGCCCTTCTTCGACGCAATATACGATGCCATCAACGGCAACCCTCGCCGCTCCTACGGATATGGAAACTATGGCTACAACAACGGCTACAACGGCTACAACGGCTACAACGGCTACAACGGATACAACGGCTACAACACCCACAGGGAGAAGCCCCAGCGGCAAGGGAAAACGTACAAGGAAATATGCCGGGTGCATTTCCCCGACTCTGTGGCGGTGCCCGGCACAGGCGGTATCGTGTGCCCCTACTGAGGGTCAGATCGCGTGTTCTACGCTGTGGAGCGCCTGCTGCGCCGGCGCAACATCATGAGGATGGGCTGACGCGGCTCCGGAACCAGAACCCTACACTTCATTCGGAACTCGAGAGCAGGGGAATGGATATATAAAAGACGCCTTTGTTAATAATTGATTATGCAGAATATTGACGATGAAATCTCAGTTCGAATACTATTTTATGTACGGTTTCATTTATAAGATTGCATTTTAAATTAGATTACACTGGCTTTTTTACTAAAAGAAATACTTGAAGCCGGTGCTTTACTAGATAATAAAACTAGTACAAAGCAAAACTTTAAACTCTGTTGCAACAACAATGCGAGTTATTTGCTCGACATTGACGTAGCGCAGCGCTCTACGCAAGCCAACGAGTGATAACATTACACCGTTGACCCCAAGGGCTTTTATTGAAGTACCTATACAAAAAGTACAAGATAACCACAGCTGTTCCGAAGTTTCCGCGTCGCCCGCCCCCGTGTTACCTCGATAAGTAAATCAGCTAGTGACATATCAGAACTTTGCCATAAGTAATTGTTATCCATTGTTAGTGATATTATATGTCAAGATTTAGTTGTGAACTGTTCTGTAGTGAGTATTGTGATAACCTTGTGATAGTGAGTTCGTCTGTGGATCGTGACGGTGATACGCCTAACAGCGAGTTTCTCCACGCATAGGCTGATTCGTAGAACACGCGATAGTTTTAGCATACAAAACAAAAACATTAATTGGCTGTTCGTACTTACAAAAGGACTATTGATGATGATTGGCGTTACCCTAAATTTTAATTATTGGCTCAACATTGTTCTAGTATTGTTCTCCAGTGTATGCATGTCCACCAAAGTTTTACTTTGCATTCTCATTGTATAAAGTTAACTTTAGATTACATTGATGTATGATTAGTTTAGGTGATTAATATTAAATAAATAGTTGATAATTAATGTGTTTTTTAATCCTTTAAAATAAAATAACATTCGCACGTCTACCTAGAGTCTAGTTTATATAAGTATTTATACATTTGAACTAGTTATTTATAGAAAAACCTTAACCCAAAGTGAAGGTATTGGTAGTGCGACTTAGCCAACGCCATGGCAAATGGCGAATTCCTACTAACATTGCGAAATTCTCAACCAATAGTGTTCATTAGTGTCAGGTACGTATTGATTAGTCGATCGAAACTTGGCTCTCAAAATGACACTATAACAATTTGAGTTGTGGAGCTTGCGCAAGGGAGTAGGTTAGCTGCACGCAAACTAGAATATTGTATACTTAAATACTATAGTAATAACACCTATAATTATATATTATATTCGTAAGTATAAAAACAGTCTCGTTGCACGATCGAATCAGAAAAGAGGAGATCCGCAAGTGAACCAAGGTCACCGATATGCCCTAAGGATTGCCAGGCTAAAGTGGCAGTGGGCAGGGCATATAGCTCGAAGAACAGATGGCCGATGGGGCAGTAAAATTCTCGAGTGGCGACCACGTACCGGAAGACGCAGCGTGGGTAGGCCTCCCACAAGGTGGCCGATGACCTGGTAAAGATCGCAGGTACCAGCTGGATGCGGAAGGAACAGGACCGGCCTTTGTGGAGATATTTGGGGGAGGCCTATGCCCAGCAGTCTTCGGCTGATATGATGAAGTATAAAAAAACAAAATGTTATCAAATTTCATATGTTGTTGGCTTACTAATAAATCAAAAAATATTAGCAAAATAGAGTAGATAATATAAAAAATAAAAATGTTGACCTCCGATTTATTGACAATCTCCCACGCGAGGGCCCGCGGTCCACCTTGGACATGATCATAGATTTGGCCAGATCAGGTAATTACAGTGGGGTGACTGCCATCTGACCTCCGTGATCTTTTAACAGGGAAATCTGAGCAGATTGGAACATGGTTACATATTCAGTCATTTTAATGTGTAGGTTTCATCACGATGTATTCCCTCACCGTAAGCGCATCGGTTAGTGTCCAACTAATGTAGCTATATATTATAGCTCAGATAATAGTTATTAGTACATGGCGCTACTGGGATTCGAACCCGGGTCCTCTCGCTTACGAGTTGGACCCATTAACCACTAGGCCACGGACGCTCCATTTAGTTTATTGTATAGTATAACTTCATAATATCTTCAGCGAAGCGAGGTCTTTCCTGAGACTGATTGAACAGGCTGATTGTCACCCCGTGACGGTATAAAATAGTTTTTAAGATTTCCTGTACTAGAAGTAATGTTAAACCGTTGCTGCCTGCGGGGCAACTGGATGTGGGAAAGGGTTGCCCGCTAGTGTTGCGCTCCTAGGTTGCGTCAGAGTGCTGCGCTGCTTTTCCGGTCTACAAGTCCTAGAGGTACCTCCAGATCGGAAATGGACAGTAACTTTTTGTTGGAACCTACTGAGACAAGGATATGTCGTTTGTTTTCGTCCTATATCTTTTTTATGTCTTTTATTTCCTATTTCCCATAAAAAATTTTAACGTTTTCATTTTGTAATAATTTATAGTAAGTACATTTAGGAACCCACAGAATCCGAAATAACATAAATTACTGCCAATGCCAATTGTTCGTGGAGAGCAGGGCATAAAACCGTTGGGGGTCGGTTTTTTAAATTTCACAATTTTCAGTGGTAGATTAGTTATCCCTAAATACTACTAAGTAGTTCCTGTCGACAAATTTTAGTACTATTCCCTAACTCCAGATCGTTAAGGAGTTCTGTAGCTTCATCATCAGCACCGTAGGGTTAAATGATGATACCCTGAACCGAACACCTGGGTAAGATATTATGTACATAACAAACACCCCATACGTGCCTATAGTTTTCTATTGCTTCCATCGATTTTAAAGGGTTTCCATCATCAGATCCTGACCTTATCAAAACAGGACCACTCCAATAGTGGAAGTATACCTACAACAAAATTAAAATTCTAGGTCGGTCTATGACTGACGGAGTTCTGAGGTACAATATTGAGAAGTATTACGGTGGCCTGTGGTGTTCACCATCAGCTTCACGTAGCCTATTTATACTTTTCTGATACTTTGCAAATGCTTGACATGTCACTGAAAATACGGAAATCGCTATGTAGCTGTGTGGTGTCCGGCACAGTAGAATAGCACCGGCCCTTACACTCGTGGGTGTCGCACAAAATATCTAGAGTTTCCGTATATCTCCGTTTTCAATTGTTATATACTGCGAACTCCAACCTGCTTGCCAAGCGTCGAAATTATGGCAATAACCTTTCGTGGGTGAGGCCCTGAGTTATTTAAATCGGTTAAGTAGTATTGAGTTTATCCATTACAAAAACACAAACAAACAAACCGACCTACAATCAAACATTTTCTCTTTATTTAAATGTTGCCATTTGATACTAATTTTAACTTGACCTATCCCTGAGAAAGACAGACAGACGGTTAATAAAGTAAAAATAAATAGAAATTGGAAAAAAAATTGTTGATGTGCCTATTTCTCTAGTTCGAATTATCGGTCTTTACAGTATCCGGTAAATTCCGGTACAGAAGTCACATCAAAACAATACGTTTCGCGTACCTGATAACAAATTGAAACGTACCTAAATAACTTAACATAATCATGATGTAACCTATTAGTTGTTCCAGTAGCTGGCTATATGGATGAACTACAAATGTCTAATTACCATGGACTCATATTGCCATATTAAGTCGCAGAATTGGCATACAAAGTGTCTTACCAACAATAGACAAAACTCGAACGCGCCTACAATTGAATGCGTAGTGTCTGACCATTTATTTGTTATTTGGGCTTATAAATATTAATTCAGGATATCGTATCGAAGGTGCTGTTTGAATACCTATTGCAATAGTTATTATTCACCTTCATCATCGTCATTAGCATAGTTTTTATGCAGGTATGGCTCAAGCCCTTGAGATATCTGAAGTAAGATGTTATGTGCGATTTAGCTCCCGTTTTTTAACGTGGCGTAATTATATTTCATCATCATCATGATCGGCCTATAAGAGTCCTCTGCTGGATTTAAGCCTCTTCCACATCTGAGAAGGGCTTTGTTCTACACCAATACACTAGACGCGATCGATTACAACTTTCGGTGAGTTATTAGCGAAATATGCCGCAATTGTTACGAAAAGTGTATGAAAATAGGATTAAAAAACATATTCTGTGAAAACTTCACTGGCAAACGTGTGATTTATTCTTTTACATTGCAAGTAATATTGTAAGCTGTTTGTTAAAAGAAAAAGAAAATATAAGAATTAATGAAGAAATTGCATAAAATTAGCTTTCCAATAAAGCTAAATACACTAAACACCTTTGTTATATTTAAAAATAACGTTCTCCGCCTCTAAAAAATCACCCTTTTTACTTTTACTAGCAATTAATGGGCTACATTTTAGATGTTAAATTTTTTCTAGACAAGTGAATGAGTTATAGGGCCAGTAGAAACTGCGACTAGGTATAATAAACAACATTACTTAAAATATCGTTAAAGAAAAAGTATCTACGCCTCTTGGGAATTACTTGGTTGTTTTAAGCTTTTATGTCTGTTTACGAGGACACTGACACAGGTAAAGTACCTTTACACTATGTAAGTGCACATTTGCTTGTAATAAATATTAATGTAGGTACCTATCTTTATAACTACTTTAAGCGTTGATGACATAATATAATAAGAATTAGGACTACGGCAGGCAGATTTTGTGTCGGACACAGTTATGAGTTAAATTTAAATTGACTAAATTCTTACCATAACTCCGTAGCTCGGAAGACGCAGCGTGGGTAGGCCTCCCATAGGTGGGCCGACGACCTGGTAAAGATCGCAGGTACCAACTGGATGCGGAAGGCACAGGACCGGCCTTTGTGAAAATCTCTGAGGGAGGCGTATGCCCCGCTGTGGGCGTCTTTCGGCTGATTGATGATGATGATGTACCGTAACTTAAACACTTAGTGACTAGTACTGACAGCTTTGTGTTTTACATGATGGTAATAATTACGTTCTTTTTGCTATGACGTAGCTTAGGATAATTACGACTATATAATTGTAAAGGACCGGAAAATAAGAAAAAAGACAATTTGGAAAAAAGACAATTTTCGTAATCGTCCTCGCTATTTTTGTATTTGATGCAAAACAGGTAAGTATACCTGTGGATCCAGTGGGTCGACGGTAGTTTCGGCTTCGTATTTACCCAAAAATTCTACGTAGCCGATCCAGCCGTGGCCAAACTAATAACCGATGTGCATTACTTGGCGATGACATAAACCCCTTTACACATTCTTCCTTAAGAAATCTTGTGTTCTGTTTATTTTTATTCTCATGCATACTTAAATATAGTGGGTGTAGTGCGAGATTTCTCTATCACGTTAACGATCTCATTAGCATTCGCGTAACGTGAAATTAGTATGAAAAACTGTGGTACAATTAAGTACTTGCGACCGAGAACTAGCGGAAGGCTTATGGAGGGCCAAGGTTTATTCATTTAGAAAGGAGTTCTATGTTTATGCGAATAATACACCTTTTTTATGATATACCTGACCATGTATCCATTGCCATGGGCTTAATGTAGGTAGATAGTTGGTACAAGCTGTATCCTCCCCCAGCGAGGCTAGCATATGACACGGTTTTGGAACATATTCAGTAAATAAATGTGATAGTTTCCCAGTTGGTAAGTATCTACTTATTTATAACTATCCACGCAAAGAGAGAGGTACCTATTATTAGTTTGACGTTCATCATTATCATCATCATCCGAGCGGTCAGTCCCGGCTTCTGGCAGGGTCCGCTTTCCGACTCCTTTTTTCTCCATTTCGCCCGGTCTTGGTTTAACGGATTTATCTTATTAGTTAGACGTTACTTTTTCTAATTCCAATCGTAGACTTTCTGTATTATGGGCACTTGCAACAGCTCATCTGTCTCACATCCATATAAACAAGTAACTATTTCACCAGTTTTCTTGTAATTTTTTTTACGAAATGTTTCATTTAATCTAAGCAAGTTTAGTTTATGAGACAACCGAGTGTTGAGCCAGCGAGGTTTCACCAAGTTTGTTGTTGTAAACACTGCCATGAGCAAATTGTATGGAGCTGTTAATACCAGAAAACAAGTATTCAAAATTTATAGACTCAGATATTGGTGTCGTCATTTTAGCCGAAATACGTTTACGACTGGACGAAAACCTTCGAAATTCAGTATTTTATATGAACAATAAATCCGGCGCGAAAACGCATCTGCTATTTGGTCAACTCCAGATGCCTATTTATTTTAGGTTTTTTTTGCCGCATCTGTACGCACGCATACAAGAATAAAAGATAATCAGCTTATTTTCATGCCACGCGTCAATTTAAAAAATACTTTTTGAGTATTTTTTGTATTTCATATCACATATCACCTGAAAATCTTCTTGAGTAAGGTATATTGAATTGAATTTACGTTGAATTGAATTTACCATATATGTATGAGAGATTGTTCCTTATGATTGACCTTATATATTGATGCCATAAAATTACAACGTGTAATTTTTTGTATTTTAGCCGGTTTGATTCCCGTGTGTGGCAAGCGAATTTGAACGCAGTTCAAATTATTTTGTAAATCAAAATGAAGTCTTCTAGTAACGTTTTCAATCTCCAATATTTAAAAGACTTCCCCTCCATAGCATTGCCACGGGACGGCCTGTATGCTCTGTCACACTCGAAATCACAACTCTGTGTGATTTGATCGTAAATGGAACTGCGTGGAAGTTACATATCGCCCGTAGTCAGTCGGTCGCTTCATCAATCAATGTGGATATTGTGGATCGCTGCGTCTACCGTCCGTCACAAACTTAGCGCAATCGGCAAATTGTGATTGGTGGATTTGTTTAGCGAAGTAATGACAGGGATATCTGGCATCTTTAACGGTAGCTACTTTATCTTCCGTTGCCGACTTAGGAAGGTAATGGCAATCTGAACTGGGCTTTATTACTTTCGTCAGGTAGATTCATAGTTGCTTGGATCCAGTGAACGTCAACTGAATCGAACTAAGGGCATAGCCACTTTCCGGAAGGGACGGTAAGTATTTTACTTTAAACATCGTGATGTTCAAAAATTAGGTTCGGTTTTGGTTGTTTTTGACAGATAAAGATTATGGAAACTAACTATTGTACGAGTTAGCAATTCTTTGTGTCTCCATCCGGGTAGGGGTTTGGTTAAGTCTGCGCCTACAGATTGTATTCGGGCAAATTCACAGTCGTGTGTTTCTATAAAGAAACATTAGAGGCGATTGTTCAGTGGTAGAACCTGCATTCGCAATAAATGTTTGAAATTAGTATTTTTGGTAGGAAGGACAACTCCTAAAACAGTTTAATCTGAACTTTGACGACCCCCTGTTATATATACCGAATGTGGGTAGGTATGATGTTCGTTCTTTATTATAAATGATGTCAAGATAAATAATGGTTTTAATAACCTAACGACGAATGGAAACCATACCCTCGTAAGCTCACAATCTTGTACAAAATTTTACTTAAAATACAGGAAACGTAACTTGCAAAATTATGTATAAAATAAATTAAAAAAATATATTTTGTCAAAACCAGGCAGGTCTGGCATAAAAAAATAAATCTTGCACGGTCATCTAGATAGCAGTCGATAACATATTTCTGTCGTGTCGTCTTAATTAGCTGACGAAAGCGCAAGGGTTTTTAGGGTTACTAGGGTTTCTCCATTTCTTGTTACGACGGATCGTGTTTTGGTAATGAAAGACTAGTAACTACTGTTTAGATTGTGATGTAAAAATCATTAACTCGGACTATTCTTATTGTTAATAGAATAAAAAAATATATTAAGCGTGCTAAAATTTTTTTTTTTATAATAAAATAAATAAATACGACCACCTTCTTTCAGATCAGCTCGATGGTACCATACCATTGCAGTGTCACAAAAACAGTATGCAAAATTTAAGCTCAAGTGGTTATTGAGCTTCCAAGATTCGACCCACACATATATACTAGTGTACAAGTTTATAAGCTTGTAATAAATTATTGAAATTATCACAAAACCTTTCAGTAATTAAGGCCATTACCCACTGACTTACTCATGAGTTACTGCTTCTGCAGCCACTGCTCGAATCTATAGAGTAAACTTTAGTTGTAATCTATATTCTGGGTAATTACTATGAGGAAAGTAATTCTTTAATTAAATTGTGGTCTAATCTAAATTTTGATGTGGTTTACGAAGAAGAACTAGATATATTGGAGCTCTACAAGACCGGGACGAATCGCTACAAAATAAACAAGTATTCAACTCAGTCAAGCCGCATATCGCCGTCTAGCGAATCATAAATGCGTTTAGAGCTTTAAAGAAATACACTCTAAATAAAATCTTTTTTGTCAGCGATCCGAGTCAGTCTTTCTCTCGTACTTTGTAGACATGCTGAGTAGCAATTGGTCACTGTCTAGCCACTAGGGTTATCTCGCATGAGAAACTTACAATGTACAGGGTGACTTGTGAATGTGGTGGTGATAATAGTTTCAGTATGGAGTCATCGGTAGAAGACCGATTGTCCATCATTATCATTAGGATCAGTTTATACGTCTTCGCTTACAAGCTGCATCCTACGCGCAGCAATGCCTTTTTACCGCGCATGCGGAGTCATAAAACCGGAAGGAAATGCGCAACTACCGCACAGCCTTTGGCAGCGGTGTTAAATAAATATGCTTGGACAAATTCACACAGCGCCACCAAGCCCCAAAATAAGCGAAGCTTGTGTTATGGGTGTTAGATAACTGATAAACTACTTACATTTTTTTTAAAGAAAACCTACTTTTTACATAAATGAAATGAGAAGACCTGCTGGGACTGGCCTGGTACTGCACGTTCTTTCTCTTTAACCGCTTTTAAAAATGCAGTGTAACTCCATGCATCAGACAGAAAAAAAAGAAAAGAAAAATTTAAATGCGATTACATAAACGAGTAAGTCTGAACTCAGGGTCTCTATTGGAAACCGTTAGAACAGAGGCAAGCGATTAAAAAATACGGCCCCAGAAGTAGAAACAACTCACCACGCATTCCATAAGCCACCCTGTACACGCCATCTGTCTCACGCCTCTGAATAAAACCGTCAACCCATCCCGGAGTGTCGCAGCGAAACAGTTTTTTATACATCATCCCTGCGCTGATAAAAAGGGTGACAGAGCGTGGAGACAAATTGGGCCGTATCCCTTGACGTAAAACAATAAGATTATATTCCCTAGGGCCTGTCGGGCCACTGCGTGTTTGCATCGGGCTGTAAAGCCGGATAGGTAATAAATCGGACAGTGGATCCCGCGAGCTGGTGGATTCGGAGCAGTAAATGCGGAATTGGGATTTATTGGCGGGGCAATTTCGGGGCGAAACACAAATCGTGCAGTTAATGACTTCACTAGCATCGTGGGTGGGAAGGACCAAGATACTCGTGAGCAAGAGGTGAGTGGCTGAGTTTTTTACGCTGTAACGACGTCGATTGCAACCAGGGCAGCCGGAGCGCCGGAGTGACTACACTTCTATATTTCGGCCACTTGTTGTACTCGACTTCTGTCAGGTTTGGTCCGTATCGGCTACTAATGCACCATAATGTTTGGAATTGATTTAGTAGTGCATAAAACCGTTCCACTTGCGAACCGTGTCGTAAAATACGGCTAAGATTAATCAGCTTTAATAACTAACGAATGAAGTTTAGGAACTTCGTCATGATTCTCGACCTACTTCAACATACGTCATCGTCCGAATCAATTTCACAATTTGACGAGATTCCCGGTTTATTTATCTTTTTGATAGGTGCTCTTTCGTGTCATAGTTTCCATCTTCCTTTTTTTGTATGGAATCCATCGACAATATCCGCAGTTAGGACAGCTGTTTTTATACTACGATATCCAATCAAACATAATTCCAGTATCTTTAATAAAAGTATAGCCTCAATTTTAATAGTAAAGCAATTGTGAGAATGTATTTCATGGTCATAGTTCTTGTCTCCTAGTGCCTGATATACTTACTCTGCTGGTGTTTCATGCAACGTATCGAGTCCTAGTTATAAATACAAGATTGTAGCTTTACGACCATTAGATTTATTACGACTTCGCCACACCAAGAGCACTTAGAAGGAGTGCAAGTTCAAATCTGGCAAGTGCAAGTTGTCTACAAGTTAACCTGCTCGTAGTTGTTGGATGTTTGTGCTTGTTTGGAAGCCTGAGATATCTGTCTCTTGAGATACCGATTTTTAAATCTAGTTTTCTCCTTTTCCCCGTAGGTGTAGGCAGATATCACATTCTTGTACTTACTACGGTTCTGATAACCATGATGCAATTTGGTCAGTCTCCCTGTTAACAGGGTCGTGGTGGTCAGATGGATCTACCTGATCTACCAAATCCTGGATTATGGTCATGGCGGACCACGGGCCCTGATGCGCGACAGCACATCCGGGACATTCACGATAAGATGATTGACTACAGTGCTGACAAACCTCTCTCGCTTGTTCCACATTTATCAACCTTTTCATACATGCTTTTTAGTTTAGGGTACACATGACGTTTCTCCGGCCTTTGATCGTGATATGTACGTCTCGGTCTTTAACTTCCAACGCTTTCATTTATTCTTGTTAACAATGTTGGTGATAAAGGATTATTTATTTATTAATATTATTTTTGTGAATCCTATACCGAACTATGGTTGTCTATATCAGGTGCTCGTAAACCATCGCGCAGTTCACCGTTCATCCTATATACGACCTTTGAACAACACTTAGCCTTAGACAATATTATTTCGCAAAGGCATAACTTCTGCCCCTAGCCAAACCTGCTTTTCGGGTATCCAAGCTTTACCAGCACAGCATCTCCTAATGTCAGTCGCCGCTACACCAACTTGTTGAAACTACGAGTTTAACTGCCGACGCCTGTGGCCGCACATAAACTTAGCTCGGTCCGTCACTGACATTTATGGTGGCACTTAAACGGAGTTGTCTTCACAACTTCGCTGTTCGTCTGTCAAGTTTTGGTTACCTTATATTTTGAAGCCGATGCTAGAGGGGGTGTTATGAGTTTGACCTCGTTGTGTGGTTGTGGGTTTTATTATGAACTAGCTGGTCTGTTGTCCTATCCTATAAACCTTTTTTTTTAATTACTCTATTTATTGTTGAAACCGCATGGAATGACATGCGTGTCAACAAGCTCACCACTAAGGATGCCGAAGACCGAGCGAAGTGCGCCAGGAAAGTAGGAAGGCGGACCCCGGTCCCCCGCGTGCCGGCCCCCCGCAACCGGGACATGACGCTGAGATGATGATGATTGTTGAAACCGCAGTTTAATAGATCAAATTGATCTAGATCTAAGTACAATGTATATATGAGTGACAAACGACGCCTAGCGACATTGTTTTATACTATGTATGGAAGCGATGCACCTGCCTTCCCCTTCTTCGAAGTTGTTGTTTTTCTCCCATCTAAATCGAATTTGAACTTCGCAGGAGCTTTTAGCTTCGAGCTTCTAAGCTGGGAAGACCAAACTTACATGGCACGCAATTAGTGGGACTTGTTCGCAGTAGCGAAGTCTGCAGATGACGACGGGCATGGATTCGAGGGATGACGACGACCAGCCAAGCCATAAGGATTAATAATCCCCAAAGAATTTGAACTTTATGCTAATAGTCCAAATTCTTTGATAATCCCTTGCAAATTTCTTTAGCAGGGTACGTAATACACACTTGGGCGGGGACCAACGCATTGAGAATGATGAGTATTTAACATTTCATCTTAAGTCCCGTGGTTATCAGGCGGAACTACAAATATTAGCTAAGTATATAGCTAAGCTAGAGACTAACAGAGTCTCTGTTTATAAGTACTAAATGTTGAAACGGTCTATAGCATCGTTCTCACAGATGAGTAGAAGTTTTGGTCAAAAGCCTTATAATTTTAACATTCCTTTTAGAATGCATTTCGATTTTTAAATTACTTACTATCATCATCATAATAATATTTAAGAGTTTGTCGGTGTCGGTGAAGCAATCGCCACTCCTCTCTCATGTCTGTCAAACACTTCATCTCCTTATATTTCCCGGCGCTCACTTTTTCCTTCTCGACTCACCATAACAGAAAAATGTTTATTTAACCCTATCGCCGCCCGAGTCCGCCGAGTCAACATAACGCGTGTACCAAAGTGGTCCGCTGACGAATCACCCGCGTGGTGTCACCCGTCCCGTCGCCGTGACGCGGGTCCTGCGCCGTCAGCTGAGCGGGCCGGGACGCGGTATTATGCTTGACGTTTACCTGCGCTGCTTATTAACGCTTATGCGTAAGTACAATATTTCTCGTCAAACTTTATTAAGGACTGAATACCACTTAGTAGCTGATTATAGTCCATTGTGAGCCTTGAGCCTCCTCCACAATCAGTTTATCTTAGTGTGAAAATAATTCGCCACACGTACAATCAAACAGACATGAGGATACACAGAATTTCTAAAAACGCGTCGTTTTGGATAAATCCACTGTATGCACTGTGTGTGAATTTTCTTACGAAAGGTTTACATGACGTAATACACTAGCTTTTTTCACGCGACTTCATCCGCGTGGAAATAGTTTTTATAATTTACCATATAAAAACTATTTATTATGTAACTTTTTTAACATTTAACATTAAATAATTTACATGTTACCATTTTAAATGACCCCCGCACTGTATGAATAGGAGTACTACGGGGAGGACAAGCTGTACCTCTGGTTCTACCAACTCGAATTAGATAAAACGTGGCTTAAATTGTACCCTGGACTTCAGGCTACCAAACAATCATAACCGAATCAAAATTCGTTCAGTATTTTTTGCGTGATGCGCGAACAGACAGACAGACAGACAAAAATTCCAAAATACATTTTTGGGCATAGTTACGTCCCAGAATCCAATTCCGACTATTTTTTCTGAAATATCTTCAATGTACAGATACGGCTTTTTACAGTTGTATAATAGTACTTGTGGATTCGGCCTACATATACCTACTTTTTCTTGCTTACAAACCTTCCTCTTGAATCACTCTATCTATTGTTGAAAACCGCATTGAATTCCGTTGCCTGTTTTAAAAGATCTAAGCGTACATAGATACATACATACATAGATACAGACGGCGGGAAGCGGCTTTGTTTTATACTATGTAGGTATAGATAGACAGTTAGATGCATATTATTAGGGAAACCCCGAGAACATCCGTGTGAAACTGGGGCAGGTCGCTATTATTAACGCCCAAGAATTAAAATTAAAACGTTAAAATTTTAGTAGTAGTAGCTATACCAAACGGTTGCGTTCCGATAATGAACTCATGGTAACATGATTGCTTTTCGCCGGAAACTGACCAATTCGTTCGCTATTTACCTTGTTATACACAATCATAGGCGGCAGATGCACACGCAATAGTATCTAGCTATCTATTCGTATTATAAAGAGGAATAGAACAAACATTTCATAGAAAAAAGTTACTTATTGGCTAACACTGTAGGCATTTTCTTTCATGTTCGTTGTGTTTAAAACATTAAATACTGCATTTGAGAACGACTGGGCTGATTTGTATTTTTTTATGTCTGCAACTTTTAGAATGAGTTTTTTAACACAGACTGTAGGTCCTCTGTGTTTTTGATGGAAAATTCGGATAAAGGCTAAGTATTTTCTATAGAACTTTTAAACAACATATAAATATTGCATTACAACTAAGTATTTGTTTCTCTGCGTACAATATGACTCTATGATTGGTCAATTTCGTGTCATTGAAATAATAAATAGATACATAAAATAGTTCATAATTTCGACGGAGGCTTAAGTGCCGATTGCCACTTAAGTATTGTCAGTGGAACCCTGTACGTTAGCGCGCACTGCGAGACCTCATAACCTAACCTAACCTCCCCTATTTTGTGTAGTAACACTAGTAACGTTTCTACATACCTACGAATATGAGTCGCAGTGTAAAATTGTACAAAACGCAAACTGACAAAGGGCGTCGAATGAACCGTGTTTGTTGGCAAATTTTCCGCTGCGCTCGCTCCGTTCGCGCCGCGTGTGTCGCGGTCGCTAAACCAATTGCCACGGGATATCGAGGCGCATGTGTGTGTATTGAAAATAGCTCTATTTTCCCACACGCCGATGCTACACTCAAAGCTGAACAAAATTTGCATACACCCATGAATACATTTTGGATTTTGTCGATCTTATTCGATCCATATCGTTTTGTGTAGCTATCGAAACAAAAATGCTGCGTTTCGACTATATACGAACTTTACAATCTGAAATTCTTCTCAATACAAAAAGCATTGCTAGCATTGCTTTCCAGTTCAGTATGTATACCGATTTTCCAATTGCAGCGCGGACTGGAGCCTTTACAGGGCTCTGTTCTATTAACGAGAGAGGCGGCTGCTTTACTAGCTATATACTATACATATTCCGATATTTCTACATGAATACCGCAGACAATTTTCCGCCTGTCCGTGCGTTTGTCGCAGCGCAGGCCGCGGGCCGGCGCGGAGTGCAAATTGAAAATGGCCGTATTTGCCAGAGCGGACGCCGTCGGGTTATTTGCATTCAACAGAATATCGGTTTAAAGTGAGTTTTAAACTAAGCCTGCGTCCGTTCGACTTTATTTCTCTGCGATATTGTGCCTCCGTTGCGTAGGGCTTAGTAGATATATGTATTAGGGTGGGTGTTTACGCCGGCTTGAATAGTCGAAGTCGTTTTAGGAAAGTCAGAGTCTCTAGAGTTCTAGAAGGGTTTATTAGATTATAGTGATCGCTTGCGATTTCGTTCGCGTAGACCAGTTTTTTGAAAACTCCGAATGGAAATAAATTGAAGTATATTTCTTAATTGTTAAAAAAATGAAATATGACCTCTGATACCACAAGCACACTACAATAGGTACTATACTAACAAACCGAAACCGAAAAATAAATATAAAAAAATTTCACTGCCTTCGAATTACAAAAAAAAGGAAAATATAATCTACTTAATATACAAAACGAGTAACTTGTGCTGGTGCACAGCAGCTTCAGATTATGACACCCTGAATCTAGATACCTACTACTAAGTAGTTCCTGTTGACCAATTGCAATACTATCCCCTAACTGCTAATTGTTAAGGAATTCTGTGGGCTCATCATTAGTACAGCAGCATCAGATGATGACACCCCGAAGCGAACACCTGAGTAAACATGACAACCCAACAAGCACACAATACATGCCTATAATTTTGGAGTATTGCCCTTGATTTCACAGGTTTTCCATCATCAGCTCCTGACCTGATGAAAATAAGACCACCTCAGGAGTACCTACCCTTTTAAACAAGAAATACATTTTTAACATTGTCCACAATTAGCGGAGAAATCGGTGAACATACATAAAAAATAATACATTAAATAGAATCTCTTCCGGAGCGTCGGTAGCCGGGCGGTTGAGTATCCAGAGATGAGGTATTGGGTTCAAATCCCGCTGCGGCCACCAATGACTCTTTTCTGAGTTATGTACATTAGTTGAATTCTAACCGATGCTCTTACGGTGAGGGAAAACATTGTGATGAAACCTGCAAATTCAGGCAACTGAATTTGTAACCATGATCCAATCTGGTCAGGTTGCCCTTGTAGCAGGGTCACGGAGGTCAGATGGTAGTCGATCCCCTGTAATTACTTGATCGCCAAATCCTGGATCATGGTCAAGGCGGACCCCGGGGCCTCGTTCTCGAGAGCACAACCGGGATATTAACGCCAAGATGATTATTTTTAAAAATAGAATCTCTTCCGTGTTTTGTTTTTAAAGTTTAAAAATATAAGTAATTACCTCTTTTTTTGCCTAACCTAACCTAACCGGCCTAGGACGGACGGTGCATCTGATGGAAAGCGGCTACCGTCGTCTAGAACATCTGCCACCTAAGGGGTGACGGCCTTTCGAGGTACCTGTAGACATGCCTTACCTAAAAATAAAACTGCATAGTGCGTATAAATGCACTGACAACATACATTTTTTCTACTTTCCCGACGTCTATGGTAATATTATTCACAGAATGGACGAAAATAGAACGGATTCCTGGGCCCTAAAAACAGATTTTTCATTTTCACACAAAAGCCTCGCTGGCTAATCAAATAGGTACATTATTAGAACGCCCATTCACTCGATTCATCATACCTTTGTATCGCTATCAATTACTTTCCTGAAAAGGCCATAGAAATATTCATATCCAATCTGCAACAGACGTAGCGTACGCGCCATTGAAGGATGAATACGTTTTTCGTTTGATTTATGTTTTGTTTTGACTTCAATTATTGTCGTTGATGTTTTACTCGATATTTTATTGAGTTACGAGTACCGATGGAAAAAATAAAACGTTAGCTACGAAAATAATAATGGTCATGTAGCGTGGAGTGGTATTTTGGCAGAGCAAGCCGAGTAAACCCATGGGTAATCTCAAACAACTTTCCAGGAACCTTCTGAAGGACGATAGGACAAAGATGGCGCGCAATAACTTCGCGTCCTTCAGGTGTTAGGTACTAGAGCTATGAAAAGGGAAAACTTAAAAAATTATGGTTATTTACGAATATACATAACATCATGATGATAACCGTTTGCTAACTGGCTGAGTAGAACGTAGCATCAACCATGGCCGCCCCCATGTGAACCCCAAGTATTATTTTTTGTAGAGAATCTTTAACACTCCAATCAAACAGCCAAGCATGGATATTAAGGCCTCCACGAATGTGAAGGAGGCTCAAGTCCAGCCGTGGACTATTATAAGCTATTTGTGTCTATTAATAAAATATTTTCATTCGTTCCACCAAAAATGTATAATTCTTTTTGCTATAGGCAAAAAACATTGTGCATCTATCTGTTCACATTTTCCAGCCAGTTTGTCAAAGTTATAGTGACAATATATCATTTTCAGCGTAACGACATGGCCGGTATTGTGCAGTGTGGCGGCTTGGTTGATGCACTGCGCGAAACGTGTATTTATACTCTGTGGCCAAACGGAGCGGAAAATAGACGCGGGCGCAATGAGCCGAGGCCCATTTCCCTCGGACTTTTAAACTAGGTAGGGAATGGAAGTACTTATACTATTCTGTAGAATAAGTGGGTAACTATGCTAAATGCAAAGTAAAAACCTGTCTATTATCTAAGGGTGCGTTCAGATATTGTGAACACGCCGTGTGTACTTTAAAGTGTCGAAGATTGGGATTGAGTTGGAAAATATGGAAGAAGTTTCTTTTAAATGTTGTTATAAACACAAATCCAATCTACTAAGGACCGCTTAACAAAAGGCAATATATCTATAGAATATGGCATTTTCTAACTACGGATGAACTTTCATTTGAACTATTTCATGATAACCCTCAAACTTAAAATAGCTGAATAAAAACCTAACAAGGCGCGAAGAGGGTCGCCGCCTATAGAGGGTCAGCGAATCGTCCTTTAAATGCTTTGACATTTACCAAAAACTACTTCAAAGGCTGGTTCCCATACAAAACATACCGGATTTTGGTTATTTTAAACCGATTTGCGCCGGTTCTCTAATTTCAGAGATGACTTGTAGAAGCAAACGTTTCGAAAGGACCTCAAACCCTCCAACAATGTACGCGGGGCCTTTGAAAGATTTCAGTTACGTTGGCTCAACGAATCCAACAGATGTGTTGGTTCCAGGAAGGTATTCATTCAATTTACGACCCCCTTTGTTACAACAAAGATCGTTACTGACAAAGTTTGAAGCAAGACGTGACTGTATTTTTGGAGATTTTACGCTGAACTACGGTACTTGGCGGCGGATGGTGCCCATTGGGAATGGTTTTTAAAATTGGTTTTAGGATTACGAGTTTACTGAGTGAGGATTTTTAATTCCAACCTAGTAGGTGTACAAATTTATACGTTAAATACAAGTAATTTATTAGTGCCTCTTCCAGTGTTTATGTACGTTAGTAGTATTTGATTTTTTTTAAATTAATCATGAATAAGCATGGACTAACATCCAGATGCACTCCTCAGGGTTAGCAAACCCTGACTAAAACTTTGACGATAACATGATCATAAGGTTTATTTTATTCGTCGGAACGTCGTCGGTGGCCTGATGGTTAAGCGGACCGACTCGTACCCCGATTATAATGCAGTTTTCTACAATAGATAGAGTGATTCAAGAGGAAGGTTTATAAGTCAGAAGTAAAGGGTAGGTAGGGGTAAAATGGTTGTACGTGAAAGAAGTCGCGTCGGGTCCACTACTTATTTGATAAAGTAAAACGCAATGTCGCATCGAGGTAGCGTCTTCAATTTACCAATATTATTAAGTTTAGTCCAATAAAACGTTATTGTAGAGTACGAGTATGTCGGGTTTGCTTACTCTGCGGCGGCGGTCGAGCTCAGCTGGGATGGTCCAGCGCGAAATATTGAAAATAAATCCGTAAATAAATAACCTGTCGTGTGACAGAACTGAAATTGGAAATTACATTATTTTTGTGCTGAACGTTCTTAATGAAGATGGTTCGTGTTGTTTTATTTTGTTATTTGTTTCTGTTACCTTTAAGACGCGGCGAGGCGCCCACCTAAGTTTGGTGATGCGACGCTAAACAAATAATCATAAAACGATTTAGTTATAGAAGCGCCTTTCTGCCAATTACTATAGGTTCTATTGTGTAGAGTTGTAAAGTTCTAGAGTTCGTGTATAATAAATAAATAAATCATTTTTTATAACTAGAAACGCCACAACACAATATAAACAAAAAAGAAAAAGACACATTACATACAGACTGTTTTATTTAACAAATTGCTGCCATACTAATAGTGTCGACTTGGCATTGCCAAATAGTAAAGTTCATAAATAAAATGAAACCAATTAAAATGACGTAAGAGTGTAATTATATTTATTTATATCAGCCTGAATCAACCCACTGCCAGCAGTGCCCCAGCCTCCCCCCTATTCTTCCATAATTCGCGACTCTTATACGTACATGAAATTAATATAATAAAAATAATATCAAACAAGAAACACCAGTAATACAAATATGATCACCATCAACGAATTAGCTGATATCTGCCCATCTAACTAGCTGTTGGGGGGTTTCTGTCAGCACTTTGGGACCTTTGGTTTCTCAATAGTGTTTCAATAGCGTTTAGGAGCTGCTGTTGTGCTTCCGTCAGCGTTGGCGGAGTGATGTCGGGCGGGTTATTTATGAAGTCTGGCTTCTCTGTGGGTTTCTCAGTAGGCTTTGGCAGCTCTGGCACCTTATATACAGTGTACAGAGAGTCGTAGTCCTTCTGTCTATAGTCTATTCTGTTATCGTATAACCTTTCGTCAGGCCCATTCGATAACCTACCAGCTTGGGTTGCGTCGGAGTAGAATGGCCAGTTGCCGTCGCCGAAAGATCGGTCGCTGTAGCCGCTGACAGGTCCGTAGGATGCTTCATTATATGTGACAGATGACCATACGAACAGTATGGTAATGAGCTGGGGACAAAGTTAGGGAATATTATAACATGGTTATAATGTCATTGACACGCTAAGAAGAAGATGAAACAAAGTGGAAACATAAAAAAATATTGATCAAATCAAAAGATATTGAGCGTCGGTGGCCTAGTGGTTATGTATATGACTTGTATGTGAGAGGGACTGGGGTCGAATCCCACTGCCGCCATGTACCAATGACTCCTTTCTGAGTTATGTACATAGGTTGAATACTAACGATTCTCTTACGGTGAGGGAAAACTTCGTGATGAAACTGAATGTGTAACCATGATACAATCTGGTCGGGACCACCTGGTAGCAGGGTTACCGAGGTCAGAGGACAGTCTACTGTACCTAATTATCTGCCAAATCCTGGATCATGGTCAAGGGCCCTCGTGCGCGAGAACACAATCGGGACATTAACGCACAAATTAGATTTTTTTTTAATGAATTTTTTTCATAGTTTCTTCAGTTAATGGCTCACCACACTTCACCACTCACCACCGCTACTAATGTCACCACTAGCGCCCCCACTACACCACCACCACTTTACTATCCCTGGTAGACCTCGACGTGTTTCGTTCCTCCACGAAGCATCGTGGACTTGCTCCGACTCCGTCGTTGATATGACGACGAAGACTAGAGTAAAAATTCATATATTCACGACTATAACATGTGCGGTAGAGTCGAGATGATATTTGTCTGTTACGCTATTTCATCTGAGTAGCTGATCTGATTTGATCACAGTATTGGATGATGTTATCGAGGTACCAAATCATAATATCTACCTACTTATCGCTGTTTTGAGTTTGTTGTTGCTCATACGGCTTTTGTACAGTATTTCCCTATATTCGCTATTTGCGATGCTCATATTACGAATTTACGAGTATTAGGCACTGTCCTAATTGGCAAGGGTCGTGCGACGGACGTCAGCTGACCAATAGCAGCAGACCTCAAAACCGGCCGTCGCACGACCGTTGCCAATTAAGACAGCGCCTTAGTCTTAAGTTAGGCACCTTACCACTTCTTCCCAACGATCGAAAATATTAAAATAAAATGATTAAACCTACCTATCTTGTAGGTTTGTTACATCTCTCCGTCATGTATTTTAATTGCCATGCCACTGTTCACGGAAATAGGTATATTAATTCATACTTTAATATTAAGAGTCAACATCATCAACATTAATCAAGCACTATAATATACTAACATAACCTCTAAGATTAATACTAACAAAGATTGGACTATAAATTGTCTGATTATAAATATATAAATAAAATAAAATTAAACATCAATTATCGGAGAGACTGAACATCCCACTACCACCTATATTGTTGAAAAAACTTACATATTTCTGCATTTTGTTGGAGCAACTACGCATCTCGGCAGACGCACGATAAAATGGCGCGAATCAATAGAGCTGAACAGATGCAATTACTGCGAAAATTGGCTAGAACTTGATTTCATGATGGCCTGTTTCCGGCTAAATATGATTTACATAGATTTGAAACTGTATGCACGCTACTACGATTTTATTGTTCTCTGTGACGATACCAAACAAAGTATCTATGATCTGTTCAGACTGACTATTCTTATTTGGTTAAAGAAATTGATTTGATTCAAGAAAATGTATTTAAATAGACAATTTGCAACAGTAGTCTTTGAAATTCACATACTATGTGTTTCTTTTATAATTCAAGACATATATATACAGTGCGATCGAATCAGAAATGAGGAGATCCGCAAGCGAACCAAGGTCACCGACATAGCCCTAAGGATTGCCAGGCTAAAGTGGCAGTAGGCAGGGCATATAGCTCAAAGAACAGATGGCCGATGGGGCAGTAAAGTTCACGAGTGGTGACCACGTTCCGGGAGACGTAGTGTGGGTAAGCCTCCTATGAGGTGGAGTGACGATCTGCTAAAGATCGCATGTAACAGCTGGATGCGGAAGGCACGGAACCGGCCTTTGTGGAGATCTCTGGGGGAGGCCTATGTCCAGCATCTTTCGGCTGATATGATGATGATGATATACAGTGTACATAGCGTGATTGATACGGCTAGTCGTAAGGGTATGTTTGTTCACCAAATAAGACAAGTCTCCGGGTCAACTCTTATCCGGTATTTGCATCTACCTGCGTATGAGAGTTTTGTTATACCTACAATTTGGGGGAATTTTGGACGAAATAAGAGTTTGATATTGTAAATTATAAGCTGACATTCATATTATTATTTAATTGACAATTTAATTTGAATTTGACATTTTTCATTTATTACGTATCTAGCTATTATTGACATTGCATATTTTGATTTATTTCCAAGTTCTTTTTTATTGTTTTAAATGGATGTGAATTTTATTAATTAATTATTGCTGCTTTAAATATTGTATGTCCGAAATGGGCAAACTGTTGAAACTCACAAATATCATTTGTAATACCTGATTGTACCTACACAGTTCAACAATAAAGTTATTCTATTCTATTCTATTCTATTCTATTCTATTCTATTCAATATTATGTTTCATACCAGTTTTGCCTGCGACTTCGCGTAATATTCGGTTATGCCCTGATTTTGTAGGAACAACATTCTATTGCGGTAAATTATCTCCATGCCTTTCATCCAAAACCAATTGTGATTTAGTAAGGAACATCCAAAACATCCTTTTCACATTTATGGATTAGAATAGGATTGTATACCGGGTGTCCATTTAAGCAAGCGATTTAGTTGAACCGCATTATTATAAATTCAATTTTGAAATCATATTGAAATGCAAAGGAATCATCTTGGCGTTAATGTCCCGGTTGTGCTCTCGCGCATGAGGGCCCGAGGTCCGCCTTTTGGGAGGATTTGTTCAGATAATTACAGTGGAGCGACTGCCATCTGACATCCGTGACCCAGCTACATGACATGAGTCATGGTTACACATTCAGTCACCTTAATGTGCAGGTTTCATCACGATGATTTCCCTCACCGTAAGAGCATCGGTTAGCATTCAACTAATGTACATAACTCAGAAAAGAGTCATTGGTACATGGCCACAGTGGGATTCGAACCCGGTACTTAACCACTTGATCACCAACGCTCCTAATTATAGATTTGGAATATGTAATTTAATTAAAATAGATAAAAAAAATAATCATCTTAGCCATCTGACCTCCATGACCCTGCTACCAGGGGAACCTGACCAGATTGGATCATGGTTACACATCCAGTCGCCTGAATGTGCAGGTTTCATCACGATATTTTCCCTCACCGTAAGAGCATCGGTTAGTATTCAACTAATGTACATAACTCAGAAAACAGTCATTGGTACATGGCCGGAGCGGGATTCGAACCCGGGACCTCTGGCTTACGAGTCGGATACTGTAACCGCTCGGCCACCGATGCTCTAATTTAATTAAAATAGATACTCCTAACTAATGTTGTGCTCGGCAGTAACGCTAAGATGAAGAAGACTTAAGTAATGTTGAGCAACGGTGGCGTAATTTCCTCGTAAGCGAGAGGTACCAAGTTCGATCCCCAATGCCGCCATGCTAAAATATGCAACTACCGCTGAAAAGGGGCTGAATATGCAAATGTCATTGGCATATAATCCGGTCTCTAAATATTAAAGAACAGATGAACGTTTGAAATTAAACTTCGTTGCGTTTGTGCCCACCTAAGCATCGTGACACGTGAATGAATTTTTAAAACTCCGACTGCCTAACCTTCTAAGGTTAGCTAGAAGAAATCCCGATATGGAATAACCCTGCCTTTGCAATTTCAATGCAATACTGTTTTCTTTTGTATTTTCTCGTTCCCTACACATCTTAGCACGGATCCCACTTTACTACATTGACTACAACTTTTTACGCTAGCGTATTGCATAGCCACTGTAGTCACCCACAACACTTCCCTCCTGCGATTCATTTTGCCAAATAAAAGACGCGGGTACCCGCATTCCGGTACAGAGCGAAGCAGGCGCGGTGTAAGATTTCTTCCAGTTCGCCTTTTATTTGACACGCCGTCAATCCGCGTCGAAAGTAGCAACACGACGCCGATGTTGAATTGGGAATGAATCCGTGCCCGTTCTGAGAACTGAAGGATTTGAATACACGTAAGGATTCGACAGTGTAATTACGTATAGGTATTACAGGCTCTAGGTGTGAGGGTAGTCTTCACAGCGATAATGCATTTGATGACGCTGCATCGTTAAATTTATTTAAAACACATTCCACTCTTCATCATTTTAACCTGCTGACCCTGAGGTCTACGACGGAAGAAAGTAGACCTGAACAGGTATACCGTCATGGCACTGTGCCATCCCGTTTAGGGGGTGTATTCTTTGTACAGAGATTACAAAGCATACCTACATCCACATTTTGCCTAAGTATTTGCCTAACAACCATTCAAAAGTCAAGGAGCTAGCCTCTCGCCGTATTATAATGGCGTATACTGTGACCTATATCAATATTGATTGTCTATTCAGAATATGTTCCATGATCAAAGGAATATTCCCTCTAAGTTCGCTTGACACATATCTTCCTTACAGAAAATCAGTGTACTCGTACCTACATATTTGGTATTGGATATGGTCTTGAAGTATTGTATAATATGATTTAATTAGTGCCGACGTTCTTAATGTAATGCCATGTTTCTTTAACACATTATAATGGTTTGTATTGTTATACAATTTCATTCACAAATCACACTTTGTAAACTTTCAAGTTATAAGAAACAGAAAAACAAATAAAAAAGTAACCATCTTGGGCATGGGGCTGGGGTCCGCCTTGACCATGGTCTATGGTAGAATTTGGCAGATCAGGTAATTACAGAGGAATGACTGCCATCTGACGTTCATGGCCCTGTTAACAGGGGAGCCTGACTGGATCATGGTTACAGATTCAGTCGCCTGCAGGTGCAGGTTTTACCATGATGTTTTCCCTGTCCTAATTGGAAACGGTCGTACGACCATTGTCGTACGACTAACGTCGCCTGACCGCCCGTAGCACAACCATTGTCAATTAGGACAGCGCCTGAGAGCATCGGTTTGTGTTAAACTAAGTAACAGACGATGCTATAAGCTTAAAAAATAAAAGCCGATATTTTCACGGGCGAAAATATTTAGAAAACTCGCCTTCGCCAGCCCTACCTGTGGATCTCCAACATTAATGCTCATAATTGTCAGAAAGCGATGTGAAATGAAAACGCTGTTATTCTGCCGTTTTTATCTTTTATCCAGTGTTATGAGTGCTTTTACATGCCTTTTAGATGCCGTGATTCGTATGTGGGGCGAGCGCTATTAATTGGCGCACTCACCTTGGTATGGTGCTTTTTATCTTTTTTTTTAACGGGGGCAGTATTTAGTCCTTATACCTCTATTGCGTTGTTTTGTTTCTCCCTATCTCTACATAGTATAAAACAAAGTCGCTTGGCGCCGTCTGTCCCTATGTATGTATATATATACGCTTAGTTCATTTACACTACGCAACGGAATGATTCTAAAGGTTTATAAGCAAGGAAAAAAGGTTAGGTAGAGGTACAGGTACAGGTACAGGCAGATAGTAGGTGTACGCGAACAAAGTTGCGCCGGGTTCACTAGTAAAGGGTAACGGCCGTATTCTGTCGGAATAGCACCAGCCTCTTGCACGCGTGGGTTTCGTACAAGGTGACTAATGTTTTCGAGGCAAATGTTCTGGAGTGTCTGTAGGCTGGAAAATGGGCAGTAGTGTTTTCCATTTCTATATTTACAACACTGCGATTTTCAACCTGCCTGTCAAGCATTGAGATTATAACCTCCCCTCTCATGGGAGAAGTCCTGTCCTTCAGTGGACTGTTATGGGCTGTTATGATGACGATGGTATTATGATTTATTTGCAATCGTATGATTGTGAATTCTGTTAATATCTCCATAGTCTATCGCGCGGGATAATAATAGTGTACCGTCACAGGTCCGACTGTAAAAAGTTGTAAATTGAAATCATTAAGTTCAACGAATCATTTACAATTTAACGACAATTTCAATTGAATTGAATTACTTTTCGAATGACGTTAGGTGTGATTATGACAAAGCAATAGAAGAGTAAATCATTTTAACGCCATCCGTCACGGGCCAGAGACGGATGGCGTTAAAATGAAACAATTATTATTTTATCGACAGTTTTTAAACTAAGTAAGATACGTTCTCACACTGACTTCATGTACAAGAAATAAGTTTTTTGAAAGTAACATCAGAAAATAATTGATTGGCACAATTAAGTGAGAACAAAATCAAAATAGAATTCAGTCTCTCTCGTTCATAACAACTTACATGGAAGTCATACATACGTCATACCATTGACGTTACAAGCTACATCAGAAATCCTTGTCTAACAACGAACCCATCCAATTGGTGTATTCACCTGGTTAGTCGTAATTTTTACCAGGTATTTTATATTTTTAACTAATGCTGGTATAGGAGGTGAGTGCACCGGTTTATTGCGGTTTTGCAGTTTCGTTAAACTTTACGCAACCTAAATGACTGTTATATTTAAAAAAATAGACTATTTATGTTATCGAAAAACGTTGTCTGGACAAATAAACTTACTAAAAGAATAAAGTAACTACAGTGAGGTCATGAAACGGTATCAGAGCATAGGTTAAAAGATATGGCCCATCTCGTGGCTTTCCACTCCTTGACGGGTGTGTAACCTGTTGAATGGAAGAGGATCTAGGTTACGACGCTGTTATCTGGTACAGTGATATAGCTTTAGAAATATGATATATTTAAGTGTAAAACAATAATTTTAACTGTAGTAGATACAGAATATAAGAGTATGTATTGAGATATTCAATTCAATACGCCCCAAATGCCCAGGTTGTGAGCATAATTTTTTTTCCTTATTTAGATCTTTGATATGCTGTATTTGAAAAACGATATGTGTGGCCTCTTGACGCATAAGGTCCCGCAAAATATCCCTGTGTTCATATAAAAAGACTGACTTCTGACATTAGACGACCGTTTGATAATAATAAGTTGTTTTGCTGGATAGGGATGGAAGACTAGGCTTGTTCATCGATTGTGGTTTTAGTTACACTAATGTAATTGATATATTTTCCGATGATCCGTTTAAAAAGCGAATTTGAAACCTTAATAAAACAGTTTTTAATAATCATCTTGGCGTCAATATCCCGGTTGTGCTCACGCGCGCGATGGCCCGGAACAATAGTCATTAAACCACCGATGCTCGAATATCTTTGTACCTACAGCCATCATCATCATTCTAGCGTTTACCTCGGCTTATGCCAGGGTTCGCATTCCGTCTTTTCTTCCTCCACATCGCCTCTAAAGCGGGGAGTAGGCGAGTTGTAGATCACGAGATTGAGATAGCAGGAGTTAGGCGGTCTACCTCTGATACATTAGTAGCGTTCACGGTTCTCGAGGCGAGGAGATTTAAATTTTTATTTTCGTCATGAACAATTCTATGTTTTGATGAATGACGCTGATTTACTCTATGTAATAAATAAAAAAAATAAATCGAATTCTTATGCCGATGATCAACATTGAAATCCGATCGACTTGAGGCGCGCCCTTGAACCCTGCGAGATTTGGACGCACCTTTATACGACCGGTATAAGTTCGGACCGCTGGAAACGCCTCACGCCATTCCTACCCTCGTTCCGAAGTGTACGTGTAAACGCGCATGACAGTTTGATCCGCAGTCCCAGATGCGCAGTTCGAACTTTACGTGTAAAGGCCGCTAAAAACTTTCGTAAATGATCACGTTTTACGCGCCAGCCCAAAACAAAAAAGCAGCAATTAGACCGTGGCCACCTTTGATCGTAATTAGCGCATGACAGTTTTATCCGTTGTTGGAACCGACGACGGATGGACCGGGCGGTTTTATCCTCGGTTCGGAACGCAGTCCCGATGCGCAGTCCGAACTTTATGTGTAAGAGCCGCTATTTTATGGCACTACTTTTAATTTATTTAACTTACAAGGCCTTGTTCTCAGTTCAAAATACACACGACTTCGCACGTTTACGTGCCTTGGGATAGGTTACATAAATTACCACTACGAACCTTTACTTCTCGACAGTAGATACACAGTCTCTCATATCTCCGTTTAATTACCCTTGTAAAATGTAAGGCTCGAATTAAAGCACGCCGAGATCAGATCTGGCATTAAAGCGCGTATGACACGAAACAAAGCTCGTAAAGCTCGCAAGCTCATTATAAAGTTCAGTGTTGCGTTTGTAGCATTCGGCTGGGGGAGAACGATTGCCGTGTGTGCTTGGGCCCCGAGTAGGGTCACTATGTTGGCTAATTGTTTGGTCTATTAAAACCGGTCAAAGGTATTAGACCTTTCCGGATAGATAATATAATTCTTAGATAAATAAAATATGACAAAAAATTATCTTAGTCTTAGTTGAGCTCACGCGCACGTGGGCCCGGTGTCCGCCTTGACCATGATCCAGGATATGGCAGATCAGATAATTACAGTGGAGCGACTGCCGTTTGACCTCCGTTACCCTGCTACCAGGGGAACCTGACCAGATTGGATCATGGCTATACACTCAGTCCCCTGAATGTGCAGGTTTCATCATGATGTTTTCCCTCACCGTAGGAGCATCAGTTAGTATTCAACTAATGTTGGCTAATTGTTCGGCCGATAAAAAACCGGCCGAAGGTACCGTACTCGCTCGAAGGATTCCGTACCTTTTCCGGTAATATTAATATTAATTCCAAGACAAATACAAGAATAGATATGAATGCCAGAGTAACAAGTAATTCGTAAAAGCGAATTACAATTGAAATCTTTGCGTGCGAAAACTCAAATTAGAACAGTTAAATTTTTTTTAAATATTAGATATAGGTACTTTGGTGTCAGCAACACATACGTTACTTATAGTTTGATGCCTTTAAAATTTGTAAATTTAGAGTTAGAGAATCTTTTACGGTTCCAAATATGACAGACAGACAGACCGTCAGATAGCGAGGCTTATGGTAATAGCAGGGTTAATTTTATACTCTATGGCTAAGGAACCCTAAAACGTATACTTTCACTACACATATTATCAGGCTTGTTACCACGGTTAGTATTGTTTTTACCTAGATATTTTGACGCAGTTGCGTGCGTGGTGACGAGTAGATAATGTGTGTAGTGAAAGTGTAGTGACGGTCAAAATTAGTCAAAATGTAAATAGTAGTCAGGCCTAACAGTAAATAGTATATGTGTCGATATAGTATATCTATTTATAGTATTTATGATAGGTATATTGTTTGTATCGTATTGTATTTATTATAGGGATATGATATATAATATTTTATTTATCATCTTTCTCGTTAATAGTATTTGTTATTTAGTTAATTAAGTATACTTGCTCTCTGTTCCGCTTTTGGCACCTACTACTCACTTTCTGCATGGTCTACTGGTTGACTGGAAGATAAAGCCTTAATGGCTTTAAGTCCGCCAATTGTGTTATTGTGCAATAAAGTTTTAAATAAATAAATAAATAAATAAAATGACATGGTTACAACGATGAGTTCGAATTGAAGAATATGTCTCTATACCAGAATTTTTTATCGTACACTTCGCGGCTCGAGGCACAGCAAGCCAGTGACAAGTTCCAAAACGTGTTCCAAGTACTAGATTGTATTCAAGACTTGGCCACAGCACTGGGGGTGATAAAATTGCAAATATTTTCAGTTTGAAAGCCCGCGGCGCTCGTTGCCCCGTTTATACCAATCTGTAAACCGTTTACAACTGTCGATACGACGTTTTACATTTATAGCCCTTTTAGCTGCGATAATGTCGGGCGAAGGGCGCGGAGCTGCTACTTATTTCTCACGAAATTTTCCTTTAGTTCCAACCTTTGAACGTGGGTAGTTTGAACGTAGACTAGTCGGCGATAAATGACTGACTGTAACTGCCGAAAGAGTAGAGAAAGAGGTCAAAAATCGCCACAAATTGACCTCTTTTTAAACACTTTTGGCAGTTGTAAAAGTTTTTTAGTTGTAGTTGCTATACTTGTCTCATTTTTAGTTTATACCTAATGTCTTTACTCTTTGTTCATATATTTACATTTTAAATGACACTGTACACGAATGTTATGTCACCAATATGGAACTCATATTAGAACTACCAATTTTTTCATGTAATATATTTACAATGTAACAATATGTGTTCCGCAGGTGTATCTTATCTAAATAAATAAGTGTCGCTCATCGACGACGCCCTACGCTACCGAATAATTAATAAGGTTTATGCACAGCATCAGAAACAAATGCTATGGTAGCTTATAAAAAATAAAATATTTATTGCCGTCAATATCCCGGTACTGCTTTCGCGCGTGAGCCCGGGATCCGCCTTGGAGGATTTGGCACAGCGACTGATATCGGACCTCTATAACTCGAGGGAACCAGACCAAATTGGATAATTGTTACACATCGAGTAGTCTGAATGAACATGTTTCATCACGAAGTTTTCCCTCACCGTAAGAGCATCGGTTAGCGTTCAACTAATGTAACTCAGAAAAAGTTTATTGGTACTTTGCGGCTATGAACTCGGTAACTACGTCCGACTTACAAGTCGGGCCTGCTAGTCACGCTAAATCCTGTGACAGCTAACGCACTAGAATTCCGAGTTCTGTCGTTAGTACGATATTTATTACTAAATTTACTATTTGGGTGACTTATTCTGTGGTTCTGTCCGAGTTTTCTATAGTCCGCCAATATTAAGTTGTTGCATGTAAAGAAAACGAACTAAATTTAATAGTAATGTACGTATACCGTATACTGACCAGACGAAGCGCTTCGTATAAAAGGCGTTCATGATATAATAACTATGTATATCCGTGTACTTTAAAAACGATGACGAGTAACCTAAGCTATTGTGATTTTTCTTTTACCAGTCGGGAACAGAAACCGCGCGGGACATTCTTGTTTAACAGACCATTATTCCCATTTTGCCCGAAAAGCTAATACCTGAAACATACATTGCAACTGAAGTTCAAAATCCCAATCTACTTGGGATTCAGTCACCCAAATTGATTGAATTTGAGCAGTCGGTGCCGTGTGGTGTCCGGCAGAGTAGAATAGCACCAACCCCTTACACTCATGGGTGTCGTACAAGGCGACTAATGTTTTCGAGGCAAAATATCAAGAGTCTCCGTAGTCTGGAAAATGGGCAGCAGCATTTTCCATTGTTATATTTAAACAATGCGATCTCCAACCCGCCTGCCAAGCGTGGAGATTATGGCAATAACCTCCCCTTTCGTGGGAGAGGCCCTAAGTCCTGCAGTGGACTGTTACGGGTTGTGATGATGATGAGCAGTCAGACCCTCGAGTGTAAGTGCTCATTCGTGATAAACGTAACTATTGCGTTTGCGGAAAGTGAAGAAAACAAAATTGACGTTTCACTGCTTTTTACGTACGCTCAGTTGGTCGAAAGTATAGTAAAAATTATACGATTTAATCAAAACGCTCATTTCAATTATACTTCTATAACTCCCGGTTTGATGACACTTCTTATACGCGTTTTTATTATATCAATGAATAAGTGTTGATTCATTTTATTCTGCATGAGCAAAGAAGACAACCAAAAATCGCTATGGCAGGAAACCTTTTTTTATCGATGACCAAAATAGTTCCACTGAAAGAGTTTGTATTAGCACTATATGTACTATTATCATAGAGAAGAAATTTTATATCTATTATTTATATGGTCACAGAAAAGAGTTTCATTATCTACGGCATTGTGAAAACAGGTTACTTTTTATTTGTACTTACAATAAATAAATAATATTAATAGAGTATGTATAATATAATAGTAATATATAATTATATATTATAGTAATATAACATTTTATAGAGTATTTGCAATTAAATTATGTACAACCAAACATTTTTATCAACTGGCCAAACATCAAGTAGATTACTTTACGCACACGTTTCAGTTGTAAAAGTATTTTATTTGTGACAGTTGCCATTTACACTCGCGAAACTTGACTTCAAGAACTTGACTACGAAAAATTTCTTTTCAAATATTTTTCGCTAGAGGCGCTGTTCAATTTCTCATCACAGACATAAATTTTTTTCTTTATGGTTTTCATACAAATAGGAAAAAACAGATGGAAGATAGGAAACTCGATGACCGTGATCGAAGAATATTCGAATTTTTGTGCAAACAGTTACACTTGAGGTTTAGGAGATGATAAGCCAACGCTATAAATAAATACATCATAGGCTCTTGAACTGAATTTGTATGAACAATTATAAGTAATATTACCGTCACGTGGCGCCAATCTTCTTCCGAAGCCGTTCAACCAGTCCACTGGTCAATATTTTTAAACAGCAATTTTTGAGTAATTATTGCAATACAGTCACTTAACCATACTACTCAATTTAGGTAAAACAATCTTGTTCCACTTCTCTGACCCACACTACTTAATTTTGCTATAAATAGTCTTCCAATAGACCAAGAAGCAGTTCCGAAAAGTTGTCGCAGCGCACTTCATTCCGCGAAAAAGTTTGTGTGGGCGGGGCCTGTTCGCGCATGCTCACTGCGCCCTCCGAAGAGATGCCACCGCAGCTCCGCTGGTGCTTCCGACCGCCAGCACTCCAGTCTCCGCGTAACAGCCGTGTCCTCGACACGCAACCGTGATGCACCTCCCACAGAAAAACTCGTAGTGAAAAAAAATTGCATAAAGAAAAAATCACACCCGGACACTCGAAATATTTCGGCAACGTCCCGAAGAAACTTTAAAAAACTTTCCCGGATAGTTTCCAAAGTTTTGTCCTAGGTCGGAAAAGTTGTTTCGGGATTAGGAGAAATCGTCTCTTGTTTTAGGATGATTGGTAAAATTTATTTTGTGGATACATTATTATAATTACAAAAAAAATTAACTCAATCAAATAACAATCCAAAGTGTAATTAATAATTATTTTTTAATTATTTTCATACACTACGTCACGCCTTATTCCCGTATAGGTAGGCAGAGGCCACATCGTTCCGCTTGCTACGGCCCTGACAGATCTTTCTCGATTCTTCCACATTATTTTCATTATTTTTGAACTAAAAGTTTCCAAACAATAATAAACTTAAAAAAAATTGAAACGACCTTAAAGTTTACAAATCAATCTAAACCTACACCACTATATAAAAAAAAACAATTTTTAATTACTAAACAAATTACATTCACACATTCTGCTCACGCATTCAACGCACCCCAACCCTACGCAAATTCTTCGGTGCGTAATAATTTCGAACAAAAACTAATGTAACGGTCGTGATCCAAAACTCATTAACCCTAAAAATAGCTTAGTAAGTTCACCCGAATGTTGTCAAACAAACGACTCGACCGCACTTTTCGCCCGATTCGCGCCCCCATGCGCGCGAAATTACCGCCATTACGTGACGTCATCGAATTCGTAATGACGTCATGATGTTTAGCAGATAAAAAACACCGTACAATTCTCGAATAATAGTCGATAATTTGAAATAAATGAGAATGGAATATGTACATTAGATAACTAGGTACCTACTACTACAACACTAATTAAAATTTATTCATCATCATGAATTTCAGAGTCGGTCTTGTCGCCGTTCTTCTCTTTTCCTTACTAACCTTGTCTCTTTATCGCGAACAAAATAATATTGTACAAGAGGTTCACTATTGTATTCTTAAGGGACACGTTACGTTTAACGATTTAGGTGTTGAGCGTAGCCTAGTATTGGATTATTCACAGGCCAATTTCCAACTTTCTCGGAATACAAGCTAGAAATAAAGCATTGGGAGAAATACAAAAATACGTCGATCCCGAATAAAACAGGCGGCTCTTCAGAAGTCCACCGCAGCGCGGCCGAGAATTTTTTGTTTATCCAACAAGTTATTCATCAATTATTCAATCCGACTAGTCTATAGCGTACATAAATCTGGATCTGCGAATTTTTTGTACAAACAAAGGCAGAATACAAACTGGCAAATTATTAGAACTGAGCACTTTAAAAACTGCGTACTCAGAAAAGCACCTCACGTTTTTAAAAAATACCAGAGGGATGCATCACGAAAATACCAGAAGGAATTAGGATTGGTGCCCATAAAAGTTTATATTCTCTGTCATATAAGTAGAGTGCTTCTTTCTCCCGAGGCTTTTCTTAAAACATTTAAGAAGCTCACTAGTCATCTCAAAGGTAGGTAGTCTAGTCTTGATGACGTACCTCCTATTAACAGTCTTCCACATGAAATGATTACTTCTTCACATGTAAGGGGAAAAGTACTAAGTTACATCGCCTGCAAATGTTACAATTTGATTTCGAAAGTAAGTAGTTTTACTTCTTACGCTCTCGTATATTCTTAGTGGTATTCATTCTTTCCTATACAGTCATTAAAAATAATTTTTTTAATATTTTTTCATAATTTACATAATTGCTGATCTAATGCACGTGGCTTAAATGAAAATAATTAAATCGCCTTTATAAAGTTTATACACATGTTTGAAAATGCACCGTTGTTGTCGTCAGTTTTAACCGGAATTTTTTGAGGACGGTAGTTATATAAAAAAGAAGATATGTGATAGCTATGTGTGGGCTAGCGATTGTTGTACCTGAAAGCAATTTATTTCATTTAATTTGCTTGTATGCTAATTACAGTTTCTATCACTTACGCCGTGCAAAACTTCAAATTCATATAAAGAAATTCCTACGCGCATAAATTAACGTAAGCCTTATTAGCTCTATATGTCACTCTATATGCCAAGTTCGCAATCAATTAGTTCAAGCTCAGTGTTTAAGCTAAAAATAAGCTACGCTAAGCTATGAATAATTATTTGCTGCGTGAACTCGTATTTTCACGCTTGATTATTTCTGCCGTGTAATTTTACTAGACGTTAATAATGCTTACCTACAGATTTAGGTGATTTATTTGTCGAGTGCCGTAGAGCGGCAGTAGCCTAATGGCTTACGAGCCCGACTCGTTAACGAGAGGTACCGGGTTCGATTCCCAGTGCCGCCGTGTACAAAAGACTTTTTCTGAGTTACGTACGTTAGTTGAACAATAACCGATCATCTTACGGTGAGGTAAAACATAAATATGCTTGAACAAATAAATAAAGTGAGATGAGATGAGGTTCCTCACATGGTGAGGAAACCTGCACATTCAGGCGACTGAGTATATGACCATTATCCAATCTGGCCAGGTTTCCCAAACCAGGTGGCCAGTGGTGGTAAGCGGGATATTGACACCAAGATGTTTGTTATTTGTCGAGGGACGTAAAAAGCCAAAATACCACAAATAAATGTACCTATGTAGGCCCGATGCGAGTGCACAAAGAGTTAGCAGTCTGTTCCGGCTTCCAAAAGTCATTTTTCCTACCTTTCTTCCTCCATTACTGCCGGTATTCGGCATCACGACGTTCTACGACGATGATGATGATTTATTAACCTAAAATTTGTTATTTTTGTCCGCGCTTCATTATAGTGAATGTAGGAAAACAGTGCAAATGACTACAATACGAACATTTTGAAGTACAGTGTCAAATTGTACGGTTGTAATTTATTAAAAACCTACTAAACAAGTTCCTACTATCAACACTCATCATCATCTATTTAAGAGCCGTATTCTTGGCGGTAGAGCAATCGCCATTTCACTCTATCGTTCGATTTTGATTTAACTTCTTGATGCGATATTAATATACTTGCTAACATTCCTGTGACAGTCTTTAACCGTTGCCTAGAAGAGATAGCTTATCGAGATAAAGCCGTCTTTGCTTAGAAGTGTTCCTTACGATTGAAACTGATTGAGGTTGTTGTTTTCATGAGCAATGCATTGTTATTTACCTCTATAATATAAGGAACTTGGAGTCTATATTTTCTAAAACCTTCAAGAAACGAGAATACACAATTTTTAAAGGATGTTGCCCATAGGTATTTACAGAATAGATAGGGGCGACCTTAACGGTGGCGAGGCTCCAGGCGGCAGATCTTTGCGAGGCTCTTTTCCTAAGAATTGAAAGTATTAATTGTTTCTAATGAGTCCATCAATTTATTTTACAAGCATGTACCATTATAGCTATTTGCAAGTAGTTGCATGCTTTAATGTGCACAAGCCATACAAATAAAAGTAGCTACATACTTCAAAGAAAAAAAAACTTGTAGTACAATAATAAAAGTGCTGAAATAAATAAATGAGTGAGAGCAGTGAGCTTGAAATTGTTTTGCATTGATGCGCTTAAAAGCAGGGGTGAGCTAACTTATTTATAGTATGAAACAAAGTCGCTTTCCGCCGTCTGTATCTATGTACGCTTAAATCTTTTACTCTACGCAACGGCTTTTAATAAGGGTTTCAATAATAAATACAGTTATTCAAGAGGAAAGTTTATAAGCAAGAAAAAAAAGGGTAGGTACAAAAGGGTGTCCACAAGTTTGAATAAATGAAGAAATTTTTGACATTTATTTCAAAGCTGGGGTGTTTTAAGTTTTAAATATTACTTTTTCTACTCGGTTTGTTGCGCGAGGCTCTGGGCGGTTGCCCTGCTCGCCACCCCCTAAGGCTGCCACTGCCAATTGACCCCTATGGGCGGCGGTGATCACTTTAAATCAATGACCGGCTTGTTCGTTTGCCACCCTATACATAAAAAACCTACACGAAACAAGTTACTTCACTTGAAGAATATAACGTTGCAGGTGCTGCTTCTATTGCTAGAATAAGCACTTATCGCTCTTGGGCAGGTAAATTGGATTACTACCTCGGTCTACCAAAAAGGTGCCTTAATTGGATTAATTTGAGATTACTGGATTAAATTATATTAATTGACCAATATTAATTGGAATAGGATTGGCTCATTGTAACTGCATTTACCTAATCTGGGGAATATTTTTATATTTGGGTTAGCAAACAATTAAAAAGCGACCAAGCGGTCAGGTTACACTAACCTAACCAGCTAATTTAAGCCAGTAGGCTCGATGGCGCGGATAATTTTTTCCTGTTTATCCAAAATGAGAACCAGTACATATTTATTATTAACTGTGTAGGTAGTAGCAGTTTAAAATACACTAGTGAAAACGCGGATGCCCATTTTGTATCCTAATAATTAGACTATATTAAACAATATACTAAATATTACTAATACTACTAAATAGCGTGGCCGTGTGGTGTCCGGCAGAGTATATAAATAGCACCAACCCCTTACACTCATGAGTGTCGTACGAGGCGACTAATATTTTCGAAACAAAGTCTCCGTATAGCCTGGAAAATTGTTATATGTATAATACTTCGATCTCCAACCCACCTGCTAAGCATGGAGATTATGGCAATAATCTCCCCTTTCGTGGGAGATTCCTTAAGTCCTGTAGTAGACTGTTATGGGCTGTGATGATGATGACTACTAAGTAGTAATTTTGAGCTTTAACAAGTCTTCATAAGAAGCCCTCAGTTTCAGTTTATCCAACCTATCAGTGATTTAAAAAAAGTTCTAAAAAATTTGAATGAGTTTATTTAATAGGTATGTACTTAGATGAACATCACGCTTTACTTGCCCTACGTATTCCCAAGGTCTGGGACAAATACTTTGACAGTATCTCCGAGAGAAAAACTTTATTTTCCTATCCGAATAGCTTATCAGAGCAAGATGCAGGGTGTCCCGATCCCCTTGATCCGACGGTCGTTTGTTATCGTGTACTAGGTTGGATTTAACGCCTACACCCTGTGAATATTGTCGCTTGAGATTTTTATGTCTTTTTTTCGGTTTGCAACGACTGAAGAATAACTGCTTGGAATATTTTTTATTGTAGTCGAGTTAGCTATTAGCATGGTCTTAGCTTTGGGACCAAGATTCTCATTTTTTATCGTCATCGCGTAAAGTGGAACGATATAACGTAGCCTAACCTGATGTTAGGTATTGGAGAAGTTGAAACTTTTAATAATGCTATGTTCATAACCGAAATTAACGGTCAAAAATAAGTGACCGGGTGATGAAACAAAAAACCGTTGCGTAGAATCAAATCAGCTGCCAATAGCGTCTTTGTTATGTACTACCAGAACTGCAGCAAATAAGATATATCCAGCTCATAAGCTGTACCTTCATGTATCATTTATTATTTTGATAAGAGACTACAATTGGAGACGTGAAAATTAATCATATCTACAGTACAAGTAAAATTAACGCTTGAGTAGTTTCAAGTAACGAGCTTCAAATATCATAGAGAGATCATAAAATTATATTAATGATACGCCCACATTTAGAATAGGACCACGATAAGTCCGTATTGACTGACAGCAATAAAAATTATTAAGTGTGGATATGGCAATAATCTGGAGATAATCTGTCCTTGTCAGTCCTTGTCTGTCCTTCTTGTAAACATTTAGTATTTGGTCACTATTAGCTTGAACTTGTACTTTTAGTTTGTCCAAATTATTAATCATGCTGGAAATTATCTCCCGCACTTCCTTTTTAATTATTATGCCCATTATTTAATAATATTTTTCCCGAAAATAAACAATCCTACAGAAATCAAATTGTTTGTTATGACTTTTATGAATGACGTTCTATAACGTTTAAAAAACTTGGTTCAAGTTGCCATACAGAGATTTTTTGTTAATAAACGATTCGGACTTAGCGTGGTCTTATTTCTGTTATGTTCACAAATTATGATATATCTCTCGAATGAAGAGTTATCTGAATGAGTTTCAGTATAACTGACAGCAAAATTTTGTTTAGAATATTTGGATACTAGTATTTTGAACTACTTAACTATTTGAGATTATCTTTTATCTACGCACATCTCTCGCTCACTGATATCCCTCATCACACAATCAATGGTAGGTAATCTATTATTCATGTGATATTAAATAAGACATCATTGTTAAAAAATTTAAGAAAAATTCTCAATTAACACAACTCAAAAAACTTTATTAATATAAATAACGTTACGCCATGCTGCGTATGGCCCGACTGTACACCAGACTGTTCCGGCGAAAATTTATTTGTTTCCAATCAATTGGCGAAGTGAATGGAGATAAGTGTCATTTCATGAAAGTTGTTACCCGATAAGGGTGCCGAGTTGCGTCGCGATCTGTATCCTTTGGGCAACTTTACCCGGCCCGCCAGTCGGGGCAACTTCACCCGGGCCTATTATACCCGGCCGCTTTGTTTCACCCCGAAACACTTGCCTTTCAAAATATTGCCTCATTATTCTCACTTGGCGAACAACGTTTTTTGTGAATAATAATAGTTGAAAAACTTCATTCATTTAAAACCGCGCGAACGGGAGTTGCGTCGTATTCTTTGGGATTACTTCTTAGGGTATTATGTTCTTGAACAATCGATCAACTTAGATGTACAACTTGCACTAAACGAGCAATTTTCGATATAATCTTGTTGACGATTAAACAATTTTTAGTTCTACGACCTTGCCTTTGTAACTTAGAATAAAGTCAAGACTGTTTCACAGTATTAAACATCTGATATCTAGCATTATTAAGAAACTTTAAAGGCAAAATACATAACGAATCTCAGCAAATAATTGTTCAGTAGCAGGCAACGAGAAAGTTTCTGTTGTAATTGCCAAATTTATTTACCTATTACTTGAAGTGTAAATAAGCAAAATAGAAATCAAATTTTAATCAAGTGGCTTGAAAGAAAAGCTTGAAAATGCGTAAAACACAGTGGAATCACATATTCCGTCTCTGGCAACTTCTGAAGATCGCAATGTGGGTGTTCGGTGTTCGGGCAGCGAACAATGACGTCACAGCGATACTGTCGCGTGGATCCGATGCCTGGGGGCCTCAGCGTCTATTCGCTTAGAGTCTGCTGTTTTGTTTATTGCCGCGCTATATTATGCAGAATTGTTCCAGTATTTACGAACGTAGGGCGTCAGATTCGCGTTGGGTGTCGGAAAATGTTCTCTTTACACAGTTGTATTATTAGGTTCGATTTATCAGGTTTACAGTTCGCTTAGCATTCTAAGAGGAACACATATCATTGCACTTACATAAAATCTCAGCCAATTTAATTTGTTATTTTGTTTATGGCCTTAAGAAAGAAAGCAGCGAGTTCGTGACATCGACACTAACCGTATATGTTCTAACTGTAGAACTAAGATAATTGCCCTGCACTGACTTGGTAGTTTGTCTGATCGTTAACTTTGATATACCTAGTTCCATTTAGTTATTAGACGGAATATTTACTTGTCGATATATCTTCATCACACTGAGGTTTGTTTTCTAACGACGTTACTACGAACCTCGAACCTCGTACAGAACAATTAAATGCGACCGCGCCGATGCTGTCACGCAGTTCCGGTGCCACGGGCTGATTGGGGGCGTGAATGCTTCTTCTGAAAACAGAAAATGTTATGTTTGACACGTTTTTGGTTACTTGTTTGTTATTCTTACATTTTTTTATCCATTCATGTGTATCGATTGACTTGAAGTTACCCTTCTAGGCTTTAGATCGTTCAATCGAGACCGTTCTTATGCCCATCTCTGCATGTTAGAATCAAATTGCTTAGGTACACAGAATATTAATACTATAAACACTGTGCTTATTTTCTTTTGCTGTTTGTACATATGGTACATAATAACAATGTCAACACATTCTTTGTTTGATTGACATTTTTCTAATGTATGTGGCAAAGCTTTAAATCTAAAACAAGAGACGAATTTCGAAACTAATGGTACTACTATTCGCCAAATATCAGTGTAGTCCCAAAACATGCAACAGCCTCTAGGATTCGGTTAAGCTAGATTAGAGAAAACAGTAAGAGAATAACAACAAAAAAGAGACTATCAAAGATGATGTCGCAACACGTGACGAGCCTGTTCGAGCAAATCGGGAACTTTACGAAGAACAACCTGACGCACAATAGCAAGCTGAAAGAGAAGGAAAACAAGGCGAACGCAAACCATGTGGGAGTGGGAGCAGGACACCAGCAGCCCTCGCCGCATAAGAATCAACCACCGCCGCCTCTGAAGAAGCCTTTCAAGCTCAGAAACGTGGCATCTAAAGCGGAGTCGTATGATATTCTCCACTCAAACGGGACACTGGTAAGTTTAGATTTAAGAGCTTGCAGAGATTCCAAGATTTTGCTACGTGATATCAATACGTCTACAATACTGCGTGTATTTTCGAGAATTTTTGATTAAAGGACCCATCGAATTGCGTCGGATCAGAATACTTAGGAAAGGCTATTAAGTTTAATTCACCTTGTCACCCGAAACCTATGTTCTACAAGAAATACGCTTGTGATGATCGGTGTCTTTTCAGCCTTTCATGTTACCACAATCTTTTAGATGTTGGTAATTTAAAAAGTCACCCACGCGGCCACGCTTCGACCCTTCCCAACGAAAACCGAACGTCCTAAAGAGTGAAAAGAAAATCGCCCGAATATTTGTGCCTGGTGTTAAATATGCCAGATACCGATTCGATTGTTCTTTCTACCTTCTGCGAGTTCTCGGAACCTTCGCATTTTTGAGCGAACAATTTTACGTTCCTGCTTTTAAATTGCGGATCCAGCTTTCGCGGCTTGCCAATGCTCGTAATGCTCATAATGTTTATTTCCCCCTGTGTACATTTGTTAACAAGGGCGAGCAACATTGTGCTGGTATTCATATTATTGGCAATGATTTTCAAAAGAAAATTATTGTTATTTAAGCAATATTTAATTGTTTAAGGCTGCGATTCCAAATTATACAATCGAGCGTTTACAAAATGTTTTATACTGTGAACATCTTTTTACGTAAAAAAATTGTTTTATGTGGAAGGTTGTGCACGTTCAGACCAACGTTTTGTGGGCCTCCTAAACGTCTACTAGCGCCACCAAGTGAAATTTATTTTGTACTTGATAACGTAGGATAACCTACCCTTATAGTCTATTATGTTTTTAGCTGAATCATTGCGTCAATCAATTCGTCAACCTAGTGTTGGAGTGGAACTATCAGTAGCTCGCTGAAATAGAAAACTCATAAATATTGAAGTTTGGTGAAATTGATTCAAGTCACGTCATTCGCTTTAAATGAAGCTCACAGTCAACTTACATTCACATGATGACCGAACAGATACTTCACCTGATAACAAAAAAATCTAGTACGTTATCATGAATCAGTGCTAATTTTATCAGCACAGTGTTTGATTTTACTTATTAGTAGACTAGGTATAATCATCGGTTTTTCCCTTGATACCATAGGTAATAATATCAACTGTATACAGAGTACCACTATGAAATATTGCATGATGTAGTATCGAAAATATAAATGTACGTAGTGCACATGTCATATATCTATGCTAATCGAGGGTGATAATGATATCTGTGACACGATTCTTCATTTAGAACTCCCACTTGGAAAAGCAATAGAGGAATGCGGAGAATTTATCGATTTCAGAAACAACAAATTACTTAGTAGAAATTAATGATTTTATATTTTCATTACTTGGTATATTTATTTGTAAAAAATATTCAAGTTTTATCGGTGTATCTTTTTAGGGTATAATAGGGAGAGAAACTGTTCGTTTCTTCTCAGTGGGTCTTCTGATGTTTCTATTAGTTGATTTTATAACAAGTTACTGTCAGTGTTGGCAATTTAATAATAATCCAAACAGAGGCTGTTTACTTTACAGTCCAAATTTTAGTCATGCCTAGATTTTTGTCATGCGCAGAATTTTTAGCAAAGCATTTTCACAAACTACATAAAACTTTTACTTACAGTAGTGGAGTGAATGTGAAATATTTTTTATGTCGAAATACGAGTTCCGAAAAGGTTACAGCTAGTTTTTGTTACCATAATATGTATATGAACAATAGGTGACAGAGTCTCTGTTGACAGTAGTTAATGCATGATTGAAAAATATAAGTAGGTACATAATAACCATCATCATTGAATTTAAAATAATGAATATTTAGCTTTGGCCCACCTGCCATGTCATGTTCGTCAGGTTCATCAATCTCACACAACAGAACAACTCGACTCGGCAGATCAGGTAATGACAATAGAGCGACTGCTATCTGACATCCATGACTCTGTTAGCAGGGGAACCAGACCAGATTCACGGTTACACATTCAGTTCCTCATGATGTTTTCATGTTATCGAAAGACCATCGGCTATTGTTCGAAATAATGTACGTACATAGCTCAGAAAAATACATTGGTACATGGTCTCATATTCATTATTTGGGATCTAGTAACGCGAATTAATATAATTTCGAATTAACGCCTGATACTTCAATAGTCTTCATCAACAGCAACTAATAATATTCCCATCCATTATGTCTACGCTCGGCAGGCGAGTCGGAGATACGTACGTGAAGCTATAAGAACATATTAAAATACAATTAAAAATATATTAAAATAATCTTATAAACAGAAAAATATAATTTAATTAAAAATAATGTGGTCTTAAGTAATCATCAGTATCATCATTGCAGCCCGTAACAGTCCACTGCAGGACTGAGGGCCTCTCCCACGAAAGGGGAGGTTGTTGGAGATCCTTACGCAATCCCTTATTAGTAATTCGTAAATAAGTCGTAGATGTTGCGGGCGACAGTAACGCTTACCATCAGGTCTACTCGTTTGACACTTCGTAGAATAATAAAAAAAATTACATTAGGTTTGGTTAGACTTTTTAGATTACCTTTTTCATATCCCAGTAGTTAAGTCAGTTACTCATCATTGTTGCAATGAATTGTCGGAGTGTTTTTCTAGATAAACTAATTAGCCAACCCTCTTCTCCAATGTATAAAGAATTCGTGTTTAGGCCTTTTATCGCAACAGCCGTGATTGTTGGACGAACAATGGTGGTCTTTGTTTGACAAAATTAGTTTACTGAAACATTATTTCGCCTCATCGATGCGTAAACAATGGGGGCCGCTTTTCACCCAATATGTGGGTATGTGGATGCCACTGACTATGCTGAAATGAAAATAGATAGAAATGATTTATTTTATACTACTCAGTGACAAGCGAGCAGACAGCCCACCTGATGGTAATAACATCTACGATTCTTACATTTATGTTGCAGGTAACAAATATGCAAATCGCAGGTGCGTTGTCACTGTGAGTGAGGACTAAGATGAAATACCTCACTCTTGTTATTTTTTGGAAATGCTTAATTTGCTATTTTAATAGTTATTTTGGCCTCGTTTGTTTATTTGTTAGATGGCTAATGAAAGACGATATTTTAATGCATAAAACTATAGTTTTGCGTAAAACGTCGCCTGTAATGTTAAACGCTAGAAGCCCATTTTAAAGCACCTTAGAAGTTTTCTACGTGACTATTTGACATTTTATGCCTTGGTTCGGCAAAGTTTTTGACATTGACTGAGCGATAGCGACTTTTCATGCATAAGTGCATGCGCAAATTTTCTCACACTACGTCAAAAATGATCAATAAGTTTACAACGAATTCGAAGAGTCCGCTATATTAACAAAATTACATAAGTTACTTTGATTATAAAAGTTAATATAAGTTTCACTCTTCTTTGAAATTTGGAATTGTACATTTTATTAAAGTTGTTTCAAAGTACATATTATACCGACAGTGTGTTTGCGAGACCGATAACCAAGGTTAGTAACACTCGCAGAGTCCGGGAGCTGGATAGGTGACCGTTTCATACTTTGAGGCTATAGTCGAATTCCAGCAGTGCAACAAGCTCGTCTCTCTTAAGGCGTGCCTCCTAATACCGTGGGCGAATCGATTGACCCAGGTCTTCCGATGGGGACCCTGTGACTGGTTGAACAGTCTCGGGAACCAATTGGCACCTAGTGACGGTATCTAAGAATACTCTTAGATATTTAGTATTACCTACAGATACCAAAATTACATCATACTCACATTAGTTCATTGAATCAAAGTTAATCAGCATAGTTGTTACAGACTTTACGGAAGTCCGTTTATTTTTTCCTTTCAATGTTTTTTGGCGATGATAATTTTAGGCGAAATTAGAAATCGCAATCGTAATACTCAACTCTACTAATTCAGTTGCCAAAGACGCTAGTCTATTCCTTTTACACCACTAGGTTCCAATCAACTATTTGCCAACTAAGAATCACATCCGAGCTTCTGAAAGCGTGTGGAATATCGATATTTACCTATACTGCCAGGTTATATTACGGGTCGTATATTTACTATAAAGTACAATAAATGTTTCGCTAGCCACGTCCCTGGCATCGAGTCACGTGACTGCTATCTCTTAGGCCCTCAAAGTGGGGCGTGTGGCCATAAAAAGCATAACCTGCCGAAACTGAGAAACAAAATGCGTTGACGGCGATGCTCTATTCTCTGAACAGGGGAAATGTGTATAAAAATAAGGTAGGTACGAATGTAGGTACTTGACTTGCAAGGTGAAATTACTTTTTGTCTCGGTGACCCCTGTCTTGCTAATGAAATATGTTCCAGTTTTTAGGTATACTTTTTGTTTGTTACGTTTTTCGTTTTCGTTGGATATGTAAGGTCTTCTCGGCTTATCAAAGGTTAGCTGGAAGAAATCCCGTTGTGGGATAAGCTCGCCTTTGCATTTTAAACTGTATTTTTATTTCCTGTAATGTTATAAATTGATGCAATAAAGAGATTACATACATACATTCATACATACGTAGGTTGTGTACTACTAAAATGCATAGGTATTATAGATGAACAGAATCGAAACATTTTTACAGGTATTGGCCATAATGAATGCACATCGGCTAGTTTCGATTTAGTATTACTCACAGGTGTACGATAGAGACGACGCTCTACGAAGCCTAACTAGTAGTTTTTTATACTATCTATATAAATAAGATTCCACATATTGGCCGTGTGGTGTCCGGCAGAGTAGAATAGCACCAACCCCTTACATTGATGGGTGTCGTACAAGGCGACTAATGTTTTCGAGGCAAAAGATCAAGAGTCTCCATAGTCTGGAAAATGGGCAGCAGCATTTTCCATCATTATATTTAAACACTGCGATCTTCAACCCGCCTGCCAAGCGTGGAGATTATGGCAATAACCTCCCCTTTCGTGGGAGAGGCCCTAAGTCCTGCAGTGGACTGTTACGGGCTGTGATGATGATATTGGCTCAAACTGTGGCAATTCTATATTCGCGTATTGGCCAAATCTTTTGGAGTTTTGGCCAACATTTTGAACCTCCTTAAGTGTCTACGTTTATTATCTTGATTAAATATGCTTTACTTTGAAAAGTTTACTAATATTCTAGTCAATGTTTATTTGGCAAAAGCTAACGGTTGTTTTGCTTAGCTCAACTTAGTCTCACCTTTGAATTCTGATTTGGGGTGCGTTCACGACCTCGGGAATACGGTTGTTCTATAGAGTATAGATATATAATAAGTCCGTGGTATAGATTGATTTCTAACTCGTTCTAGGGTACGGGACTGCCGCGGTTGTTCTAACATCAAACTTCGGACAATGGCCACAATAAATCTTATAAACGTAAATTTACAGAAATGATCGCTATTACGATGGTAATACAAAACTCAGAGATTTTCGGATTTTACAATCTTCAATCTGAATATATTTCGACATATGACCGTTATCAAATGTCCCGTGGTTATAAGGGGAAGCCTCGAGACAACAGCGACTCTTTTCAAAAACACTGATTCTTGAAACAGATTATAACCATCAAATTCAATGGTAGAAAGTTCAACCATGGCGTTTGACATGAGGCTCGGACCATACATAAAGTGAAAAGTTCCGCTCGCAACGTAGATAGCCTCTGAACGCGGCCCTGTAGGTATTTTAGTAAGAAACATTGACTATTTCTTAATATTTTGCTTGCGAAAAACTACTCTGCTACTCGTAGAGTCTACTGGAGCGTGAACGAACTGATGGAATGAAATTGTGTAATCAGCCAGTTCATTGAAATATTGCAAAAATGCAATTTTGCTCGTACTCTGTTAATTGTAATGAACTTGCAACTAAACAACTTTCCCAAATTACATGACTGATAAGTTTGTTAATTAATTATTTTCGGGGCCGTCATTAATTTTATTGTTTGCAAAACAAAGTTTACAATGATGAATTTCTTCTTAATGAGAAAAGTAAATAGTATAATTCAAGTTTTTTTTATTTGTGAATTACGAGGTTTACAATGAATATTATAATCACCTCATTTAGGCAAAAGTTTATAGGGTTGGTATGGAGTTTATTTAGTTTGACATTCTCGTCCTAGCGGTAAAAAAAAACCCAGTTCAGCGGCGAGCGAAATCTGCATACCAAGGCCCGCTCTTCTACTAGGAAAGCACTTTCATGTTTACTGAAATCGGTTTCCTACCAGAATCCTTAATTTAAAAGGTCATGGTGGTATTTTTCATGCGGCGTCTGCCACCTGACCCCCGAAACCCGTTAGGGAAAAGCCGATTCGTTAGAGCCTCATCCGTCTGTCTGCAGGGGGAACGCGAGCAGAGCCCTATTTTTGAAACCGCTTCCACTCATGCAGGCGCTTGCGTGCGCTATCTATCTCTTTCATACTTAAGTATGAAGTGCGCTATCTATCTCTTTCGTAGTAAAGTTGCTAGAGAAAGAAGAGACAAGCACTAGAAGGCGACCGCTCGCTTGGATGCGAGCGGTTTCTAAAATAGGGCCCCAGGAGGTTGGCAGGCTTGGGCTACTGAGATGGTGGTGGGGCCTCGTAACTTAATTAGTTCGTGATCATTGGTTTTAATAATACTTTAACAAAAAACTAGTTTTTATTGGCGACTCTGAAAATGATTTGACAGATCCAGAAATATGTAGTCTCCTGCGCTGTTTAAGTAGTAATTAAGCTCTGAGGTGTAAAATTAGATAGACAATCTGATACGAAATTATTTACAATTTTTTAGGGTTCTAAACCTTTAAAAAAGCAATAGGGGAGTCCCTAATCATCACGTTGTTGATTAAGTTTAAAATCACTGACAATAAGGGTTTAAAATCACTGACAAATTAACTAAAACACAAAAGTTAATACAAAATGACTTAAATGTGTTTAAGAATTTGGTGCAAGCCGCCCTTAACATAAGACGATTGTTTGTACAAAAACATTGGAAAGGTAATATAATTCATTACGGGACACTACTGTTACCGCTGCTGGTAGTGTTGCCTTCAACAAAAGCTTGTAATCTTAACAAATAAATATACCGTCACGGGGTGCCTATCGACTCCCGAGACGGCATAAGATAACGTTAAAGTATGTCAAAATAATAAGTGTTTACTTTACTTATACTTGACCGAGAATACAAAGGAATTGTTAATTTATTTCGGCATTAATAACAACACACGAGAGTCTAAACAATAGGTTATTGCTTCCCATTTTGTTGCGATACAAAGTTTTCGCGACAATGCATGTGGTATCTATTAGTTGATTGCAATCTATTTTGTTACCAAACTTAGTTATGATTAACCGTGTTCGTTAACTAAAGTGTAGTATTAGGTGAGAGAAATGCTAAGTCGATTCTACAATTGATTATTCACAACACGTTGTAAATCTAAAGACATAGATTCTCCCTTAGATGGTCAGGGTATCTAGTAAACAAATACATTGTCCCTGATAGGCATAATCTGTTTCTTTACAAGATATCCTATCCAAGAAACATTGCTTACCTACACAGCTGCCATATAAATAGCCAGTAGTACCTATCGACCTTCGCATTTTTGCTTATTAAGATTATATCACCCTGAGAATTTACCTCCTACATACTTATACAATACCATACCACGTAGCACATTCCAAAGCTCATTTCGGTCGCTCGTAAAAGCAGAACTAAAGTTAGTTAAAATAAATCCTCTACTTTTTCTGTAATAACAAACTATAGAAAACTCCGTCACCACTTATAAATATTTCCGCAACCACTGTTATAGCTGCGAGCTAAGTCTGTAAGCTCAGTCGCCTTATTGTGTTAAGAGCTCGCCCGGCTCTTTATTATCGCAAACAGCTGATCCAGTCGCGAACTCGATAACACAGAGGAAATACTCGTACTTCGGGAAAACAATTCTCGCTTTGGCGAACGGAAAGTGGTTTTTTAAAATACGTGTTTTAAATTATTGTTAGGGTTTATGTAGAGGTTTATTAAACTGCTAGCGGTCCGCTGCAGGTTTCTGCATTGCTGCGAAGCTCTGCTGATATTAGGCTAGAAGCGGGAGCGGGAGCGGATTCCTGTTACTTTTCCGTGGCGCAGCAGCGGGGGCAGTACACTTGGGAAGAATCATTATCATCTTGACGTTAATGACTTAGTTATGCTCCAGCGGACGAGGGCCCGGGGTCAGCCTTGAGCATGCGCCAGGATTTGGCAGATCAGGTAATAACGGCGGGGCGACTGCCATCTGACCTACGTGACCCTGCTACCCGGGAAACTTGCCCAGATTGGATTAAGGTTTCTCATTCAGTCGCCTGAATGTGTAAGTTTCATCACGAAGTTTTCCCGCAACGTAAGTATTCAACTAATGTACATAACTCAGAAAAGAGTCATTGTTACATGACCGCAGTGGGATTCGAACCCGGTACCTCTCGCTTACGAATCGGATACCGTAACCACTCGGCCACCGACGCTCCCAGCATTAAATCCCGGTTGTGCTCCTGCGTGGTCCGGCTCTCACACTTGGAAAGAATGTAGCTTTAGAAATAATTTTAGAAATAAATAAGTAGTTTCGGAGTTTATCGCATTCAGACAGACAGACGAGGCGGGGAACTTTGTTTTATAATTTGGTTTACTAGCCTATTTCGCAGGCTTAAGATAATTAAGAGGCGAGTAACGCATTGGTAGCGCCCCTGGTGTTGCTGATGTCCATAGGCGGCGGTGACCACTTTCTATCAGGTGGCCCCCTTGCCTGTTTGTCTGCCGTATTACATAAAAAACTTTCGGTTTGTTTATTAAAAGATCTTTTGATCAAAGCTTTTGATCAAAAGCCGGAGACCTTTGAGCTCTTAGCACCTCCCTCGTGTTTAGGTGTGAACTTTCCAACGAAGTTTATAAACGGGAAAGTACCTATAATATTCGAATACACTCACTTCGAAGTAACCCTATTTTACCAGAACCTTGATTGGTTAATGTTATGCTTGTTTGTAGATGGCAATAGGTTTTCTGAAATTTATAAAAGTTCCTTTAAAAAAACTTTATAAAATAAATATATCTATCTACTCTCAATTAACATACCAAACTAGTAAATCAAAACGAAAAAGAGAGAAATAAAAACTTCTTAGCCTTTTATCGAGTCAATATACTACCTAATAATAAAAAAATTGCGAATTTCACTTTATTATACAAATAAAATAACTATGCACATTTACATTTTCTTAATAGAACATGAGGAGTTCAAGGGATCACAGAAAATGGCATAGCTCAAATATTCTTTACGTAAATCGGTCCCTGATTCCAAGAAATGTCCTGTAACTGACCCGACATAGTTTGTCCTATTGAAATTTCCAAAGAGAAAATGTCTTTAACTTTTTTGAATTTCAGATTTTATATTGCGAAAGATTCAGAAATTTTTTCCCTAAAAACTTTATTCGGTTTAGGTATTGTGAATATCTCGGTCAGGATTTCGCCCAGGCGGTCCAATTGTTTCCCAGTCATATGTTTAAGGGGTTCCCAAGAGATTACCAACAAAATGCATTTAATATAGAAGGGAATAAATAGGTTTTCACGATTTCAGATGGCGCTATTGAGGCTTAAGGTCTGTTGTCAAAATACTGTCGTGCAATTGAACAAAAACAACAGCTGAAAAATGACGACTCTATTCAAGCCAAAGATAGGTCTTAAGATAAAAGATAGGTTTATTTTGACAGTAGACCTTGCGTCGCAGTAACGACATCTCGTAGATTTCGAAATCTCGAAGTCGTGGTCGTAGTCTCGTCCATGGTCGTACGACGGGCTCGCCCGACCAATAGGAGACCTCAAAACCGCCCGTCGCACGACCGTTGCCAATTAGGACAGCGCCTTAAACTATTTTACATGAATTTTAATTTTATTTATCCTTATGTATCTTCTAGGTGTTATATTACATAAGTTAAAACAGAGTTAGATTTAATACGAACGTCTGTGTATCGATAAAAAAAACGAATCAATACTTGTGTAGGTAGGTACTAAATGTGATTGAGTTGACATAGACGTAAAACACTTACCTTCCATATCCTTCTACATCATAACTTCGTAAGTAAAACAAAAAATAATTAAAATCATACACAGATCTAGGTAATGCGCTGATTACACTTAGCTAAATTCAGAAGCAAAAACTGTGAGAGAAAGTCAAAATGGAATGAATTGCTAATAGAATTAGGTCCATTTTTTATGACGTCTTGTGGGAAGCGGAGCAACGCGTAACAAGCACGTAATAAGTGACACAAAAATTTACCTTATTCTGTGAGCAATAATCGCAGCACCTAATAAGCCCAGTAGTTTTACAATTTCCCATTCCGGTTTTCACCCACATGCATTTAGGGTGTCTGTAAACATTTAAGTATCCCGTTAGATCCTATTATCTGAGAGATAAATATATAATATGACACTCGGAAGTAATGCTAGTAATGCAGGCGATTTAATAGTTTCTTTAAAATTACCCCCAAAATACAGAGAAACTTACAAACACATAAACTCTCCCGTTTTATAAAAAAAAAAAAAAAAAAAAAAAAATGAGTTTATTGACACGAATTATAACATTTTGATAATATAAGTTTACAAAACAATTAAAAGACAGTAGTAGGGCAAAAATTTACAACCCAGCCTCCTAAACTAGGAATAAATCCTGTATCTTAAGAGACAGTGTTCGATAGTGTCGTCATAATATACCATTTAGCCAATAACATTGCGTGAGTAGACCTGTGTATCAGTGGTATATGTGCTATAGTTATGCATGAGAGAATTATAATATTGTAATATGTATTTTTATTTCTGCCTTTAATACAATAGATCACGATCATATCTTTCGAAAAATAGCTGGACTGTCCCTGTATTTTCTTTCGCAAAAATGTTACTATCTCAGTGTGGGTAAAACAAAGGCCTTTATCTTGTCCTCGTTTATCTGCACCTTGGCTCTCCTTTGTGTTGTGTTAGAAGTCTAGGCGCGATTCACAATATGTAGTTAGTTCCTCCCGCGTCAGCAACTATATATTATTTCTAGTAACCTATTCGTGTTACAAGTTTTATTTCTCAGTCACGAATTCTACGATAAAAAATTTGGTTGATCGTTTCTGGGTCATGTAATAACTTAAGTAAGGTATTTTATTGTATAAAATTGGTTAATCTACTCGTATTCTGAAAAACAAAAACTATAATTAAAAACAAAAATGGACTTCCCGTCGGGCGAATGACGACCCTCAGGAACACGAAGATTTTCTTTTCTCGAACAACTTGCAAATGCTCTAACTGCTGTATACACCAAGCGTAAATTAGAGCAAATGGAATCGAACCAAACCTGTGTCAGTAAAACTTTAAGTTTATATAAATAAACAAAATAAATAAATAGTATCTCTACACTACGCAAACTATAGTTTATGAATTATTGGAATAACAATGTTTGTGTTTCCAGTCTGCTTAAGCAATCAGTTTGGAAGGATATTGACTGGCTTACTGATTTAGTTTCTCATACAGTGGAGTAGTGTAGCGGTTACCCTATTTCATTAGTAAATAATGGACTTCTAAGAGTGTTTAGTCGTTGCGTCATTACTAAAAAGCATCTGTTTAAACAAACTGATTTACATTTCCCATTTATAGCTTAAGTCAAAGTTTAAACATTTCTATAATATCTCCCCCTGAACTTTTTAACAATCTCCCGTTTAAGCTTAATTAATTATCTGTTTTATTAATTCGAATAATTAAAAAGTTAGTCTTTTTAATTTAAGTTCGGAAACTTTGGTAACTTTTGTTGGGTCAGTCGATTTCCTTTTTATGAGAAGATATTTTAATTTTAATCAGGTGGACAGTGAAAAAATTTTCTTAGATTTGGGTTACGTATAAGTATATACATTATTTTTAGATTAGCTAATTTAATACTTATTTGTACCTATGTATTTTAGAAATTGGAGAAACAATTCCCCAACGAAAAGTTAAGATTTCTCTTTTACATTTCTCTTTGAAACGTTAACGAACATAAAATATATCTAGTAATGGAGTGCTATTTGTAACATGACGAAACATGAAAATTTCCGTATCATTATGTCTTTACATTTCGCCCAGATTCACACAATTACTCGGCACACATAAGAATAAGCAGGAGGCATTTAATGACATGTGTTAAATTACCTTTTCGGTGTTCTTTTTCTATTCATCATCACCGTTTGCCTACAAACCTTTGTTCATTTATTTATACATATACGTTAGTAATTTAGCAGAAAGTAGAAAACGTGAAAAGTATAGCGATCCCAGGGTACAATTCAAAGACTTCGCTCTTCAACAGGGACACAAGCATTGAAACACCTATCATAAAGTTGATTCGAACAATATCGAACAGTTGTTCGTCAAACGTCAAATGGATTATAATAATAAACTCATTATGATTATGACCCTTGGAGATCCGTTGTCACTGTTTAGTGCAGATAACGGTGCTGTAAGGTTTAGCCATCGGAGCCCGCCGAGTAATCCGGTCCAAACTTTACGCTAACTTCATTGCCCGGGGAGATGGTAGTTCAACAACAGATACAGCGGTTGGCGGTCAGAACAACAGTAATTTGGTACGAATAATTGATATTTATGTTTGGTAAAACTAACTTTGTGAGTGTGCCTGTTGCTTCCTGGTTACAAAAACCAATCTAGCAGAGCATTCTGAAATATAGCTACCGTTTTTTGAGGCTTTCGTGTAATATTATAAAATGAGCATACACTGATATAAAATAAAATAACATAACTACTTCAAAAATACTGGAGCCATTCTCGTACACGGCACGTCCGACATCGTTGCGCTTCAACCAATAACTGAATTCTGTAACTGAATTTAGATTTAAGTTAGTTGCTTCGGAATTTAGTCCACTGAATTTAGTCAAATCTAATAAGCGCATTGAATGAGATGCACAGTGTATATTCTGAAATGTATATCGGCTAATTTCGGCTTCGTTTCTCTCAGACGCGTGTGACAGAGCATTATTTACAGCAGTCTCTGTAATGGGTAGTTATATGCTACAACAATTTGTTGCCAAAAAAAATAAAAATACCCATACAATCCACACTGCCTTCATTCTGCGACAACTAGGCCAAAGTGTTTCGACTGGAGGCATCCAGAGAGAATGCTAGCAGCTCGTCTGACTGAAATGCAAAATAAACTTGTTACAGCGGCGCGATCGGATCTGACGTCTATTTGACCTCGTCTGCATCACGGCTGTTTGCAGGCCGCCGTCGCAATGTTTGCGGCGGGTACTTAGCACTGCTCGACGGGAATTAGATGCGCGGGAGTGTCTGTGTTCGAAGCGGTCCAGGAATATTTTAGCTGTCCTGGATGTTCTGGATTTTGGATTCGGTGGAGAGCATGGTAAGAGGATTATTCATGATCCAGAGCTGATAGATGCTAAGCCTTGAGTATCGGTGTAGGATTACGCGTTGCCGATATTCTACTGGCTGCATTTCGGGGAGTATGCGAAGGAATTATTCGACCTAATCCTTACGTAGAGATAGATCAGCTATCCGCACGAATCGCTTTAGCTCGACAGATAAGGAATGGAACGCTTTATTCCGTACAGTACAACCTGGACTCCTTCAAGGTCAGAGTGAATAGGCTGTTTCTGGATAGGCATGCTCCACCTTAGCCGCATCGTCGCTCCCATCAGATGAGATGGAGGTCAAATGCCTACCTAATGAACTTGTTAGTTACAAAAAAACATACACATTTTTCTAATTTACCACATGCTTTGTTAATTTTAAAATCTTGCAGCGAAGCAATAGTTTGCGTAGGTTTACATCGCGTAGCATTTTTTTTACTGATATATTTATTTCTACGCGGTGTCCCCGTTCGCTGTCTATGCTGTACGGTAATAGGCCCTAATAATAGTTCAGGAAAAGTAAATTGAAAGTATGCGCAAATGGCGGTGGCAATAAAAAGTATATTTTCCGGAACAATATAAATGAACAAAAAATACGTCTCACTTCTTTCACTACTATTATTATGAATCACTCGTAAACAAGCACCAGTATAATGAGCAAAAAGGGGATGCAATTGTCAATTTCAACTAATTATAAAACCGTATTGATTTTAAATACTCGCCTAGGTATATCATAATATTCAGCTAGATTACGGCATCGGCGTTGAGACATTAGCCAGTCAGGGTAGATCTGTCCAGCTTTATTATACCTAAAATATATAATTCTATTGTGTGACCATATTATTATTACGTAGATCTCTCTGTTTCAATTTATTGTTCGTAATAAAACAATCAAATCTAAAATTGAAAACCACCTTATTCAACACTATCAACTAGTGGAAATAGCCCCGCGGTATCTGAATATTGTTGTTAACTCAGCACAAAGTGAAATTAGATCTTGCCGGTGAGATGGAGTGCATTTCCAACAGAGAATGCAGAATAGCACATTCTTTGGGTGACTGTGCTACTTTGCAGTAGAGGTATTTCTTATCCGTCTATCTTAGTGGCAGCTGCCTTTTGTTGGTAGGTTCTTGTTGACAAATTATGGAATAAATTACAGCTTAAATTACACATACATTATGAGGTTCCAAATTTTATTTATTTATTTATTTCAGGCAACTGAGGCCCATATTAATAAATACAAACATGTTTATAATGACTCACGGTACATATTTACGTAACTGTACTCGGCTTAATTGACATCACCTGTGTGAAGGAACTTTAAACAAACTGTGTGATCTTGAAAATGTTAAAAAACCGAAGGGTGAAAGATATTGTTTTGGCATTATTTCCAAATTCGAGCAAAATCTGTAGAAGAGAGATGCTGAATTCAACAAAAAACATATTGTTTTAGATTTCGTAAGTTAGTATAACTCCATAGGTTTGATGTTTGTTATCATCGCTTAGTGTTCAACTAATGTACCTTTGTACTGTTGTACCTACCTTCATTTTATATGGCGGCGCTGGGGGGTTCGAATTCAATACCTTTCGCAGTCGGACCCCCCGGTATGTGACCGTTTCCTGGCTTTTTGCTGACCATTTGTCAAAATACAAAATCAAAGACATTGACATTCTATTGCTGTATGTAGATATCTTCCAATATACTCTGTAAAAACATGGCAGTTTGTTGGGCCACGTCTTGGAGAACTATAAATTATAGAAAGAAACACTGTACTCTCAATGTTCGTGCATCATCCATCATCATCAACAGCCAATATCCATATCACTTAAATGCTAGACGGTGCTGTCCTAATTGATAAATGGTCATGCGACTATGGTAGTGTGGCGGGAGATTTTGAGTCTATGGTCGCACAACCGTTGCCAATTAAGGCAGCGCCAAGCCTCCTCCACGTCAGTGGCTCTATGCAGCAGTTACATTACGCCTGTCGGTACTCAACCTGGAGGGTGTTCCACGCCACCTTGGCCAAGGCGTGGTCATCAGTCCAAAACGTGTCTACCGCATGGGTTACTTGTCAGTTCTGCGACATGTCCATAAGTTTGTAAAATATAAAAAAGTTATTGTACATAAAAACATTAAAGAATCAACTCCGTTTCGTCCACAAACTTCTAGTTATTTATTTTGAAATTCTGTGGTAAGACTGTCAGAGTCGACAATTAAATGTTTTTTAATTTCTCAGATTCAAATGAGATCTATATACTGACGGCACTTTAGAAATCTATGCTCAGTCTTCCAGTAGCCGAACTAGAAATCATAATTACAATTACAACATGTTAAAGATATTTCAACTCAGTTGTGCGCGCGGCCCTATGTGTGGGTAACCCAGACACGTCACAATGACGCCACGCCATTGGCACGCCAAGTGGTCGCGTCACTGCCACATAAATGAAAGCTGTATATTTACAAGCGCACGCACACATAGCGCCGCGCGCACAACTGAGTTGAACTATCTATACATACCTATGTTTACAAATAATTATAATGAGTCATGTCTCGTCAAGTGGCTCAAAAATGGCTCGTTTTTTCTGAAACCAATGTAATTGCTTGAAACCGTTATTATGATCATAAAACGTAATGTTTAAAATACCAGATTCAGCGATAATTTGCCTATTGCGTAGGCATAATTTGAAAGATTGTTTTTATATCGCCTTTCGAGTGATAACTTTTAATCAAGGGGAATATTGTACAACATAAACGGAAAATGCCAAAACTGGCAACTGGCAGACAAAGTCGTGACCATAATCTAGTTAACACTAGCGGGTGAATTGAGAAAGAACAAGACATGCACAATTTTATATTTATCAGCGTCTCCAGTGGCTGTTATAGATAATGGCCTTGTGTAAAATATGGAGAATGTGAATGGAGCTTAATAGTGCAGCTGCGATCTGCTTTTGCTGTGAAATATTCTTTATACGCCATTTATGTTCCACCCACTGCTTGCAATCGGCACTTAGTTTTGTTCACTGCAGCGCAGTTACTTCTAGAATCGGCTAAGAGCTTTCTCTAAATAAAATTCAAGCATACCATCAAACAAGCAATTTGAGACCAATGTGACGTTATTAAGTAGGAGTCTATTTTTCTAAGCATAGGTATCCCAACAGTTTGAAAGATAAGGTAGCCAGTGAAATTACAGGCATGAGCGATTTCATCTTAGTCCTTACAGGGACAACGCACATGCGGTTCTTTATTTTTGTTATCTTCAACCAAAATGTAGGAATTGTAGATGTTATGGGCGACAGTTACCACTTAACATCAGGTGGGGTTAGTCTGCTCGTTTGTTACAGAGTAACAAAAAAAAAGAAACCTATTGTTTCTTCGGATAATAAGGCCCACTAAAAAATGACCACTGTATGCGGGCTAAAGATCCTATGACTCACAAAAGCGATGTAAGATAAAAGTCGATTATTTTCCACTACACCATTCAAATCAAAAGACTAAAAGCTAAAACATTGGGCCCTATGATTGAACCCTGCGGTACTCCCGTATGAAATCTAAAATTATTCTACGCGTATAAGTTTGTGTGCCAGTCAGCCGTTGTCTTCCTCCGGGTGTATCGGCTTTGAAACATGACATGTTATTGACACTTCAAACTTTGTATGTTAGGCGCGGTTCCTCCATGTTCCGTTTTAGTACCTAACACGGTTATGTTAAATTTAATTAAGTCATCTATGTCTTTCATCGAGTATATACTTTAATGGATTTATACTTAATTTTTTTATTATTATAATTATCACGAAGATATGTCATCTTATGAAGAGTGAGACTGAGTGTGTGTGAGTGATTGTTTTTCTAAGATATTGATGAATTTTGTAGCGTGTTTTTGCTCAACTTTATTTATTATTACCTGCGCATGTTATCGTTACAGGTTAGCTTTGTACGGCCAGTAGTTAAAAAGTAAATACATATGTATCTCAGAATAAAAATTCTACGAAGATGTTAGGATTATAAGAAAATCTTTACTCATTCCCCGCGCTATGTAGCTGTAGGGTAGGTAGGTTTAGACGCCAGGTTGCTGTTTTTTAATTTATTGTACATATCCACTTAAAGTTATATGAGAATTATCTTATGTCCTTCTTGTTGCTATCTATCTCCTAGCTAAATTATATCCAAATTTATTCAACGGTTTAGGCGAGAAAATGAAATAGGCAGACAGAACTTTCGCATTTATAAAATTAGTTTAGATAGGTATGATTTATTTACATTAGTTATCAAAGGTTATTTTATTATTTCTAACTGTATTCCAAGTGAATATACGTACGTATTTCATAATTTTAAGGAACTTGTCACTATTTGTGTACTCGTGATACAGTTCTTGCCCAGTATCTGCTTCACGTATTGAATGAACACAAAAGTAATACATTAACCTAGGTTTATTACAACTTTCATACAGTTGGTTGCGACACGTTAGCTGGGAAATATGATAGTTGTTCAAACTAAATGAAGAAACATTGGGTTCCCGAGCTTACAAAACTTTGGATAGTTATATGGATTTATTAACGCAATTCATTATTAAGTTCTATTGCAGCCTCAAATAAAACTATATTTATTTTAAAGGTATGTTCCGTGTTTCCTACCGCGTACCTTTGTTGACCAGTGAATTACATTTAAAATGTGTGACAAAAAACGCGATAATTTAAAACATGATGTTATATTTATTTAAAAAAATAGTTTAGTGCAACATCACCCACTGTTGCCATCACGTGGTAGGACTCTGTCAAGCCTGAGGAGTCCGCCTGGGTGAGTACCACCGCCTTTTCTATTTCTGTTGGCAAGCAACAATGCTAGCATTTATGTGTTGCGGTTTCAAGGACAAGGTAGCCAGCAATTACAGGCATGAGGCATTTCATCTAAGTGCTTACAGGGACAACGCACCTGCGGTTCTGCATTTTTGTTACTTGCAACGTAAATGTATGAATTGTAGTTGTTATAGGCGACGGTTACCACTTACAATCAGGTGGGCTGTCTGCTCGTTTGTCACTGAATAGCATAAAAAAATCGTCAGCTGTTTTTGTTATGATGTTACGTGTTAGAGTTGTTATTTGTTAATAGTTTAGTTTCGGAGGATTCAGTACTAAATTAATTGTAACCGCAAATAGTTGAAATTACTGATTAATTGAACAAGTTTTACAGCTGTACTCTCTGATTGTGGTGTGGAATATCTAGTACCCTTTCTAAAGAATTTCTATTAAAATTTACTGTGAAATGTCATTAATGTTTCGAAGCCTAAAACTTTCCATTACTCGTGTGTTTTAAAAATACATACTAATATTATGAGGTACTGTGTGCGCCTGTAAACTTGGAAGAGCTGGGGAAGAATATAGAAGACTATGCAAAAGTAACTGAATTAAGTATACACGTAGGAATTTATTTAAGTATAAAACAAAACTTACATTTTTAGTTGTTACAGCGCTTGTTAAATTTCCCGTTCATATACTCGTGGTACTTTTACGTACTTAGGTAGAATTCATGGTACTAAAACTGTCGCATGTTTTTCGCCCATTAAAAGCTAACGTTACGCGCCCGTGCTCACATTCTCTCCAGTCGGCGTGTCCAGCATAACGAAGGTGTATATAGTATCTCTTAGAAACACAATCTGTCTGCCAGGGTCCGCTTTCCTACTCATTCTTCTCCACTTCGCCCGGTCTTCGGAATCCTCTCGTCGTAAGCCGTTGGCTCTCGCATTCGATTCAGCAATGTCAATCCATCGCTTTTTGGGTCGCCCACGGTGCCTCTTTCCTGATACCGGCAGGTTCAGGCACCTATTTCCCATGTATCCCTGAGGCTTACGCAACACGTGACCAAACCAGCGCAGACGAGCATCCTCGATCTTATCTGCGATATCTCTCACGCCAAGGCGGCCAAACGAGTATATTCCTGATATACTCGTTACGTACTCGATCGAGTCGCGTAACTCCGCAGATCCACCGCAGCATTTTCATTTCGTAGGCGTGGAGTTCGCGAACTTGTTTTGTCAGTGCTGGCCCAAAGTATGTATAATAAAAATGTATATTTATAAAATAAAAGTATAAAAGTAGTTTATCAGTTATCTAACACTTAATCTAGCCTTCACAGTCCATAAGCCAAACGTTTAAATTGCTAACAATTTAGTTCCCGTCTATCAGCAAGTGTCATTTCCCTTGTTATGAAACGTTTCAGTCGCATCTTGTGTTTTAATTATTTTCTCTGTGAAGTCGTGATGGGCACACAATGGTTGGCGGGCATCTGCTGCGGAATGGGATTAAGCTTTCAATGCAATCCAACGTTTGCTTTGAGTCCCTCTTTGCAGTGGGCTGGGACAGTACATTTTAGGACACGACATAGATTGGACATTGCTCGATTTGTATATTGTTACGCTAGATGGCCTTGTAGTGTCCGGTAGAGTAGATTAGCACCAACCCCTTACACCCGTGAGTGTCGTACAAGGCGTAGAAGTAGATCTAGAGTCTTCGTAGGCTGGGAAATGGGCAGCAGCAGTATAATACCTATAGTACATTTATTGTTATATTTATAACTGCGATCTCTAACCCTATATATAGTCTGCCAAGTATGGAGATTAAGCAAATAACCTCACCTTTTGAGGGAGAGGCCCTAAGTCTTGCAGTGGACTATTATAGGTGGTGATGATGATGAAGATGACCCACGTTAGAAACGGTTGTTAAGATTTTGTATTGAGCAGTAATCAAGCTCAATGTCGTCGGGTGAAGACACGATATTGAGTCTTGTACATGCATAATCAATAAGTTTTATTGTGTAATTTACTCCACAACGATTATAAACTTACTAAAGACTAAGAAATAACACGTGGTTAAGATAGATTACGGTATGGAAGGCTAAAAATATGGTCATTCGATTTGAAAAATCAGTTACACTGCATGACTGATCGAGTAGAGAAACAATGTAATGACAATACCAAAACTAGATAGATAGATAAACACTTTATTGGTCATAAAAATATAATACAGTACAGTTAAAATCAATAAGAGACAGTTAAGACGACCTTATCGGTACAAGCGATCTCTTCCAGGCAACCTTCACAGAAATAAGCAAGAGAGATAGAACAGCAGAGTAGAGCACCAATAAAATTTGGCAAGAATACATTGTTATAAAACAGGAATACATTATAACAAAACTACCTGTTAATTCTGTAGGGTCAGGTGTCCCAATAGAGGTCCTGTTACTAAGCCTCTTTCGTCCTTATGTTGAAAAACAGCAGGTTTGTATCTTTTGAAACACAATAAATGACACTTGAAGTTAACCCTCTGTGTGCCTATAGATACTACGTAATTTTAATTCTATTGTGTTGGTACAATAGCAAATTTAGTTGTTTGATTTCTGTATATTGAAGTGTCTTTATTATTTTGTTCTCTCTGTTATCGCAGGTTTTAGACAAGTATAATCAATTTACCAGCTAGGTATTATTGTTTATTTTAACATATCTTTACACTAAATTCATTTTAGTTTTCTTTTCTTTTTTCGCCTGTTTTATTTAGAACATGTATATGAAACAATAAGTGACAATCTACTTACATTATAAACACGACATAGGGACTATTACCAATTGAGGCCATATTGCTTCCTTTGATTTTATTTACGGTTATTCGGGTACGGGTACGGGTAATCATCAGATATACGATTCTCCGGAGTTTAAGCCGGTCGCGCTATGGAAGCAAATTCGTACGAATGGTATCCTCCGACAGCTAGAACCTCGCACGATACGATGAATTTGGTGCAAACTATTCGTATGAAACGCTCAATTCATGCAAATTTCATTCGTAAAATTCGTACGAATATGCCACCAAAGTGCAACCGGCCGTAGGGCCGAGAAGATGTGAAGGTAGGTGCTGAACGTAGGTTCTACATTGCGAGTGACACGTCTACAATCTTTCCTATGTCCCACAAGGGAGATCTGCTTTTAATATCGTCCTCTGGGATATTACCAACGATATGCAGTATTCACGCTGCCAGTTTTCTAAACTGCTTTACGCTCGATATTCAAAACTCTTCAATAAAACATCATGTTTTTGTTTTGCGTTTCTATTCTACTAACAATAGTGTTTATTATTATATTATGTACCTCAATAGTTATGCATGTGTTATGCATTTTACTTTTCTATTGTGACTGCGAAAGCGAAAACAGTATTTTACATTTCGGTAATAATATAAAGGATAATTATACAATGTGAATAAGGAAAATATCCTCAAGAAGAATAAGGTTTGTAGGAGCATTTCTGGGTCATATTTTATCACTCTATTTCCATAGAAGTGACGGATAGAAGGTTTGACTAAAGGCTCTAGACGATGTATAAAAATCATGTAATTTTTTAATGACTTAATGTGAAGCTTAATTATAAATTTGCTAATTTCTTGTTATGTTTGAAGTAAAATAACCCATAATACTGGACAGTTCGTGGGAGCTTAAATTTTACGGGTATGGTATGGGCCGTCCATCGAACGAACATCTCCATCCTGACAATAGCTTAAGACAAAGAGGGAGGATAGGGAAACGGATATCTGGTCAGCCTATATAACCTAATCCACATCATCCAATCCAGCCTATGTAAATTCGAAGACCAGGCACGACTAAGCCTCTATATTATTAACAGTCTGTGTTCTCCTCTTTCCCAGTGCCAGTTTCGCTGAAATCTGATGCCTGATATATTCATTGAACACCGCGAAGCTAAACGAGCTTACCTTTCGCCCTTTACGACTAAGTATTATTGCACTCACTTTGATATACGCCCGCATCGAGGGAAGAAAAAGAATGCGGCGCCATTGTTATTTCAGTTTCTATTTGGTTTGTTTCACGTGTTTCTGAGTTACAGCATTTGCGTAGTTATGAAATAGGAGTAGTTCTTATTATAGTGTAGGTTAGGGAAGATTCACACCATAATACCATTCTTTATGACCAAAATGTAGGGTTTGTAGAGTTATGCTTTGTAGAGTTAGGTGCCTGGCTGTTTATGAGATCTTGGGCTCTATTTTTAAATCGCTCGCATCGATTCGTACGGCTTTCAATTATTATTTTCGGCATGAAACATTTAATATTTTGTTAAATCACATTGACAACACCGAAAGAGCACGGTTTCAAAATAGGGACGATCAGCATCATGCATTAATATATCGAATTTTTCATGCCGAACCTCAAATGGAAAACCGTACGAATCGCAGCGAGCGATTCAAAAATACAGCCCAAGAAAATTTTCTCGGTGACTTGCAGCCACAGTTAGAAGAAAAATATTTATTATTCCCTTCGATACTGAAAGTAGCCGAAGAGAAACCCGAGTGACAGTTCCTTTTAATTGCACAATTATCCATTTTCGGATTTTTCGCCCGGTGACACTGGAATGCGTGGGGGAACTCGAGTGTTTTCGGTGTCCGTACTTCTGGCGGTGCGGGAACACACGCATAAAGTGGCACAAACTTATATGGCCTTGTAGTAGCGTCGCTGTTGTTGGCTTTGACATGACATTTCAAAATGGCGTCATTTAGTTCCAGTTTCGGCCACCGGGTCAGATAAGTTTGTGGCTCTGTAGGTGCGAACGTCTTCCTGTCCATGTGACGTTTGAGAACTGTCCCCATCGGTTTTATGCTCGGATGAGAGCGGGACGAGAGGCCGGATTATCCTTTTAGCTCACACGTCCACTGTCGCTCGTATACCTATATTGGGCGCTGTTAAATGTTTGTCTTGTCTTGACTATATGTAGTTTATTGCAAATATGAGAAGTATTAAACATGTTGATTGATTTCCTCTTTGCTTGGAAAAAAAGCTATCGTATTTATCATTTGCCCACTATTGAGATAAGTATCTGGTCATAGATATCTCCAAGGAACAAGGGTCACAAATGTCACCAGGAGACTGTTAGCTATACCCCCATTTTATATTACCTCCTATAGACGCCCATAGCAATGTTAGCTCCTTTTGTACTGGTTTAGGTAGGTTGATATGCTGTACATGTGTCGTAGAATCCGATTTTTGTGTAAAACTAGCGACCTGCCCCGGCTTCGCACGGGTTTTTACTTTATGCACGTAAAACATTTAAACCTCCGGAAGAAATTCTATAACTGATGGTAAATACCGCATCAAAATTCGTTGCGTGGTTTAGAAGGGTTGAAATACATACAGACAGTTAATTCATACTGTGTGTGTATATACGAGGTATCGATACGTAAGACTATTCTTTTGGCAGTAAGCGCGTTAATCCAGCAATCCATTGTCAGATTCAGTGCCGCCAGGGCCCCAGGGCTACATATTTTATCAGCAGCCCTCCTCTACGTTACGACAAAGTCGACGTTTGGAATTTCGAAAGGCTGATTCATTATTAACGGCTCGACCGGGAACTGGTTGCCGTTTGAGGAGCCGGGAAACTGATTCAATAACCGGAGTTACAAAGTAGCGTCTTAACGCGCTTTATAATCGGGAAGAAACCGCCACTTATTCCTGCAAAAGCCCATCGGTCATTACCCTATTTCTGGAATCCAAGTGTTCTGATTTTACGTAACTCATATACATTTTAGCGAATGATTTGTGAACCTTTATTTTAGTATACCTTCATAACTACGATTTTATGAGCAATAAAGTGTCTATCTATCTACTATTGAGACTCCATTACTATTGAAAAAATTATGAATTGCGTGATAACAATAAATAATAATCATCTTTGCGTTAATAACCCGGTTGTGCTGTCGCGCATGAATCCTCGATCATGGCCTTGACCATGATCCAGGATTTGGCAGATCAGATATTACAATGGAATGACTGCCATCTGACCTCCGTGACCCTGCTACCAGGGAAACCTGACCAGATTGGATCACTGTTATACATTCAGTCGCCTCAATGTGCAGGTTTCATTACGATGTTTTCCCTCGCCGTAAAAGCATTGGTTAGCATTTAACTAATGTTCATAACTCAGAAAAGAGTCAAACAAGCACGATTCGAACTCAGTACCCTCGTTTACGAGTCGGATATCTTAACCACTCGGCCACCGACGCTCCTTCACAATATTGACAATTATGTCAATATGAAGGAATATATGCGTACACAAGCTTTGGTCATAATGTCATAACCTAGTTAGCGGTACGATAGAAGCGATCATCTCGTGTCTCTAGCCGTAGCCATACTACTAATATAATAAATGCGAAAGTTTGTAAGGATGTTTGGATGCCTGTTACTCCTGCACGCAAAGCTACTGAACGGTTTGTTGAAAGTCGGCAACAATATCGATTTTAGCCCAGAATATAGGCTATAATATATGCCGAAATTCAATGTGGTTCCCACGGGAACGGGTCTGGGACGTTATAACTGAGTTTTCAAGGGCTAAAGATTATCATTAATATCTCTACCGGTCTGAATATACAAGAATATAATGAAAGGATACAGAAAAACTGAACCACCCAGGTCATTATTAAAACCCTACCACATCGAGCAACTCTCACTTAATAGTCGATAAAATAACCAGTATTTTATTTTAAGCCCTTCAAATATTCTAAATTAACGTGGCGCCGACTTAATTAGATCTCTGAGAGCCCTCAGCGTCCCCCAGTACCGTTTAACAAGCCATTCGACCCATTCGACCCTTTCGACACGGCGTTGTCCAAACCCAATGTTAACGCCCCACAATACCTGCCTCATATTTCTCTTTGTATTTGTTAGGTGTTTACTTTGTATGAATTAAATTATTGACACGTTTACCGTGTGGCTTCTAATGTTACCTGTAACATTTTTAGACTCTTGTCTTCTTGGCTTTAATGTCCCGGCTATGCTCACGCGTACGAGGACCCAGGGTCCGCCTTGACCCTGATCTTGGGAGGATTTGGTAGCTCAGGTAGCTCCGTGACCCTGCTATCAGTGCAACCTGACCAGAATGGACCATGGTTACACATTCAGTCGCCTGAATGTGCAGGTTTCATCACGATGTTTTACCTCACCGTAAGAGCATCGGCTAGCATTTAACTAATGTAACATTTACAACAACTACTACTACATTTTTAGATCGAACTCAAGTTTATTCTAGCTAAGCTGTAAGATAATTAAAGCGCTTACGTATTGCATACGCTCCGAATACAAGATAATCCTTTCCGAGGTAGCCGCAGTACAATTTTCGTGTCAGCTTGGGCACTCCACACATGATACGGATGCGAAAGCAATGCAAGGGCGACATGAAGGACGCATGTTGGATGCATGCAGGTTACCTACACCTCGGCGACGCGACGTGCACGCAACAGGTACCTAACAGCGACGCGACGCTGTCAAGTGACGCTTTAAAAGGATCATTTGGCACGTGGCCAAAATCAGAATTAACACTGCCATCTTGTAAAGCGGACCCTGGGCCCTCGTGTGCTGCGCGGGGACGCAACCAAGACATAACGCCAAGATGATAATGATGATCTTAAATCGTCGTTTGATGGTGTAAAGCGTCAATTTTGACAGACAGCTGAAGTTGATGTTTGACATTCACATGGCGCATTAGGGCGTGCGCTGCGTTGAGCATGATTAGCGGGTTCGCACGCTCCGGGTTTTGCGTTGCTGCCCTTTTAGACATTCCGTCGTGCACGCCACGTACCTATTAAGCCCGCAATGGATCGCCCGGACCATAACACAATGCACGCTCTTTAGACTTACGAGTTCTGTTCGAGTTCCGTCAAGTTTATCTTGTAGCGTGGCAAGAAAACGAACTAATATTTTATGTACTGTATATCATATTCAAACGAATTGTTTCGTATGTACGAGACGTCGCCATAGAACGCCAAACGCCAACTTCAACTCAACTATAAATCTGTATTTTCTCAGATTCGAATCTAGAATATTCTATAGAACAACAAAACAACGCTCTTCCAATTCGGAGATAGTTCTAACCTTGGTTTTCAACACAACTTAGCTGGTAGACCATAAAAAGAAATACCAACAACAAATGAAGTCTCAATTCGGTATCTCAGTGTTAATATTAATATGTCGCTACTAATAGAACACTTACTGTACGGCCTTTGTAGTGTAACGATGTTATTAACTGGGATACAAGACAATTTACATCTAATTGTCAGTTCAGGCTTGTAGTAAACATTTTGATTATCGCATTAATTGTATGATGCTCGTAGCTTTCAGCGTGTTAGCATTGATTTGCCAATTTGCGACGGTGGCTGACACTGCTGTGGAAGTTTGAAGGTTAATAAAGCTTCATTGTAATGTGGTTAGGTCTTAGGTTGACGGCGATGTTGCTGGGTGTTTTTAGTGTTCCGTACCCGAAGAGAAAAAAGGAACCCTAATTTGGTCCATCCGTTTCGAAGCTACGATGCCACAGACAGATACAGATACACAGATCGACAGATACACACGTCAAACTTATAACATCCCTCTTTTTCCGTCGGGGATTGAAAATGATCTCTAGTGAGGCTATGAATGTGGAGGTAACAGTTTCGTTGTTAAATAGTTTCCTTCATGGTAAACTAAGGTAGGTTCGTGTATTTGCCAGTAAAAAGAATTCGTGGAGGCAATAAAGTGGGAGCCAATGATAGCCCTATTGAGTAAGCACGGTACAACACCTGAAGGTTTCGGACCTTAGTGAAAATTACGGCTGACGAGAAGATTGCATTCCTAAGGCCGGAACGTGTTTGGAATGAACAAAATATTTTTTTTATATTCCCAGCCGGATTTGCTTAATTTTTTTTAAACAAATCTGTCTTCCTCCTTGTTTACGGTGTACGAACTAAATTGGGTAGTTTAAATTCGTTCGATTGAAATCGTGTCATGTAAGATTTTGAATGAATATTAAAAAATGTGTTTAAGATGTATTCCTGAGAGAACGGGGTAAGTAATTTAGGTACTTACCGAAGTGGTTGCTACTAAAGTATACGTAATATTTTGATAGGTTGATTATGCTTTTTTATTGCCTAGGGAGGTACACGAACGGACGGTCCACGTGGTGGGTAGCGGCCACCGACCTCCAGGACGTCTGCAACCTTATGGGAGGCGGATGCGGTGCTGCTTGCTCCTAGGCCAGCGTAGGAAGAAACATGCCTCCTACCGAGTATATTCACCCTGGATAATAGGATTAGGTAATATCATGATAAGGAAACGTTGTAATCTGAAGAATTGTATGGTAAACAAGATTAAAAGAGGTATAAGACCTGTGCTAAGATAAAGATACATTCTCTTTATGAAAGTAATTTGATTCACCTGTAGAGGTACTTTAAGAAAAATATAGGACACTTAGTTGTCTCTCTTATTAAACTTTCACCGAAACAATTTATTCAAAGCAAGATTGAACCAGCGGCGCCCTTATGCTATACGATATCGCCTTAACTTCCGTAATTTGCATCTTCTTAAGCTAAAGGAGATCGTAAAAAATTGGTACCTACTATTAATTATGTATGAAGGAATGACAGGAAGGATATTAGAAAATTCAGGTGTAGTACTGGGTGATATTCTTGGTTTCGCTTTATTTCACGATCGGATTACATTCATAGAACAGATCACTGTGATTTTATTTGCCCATATAAAACTTCAAATACTTTTTTATTATCATTTAATTATTGCCTGAGTTTTATTACGACCTGAGTGGTTTATTGGTTTTCATGCCGGTCTGTAACGCAGGGGTCCCGGGTTTGATTCCCGGCCGAGCAGAAATTGAAATGATGAATTTCAATTTTTGCTACGGGTCTGGGTGTACTATGTATAAGAAGTAGGTATGTATTTAAAATATACATAAGTTCGAGTAGTTTATCAGTTATCTAAAAATCATAACACAAGCTTTGCTTACTTTGGGGCTAGATGGCGTTGTGTGAATTTGTCAAAGCATATTTATTTTATTTTTATTTAGTGCCCGAATTGGTCGAAAGGTTCTCGAGTGGCTATACCATGTATCGGCGAATGCAATGCTCCCATCACATAAAATGGTTTAGTCAGTCGAAGCAAAGGCCAACAATGTGGAAGACATGCCTGTTAATGCTCAAGAAATACATACACACAAACATACCTATACATAACGTAATGTCTTTTCCCCATTGGAGTATGCAGATACCACATTGTTCCAGTTGGTACGGTCTGACAAATATCGCTCGCTTCTGAAATTGTTATTTCTTATGATTGAAATAACAACTAAAATCATAAAACTTCCATCGCCCAAGTGAATATATGTTAGAGTAGACAGAGACCATATTATTCCACTTACTACGGTCTGAAAAATATATCTTGCTCCTGAAATAATTATTTTTTTATTTTTAAAATAACCTCTAAAATCACACAGCGCAAACCTCCAACGGCCAAAGTAAATACATGAAATATTTTCATAACCCCTTTCCTGCATCCCGACCGGGGTCCGTCTAAATTGCAATAAAATGTCGCACCCGATCCGTCGTGGCAGCAGCTACTATAAACGTCATGCATTGCAGATGCAAAAACATGGGAACATAATGCATTTTCCAGCGAAAACCGGACAGGGTGGTATTTGGGATTTTTTACGAGAATTTTTACTTGTTTTTATTTTAATTTTTGATATGCTCTTATGCCTCCTAATACCTAATGGAGAAGCGAGGTTGATCAAGTTATTTATATGTTTTTATTTTTTGGGGCCATTTATAAGGAAAAGGGACTTCTGGCAAAAGTCTGGGACTCTAGGCTTACTAACTCAGGCTTAACATATTGATTTTTAACTCACAGCTACAGCCCTCAGAAATTAATCCAGAGTCAACTAACCGAGAATTGTATAGTTAATAAGTCTATACCTTTGTATCAAATTTAAAATAACATGTCGTTTTTCACATCACTAACTCAGAGTTACGTCCAGTTTCTGAAATGCTTGTCAACGTTAATCATCAATTAAAACTAATTATTTCCGTCTCTGTCTACAACTCACCATAGATAAGGATGGCCTATTTTAATTGATAATTGACAATAGATTAACGTACGAGAAACTGGCCATTAGTTGATTAACCCTGATACATCGGCGAGTTAAAATTTATGTTAACTATAGATTAGCCGAAATAAAACACGAACTTTAGTCAGGCAATCGTCATTTTCGGCCGCATCGTCACTAGGTGAGATGGCATAATTATCAAATGCTTAACTAGTAAAAAAAATAGATTATTATTTTAAAATCTTCAGCATACGCCTGACGCAGTCCCTGTGCAGGTCACAGCCCGCTTTCTGCACCGTCTCCCGGCTTGCCCGCGGGGATCGCCGAGAAAAAGAGCGCCCCCGAAGCCTTTGCGAGCCAGTCCTTTGCAACAAGCCGCAAGCAGCCTCGAAAACTATAAACTTGGAAGCTGGAAGCGTACCCGGGTGGCCAGTTTATTCGGTGTTAAAAGAGCTGGTATAAAATTTTGCGAACAATAAGGATGTAGGTTTATCGTCATGTATGAAAAACTACAGAAACTGACCACCCGAAGAAAATAACGAGTTAAGGAAATTATAAGTAAATAAGACTTTGGCAGCAGATTTCTTATTTCATACCAAATTTATTCAAATCTGTCAGAGTAGTCGTGTGTAGTGAGTAACATAGAAATACATAGAAATATTCAAACAACTTTTTGTAAAGTTTGTACTTTAGCTAGAATTGGGTCTGCAATAAACAATCGTTCTATATTTTTGTCTCATCCAATCATCTCCAACAATATTTTTCTCTCTATGGACACCTCCAAAGCCGGTACTTCCGCATACAAAGGTATCCATGCAAACACAATAGTTTAGTGCGGGCCAATGCCCCACAAGGCTTCAAAATAATGACCAAACATAGTCAGTGACATAGTTTTAACCAGCAAAACGGATACGTAGGCAAAAGGCAGGTGCACAAACAAAATTGCCTTGTCCTGCAAACAGTACTTGACTTTAGTTTGTTTAGGACATCGTACAATGCTTTTGAATATAGTTCGCTAATATTGCAAATACTACGCTAACTTGTCATTTTTATTACTGTTCAATAGAGTAATGGTTACGTTGGAGCGTCGGTAGCCGGGCGGTTGAGTATCCAACTCGTAATCGAGAGGTACCGGGTTCAAATGCCGCTGCGGCCAGGTACCAATGTCTCTTTTCTGAGTTATGTAGAGTAATGGTTACGTTGGAGCGTCGGTAACCGGGCGGTTGAGTATCCAACTCGTAAGCGAGAGGTACCGGGTTCAAATCCCGCTGCAGCCATGTACCAATGACTCTTTTCTGAGTTATGTACATTAGTTGAATTCCAACCGATGCTCTTACGGTGAGGGAAAGCATCGTGATGAAACCTGCAAATTCAGGCAACTGAATTTGTAACCATGATACAATCTGGTCAGGTTCCCCTGGTAGCAGGGTCATGGAGGTCAGATGGTAGTCGCTCCACTGGATCATGGTCAAAGTGGACCCCGAGGCCTCGTACTCGAGAGCACAACCGGGACATTAACGGCAAGATGATTATTTTTAATATCATAATGGTTACAAAAGTTATAATAATATCTAATTAGGTAATTAATACAGTAATTATGTTGATCACAAGTAGGTAATAAATATTAAAAAAAACATATTGGCGTTAATGGCAGATTAGGTAATTACAGTGGAGCGACTGCCATCTGACCTCCGTGACCCTGGTACCAGAAGAACTTGACCAGATTGGATCATGGTTACACATTCATTCACGATATTTCATCTCGATGTTTTCCTGAGAGCATCGGTAAGCATTCAACTAATGTACATAACTCAGAAAGGAGTCATTGGTACATGACCGCAGCGGGATCCGAACCCGGTACTTCTCGCTTACGAGTCGGATCCACCGACGCTTCTAGGTAGGTAATAAATATTAGCTCATAAATACACATTGGCTCGTGGCTCAATATCATCAATCTGCTAAAGCTCAAGTTGATAAATTAAATGCTATATTGAAAATACGTTTAAAACAACTTCAGCTCGCAGCGCTATTTCTCCGCTATTTCACCCGCGCTAAAATTCTTCAAAGCTCTTACTACGGAAAGCATAGGTATGGTTTGGAAACTAAAATATCTTCACAAATAAAAGTAAACTATGACCACAGAATAAGGCAGAGGAGGCCAATACCCACAAAGGGTTATAGCGCCGCAGGAAAGAAGTAAAGAAAAGACCACAGAATAAGAAAACGGTTTTTAGTCGGTTTAGTCGATAATTTCCATCGATAGAGATTTTTGGAACTATTGCACTTTCTGGAAAATACAGACATTTTCATCTGGACGCCCACTGCTGGGCATCTCCACCTCCTCTCCCAGAGATCTCCACAAAGGCCGGTCCTGTGCCTTCTGCATCCAGCTGGTACCTGTGATTTTTACTAGGTCGGCGGTCCACCTTGTGGGAGGCCTACCTACGCTGCGTCTTCCGTGGTCGCCATTCGACAGATATGATGACGAAAGACTCTCACGCCCGCATCCTACAGGGTAGACAGACAAGCTAGTGCCCTAAGCTAGTTCCTGATACCTCTTTTACCTCTTCCACATTTAAACATCATCTCATTCATATTAAACATATACTTACTCTTATTAAGAGCACCTGGCCATTTGAAATTCCCCATTACTGTCCTCACAGTTAACTTCCAAAAACTGAACAAGCGATAATGTCAGACAGGTGATCGCCGGTGTATGTCTTCGGCTTTCTCTATTTATTTTTGTGACGTTTCCTATCACAAGGCAGGTGCACAAACAAATGTCCCGAAAACGGATGTAGTGTGGCTACAGCCTGCAAACCGAGTTTGCTTAGGACAAGTCCAAACAGGGTGCGGCGCCGCGACATAACTAACTCGGCAACTTTTTATGCAGGCTCTCTGAGGGATGTGAACGATATGAAATTTCGGATTAGGATAACCGAATAATATTCTGATGGTTTTGATTATGAATAATCATAATTCATCGAATTTAGCTCGTCAGTCATTAGGTGTGCGTTCTAATAACGGTAAAGAAGCGGTTAAGAATCTTCAGCTGAGGACCCTGACTGGTTGAACAGTCTAAAGACCATATTGGTGCCCTGTCACTACAGGTAATAAGATACTACTAATAATATATCACTGTATATTATTATTTTTTAATAATATTATCATCATAATTTCCCTGTCGCCGGATCACCACAACATGTCTCATGTAATCCTGCTGTAAAAAGTTGTTTAAATGTCTTCTGTTTTATGATCGGCCGCCGGTCTTACGTCCACCCTTCTCGAGAACGCTGTTGCCATCGAAGGATTTAAAACACACGCTGCCGCTGCTCAAACTCTTACTGTCTATATGTCAAAAAAGTGACACTGGAGCCGCGTATACGCAGCGACAGTATATTTTGAGCTCCGGAGATGTCGGTCAGTAACTAATAATATGACAACTCCCAACAAAAACAATGCCAGGAACGCCATATTTTAGGCGCCAAGATATCTTGCGAGCAGTCTAGCGCTCTAATTTTCGGTAAACTCTTTTTTGTCCAGCTGTACCCACTCCTATCCGAAATTATTCAAAACTTTTATTTCGGTTTCGGTACGAATACGGACATGAAGTTATTCCGGATATCTGGTAGTTTCGGTTACGTCCCTGGTCTCTATTCAGGCAATTTACCGTTTCGTTAGAATGATCGGTTGAAAATAGGAATTTGAGTTGGAAATTTTTGAGCGCTGCGTAGGTACAGATTTGTTCTGTTTCAATTTCCACAGTTGAAATCAATTTTCTTGCAGTTGACATTGCATGTGTGTGAGTTATTTAACTTGTTCTGTTGTGCTCTCATGCGCGACGGTGCGGTATCCTTCTTGACCATGATTCAGGATCTGTCCTCCTTCTGGATCATAGTTTAACTTCTTTAAAATTTCTTGTTCTTATTTAAATTTGAATAATTGAAACAAACTAACATTATTACGATAATAGCAGCTGTTTTCTTGCGGTTTGAAACTGAATATCTGTGATCAAAACACACTAGGGAATAGTGTTGGTTTATAAGTTGCATTACGTATAAGTTTAAAAACACCGATTCTCATCATAATCACAATGAATCGGTTCACATCACAAATTTCTGAGATAGAATGTCATCGTAGAGTTGTAGGGGCCTATCCTAGCGCCGAGATTCCTAGCGTTAGATATAATTTAGGAACTGTCGGCCAAATAGTCGACGGGCCTAGAGCAATGTCGCGCCCATTTACACGTATGTTCTTGTTGATATTATATGAAAATTATAAACGCGAAAGTTTGTAAGTATGAATTTTGGATGTTTGTTACTCCTTCACGCAAATATTTAATGTAGGTAGCACATAGGCTATAATTTATCCCAAAATTCGATGGGGTTCGCGCGGAAACGGGTTCGGCACGTAAAAATCAAATGTAATTAAGTTATGACTGCATGCAATACAGGTAGCTCGAGACTCCACCATCGTCATCTTGGTGTTAAATCTCTGATCCGGGTTCCGCCTTCCTACTTCTCTTGGTCCACTTCGCTCGGTTTTTGGCATCCTTGTGAGTTTGTTGGTACGCAATTTGTTCTTAACGAGGTCTAGCAAGAAGTCAAGGCGACAGCCAAGGGTAAGCGGTGCATACACTGCTATTACAGTTAGTAATGCACCCCACTCGGTCTAGATGTTCATTTTAAGTAAGTTTAGTTAGCTAAGCTAAGTTATCTCGCGACTGTTATATTTAGAATTGATTTTACTGCTAGTTACAAGAAGTTAAAAAATGTAGCAGATTATTTTAGTGGTCTCACGGGGAGTTGAAAAAAATGTCACAAAGTACCTACATACCATAATACATTCAATTTAGAAATGTATCAAACCTTTCTAATCTGAGTCGTGAAAATAGAAGTAGCAAAAGTAGGTAAATCGAGCAAATTTCTTTCACACGTTGAGTGTAGCCTTAGTATGTCACCCAGACCGGAAAGTAACACAAAGCCAGTTGTAAAACGCCAATATTCGCACTGGGACAAGGAAATTAACTGTCTGGGGCTTACACGAGGTTCGTACGGGACATAAAAAGGAGTTAAACTCATATCGGGCGGTTCCATGGCTTTATTTAGACTTTACTAGATGTCTTTGTTGATGCGCGAAAATCCTGTACCTACATAGTAATGCACAGAGTGTGGAAAAATAAGGTGCAATAATAAATGTGTTTGTACAACTCATATAGCGCCATCTAGCCCTAAAGTTGTGTTGCTAGATGGAGCATTACGACGTTTGATTTGTTAGTCTCCACGCAACGATTCGAAAGGACGTTTCTCGCTTGAATGAACACGTAGCGGCAATGTTTTCTTTGGGATGTTTTAGGAGGTAGGTACGTTAGCGTGCGTCCATATGTATCAAGCACGTTGCGAATGCGCTGTTACAACAGGCTGCATTTCATCTCTGAGATTTCATAGTAAAAATTAATTGAAAGACGCGCAAGCGGCGCGTAAGCCGTTTGGACGCACACTTAGATGTCGCATTGGTGTCAGAGGTGGCTGTGGCCACTTTTTTATCAGGTGGCTCATTACATGTTTGTCAACCGCTTAACAAAAAAAAAAAACGGGCGACCCAGCCGTTGGCCAGCTTAAATTGAACTAAGTCCTAAAAGTTAGTTAACTAATTCACGGCTCTCGACGGATGTGTCAGTCAATATGTTAAGAAGGAATATGTAAATGGTAATGGACTTAAATCTGTGCCGCATTTGACCACGTGGTATGACAATAATCTGCAGCAATATAATAACCATAGGAAAAACTGAGGTAAAAAACTTTTCATACAGTTTTTCTCCCATCTAGAGATGTGCATAATGTCGCGGGATTCGGCCAAATAGATGACAATTCCAAATAAAGACTCCTTGGTAGCGCCCACGCACCAAGATAGCCCCAAAAGGGTCCCGACAAATCGGCATAATAAGGATCGGCATACATAAAATTTTACCTGCAAAAAGGGGAATGAAATCAGGCGTCTGTCGCCAGAACGGCCGCAATAAGTTTCCTCGCATAACGCTACAAGCCTCCGGAAGGGACTAATGCCTTATACAATACATGGACTCACCGTTTACCCAAACAATTTACAGGAGCACGGGTCAGTTATTTGACACAATTCCGCAGCCATCGGCTTACGTCCAGATCTCCGGAAGTAATGTGTTCGGTTCGTACGCATGATTGAAAGGTGATTCTTAAATATTTGTGCAGGAAAGTATTTGTGTTCGATTTTTCTGTCGTTCAATTACGGAACAGCGGAACAGGTTAGAGGGAAATTTAAGGTACAGGTTGATTCTATAAACGCCTGTTCTCATATTTCAAACAGGTGACAAATTCTTCACCACTTCTTTTGTCGGACAAAAGCCAAAAAGCATGGTTTGCAGTGGATGTTATTGACTTAATTATGTATTAATAGGTGAGCGCAAAGTTATAACAATTTAAAATATTTCGTTTGTGTTTCCTACAGTTAGGTGCACGCGTTCTACGTGTTATAGAAGACGTCGTTGGAAAGGATATCGACTGGCGAACTTTTAAAACTAAAACAAGCATTTTTAGGTTGAAAAGGATATAAAATATAATTGTTACTAATAGACTATGGACCAATAATTGACTGAAATGTATAAAATATATATAGTGACTCAAATGTCTCTAACCAGTGTTAATTTTACAAGTAAGTAACATCGACTTTGTGAAAAAAGTTACGTAGGTAATTTTTAATTTACTAGAATAAATAATACATAGGTATTCATTCTCTTATATAATAATACAGGCATTACAGTATTCGTTGATTATATCTGTTATGTATACGTATAACGTCGGTAGCCGGACGGTTGAGTATCCAACTAATAAGCGAGAGGTACTGGGTTCGAATCCCGCTGCGGCCATATACTAATGACTCTTTTTTGAGTTATGTACATTAGTTGAATACTAACTGATGCTCTCACGGTGAAAACATAGTGTCTTTCCGTTGATATGATGAAGTATAAAAAACAAAATATTATTAAATTTCATGTTTTGTTGGCTTAATAAATAAATATCTATTATCAGAATAGAGTAGAAAATATATTATAAAAAATAAAAATGATGACCCCTGATTTCATTGACAATGGTTATCGTGGCGTCAATTTATGAGCGTCGGTAGCCGGGCGGTTAAGTATCCAACTCGTAAGCGAGAGGTACCGGGTTCGAATCCTGCTGCGGCCATGTACCAATGACTCTTTTCTGAGTTATGTACATTAGTTGAATTCTAGCCCATGCTCTTACGGTGAGGGAAAACATCGTGTTGAAACCTGGAAATTCAGGCAACTGAATTTGTAACCATGATCCAATCTGGTCAGGTTCCCCTGGTAGCAGGGTCACGGAGGTCAGATGGTAGTCGCTCCACTGTAATTACCTGACTGCCAAATGCTGGATCATGGTCAAGGCGGACCCCGGGCCCTCGTTCTCGAGAGCACAACCGGGACATTTACGTTAATGATTATTTTTTATTTTATTAAATTGCTATTCATGAGTAAGTAAAGATAAAGATAAATCATAATACCAAGCGTCCACTTCGATTGTGCCATCTATATCGTCTGACGTATAATTAGCCAGTGTTGGACCATGTCCTCGATTTCCTATCTAACAGTATGTATACTAAAAATATACACTAATACCTACATCTACCTACCTACATTTACTACCATACGACATTACTTCTTTATACAAATACTATTATTAAACAAAGTCGCTTCCCGCCGTCTGCCCCTCTGTATGTATGTATGTAAGCTTGGATATTTCAAACTATGCAATTTAGTGATTCAAGACGAAGGTTTATAGGGTACAACACGCGAACGAAGTCGCAGCGGACCAGCTAGAATCTCAATAAGAGTAAAAATTAGAAATATAACAAAAATATTTTATTAATTTTTAAAGGGAACTTTAAGAGTTTCCAAAGGGATAAGTAATTTAAAAAATCCGGGCGACCAATCATGAGTTTTTGGGGCTTGAGCCATTCAGCCAATTCAATTGCCAACCGATACACCAACACCCTGTGTACTAAGACCTAAGATACGGAACTTTTTTCACAGACACGCCTATTACCACGTCATTAAATTAGCACAAAATGTCGGTCCATCAAGCACCTCGCAGAACTTTCTGCTCCAAAGAAACTGTAGCCTACCAGAGTCAGTCTGAAACAAGCCCACATTATTTGTATTCGTTCACCCGCTATGATTTTAAGCCGTTACCTGTATTCAAATACGAGTGCCATTGTGTTTCTTTTGAGCGGGGTCCGCATTTAAATTCCGCGGCCGAGGTAACCAGCTTTTGTTATGCTGAGTTGTCTTTCGGATTTATAAAAAGCTGGCGTTTCTGTTTCTGGCTAAGGGTTGCGCAAATCGGGCAAACACGCCGCAATGCGCCCCAGTATCAACCAGTAAACTAATTTTTTAAATTACTTAGGCTATCTCTTCGATCTAGTGCAGTCATGTATTAATGACTCTTGCGAGTTATGTACGTTTTAGTTCAACACTAACCAATGGTCTTACGGTTCCATGATCCAATATTGTAAGGTTCCCCTGTTAACAGTATGACCGATGTCAGATGGCAGCTCTATTGTAATTATCTGATTTGCCAAATTCTAGATCATGATCAAGGTGGATCCCTTGACTTGCGTGCGAGTACACATCCGGGATATTAACGCCAAGACCCAATTTCTACGATCTTACACGCCTTTTACGACACCCGTCCACGGAAGAGGTTATCATCGTACACCACAAGGCCAATACAAATCAATAAAACCTAACCTAACCTACAATTAATGACGTCATCCGTAGAGCACTTGTCACAATGTATCGGCCATATTTTAATCCGGAAGGTACCGTATGTGACGATGGCCAGAAGCCCAACGGCATGATGATCATTGGGTGGCAGCATGGGAAGGCGCGGGTGTGGCTTCCACAGCTACTGGGGCTGCGGCCTCAGCTGCGGAAGACTTCAAGCGGAGGAAATACGAAATCCTACCGCAAGATTTCGTATTTCAGCTGTGTGGGGTGGAAACGTTGGTACCGTGGGGCCCTAGTGCAAGTAAGTTATTTAAAGAACTTGTCAAAAATTTAATGACACCACTGGTGGCCGGACAGCTCGCTCGTTCGCTCGGGCAACGGATTAGCATTGCTATCCAACGAGGCAACGCAGCCAGCTTTCTGGGCACCATTCCGAGGGGCAGCGGTGTGTACGACTTTTAAAATTGTTAGTAGGTATTTTATATGTGTTAGTGTATATTTTTTGTATTTTAGGTGTATATTTTTACTATCACTTTAAATATAAATTAAATACGTCCCGAAAAAAAAAACTCAAGACCTAATTACATAGATACTTAGCCGCCAATTTGGAAAGCTTCACGTGTGAACTTTATTCGAGTTGATGAAGGCGTCGTGAACCGTTTCGAAATAACTCCGTCTCGCTGTAAACCGTGGAGTAGTCGTCTGAGATGAGCACCGATCACAAATTGAACGCGGTAATCATACAGTAGTCGCATACGGACTGATTTGCCGCCAGATTTTGTGTACGGACCTGATTTAAGGTAATAATATTATTCCATCATGGGGTGCCAATCGACTCTCGAGACTGTACAATAAGTCTCTAGGTTCGGGATTAATATTTTGTTGTAGATCTTAGTTGTTGTAAATAAATAATATTAAATTTTACATGAATATTCCTTTTTTAGTAGGTAAACAATTTCTGACGATAAAAATTAGGTAGGACTTTTAAACCAATTCATATTTCTGAAACCTACTACCTAACTACCAATATTTACGACTTACTATGGAGTTAACACTATTGAAATAAAAAAACATAATCATGTTGACTAATTAAATACTCTCCGGACTGAGGTACAGTCAGTACAGATTGATCTGACCCCTTAGCATCTATTTATATGTCCACGCTCACAAACCACGAATACGCAACAAACGCCTTCTCTTCATGTACGCACAGACATCGAAAAGCACACTATACAACGTGTTGCCGATTGAAATGAGAAGACACTGTCGTAGCGCGGACGCTACGAGGTGGCTACGCTGACGCTACGCTGTGAGTAGGCGGACGCCTTTTGTGGAAAGATTACAAAATAAGCTTTCTGTTATTAGTATAAAATTCAAATTCATTACAAGTATATCGGACTACTCGCGCAATAAACGCGTATCCGAACCGATCGGGCTCTGCGGGGTTCATCCATGCTACACTTTATTACCTACATTACGCGAATTGTGTACAACTATCCCATGTAGGATTTTCACGCGACCGACTCTCGTACGCCCGTGTGTAGCCGCCCATAATCAGCAATGTAATCTCCAGCCAGGAATTAAGATGACATCACAAGTGTAGGCAAACATTTGCGCGGAAGGATCCAATCATTGACAACGTGTTTGTATGCTCACCCAGCTTGTCGATAGATCCAATTAATGCCCATAAATTCAATCATAGTGTTGATAAATTCAATTATTGTTCATAAATTCAATTAATCTAAGGCGTAGTCAAAGTGATGGAGTTGCGGATTTACTTGCGTAATGGATTGAAATGTTAGTTAGGCTTATATTGGTGTTTCTGATCGTTATACCAAACTACCTTGCTAAATAATGTTGAGCAAATTAATGTGATTGTTTTCGCCACGGGCGAAATAGCGCAGTGTATAAGGTAACACCGATAGGCTATTTATTTAATTATTGGAGTAAAGACTATAATAGAATACATTTATTTACACACAATAACACCACAAACACATTACATAATGGCTTAGAAAGGGTTCGAATCACTGACCTCCAACAATACAGGTATTGTTTGAGGCCAGTGGATCGATTCCAGAGCCATGAAACATATAAAAAAGTTACATAAAAATACACAAACAAAACCAATAAAAACAAACAACATGAAATGATGAAACGTCTAGATAATAATAGTGTGTGTGTGTGTAAAAGGGATCTCACTCAGCTTCATGCCCTAGCGGAGACCAGGGCGCTGGTTTTCAGTGAGACCTGTTGTGCCGACAGCTATTGGTATCATCATCATCATCATCACAGCCCATTACAGTCCACTGCAGGACTAAGGGCCTCTCCCAAGAAAGGGGAGGTTATTGCCATAATCTCCACGCTTGGCAGGCGGGTTGGAGATCGCAGTGTTATAAATATAACAATGGAAAACGCTGCTGCCCATTTCCCAGCCTACGGAGACTCTTAGATATTTTGCCTCGAAAAGATTTGTCGCCTTGTACAACACCCACGAGTGTAAGGGGTTGGTGCTATTCTACTCTGCCGGATACCACACGGCCATATAACAATGGGTATAAAACATGATAAATATTATTTTAGAAAGACCAAGCAAATTATAAGTCCTCGCTAGTAGCAAATACTGTTGCTATAATAGTCTACTGTTGGATTTGAACCTCTTTATCGTTCTATGTATTTGGGGCGTTTTATATCTATACATAGTGTAAAACAAAGTTACCTCCTGCCGTCTGACCCTGTCTGTACGTAGCTACGCTTAGATCTTTTAAACTACGCTACAGTTTTTTAAAGCAGTTTCACAATCATTTAGAGAATTTCTTCCGAAAGTATTTGTATAAAGAAAACTACTTTATCCTCTTTCCATCAGGTAAGAAATCTTTCCAAATGTGTTGTATAAATATATTTTAGAAGAATTAATTTTCAACTTATGAACTGTCATCATCATCATATTATGCTCTTCTTCAACAATATTTATGAAGAGGCGCTCTTATCTCTAGCCTACCTATAGAAATACTCACTTAACTAATAGAGATTAGAATACAGAGGTATTTCCATCTGACAACCACGGAACTTAAAGTATGAAATGTTGAAGAATAGTCCACTGCGTTCAGGACTATATCCATTATATTAATAATCTACAGCTACAAATATATTTTTTTAATGTAGGTACACGAAAAATAAGTTTCAACTGATTCATAGCTTTGCGGGTAGTTTCGGCTTTAATAAAAGTTTTTCGATTCGCGTTATGTCGTTCGTATAAATGAGCTTCTAATATTTAGTTCGGAGGCATGTGAGACCTCAGAAAGCTTTAAGTTTGGGCTACGAAAAAAGCGAATTAAATATAGAAAATGAATATTCTTTATTCTCATACTTTTATTGCATTGTAGTTTACCCCTTTCTAATAGTTCAATGTAAAAAAGTCGTAAAAATACCTCAAAAGTACTTTCTAAAACTAAAGGTTTCATGCAATAAAATGTAGAACCGCATGTGAACTGTCACTGTGAGAAGTAAGCTGACTGAAAATTACTTTACTAACTACCGTAATCAAAGTCTATATTCCCTAATCCTTCAAACAGGATCATAAAAACTTGAACAAGCAAGCAGCAACTTAAATAAGCGGTCTATATCTGTATGAATCTTTGATGCCTTCATTGACTAACTCTTCAATAATGGGGACCCTTAATTAATTTGCTTCTACATAAGACAGAAAATTTGTAAGAGTTCCTATACTCAGGTATAAAGGATTCATTTTCGACCAGAAAAATATATTATAATATTCAGATAGAGTACCTATACCTACAATTCCTAATATTTTTTGCTATGGCGCCAAACCTCTACGCCTACTTATTTTAATAGCTTTTAACAACCTAGTCACTGGCTTTTGGTCCAAAAATGTATGTAACATCTCAAAACCTCCTGGGGTTCAAGGATAGGTTCTTGGGGCTTAAGGGACAGCTAATGGCATCTTCTTTCAAAAATTTCACTTTTCGCGATACACCAAATACCTACATGCATCAAATGTAAATGGCTGTCGCAAAGAACTGCATTTAAAGTGGTAGTTTCTGTAGGTCTTAACTTTTCATCCACATTCGTAACTGTGTTTCGTAACCAGATACGAAACGTCGATTTTTCTTCTTTCTTTCGTACCTTAATCGTTATCCCCATCAATGGGGAATTGAGGACACATCCAATGGGGACAAGCGAAATACCTCTAATCTAGTGGCCACACACGAGCACATGTCCCGCAAATATTGCGGCGGCACCAGCTTGTTGCGGTTCCGTGTACTTGTTTATTTTTGTTCGCAAATGAACTATTTTGCAAACACGCCAACACAAACTTATATGTTACGTACGGGTATTAATTCTGGGGGCCCGCTCCGAGGCCACAAAGGTATATACTGTATACCTGAATATAACTCTTATACCTGAGTCAAAGTTGAAAGTTTGTAGATAGTAGCCTGCGTGGATTGTACTAATATCTTGCGAGTTTGCGAGTGGAGAGGAACAAAAAGTAGACTATGTTCATTTCCAGGCGTTAAACTGTCCCCATACCGAATTCCATCAAAATCGTGTTCAGTGGCTTAGCCGTGAAAGTGTAACAGTGGAGAATGTAGCGTTACGATGGCGTTATATTATTTAACTTGTTGTCTTGCGACTTCGTCGCGTGACGTTCTACCCCTACCCTACATTTACCCTAGACCTACCCTACATCTACGTTATACCTACCCTACACCTACCTACCCTTTTTTCTTTCGTACAAACCTTGGCCTGATAAATATACAAACACAACAAAAAAAATACGTGTGGCACTCGGGGACTGCCGCGGTAAAGCTATTGCATAGCATTTTTTATCAACTTATGCAATTATAATTATTTATTTATTTATTATTTATTAATTATTTATTTATTATTTATTTATTTATTATTTATTTATTTATTATTTATTTATTTATTTGTTATTTATTTATTTATTTCGTCTCGATCCGTGCGAGCTTCGTACAGTCGTACCATATACATACACGTTAAGGTTCACTAGTCGCGGGCTCGAACTCACTCGTGGACGCGGCCAAAAAGCACGCTGTCTCACTCATTGTGTCTAAAAGAGATTGAATCAGTTATGAGCAGTTAGCAGCTAGTCTATACGCATACGTCTAGTCGCACGCACACAAACACCGTGCCGAAGTCTGCCGAACTGAAACGACGTTAGACGATGCACTGCTTTCAACGCCGCACCGCTGTGCCGGTCGGAGTGGGGGGTGTTAGGTTTTTTTCGTTACGGAATTTCTTGATTCGGTCGCCGCGCTAAAAGCCCGCGATAAATGCTATGCAATAGCTTAAAATAAATAATTAAATTGGGGCAGCCGTTCTGAAATTATATGCGAACATGGATATTTTGGGTCATAATTATTATTACAATTTTTCTATTGAACTTTTAATTTTTTTAAAGATAAAATATGGCATATGTTACTCGCTGATAATGTAGCTTTCTATAGATGAAAGAATTTTTAAAATCTTTTTTGAGTTTCTCCATTACAAAAAAACAAACCGACAAACAATCAAATCATTTCTGTTTATAATACTAGTATAGACAAGGATCTTACTTTAGTTAGAAAAATAAGAAGAATGACCAAATGTTTGTGGTACGAACTCTTAACTAGAAGTTAGGTTAATATCGACACACCATTAAACACACCGTGAGTCACTAGTTAAATGTAGCGCGCGGTTGCCTGTCCCCAAGTTGCGTCGAGCGAGACATCCTTCCAAAAACTTCGGTGCACTGGTACACACTGCAGCACACTAAGTAACTCTCACAGTTATAGTTCGAATGTAACTCTTACAGTGATAGTCATAGGTGCCTAAAGTCCAAGCGGGCTAACTTTAGGTGCTTCCTTGTGTACTTGCGATACACAGTGTGATACTCCACAAGTTTAATTGTTTATGTCTACAGAGTTTGGTGACGTATCCGGGAAGACGTTTTGCTAGAGCTTTCGACCAATTTTTTTGTATAGTTGCGGTACAGATGGGGTTCATTAAAAAACGATGTGGGATCAGGTGAGGGACTGCCTTTCTTTAATTGCGATGGCTTTCATTCTTCATCGCTCTCGCTCGCGAAAGGAGCGAGCGAGATGAAGTCATAAAGCTATCGTAAAGGTCATGAGTGTGGATTCATCAGGAAGCTGAAACGGAACGTCAGTCGTTGCTGGAACTTCTTTATAACGGCAGGAATCACTTTCCGGTGCTCAACGCCTGCCACGTCAGTAAGAGTAAATACCAAATGTCAGTCCCCCCAAAAGCTCGTGAATGTTTATCATGTCGTACCCGGGAGGTTATTGTTTTAGGAGAAACTAAATACAACCCGTACTACGCGACGTTTGTCAATATTAGTTGACTGAACTCTAATACCGAAAGACGCTAAACACACATCACAATACAGTAATACGCCCTACAACTGCTCACCAACTGTCTTGCATAATTTGATATGTTTAATCGCAGTTTTGTAGTAGTTACAATTGTTACCGAGGGGATTGTACCGAGTGAGCGGTCGTCGCAAGGAAACTTTGAGCACGAGCTAAACATATTAAATACACTAATTTATTATTAATTGTGTTTGTAATTTCGTGTAATGGTAAAATAGGGTAGTTTTGACGTCCTGGGGCTACATTTATCACTCTCTTTTCTTTAGACAAATCACGCTATACATGTGACCACCCTGATCAATGGTGTAGTGTTTGTATCTATTTAGTAGATAATTACATTGTCTCATGTACACTTACTTAACTATTCACAGGTAGCTGTCACTCGGGAGGGAGTCTCTAATCTGAGTCCAGCGAGGGGGATTGAGTGCCTATGTAGCAGTGAGCCAGCGCAATGAATGAATGAAAGAAATTTATTGATTAACAAGGACACCACATTACAACAATCACATAATTTAAATAAACAATAATCATACAAATAAAAAACATATATAACAAATTACAAAATTAATAAAACGATTCGGAATTGCTGTGCTGTGGCACACCTTGTCAACAAAAGGACCTCACTCAGCATGAGCCACGGCCGGAGCCGCGGCGCTGATCTTCCGCAAGACCCGCGGAAATAATCGTTATAACACGCAAGTCCACAAGTGGCAATACCATAGAAAACATGAAAGTAGTTTCATACTATTAAATCAGTCATCTTACCCATAGCCGCGGTTCAAATTAAGCAGAGGAGTCGGAGAGGTGCGATGCGGCGAGAGGGCGCGCGGCCGTAGCGCATAATCGAAGATACTGTAGCGATCTCCATAGTCAACCAAAGGAGCTCGCACACACAACGAGTTGGCAAGACCTGCTGTAAACCTAAAATAATAATTAGAGTCATGTCGCATAGCGTCGTTTTTGTCGTAAGGAGAATTGCGCCCGGCGACGTCACCTGCCACCAAGCGTCGCGCGACTACAGAGTCTCTAATGTACCTATAAACCGCGCCGTACCAAAAGTACGCTTCTGTACCAAAAGTGAGTGATCAATGTAGCGCCCGCCTATGGAAGTAACCCCGTTTTACTGTACTTAAATTGTAATGTATCGAGATTTACTTTATATCAAACTAGTGGACCGGGCGCTTTTTCGTTCGCGTACATCTATCTACCAACCCTTCTTTCTTTCTTATAAACTTTCCTCTATCTATTGTTGAAAAGCGCATTAAAATCCGTTGCATCGTTTAAAAGAGCTAAGCGTACTGACGGCGGGAAGCGACTTTGTTTACCATACTATGTATAGATTGAGTCACAAGCAAACCTAGTGCCTAGATCTAGGTATGAACTTCACAATTTATATCAAAATACTGTTTCCACGCACCACCCTCGTCCCTGCAGTTACAACGAACGCACTACGCCGGAACTCTGCAACAGGTGCTGTAAATGTCGATGTGTGTAGCTGTTGACGAAACACATCGCTAGTTTCCACCAGGCAATGAATAAGTAACTCGTGATTGTATGAAACTTTACTATGCAGTAGATCGTTATGTGAACCGTGTACAAATTTAATTACAACGTCAAAACGTGTACAGATTAATTTACTATAGAGGTAGCAGTTTAAATAGCTACATAATTGGTAATCAAATTATCGCTTTGAGGTAAAGTTGTCTGTATTTAAGTAGATGACTGTGGGTGTTTGGAGGGCATTAGGGAGCTACACTTCTCCGAGAAGGCTATTTTAGTCTTCCGAAACCTACTTGCATTTAGAACAAGATAATCAATGACATTTGACACAAATCTCAATATCCATTGGGGAAGTAGGTACACGGACGTGTGGACCCACCACGACGACCCATTGGTGGGTCCACGAGTCTGTGCTATTTACTTGTGGACTCACCAATACTTTTGACCAGAACATTTACATTACATTTACATTACATTACATTACAACCACTTAGTAAAGTAAAATACAGCAGCACGTAACATTATCCTACAACAGCCTAAAGCTAAAGTCTCTCCTTTGCACTGTAACATGGGGTTCGTCAAAGGGCATGTCTACAGGTACCTCCAAGACTTACACCGCATCCACTCCACTAAGGTTGCAGATGTCCAGGACGATGGTGGCCGCTTCCCGTCAGGTGGACCGTCCGTCTGTGTGCGTCTGTCAAGTGGAGATCAAAGTTTTGAAAATTCCCAACAAAAAGCTACTGCCCATTTTTTGGTTTTCGGTGGTACCTTTACGAGATTAGTCGCCTTCTATCATCACCACAACCCATAACAGTCCAATGCAGGACTTAAGGCCTCTCCCACGAAAGCGGAGGTTATTGCCATAATCTCCACGCTTGGAGATCATAGTGTTATAAATATAACAATCGAAAACGCTGCTGCCCATTATCGAAGCTTTTCGTCTTGAGTATTTAATATTCGATATTCAAGCTAATATCATCATACTAAAATGCCGGTTTATAAAAAGGAACAGACAATGAGACTCGATGATATTAGCAATAACTATAAAGGATAGTCAGCTACATTGCAAATAGGTACTTATAACCGATTTTCCTTGCAATTTTGTGAGGAAAGTAAACTTTCACGCACGGATTTTCGTGAAAACGTCGTTACCTTCGTCATTATAATTTTTACGATACTTCTGGTACCAACGAAAATGTGTTCATAATAAGTACAAGTAACGGTGTACCAGGAAACGTGGGGATAAAAGAAATCCGCGTTAAACGTGGTTTCGTTTCAAATATCTGAGCGCAGCGTGAACAAAAGAAAATACCTACCTAAGTATAAAAATAAATAGTGTTAATGTTGGTAAACATATTCAACTACTCTCGTAAAAATTATATTTGACTTTAAATGTTATATTACTCTTGTTGATACCCATTGGTTATCGGTCTCGCAAGCATACAGCCACTACACCAGCGGCGCTTTGACATAGTTCAGATTAGCAGTAAACGTTTAGTCTGTATATGTTACCTAAATTAGTAGTGGGTATTTAGCCTACAACATGGTACTACACTACATTCTGGTCAAGGGTAAGTTGGTATGTCCATGAGGGATAGTGTCTGTTTGATAATGTGTCCCATTGAAGCTAAATATTTCAAATTTATATGATTGTTTTTATCGAGGAGAGTACTAACAAAACTTGGTCTACTGTGACCTACCTAAGGAATTTCAAGATTTAGAAAGCGGCTAAATACTTTAGCTTTAGTTAATTGCTTAGCTTCGTATTAAATTTCCAATATGTGAGATAGGTACGACTAAAATATCGGATTGTTTGTAAGAAACAAAAACAAATCCGGCCAAATCCGAATATACATTGGAGGCAATAATTAAAAACTTCCACCATTAAAATGAAACGGACCCGGCGCGTTCTTGGCCGCTTTATTATCTATTCATGGCAGTGAATTCTCAAGCAGCACGAAGTCCGCCGCAGCAGCGTAATCCAAGGAGACTTGTGCCCACAGGAAATGCTTGGCGTATTAAAAAAAGCGGGAGAAAAATTACGTATTTATCTTTTTACCCTGTGAGGTTTAGCCCGTGACCAAATCGCGATTTCATTTGGCCCGCCCTCTTTTGTTTTCCCTTTTGTGGACTTTATTAAATGGCAGCGCATTACATCGGGATATTTCACCGGCCGACTTTAGTATTTTAGGATTGGGTTATACTTATTTTATTATTATTACAACAGACCGGCTATAAACCCTATCGAATGCTGAAAGCGAATTTTATTGTGATCACAATTAGATAAATATATGAACCGTTTTTTATTTTTCTTTTGCTTGCTATGAGCCGAGTTATAGATATGCATTACATAGGCCGACCCCGAGCCCTCGCGTGCCGCGCGGGGGCGCAACCGGAACATAACGCAAACATGATGATGATGATGATGATGATGATTACATTGTACGCAAAATGTCACACTGTGCAGCACGCCTAATGCTGTATATTATGTCTAAGAACAGCGTAGATATTTGTGTCCACGCGATGGTTCGAAACAACGTTTCTCGCTCGCATGATTCGGATGTGGAATGAGCTCCCAGCCACGGTGTTTTGGACTATGACTGAGATCGTTCAAGAGGTACATTAGAGGTCTCTTCAGAGACGGGCAATGCATTAGTACCGTCTCTGATGTTGCTGATGTCCATAGGCGGCGCTGACCACTTTCCATCAGGTGGTCCGCTTGCCTGTCTGTCTGCCGTATCATGTAAAAAAAAATGTGGTAGAAAATGTTACGAATAATTAGACATGTCTCATTCAGAGACGCTTAAAAGACGCTGTAAGCTTAGACGTATTACAGCTGACCAATCCCAGCCAATATCAATTCAACAAATTCAGCCAACATTTTATTGCAGTCAGCTTTAGGCGCATGCCTAGCTGAATGGAGACATTTCTTTTTACGACACGCCGAGGATAAAGAAGCGGGAAACGTTCATCCCACGTGAGGTGCGCGATAATTCCTCGCTCGCATATTTTCACGCGGCAACTGTTGATACGCAGCTCGGAACGTCGTAACTCAGGGCTTGGTTGGGGCGTATGAAATGCAGAGACAGCAGTATTTGCTTGTCTTTTTTTTATTTGAAGGCATTCGGCGGCCGAGAAATAGTTTTAAAGATTTAAATGTGGTAGGCTTAGCCAATAAGACTATTTACGGTCGCCTAATTCTGGATAAGGACGATGAAGGTATACTAGTAGGCGGTAAATAATGTAAAGAAATAGTTGCAGTCGGATTTGTCCCGTCGGTACTACTGAGACTTTGGCTAGTACCGGATTCGTATTTACTCACACGCGTGTAATAAAGAAGTCGCTCCACGAACCGAACTAGCCGATTATTTTTTTAAACCACTAATACGGCTTACAGCTGGCTGATGGTAAGCAGTGCGTAATTTAACGCCTACATCAGTACCAAAACTCGATTGCGAACTTCCGAAAATTATTACTGTAGCAGCTCCCTATTTCTGTTTTACTGCGATTTAAACACTCGAAAGTGCGTTATTTATTGTCTCTCGTAACCTTCCGTGAGGGCGGGATTCTGGGATTCACCGTGGGAAGCGCTCGTTAATATCCTGCCTGTCCATTTTTCACGCAGCCCGTGTGCACGGAGCGCTTGGCGCCGTCACGTGGCGCGGTTCCCGTTGACAGATACCTGGATTTGCACGCAGAGGGTTAATCTTTGCGATTTTTAACGGGCCCAGCGGCTAATTTGGGTACTGCGTATTTGTTAACCATTGTCTATCTGTGTAGTGCATTGTCTATGTGTGGTACTCCCGAACGGATGGACCGATTTAGATACAGTTTTCTCTATTAGAAAGACATTTAATCGAGATGGTTCTTAGCTTAGTTTCATTAAAATCGGTTTTGTAGTTTAGAAAATATTTGAGCTTACGTAAACTTAGTCGTGGGTTACCCGACTTATTCTGTCAGTCAGGTTATTTAAGGTTAAACACAGTAACCGCAACCTAAAGTTAGCGCAATTGCAGTTCACTGCTGGGCTTCACATGCACATCATCATCTCTTTACTGTCAACGGCTATGAGTAGATTGTCGCCCTATTGAAATACACAGCGATCTAGACTATTACTTACTCAAATAGAGCAACATCCAGTTAAAACAAACTAATATTATACTTAACTATTATTTTCTAGTTTTATCAAAAAAAGGTTATAGAAACCTTAGTGGAAAACTTCAGCGGCCCTATTTTTGAAACCGCTTACGTATGTAAGCGCTTTCAAAAATATTACGCGAGCGCTCGCCTTCTAAAGCTTGACTTTTCTATTTCTAGCATAGGGTCAAATAGGGTCCCCGGTTCCCCGGTCCACCGCTTCCTAGGTAGTTTGTAAATTTTGTTGTATTCTCTTGATGGAGCTGCACGAGTTTGTAAACCTTTAAAGTCAGAATTAAGTTCTACCTGGTCTACCTGGTACCTGGTCTGGGGCCTTATTTTTGGGCCCTATCTCTTTCACACACGTGGTAAGTTGCTACTGTTTGAAATGGCGAGCTTTAGGAGACGAGTGCTCGCGTGGATGCAAGCGCCTTTAAAAATAAGTTCTACATCTACATCGTTGAATTAAAAGCTTACTATATCACCAAAACGTCGTCCATTACTGGTGTCTCAGTAACTCTCACGTGCCAAGCCATGATTAAGGGAACGAGATATACCCAAAGTCGATTTTTATGCGGGATTTGTTGAAATAATCGTGGTTTGAAATGAATTTATTTTTCTTATCAACGTTGTAGGTAGTCGGGAGATAAGGTTTTTAGTCTGGATATGATCTGAATCCGAAATATGAATCATTGAATTTTTTTTCAATAAATGGCAGATCATATTTCTGTAATTCATTTTGTATTCCTCTAGCTACAAAGTCCTTGGACATACATACGACGTAGTCGTACATACTTGTTTAGTCTTTGGGCTATATTCGGCTTTTACGCACTTTTATGGTAACGCTCGCTCATTAGGTATTGGTCGTGAGAAGGTACAACAAGTATAATAGTGGGTACATACCTTTATCTCAGTCTTTAGTAGTACCTACATACTTGTTTGGTGTTTGGTCTATCTTCGGCTTTTACGCACGCCAATGGTGACGCTCGCTCATTATATACGTGTCGTGGGTATGTACAACGAATAAAGTAGGTACCTACGATATACGATTTGACAAAAAGTTAGTACTGAAATCAAATTACTTTAGGAATATATGCTACAAATTTTAATGTTGTTCTACTTTTGAGGTACAATCGATCCTCGTATTTAAAGCCTTATGCCCAGAGACGCCCTCTATTGTATTCGAATGGAAACAGGAAACAGTGCTTTCAAAATGACACGTACGAGGGTTCTATCAAAGAAAGTGAACCGTGTCGTGACATTATGTGTATGAGATAATGGTTTGTGAGCGTCGGAGGCCCAACTCGTAAGTGAGAGGACCCGGGTTAGAATCCCAATGCCGCCACGTACCAATGATTTTTGTCTTGTTTTGTCTAAGCTCTTATGGTGAGGGAAGACTTCTTGATGAAACCTGCATATTCAGGGGACTGAATACGGAACCGTGATCCAATCTGGTCAGGTTCCCCTGTTAACAGGGTCACCGAGTCGCTCCATTTATGTTACATGATCTGCCAAATCCTGGATCATGGTCAAGTCTGACCCCGGACCCTCATGTACGAGAGCATTAACGCCAAGATGATCATGGTTTCTGATCTCAATTACAAACATGTATGTTTTGGCAACGTCAAGGTTACATTATGAATTATAAAATGACTGATAATGGTGTCTATGAAATTATTTAAATGAAAAGTGGAGTAATAAATAGTTTTACTCAAACGATACATTCTATAATTGTTAGAAATAAGCCTGATTTTCTGACTTATATCATTACGATGATTGATTCATATAAATAGTAAGAAAGAAATTTGAATTTAACAATCACTATTCAGCAATAAAAAGGTCCTAATGGTGAATTAAGGACTTCTGTTACGTGGAAGAAGATATACTATCCCTTCTGCGCTTTGCTTTGAGCCCATTGATTGTTTTGATATCAAGTAAAGATAAGCAAAATAGCTTGTTTCAAAATAGGTATACAATCTTAGGATTATGGTAAATAAATAGACAATCATTTAATTATTTTGTTTGCACGTGGTGTAGTTATTGAAGAGCTGTGCCCCCTAGCACAGGTTATACCTAAAAGAAGACACCAATCACTGATCATTTTATTTAATATTTGAAAAGCAATAAAAATTATTATACTAGCGACGAGAGCCATAAGACTCTTCGCTCTGTACGTTTTTGAAAAATCCGTATTATTACCACTTCATAAGAACCAAGCGCCTCGAAAAACTTTCATTTGTACTGTATTTGGACGTTTCTATTGGGTTCAAAGCAATTAACCGGCTGCGCACAGCCTGCTGGCTTCATAGTCTATTACCGAAAACTACCCTAATAATGAACTTTGTCAATGCCACCATCGATCGTGGCGTAATATACTTAGCCAGGCCTCCCGTTAACTAACCGACTTGTGTATTTGAGCGTCGCATATTGCCCCAGATACTGACGCCCCGATGCTCACGCTCGGTCGGACTGCAGTTTCCTAGCTCGACGGTTAGTGCCGAAAGTTTCAACGTGGAATTCGACAAGGTCATCGCAGTATCTGAGGTCGAAACGTTTTGTAAGTTTTATTGTCGATGGTAGGATTTTGGCAGGCTTGATGAGTCTGCCTGAATGGGTAGGTAATACTCCGTGTTATATATTTGTACAACCATGTAGTGTTGTCTTGTATTCCTGTTAAAAGATTATGGTAGTATAATTATAGGCAAGCATTTCAACAGCCTTCATAAGGGCAAAACTTCTGAAGAGGTATCTGTGAGACTAGCCTAAATCACCCATTATTATTTTGTAGTATAAGGTAATATGCCATGATACAACACATGAACAAATTCGCATTATTTTTGCGCGATTGCGGTTAAATATCTATCTCAGGAACCAGATTTACAAACGTTTACATTAATTTCAGGTAGCTTGGTAGTTTCTTGAAAGTTTTTCAGCCTTACCTAGAAAATTCAGTTTACTTTTGAAATGAAGAAGTTTGTAGGTAATCGATAGTTCGGAAAAGCAGTGAAATTACTCATGTTTTAATCTGCCGTCTCGTTTTTTATGTAAAACGTCTTTAAAATCACACTAAGTACCAAGTCAGAAAGCTGGACCGTAACGAAAAGGTCTATATAGTCTTACCTGAATAACTGCAAAGCTATTAGTCTTAGTAACATGAATCTAATGTCATTATATCATTCATGTAATGTCATTATATGGTCAGCTCGCTGTTTATATATTTCAAGTGCAAGCTGGCTGCGAAATCGCTCCGCAAAAACTGCATTCAAACTAAAATTTCGCAGCGGCCTTTAGTTCAAAGCATTGCCCCGACCCTAAAGGCATTTAAAGAATTACAAAGTTCTGAAGGAGTAATAGGCACTTGTACATATCAAAGTATAAAAACTCTCCAAGACAAGCTACTCCAATAAAGTTAAACATAAAGTTCTATTTATAATCTTTGAGACTTAAAAAGTATTGCAGCTTTATTGGTATACGAAACGAGTTCTCTGGTTTATGAAGAGTGTTCCTTTTAATTTTACGAGATACGCTTAAATTTTATATGTCATCATTGAATGAGTATTTTGGAGCGTTGGTGGCCGAGTGGTTAAGGTATCGGACTCGTAAGCGAGAGGTACCGGGTGCGAATCCCACTGTGGTCCACCAATGACTATTTTCTGAGTTATGTACATTAGTTGAATGCTAACCGATGCTCCTACGGTGAGGGAAAACATCGTGATGAAACCTGAAGCGATTGAATGTGTAACCATGATCCAATCTGGTTAGGTTCCCCTGGCAGGGTCACGGAGGTCAGAGGGCAATCGCTCCACTGTAATAATCTAATCTTTCAAATCCTTGATCATGGTCAAGGCAGACCTCGGGCCCTGGTGCGCGAGAGCGCAACCGGGACATGAACGCCCAAGATGATTAATATCTTTTTATTGCATGCATAAATAGAGTTAATGTAGCTTCCGCTAAACTAGATCGAGTTTCATCTTTTAAGTAACATAGTTATCAGCGGCACTACACATATTAGTGATTAAAATAGACAGTCTAAAGACAACAGCGCTTCTCTTCATAAGAACTAAATGTTGAAACGGTCTATATAGCGAGTTTGGAAAAGACTGTTTAATAAACTGGCACTCATAAGAAACATAACGAGAATGATGGACATTGAGTTCCCATAAACCACAAACTCTAAAACTAAATTAAAACAACACAAAACGCTCTAGCACATAGATGATAATCACAACAATAAACTAAACTTATATACATTACAGCCTAATTTCAATTTAATAAAATCAGATAAAAGATAACCGCAATTCATTAGAATGGGATGGGATGGCAACCAAAGACAACAAATACTTTAGCCCGCAAGGATGAGGAAAGTTACTAAAGCGAGCACTGAAGGTGAGAACAGCTAAAAATATATTATGCTCCGTTATATCTTTAACTAGTGGACCCGACGTGACTTCGTTCGCGTACACCTACTTTACCCCTACCCTATTTATAAACCCTCCCCATGAATCACTCTATCTATTGTTCAAAACCACATTAAAATCAGTTGCGTAGTTTAAAAAATCAAAGCGTACATAGATACTTACATCGATACATACGTACAAACATCCATAGTTACATTTATACATAGATACATAAGGACAGACGGCGGGAAGCGACTTTGTTTTGTACTATGTATAGAAGCGAGCACTGAAGGTGAGAACAGCTAAAAATATATTATGCTCCATGATATCTTTAGATGGAAAATAGTTATTTGATCGAAGGATATTAGGTACGTATTTTTCATACCATTTTGTTGGCTTCACTTGTATGTGTGAGTATGTAATAAATTTGCGTCGTATTCATATTAAGTCGTATTCATCCCCGTCGTCTCAATTAATATGATTATTGTCATATCGATTTGTTACCTTGCAAGGTTTCAATGAGCATAGTTCTACAGGTTAACTGTCTGTATATGTACCTATAACAATTTATGAGCACGACTGTACTACGCCCGGCCGAACGCCACAAACTGCATACTATGCATTGCCCCAAATTACTAGTTGCTAACCACTTTTGTATGACAAATAAAATAAGTGTTTTAACCGCACTCGTGCAATTCGGTTTATCATTTTATCATCCCCTGCACATTGTTTTGCCATGGACCATCTTAAGCTAGTGGTGGATTACCTCCGCCATTGTTTTTTGGTCCTACGTAACTTTTATCATTGCCGTGTACAGCTGACTTAGTGATATGAAACTTCATAACAGCGTAACGTATTCTCTGCCAGTTTAAACTTGTGTAAAAAAGGCGTCAAAATTTACCAGTAACACGTTTAGGTGTACTGATGAGTCCTGATCATCATCATCATCATCGTCATCGTCAATCACAAATGGACACAGGCCTTCCACATTGATTAAGACTTTGATACACTGGTAACCTGTAGGTAGTTAACTTATTGCCAATATACTGAATATTGGGTTTATTTTACCTATTTTCAGTGGGGATAACACAATCATCCTGCCAATCTAGTTCCTCTAGAAATTCACGAGACAGTTCGTTCTCAGAATGATTTCTGGTAGTGTAATTAGCTGTCTTAAGTACCTACTTTGACCTACATAGCCACTCTACTCCTCGTAAGCAGAACATGATCAGCTGTTTCATCTTTCTAGGTCCCTATGCTATGCATATGGGCATATGGGGTATCTGCCAGACCCTATTACCTAACCCTATGACCTATGCCTTATTACATAGTGCTCCGACTACTATTACTTCTTTGTTAGTAAATTTTTCATAAACGGAGGAGGAAATTCTATGATGGGTCTCTCTTGTTTGTCTGCAGTCCTCGAGTGGAGACCATGTGTTTTAGGATAGGATTATCCTTTTACTCGTAATTATGATCGTCACGTACAGACTACTTAAATTCGATTTAAATTCATAATTGTTTCCGTGCAGGATCGGTTGTGGTGGCTACGGTATTTTGGAGATACTGTAAATACTAACTAGGTACCTACTATAAGGATGCCGATGCTGATTTTGACTTGTCCTATAACGTCGCACATTTTCCCCGTAGGGGTAGAAAGGACACATTGTTCCAATTGGTGACTCTACTAGGGTAATCTTAATCGAACGTTCATAATATAAGAAAACGTTGAAGTGTATGCCTTTTATAAAGTCTCATGAAAGGACTTGCCACTGGAAATTTAGGTAAAAGTTACAACCGCATCTGCTCCTCTTAAGTTGCAGATGTCATGGACGACGGTGGCCGCTTTCCATCAGGTGGACCGTCCATTCATTTACCTCCCTAGGCAATAAAAAAAAGAAAAACTTGTAATTTTTTTAGGCAAATAACTTTTCGACTATGCAGATGATTGTAGCTGCTTACCATCACAATTCTAAATACATCATAAGACTTACTTTGTCGATGTTTTTGAAGCGTCACACCATTTCTACCCTCAAAACAGCACTTGTATCCCATACCCTTCGTTAGGGTAGTCAAATAATAAATAATTGGCTCGGCCGGCGGTTGGGATGGATTTGGACACGGAATCGAGTTTTTAATTAAAATATTTTTGTTGACATCAATTGAAATATTGTACAAGGTAGAAAAGGACGTTTAATTGATGGCGAATAATAAGCCGTGATCATCGGTGACCGAATGGTTAACGTATCCGACTCGAAAGCGAGAGGTACTGGGTTCGAATCCCACTGCGGCCATGTACCAATGACTCTTTACTGGGTTATGTACATTAGTTAAATGCTAACCGATGCTTTTACGGTAAGGGAAAACATCGTGATGAAACCTGCACATTCAGGTGACTGAATGTGTAATCAATGATTTGAATGATCCGATCTGGTCAGGTTCCCCTGGTACCAGCGTCATTGAGATGGCAGATGGCAGTCAGTCTGATCTGCCAAATCCTGGATCATAGTCAAGGCGGACTCTGGGCTAAGATGACTGTTTTATTTTATTAAGCTGTGACTTTTCGGCTTATTATTCCATAACTTATTCAGCTCTACCTATGCTATTCTACTCCACCGCATACCATAAGAGTAGTTTCGCACCGACCTGTTCGCCTGATAGCTGTCGTGATAAGGCGACAATGTCTTATAGGCTTACAAGCTAGGCCGATTTTCAACACTTCGATCTCCGAGTCTCTAGATAGTAACAAATGATTTATCCTTACTGAACTATTGATAATAAAGAGAGATTCATTTGGGTTCATATGGTCCACTACCTCAAAATGTCCACTCTATCAGAACGTCCGTGAGTTATTTATAGAAACAATCCTTTCAAAACGGTTGAAGAGCCATTCGGATAGCTTGTAATATTCACCAGATTGCGAGAGCCGCTGCAGCAATTAGTGAAATAATGACCTGCAACTACTCTCAAAGGGTGTCGGCAGCTATCGTTTGTACCTCGCAGACGCTTTCGAGAAACAATCAACTCTGAGCGGAATTTAAAATTAGAAACAGGGGCGCATCGAAATACTTTGGATAATTCGATCATGAAATTAATATTCGTAGAACACGAATACTTAAAAATTTCATGCTTCATCATCGTCATATTGGCGTATCTTAATGTCGTGCTCTTGAGCACGAGGGCCCGGGGTCCGCCTTGACCATGATTCAGGATTTGGCAGATCAGATTATCACATTGGAGCGATTGCCACCTGACCTCCGTGACCCTACTACCGCGGGAACCTAACCTGATTGGATTATGGTTACACTTTTTACTTTAACACTTAAGTCGAAAAGATCATTGGGCCCTAGCCAATTTTACGTACGGTCCATCTGCTGGCAGACGGATGAGGTTCTTGCGAATCGACTTTTCTCGTTGTGCGTCAGATGGCAGTCGCCACACGTTAAAAGCCAAAACACAACAATTTTAAATTAAGGTTTCTGGTAGGAAATCGCTATCAGTAAATCTAAATGGTAGATTTACCGCTAGCTGCTGAGCCGGGATTTACCGTGAAAAAGACTTAATTAAAGACAATTTGTTGTTGCAACGTTCTTGCAAGTGTTTCGATATTAGTATGCTATACTAGCTGGCCCGGCGCGACTTCGTTCTGACCCTACTCTACCCTACCCCTACCTCTACCTCTACCATATCCCTACCCAATTGCCGATTCTCTCTCCAAATTGTAAAACAAATAGAAACAAAAAAAAACAATATTTGTTTACTCCATATATACCATAAGTTAATTTCAAGACAGCAAACATAAAATTGACGTAGTAACTCGAAATTTAGGATCTATAACATTGATATCAATTTTTAATAGAGTTCCTCCAGTAATACAACCAAAGTTATATTACAATGTACTTGTAAAATAATGTGTACCCACAAGGAATTGACTTTCTTATTAGTTATTTGCGACCCGTCCCGGCTTAGCACCTTAACAAATTATACAAAGAACCTTCTTCATGAATCACTCTGTCTATTGGTGAAAATACAGACCCGGCGTGGGATTTTGTTTTATAAAATGTAGTGATTATGATTTAGAAAATGAGCCCAAAAGCGGACCCTGGCAGAACCCGGAACTACCGCTCGGATAATGATGGAGTGATTCAGATTCTAAAAGGTATTTACAACGATATACATATTATATTTTATTTCAGCAACGGGACAATCGAATCGATTCTCTGTATTTAAATTGTAATAACAAATAAATAAAATCCTGTTATTTTTAATACGGAAGTTACGGATGAAAAAGTATTTTTATTGCACATATTTCTCTAGGTAAGTACATGATGTTTGCCAGTTCTTTAAATATTTGTTTCGTTAAAACGACCAGCTTAGGAAGGACCGCGATTTATTTATTTACTTCGCACGTTTCTTTTTTGCCCGACACATGAAGGGGTTGTATGGGTCAAGTATTGCTGGACTTTGACTTTCGTTGCGGTCAAAGAAAATCATTTTTCTGCAAAGATTGTCAACTCACTGGTGCGAATTATATTTTTGATTGGCCTGAAAGCTTAGATCGTAGTGAGGCTGCCCGGCGTTCAAAAGGTAGTCTGTTCAATCTCCACACACAATAAAAAATTATGCCGCAAGCCAAGGCCAGTGGTGGAACCTAGAAATAGCCTGTCCGTTGACAGAAGGACGGATAGGCGGACAACAAAGTGATCCTATAAGGGTTACGTTGTTTTCTTTTGAGGCACGGAACCTTAAACAACTGTAAACTCACATTTATTTAATATAGAGGTGCAGATGTACCTTGTCCGAAGGTAAACCTAATGCCTTACGTTTACACGAATGATAACACTAAAACACCAGTGTAATACCAACATTTTTTTACCAATTCCTATCTTACCTGTCTCTTCGTTCAAGCCCTCCACGCGACTTGCCGAATGCAAATATTGCTAACGAAAGACAAACACTTGTCGGGTTTCCTGTCGGGTTTTTCGGCGCCAGACCCGATGTCAATTAATGTTTCCAATTCGTTTCGCGCCCCCGATGTTCGGTTTTATTATTAATGAATTTATTACTCTTCAAATAGGAGTGTTCCAGGAAGGTTAAGTTATTTTATATTTTTAGGGCGGCTTTCACCAAATTCTTAAACAAAAACCTTAATACAAAAAATTCTCGCCATTCTTAAACGTGTTTAAGAATTTGTTGCAAGACGGACTTAGAGTGTTTCGTTATTTTATTGATTAACCGGTAACATTTTCTAAATTATTTTTTTAAACCACCAAGGTGGCAAACGAGCTTACGACATATATGATGATTAGCAATCACCTCAGCCTATGGACGTTAAATAATTATGTTTCTGAAATTGGTTTCGAAATAGCCTGAGAGTTGCAAAATTTGTTTAATAATGGGTATAAAGCAAAGACTTTATAAAAAAAATAAATAAATTAATTAAAAATAAATTGATATCTCTTTTATATACGGATATACATATTACCCTGGCAATCGCCCAAAATGTTGACTCTGATTACACCCGCCTACTTAGGTCAAGTTGGTGTTACGGTCCCAGACTACCATTATCAGTTTCTGCAGTTGTGATCTGGTCGCTGGGCCAGGTCCGAGTCCACCTATCTTGAATAATAATGATTTTACGGTACAAAACGGATAAAAACGGAAAAGGCGGAGAAGAACAAAAATAATACATTCATATCGGCTGGTTTTGGTCTTCGTATTTTATCACACGTGCGACAGAGACGACGTTCTACGAAGACGAACTATCTGAGATGCATTTTTTAATGCCGACATCTGTACATATTGTAAGCTTTAAGAGATATGTTTCCCAAGCGCGCTTCATTCAAACGTAGTTTGATTATATTTTCAATATTGCGCTATGAAAGCCAATGAAATTTTGTAGACGTGATCCAGAAATCAATTTCTATGCTTTTGGTTTGTCAGACTTTCGTTAAAATATATCATTTCAAATTTGTACCGGGAATCTTAAATCCCGTGTAACTTTGAAACGATATATTTTATCGAAAATCTGACAAACTACAAATATAGATATTTGTTACTGGATCACGTCTACAAAATTTCATTGACTTTAATTGCGTGATTTTGAAAATTTGCTCAATGGAACCCGCTCGGGAAACACTAGCTTTAATGCATGTATCAATCAAATGACTGTGTTCCGACTGTGAAAGAAACAATCAGTGCCCGATTGACATCAAAGCAAATACTGGATGGGGATCAGTTGGGACGGGCACTGCCTCGATGAGTTGTGGTCGATCATCCGTAGGGTTGCCACTCGTAACCTAGAATATTATGAAAAGTATGAGTGTCATAAAACGGGAGGATTGTTTTTGCACATTCACAAAAACTATAGAAAAGACGAAGCTATCCTTTTTATATATCATTTAAATTCTGTTATTACTTGTAATATTTTTGGCATTTGGGGACCACTATTTTTAGGAGTATCTTTTAACAAAGTTGGCAGTAAAGAAAACGCTCACCGAACAGTTTTTAAGTACACAGAATATATAACTTAATATCAGTAACAGCAAACATAAAAAATTATCTGGCATCCGACGCCATGCAGGGGCCCTATTCTTGAAACCGCTTGCATCCACACGTTCGCTCGCCTTCTAATGCTTGTCTTTTCTGTCTCTAGCAACTTACCACAAGTGGTAAAGAGATAGGAAGAGCACGCGAGCGCTCGCGTGGAGGCGAGCGCTTTCAAAAATAGGGCCCCAGAAAATTGTAACTCAGCAAATCCTTAACGAAATGGATCTGTGTTATTCTATTCTGCTGGACTTATTTAGGACTGCTTTTAGCTTACTCTGGAGGTTTCCGTTAGTAGCAACAATAGTGTTCAATTTTTATCACTTGCACATCCTTTGACGCATGTCGTAGCATCCTTGTGTGGCCGACCGCGTCATCGTGGTCCGTGTGGCAGGAAATGCATTTGCTCTGATACACGGCAATTGCTACGCTTGTGCCTTCGATCTAGCTTTTTGAAATGAAATGTTGATCTGATTGAGGTACTAGGTACAATATGTTACTAGCGAGGAACTGTAATTGGCTTTGTTTTGTTTGTAGCTGTTGGTACTCCAATAAATAATTAAATATAAAATGGGAAACAAGTTATCTACACCTAATTAGAGTAGTTCAAATAAAATTACCATTTACAAGAAAATAAAGGAAATATAATATTTGTCCCGGTTGTGCTCTCTCGCACGAGGGCCCGGTGTCTGCCTTAACCATGATCCAGGATTTGGCAGATCAGATAATTACAGTGGAGCGACTCCCATCTGACCTCCGTGACAGTGCTACCAGGGGTATCTGACCAGATTGGATCGTTACACATTCAGTTGCCTGAATGTGCAGTATTGTGCAGGTTTCATTTAATACTGTGAGAACATCGGTTAGAATTCCACATATGAAAAGAGTCATTGGTACATTGGCCTCTCTCGCTTACGAGTCGGTGACTTAACCAGTCGGCCACCAACAATAGTTATAATTATAATATATGACGTCCAAAAACATTTTTGTGTTATTTTGTTTCGCGTAATTAAAGGAATTTCATTTCCCGTTTATATATTTCCGATTAGTACAGGCAAACGGTACAAGACAATTCAAATTTAAGTACTGATTATGATTGAGCGCGCTAGATCTGGCTCAGCAAGGGAATAAAGCGTCTTCTATCGACCAGTCGGTCGGACCAGTCAGTTACACAATTGACGAGTTTCTTTTGGCGTGCAAGGAATAGAAAGTAAGAATGCGATTTAATATATGTTTTATAAAATAGGCACTTGTGACATTCTATATTGTTATTGGATTTATATAGATATTATTATATGCATATTAGTAATAATTTTTATTATTTTGACATTGTTGTAATTGTGGATATTGTTAATAATTTGAGGATTATAATTTTTTTAAATAACTTTGACATTATATTTCCATTGACATTCAAATTATTATTGACATTATCTACTTTGACATTTTAAATTTATTATTGAAGTAGTCTTGCAATTTATTAATGATTATTTAAGACTAATTTTAATGTATTTGAAATTATTTAAATTCAAATTTTATTAACCACTCCACATTTGTATGCCGATGGCAGGTCACAGAGGACCCATCTAGTAAAACTGTAACAACTGCTTAACCTGTGTACCACAAATAAAATAAATTGAATTCAATTGAAGTCGTCGGTTCCTGAACCTGAACCGAGTTTAGCCGAGTCGTCTCAGCTTCTGTCACCGTCCGTAGTGTTTTATACTTTTTTTAATATTAAGAAATATACTGCTTTGACAAATTTACACAGCTCAAATTCATCTAGCCCCAAAGTACGCAAACCTTTTGGTAAACTAGTTATATTTATATATATAATTTTATTTTTTCTTAATCTTATTATACATACTACACCCAGACCCGTAACAGAAATTAAAATTCATCATTTCCATTTCTACTCGGCCGGAAATCGAATCTGGGACCTCTGCGTGGCAGAACAATGTTTACCAACTGAACAATGAGTTGTTCAGAAACATTGGTCCTGACCTGAGGGTTGTCGTCAAATTTTTTAATACAATAAGTTTGAAATAATTAGTGGTACCTATATTTCAAGTTTTCTGAGCAAAGCACATAAGCAAAACTCACACAGTCAACTAGAAAACACACCTGGAACTTTCATTTGTCTATTCAACAACTGACCGTACCTAATAGAATTTTAAACTACAACTTCATTGTTTAACTACATGGGCAACTAAGTTGGCTCTGTGTTTAACTCCAACAGTGACTTTTAACTTCGTTCTAACTACTGCTACGGCAATGTCAATTGTGAAAATGTAAACGTCATTTGTTATTAAAACAGAGATTTGTATATTCTTTTCATTTTTATTCGAATTCTGATAGACTAACCTGTTATCTGAATTCGAATAAAAATAACATTTTTGTTTATTTTATTTCTTTATTACAGGTCAGAGCAACATAAAAACATGATCATAAAATTTAATTACAAAACAACCATGTGCCAATTAAGATCTGTAACTTAAAAAAGAGTAAGAAAATAAAAATGAACTTTAAATATACAATTATTATCCTGCACGTGTAACTCCAACCATTCTATTTGTGACATTATTGAGAATCTATAAATATTAGGTATATTTATTCAAAAGCATTTAGGTGAGTATTGATTTTAGAGAAAGATTTGCATTAATCTATTCATTGGTTACACTGAGTATTTATATGCTAGGTATAGCATTAAAATATCAAGAGTACCTATAGGTGCCCTTTACTCACGAAAATGTATGATGGCAATCATGTGCCGGCACAGCTTCTTAAGCCCAAGCCTTTACGAAACGAGTTTACACCAGTTTACACCTCTGGTGTTTAATATTCTATATTTGCAAATAAGTCTAGATATTGGATCAACATTTTTTCTCATTTCTTTTATAAATTCTTCAAGTATGAATTATGATACCCTTATTTTTATACAAACTTTGTAATTACTGTCAGTCAGTAAGGAGCAAAGTAAGCTTAAGATTTATTATATTTTTTTAAATCTAAAATACCTTGTAGCTCTCGCTAGGTCTTGATAATCTGCTAAGGCTTGCTATTACAGGCAACTGTCTCATTATTTTATAGGCGCCAAATTATCTCCATATTCAACGTCTCAGAGATGTCATTCACTGTTAATTTAAGACCCACGTACACAACACGTATCCGATGCGATGTAGAAAAATCGTTCTACTTATAAAATGCAGATAATATTTCTTATTACAGTGCTGTGGCAAGTTTGTGAACTTATCTGACCCAGTGGTCAAAAGGATCTGTAGATGGCGTAACTTAGTTTGAATTGTATTTGACTTACATGCCAATGATTAAAACAGCGTCGTTCGTTGCAATGTAAATTCTTATTGGCATAGGATCTGTTGTACGATAGTCTGTGATATATAATCTATGTCTCCGTGGGACGTGCGCGTGTGACAGTGACAGCATCTGACAGTGTGTGACAGTGTTGCGTACGTTGCCTTGGGATAAGTTTGATTCTTGGCATACAAATTCCGTAGTCCAGATACTATAATGCGTTGTATACATTGCGAGGGTGGGAGAAGTATAACCGTGCCTTAAAAATATATGTTTTATTTTTTTGTATAGTATAAAATGAAAAAAAGACAAACGAAGAAGTGCTGAAATTAGTGAAGGAGAAGCGAAATTTACTGAAGGTTATTGAAAATAGAAGGGAGAAAATGCTGGGACATTTAATAAGACATGACCACTTTTTGAGAGTCATAATGGAAGGCAAGATTGAGGGAAAGAGAGGAAGAGAAAGGCCAAGATTTGAATACTGGAAGGACGTGAAGGAAAAAGTGAGCGCCGGGGATTATAGAGAGATTAAGAGGTTGGCAGACAGGAGAGAAGAGTGGCGATTGCTTCACCGACAAGAGTCATACTCTTAAATATATGATGATGATGAGTATAAAATGCTAATAATTCATTACGGCCGCTAATTATGACGTCATCGGTGTCCAAGCCGGCAAGGAAACCGTACCTTAACTAATGTTAAGTAGAAGTGTCCGACCGAAGGTCAATTTCTGCCGATTAGGTAATTGGCTATCACCACAACTTACGGCCGAAACCGTTTAAAAGCTCTAAAGTAGCTGACACACGTACGAACTCAAAGTACGCAGTTTTGAAGCTCGCGAACTTACTCGGCCCGTTTTTCTATGAATTTCGTAAAATATCGAGTCAATAGCTTTGAAAATCAGTCACTTTTGCAACAGAAACTAATTTATGCATAAAACACAACTGCACGAGATACTTAAAGTACGCGTACTAAGGCTGATACACGAGCGAGCAAGGTCGTCGAGCCACAAGTACGCGTACTTACTTGTACGTCAAGATTGACCACAAGCTACAATTAAAATTACTTCAGTTGCGATCGGTACTGAGCATAAAGTAATACAACTATGATAGAGAGACCGGAGAGAAGGAACAACCTGTAGATGAGAGGTCTCGAGGTCTTCTCCCATTAAAAAAGTAATAATTTAATCATTTAATGTAAGTCTAATTGATTTAAATTAAATCACAATGCACTGAATTCTCTAGTAAAAGGTAAATTGTACTATCGTTGCACTAAATCGTGCCCACATCGAAGCTAGACTAGAGCTCTTTTACTCTCGTAATATGTATCAGAAACGAAGAGAGTCACATAGTCGTAACTCCCTTGCGGTTAGGGCATGGACTTAGAAGAAATAGACAGGGAAAGTTGGTTTAAAAGGTTTATTTAAGGTTTGCCTTGCTTCAGACAAAACATGAGAGGCAATCATCATCTTGGCGTCAAACCCGGTCGCATGAGGGCCGGGATCCACCTTCCTATTTCTTCATGTAATAAATAGGTAACGATATTATGGTTTACATATTATACAAATAGTGCTTTTTTCATTTTATATACAGCTAAATAGTTTTCTTTATATACTTTTCGGTCGCATTTGGTTTTTAATATGTCTATCCATAAATAGTATACAACAAAATTGCTTTCCGTCGTTTGTCCCTCTGTATGTATGTAGATCTTTTAAACTTCGCAACAGATTTTAATGCGGTTTGCAACAATAGATAAAGTCATTCAAGAGGAAGGTAGGACAATACGCGAACGAAGTCGGCTTCGTTCAAACGAAGCTAGTACAATATAAACCAAACAACTGCTGTAGTTCCTACTTAATTGTTGATTTAAATTCTAAAAAATTATCAACAACAATGGTTCTATCCATCATCATTACATCACATTCATAATTATTTTAGATTCGATATTGATCGTGTCACATGGTTCCATGTGGCATACGAGTCCTATCTATTACTTCGTAACTCAATGTCTGGGCTGCAACTGTGTACTCCATCTCGGGAGCACTGTTAGTGTGGCCAATTAGTCAATGGTCCATTGGGATTAGTACTAATGAGCCCGACTCCGACACAGCAACTTGAGGTTCTGTCTCCGTCTTTTATTGGGCCGTTTGGAAACGAACAAACTTTAGGGAAGTCGCGTGACTTCCAAGTTTTAGATTAGTTGGATAGGTATCTTTATTTTGGTCGCTCGAAGGCTTATAGTACGAACTAGAACAAGAACTAGAGGACCCGGCGCGACTTCGTTCGCGTACACCTACTTTACCTGTTTTTTCTTTTTTCTCTCTCTTCATCTTGAATCACTTTCGTCGTCGTCGTCCTAGCGCTTATCTCGGCCTTTGCCAGGGTCCGCTTTCCTACTCAACTTTCTCCACTTCGCCCGGTCTTCGTCATCCTCTCGTCGTAAGTTGGCTCTCGCATTCGACTCAGCGATGTCGATCCATCGCTTCTTGGGTAGCCCACGGGGCCTCTTTCCTGATACCGGCAGATTCAGGCACCTATTCCCCACGTATCCTTGAGGTGACCAAATCAGTGCAGAGGCGCCTCCTCGATCTTATCTGCGATATCCCTCACGCCAAGGCCGCCACGGATGTAATCGTTACGCAATCTCTTGAATCACTCTATCTATTGTTGAAAACCGCATTCAAATCCGTTACGTAATTTAAAATATGTAAACGTATATAGATACATACATAGGGACAGACGGCGGGAAGCGACTATGTTTTATACTAATAAATAATAAATAATAATATATATTTATTTAGGAAGATTTGAACAAAAAACAGTATTACAATGGGTTCACTTAGTGTAGGTTGCTAAAAATTATTTGCACAAATTTAATTTTAAATCCTGAGATCCAAACTAGGCAATAGCCTGTATCTTGGATGTCAGTGTTCTGCCTTGGAACGGTGTGGCAGCGGTCGACAGCCGCATCGTCTAGCTTGACAAAGGACGCGTATGGCATGGCATTTTAAACGATATTTACTATGCATTTCCTTGGAGATAAAGCTTAAAATTGTGTGTTAGTGAAACTTGTGGCCGCTGCGCTGTCGACCACTGCTTCTCCCATGTCTGTCTGCGGGAGCCTGGTAAAAGGCGCTCGGGATTTGTAGGTAGATTACCCATACTGTGCCAGAAAGGAGATAAATTCATTTTAAACCTACTTCTCTCATTTTAGTTTGAAACAAAGACGTTTGTTGAATACTCTTTCATAATCGTAAATTCATAATATATGTAACGATGTTGCCAACAATTATCTGGTTTCAAAGATTGAAATTTTTACTTTAGCGATTCCGTATCATCGATTTTATGGGTTCAGTTGCTAACAAAGTTTCATTGTAATAAACTGAAACTATAAAATACGTAATCGCAAAAGTAACAATTTCAATAGTTGACATCAGAGAATTGTTGGCAACAGAGTTACGTACTTCGCCGACCGAAGTAACACAACCTTTTTTGTCCCATACTTCGATAAAGAGACACTATAATAGTAATCGTTAATCCTAGCATTATAGTATACACGTACTGTCGGGTACCCACATCAATTTAAAATATTATTTGTCAGTACCTACATATAGATTGTAATCAAAATATAAAATCATTGCCTGAAGATGAGTAATTTGAAACCGGTTGCAATTTCATAAAATTTGTATAATAAAGTGGAACTAGTGTACAAAAAGTGATTTAATTCATAGTAATAGTTAAAGAAAAAACCAGTTATCCGCCTGTGGAATCAGAAGTTCGACTTCAATTACAGTTCTCCAGTACTTGACCGCGCGATCACCACTTTCAGATAGTTCTAAACTGTAGGTAAGGCATGCAGATGAGACTTCACTAGTTCTTGAGGTCAGCTCGGAGAATGTGCCGCATTTAAACTATATTAGAATTCATTATATTATATGGAGTCTACGGAAAGTTCTGCCCTACAGCATCGTAGTGGGTCCGGTTTAATAGAAATACCTAGGTATGGGTTTTAAGACTTTCGTGGTTATTCACTACACTTTCATCGCAAACGTTATCCGGTTTATTACCACGGATAACATGTGCGATGAAAGTGTAAAATAGGTACCTCTACCGATGTGACAAACAGTTTATATATTTCCGGAAAATCAGAAATAACTGTAACTCTGTCACAAGTGACAAGATAACCACAACATTAGTGGCCAAGCCAGTCATTCTTGATAACCCAATCAGAATACACATACCTACAGATATCGGATCACAGTGACAACGCACCTGCGGTTCTGCATTTTTGTTGTCTGCAACCAAATGCATGAATAGTAGATGACACAGTTACCGCTTACCATAAGCCAGGCTGTCTGCTCGTTTGTCATTATAGTAGAAAAAAAGAATCCTATTTAATTTTTCATATGACCAATTACACATGAGCTTACCTTTCCATCAGGCAGGTCGAAAGATTGGTTGTCACCTTAGTAGCATAAAATAAGCATACCAAGCAAGGCGTACCTAAGGTCGGAGAAGTTTAAAAGAACAACATAATCCACATTTTTTTTTTATGTTTTCCGGCAGACAAACAGGCATGCGGGCCACCTCATGGAAAGTGGTCACCGACGCCTAAGGACATCAGCATCACCAGGGGTGCTACCAATGCGTTGCCCGCCTCTAAGGAAACCACTAATATACCTCTTGAACGATCCCATGTTATAGTCCAAAGGAAACACTGGCTGTTCACAAATCATCACAAAATGTACCGGTGACGTTAGACCTGTATAGACTGTGAGAGCGCCGTATGTTATTCTACGTCATCGAGTACAAGAAAAAATCTACTTTATAGCTATAGTAGAAGTTTAGCAGATCCACATAACGTTGGCCTGTCCGTGAAAATCTGGCACAAAAACCTCTTGTGTGGGTTAAAAATCATCTTGGCAGTTTCGCTTTTCAGCCACATGAAAGTCACTTTTCTTTTTGGTGTTCACTATCGCTATAAAGTGAATTTTTTTTTCCACTTAATGACGTAGGATAACCAACGGCGTCCTCACAGTCTAGTAGCTCTGACTGGTCGCTGTGTGCGACAGACGAAGCGCCAAGAAGAATAAGAATCCTTAATTTGTAACTAGATTCTGAAAATAAATTCTTGGGCTCGTGGAATACACAAGTATCGTCTCAACCAATCATTCATATACATTTGAGTTAGTATCTCGGAGTCTATTAGCCATTCGTCTATGGAGCTGCTCAATATTAATACTACATAAAACAATAGCCGTTCTCTGCGGTTTTCACCCGCGCTCAGTTCGGATATCTAAGGCTCTATATTATAAACCGTTCGCCTTGAGTCGAGCAGTTTTTAATTTTGATTTTCGGCTTGAAAAATTCAATATTTTAAAAATCACTTTTACATTACTGACAGCGAATGCTTCAAAAATAGGGAAAAGCTTTGAAAGCTTGTTTTTATCATGGATAAAAACAAACTATTTGTCATGCTGAAAATAATAATCAAAAATCGTTCGATTCGATGCGAGAGGTTCATAAATAAGGCCACTGTAAACAATAAACTTTCCCACGAGAACTTATTATTTCTCCAGAACAAAAAGTAGTCTATGTTGCTCAGTGACAATGTAGCATTATATTAGTTAAATAATTTTTAAAACTGGTAAAGTAGTTTTTGGGTATATTCATTACAAACAAAAATACAAATCGCCTGCGTTTTTTTGGCCCAATAACCTTTTTCTTTTCTTCTATTGTTGAAAATCTCATGAAAATCCGTTTATTAGTTTCCGAGTAAAGCGACATACACGTATACAAACATCCTTTTCTATAGGTATAGATAAAATTTTAAGGATAGATAATTAACCCGGACAGGCGTCAACGATTTGGAGTGCAAATTATTACAAAAACATATTATTACTTGCACTTCATACGATTCAACCGCTTTTTGAACCGTCTCGCGGATAACCAGTAATAAGCCAAATCATCCGAACGCTTGCACTGATCCGCAAACGTTGTCCACAATTCAACAGGGAGTTGGAACGCGGTTACCTACCCTCGGAATCAAAACCGCACAAATTCGGTACAAAAGTGAAATGACGTCATAATGATACAAACAGCCTTTTAAAAGTTTAACTATAGATAGCCAACCTAAATAGACGTCAACGTTTTGAACTCCATTATAAACATATCATCATCACAGCCCGTAACAGTCCACTGCAGGACTTAGGGCCTCTCCCACGAAGGGGGAGGTTATTGTCATAATCTCCACGCTTGGCAGGCGGGTTGGAGATCGCAGTGTTTAAATATAATAATGGCAAATGCTGCTGCCCATTTTCCAGACTACGGAGACTCTTGATCTTTTGCCTCGAAAACATTAGTCGCCTTGTACGACACCCACGAGTGTAACGGGGTTGGTGCTATTCTACTCTGCCGGACACCACACGGCCAACTCTGCCGGACACCACACGGCCATAAACATATATTGCATATAATTACTCGTATTTCATACGATCCAACCGCTTTGTGAACCGTCTCGCGGATAACCACTTATAAGCCAAATTATCCGTACGCTTGCACTCAGCCGGCAGTGATCCGCAAACGGGTCTACAATTAAACAGGGAGTCGGATCGCGGTTGCTGACCCCGGAATCAAAACCGCACGAATTCGGTACAAAAGTGAAATGACGTCATATTCATACAACCATCTTTACAAGTTTAAGACTGACGACGAAGTGACGACCTGAGTCAACATGTCTGCCACGCAAGGGTCCCGGGTTCGATTCCCGGCCGGGCAGAAATTGAAATGATAAATTTTAATTTCGTTTACGGGTCTGGGTGTCCTATGTATAATAAGTATGTATATAAAAAAAAGTATTTAAGTAGTATATCAGTTATCTAGCACCCATAGCACAAGCTTTGCTTAGTGTGGGGCTAGATGGCGCTGTGTGAATTTGTCCACTAATATTTGTTCAAGTATTGATAACCAACATTAATATAGACGTCAACGTTTTGCAATCCATTACAAATATAATAATAATTACTCGTACTTCATACGATTCAACCGCTTTGTGAACCGTCTCGCGGATAACCAGTAATAAGCCAAATCATCCGAACGCTTGCACTCAGCCGGGTCTACAATCCAACAGGGAGTCGGATCGCGGTTGCCTACCCTCGGAATCAAAACCGCACGGTTCCGGTACAATGGATATTGCATCCCACTCTAGTTCCTACGTAACTATAGAGATGGCTTCACGAAATTGCGTTCGGACGTTTGGTCACCGCATAGGATTAAGGCTGATTGTTTACAAGTTTATTGGGTTGGGATTGTGGTGGATGTAATTAGGTGTTAGGTGACGGCAATTTTGATGGCGATAATGTCGCTGTTTAATGAGGTAAAGTTGTGTTAAATTTCAATTTTTTTCATTCGGGTATCCATAGGCGCGGTGACTGTTTACCATCAGGCAGGCCGTAAGCTTGTTTGCCACCTTAGTAGTACAAAAAAGAACCTAATTTTTTTAAAACGCACCCTCTCGGCAAATCGTTCTTTATACTGTGCTTGGATAAGTAAGTTAGACTACTCGTGTACCTATTATCTTGGCATAATTTCCCTTTTCACCAAGGGTGTATGGAAAGAATATTAATAGAACCACTCAGAATCGGTCTAGCACCCTCGATTAGACGTCAACTCTCGTTTTAATCTCCTCCAATCACGATGCTTTGAGCCGAGATGATAATCTGTCGTTATACTCCAGGAGGCGGTCTGTGAATTTAGAATTAGACCATTATAAATTAAGTTGAATCCTAATGGATGTGTTAGGACCAAATTGTGGAGAGTACTATACATTAACAATTGTTGTGGTGTGGATCGGATACAAAAGAAAAAGTTAAAGTAAAGTGAGGTAATTTTTTACAATTAAGTGTAGTGTCTCCTACCTGGTGAAGATCGCAGGTAACAGCTGGATGCGGAAGGCACAGGAAATGCCTTTGTGGAGATCTCTGGGGGAGGCCTATGCCCAACAGTTGGCGTCCTTCGGCTGATATGATGATGATGATGAAGTGTCTATATGAATTGCGACATAAATCCCAAAGTCATATTGGTATTAGCGTTGATTGTGTAGCATCCGACATAGTTGAATCAATAGTCAATTTTGCTAATCTTTAGACCTGGAAATTGGGTTTACAAAAATTAAATACAAACTCTTTATTGCACACCAAAGTACACAAATAAATAAAAAAGAAATAGGATAAAAATAATTTTGCTGTCGCTGCGATTTTTGCAGAACTGATGCAACTGAACTCTTAGACTATAACGTATCTGCTGCATAGCGACAAGGCCGTGAGAAAAGGAAGTGACGTTTATGTGCTTTTGATCGGCGACTCTATGTCGAGCTTTTAATTTATGCTTCACTAGACTCCGGAGACTCCATACATTGCTGAAGAGGAAGTGTCGTTGATGGTAGTTCCTTTGTAGAGACGTAGTGGAATTCCTATGAAGCTTGATATTGTTTTAAGTAGTACCTTTATACATGAGCATACGGGTACTCATTAGGTAGATTCTAAATAAACCCCTGGTTAATTTTTCGATGTTCACGTTTCAACAAATACTCATTCTGTTTATGCAAGTCATGCCTCTATATCACCTTACGCACACATAGTGCAATTGAGTCAGTGTAATAACGATTTAAAATTAAAGCAGGCTGTCTTACTATTTTGTGGATTTAATTGCTTGCTTGCTTCCCGCCGTCTGTATGTATGTATGTATGTAATCTCTTTATTGCATCAATTTATAACATTACAGTCTGTCCCTTTTACGCTATTAGATCTTTTAAACTACGCAACGGATTTTAATGCGCTTTTCAACAATGGATAAAGTGATTAAAGAGAAAGGTTTATACGGTAGGACAACACGCAATCGAAGTCGCGGCGGGCCAGCTACATTATAACATAAAAAACATGACTTGAACTGACTGTCCTGAAGCTAATTTACTCTGATCCCCAAACAACTTCGATTAGCGTCTTTCTCCGATCAATCCAAAGAACGGAAACAGCTGATTGAGCGTATTCCAGAACGGGACACTCGTGAAACAACGTTCGGATGATGCAAGCGTTTTCACCAAGAAAGGATCGCTCTCCCGCTCCCCTCTCCCCTGCTTCCCGCTTCTAATTTTCTTTCACGGAGAGTCCCATTAAGCAAGGAGTAGGGTAAATATCCCGGTTGTTGTCGCGTCCCCGACGGTCTAGTTTGTTCAGCAAATTAAGAGCTTATTCCGTTAATTGGTAAAGTATCCGCGGTGTTTTATGTGGCTACTCGGATTGCAGTTTCGAATCGAATTCGGTTCTTTATAACGTCGAGATTGTATTTAAGATGATTAGTTATTCAACGGTTATGTTATCACATATTTAACAGTCTATAACACTGCTGCAATCTGCAACAATAAACGATTTTCGGCAAAAAAAAACAATATTTTTTCAATCATATTGGCAACACCGAAAGTATGGCGAACATCAGCATCATGCTTCACCATATTGAATTTTTCATGCCAAAAATCAAAATAAAAAAAAACGCATAAATCGAGGCAAGCGGTTCAAAAATATGGCTCCAGAGCTCTTTTAAAAGTGGTGCCATTATCCATTCAGGCTTTTTAGGCACAGGAATAAGTAAGTACAGTATTAATAACAATACGCTAATGCTCTGGTAAATAAATCATAAATTAAAACACCAATTACTTCTAGCTGACAACCTGGAACTAAGCATTCCGTTTCGGGACAGCTTAAGTACGCCTTTAGAGCTATCAGAGGTACTGTGGGGCACAATTTAGGGAATAGCAAGTGATCAAGACGACGATATCATTTTGGACAGGTCGACGTAGGCGTAACAAGCACGGTTGTAACTACCGCCATATTAGAGTAGATGCATATACAGGCTGACTTCAAAATCGTGATACTAAGGCGAAAAAACAATCAGCTGTTTCGTACGTTTTCATAATTTGGGAACCACTTCTTTATTTGTCTCTTTCTACAAAATTGAAATCAAATTCTACCAAAATGTAGATTGTGATTTTTTTCGCGATTTTAGAGTTGGTGCCATAGTAAAAGCTGTTTGTTATCACGAGCACGTGCATACGGTACCCCCTGTTATTATAAATTTGAAGTCAGCCTGTAGTTAATGAGCTGAAAGCCTCTATTAGGTGTGCAGAGACTATTGCTATTGAGTTTACCGCCTTTTAACGTGAAACTTCTTTCATTTCACTCAATAGGGGGTCACTTGCAAAAACCATATGTAACGAAATATGTTATGACAGGATCGCATATAAATCTGCAAGTATATAGGAAAAATTTTGATTTTTTATTCAAACGTGGCTTGAAAAATGGCTTTTAATTGAATTTTATACAGATAAAGCCATCCTCGTTACTGCGACTCCTAGTTAGGATCTACAGTGACACTCAATTTGGTCACTTAGACAGCCCAAGGAGAATCTAATTCTGCCATGGAAGCTGCAAAAAATTCAATTAAGAAGTAAAAAAAGCACGACGAGTTCTTTTCTCCGACTTTCATTCTGAATGCTCATTGGAGACACTGCAAAAATTTAGTAAGAACGTCAGTAATGGGCTCCAGTCAAACAAGGTTTATCTAAGGCAGAAATGTGCGCTAACCATTAGTTCTGGAAATTGAATGTTCTAATTAAAACGAATGAGATATATTTTTAAGTTAATGTTAGGAATGTAGTAGGAAAGAAATTCAAAAAAGGAAGCTTCAGCTAAAATCATCATCAAAATCTAGATTTTACGTTCTATGTTTTTAGATAGGTACACATTCTTTTTTATTTCCCTAATGAGGCACAGGGATGGACGGTCCATCTGATGGAAAGTGGCCACTGTCACAGGACTTCTGCAATCTAAAATATATTTTTTCTATTGTATGTTATACCATTTTAATTCACGTATTTAGGTACTTTACCCACATCAGCAACACATACGGTGAAGTTCGGAAGGTCAAGTCCCATTGTCGAAATACCTATAAAGTTGTAAAACTCTACCCATTGCCAGCACATGTTTCAATTCCGTGTCATTTGAACGACAAGGCTTGTGGAAAAATATAATTATAAGCCATTTACAACAGATTTCCTGAGCGTTATTGTTGAATTTTGAGAGAGGCCCTTGTTAAGTGTCCACGTGTTTGCGAGAACGGCAACGAAAGTTTTTATTGTAATCTTTGTTTAGGCGCGGATTATATCAAGCGTCGGCGAAGCACGTTGCGTTTGTAGTCTATGATGTGTATGCAAAATCACCAATTTGTCTGGTGACATAAGTTAGTGTACAGACTCAAAATCGATCGTATCTCGGGCACGGCCTCTGTTTGAACTCGGACTCGAACTGTAGTAGTACCACCCACAGCTATTGCTTGCATTGCTATTGTCAAGCGCCACTAAGTACACCCACAATAACCTAACCGACAGAAAAAATTGGATAACCCCCGACCAAGTTTACTTAAACTCAAATATTTCCTAAACTACAGAACCAATTTTAATAAAACAATTCGTTCATTCATTCATTCATTGATAATTGTTAATTACAAGTCAATTACAGTATACGTATGTCAAGCTAATGATAAAAAAAAAATAATAATGATAATAATAAAATAATATCCAATAATACATTACATATCTATGTCAATATCTTTAGTTCTGAAAATTCACTATAACTATAGAATGCCTGCTTGATAAGCCAATTGCGCAGCCTGCTAGTAAACATGGGCATGCTGGTGGCGGCGACGACTTCGGGCGGCAGCCGGTTGTACACGCCCGGGCCCATCACGTGCGCCGTGCGCGCGCGCCGCACAAAGCTAACCACTAAAACCATCCACATTAAACTGCTTAGCTTAGCTTTTAAATAGAGAAAACCGCACCCGAATCTGTCCATGCGTCAGAACGCAGAGCTACGAGAGCTTCGATGCCACAGATAGATACACAAAGCCACAGATAAACAAGACGACAGAGACACACGTCAAACTTTTAACACTCCTCTGTTTTCATCGGTAGTCAAATGACATCCCTTCTATTCCTAAAACCACCAAATCTACCTCCGAATAAATCCACTCAGAATGACATGGCTATGACGCCACGTGATACAGCGTCAGGCGAAGCGGAATTCATTAGGTAAGGATTCTATTAGGTTATATTTTTACACAGTAAATAAAGTCGCTTACATCGTCTGTCTATATGTGTATCTAGAAAGACGTCAAGCGCCACTCAGTACAACAACAAAAATTACATCCCTTCTATTCACATAACCCCCAAAGCCACCATCGAATAAATCTACTCAGAATGACATGGCCATGACGCCACGTGATACAGCGTCAGGCGAAGCGGAATTCATTAGGAGCCGGCACCTCCGTAATGCTGAGTAATGTGGCTCGTGTGTTGTAATCGTTTGCCGCTCATTACCAATGGTGCTGACGACGCGATGGCCCGACGTGAGACTCGAGTTCTGTTAATCGGGCCACTGTACGTGGTAATTAGATTCTTAGTTGGCGGTTTGCTGGAAGTTTTCTTTGGGATACAGTGTGGTCGCTGAATGTATGCGTTTACTTTTTCTGAGGTTTGAGATTTATCCTCACATAGTGAATAAAGTCGCTTTCCGCGTTTGTCTATCTGAATAGTTAGCGGATAATTCCTCCTAAAACAAGCAACGGATTTTGATGCGGTTTTCACCATCACATTCCAACTTTTGGAGTAAAAACCCCCGGAGAGAGTTGGTTAATTTCTTAAGGAAGGTTTAAATATATTTTTCATCTCTATTTTTCTAAATTACACCCATGCAAAGCGTGGCTAGCGCATTATTTTATAGATAAAATAAATAAATTTCCATCGTTGGGTAGAGTCTATACAGACGTACGCAATTTCTGCGCAATTTGTCCCAAATGTTTTAGAAAATTTTGGCTTCTTATTTTTTTTTTAATCGCGCCCGCACAGTCGTTGCGACGCAACCGGAACTGTCGTCGCGTCGCGCCTGCCTAGTCACCGCGTCATCGCTTGCAATATGGTAGGCTGCGCGATTTAGGCGCGATTCCGGTTCGGGCGCTACGCGGTGACTATCGGACGTGACGCGTAAACGATTCGTAAGCAGCGACGAATAAACGGGCACCTTGTGTGTATAACATAAAATGTTTATCGAGTAAAATGATAATAGCCTTGAATGGCCTGACAAGAATCGTCAAGAATCTTTGAAAATTATAATCATAGCAGGTATCTAATAATTTCGCTTCGTCCGTTTCGTGCTTTTCAAAGTAATATAATTTGTATGGCTTGAAGCATCTAGTGTCCGAGCTCGTTAGATCAAGATTCGTTCATGCGATTCGTACGAATTTACAGAAATACGTGCGAATAAGTTCGGCCGTTCGGTTTTGTTGATATGAGAGAAGACAAGACACCTCGACCTTTACTGCTTAGGAACGAAGATACCCATTTATATGTCTTTATCTGCGTTAATTGAAATAAAATTGGTAGGTAATTAACGGATAATACAGACATACTGTCAGGGTATCAGTTACAGAGAATAGAGGCTATAATAGTGACGTAACAGGCAATCAGAATGCGGGACAATGTTCCTGACTTGTTATCCAGGACACATTAACGTTCGAGGATATCATGATTATGAAAGACAATCTATTTGATATGGATGGAATGACGATCTGAGTGGTTCTGTAGTTAACTTTATCAGTCACGCAAGGGGTCCCGGGTTCGATTCCTGGCTGAGCAGAAATTGAAAAGAAGAATTTTAATTTCCGTTACGGGGAACGGGTCTCGAACGTTATAACCGAAAACGCGGACGAAGTCGCGGACAAAAGCTAGTATTTATTAAACTAAGGAAATGTCCGACGTCACGCCTCACTTCAAACGCACTTCATCGTTAGGTAAAATGTCGCTACGTATTGTCGCCAATAACATTTTACTGAGTGCGATAGTGTTTTATAGGCTGACACAGATGGTCTGACAAGTCCTCTAACAATTGGATACATTTGTGAACAGCCTGCAAGCTATTCGGACTTGAAATTGGATTAATTTCACGCTTTGCCTCTAACTAACAATCTATTTATTGCAGGTCCTCCAACTTTATTTGAAGAACTGTATAAAGATGTATTTTAGGAAAACTAAAAGTATCGATGGATACTCTTCCCTGTGTAGATGATAACTCATATTCTTAGTTAAATATATACAAAGTTACAGCGTTCTATTATGAATAGTCTATGTGTTAGAAACCGCGGACAGACAGACAGACTTGGTGAAACTGTAAGTAATGCCAGCAACCAGAGCAAAGAAAAAATTTTAATCTCAGTCATGAAATACAATATTCATTTATTACAAAATAATATTTTATTGCAGCAGCAGGACGGATGTCATCGTAAAGGTACGGAACCGATAGATGTAGAAGGCACAAAGTCGATCGGTGTGGAAGAAGTGGGGTGAAGCCTATGCCACGTCCTGTGTACTGGTGTACTTTTTACCTGTTGTACTTTTATCAGTGGAAGCCTCTAATTGGCTATGTACTGCTATTTTTTTTTTTATTGTGACGACTGCTGTTGGCTTTCCATAAGGAAATAAAATAAAATAAATAAAATGACGAGCGTTAAGGTATCCGCCTAGTAAGCGAGAGGCACCGGGTTCGAATCCCACTGCGGCCAATGATTTTTCTGAGCTATGTGCATTAGTTGAATGCTATTCAGGCGAGGTCAGGTTTCTCTGGTAGCAGAGTCTCGAAGGTCAGATGGGAGTCGCTCCACTGTGTTTATCTGATGTGCCAAATCCTGGATCATGGTCAAGGCGGACCCTGGGCCCTCGTGCGTGAGTGATTGTTATAAATAAAATGACGAACACCATTAGGCAAAACGCTATTGTGAAGTGTGATCCAGCACTAAAGAGGTTGTTATGTAGGACCTAATACTTAATCCTACGTTAAGTATAAGTATTTCCAAGTAGTTACTCCTTAGTTCCGGGTACATTTCTAGGGGCGGGGCGCAGTCCCACTTCGCTATTTTTATCGCTGTCTTGCGAACGGTAGCGTTAAGTGCAAGTACCTATAATGTACTGTGATTTTAAACACCGAAACAAAAAGAGGGGTGTTATAACTTTGATGTACTCGCATGTATCTGTGTGTCTGTCTGTGGCATCGTAGATCCCATCGATCCGAATTCATTTCTATATAAACGGTTTAATTTGGTTTTTAGCTTTATTTCACTTAAATCGGTTAAGTACTTTGGACGCCTTTGAATGTAGATATCAAGAGTATTCCGGCGTTGTCGGTTTTAACAGCTACGTTGCCAAACAAGCTTGGTCCGCTGTTGCAATATTGATAACATTGCAGTTATCCTTCGAAACAAAGCTAAAAACCATATAAAAAATTAAAAAAAAATTGAGATTACCCCCAACACACAAACTTTTCCTCTTTAAAATCTATGCATATTTATTATTTAGTATAGATTCTATAAAATTAAAAAATAATCATCTCGGCGTTAATGTCCCGGTTGTGCTTTCGAGAACGAGGGCCCGGGGTCCGCCTTGACCATGATCCAGGATTTGGCAGGTCAGGCAATTACAGTAAAGCGACTGCCATCTGACCTCCATGACCCTGCTACCAGAGGAACCTGACCAGATTGGATCATGGTTACACATCCAGTCGCCTGAATGTGCAGGTTTAATCACGATGTTTTCCCTCACCTTAAGAGCATCGGTTAGTATACAACTAATGTACATAACTCAGAAAACAGTCATTGGTACATGGCCGGAGCGGGATTCAAACCCGGGACCTCTGGCTTACGAGTCGGATGCTGTAACCGCTCGGCCTTCGACGCTCTAACCGAAGTTAGCATAGATAGTAAATCAAGGGAAATTATCTTTGAGATCTAGCAGTTACACTACACTTCGTTATGATAGAAACTGCAATTAGTGTGCACTGTATATGGATATTCAGATTTGGTTACTGGCTAGGTCCGTGAACTGCACGCCAGCCGGCATAACACGGTTAGTATGCCCGCAACATAGCTCGCGCCACAGGAGTAGCTTTGTTTCCTTCTCTCTCTACTAAAATGAAAGCAATATATCGCACCTTTTCTCGCTTGTACTGCTGCCATAATGCAAAAGGGCGCATTTGACAAATATGAAAAATGGAGTAAAAAATAAAAGATCAGAAATATTTTTAAAACCTTGCTGGATTAAAATAATAAACTAAGTACAAACGTGTAAGTGAAAATATTTTTGTTTATATACACAAAGTTTGAAAAGCAATTTGAATTTTGTATAAAACAATAATATTGAATTTGATATTTTGGTATTTTTTTTCTTCTCTTCTTAGCCCAAAAAATACACAGCCAATGCAAATATTTAGTAGAAATGATGTATTCAGTCATATACGTCCTTTCAACTTAGCAAAATTAGACGCAAGTGACGCAAAAAAAATACTGCTTTTCTTCTAAATTGTGATGAATTTACTGTCAAATGCGTTTTTTTCTCTTTCTGTACCATTGAGTTTTGATTATATCGTTTTATACTAAAACATATTAATCAAACTAAAGAGTTATTATCATTTTTTCAATTGATGGTAAATAAAACCTTCTTAGTAATATAAATAAATAGACTAATTACCACTTGCGTAATTTGCATCATAAAACCATATTGCTGTATTTTGTGACCTAAGTCTGTCCCATAACCATTATTTGCGACATTGTTCCAGGAAAGAAAATATGAACTTTGAAACAGCAATATTCCTTTACAACTCAAAATTAACTTGTATTATGTGTGATTATTTTTTCTAACAGTGTGTGCTAGAACTGTTAATACAAAAGGTAAAAAATTTATTGTATGTATAAATTTGTGTTGGTGTGTGGCACCGACTTCAAAAATAAATCATACCTAAGTTACTCGTATTGTATTATTAAAAGCTTATTTTATAGTTTTTCGAAGGCGGTTTTATTTATTTATTTATTTCTTTATTTCAAAATTTTCAGTGTTAATTATGGTAAATTCCATACTTTTCTTAAAGTTAGGTAATATGCGACATACGTAAAAACTGTACGTGCATATAATCTTGGAGAGTTTCTCTCGATATCTCTGAAATTTCGTAATCACATCCTTAGCTAGTTAAAATGAGACCACCTCAGCAGTAGGTATACCCTTTTAAGCATTACGTTACCTTAACTAAGGTTAACTTCTGCCTAAAAGTTCTAGTTCGTGTCCTATTAAAAAACATTACGCCCTAAAACCAAAGCATCTATTTAACCCAATTTAACCACTTGCAAATGGGTTGCCTGCAACCACCTACCAATATAAAGAAGACTTTTTAGACTTTGGAAAGTTAACTCGATTGTCTATATGGATACTGTTTGAAACGATGCGCAAACTAGCTACATTGGGCTCGTATTTCTTTACAACTATTTAGGTCCCAATCTGTAGGGTAAAAAGAGAACCCTACTAATAGTTAGCCCCCCAGCGCTCCAAAATAAGCAAAGCTTGTGATATGGATGGCAGAAAACTGATACAGTCATATATTTTTAAAATACATACTTATTATAAATACAACACCCAAACCCGCAACAGAAATAAAATTCATCATTTCATTTCTGCCAGGCCGGGTATCGAACCCCGGACCTTTGCGTGGCAGACCGGCAGAACCACTCAGGTAGTCAGCCTCCGCTGCCTGACTGTCACAGAGCCTGTATCGCCGGAGCTGTAAAAACTAGGCACTTGAAATTTCCATTGAATAGGTATGTCTACGCGTAGGCTTAGTTTGCATGACAGCAATAGTTACCAGACTGTTATCTTTCTTACATGTAGGTACATTATAAAGAAGCATACTAAAAAAATGAAATGTACAGCTATGATGGCTTAAAGAAATTGTATTACAGTGAAGTTATAGACAAACGTTCAACTCTAAGGGCTGCAAGTTAAAACGCCTACGTTGCTGTAATTTTGTTTAAAAATTAAAATTGAATTTCATACAAGTCCATAAAGGACACTAATAAATAACGATCGTTTGGAGAGAAGATTCCCGATACGGCACGTTTACATTCTTGACCGTGCCCTGGGAAGCATCCTCGCTGCAATACTCAGAGATGACAGATTACTGAGGATAAAACAACACAAAAATTAGGTACAGAATTGTATCAATTATATCTCGTAAAGCCTCTAAGTTAAGACACGTTAATCGAAATGTGTGTCGAATGGCGATTGTTGTTGACTTCGATATTGATATCCTTGAAATATTAATTGTTTTAAATAGATTAACGCAAACATAGTGAAACCAATAAAATATCGTTAAAATGATTTGTGTCTGGAGTTTATTTGGATAATTACCGATGGAACACTGCGATATATAGTGGTGAGTTGACTACTTTACCCACAACTGCAAACAAAAAACAAAAATAAAAAAAATTAGGCATTATCTCTAGGGCAAGGCGGTATTTCTCATCTGGGCAGAGGTTGCTACTATAAAAGCCCAAATTCGACTCTTCATGGAATACTGCTGTCACCTATGATGGGACGGATCTGCCAAGGTCTATCTGGCTGCTCTGGACTCGGTTGATAGACGCGCTAAGAAACTGATAGACATTACTGCAGGAAAACCTACAGGATCTGGGTCACCGTCGCAAAGTGGCATCTCTGGCGGTTTTCTACAGACTACACTTTGGGGAATGTGCAACAGAATTACACGAGTTAGTTCCACCAGCCCCATTGCATCTTCGGGGCTCCAGGTGTAGGTCAGCGTACCATCCCTATATTGTCGACATTCCACCTATACGCACTCAGCGTTTTTCTAACTATTTTCTGTTGCGAACGGCAAGGGAATGGAAATCGCTGCCTGCACATGTTTTCCCTGAGCGCTATAACTTGGGTCTCTTTAAGGCAAGAGTGAATAGGTACTTAATAGACAGGTATGCGCCATCGTAGACTGCATCTGCACTTAACATCAGGTGAGATGGCAGTCAAATACCTGTCTACTTCATATATAAAAAAATACCTTTAATGGATTAATAAAACGAAAATTAAACAGAGAATTGTACCATTTATATCTTACTAGTAGACCCGGCGCGACTTCGTTCGCATACACCCACTTTACCTCTAGCCTTTCTCTTGAATCACTATCTATCTATAGTTGGAAACCGCATTAAAATCCGTTGCGTAGTTTAAAAGATCTAAAGCGTACATAGGAACAGACGGCGGAAGGCGACTTTGTTTTATACTAAGTATAGATAAAGATATTAAGTCACCCCTTAAACATACATTTGACTGTCTTTTTTAATAAAGTTTTGTAACTTCATTTTGTAAACAGATTTAGGGTATTTTAAGCTTGTACTCGATTGTCGTGAATACCTCCTCAAATACCTTATAGTAAGGAAATGCTAAGTGAGTCTTGCTTACATTACTTTGGATTTGTTTATTAAATTCCAGTAGTGTAATGTACTATGTTTTTCTCATTTCCCTGGTTTAGTGCGGTTAATTGTCTATTGATATACCTAGTTTTTGTTAGGCGTAGGTACCTACACACATAAGATAGACTAGATTTTTGACACGTGTTAAATAACATTTCCAAATTCCTAGAATACTCGCGATTCGTTAGACAATTAACAATAAACGACATATTTCTATAAGTACCTATAAAAAATTCAAATTCGTGTCAAAGCGACTCAACCTACGCGTAAATATACTTAAATAATTCACCTAACTACCTATATGATATCCATGCCAGCTCCGTACACTTGCAATTACTGCATTGCTAACAATCGCTATAGTTCTTATTAGAAGACCGGTGGCATGCATCTGGTTGCCAACGGTACGGTTTACACAGACAACACTAGCGCAAGTGTACTCTCGCGCGCTACACTGCCGTTGTAAGAAGAAAGGGCATAACTGACAGTATTTACAGAAATTATATTTGAATACGTCTGGACTTAAAAACAATAGGTGCTTCTGCTGATTTTTTTTATCTCTATTAATTAACGTTTTCTACAAAATCCATAGGGAATAAAGACGTAATTGGTGATAAAAAATAAGGTGTTCCGAAGTAACAAAGACGCATTAGAAGAAACTTAGCAGGAGAGGCCGTAACTGACAATAATATCGTCTGTTATTTATAAATTTAAATCAAGTTTTTGTTTTAAGTGGTAATTAGCCTATTCTTTTATTACAAAGAAACTGTTAATTTTAAATTGAATGATAATAACTATTTAGTTTTAGCCGCAACAGCGGCTGTATACCAACATCTTTAAACTCAAAATAAATCAGCCAGGGTAATAATAATTTACTTCGTGTTTTATAGTTTACAATATTTGACTAAGTTTGCTTAAGTTGCATAATGATTTAAGAAATCAATAATTGTTATTTCTTTACTAATTCGTTTACTTTGTACTTTCTATCGAAAACCAGATCTACTAGCAGCCTTTTTTGTTTTGCAAAAATACTACTATTTATACGTCATTTCTGGTATCTTCTTTCTTTCCTTAACAAATGCTCGAATGTGAATAACGAACGAATGTAATAACAAGAGCGCTTTCTTTTATTAATGCGGCTGTGCCAGACCTCTTAACTGTTATTAGTTCGGTCTTCTTCTTGGCGTGTCGACTAGTGGCGGGTTAAATTTGTGAGAACCATTCCTCCGCCACAGAACAACGTTATCCGTGTTAGTTCGGTGTCTTGACATTTGTACATTTTGACAATAGTGCTAGTTATCTTACTCATTAGGTGTGGGTACCACCCCCGGAGGGAAGGGGAGCACTAAGGTTTGCACTCTTTCGCCGGAGGTTGGCCTGTGGGGTCAGGTTCATCAACAGTCTGAGTTTCAAAGCGATTACTGGCTTAGGCACCCGTATTATTTTGTGGTGAGTTCGACATTTTATTTGGTTTCATCGTTGGTATCCTTTGCCAATAGGTTTGTCAGTTGGAATTTTTCTGTCACTATCTTTTGTTGAAGTTGGCAATAGTTTCGTTACTTTCGACGGCCTTTGTGGAATGCCTGCTAGATAAATCGTGGTTCAGGTTTTCCACCGACCGGTCGATTATTATAGGATCACAAGATTCGTTTTCGCTTTATATTACCTCCATCCGAACCGATTTGTTTGCATTCGTTGGGCCGGTGTGTAACTGGCATTAGGATTTAGGGGAAATTTTTATAGCGGTATCCTATCTCGCGATCTAAGTGGCGAAGCTCAGATCCCCGGGCTAGTAAGAAAACCTAAGAAAATTCTAGGGGGACTTTTCGGGGCCCACAGTTGTTTTCTGTCAGGGTTTTCTCCCTTAGCCAGTTAGTCGTTTTGAGGCCGGACGGTTCGCCTTTGCCGAAGGGCAAGAAGATATTTAAGTATGAAGATACTTAGTTATGCACCAAGGTAAGCGTAAGTGTGCAAAGCTCGTTTGACGTACAATATTTCCCAGGAGGTACGACCCATATTGCTGTGAGCCCCTTGCAAGTCCGCGGCAGGTTGACGAAGGCGTGGTCGTGTATGATAGGACTTTATGGTGTGCGCCGACAGTTCACCTTTGCACACATGAACGTCACTGACTCTAAATTAATATTTATTAACCTATATCCTAGCAAATGTAAATTACTAAGGCCTATCACTCATTCTCCTAATTGTGAAAATGGTTTAAGTTTTTATTAAAACTGTACTTAGCTTCAATTTGTTTTTCCGAACTTATGAGCATATATACATAATTAAATCTTAATAATATTTACATAAACAGTCACACTCGTGCCCCACCGAGACAGGCAATCTCCTGAATTTACATTAGTAAATCTTTATACCAATAACGATAAAAGCAAAGGTAAATATGATAAGACACCACTTAATACATCGCTCATAATTGAAATGCTGATCATTATACACTCTAGAAGTAGGTAGATACATAACAAACCTCTTCGTGAATATTTTTAAAGGTACATTCATTTAAATAAAGCTTGAGCTTCATTTAAATGTTGCTGTTTGTCTGCCGTATAACACAAAAAAAAAGCTATACGAGGAATGGGCAGAGAGTATGTACCACTTAAAATTTTTTCATGGTTATAAATTTTTAATAAAAATTTTAAATAGTTGCCCGCGACTTCGTTCGCGTGGACACTTGAAAATTAAATCATACATCTGGACTGAATATAAATGGAAAACTGAACTAGTTATGCATTGAGCATAATGATTTCAAGGTCATCCTGACCTGATTTATGTTGCTAATTCCGCTACGTAATTTCAGGATAGTAGAGTGTGCTGGAGGCCTGGATGCACTTTAAAGAGTGCTTTGAAAACTTTTGAGCCGATGAGTTGCTATTTAGCTAATAGCTATATTTGCTCATAACGCAAAGTTTCAAATCCGTTTTTTTGTATGGCAGTTACTCATTATCATTTAACCGTCTATCCCGGCTTATGTCAGGGTTCGCTTTCCTACTTTTCTGCCTCTACTCCCGATCTTCAGCATCCTCACGTCGTAGGTCATTGGCTCTAGCGTCCGACTCGGCGATGTCAATCCATCGTTACTGGGCTTCCCGGGATCTCTTTCTTGACACCTACAGGTTTAGACATTTGTTTCCCACGTATCCTTTTTTTATATTATATAAGACAGGCATTTGACCGCCATCTCACTTGTTGGTAAGTGGTGAGCCCTAGGGCTTACGCAGCACGGGCGTGACCAAACCATCGCAGGCGAGCCTTCTCAATCTTATCCACAATGTTTCTCACGCCAAGGCTACCACTGATGTACTCGTTACACAACTCAATCAAGTTTTGTAACGTCGCACGTCCACCGCTGCATTTTCATTTCGTTGGTGTCAAGTTCGCAGACGTGCTTTGTCAGCGCCAGCCAAGCATAGAGCATCACAGGCCTAATTAACTTTTTAAATATTAGCAACTTGAGCTTCATAGGGATTTAGGGTAGCTCCCTCCATTTGATCCAAGCCGCAGAGATACAGGAATTGACATCGGAGCCGATATCTCCGTTCTGGTACAATACGGATCCAAATATTTGAATTTATTTATTCTACTGACTTCGTTATTTATGCGACAAACAAAGCATAGCTTATTGTGGCCCTGTTATTAGCTACCAATCTGATGGTCAAAATACGCTGAGCTCTCTCGCATTTGTAAATTGTATTGCGAACTCGATCAACCATGCTGGCTCAAGGCGACAAATAAATAAATAAGTATGTTTGTGTCAAAGCATACAAGTGTGTGTGAATTATCATTCACAACTAGCCCCAAAAGTAAGCAAAGCTAATATTAAACTACTTATACTCTTTTAAATACATACTTATTAGTTTAAACACCCAGATCCTTATCAGAAATTAAAATTCATCATTTCAATTTCTGCTGAGAATAGGTAAAAATATTAACATTACCGTACCAGAGTTTTTATTGCTGATTTATTATCATCATCATCATCATCTTGGCATTAATGTCCCGGTTGTGCTCTCGCACGAGGGCCCGGGATCCGCCTTGACCATAATCTAGGATTTGGCACATCAGGTAATTACAGAGGAGCGACTGCCACCTGACCTCTGTGACACTGCTAAAGGGGAACCAGATCAGATTTATTGTCATTTGGGCAATTTTTGATATTTTTATAGGCTAAATATTGGTCCGGGATATATATGCTATTACTATATAAAATGTGATAATGCACTTAAGAGCGCGACTGTACCTATTTCCTACCATTTTTACCTGTTTCGGCAAACACAAGCTCACATAATACATTCCGATCACGAAGTGCGGTTTAGGCAATGGGATGTTTACTCAAAATATCTCAAAGTGCCCCCCGGAATCCGATTACGTAGACCACAGTCTAATGTGTGTTGAATTCTAAATTGACCAGATGATGCGCTAGGTAGAGTATTGTAATCTCACAAGAACATCTACCTGGCTTGGTGTGTACCCTGTGGAGTGTACCTAACAGCTGAGAGAATAATATACAACGTCTAACAGTAACAACTTCCTGCAAAAACTTTGGTCCACTTATCCGCAATGGAGCAGCTTAGTACACAGAGGCAGCAATGAACCAAGGCTAAAATTAAATTAATATGATAGATTTTCCACGAAAACCCTAAACAATAACAATAATAGAGGGGTCCTTCTAAAATCTACTGGAAATAAATCCGCAAGTAACAATGAATTTTTTAATAAAAAAATAATAATTTTTAAGCTACAAAATAACATTTGCATGCAGCCATTCCTTCCAAATGAATTCGATTAATATTATAAATGTGAAAGTTTGTGTATGTGTGTGTGTGTGTGTGTTTGTTACCTCTTCACGCCTAAACAAAGGTCGCTAAATTAAGGCCTGGAATAAGATATTACACAGGCATTTTTCTTTTCGTAATCGTGGGCAACAGCAATGAAAAATAATTGTTGAATTCATCAGCTGATTGCTCACAAGTGGTCAATAAGGGCCGGCCGTCAGGTCATTGACACAGCCGTATTTATTCTTGATAGGCGTTTTTTTTTAAATTGAACCTTTATGTTCATAAGATTCTCTTAGATTATTAATAAGGTCCCCATAATAAGTTGACGTTATTATCCAGCGATATATGCTTTTAGATAGAGGTCACGAGCTTCATTGGCCCCGAGGGAACGTGGTGTTGTAGGTGTATCTAACTTTATTTATACACAATACACATATTGACTGTGTCGTATTGCAAACGTCTAATGAAAATACGTACAAATAGACATTGCTTTTATTCTTTTACAAATTAATTGACATATCGATATCGCAAATCCAATGTTTGGATGGATGAAAAATGCTGATTTACACGAATAGAAATGAAGAGATATTCCTGTATTCCTTTGTTTTTTTTCCAGTCGATTTGATATTTTTTGTCAATCGCTTGTGTTGTTGTTTGTCAATTGTAGCTGATTCAAGACAAAAGAAAAATTAAATTTAGCACATATGACGTATTTGTTTTTTCGTTTATTTTTGGTATCTATTTGGGTAGAGGTATAACAATGACTATAATTGCCAAGAATAAAACAGGTACGATGTATAATATGTTTTTGTTCCCAAATCAGTGTGTGTTTGCCTTAAAATTTATACAATGTTTCATTCGGGCACGTCTACACTTATTAGATTCCACTTACCACTTACCAAATAGTAGACAAAATTTTCTAAACGACATTTAAATAACATTTTAACATTTATCGTTGAATCCAATAAAATTATACACTGGAAGGTAGAAAACTTTGTTATATTCCAAAACCGGTGCAATTTTACAGCAAATATGCTACTTATTATCGATTTTATTATGAAAATGTGTTTATGTTAGTCATGTAGAAATCCATAAAGATACAAAACGGAAAATTATATATGATTTACGAAGAAGTCGATTGTTTTACTAACTGTGCACTATAAATCTCTGGGAAAACAATAATAGCAGTTTTTTTTTTGTAATTGTTTACAACAAATAATGTAAATAAGTATATAAACTTTTCTTCAAAATCCATCATGTTATTATTTGGGTAAGAAGTAGTTTTTTAAAACTTTTTACCACTAAAGTCATTTTAATTTATCAAAATTTCTTTGTTGCATTCAGTTCAATATATGTTAAGGGACGTAAATGAAACAAAAGTTTTAAAAATCTTGTCATAAACTGACTCAACGAAACTCATTTTTATCATTGGTCCAACGAACGATAAGCTTTATGTAGACAGTTAATTGTTTTCCATTTACAAAATATAGGCGGATTATATACTTTTACGAAAGATAACTAATAAAGGTAATACAATGTAAAGTAAATAAAACTTAAAGCATTTTAGCCCCCTTTTATAAAATTTAAATAGCTTTATATTTATTTATTTGTAATTCGCTGTCATAAATACTGGTGGATTACTAATGAGTTACTTTATAAAGTAGCTAATCGGTTTTAATGCAAAAAAAAACGCGTATTTATAGAATAATGTTGAATCTTCATATAGCGAAATAGTATGGTTCAAGCCACCGATCCGCCACCATCACTAAATATGTATTGATGTCAAAATGTGTCGGCAGCTTGTGTCCGCGCTTGTGGTGTATGTATAACTTTTAAATGAACATCATCAACTGTTACCTGATAAAAAAAGCTTTACCATATCATCACATAGACCAACCTTTGGCCAACTATTACTAGTAAGTACTTAATAATTACTCATAGTCTGTTTCAAATCATGATTTGCGCAACGCGTGACTTTTGCCGTTTGTTTAGTAGCTGCTCGAGTTTGTGCTTCACAAATAAAGCGAATGTCATGTGATTCTAGTTCAACGGACGCCCCGCTCTCCCGGCCGCTGTGGTTTTAGCGTTTGTCATCTACTCATCTTGGCGTTAATGTCCCGGTTGTGCTCTTGAGCACGAGAGCTCGGGGTTCACCCTGACCATGATCCAGGATTTGGCGATTTGGTAATTCCGTGGAGCGACTACCATCTGACCTCTGTAGCCCTACTACCAGGGGAACCTGACCAGATTGGATCATGGTTACAAATTCAGTTGTCTTAATTTGCAGGTTTCATCACGATGTTTTCCCTCACCGTAAGAACATCGCTCATCAGCGTTTGTCATCTATTGTTATACATAAATCGAATTGCAGCCGCTGAATATGATGTCAAAGTAATGTTAATCTCCTAGTGACAAGGATCTGTTGGATGAGTGACTGTATTAATGAAATAATTCTAACAACGGGCGCCATTTATTTTAATTCCTTCCGTCTTTAAGTGGTAGACTCGGTAAGAAATCGCTGGAAGTAGATCACTGTGGATCAAAAGCGACACTGCAACTTTGGAAGTAAGCTGCATTCTATAATGTTGTTCACATGCTTGTCTAACATCCCTAGGTATTCACAAACAATACTTCTCTAAGTATCGTTATTATGCATTCTCGATGTGGAGGGACTTAAGTCTAGCACTGGGGAATGTTTTTAAGCTTGTTGCGTAAAGCCAATGACCGTGTGCATACATACAGCCGATTTTAAATAAATAAATAAATATGTTATTCTTGATTTTATTGATTTAAATAGGTTACAGACCTGTTTTTAATAAATGTTATCGTCATTAAAAGGGTTCAAAGGTATAAACACAAAAAAAACTTTAAAGTAAGCATGACTACAGAATACGCAGAACTGATAAGCAGGAAAACCAAGATTCTGATATATAAAACAGTTATTAGACCAATCTAGATGTATGGATGTGAGGATTGGACACTGACACTTAAGGAGGAGAATAAGTTATTGATCGCTGAACGTAAGATCTTCCGGAAAATTCTGGGGCCAACACAGGGGGAGGACGGCATGTGGAAAAGGAGAAAGAACGAGGAGGTGGAACAGCTTATTTCCGAACCCAATATTATGGGAGAGATCAAGGCCGCAAGACTGCGTTGGCTTGGCCACATGGAGAGGATGGGGGAGGATCGCGCCGTAAGGAGAGCATATGTGGGTCGGCCGAGCGGACGTAGACCGGTCGGGCGACCCAGATATCGCTGGAGGGATGAAGTTCTGAAAGACCTGCACGCTCTCGGAATCCTCAATTGGCAGGATATGGCGCAGGATAGGGAGAGGTGGCATCTCTGGTGTCGGAGGCCAAGATCCGCTTTGGGTCGCTGAGCCAGCGCAGTAAGTAAGTAAGTATGACTACAGAATAAAATTAAGACAGATATAATTGAAGTACCAACATATTTGGTGCAATGATCGAATATTACGATATTAAATGACTCATCTACCGTTCTATCGTCATTCATGTTAAGTGTGATGTGAATACGATATAATTTGGAATAAAATTCCCAATTTAGGAATTGCGCATTTTATTCCAAATGATATCGTCTATTTGATAATAGGTTATCAAATAATTAGACTGCTGCCAGACATAGGCGCATCTCCTGTCATCTTATGCAGTCTCAGAACGATATCACATAAAGGAGAGTACAATATAATAAGTTCCTGCCCATTTATAGAAAATGCTAATAATTTTTGACATTGTTACTTGGCGGGAGAAATAGCCAAAATGGTGGAACCCATCCAGGGTTACTCCATAGACTTCACAGAGTCCTCTAGAGAGTGACGTCACATCCTACTAATGTTATAAATGCGAAAGTTTGTGAGGATGTTTGTTATTCCTTCACGCAAAAATTACTGAACCGATTTTGATGTTTGGCAGCATTATAGTCTATAGCCCAGAATAGCACATAAGCTATAATTTATCCAGAAATTCAATGTGGTTCTCGCGGAAACTGGCGTGAAAAGTTATAACCGAATTTTACGCGGACGAAGTCGCGGGCAAAAGCTAGTAGCCTATAAACCAGCGGACGATCAAGACCTTTAATTGTGATAATCAGTTATGAAGGAACAGATGAACGTAATACCCACATACTTATCGGTCAAAATCGTAACCCTCCTTTTTGCCTCGACGTAGTCGGGTAAAGAATACTTTGTACCTGTCGTACTGAAGGATAGATAGCAGTCGTAATGTCATACAAAATCACTTACGCAAAGCGGCTACAGATCAATATGATCACTGTGGGGGCTCTGTTGAATATTTATACTGGCAACCTCTGGAACAAGTTTGTTGTGATATTAATTACTATGTTACCAGCTTCATTAATATTGTGTCTGGGTACTTGCGGAGATATGACGGTGCGAAAGTGACGGAATATTGTACTGTAACTATCATCTGTAGCTCAGGGACGATTCTCGTGCTGTGACATCTCAAATTTGACATTTTCTCTAGTCAAAAAGCTGTATCTTTCGAATTGATCTTCGACATAATACTTAGAATGTCGAAGATAGTTGAGAAAATATTTTTTGGCTGCAATGGACATTTCAATGTAATTATTAATGGTATCTCCATGGTGGCTAGAAAAAATGCCGAATTCGAGATATTCACAGATTCACAGCGCGTGAATTAGGTCTCTGGTATACTTGTCCTCCGTGATTTTGATTCTGTTGAGATAGGCCTTGTGTAAACTGTGTCTGGTAAGGACCTGAGTAAAGGATAAATTTACGCAGGTTTGGTTTCATAGGGCATCTCAATAGCGTCCAGACTTGGCCTGCAAATCTTCACCTTGTGGTTCACATAGGGCATAGGGAAGCAGAAATAATCCGGTGGCTAAGCAGCGATGCTATCAGCAGCTTCGTTGCTCGCCCAGCATTACCTAGGCTTTTTACCCAGGCTATCTCCAGCCTCCCTGGTCCCGTGCAACAATCAATATATCGGTGGATGGAGGACATCAGCGGGTGTGCCTTGCTTCTGTCTCTAATGGCCATAACAGACGATATGGAGTCGGAGAGGATCAACGCCTCATCATCATTTATTTGTCTTTCCTTCACGCACTTAAGCGTCCGGAAGACCGTGCAGCTGCTGTGCGTCTTGATTTTTTTGTTTCTGTCCCCACGATCATCATCCTCACAAACAAATTTATAATATTAGTGGGATGTAGATATAGGACTCAACAGGCTCTTGCCTGCTTTTACGTACAGTAAATACGCTTAAGTACTCTTGTGCTGTATCCCACGGTTTCTCTCCCTTGCGACACATACATGCAAAGACACCCACGCCTGTATCCCATAGGGGTGGGCAGACACTGTCAAGTCTCACTTGTATCTATGTAGGTATATTTATCTATACCTATACATTAGTATTTCTCATTATTCAAAACAAAACTTCAGGTAACGCTTTGAAATACAATTTAGAAACATTTTTCATTCTAGATGCCTCCCTTGGGCATAATTTAGGCGCGTTTATTTCTCATGCAAATATATCGTAGGCACTCGCGTTTGGATTATTTATAGAAAACCTGGGTTTCTGTTTCATCTGTCTCAATTAATTAATACTTATTTTGTAAATTAAGGATGACAGTCGTATTGTGTTGTAATTTTTTGTAAGCCTTTTCAAATAAATCTGTTATTGTGAGTAGAGTGGTTACTAGGGTAGAATTAACGAAACAGTATAAAAAGTGGGCTTCGAGTCCGCTAATTTACTAATGGCTCGATCGAATTGTAATTGGATCGCAATCGTAGCCTAAATTGTAGTTTAACACGTTTTTGGTATTCTGCTACTGTTACTAATATACTAACTAACATACTTGCAAGTATGCACTTTGACTACAATTTTGACACGTCTTTTAAATCTGTATGATTGTCAGCAGCCAACTAATACTAAACTTAAAAATACAAGGTTTATTATGTTTATAACTTTTAAAGGTTGAAGTTTGCCCGGCCTGCCCAAACTCCTGTTCGCTCAAAGGTCTATTTCAAGCAAAAATTGTCGGGGCGCCATCTAGTGAGTGGTTAGGAATGATTTAGATACCTCTTTGAAAACTGCTCATTGTAATCGGAATCGAATGCGTTTTAATAGTTATATTCTGCTACAATTAAAACTGCCGTTGAGCTTCGATTGCCATTTAATTACAATTCGATCGAGCCATAGTAAACTAGCGGAGTCTAGACCCTGATCGACGCCAGAAGAATTTTCAGGAAACCTTTTCAATGTTCATATGGTCCAGACTTCCAGAGCATGCAACAGTATCTCCGAACTTCAATTTCAAATTCCGCTCAGACAATATCCGATCACCTGCAGTTATGAAGTCTATCGCAGCGGACAAAAGGCTCAGAAATCCTTCCTTTGACACGTATCACAGTAAAAATTACAAAATATGGAGCGTGTACGGTCAGGCAAAAACGGTCTGCCGTATTTGGTAGGGTAGTCCATAGTTACCGTTTCGTGGGTATAGAGAAATATTTGATTTGATTAATTTACGGATTATGAAGTGTTACAGTTAGTTAATTTGGATTTTTGTTGAAAATGTATACCGAATAATAGGTATAATAATATATTAATAACTTTTGCCCGCGACTTTGTATACGTAGAATTTCATTATTTTTAAAGATTAAACGTAACCTGTGTTCTTAAATAGTTTATCTATCCTTGTCAAATGTTATCCACATCTGTTCAGCGGTATTAGTGAAAGATTAGCGACACGGCTTAAAAGCCATACGAATAAATAAATAAGTGAGAGATTGTTTTAATTCCTCCAGTAGTTTTCGGGTTTAATCATTATAAACTAAAATTAAATCTTTTCTATTTATAATAGGTATTAGTATAAATAATACATGCATGGTTTGTATAGTACCAGTCGCTAGTAAGCCATGAAACAATCTTCGATAGAAGTAAAATAATATTTATTAATTTTATTTATTGTTGCGTATTTCTAAACCGATTTTTCCTAGTCTAGAAAACCCACCTTATTTCGCTGACGTTACAACATGACGTTCTCGTCGCAGTGTGGCTTTGCACGAGCGATTAACTTTTTTATTAATACCCACCGGCGAGTGCAAGCGGACCACTCAAAGCGATGATCCTGTTACAGTGTAAGCCAGTTTGGAACTACAGTCATTAATACTTAATTACTATAATCCTATAGCACTTTTTTATGCACTAGTAGCTTTTTAAAGCGGCCTTTAGGGGAGAATGGCGGCGACTAGTGAAGCTTGCACCAAACGCATAACGACGCCTACTCTGCCATGTGTTATGACTGAGAAGAAGAAGAGAGCTTTTAAGCTGCGTGATATCCGGAAGGAAACCTTCAACTTTTAGTTGTACAAGACGACGAAACGTTACTATGAGCTTTATATTATTTAACAAGTATATACCTACTTGAGTGGCGACCTGAGTGGCTCAGTTGGTTAACATGCCGGTCGCCACGCAGTCCCAGGTTCGATTCCCGGCTAAGCAGAAATTTAAATGATGAGTTTTAATTTCGGTTACGGGTCTGGGTGTAGTATGTATTAAAAAAGTATAAAAGTAGTTTATCCGTAGTAATGAATTTTAATCAGGTAATCATCTCTAGTAAACCTGCTGAAGAAATTTCTTTATAGAAATAAGTAGGACTGTTGTGTCTTTTATACTTTATTGTCATTTCAATCGCCTCAATGTGCCGGTTTCATGTTTTTTTGTTTTCACGATGTTTTCTCACACCGTAAGAGCATCGGTTCATGCGGAGCACTGGGGTTCGAACACGGTACCTGGGGGTACGCGTCGGATCCCTTAACCATTGGGTTAACGTAGCTCCACCAAACTTTTGTGTCGGAAATTTAAGCATTTCCAAACATGTAAACGACTGCTACGAGATACTATTTATTAATGATGCTGATTCTTTAAAGAATAATTGAGTTTAACATTCACTAATTGACTTATTGCGAGTACCTACAGTCAGAATAATACTAGCGGATCTTGAAACAGACAATGTACCTTCAAACGAAAAAAAAAATCTCACAAATCCACGGATAATCGACCAAATTTCTGTGTAATCTTAACTTTGGGAAAGATGAATCGTTATGTTTCTAGTAATGAAATACGGGGAACGAGTCCGCAAAACAATTGCTACGTTATGGGCGTGGGATAATAAAATTATTATCATTTAGTCCCCGTGTTTATGGCCGGGATAATTTACGAGTCTTTGGTTGACTGTACTGGATATTGTAGGGAGCGAATAAAAATATATCTTTACAATTAAGACATACAATTTAATCAATTGTATTTTGTAAATAAGGTACTTGCGGGTAAAAATTGAATTGAATCGGGCATTGAATCTTGTAATCTGGTCGCTAACAAGGCCCGTGCTTTTTTTGCCAAATAACTTTAGATGTATATTTTATATTCTTTATTACTTTTTTATTATTTATTCTCTTTATTCTTCTTTAGTCTTAGATTTAATTTTTTTACAATACAAATATAAAATATACGTTATAAACAACCTCAATCTAGATGCCGCCAGCAACGGGTACCGGTGGTTAGGGCTGCATAGACAGAAACCTTCTGACGATACGCGCCTTTTCCAAGAGTACCGCCTTCGGTCCCTTGACCCAACCATCTAGTGAGAGACTCTTAAGGTGGGCTTTTCGCTATGAGATCGTTAATTGAAACGACTATCGGAACAAATGACTGTCGAATCAACATCCCACGGTCACCTCATAAGCCAAGTCAAGAATAACAAGGTTTCCGTCATGCGGAATGGTGGTATCGAGGAGCACTGCACGGCGCTTCGATCGATTTGTGAGTACGATATCAGGTCTATTGGCTACAATAGTCCTGTCCGTGACCACAGATCGATGCCAGGAGAGCGTGGCACAACCATTTTCAAGAACTGGCACTGGCACATTAATTTCGAAATAATGTGGCCCTTGTTCACTGCCACTACCTTTTAATTTATAAAAGCAATTAATTACCTTGGTAAGTAGTGAGAGGGGTAGTATGGCATGAGGACACGATAATGATTTCAAAAGAATTTTACTAAATATGAACTATTTACATATTATCTAAACTTATGGGTACGAATAAACGTAATAATTTATATCCCTCTAATAAAGTGGTATTGCGCTGCAGCGGGACGGTGTGGCATAAACTTGATTCTATGCGGCGTCGTTCCTCTTTATCACGTGATTTCAAGGCAATGCTTTCAAATTAAACCATTGCATAACGGTTCCATTCTGTGCAGCAATACAATTAGTATTAATAATATTAATCATTATCCTGAAAAAAATACTCCGATACGCTCAAAGACCAAAGTCAATAAAATAAAAAACAAAACTGAACGCGAAAAATAGCTAAGCCCAATTTTGCGATTTTAATTCAGGCTCTGCTGACCCTATTCGGTGGGTGGCGAGCTGACAAATGAGAGCATTATTTGGCTCGTTTTTTGCGTGTTCTCAGTCCCACATGGGTAATACGGACTCTAGGATAAACTACGGCACAAAGCTAAGCAAATATTTCGTACAAAGCCACTCCCAAAGCTGGAATGAGAATTGAAAACACCTGAATAGCCGTTTTTATACGAGCTTTGTGCCAAGGTTTTTATTCCGGCGATATTATTTCGTCATTAGTATCGCGTTTCCTTTCTGTATTGGCATTGGAGTGTTGTCCTCTGTTGGATTATTTGGCGCAAATAGATTTTTATTTCGACTCAGTAAAATTAGTGTTCAATTTTTTAATTTTTGGTTTATGGTTAAAATGTATCGCAACTATGTTTTATGGAATTTCTGGCTATGTCTTTATAAATCATAATTGCGAATGATCTTCTGGGCTAAACATATTCGTATATCAAACTGGAGACAGTCTCACCTTACAATGAATAACTACTCGCTTCTCGTACATGACATACTAAATTATATCTATTTACATACGAAGAAAATCAGCATGACCTGCCTTGTTCAAATATGATTAGTCAAGCACATGACTTAGGTACGAGGGCTGCATGTTTGGTTCGCGATAACTAAATACAAACAGTTCTTGCTTAGTTCTGTCATGAATGTTTGCTTCTGTGACAGTTATTCGGTAACATATGCATCCGTCTTGGGACTATGGATTGGGAATTATCTACGAGTTATTTGTTTTGGAATATTAGATTTCTGTAGTTTACCTTGACAATATAATAGAAACAAGATCAACTATATCAACAATATTCTTACGTATACCATTAATAATAAGTACACACTACACAAATCTTAAATTGTGACCCTATCCGAAACCTAATTAAACCTATTTGTCGGATCAAGACTCGTCCTGGCGGTTATTCCTGCCTCTGCCAGAGTACCCATAGGTATTTTCTTAATTCATTTCCTATGTTTTTAACTTTGGCTCCCAAGTCCGCTAAGTAATGCAAATCTATCGCTTCTTTTGGCCCTTTCGGGGTCTTCTTTCTGATACCAGCAGGTTTAGCCATCCATTTACCACTATCTATGGGGCTTATGCAGCACGGGACCAACCCGACTAGCCTCTCCAATGTTATTTGAAATAATAATATGTCTCACGCTATTTTTTACGTTACGGTTACGGTTTGTTACTTTGGTTGGTGTGGTTAATTTGTTACGGTTTAAATCGTCCATTTCATTGGCAAGGAGATCGCTACGGTGGTGTTACATAGACCCAATAACTGTATGAGAAATCCTTCCCCTGGATACTGTCAATAAAATACTGCAATATTAGTGTAACATACCTTTTAGTAATTTATTACTAAAGGAATTTTAAACAGTAAAATTCTATGTTTGAGGACTAAAACTAAACTAAGTAATCAAAATACTTCCATTGTCCTAGGCGGCTCCTGCCAAACTGATCTGTTGCCCGGACCAAAGAATATTTCTCCCGTACCGCAAACACTTCCGCCAAAGTAAATACTTTCGCGCTTTTAACGTCTTATTAATCTAAAACCTAACTGAGAATAACTAAGAAAACGAGATCAAAACTCAGCTGAAAGAGCACTTCAAGCTGAGTTTTGACCTCGTAATCTCAATAAAGAAATTATTGTTTTAGCTACTTCGGATGTGGAATGAGCTCCCAGCTACAGTGTTTCTTTTGGATTATGACATGGGATCTAATTTGCTAGGTTCTAGTAGTTCTGATGAGTAATACGCACGCTAAGATGGTTGCAAAATCACAAGACTAGACCGTATTTGGAATTATTTAAGTGATAGGAAGCTACATTCTAACCGAGTGTCCCAAAGAGTTACAGGTTTCCACAAGATAGGTGAATGTAATATTACAGAATATTTAAAGTAAGGTATATTTAATTTAAAATACTTTACATGTAAAGTTCGGACCACGGCGAACTTCTCACGCCTTTCCTACCCTCGTTATGATGGTTTGACCCGCGGTTGGAACCGACAGACGGACCGACGGTTGTATCCTCGGTTTGGAACGCAGTCCCGATGCGCAGTCCGAACTTCACGTGTAAAGGCCGCTATTTTCGAACTTCCGTCCGTGGGTGAAAACTATACTACTTTGCGAAAAAAAAAACGGGCACCTAAGGAAGTTTATATTCCAAGATCGATTTATGTTAATTCAATTTAATTTACTTATTTCACAAAACCTCTATCTCCGGACGAGATTTATCTATGGATTCACGTTGTAATGTCGGTAAACTGTAGTATGATACTAACTTAGCTGAATCAGTGACGGCGTCGCTATTATGGACAACAAAGTGCCATTTCCAAAATAGCGACTCTTAGTTCCACTTTGGACCACCGGGTCAAATAAGTTTGCTGTGGGAAACAACACCTTTGTTATTTTAGGCGATGCCTAGGGACTAAGCACCGCCCAGTCCATTTCCTAACTTTAAAACGGTAACGGCGAAGGACGTGGTAGAGTACATTCGATTGGAGCCATACCATAAACGTACATTCAACTCGTTCGTGGCGCTCATTCCCACTGCAGATTTGGAATTCTTCATGAGGGAAGACTGTTGGCCGAAGGGTGTGGTGTTCCAGCGATTTCGTGGGTGACCCAGGATTTCCGGTGCCGAAACGAGTTTGAAAGATGTAGAAAGGAACTAAAGTGATGTGAAGTGTAGTTAATAAGTTTACTGTTGAAGTGTAGATAATAAGTTTTATTGTAGGTATTAATTTTTATTTGGGACGCTACCTGCATCGATACCCTTGCACCGTCACATATTCCATCCACGAGTGTCAATGCCGGTTCCGCTGCCGCTTCGGCAGAAAATTTCAAACGGCGCAAATATGCTGGTCTCAGCGGAGATCATCTATTTGCGCCGTTTGGCGTAGAAACCCTTGGGCCGTGGGGTCCAGGCGCTCATACTCTCTTCAAAGAGTTGTCTAAGCGCCTGGTTAACGCTTCGCACGACCAAAAGGCTGGTCAATACCTTGGCCAAAGGATCAGCCTCGCGATACAGCGAGGCAATGCGGCCAGTCTTTTGGGGACTATTCCTTTAACAAGGGACTTGGGGCAAGTTTTTTATTTGTAAATATTATTTTATAATTAAGTATTAGCATTATTTAATTTGTTACAATTAAACAAAATTTTAATTTGAATTATAATTATAAAGCGTTAATTTTTATTAATTTATTTGTGTGCATTTATATGGGCCTCAGTTGGCAAAGCGTGCCTCCCTTAGCAGATCTCACCGAAAACAAGCGGTTCACGACAGATCATATTGCAGAGTGAGATCCTTTTTACACAAACACACCGCCACAATTACACATTTATATACATCGTACAGGTTCAACTTACATCAGCACTGTGTAGTCTTCCTGTGTATTTTATCGTGTAATTGTATTTTTATTGTCCTTTTATATTTTATAAGTATCTCTTAAATATTGTGGTGTTGTTGTCTGTATCAATACATGTTATTTCTTTCTAAGTACGGGAAAACTTATAGGAATCTTCGACAATTTAGATAAAAAAAATAAAAAGTATGTCCAATTTAATATTAACACTCTCTAGCTGCGTAGTTACAGGTTTGTGCAGTATTACACAAAACCCAAGTCTGGGGTACGAAGATGAAAAGCTTGAACTCAAATGTCTCAAATTATTCTCTGCGACAAAGCTTTCCTTTAAGAGTTACAATTGAAAAAGCTGTAAGCTAGCTCATTTTCTTACCACCCTTTCAAAGTTCGTTAGCATTACGCCGTGTGCTCCTAGCGTCAGCTCGTAAGTCCGCTCGTACCGCATCAAGATACTTCTTATTTGCGAAAAACAAAGTAAAGATAAAACTGTTATATATACACTGGTAACTCGTTTAGAAGATCAGTACGCCCGCGGCCGCGTGCTGCTCTTAAAGTCTTTGTTATTAAAAACTAACTAACACTAATACGTGACAAGTAAAATAAACAAACATCTTCAGAGTGGTCTGCAGCTGCTCGTGCCTTACAAAATGGCCCCAGTCGTGCTCCAGGATGCAGCTATCAATAACGCCCTAACTGCTGTCCCAATAGTTTCAAATCACGACCTGATCAATGATTTGCCGGTCAACGGAGTGATCAATGATTTGCCGATAAACGGAGTGATCAATGATTTGCCGATAAATGGAGTGATAGTGTGCCCAATCGATCACCATGAGTTCAACAAAGAAATTCCAACTACACATTGCCATAAGAAACTGCATAAAATCGTAAGGCCAAAGATCCTTAAGAATTACGAGTCCAAAGACGTATTGTATGATCGACTCTACGATACTTCTTGTCCAAGATTGGTAAGTTTAAGTTGTCTTTAGTAAAGCGTTCTCAAATGTTTCAAATAGTTTTCCACCTGTTTCTCAAATGTTTCAAGAGCCAAGAGCCAGAATTTGAAACCAAAATTCCGTTCAAGCAGTATGTTTTTCAAGAGTCTTGTGCTTGAGAAATATATTGTTATGTCAAGTTGATAGTGTGTGTGTGTTTTATTATCCATGATGTTAATTTGCGGTATAATATAAAAACAACACAAACAAAATGTGTTTAGATTAAATACATGACGATACATTGTTATTTATATTTTATGATAAAGTCTAGTACATTTATTTTCTAGATTTTACCACACTTTTATATTTGAACATATGCCAATCTTAGCTCAGTGTATGTACTATAGATTCCACATGAACATTGATTCCAAAGGCACGCTCAAACGTGTCTTATTGACTGACACTGATATCATTGGTTCCACTAATTTTACTAAAGATTTCGTTCGACCATTAAAGTATTTACACACAACAATGTATCCATGTGTTCTTGCATACCTCTCCTCTCTCTGCGAGAGTATTAGAGGAACCCCGCGGGGGAAGGTACACCAGTAAGACATCTCATCATTAAGATACTCGAAAAGCAATGCTACGTGAAAAACAAATAGTAGTGACCAGTTTTGCACGGCAGTTTGTTATGGTTTATTATATTCTTATGACATTTATTGCCCACATGACATTCTATACGTGATTTTCTGAACACAATGTGCAATGTAAAAAGCTTTTTTGTTACAATTTAGTCTAGATATACCTACCGGGGAACGAACATACGCACTACGCACTACGCATATACGCACTGGGAGCGTCGGTGGCCCAACGGTTAGGGATTGCGACTCGTAAGCGAGAGGTACCGGGTTCGAATCCGCTGCGGCCAAGTACCAATGACTCTTTTCTGAGTTATGTAAATTAGTGGAGTACTAACCGACGCTCTTACGGTGAGGAAAAACTTTGTGATGAAACCTGCAAATTAAAGCGACTGAATGTGTAACTATGATCCACTCTGGCCAGGTTCCCCTGGTAGCAGGGTCATGGAGGTCAGAGTAATTACCTGATCAGCCAAATCCTGGATCATGGTCAAAGCGGATCCCAGGCCCTCGTGCTCGAGACTACAACTGGGACACTAACGCCGAGATGATTAAAGGAGTACCGTTTTGCCTATTCCGCCATCAAAAGGTGAATATTGTTGCAAAATCCTGCACTACTGCATTAAAGTCGTGCAATCAAGTCCAATACTTGATGTCGATGAAAGTAATCTATATATAGTATAAAACAAAGTCGCTTCCCGCGGTCTGTCCCTATGTATTTATATACGCTTAGATCTTTTAAACTACGCCACGAATTAATGCGGTTTTCAGCAATAGATAGAGTGGTTAAAGAGGTTTATGAGCAAGAAAAATAGGATAGGTAGGGGTAAACTAAGTGTACGCGGACAAAGTCGCGCCAGATCCATTAGTTTCAAATAAAATGACTGGACAATTTCCTGGAATGATTTCCTATATGAATTTCACCGTCCTCTCGTGACACTTCAATAAGAATGTGGCAATTTGGTCCGAGTAACTGTGAAATATTTTCAATAAAGTTGAGCACGAGTTTGAAACGCCGCGGGCGCAAAAGATATGTTACTGAACTTTTACTCTTTTTACTGAAATCCTCTCGTTTACTAGTTTGAAACCGGAAGAAACATTTTAGAGACAGGAAAAAGATATATTCTTCACCAAATGAAACAAGGAAAGAGTTTCACGGAGGTAACTGAATTCTACTATAATCAAGCTCATTATTCTTAGACACGCGCCTTGAGATCTTCTAGTCTAGTGACTGTACGTAACTTGATATCGTTATTTTTAAATATTAAAGTGAGCATAAAACTACACGATATTTCTGTCATAATATTGGATTGGTGTCGTTAAGGTTTCCTTATTTTGATACACTAGAATTTCTTCATGACTTCACACCCGAAGATCAGATATTTCTTTCCTTTTCTGGGAATTTCTGATGTTTATGTGTGTAGTTTTCACTAGCCTCCTCTTATTCCAGACTATTATAGTCACCCACTATCTGATCTGCCAAATTCTGGATCATGGTCGAGAAGGACCCATGACTCTTGTGAGCGAGAGCACAACCACCAAGATGATTTTTATTGTTTTATACTCACCAACTTATTGTGGAATCTCATCATACAAATTCAGTAGTTTTTTACTTGTATGCACCGATACAAAACACTACAGAAATTAAGATGTGAGTAAATTTTTTGTGTGTTTGTGTGTTTGCATGTAGGTAATGGACTAAGTCAAAAACTACATATCCGACTTGAACAATAATTACACCTACTTATATAAAGTTCTATCAGCGAGTAATTTTATTTAAAAGAAAACTAAATATCCCAGGGTACAAAACTCTTATCTTGGGGGTAATCTCCGTAACTACTGAACCAACTTCGAAGATTCCTTCACTAATAGGAAGCTACATTCTTCTAGAGTAGAGACGGATAGTTAAATATTAGCAGAGCTTCGCGGGTGATAATGTCTAGAGACTGTTAGTCGGTGAAAATTCACTTTGACTTGCATCCTTTCAAAAGACAGTGCAGAATTTGTCGAATAATTTACTCGCATTCGAGTCATGAAGTCTTACATTTGAATTAAATTCCGCCAGACATATAGGTATATCTTTTCAGGGGATTTTGCTCAGGTACTTGCGCTTACTGCGTGCACACGTTGAAGGGACGCACCAAAATATTTATGAACAGTGCAGAACCTTCGTTGGCTTCCTTATCGACGTAATTGGCTAAGATGTGTGTCAAGAGCCCTTAGATTAAGTTACTTTAGGGGGTAACGAGGATTTTTCGTCTTCACATTTATAGATTTACAAATATCATACAATTCTGCAATAAGCAGGTTAGTATTTTTGCTCTAAAGCAGCAGCTGCAGACTTAATGGACCCGCAACACTCTGTCCGTTCTCTCTATAGCTGATTGTACAGGCGTTAACTAGATGCCTCTTACGTTAAAATCACTCGACAACTTTTTAGAAAGATAAAAATAAGTAGGTACGACAATTCTTTATGAGATATTTTGAACGAGAAGATCAGAGTCATGAACGTATCCATCGAATCGCTTTCATCACCCAGCTTCACCTAGCTGGGCATATTCGCCAACAACTTCAAGAAAAATAGTTCTAATTTACAAGAAAGTTACGGTCGTAAACAAATTATAATAGGGTCGTGAATTTAACTATAGGATCTAATAGGTAATAGGATCGTGGCTTTAACAATAATATCGAATAGAATTAATATGTAACTATTAATTTTTAATTTATTTATTTAACTATTTATTGTACACAAGATTGTGATGTGTGAGTGTACATATATTAGACAGATAGAGAAAGGTAGTGCTCTTTTACACGTTTCTTGAAGATGAAGATAGAAGTGCTATCCCGTATTTCATGAGTAACTATGTATTTTTCCAGCCGCTGAAATTTGCTCATATCGTTTGTGAATCTCCAAAATTTAATACTTGACGTCGTTGGAGGCTGCAGGTGAATGAAACCCTGCATGCGTATTTCTTGTGAGCGAGCGAAGCAAAGCACCTTAGTAACGGCATCTCTACCTCGCCAAGCAATTATGATTGTATATTTAACATAGTTAACATAATACCGCTTCTGCTGCCATATTGAAATATACCGTTTCAAAGTGATTCACTAAACTAAAGCGTTCGAAATACGCGCCCGTTTGTAGGCAAATTTGTGGCATGAATACGTCAGTCCCCCTGAACGGGGGGTAGTTTATCCGATCGTACAAATCTGTAGGATTGCAAATGAGACACAGATAGCATACGGAATTTAGCTGTCGCGTAGATTTACACAATATAGGTAGTTGCTTTACGTACTTAGCTTGCTTGTTGGTGTTGTTTAAGGAAACATCATTACATCACAGCCCATTACAGACCACTGCAGGGCTTAGGACCTCTCCTACGAAAGGGCCATGATTGCCATAATCTCCGCGCTTGGCGCTTGGAGTTTAAGGAAACGTTTGCGCAATATTTGAATCTACTGCTATGATTATGTAAGATGTTCCCGGCGATCGTTATTGCTTTCTCTCAATGGGTCGTAACCCATGATCTGTAGTTGTTCGTTGTCTACAAATACTGTACAGTGAACAACATATAACCCAAAAACCAATATAAGATGAGCTAGCTTCGCTATAAATGCGCAGAGCAATGTTAGCTCCTTTTATATGTCGACTGTACCTACGCTAAGCGAAAATAAACCATGTCACTTCGGTAATTAATGTCATTTTTCTTTCTGCCCCCAGCCGCTACCATGCACCGAGCGGCTATGCCTCGGCAGCGTGATGGCGATCCCTGGACGGGGGGACGTGCCACGGGAGCCCGAGGAGGTCCTCAACCACGCCAAGGACTTCCTTGGACAGTACTTCGCGTCCATACGAAGGTGAGATTTGTCTCTCAGTCGCTACGCCTTCCACTCTGATTGGCTGTGTCATTGACACCCCGTGCCCCTTCATTACCTACCGGCGCATACAGGCGAAAAATCATTAAAAACCGGACGAAACCAAAAAAATTAGAAGTACACCTAAGAGATTTTAACTAGTCTTGTGGGTTAACCTGAAAAACAATGCATCTTTCTGCACTGGCTGGCATGAGCCATTTTGTCTCAGTTGTACTTAATCCAAAGTTTCATTTATTTGACGTGTGAGCCAAAAAACTTAAGTTGTTTTATACTTTGTTGCTAGCCTTTTAACAACATTTTTAGGCACATATTTCAAATGTGTTTTCGTACTACTCGTCCCTATATTGTGATTATACTGGTGGTCCACACGGCAGGGCCAACACGCCGGCCCACGAGGCGCGCTGGCAGGCAGTCCAGGAAGAGGTGGCGAGGACCGGCACCTACCAGCTTACTACCACCGAGCTGGTCTTTGGCTGCAAGCTCGCCTGGAGAAACGCCAGCCGCTGCATCGGCAGGATACAGTGGTCCAAGCTACAGGTCGGTGTTTTATATATACAGTCTACCAATTTGTGCTAGAGGGACAATTGGATATTGAGCTCTGGAATTCTGGGCAGTTCTGGGATAACAGCGAGTCGAGTTGGGGACTTTACAAATCATATTTCGTAATTATTTAAAAATTTAAAATTGAAAGTTTAAAAATTTTTCACATATTACGATTTCGTAGTTTTGTGGCGACTGTGTGTTTCTATCGCTCCTAAATGGTGACCCCGACGTGATCCTTACGTCTTCCCTACTGAACTACCTACCCTACTACGACCATAGGCGGCACGGACGTGTGCTTCCTGTCACGACCCTCGACTGCACGGACGCGTGCTGCTTCCTGATCGCTCATCTGCGGCCTCTCACAGTCCCCACTCAGTCTCAACCATAGACTTCGGAACAGCATCGCTACGGCACAGCTCACGCTAGAGCTTCGCCACGACTCACCGCATCGCTATACTGACTACTACTGAGCTTCGACGTTTCTCGCTTCGGTATCGATCTCCAGTCTTCGGGGGGAGTACTGAGGCGACATCTATCGCTCTACCGCTCCAATAGAGAAAAACTCAACGATACTCACATTACGAGTACACGAACACAAGGTTGGCAAACATCCGCACATTGATGGCGCTGACGGTCTTACATCGCGCTAGCGAAATATGCCAACTCCGCGGCATATATACAACTTCCGACGATCCAATGTCGGACTCTTGGTCCCCTGGCCAACACCCGGCCAGGTAGGTAATTACCCTTTTCCACCTCCTCCTTATTCGCTTGTCAACATTGGCGGCTACCTTATAACCTTCACCGCCAAAGTTTTAATTATGCTAAGGATTCAAAATCCAAACTATTCCAAACTAAGTAGGTATCTATATTAATTAGGTTAGGTTATGTTTTCTATCTATTATACATTTTACTGTATACGCCTTTATCTAATAATAATAGTTTATGCAACTCGCATAATATACAAGGGGTAATTAAAACATCATCATCATCACCATCATCATATCAGCCAGAAGACGCCCACTGCTGGGCATAGGCCTCCCCCAGAGATCTCCACAAAGGCCGGTCCTGTGCTTTCCGCATCCAGCTGGTACCTGCGATCCTTACCAGGTCGTCAGTCCACCTCGTGGAAGGCCTCCCCACGCTGCGTCTTTCGGCACGTGATCGCCACTCGAGAACTTTACTGCCCCATCGGCCATCTGTTCTTCGAGCTATGTGCCCTGCCCACTGCCACTTCAGTCTGGCAATCCTTAGAGTTATGTCGATAAAACATGAAAGTCTGTATCTGTGATAATAGTTTGAAACGATTATTTTAATACGTAATTATATGCAGTTACATTTTTTAATCTACAGTTTCATGTAATTACCAATTTTACAAAATTTTACTATACGTAATTTTCTGGACTTTGTTGGAAGAAAGTTGTGAATCTTTTTTGTTGCCGTGGCGAAGATTGCTATCCTGATAGGCGGCATTTTACTTTATTCGTCACTACTTTTATATTAATCAAAGTACGTATGTTTATTTGAAACAAAACAAGTAGTCACAAACATAAACAGCAAGGCCTGGATTATATCAAGCTGAGCTTTATATAGACGCGCACATTAGATGTTGACAAAGGCAACCTGACGCCCAACAGTCAGAAAAATATTCTGTTTGGTAGGAAAATAATTCCACACTGCCCATATCTGCGCAGTTGTACAAAAAGTTATTTTATGATATAGCTGTCTCAAAAACCGCATGAAAGTATCAGTAGCTGTATCATATAGTGTATTATTTTTTAGATTAACGCGAAGAAACTACCTACGATCAGAGTGTAATTGGAACATTAAGATCTGAATAGATAAATGTATTTGTGTATTTATCTTTTGGGATAGATAGAGAGTAGGTATATAGATATATAGGATTTTTAATAATGCGTAATAATTCCGAAAAGGTGTTTTAAATAGGCAATTTACGCAAAATACTTTTCGGGTTCTCATAATTGCTTGTTTTAAAAGATATTTGTTTAGTGAGCCATAATGAAGAGTTTAGAATTTTTTTCTAAAGATTAGGATTAGATTAGGGGCTTTATAATTCTTAATTGATTATTATAACAGAGCCGCACAAAACCAATAGCGGATCAGTAGTCTTATAATATCATTATCTTGCAGGAAAATCTCCAATTACCTTAATCGTATAAGCTATTTATCAATTTGGCTTATGAGAACTATTGTCTTAGTCTTACACTATTCTGAGAAAAATAGCCTTAACAGCAAACTGCTAATCTCCGTTGCTCAATAACGAAACAACTTGCAATAATGCTCAAGACTAAAATCAATTATAGTCTCTCCAGAAGAGGGTAAGCGAAAGAAGGAAGGAGGACGTAAATGAATTTGCTGACTGTAATGAGAAAACTCCCAATACGTGCTGCAACGAAAAAAAAACATTGGCTATTAACAGATAGTTTGTTGTGATCCTGTAAAAAGAAATACGTTAGAGAAAACTATTTAATATCTACCTAAAATCGATGTTACTATTTATTAATCGATACTAGAAACATTATGTTATTACACAATGCAATATTGCATGATTACGATCGTAACAATCATCATACAAAGACCATAGCAATCCACTGGTGCAGTTGAAAACTGAGAGAAGATGATAATTTTTCACTTCGGAAACGACCCGAAAACGACTCAACTGCTAGCGTTGGATAAATGGCCCCATAAGTTTTCGGAACTTCAAATTTTACTGCAAAATACTACACGTCGATCTATAGGTTACAAACACGAAGAGCGTTAAAATTTTACGGCGCGGCGTCTTGGCAACGTCACGGCCAACTTTTCGGCCTACTCCGGAATAGGTATTGTAACTTTATGAATATTTTGAGTAGCGTTTTATTCATTTCCCTCCGATGTTTATTTATGTAAAGGAAAATAAACCCTTCCTCGAGGCCCTGAGAGCTAGTTTGGTGGCGCGAAACCTCTTTGAAGTTGATTGTACTTTTGTCACAATTAGAAGCTTCTATTGTTAACGGCATCGGCAAAGGCTTATTTTTTTTAAATTCTGTATTTGTTGTTATCATCATCATCGTGGCTTTAATTTCCCGGTTGTGCTCTCGCACACGATGGGCCGGCGTTCGCCTTGACCGTGATCCAGAATTTGGCAGATCAGGGTATTAAAGTCGAGCGATAAATAAACTCTTTATTTATTGTATCTAGCACAAACTTGCTATAAACAATGTACATCGCGTTGTCGTTTGCACATTTATCACATAGTTAAAGAAGTGTTACAAGTGTTTTAGTTTCCCAAGTTTTCTTTGCAGTTCAGCGGAACTTCGCGCGAGGATGAAATGTGTCTGAAACTTTTCGAGTTGGCGACACATTTTATTTCATACTGAAACTTTGTGTTTATTTTCAGTATACATATTAGTGCAATAATAAATTTAGGGACTCTTTCTTAAGTAGTAAAGCGTGCTTTCTAAGAGTCTATTTAAATCATCATTTGATATTGAAAACATTCAAGTAATATGCTCTGATTGATGATGATGATTTTACGTCACGTTTAGCTTGTAACAGCTAACTGATGAATTGCTAATATAGGTTTTAAGACTTTCGTGGTTATTCACTACACTTTCTCTACACATATTATCGGGTTCGTTACCACGGTTAGTATTGTAACAAAACCCGATAATTTGTGTAGTGAAAGTGTGATGAAATGTTTACATTTTTACGTCAACGTACGGACGACAGTGGCCGCTTTCCATCAGGTGAACCGTCCGTCCGTATGCCTCCCTAGGAATAAAAAATATATATTGTATGCTTTGCTTTTAAACGGACTTGTAGCAAAATTACCATCTACTCAAGTACATACTTAAAATATATTTCTCGGCCAAAATAACAAGAGAAATTAAGCATTTTTGTGGGTTTAATCTCAATATTTTTGCCATTAGTGACTTAAATCGGCTGCAGTGGAGAAGTTGACGGCAATTTATTCATTTCAATTCGAACGAACAAACCCCCAACGAGGAATCGAAGCCACCGAAGGGCTTTACAAAGACATCAGCGGCCCACGGTGCTAAGCCTTCCAGAGATTGCCCTCTGCATTTTGTAATTACGCAGCTTAAGTAGATTACTTGCCTGTTAAATGGACGACTTGATCTATTAATGATCAGTCAAAGACAGTAATGATACCATTAAATGTTGAATTCATTGACAGAGATTCTAAGTTATTTTTAAAGATGTCGTGGTTTTTGTTATACATATACTTCGTACCTATATTTTGTGCCGCGTATTTTGGTGTCGTACTGTATATAGACTGTGAGGGTAACGTAGGTTATCCTTCTTCATCAAGTACAAGAAAAATTCTACTTTGTAGCGATAGTATACGTTTAGGAGAGTTACAAAACGTTGGTATGACCATGCACGATCCGGCATAAAAAAATAATTTTTGTGACTTAATCTTCGACTTTTCGTAGCGTATTCTTACGAGGTCTTCAACGGTAAAAGAAATGCCATTTACACTGGGTGGTATTACAGTAAAACGAGTAGAGCAGGTACGCGATCTTGGCATTTTGTTTGATAGGCTTTTATAACTTACTTTTCGAGCCCATTCAGAGTCTGCGGTTGAACCTGCTTATCGCCGTCTTGGGTTTGTGATTCGATATGCCTCTCAACTGGCGGATCGAGTTGTTGGATTGCTCTATGTAAGTTTGGTTCGTAATATACTCGAGAGTAACTCAATCGTTTGGAGTCCATATGACCACAAGTATACTCTCATGATAGAGCAAGTACAGAAACGATTCCTGCGATACCTCTACAAGCGGCAACAGGGGTATTACCCGTTTATGTTCCCAACGCTCTTCCTACAAGGACACTTAGGATTCGATTCCTTATAACTACGTAGATATTTGGCCATTATAAAATTTGCATGAAACTTATTCAATAATAAGTTAGACTGCCCTCATCTCTCAAGCCGTTTGCTTTGCCTGTATGTGCCTAACTACTACCTACGAGCACGGCAACATAAGTTACTGGCTGAGCCGACCGCGCGCACGAAAGCATTTAAGCAGACCCCGATACTGCGCGCCATCGCCCTTCTCAACTCTGTACTCGCTTTAGCACTGCAGTGTGATTTGTTTGCGAGTATGACAGTATGCTTGATGAGTGAATGTAAGAAGGAATTCGAAAGTATAATGCCTGTAAGTACCATACAGTATTAAATTGGTATAATATTATATCGATACCTGCATGAATACCCATGCTTATAAATTAATTGTAACGAAATGGTCAAAATGCGGTGTAATGATGATCTATGCACATTTAAAGCACTTGCGCGCTTCCGAATTGAAAGGTTCGGGTCATCACGAACAGACTGATTAACACTCTCCACGTTTTCTACCGTTCTGGATGACCTTGGTCGCCCGGATTTTGGTTTTTCCAGCGTTGTACCGGTCTCTTCAAACTTTTTGACCCATTTTCGAATAAGAGGAATGCTTGGCGCACCATTTGAGTGGCGAAAACCTCGAATTTTTGTCAAACTCTCGCACGCACAACGCGCGGTCTGCTCCTGAGAAACGCTCCATAGCGACTGGATTATCAAGAGCCAGGCTACCGATTGACAAACCCCCGCACCCCTCGGATTCGTTGCGTTCACGCAGTAAACTAAATAAATATAAACTTTCTTTTGAGACACCTTGTATTACAATTTCTGTAAATATAAATAAACATCTTCTTCTATAACTAAAAAAGTTTGTGGGTCTCCCATGCGTCTACTATCGCTGCGAAGTGGAATTTTTCGTGCACTCGATGACGTAGGATGACCTACGGCGCCCTCACTGTATACAATTGTCCGATTTTTCGACGCAGTTGTCTGAATCACGGTCACACACGTTTAACATTGATATTCGATGTATTTATTTTCTTATGGTCGTAACAAAACGAAGCACGTGGTATTGAACTACTTCCACGGCGTCGGCGAGTCTCGGTAAATAACTACAAAATGTCTTAAATTATTCACCTAAGCTTGTGGAACTTGTCACACAGTTTACCTACTATTAAAGCTTATGTAAATGTCAAAGGAGCTCTTATTAGCATGTAAACGAATTTGGTAATTTCTTGGATACCTATGTGAAATCGGAATTTATGATAACTCTAATATTATGATACAATGTAAAGGGACTTGCAAATGAAGTTACCGGTAAGGAAGTTATAGTTCAGTTTATTTCTTTTAATGGCTGTACCTACTGTTTCTTTTGACTAGTCAATCCAAGATAGAGAGCCAAATAGACCGTTGTCCGCTGGACGAAGCCGCGGCGCGTAGCATTTTAAAATTCTTACTACCCGACTGCGAAAATAGTTATGTTTTAGATATGACGTTGAGTGTTTGTGAAAACCTAATTTGAATAAACGTATTTGATTTGATTTGATATATTGCTGCAACAAACGCAGTGGCCGGAATTTCCAGGCACTTTTTCTTTCGTTGTTTGAGCCGCAGTCTATTGTCGCGACATACTGCGATATGATAACTTGGAATAGTATACCATAGACTCTACTACTCTAGACCTAGAATAGGCTGTTTCTAAGATGGCCAACTTCATCTTCGGCCGAATCGTCGCTCACCATCAGATGAGATATCGGTCAAATGCCTGCTAGTATATTTAACTAAATGTTTGCCGTAATTGACAATATTGTAATAAAAATATTGGTCATTTAGAAGTCTCTAAGGCCCGACGCGCCTTGCTGTCAGCTGTCACTTAAAATGTTATGAATTTCAAATGCGCGCGCCGACGCAGGGAGCGTCGATAACGCAGATTGCGTCAATTACGCAAGCAGCGTCGCCGACGCAACCTGCGTCAGAAACGCTACCCGCGTCAGCGCGCGCAATAAAAATACATACAATTTTGAGTTGACAGCATAACACAACCTGCGTCGGCGACGCAGGGAGTGTCGGCGACGCTACTTGCGTTATTGACACTCCTTGCGTCGGCGACGCTTGTTATAATCCGGGCCTAACGGGCAACAAATAAGCACTTTAACCATTATATTTTTAATATAAACATTTGCGTTCTATGGTTGAATCTGCCATATTGGCGTTAATAGTAATATTTAGTAATACCCATAGAAATGTAACAGAAATGTAAAGGGGGTTCAATTTCATCTTTTCTTTGATTTGTTTGAGTGTTTATTAATTTAATTATGGTTTATACTCTTAATAAATGTATTCAAGGGTGCGCAACATGGGTTTATATAGGTTAAAGATTTTTAATAAAGCAATTAAATAGAAAAAAAACACAAATCGCCGCTTGTTTTGTGATTTCACTATTTTACTTTTTCATTGCTTTGTTGTATGTTATTTATAGGTATGTAGAAATCCATTTAAGCTAATTTGGATACATTTACTAACGGCCAATTGCACAAACATACATTGAAAACGTTGAAAGAATGGAAAAATAAAGTTCTATAAAATTTGTATGAAAAACGTTCCCCATTAAATCAGTTCTGTTACTTTAAAGAACGATAGGAGGCGAATGGTCCAGAGCTCGCCCGAGTTCACGCCCATCGGGCTCGACTATCGAACCAATAATACATCGCCATCTCACCTTCAATAATTGCTAGAATTATTTAAGCGGTCGTGCCCGATTAACATGAACTCACGCACGCACAATACTAGACGGCCTGTGAAGTTAAGCACAAATAGTACAAGATGACCTGTGAAATATGCATTATTTTTACAATAATAATTGTTTTCCAATTTCCCATCAGGTTTTCGACTGCCGGCAAGTGACGACCACGAGCGGAATGTTCGAGGCACTCTGCAACCACATCAAGTACAGCACAAACAAGGGGAATATCAGGTGGGGAGACGTGTTGTTATTCCACTCATAGAATAAAAAACGACAAAGACGTGTTGGGCCACGTGCAGTGTACGGTTCCGTAGTTGCCTGTCACAATGTGTACTTGGAAGAGGGATTTTTGATACTATTTAACATTTTAGAAATAGTTAACGAAAAAGCTACTTTTCATAGTTCCATACCCGAAGGGTGGAAAAGGAACCCTTTTAGTAACCCTCCGTTCTCTATCTATACAATAATGCTAGCGGTACATCCCGAAATTCAATAAAATGCTACAAATGGCGTTAAAAGCATGGACATCGGAACAATTGATTGATTAGACCATATGAATGAAACGCAAGAAACCTACGGCGTTTTTTATTTACTGTCATTTTGCCGTCGCATTTGTATTGAACTGTTGCCGCAATGACGCATTCACGAGATCTGGACGCACCCTTACAGTAACAGTTTAGTATAGGCGTGGTTAATACGCTATGGCAATTATAGATTTCTGTGACGTGTCTGAGGATTTTTGGTTTTTCTACGGAACCCTAAAAGGAGATGCGTCCCATGTCCCCTGTTGATCTGGGCCCCCATATTATTTTTCCATACCTAAAGTTCGAAAGCAATTGGACGCAAATTTTTTGTTTTCCTTTTTTACGCTATGGTTCTATCACAATACAATAATAGCACTCTGCCATGACAGTTTAGGAAGGTGTTGTGTTTTATAAATGTATTTATAATTCTTTCTCGCCGGGTTTTTAAGATACATTAATTACATTGCTTAGCAAGAATAACTTTAACGTCAAGCAAAATGTTTCAAAAAGAGACAAACATTAATTCAAAGTTTTACAAAGATAATCTGATTTTGGCCATTAGTGTCAGTACGGCTTCCGGAGGCTTAAACCGATTTACCTGTAGGTTTTAAAACAGATGATAATACAAATAAAATAATAAATTATTATATAGTGGATAATGTTTGTATAAAGTGTATAGCCACTATGTACCTGAATAAAACTCCATTCGCTCTTATCCACAATCCTACTGCAAATACAAAAAACTTACCTATTTTTTTGCCACCCTTTAAGAACCATACTTCCCGCAGGTCAGCTATCACCATGTTCCCGCAACGCACTGACGGCCAGCACGACTACAGGATATGGAACAGTCAGCTGATCAGCTATGCTGGGTACAGGCAACCTGACGGCACAGTCTTAGGAGACCCCATGCACTGCGAATTTACGGAGGTGAGTGTATAGCTAGAGCTGAACACCTGTAGGTATTCAAGAATGGTGCTATGTAGTCTCACAGTGAACGCACATGTTGAGGCGCTCGGCACGATCATGCACTATGCTTCCGTCAAAATAAACGATTTTGACCAATCATAGAACCGTATGGACTATGGATGTAAATGTATTAAGTTATCAAGAATCGGAGATCTTCGAAGGACCGATTAAAAAAAATTGTGCAAATAATTGTAATAGATGGCGTTGATTAGATACGATTCTTAAAAATATATTATTTCGAGACCGTTAGATGTAAAAAAATGTAGACATTTTGCGCTTTCTTCTCAAAAGTACTAAAACTAAGTATTGAAATTCAATACTTGAAAATCCCGTCTATGCAGCGCCATCTAGTGAGGCATGCCGAACTAAACTTTTTACCTTTTAAAGTAGCTGTCGAAAATCCCTCATTGGACGTAAATCGATTTTAAATAGGTAGGTAGGTATTATCCAAATCGCATTGAATTTAAATGACGTGGAGTCGTCAGGTGGACTTTAGTGATATCAACTGCCACGGTACGTAGAGGGATCTAGAAGTTCAAAGTGATTCACGAAATGAAGTTTATTTTCTACTCGGGGAGTGGCTGAGGTTTTATACTTCATAAAATACCTGTCTGAAGTGATTCAATTTAGGATATGGGATCAATTTATTTGAGCAAAATTCATGACGTCATTGATTTAATAAAACCACATCTAAATTCCTACTATCAGAAGTCCTTATTTTATCGGGACGCTCCGATTTTAAGCTCAAAATTAGTTTACTAAACATTAGACGACACGACGCTTTATTTGGTTTAAGATATTCCGAACAAGAAAAAGCATTGCACGAACACCAACCCTAAGGCATTCTTAATATTAGTGCACTCGGTTATCAGTCCCAATTTCCCGGTCTGAACAATACGTGACCATACCATCGAAAGCGGTACTCTTGCAGCTTATCTGCGATGTCACGGATGCCGAGGCTACTGCGAATGTGGGAGTTTCGGACACGATATTTGCGTGAAACTCCGCAACATCTCTATTTCTGTGACGCGCAGCTCCTGCTTGGGTCGCTCTAGTCCAAGTCTCGCTGCGGTATAGGAGAAAAGGTCTAATTATGGTATTTTAAAATTATCGGATTTATTTATGATCCTTTTTCAATGTAAGAATCCCGCATTTTTCTTAAAAGGTTTCAAAACTAATCCGACTGCTGCTACTAATATTATATTCGTAAATGTTTGCATAAGGTTCACCCAAAAAGTACGGAATAGATTTTGATGAAATTTTGCAGTGTTGTCGCTACACCTATGTATGAATAACACGTAGGCTTTATCCCAAAAATCCCGTAATTCCTGCAACCGAATTTCATGTGGACGAAATGCAGGCAAAAGCTAGTTTTTATTAATCAGATACAGGTAGGGTTAGTCATTGATACGGGGAGGCCCCGATTAACGCTTATGAGCTATTCAGTGACAAATTTATCGATTACAATGACGTAAGAACTTAATCTTAAGTTCTTAATTTTGAGTGGGTGGGTTTACTCTTTACCAATAACGTTACAAATGCTGGGAAAAAACTGTTTATCTCTGTTACATCGTAGTTATGACACAACTGTGAACTGATTCCACGAAGCACAGTATGATCGAAAGAATAAACGAACTTGTTTCGAGTTGGGTAGCGCACATATTATTTCTTTAATGTTCAAATGTTGAAAAATTTGTATTGGAAAATATGAGAAAATCTTTATTTATTTATTTAATAGTTTATTGTACACAGTATAGGTAGAAGATACAAGGTTAATGTATATATGACACAAAAGGCTACTTCTATAAAGAAATTTCTTACAGCAGGCCTACAGCAAAGAGAACGTGATGATTAGAAGCAGTTAGGACGTGCACAATAAGAAAATAAGATCGTCATCATCTTGGCGTTAATGTTTCGGTTGTGCTCTCGAGCACGAGGGCCCGGGGCCCGCCTTGACCATGATCCAGGATTTGGCGATCAGGTAATTACAGTGGAGCGACTACCATCTGACCTACGTGACCCTGCTACCAGAGGAACCCGACCAGATTGGATCATGGTTAAAAATTAAGTTGCCTGAATTTGCAGGTTTCATCACGATGTTTTCCCTCACCGTAAGAGAATCGGTTAGAAATCAACTAATGTACGAAAATTTCAAAAGAGTCATTGGTACATGGCCGCAGTCATTCACAATCATTCGAACCCGGTATCTACCTCTCGCTTACGAGTCGGATACTCAACCGCTCGGCCACTGACGCTCGATATAATAAGAAAATAGAATATCGAAATGTATTATTAATATTAGATGAAAAAAAGCAAGTACAAAACATTTTAAAATTCAGCTTTGAGCCCGTACACTGGCGTTTAAATTAAAGTTTCAAGCCGATAAATCAAACAAATACTCGATTCAATTAACTTGTCGAATAAATCAGTCAAAACTGGGCTTTCATCGGATTTGTTTGTAGCCGTAATTTTATAGTTACGCTTTGTTTTTTTTTACAAGGATTATGCTATGGGCGTAGAACTAGTATCGCAAGCGGGAGGTACCGGGTTCGAAACCCAGTGCCGCCATGTACCAATAACTCTTTTTTTGAATTATGTACATTAGTTGAACACTAACCGACGCTCTTACGCTGAGGGAAAAAAGTCGTGATGAAACCTACACGTTCATGAGACTGAATGTGTAGGTCATGTGTGATCCAATCTGGCCAGGTTCCCCTGTTTAACATGAAATGGGGGTCAGACGGCAGTCGCTCCACTGTAATTGTAATTACCTGATCTGCCAAATCCCGGATCATGGTAAAAGCGGACCCTGAGCCCTCTTGCGAGAGAGCACAACCGTGGCATTAATGCCACAAAGATGACGATGATGAATTGTTTTGTCTATTTCTACTTTTTTATAATTAGACTGGCCAGGCATTAGACCGCCATCTCACCTGGTGGTAAGTGACGACCCGGCCGATGATGGAGCATGCCTGTTTTAGAACATATTTTAACCTATTAAATTCAGCTTTGAAGGCGTCTAGGTTTTAACGATCAGGGAACACACTCGCAGGCAACGCGTTCCATTCGCGAGTCGTGTCGTGGTTCTTATTGAGTGTATTAATATTTCTTTCTTTTTGTATATATTGAAAGACACTATAATCAGGCCATTTGTTGCAGCTGTGCCTAAAACTTGGATGGAAGCCGCCGCATACAGCATGGGACGTCCTGCCCCTGGTGCTCTCAGCTAACGGAAAAGACCCTGACTACTTCGAGATCCCTCGGGAACTCGTCATGGAAGTGCACATGACACACCCGACGTAAGTAGCTGCTTTTTTGTTGCCTTTTTTCTGAGATAATCTTATCTAAACTCCGTTGGGATTGCTTTGTCGAATTGATAGGTAGGCTCTAAGATGTATTGCTAAGAGGAGTTGCGAAACAAATGGGTCAGTTTTGTTTTGTTTGGATTTGAAGGATCTAGTTGGGAGCGAAGGCTTTTTAAACGTTTGATAGCTCAACCTTGTGCCGTTATAATGTGCCGTTTTGCGAAAATGACGATCGTGTTTGCGAATAATTATCGTCACATTTCATCCGACTTACACAAAACCTTAACATTGGAGCGTCGGTGGCTGAGCGGTGAGAGTACCCAACTTGTATGCGAGAGGTATCGGTTTCGAATCTCAATGCGGCCATATACCAATGACTCTTTTCTGGGTTATGTACATTAGTTGAACACTAACCGAAGCTCTTAAGGTGAGGGAAAACATCGTGCTGAAACCTGCATATGTAGGCGACTGAATGTGTAACTATGATTCAATCTAGTCAGGTTCCCCAAGTTCATGAAAATCAGATTGCAGTTACTCCACTGTAAATAACTGATCTGACAAATCCTGGATCATGGTCAAGGTGGATGTCGGGCCCTCGTGTTCGAGAGCACAACCGGGACATTAACGCCAAGATGTTTTTTTACATAAAACCTTAACATATTGTACATGTACACCTTCCTCATGAATCACTCTGTCAATTAGTGAAAACCGCATGAAAATCCTGTCAGTAATTTTTCAGTTTATCGCGAGCAGACATACAGACAGGCAGACGCGGCGTGGGACTTTGTTTTATAATAAGTAGTGAATTATATTAGTAGCATTTAAACGCACTCTATTTTGAAAATGGCATTACGTAGGTAAATAGTAAAAATCAGCTCGGCACCGTGCTTCGTAACTCTTTGGATCATTCTGGTTTGAATTTATATGAATTTGACAGATTTGAATCACGATTTTAACATAGCAGCCTTTCATTAACCGTAGCGTAATTGTATGCGGAAGCACATAATACGGGAGATGACGGGAGATACAGCTCATTAACGTCATCAAATTAACCGATAATATCAGAAACGCAAAATATCCGTTACGCAAAAAATTTGATTCTCAGGTTGGATCACAAGCGCCCTAAGACTTAGGGCCAATGATTCAGCGTCTTAGTTTAAAATGGAAATTCAATTAAGAAAACCGTGAGGTTGTGGTAGCTATGGCAACCTACCTCATAAAATAAGAAACCCTATATACTCGGAAACACTTCCCGACTTCAATGAAGCCTTCAAATACGATTCAGACGAAACGGCCCGCTGGAACTCGGGCCCACGTGGAAACCACAGGTTTACATGCATACAAACATACACACACACACGCCCGTATCCCATAGGGGTAGGCAAGCACAAGCTACAATCCTGACACACCTCTCTCCCACATTCATACGCCGGTTTACGATACAAAACTATGTGTTACACGCGTGCTTACGTGCAACGCCGCCTTATACAGCTTTCCATCACAGATTTATGCCAACATAAAAACGCTGGGGAATGCATATTGTACCGGCACGAGGTAAAAGCCCAATACACGAACACCGAGCACCCATACCGAGTAGATTGCTTATCGTAAAACTGTGGTCCAGTGATCTCCAATCTGCGTTTATGGCCCATAAGTCTAGGTCCATTCAATAATGTATCGCCATTGATAATGTTAACAGGCGGTAATGCGCTGTAGCTGTCGTGATAAGTCGTAACCGAGTGTTTTAGACGATCCTACGAGGGCTTCGCTAATAAATTCTGATCGGTTCCTGTAATAGTTTTACTGCGTGTTATGCCAAGCTTGTGGTGTAATAGTGGGGTTCAAAATGGTTTGGATTGATGGTGTAGTGAAGGATTTTTTGTGTTGTGAAAAGTATTCTGAGATTTTTGAGGAGAGAGTTAATGTTTTTGTTGTAATGTCATAAAGTATGATGTTTTTATTTTAATATTAGGAGTTTTTCAAGAAAGTCTTAGTTTTTCTCATCTCTTACTATTGGGTATATTATTCTGGTAGCAGAATATCACACATGTCTGAAGAGACCGAATGATTGCCATTACATTACCCGTTCATCATAATCACAGCCCATAAAAGTCCACTGCAGGACTTTGGGCGTCTCCCATAAAAGGGGAGGTTTTTTCCATAATCTTCAGGCTTGGCAGGCGGGTTGGAGATCGCAGTGCTATAAATATAACAATGGAAAACGCTACTACACATTTTCCAGCCTACGTTACCCGTTACTGTTACTTAACTATAAATATAAAGCAGGTTAAAATAACCACTGAAATCACAGGAAATTAGCTTAGCATTACTAAACAGGGCTTTGTGTTATGGTTACAGATGAATGCTTTTAACAATTCGTATCTAATTGATGGATAATGGCAACTATAATCAATGAATCTACATATGGATACTAGATGAGTGACATTTGCTTTGCTTTCTAAATGGGTTGCTTGCTCATAACTTGTTATCCGATCCAGTGTTGACATTTGTCCTATACAAATATGTGTTTTTTAGAAGCGAAGAACTAGAAATAGAAATAAAACAAAGAAAAACTTAAACTAGCTTTATTGGAAAGATAATTTTATGGAATTTATGATTGAAAAAGCACCCTTTATTAAGGTTTAACTACTTGGCGTCTAAACCATCCTTCGAGTTATGATACTTTTATACGTAACAGTTTTCTTAACTTTCTTTTACTCTTACTTGTATCTTTATTACTGGAACTAGTGCGATTGTGGAAGTTCTTTTGTTGATGGAAAGCTGCTACACTACTCCCTAGTGGCACTGACTTCATTTGAATTCAGGAAAATAAGGATACAAAGGCAGTTGTAACTAAATCCAATCTCTCGAGTTCCGGTGGAAGAAACCTCGTGAAAGCAACTATTATGATTTTTTTATAATTCTACGTAGTGCAGTAAAACGAGCAGACAGCCCAGCTGATGGTAAGCCGAAACTGTCACCCATAACATCTACGATTCATGCATTTAGGTTGCAGGCAACAAAAATGCAGAACCGCAGGTGCATTGTCACTGTGAGGACTAAAATGAAACGCCTCATGCCTGTAATTGCGTTGGCTATGTATATCATATAAACCGCTGGACATCTACTGCTGAACCTTGCTCTCCCTAAATTTTCCACAACGATCGACTCTGTGACTCTTGCATCCATTGGTTTCCCACAACATTTACAAGGTTCGTTCTCCTTGTAGGGGTCCACCCTACGCTACCATTGCCGGTACTTGGTCACCACTCGAGAACCTGTCCACCCACATTGCATCTCATCGGCCATCGGTATTGAATGCTATGTGCTCTGTCCATTGCCACTTCACTATAGATAGTTCAACTCAGTTGTGCGCGCGGCGCTATGTGTGCGTGCGCTTGTAAATATACAGCTTTCATTTATGTGGCAGTGACGCGACCACTTGGCGTGCCAATGGCGTGGCGTCATTGTGACGTGTTATATGTACAAGGTTTACCCACACATAGGGCCGCGCGCACAACTGAGTTGAAATATCTGTACTAACATCAGTCATTTTTCGGTAATATTAGTTCTGCTACAAACGTCTTCATTTCTGATCCTATTACGTAGAGAAATTCCGAGCAAAGTTCTATATATCGCACGCTGAGTTATATTGAGCCTTATATTATATATATATGTATATTAACCCTTTGTAGACTTTGGAACATGTACACAAGTATGGTCGGAGTTATTTTAAAAATATTTTAAGGCATGAAAAATAAAGCAATAAAAAGGTTAATTAATACCTGACGAAACTAAATATGTTTATCAGGACCGTACCATAGTTTGCCTATGAAACGGAGACTTGACGTTACGTACACAAGACAAATTAAAATATTATATTAGTAAATACTTCCTGAGTTACGTACATTAGTTGAATACAGGGAAAACAACAGGCTGAATGATCCATGATCCAATCTGGTCACGTCTGGTAGCAGGGTCACGGAGGTCAGATGGCAGTCGCTTAACGATAATTACCTTATCTGCCAAATCCTGGATCATGGTCAAAGCTCTTTTTGCCTAATCGGTATCCTAACCGCCGTGCCTCTGTACTGCTCTACTCAGCTCTTCAAAAAGGAACTAAAAATATCCTTTTTTGCCACCAGCCAGGAATGGTTCGAGGAGCTAGAGCTCCGCTGGTATGCAGTGCCAGCCGTCTCCAGCATGCGGTTCGACTGCGGTGGCATAGAGTTTACTGCCAACGCCTTCAACGGCTGGTACATGAGCACTGAGATCGGGTGCCGCAACTTCTGTGATACCAACCGGCTGAATATGCTTGAGGTTTGTGCTTGTAATGTAAACTTGTTATACCAGTTGCACGTCATTTGCTGACGTAATTAAGGCTCTTCATGACTTTGTGTATTGCAACCATCAGCTTTCCCGTGGCGATAAACATCATCACAGTCCGTAACAGTCCACTGCAGGACTTAGCGCCTCTCACAGGAAAGGGGGGGATTATTGTCATACTCTCCACGCAGGCGGGTTGGAGATCGTAAGTTGTAAATATAACAATGGAAAACGCAGCTGCCCATGTCCAGCCTACGGCCGATAATCTATCACCTCCAAACACGAATCTAAAGATACTACAACAAAACTATAATTAGGTAGGGATCTACCCTATCGGTTTTTGGAGAAAATATATGGTCTATTTTTATGACATTAGTGGCCTTTACGACACCCGGCAACGGATGGGTTTGGTACTACATTTTGTTCTACCAGTGACCATAGTCTCTATATTCAATTCTACAGATCGAGTTGTTGTTTAATATGATGAAATAATGCATATTCATTCATTAATTCTGTTCAGACTACTATAAATTAACATATTTTAGCACCAGCCAGTGAATGTTATTCACAAGTGCTAACAAATACTTCCCATACAAGCTGTGTAGTATTTTAATTGTATCTTTGCGACTGCGTATTTAAACGTCAATTGTGAAGTTATAAAGGACACTGTTCCTCATTCTAATCAAGATCAACTGATGAACAAATAGCGTTAATTCTCGTATGAGACCAATACAAATAACCTTCCTAATTAAACTGATGAAATAGCATCTCAGGCATTGTTTTCTATTTCCTTGTAAGGCTGACAAACCATTTCACAACCGATTAGAAATAGGTAGTAGTAGTACGTAGTTAGAAGTGGGTTTCTTTATTTAATCAAGCGGCCTAGCGTTTAGAAGGTCAAATGCCGTGTGTGGTCAAATTATAAGTTAAACTTTTTTAAGCAAGCGATTTAGCACTTGGGCTTTTGTTTTTAGAAATGTAAAGGTTGTAGGCAAAGATTGTAGTCATTGGTAGTACGTTTCACATACATATTTATAAACAATCAATAAAAAATTGCTTACTAGACAAATTTATAATTTAGTTTTGGTTACTTATTTTGCCAAAAAAATAATATTGCGTAGTGTCACCCTTCGCTGCAATTGCAGCGCCACAAAAGTAAGCGAACTTATTTACAATGTCCTAAAAGAAAAAGTTACCCTATGTAGAGCTTTAAAACTATATATTTTTGACATTGCATTGCATTAGAGCTACGAACACGCGACCAAAAGTACAACAGGGCTAAACGCTCTCCTAATAGGCAACGGTCGTGCGACCATGGTCGTACGATGGATGTCGCCCGACCAGTAGGAGACCTCAAAACCGCCTGTCGCATGACCGTTGCTAATTAGGAGAGCGCATACGCGTAGTTCCATAATCAGTCCCTCTGAATTATGCAGAAAGTGGCCCAGAAGATGGGCCTGGACACCCGGACGCCAGTGAACCTGTGGAAGGACAGGGCCCTGGTGGAGGTGAATGTGGCCGTCCTGCACAGCTTCCAGCAACACAACGTCACCATCGTGGACCACCACACTGCTTCGGAGAGCTTCATAAAACATTTGGATAACGAGAACCGGTTGCGGTAAGTCTTTGAAAAAAATTTTGTTCCCATATAACGAATATTTTATAGGTTTTAAGATTGTCGTGGTTATTCACTACATTTTCATCACACTATATTCTCATATTGTCGGGTTTGTTACCACGGTTGGTATTGTTTTTAACCTCCCACGAAAAAAGATATGTTTGACGTGTGTAACTGTGTATCTGTGGCTTTGTGTATGTGTCTGTGGCGTCGTAACTCTCGAACGAATAGACTGATTTGGATGCGGTTTCTATTTAAAAGCCAGTTTTATCGAGATGATTCTTTAAATCGGTTCTAAAGTTTACAAAATATTTGAGTTTAAGTAAAATTGATCAGGGATTATCCGACTTTTTCTGTCAGTTAGGTTACCTTGATATTTCGACGCAGTTGCATGCATCATGGTCACGAGTAGATTGAACCAAAATCGAAATATCGAGGTAAAAACAATACAAACCGTGGTAACAAACATGTGTGATGATCATCATCTTATGTTGCTTAAATGTGGCTAAAATTAGCACACCCAAAATTAGTACTGTAAATAACAGACCATACGTAAACATGAAGTATACACACAGATAAAATTAGAGTCCTCATCATCATCATATCAGCCGGAAGACGCCCACTGCTGGGCAAAGGCCTTTCCAAGATCTCCACAAAGGCCGGTCTTGTGCCTTACGCATCCTGGTACCTGCGATCTTTACCAGGTCTATTCCAAATTACAGTACTTATTCGTATTCAACATTAATTTTTCGGAAATGTTCCACACCTGTGTTGTAATACCTGAACAGGTATCACTGCTATTACATGAATATACACAAACAAATAAACCTTCTCCCACGTACACTAAGGTTGTGGAATGAACTACCTGGAGAAGTTTTCACTGGAGAGATTATCAAAAAAGGGATGAAAAGGTTTTACGGGGTCGGCAAAGCGTGGGTGATGCTCCTGGTATTGCAAACGTCCATAGGCTGCGGTTACTGCTTACCAGGCAGGCCGTAAGCTTGTATGCCACCTAAGTGGTACAAAAAAAACAGCCCGGATATCTTTTATGTCATATGAATGACAAAACACAACGAAAAAATTCTAATCCTCAAACATGTAAACCGCAATTCGAGCCATACACGCTAATGTTGAAGTACCAGACAACACTTTTACGGACGCTGACCACGTGACGGCGGGCCAATATTTGCGCATTATAAAATGATGATGTTAGAACACGACCCGGAACAAATTCGGTCAAAGCAAACAAACTCTTATATGGGAACTTCATATTTGAATCCGCAACAACGTAGCTACATATTGTAACAACACAATACAAGTTACAACACAACATGTTAGCAATAGATTCTACACGGGAGTGATTAATCTCTCATCACGGAGGCCTTGCATCCTAATTTATGCTATATGGACTGTAAGGGCGCCGTAGGTTATCCCTTATCATCGAGTACAATAAAAATTCAATTTTGTAATAAGTAACTAAAAAAAAAAAATTATTTTAGTGAACCAAACTTTTCAGCTACATTATAGTCACAAAAGAGAAAAGCCACCCCAGTTTTTCTTTACTTATAAAACTCACACAAGAAGATACGTAACGCTACGAAAAGCCGAAGTTTAGGTCACAAAAAAAAATTGTGCCAGGCTGTGCAGGCAGACATTTAGGAGATCCACAGAACGTACATAGACACGTTCTGTGGGTCTCCTAAATGTCTATTATTACTACAAAGTGGATTTTTTCTTATACTCGATGACGCAGTATAACCTACGGCAACCTATAGCGCCCTCACAGTCTCATATCACACATGGCCAAACATGCACATGTGATGTAATATAAACAATGCAAAAGACCATTTGTTTGGGTGTGTGAATCTGGGATACAATAAATTGTCTATTATTATATTTGGCACAGTCGTAGTTTAGGTTACATCTTTTATTATCACAGACAGTTGCAACTATGAAATAATTACCCACCGTTAGTCGTTTCTTATGAAAGTTTACAGTCGTTAGTATCTTCAAAATCCCTAGGTACAATGATAAATAATATAGTATTCTAATTTGAAAAAGCTGTAAACAAAATTGTTTTAATCCGCATTTACAGCTCAAACAATTATTATTTATGTTACAATTAGAATGACTTAATGTTTGACATGCTCAGTTTCACAAATATTGGACAATAAGATAAGAGGCTTACCGTTTCATCCACCGCAAGTTGTTTGTCTTCGGCAAACACGCTAAGATTGTTTTAATTCAACTTCACTATTTGCACGCTTTAACATTTAAAAGAGCGAGTACTTACGGTTTGCATAAAATCCTTGGTGATATTTACTGCGCAGTTCCGGGTGCCCAGCGGATTGGGTTTGGATCGTGCCACCGATGTCGTCATCCATCACGCCGGTCTTTCATCAGGAGATGGCGACGTACTACCTAAGGCCCTCATACGAATACCAGGTTATGCGATATTTGCATTAGCTCCCGCAAAATTTATTGACATTTGCTTGACTTAGGAAATTTCCGCTGGCGTGAAACTTTCCCGCCTTGCGTAATGAAACGGGTCAAACCGCTCTTGTTCATTTCAATATTGCTTTGTTACAAACTTAGCGAGCCGTACCCACATGCATAACTCCCCTACTTCCCACACAGGAGCCGGCGTGGAAGACCCATCAATGGCAGAAATCGAAGCCGATAACAGGCAAGAGGCCTATAAACAGAAAGTTTCACTTCAAGCAGATTGCGCGGGCTGTCAAATTCACATCGAAACTATTCGGCAGAGCCCTCTCCAAAAGGATCAAGGCGACCGTCCTATACGCCACCGAGACGGGGAAATCTGAACATTTTGCCAAGGAGCTAGGGTTGATATTCGGGCACGCTTTCAACGCACAGGTATTTATAATTATTAAGTTTAATTTCAGACCGAGTCAGTTTCTGTAGAGGCAAACGGAAAAATAATTAATGGTTCTATTTCAAAGGTACACTGCATGGCGGATTACGATATAACGTCCATAGAACACGAAGCGCTCTTGCTTGTAGTGACGTCCACTTTCGGGAACGGCGATCCACCGGAAAATGGAGTGGTGAGAATTATGAGGCAATAGTTTCATTGAGAAAGGATTCCTAGGAGCTGAAATATGTAGGAGAGGAAACCAAATAATTATCTTTATCAAATAAATATATTTGTAGGTACAAGTAATAAAGGTCATGCAAATAATAAATATTTTGCTTTCAAGGAATTCGGCGAACACCTTTGCGAAATAATGTATGCAGATCAGATCGGAGATGATTCTACCGGAAGCTCTCAATTAATGACCCCAAAATCCTTTATAAAAGCGAACAGTCAAGTTGAACTACAAAGGTATGCCGTCGGAAACACCAAGAAACTGAGCCGACTAGAGTCACTAAAAGGTATGTTGTTGACCTAAATATTGAGTTACGTATTAAATTATGTCTCAGCACGGTTATTCTAAACAGAGCAAATGAAGTTTTTAATAATGGTTTTAGAATTGTATTAATGTAGACTGACGAATACCTATGTATGATTTTCTATCTTTTATCGGTCGCTGGGACTTTGTATCCAGTATCTTGTTTAGGATAACCGTTTCCCTGTACTACAGGATTAGTTATCATAGACTTAGCTAGGGTTTTAATTCTCCTTCGGCGCTCTTCAAACTTCGTACAAAAAAAATCATGAACAACTGCTGTTGTACCGCAACTTCAAAGAATGATTTTTTATAAGTAATTGATTATTATCACAGGTAGCACAACGGATGCAACTTCAATCGACAGTTTTGGCCCACTGAGCAACGTTCGATTCGCGGTGTTCGCTCTCGGCTCCAGCGCGTACCCTAACTTCTGTAACTTCGGGAAGTACGTAGACAAGCTCCTGGGAGACCTGGGTGGCGAGAGGATCCACGACCTGGCAACTGGCGACGAAATGTGTGGCCAAGATCAAGCCTTCCGCAAATGGGCCTCCGGAGTCTTCAATGTGAGTTCGCTGTGGCTAATTGCTTCCTTTTGTCTGTTTCCATTTTACTTCCACTCGAGAGGTCTACCGCGTCGCGATCGTGAAAATGAGTAAAATTTCAAATTTCGGATTAGATTGACGGAGTCCCACGCGTATTTTATCGGCACGTGGTGCACACATCGTTTATTTTGTTTTAGGTTCCTAGGACCTACAACAATAAATGAATTTTAAGAGATTTAATGCTTATAATCTTAAGTTGAAAGACAAACTGTCTAATGTTCTAATTATCCAATCATCATTCGACATCTATAGATAGATCTATTGTAACAGATAATTATTTTTGAATAAATCTTTACATGAAATATGTAAATGACTAAAGCATTAGTACGTACTCAATCATATACAATATTACTCCATTGTACGATATAGGTTACGTAATAAGTTACACAGACTACACACAAGAAACGACTGTTACATCAAGTAGGTACTTTGTATCAAGTATAAGTAGGTAGTTTCTATCACGTAGACCTCATAAATAACTATATCGGTTGCAATTTACGACCCCTAAATCACAAAACAATGGTGCATAATCTCGTATCATCCGAGTATCCGAGAATTAGGTATCTTACCTACGTGTTAGTAAAATAATCCATCATCATCACAGCCAATTACAGTCCACTGCAGGACTAAGGGCCTCTCCCAAGACAGGGGAGGTAATTGCCATAATCTCCACGCTTGGCAGGCGGGTTGGAGATCGCAGTGTTATAAATATAACAATGGAAAACGCTGCTGCCCATTTCCCAGCCTACGGAAACTCTTAGATATTTTGCCTCGAATAGATTAGTCGCCTTGTACGACACCCACTAGTGTAAGGGGTTGGTGCTATTCTACTCTGCCGGACACCACACGTCCAAAAATAATCCATAATATCATAAAAATAATGTTGTGTATTTGTTAGACGCCACGGTCAAAATTACACAAAGTAATAATTTAGAAATCTAAATCAAATCGTGTAATATAGTGTAATTCCAAAAAAAATCTAGATCTAAATAGATTTAGATTATATTTATTTCTCTTACACAAAACATGAAGCGTATTTAGACGTATCGTTCGAGAATGAAAACGCTATAAAGTCGTGCGGTTTCAAAGTGAATTAGCGACGGTTGTTAGTACTGATCGTCCGTGAAGTGTTAATGATGACCAATACGAAGCGGTATATTATGCTGTTAATGTTGTCCGGACTAATGTCCGCTTCTGCGCATACAATTTGTAACATTGACTAGATTACAAATTCCAACAAACGAACCGTGTATGATTTGCAATTTGTGCCTAAAGCCAATTTGTTTAACATGACTGTCGAACTGTAACTTTACCATGTGATAGGATTGAACACGTATGCGAAATAATTTACTCCGCTCAATGCCCTTTTACGCTAAAAACTTTTGAAAAAAGAAATCTTTTATTCATTTATAAATCTGTTTTTTTATATATAACTGGACGTGTCTAGAATAGACCTGACATCATCGACGTCTGATGAGTAGTTATATAAAAATAAATCAATTTCAAGGTCGCCTGTGAAACTTTCTGTCTGGACGACGATGAAACACTGCAAGAAGCTAAAAGGGCTTTAGGGACAGTTGCCCTCAGTGAAGAGACTGTTAGATTTGCAAGGTGTGCTACCAGGGCTCCTACGTTGCAGGCGGCACTACAGTCAGCTCTAAATAAGAAATTCGTCACTTGCATTGTCAAGGCCAACAAAGACTTGGGTGATGCGTCAGCGGAGCGATCTACCATTTTCATCGACATGGAACCTAAGGTACAAATGCAAATACCAAAATATATGTAATATTTCAAACATACACCACAATAAATACATGGCCACTGTCTAGGTATAAGTAGTAGGTAATACTGATATAAGAAGTTACGAATATCTAAGAATACTTATCCAAGATTACACACCATATAAATCCATATAAGACTAATATGTCTAATCAATCACAATAATTTGGTATACATGTTTTCCTCACTCATCGTGATTTTGTAAATATAAATCTTTCTGCGCGATTTCTTAGAAGATGTCCCTGATTCATCTAGGTATCTAGTTGTAAACTGAGAGTGACAGCAATATGTCTTCAGATGATAATCTTTTATTCTTTATGAATGACATATTACAGGATGAAATAAAATACGAGCCTGGTGACCACGTCGGTATCGTTGCATGTAATCGCAAGGAGATGGTAGACAGCCTCTTGGCACGATTCAAGGATATTGACGATTATGATGAGCCATTGCAACTGCATCTTATGAAAGAAACACACACATCCAGTGGTAAGTTTAATCTAACAGACATATACTATCATAAAACTAACTCCACTGGCTAACGTGTAACTTATTCTCTAATATTGTAAGCTGTTGTTCTCCTTAATAAATGAAAGCAAAACCCTCAAATAAAGTTTCATCCACTCGTTGTATGTCGGGGGTTAGAATATAATTTTTCTTGTCCAAGTGTACGAGTAATTTACCGCGCTTTATTAGTAGTTGAATGGCTTATAAACGTTACTCTGTTTTACGGTGATGGGTAACCATCATAATCCGTCATTACTCACTCACCCTATAAACAGGACGGAACATGTCTTTTCTTATCTATTGTCACTTCTTATTTACTTATTTTGTTTACAATTTGATAATTTTCATTGACGTCTTCTGCAGAGTGATGAAACATTTCTTGTTCTAAGTAGATAATTGTGCTTTTCCTAGGTCCAGTTAAGTCCTGGGAGCCCCATGAAAGATTACCGGTAGTTAGTGTGCGGGAGTTGTTCACTAGATTCCTGGACATTACAACGCCCCCAACAACAATTCTACTCCAATATTTAGCAAAGACTTGCGACAACGATGACGAAAGGAGGCAGCTAACTCTACTGTCTACGGTAAGTGAAATTTTTTATGTAAACTTACTGTAATACATTTAGGTTCAATAAATAGACCGTACATTTCCAACCTGTGTCATTTGTCAAATGAAAATTTTGACAATTAATAATTATGAAGGAGTATTAGCCATGGGATTATTAACCAACTTAAAAAAGGAGGAGGTTGTATACAATGTTCTTTTTTGGTTACTAAAACATCAGGATCCGGGCGCATACGAGGACTGGCGCCACTTACACTTCCCGACCGTCGCTGAGGCTTTAGAACAGTTCCCCTCAGCGAGGCCTAACGCGTCCTTAGTGGCCGCTTTACTGTCACCGCTCCAGCCCAGATTCTACTCGATCTCGTCATCGCCGCTTGCGCACCCCAAACGGCTCCACCTCACAGTAGCCGTCGTCACGTATAGAACACAAGGTCAGTGCCGCGCACACAAAATATGCTCCCAACGTCATACGTTAATCATACCACGCAATCGTTTTCATTATGCTCCACCGTTTATTACTGTCAATTCCCACGTTCAGTCTCTGTTGAAATAATGGATTCCATAGAATTTATTACGGGCGATCTATTTTGGGGTTACATTAACGTGCATGCTGCCTACGTTGTGAATCTGATGATGGGTTAGATCCAGCACAACGTTAATAAGGGAATTACTCAATTTGCTATTTTTATATTAATTAGTTTTTTATAATGATGTCATGTTCAAACAGATGGCGAAGGTCCCCTACACTATGGTGTTTGCTCAAACTATCTCATGGATCGTAAACCCGGGGACGAGGTTTACTTGTTCATCAGAAGGTATATAAATTATTCATTCATAAATCTTTAGCGTAGTCTGCCTTATTGTAAAGTTTATCATGATGTATTATATTTTCCTCATGTTGTAGCGCTCCGAACTTCCATCTCCCGCAAGACATAAGCGTGCCTCTGATACTCATCGGTCCTGGAACTGGTATTGCCCCATTCAGAGGATTCTGGCACCACCGCCGCGCGTTGCTCAACTCCCGCAACCGTGGGACTGCAGGCCCGGTCTGGCTTTTCTTCGGATGTAGAACTAAGACTATGGATCTATATCGGGAAGAGAAAGAGCATGCTATAAAAGACCGTGTACTTTCGAAAGTCTTCCTTGCTCTGTCAAGGGAAAAGATCGTTCCAAAGGTACGAGACAGTTTTCCTATTTATGATGTTGGTGAAGATACTGTTAACGACAGCTTTGTGAATCATATATTTTCTCTCTTAGATGTACGTACAAGAATTGGCAGAAAATGAGGGATCAGAAATTCACGACCTGCTCGTGACAAAGGGTGCCCATTTCTACGTCTGCGGCGACTGCAAAATGGCTGAGGACGTTCACCAGAAATTAAAGGGCATAATAAAGAAACACGGGGATATGAGCGACGACCAAGTTCAGAACTTTATGTTCATGCTCAAGGTAGGTGTAATAAACCTTTTGTTTGTTTACTGAACTATTCTCATATTTACTGTAACGCGTCTTTACATTCTTAATCTTGTCTGAAATTTATTATAGATTTCACATTTTAATGCGATTTTCGTTTGAGGTCCCATCTGATGGAAATAGCCGACTGGTATCAATAACAATAACAACTTCTCGCATTAGTACACAGGTATACCATATACGCAACTAACATTGACCCCACCCTTAGGAGGAGAATCGCTACCACGAAGACATATTTGGCATCACGCTCCGCACAGCTGAAGTACACAGCGCGTCCCGTGAGTCTGCACGGCGCAATCGCGTCGCCGCGCTGCCATGACGCCGGTCCTCACGATTTCGCCCCGACCTCCTCACTTAGCCGAGTATCGCCACAGTCATCATCATCAGCATCCGATCAAAGATTTCTCAAGGACTAGAATGAGCCAGAATACGGAAACTGGGGTTTTCGCTTTTGTAGCTCGAAGCTCGAAGCCCTACGATACTTTGGAACATTGCAGAATACCTTTTTTTAAATAGAGCTTTTAAAGTTCTTATTTGAATGATATATCTATTTTTAGTATTCACTTTTAATCCCTACAGTAATATCTATGTACTTTTAATTGACTGCTCAAGCCTTCGCTATGGCCTATTCGGACACAGATCTATTAGGTACTTGATGTAGAAGTATAAGCTTTCACTGCTGAATCTTCTGCTGGCCTCTAAAAAGGGTCTGTTGAAAAGTTCCAAGCCTGGGTTAATGCAAAAGCCATTGGGGACCCAAGAGTGAAGTATCTGGAAAACGAAGTATAACAAAGTCCTTAGTGTTCAATGTTCCGTCTTCTTCTGGCAGAGCACATTGGCAGAATTGGCGAGAGGGTGCATTTCGATCTGACAGACCTTTCGTAGGTCATATTCCAAATTGGTGACTTTCCTAATTACAAGTACATTCGCCTGCATTCCGGATTGCAATCCGAATAATTATTGAAAGTTCAAAAATTCTTCATATTAGTTTTTTCATATTGGGCATATTTGATCGCTCGCATATTTAGAATTCATAACCTATACAATAGTTGGAATTGACATGTCTTAAGTGTGACAAAAGTTTGGAATATGACCAATCCGGAAGATGACGAATTAGGAGCTTATCCCATAAAAGAGCCATGGCCATAGCGACTGCAGAGCACATTGGCAGAATTGGTGAGAGGGTTCATTTTGATCTGCCAGAGCTTTCGTAGGTAATTTTTTGTCGGTCATATTTTCCACTACAGTGCAGGGAGGATGAAGCATTAACCTAAGGTGCAATAAAGCCAATCTTATGGCACTCTTTATGCTTCAAATTCGACTTTGGATGTCGGGGAGAAACCATCGCCGACTATCCCGTGGGGCTAGACTTCTATACTCGATATCCAATTTACACAAAAATCTGTGAGCTGTTTTCTCCCTAGATTAATAAATAAAATACTTTGAATTAGACATAGTAAGTTTCACTTATCATAAATATATAGGTAAACGTAATCATTTCAAAGTCTTTGAAAATTCTGTATAGAATGTAGGACCGTCCACGTTGTCTAGATTCTATTTGTTGTACAGACTTACATTGTTTATTATAAAATGAGAATTATTTAAGTATACATTTGTTTATTTAAGCTACCTATATTTGTTTATATCTGACCTCGAGATTATAAATTATCGAAAATTATGAACTGCAACCGAAATTCACAATACAATTATATTTTTTTACAATTATTTTTAGCAGTACACGAACATTATGATTCGGATAAGTTAATCTTGTGACAAAGCGCAGAAGAAGCCACGCTCCGCAGGGCTCCGCAATATAAGAGTTTACAGTTTTTTTACAGTTTGTGAACTCACTATGGTAGATTCAATTTTCACAACGGTGATTTTTCAATTTTTTTTAAATTATTAAATTCAAAGAATCACTTTGTCACGATGATTTGTGTTATAAGTACCTACTTAAGTACTATAGCATTTATAAATATAGTGGATATATTTGGCCATTAGCAATGGTAAGTACGAAGGTTGTGGAACTGATGGATTTATAATTTTGTACATAGCTTCAAAACTATCGACCTTAATACAATGTGGAACCAACTCTAATTACCAATGTTTATGTGATTAAAACTGCTTACACTACAAGTCCTTTGACATTTATACCTTCAGAACGACCTAGTTACTGAGGGGGTTTAAATTTATTAAGTAAATTTTGCTTGCATTCAAACATCGCTATTCATTAATTAATATTAAAGCAGGGTGAACTTGTATAATGATTGCGCACAAAAAGCTTTGACTTTTAAATTTCAAAGTTTATTATCGAACATTATAACGTGTTAGTGAGATATTTCCAATTAAACATTTCGGAGATAGATTCTCACCGAAATGTTTATTTTGATTTTAGAGACTACACTCTATTCTATCTATTAATGTAATTATTAATAATATTACATCAAATTAATGATAATAAACTGTTGTCCACATTTTATGAAACAATTTTGATCATAAAACTTCTTCATCTTTGTAATAAGGATATGGCTTCAAATACTTCGTAAATTAAATACATCGACAATCTTTACTTTTAAGAAATTAATGTTTTCATTGCCAAAACATGTACAGATTGTGCGGTAGTTAGGATTATCTATGTAAATAACTGTTAATTTTAAGTAACTATTCCTTTGAAGTTTAATTTTAGCTATAAATTGAATTTATTTACAAAACTATGCATCTTCTAATACCTTAGTGAATAATAACTAAAAAATATTTATAAAACTATAAAAATATGAAAGTACCTATTTACTCCTATGACCCTCAATACAAAAGCTTCTAAGATTATGAAAATCTGCAAGATATTTTACTTCAATTACTCTGTGGTATTTCCATTGTTCTGTCCTTTGATGCAAAATAAATCTACTTAGATGTGAAAGTTGAATTTGTGATCTTCCTAGTTATAAGAAATTATGCATATTTTCTATTCTTCATGTTACGAGAATTTAAAATAAAATATACAACAATATTTCGAACACTTGCTATTTAATGTGTGTATATTAAAATTTCAACTACTTTATAAAATAAAAATAGTAGGTACTTTTAAAAATTAAAATCTATTCCGGGTATATTTACAAATTGTGGATTTCATATCTTCTAAATTTATCGTATGCACATTTTGTGACTTAAAAGTTAATGTTATCAAATTCATATCACGCAAAAATATTAATATACGCACTATTTCATTTATGAAACTGTTCGACGACATTAAAGGAACATTTGAATCTTGGACTATAAGATATATTTGTCTGTTATTATTGGTCAAATAAAGTTCCATCAATATGCAGATATCGAGTATTTATTGCACAAACCCACGACAATTAATGAACTAACGCAATTCTTTATCGCATTTACAATCTTTGATTTTAGTTACTATTTAGTTTAGTGTTTTTTTTTTCATTTGTTAAGAAAAACAGTAGGTACTTAATTTTAGTTTATTAGTTTTTACATTACTGCAGTTTTCGTGAGGAACTCCACTTTTATAATGGTTATCCAAATTTTGGTAAAATTACCTCTGCTGCCATGCCTCATTTCTTCAAATAAAACATTGGCCTCAGAATCCCTTACACTATCGATAAGGACTTCTCATGTTGGACAAGAATTACCACATACAAAAACCTAATTAATAAAAGGATTAAACACAATTACAAATAGGTAAGTAAAACGGAGCTTATGAAGGCGAACTGCATTATTGCCTAATTTATCGCCGACATCCGGTCAGCTGTCTCGACTATCTTTACTGGAAAGCTCTAAAGACAGCATCTCATTATCAGGTAAGTGATGTAAATATTCTCAAAAGTTTATTGAGAAATTGAAGGTAAAACTATGTTTTAATTGTTAGAAGCGGTTTTTAAAAGCCGAGGGATTGGGGAAATACTTATCTATGTAGACTTGTTTCCCTATAGGTATATGTCGGTTAGGTTATGAAAATTGGCTTCATTTCAAAAGAAAGTCTCGCTCGACCAGCCATGACGTAGCATACTTCAAAGACTTTATGCGACCGCATTGCGGTACCAATGACTAAGCTCACTTAGGCAGACAATATTTCAAGCTAACGTACCTACCTAACTCTGAGTTAAGATATCGATCACGTATCCCTGTGCATTCGGCGAAATGCTAATGTCATTGGCGGTAAAAGAACTACAACAAAAAACTAATTCGTGCTCTAACGAATGGAAAAAGTGATTCGGGAATTCCTCTGGCGTGACCGACGTCACTAGAGAAGTATTTGATACCACCAGTCATTTTATCATAGTCACGGGTCACATGGCTTGCTGTTGTCGGCATCCGCAGACAGACCTTTTAATTATTAGTTCCGGTAGAGTAATACTAAACGAATTATCCCGGATATATTATTATGAGATTAAATATTTGAAGGAGTAACCTGAAAGAAGCTTTAGTAACAGGAATTGCAGTGATAATAACATCCTCATTAGATATAAGGAACAACATTACTGGACTTTGATAAAAGCGTACGCGCTTCTTAGTGTTTGTATCAAATTAAGAAACGATACAGAAGATAAGTAAATCCTTAAGTAAATAGATAATAGTCTAATAAAAAACTTCTGATGTCAACTTACAAAATTAGAATATTAAGTGATCGTTGAATCTAGATACACAAACAACTAAATGCTTCGGGGTTTTCTTGGAACCGAATTCTTTCTACCTCATTTCCTCATATTACCTACTTATTACATACTTCCTTATAATAAAAATGCAAATTCGGGGTAAAACGTTTTACAAATTAATAACCTAAATTTTCTTCAATGTTCGTGATCAGATGGCTGGCTTAGAATAACTTCATCTGGTACCTACTACAGGAAAATGTTGAAAAATAAATAAAATTGTTGGTTATAAATATTTACATTTCAAGGTAAGATAAAATGAGGTTGAAAATTAAAGATATAAAAAACTTATCTTAAAATCTTGTAATATAAAAAAGCCGGAAACACAACGGATCTTCTGTCTAATGTGTGGTAGCGAACGGACGTGAAACAAGAAACTTTAGTATACCGTATGTAAGTGTTATAATATTAGTTTATGCAACTCGCATATAAAAAGAGGTGTTTATGCTCGGCTACGCCTCGTATGGTAATAGTTTGACACGAGTGTTTTAATACCTAATTATATGCAGTTGCATACACTACTTTATCTACATTCATATTGTCATGTTAAAATTTAGTACGAGCGTCGGTGGCCGAGCGGTTACAGTATCCGACTTGTAAGCCAGAGGTCCCGGGTTTGAGTCCCGCTCCGGCCATGCACCAATGACTGTTTTCTGAGTGATGTACATTAGTTGAATACTAACCGATGCTCTTACGGTGAGGGAAAACATCGTAATGAAACCTGCACATTCAGGCGACTGGATGTGTAACTATGATCCAATCTGGTCAGGTTCCCCTGGTAGCAGGGTCATGGAGGACAGATGGCAGCCGCTGTAATAACTAAAAATAAAAATAAATTAAAGTGTTGCATAATGATTAAAAAGTTATTTCATGTTACAGCTGTAATGAAAATAGTATAGGAAATGCTGTATCATAAAGTAATCTCTCTTCTGTAGGCCTGTTGGAAGAAATTTCTTTTAGAAATAAGTAGTGCCTGTTATGTCGTCTATATGTATGATGTTTCTCTATGTATATTACTGTGTGCAATAAACAGTTAAATAAATAAATAACTTTAAAAAAATGTATAGACTGGCATGAAAAAAATGTACCCTTAAACGCTTGTTTTCGAATATGTAATTGGAACATTACGCTATGAGTGTAGATAATAGTAGTTTATGCAACTGTCATATAAAATGGGGTATTAAAACATGAGTGTCTGTTTTGACACGAGTGTTTTAATACCTAATTATATGCAGTTGCATACACTACTTTATCTACACTCATATTTTCATGTTAAAATTTCGTACCTAATTTTTTCAACTTTGCTAGAAGTAACTGCGAGTCAGTTCTGTTGTATCTACGCGTCGATGATATCAACCGGCGGAAAATTCACTTCACTACTTTCACATTTATCTATTTATTTGCTTCAAACAAGAAAAAACATTCACAAACACAAATTACAACAATTTAAAATAATATTCTGTTTAGCGGGAAAATAATTCCACATCCATCCATCCAATTCCAATTCCAAAAACACAATCACAACCACAGACTATGAACTGATCACAAATATAAACAGGAATTTGTTAAAGACATTTAGGTATCCAGCCTACATTTAGCCGTGTCCCGGCGCCCGACATAAATTTAAAAAAGAAAAGTGTTGCATAATGATTAAAAAGTTATTTTTCGATACAGTTGTAATGAAAATAGTATGGGAAATGCTGTATCGAAAAGTAATTTTTTAAAATTTTATAGACTCGCGTGAAAAAAGTGTATCCTTAAACAACTGTTTTGGAACATTACGCTATGAGTGTAGATAAAAAAGGTTTAATACTCCTGTACGAAAGCCGTAATCAACAGTATTTTAAGTTGATATGTGAGTTTAACTAGAATTAATCTTAAAAAATTGTTCAATCTAGATTGATTGACTGATTAGTTATATATGTTGGAATGTAGATACGCAGACATCGCATCTGAGGGGTACGTCGTGCCAGATGGCAACATTCTTCCGATGAAAGTCTCTCGAAGGGTATAAATTAAAGCACGGTTCCGTGACCGACTCTAGGTCAGGTCAATCTCGTATCTCACGGTACCTTCCGATTCCCGCTTATCGTAGCGTCAAACAAGAAAAAGGATGAGCGTATTTTCCACGCTAACCTAAGACTAACCTTTAAAACGGGAAAAACACATCTGATCAGGCTGATCGCAGACTTCTGCATTATACTTATGGCGCCAAAAACACAATTAATACGATACTGCAAATAATTTTATAACCCCAAATTTTTTATTAGTCTATCTGATCAGAACCGTGAAAATTTTTTGGCAAAAGAGAATCCGTCAAATTTATGGTCATCAGTCAGTCAAGTTATTTAAAAAGGAAAAAGAAATCGATCCATAAAAACTACGTGGAAGCAACCTGTTAAAGTAGGAGTCCACATTCTTTTTTTATTTGTTTAATAACCTTGTAGCGATATCGCTACACAACATCGTAGACCATAAAGTCGCCAGTAATTGATTTTGCTGCACCTCCAACCAGCCTCCTTATCATGGAGATCCTACTTCCTACTACATTCATATTCTAAATGCAAAAGTTTGTATGGATAGATGCTTGGATGTTTGTTACTCCTTCACGCAAAAACAACTGCAAGGATTTTAATGAAATTTGGCAGTGATATAGCTTATAACCCAGAATAGCACCTAGGCTATAATTTATCCCGAAATTGAATATGGTTCCCGCGGGAACGGGTCCAAATATAAAATTAAATTCTATGCGGATGAAGTTGCTGTCAAAGCTAGTTTTTTATACTACTCACTAAACAAACAGCTAGCTCACCTCATGGAAACTTACGCCGATACATCTACGATTAACTTCACTCAAATTACTCACTTAAGTTTTTTGTAACAAAAAATGTAGAGAAACAGGTGCGTTGTGACTACGATGAATCATGCCTGTAATTACGCTAGCTACTTTATCCCTTAAACCGAAACACAACAATGCAATGCAATGCACTATTGCTTGACAGCAGAAAAAGAAGCGGCTGACTCCTCAGTCTTGCTTGACAGAGTCCTACCATCAGATGGTAGGACTAATTGAACAATCGCTTTGTGTTTCTGATTACACGATGCCAGTAGTTTTTAACGTTTGGTAAGAGATTAGGTAGTTAATTCTATTTGAACGAATAATTTTTGAGTTTGAGTTTGATGAAGAAAGAGACAAATCCTTCACCGAATTGAAAGAGACTCAAGTCCAACCGTAGAGTGACACGCAGTCACGTCTATGCCCACACCTCTGTCCAAAATGTTTGGGAATAGGTGATGTCTAATTTGTTTGGGTATGGGTACATAAATCCCTAAGTGTGTGTAATTTTAATATCAACCTTATAGCCGCGAGCTGTTAACCTTATTATTACCATGAATAACATTATCGCATTCAAAACGATATCAGTGCAATCTCATAGAGTAAATTGCTATTCCATGTGAATGGCAGGCTCAAGTGTAGTGATAACGTAAACACGGTATTGCAATAAGATAGGGGACCGTTAGCGAGACGGTTTACAACACGAATATTACCGTCCTAATAATCGTAATAATACAAGTAGGTGACTACCACGGTTTCCATTAGCGTGCAGTTCGGATCTCTATAAATCTACTTTTTTCCCCAATTAGTCTAAACTCCATCTATTTCATTCTATGTCGTAAACATTCAACTATATCACGAGATCCTATTGTTTTCCCAGAATCAAAAGTACGTTATGGTACTCGGAAAATTGTGTAGCTTCTATAGTTTCAGAGATTTTTCTTAATCCAAACATAATCATCATCACCATATCAGCCGAAAGACGCCCACTGCTGGGCATAGGCCTCCCCCAGAGATCTCAACATCCAGCATCATCCTGCATCCAGCTGGTACCAGCGATCTTTACCAGGTCATTGGTCCACCTTGTGAGGGCCTACCCACGCCGCGTCTTTCGGTACGTGGCCGCCATTCGAGAACTTTACTGCCCCATCGGCCATCTGTTCTTCGAGCTATTGGCCTTGCCCAGTGCCACTTTAGCCTGGCAATCCCTAGGGCTATGTTGGTGATCTTGGTTTGCTTGCGGATCTCCTCATTTCTGATTCGATCGCGCAACGAGATTCTGAGCATTATCCAATCTAATACTTAATCGAATCCAAACTTTCGGTATAAAAAACAAATGACTGAGATTTTCGAAATCGTTTAAATTTTTATCTTCATGTGTTGGTAACAGATTACTATTATCTATTTAATCTGAATTATCACTCGCATATTTTGATTGGACGTGCCAATTATAGCTGTTTGTTATTTAATGATTCAATTGTATCACCATTGTTGAAATTAACGAATTGTTAGTTTTATACTATTTTGTCAATTAAGAGGAGAATACCGTTTTATCACACAATCGAATCGTGCTACGATTGTAACACCAATCGAATACCAATCCAATTTGATTGGTCTGTTATTAGTAGAGAATACCAAAAACGTGTCAAACTGCGATTTAGCTGCGGTTGCGATCCAATTACACTTCGATCGAGCCATTCGTAAATTTGCGGACTCGAGGCCCTGGTCGACGGTGGGCGCTCCCCATCAGGCGGACCGTCTGACCGTGTGCCTCCCTAGGCAATATAAAAAATTGAAGTTCTATGGGAAGTATGAATTAGTAGGTACCTACAGCGGGCCTTCTCGTTTTTATATTTTGAGTCGCTTTGGTACTTACCTTCTTAAATCATAAATAGAGGCGCTATTTGTGTTAGATAGGAACCAGATTTTTGTTACATTCACCTGCATAAACGTAGCGTAACTTTACACCTAGGATTAGCAATATAAACTTCTATGGCTATTCCGACCTGTCAAGTTATGCTATGTTTTATAATAGGGCCTTAAGTATTTTAGCGTAATTTATATAAAACCCTGATAGAGAAAGAGGAAATACAGTACTAGATACCTATTTTAGAAAAAATATTTAATGAGACCTTTTTACAAAAACGCAAACTGGACCGAGTATACTTTATAGGAACGCAGATGAAAAAGCCCTGCTTAGAACCGAAATAGAGCTGGCATAGCAACAGCAAGACCACATGCGATCAATATGCAACCAGTCCTAAATATTTATACCACACCTACTTACCTAAATCTAATGCAAAGCTAATTATGTTAACGCGTCACCGCTCACCGCCCACAGCAATGATGAATGACAGCGCGGAATCCCTGAAAAACCTCATCTTGTGACATTGTCTAATCACTAGCTAAACATTCGGCCTGTCGCCTTAATCGCGACGCACCGGCGATCAGTCCCGCGACCGCGCTCGTTGCGCCCGCGCCTCCTGCGTGACACATTGTTGATGTTTTTTGCGCGTGTTTAGAACGGCCGGCCACGGAGCCACATCAGTGCTCCCCACATATATACCATGCGGGCGGCGGTGGCCACTCAGTCGCCGCAAGCTCGCACCCGACCTGTGATGTCTCAATGTCGAATATATTGAAGTACTGTTGTCTCAAAAACCCGAAGAGGTCGCCGCCGGCTGATACAATGGACAAAGTGAACGGTAACGCGGGCAAGCGGTGCCCCCACAGTGACAGTGACAATTCGGAAAACAATAATCATAAGGGAGGGAAACCGAACCTTCGAGTTAAAGTTCCTCAAACTGTGAGACTGAAGAACCACCTCGTTCCGGGAGAAAACTTCGACTCGCTGCACTCCAATATTGATGAATTGGCTATCGTTGTAAGTACCATTTTTATTTATAGGTACGGCTTTTAATGAAAACTTTAAGACAAATTAATAGATAATGCCTTCGTGGATAATAATGAATGCATAAATTATGATGGGTCCAGCAAGAATCTACCTTCGACGTTTATTATAAGTAGTTTTATGTCGGTAACGAGATATATTTAGGTAATCACGAAGGACTTAATGCGAAACTCTACGAAAGTGGAAATTAGTAAGTAGTTAAATACATTTTCTATTCTAACTTCCATTCATCCATAACGTCATGTTGTCATTTTTATTTCAATAAATAAAAATTTAATGTATAATTATACATATAACGATATGATAATATATACCTACATCCTACTTTGAACAAGGTTAGAAGTAATTTTTGTACGCAAACTTATGTCGTGCCATTTGTAGGCGTCATTGAATTTTGAGGGGACTACGTCATGATTGATTAGTAGAATATTAGTAGATGTTAGAAAAGAGTACATTCGCATTCGGGTGTAACCACGTTTTAGTCACTTATTAATACTATTATAAATTTAGTGCTAAGGGAAATTTTATGAATACGTAAGAAATTGTTCAGAAAATTAGTAGAGTGCCAATTGACACAAAAGTTACCACTCTCCGTTCAAGTACGTAATTAAGTTACAAAGTGTGTATATTGCCATGACGTAGCTACTCTCTTAGAATATTAAATTTTAGTTATTACTAGTAATAAACACGTTGACTGACGTAGTAAATAATTATACCTATTGCTAAAATATATAGAGTCAATATAATTTGAAGTATGTATCAACACATTAATAGTTCTTGTGCAAATACATCTCATTAGAGGCAAGGCTTTACTTATTTGAATTACACATACCTATTATTAGTTAGTATTCTTTATGAGTGACCTTCGCACGTAGGTACATAAAAAATTTTTGATTTTAATTACTCAAGTTAAACACTAGAACTAATGTAATTGTAAATATTTGTAGAGCACGACCATGAAGACCAGAAAGTATTCCTGGCTCATTCATGCTTCGCGAGTGTATTCTCTGATCAATATAATCTGTATGCCTTCAAGTCTAGAGTGAATAGGTTTTTCCAAAACGGGCATGCCTAATGTCTAATGCCTGTCTTATCTGATATTAAAAAAAGAAAAGATTCCAAATGGGTCCAAACTGCTTATGTAAATGCCGTAATTAAAATTAAAAAGAAAAACTGTCAGGCAATCTTTATTCATCTATGCATAGTATAAAACAAAGTCGCTTCCCGCCGTCTGTCCCTATGTATCTATTATATTTTAAACTATGCAACAGATGCGGTTTTCAACAATAGATAGAGTGATCAATTTAGAGCGCCGGGTTTACATTAGAATCCGTTACGTAGTTTAAAAGATCTATGCGTACATAGATGGACAGACGGCGGGAAGCGACTTTGTTTTATACTAAGTATCGAAACTGATATTGATTCTATATTCAAATTTAATGTTAGTTACAAAATAATGTTACAGAATAATCCTACAACAAATATTACACTTACGAGACATCGATGTGCAAAGTCTTAACTGAGGGCGGGCTGTTTCTGTGCTATTAAGGTAAAGACAAACTGAGACAGCGTGGTTCAGTCAGTGTTTACACTATCTTGCAACGCATTAACGCTTGCAACATAGACGCTGTTGTCATTTCAAATATAGTGTATAATGTTTACTGAGTCGTCGTTTTCTTAGGTTTTATTCATATCAGAACATTACGGAAGAACGTTGCTCGCTCGTACGATTCGGATGTGGAATGAGCTACTAGCCAGTGTTTCCTTTGGGATCGTTCAAAAGGTATATTAGACGTCTCTTCAGATGCGGGCAGCGCATTGGTAACTCCCCCGGTGTTGCTAATTACTGTAGGCGGCGGTGACCACTTTCCATCAGGTGGCCCGCTTACCTGTTTGTCTGTCGAATAACATAAAAAAAGAGGCGCTCCTACTGTAAAAGAACACGTATTAAGGGGTGGTATTTTCTCTTATTTTCCCTCGCAGGTCTGGATCGACAGATCTAACATTGCACTTGTCACTATGATATTAATCATTTGGACCCGCGGGCTGTACGGGATGTGGGCTGAGTTGACCAAAACTTGCGTGGGACGTATGTAACTGGGGACCATGTTTCTAGGGTACAAATTCAAAAGTCTACAATCATCATAAGAGTCCGTAATAAGTTGTACTTTGAATACGTTGCATACATAGACTCAGTTTGTACCTACCTTAATACTTATAATAATTACATGCATAACTTGCTACGGTCCTGACAGATCTCTCTCGCTTCTTGAACATTAATTAACCTTTTCGTATATGAACGTCGGTTTATTGTACTCTTGATCTGACCTTTCTTTAAAATATCAATAATTAGATCATGATATGTACGTCTCGGTCTTCATCTTCCGACCATTCCATTCACGCCCGCCATATATATATTTTTCTTTAATCTCTTTTCATTCATCTTCTCTACATGCTCCAGTCAAGCAATCCTCTCTCTATCCCAGTTTACCATTACTTTTATTATTGCCAACTAATATTTTCATAAACAGAAATCAGATCTCTTCATATAAAATTCAGTTAGTAGTATTTCATACAAGGCATTATTGAGTAAGTCATCTCATTTGCAACTGTACCTATTACCACAGCATAAATAAATAAAGTAGTATTATTCTGTTGTATATTCTGGCCGTGTAGGTAAAATTTTTCCATTTTATGGAAGGGGCAGGCTAGAGCCTTCAGTGCGCGAATTTACTTATTGTAAAGCGATTGAATTGTAATTGGATCGCAATAGCAGTTTTAATTGTAGTAGAAAACCAAAACGCATCAAACTGAAATTGACCTGCTACTGCGATCCAATTACAATGAAATCGAGGAATTAGTAACAGTAGCAGAATATCAAAAACGTGTCAAATTGCCATTGAGATGTTATTGCAATTCAATCGTGCCATTAGTAAATTTGCAGACCTGATGACCAGAGACCCGACCGTCTAACTCGAATGCTGTTGCGTATGACTTGGAACCTCGCTCACTTGAGCCACGAATGGAGCGAGCAATAAGTCATAAAGCTAAATACTATTATAAAGAGTTAGGCGGTAAGACTTGCATCGATTTGTGTTTAACCGGCCTACCAGCGTTAAGATTGTGGCAAAACCCTCAACTATTTTGGGGTAGGCTTAAATACAAGAGTTAAAACATTTAATTCATAAATATGAAGAAATCAATACACACACTTAGTCGATAACAACCAAAGGGAGATGAACCAAACAATACCAAAGATGACGTTAACATAATAGGTACAGCAACTAATGCGAAGGTGTAACGATGAATATAAAATCAAACTAAGCCACTGCTACAGTGAATTTTCATTAGCAGGTACCGAGAATTAAGAAGAAAAAAAAAAAGATAAATCATTTTTATAGCCAACTTGTGGTAAGCCGGAAGACATAAACGTTAGGCGACGGTAAAAAATACTGTTAAAAATGACGAATATGTGATTTCAGCTTTGTAAACATTTCTCTGGGAATGTAGGCGATTAGAACTATCAAATTACTGGTTTAAAATTGCATTTTGATTAAAAGTTAAAGTACATTTTGGGATGAATTCTTTACAATTATTTTTAATTATTGGAAAGCGATCACCGTCATCCAGAGGGCTCATTACGTAACTCTGTTGCCAAAATGTCAATGTCAAAAAATCTTTGATTTCAATAGTTTAAATTGTTACTTTTGCGATTAAAAATAATCGATTTAATAGTTTCAGTTTATTGCAATGGAACTTTGTTAGCAACTGAACCTATGAAATCGATTATACTTCATCGCCAAAGTAACAATTTCAATAATTGAAGTCAAGAAATTGTTGGCAACAGAGTAACGCAATTAGCCTACAGGACATCTGCAACCTGCAAATGGGAAACGGGGGCGGTACCGGCCTTTGAGGTACTTGTAGATGTACACATGTCTTTTGAAAAACCCCATGTTACAGTGCATTAAGTGTTTAATAGCCTCCAATTGATCTTTAATACCCGTATTCACAAACAGTAAGTTTAAATAAAGTTGCATTTCGATGCGTTCTGGCAGTGCTCGTCTGCTAAGTGAACACACTGCGTTCTATGATTGGTCATATTCGTTAATTTAGACAGACACATAGTGCCGATCGCCATTCAAGTATTGTCAGCTGGAACCCTGTGCGTTCCTCATAGTAAAGTGTCTGTACTTACAGTATATTCTATAATAATTTTTGCTGTAATCAGTTTGAGTTGGCCAATGACTGAGCACCGACGCATGCCCTTTCACTGGGATAGCTATGGGCACATATTATAAGATTTCGTCAAAATCGGTTCAGCCGTTTAACCGTGGCAGCTAAGCGTTAGACAGTATTTTATTTTCACAACCTCCGAATGGTTGCTCCGAAGAATATGTTATAGGGCTAGATATCCTTATCAAACGAATATCCTTATCTAACCGATGATTGTACGGTGAGGGAAAACATCGTCATGAAATCTGCAAATTCAGGCAACTGAATTTATAACCACGGTCTAATCTGGTCAGGTTCCCCTGGTAGCAGAGTCACGGAGGTCAAATGGTAGACGCTCCACTTGAATTACCTGATCGCCAAATCATGGTCAAGGCGGACCTCGGGCCCTCGTTCTAGAAGCACAACCAGGACATTAACGCCAAGATGATGATGATCCTTTACAAACTAAGAGACCAAATGATTTATTTTTATGAAGAATATTGTATTTAAATGAAGCAACTATAGAGTGACTGAAATATAACTACTAAAACTTCGCATGTGAAAAATTGATAATTAATGATAATAGAAATATTTAAAAAACGCTTTTTAGATATTCCAAGAAATGTATCACGGAAAAACAATTAAAACAAAAAAACATGATCTGCGACTCGAGCAAAACTAAGCTAATTTATAAAATCATGTACGATTTCGACCGGTTTGAAATTTGTATTTGAATTTTCAAATTTAGACCTACATATCCACTTTTACCATTTCAAACTTGTTTTTGCAACGACGCTATTCATTTGATTAAGTTGCTGTGATATATATACATGCCTTCGACCGTGTTAATAACCTCTAACAAGCACCTGAACATAAAATCCGGGAATTCCAATAAAATGTTGAGCCACTGAACTCAAACTTAGTCCAATAATTTGAAATTTAATCCAAAAAGAGTTCATGAGTATCTTAGTTTTTGGCCCTAACTCATGCAACTATACATGGCTAACATATACTGGCATAGCTAATCAATGTCGTATTTACCTGGTTAAAAAACAATCCAAAGTTAAGGTGCATCGTCACTGTGAGAAAGGACTAAATGCTAAAAAAGTACATTGGCTACATTATTTTCAAATCAAAACACATTGACGACATGAATATGACGATGGGTCTATTTCTGTTCATCATCATATATTTATGATTATGACTTTTGTCGGTGGAGCAATCAACACTCCACTTTCCTGTATGCCAACCTCTTCATCTCCTTCCAGCGTTTACTTTTTCCTGCACGTCCTATTTCTATTACCAACGATAAAATAATAAAAACAACCTCTCAACAAAATATGAATTCAAAAACATCAACAAACTAATATCTTACTTATTAATTTATTAACGTAATAGTACCTTCATGCGCAGAATTGACCATGACCAAGTACGCTGAGATTGTATCACAAAATCCTCGTAGGTGTGTTCTACCCGTTAGCAGTGATTCCCAAACTTTGCGTCGCGATAAGCGCACATAAAGTCACCAATGTGGTAAGTTATGCTCACTTTTCTCTTTGTTACTGAGTTATTAATGTTCTGTATTAATAGGCGATTATTACGTTAAAAATGGGAGCTACACGTACAGTACAACGCGGTAAATGATGATCGTCGGCTACCTGAGTACCTGACGATCTGAGTGGTTCAGTTGGTCTGCCATGCTCGGGTCCCAGGTTTGATTCCCGGTCAGGCAGAAAATGAATTGATGATTTTAAATTTCTGTTACGGATTTGGGTATTTTAATATGTATATGTCTGTTTTTAAAAATACTTTAAGTAGTTTATCAGTTTTCTGGCACCCATAACACAAGTTTTGATTACTTTGGAGCTAGATAGTGTTGTATGAACTTTCACATTTATCTATTTATTTGCTTCAAACAAGGAAAAACATTCACAATCACATATTAAATAACAATAGAAAAAACATTCTGTTTAGAGGAAAAAAAATTCCATACAGCCACAAACAAAAACAGGAAATTTCAAATTTTGAATTTAAATTTGACATAAGTATTTAGATAATGATAATAACAATGATGATAATGACATAGGTATTTAGATATTCAGCCTACATTTCGGCGCACCCGAGGGCCCGACAAAAATAAAAAAATAAAAGTGTTGCATGATGATTAAAAAGTTATTTTATGTTACAGATGTAATGAAAATAGGGAAATGCTGTATCATTAAGTACTTTTATAAAAATTATAGACTGGCTCACGCTATAAAGTTTATCCATAAACAAGTGTTTTCGAACATGTAATTGGAACATTACGCTATTAGTGTAGATAAAATATTTTAGAAGCGCGTTGCAAAAAAATTACGAATATAAAAGCTGCTATATAAAAAAGTTTGGGAACCCCTGAGTTTATGACTCCGAGGTCTTCCATCTACCTGTTTGTAGTAATATTCGACATAATGTATTCATATGGCTTTGGCCGGTAACTGTTATCAATTGAGCAAGATTCATTAGATAATCTGTGGGTTTAGTCATAATCTGATTTGTTGTTTTAAAAATAATTCATGTTTAAGACTTTAATTCAGAGACATGTATCGATGTCGTGTTGTTTCTAAATGATAATACTTATAAAATAATAAGGATGTTTTCAACAAATATTTCTATTAAAGGTACGCTGCGTCACAGTATCTACCTACTTATTCGGCCATACATGGGAAAGAACATCGCACATTGTACGTTCTGCAAAAGCTTTGTTTTGAAAAAAAGTGCAGTAGATAATTGGCAAAAGTCCATACTGCTGCTGGTTTGCCGCCTTAGTGGTTAAAAATTAAAGGCATTGACGAAACCGCCAAAAATCCTAATATTAAAAACGTAATAAACTGCACTGTAATGTGTGAAATTAAATAAAAGGATCATTTCTCATATTTAAATAACAGTGTCATTTCTCATATTTAAATATCTATTCTGAAAAACTGTAAGACATAAAAACACGGTAAAAATGATGTAAAAATATTGCAAATAGTTGCAACCACAGTTCTCTATGGTTGCAACAAATAGTTGCACAAATGGTTATCTTAAAAACGCACCACGTGAAATTTGGGGGTTAGTTGACTATGATGTAACGCACGATATGTCAGCACGAGTTGTTTAATTACTACTTCAGTGAAGTTGCGTCTCTACTGTTTAGAACCGTAATAAACGGTAATCAGTGAGCTGGGTCTGAGAGTGATTAAAATTTAAAGAAGTCTTCTATAAAAACAATCTATTCTTATTTTGGAGTATTGTTTTTTAATTAAAGTGTACTTACCCTTATTTTATTGATATTCTTATTTTTAACTATAAACTCTAAAATACGAAGTTTCTGAATATAACTTAAACAGAAATTGTGATACAGTACACAAAAAGCCACTATCGAATAATTTTTTTTTGTAATAGGTACCCGATCCGTAATAAATAACTAATCACATTCCTAAAGCGTTTCTAGTTCGCCACAACGCTCAATCAAACCCGAGCATTTTAAACCTTATGACAAGGGAGAACTAATGGAGCAACCCGAGCGGTAGCAAGCGCAAGGGATTCTGGAATCCGAGTAATTTTGCTAATTGTCAGGATTCATCGGTAACAAATCGTTTTGTCGAACGTTTGAGACTCTGTAATGATTGCACGGATCGGAAGGGTGAAATAATTTTCCCACGGTATATTTTTAGAATGAAGTATTATCCGTCGCCAATAAATCTAATTATAGAAGGGAATTCGTCACTCTTTGATGGTTGAACAAAAATTCGCACGATATGTTCGCTAGCAGATTAGACAGTCATTCAGATAATTGGATGGAGTAGAAAAAAATGCTGTGTTGGAGGCCAAGTTCAGCCAACTCGATATGGTTCGTTTAGCGCGGTGACACAAACTCATTTCCACCCGAATATCATTTATCATGTACTTATCGGCTATAAATTGGTTAGCGACTCACAAATTTAAATTTTCCTCATAATAAATTCGGCGATTTGTATGATGCAAGCAAACACGCATTGAGAAACAAGTATTGAGGAACTTTGCAAGTTATTTGTATGTTACAATGAAATTATTGTTTTGTATGTCGAAATGATCAGTCATCATCATTATCATCATACCAGCCGGAAGACATCCACTGCTGGGCATCCGACTCCCACAGAGATTTCCACAAAGGCCGGTCTTGTGATTGAACCCTCAGTAAAAGTTTAAAATGGGTAAGCTTTTTTACCCGACTGCCAAGAAGGGGTTATGACCCCCTGACGGGGTTATGTATGAGGGGTTTGACGACCTGAGTGGTTCAGTGGTCAACATGCCGGTCTGCCACGCAAAAGGTCCCGGGTTCGATTCCCGGCCGGGCAGAAATTGAAATGATGAATTTTAATTTCTGTTACGGGTCTGGGTGTTCTATGTATAATAAGTATGTATTGAAAAAGTATTTAAGTAGTTTATCAGTTATCTAGCACCCATAGCACAAGCTTTGCTTAGTTTGGGGCTAGATGGCGCTGTGTGAATTTGTCCACGAATATTTATCGTATCTTACAAACGGCTAGATGGATTTCGACAGTTAAGTTGTCTTTAGATTTGTCTCAAAAACCAAAGTGTCCTTAGAGAGGTGTTTAACAAAAATGGCGGATTTCGGGCACCATATTTTTACAAATTTTTACGTTACCCATTGAGTCATACCTTGAGCAAAGGGCCCGCCAAATAAATGTCTAAATGAAGGGCTTAAAGAGTTCAAAAATATATGTAACTTAAAATTAAAATTATAGTTTTTACAAAATGTATTACGTCGTTTAACTAAAACGACCGTAAAACTAAAACGCGAAAAATAAAAAAAGAAGTTCAAAAAATAAAAATTCGGACTGCTATTACAAACTGAAAAGTTAAAAGCAAGCTGAATGTTGCAAGAACATGGGTGTATATAGTGCAAATGTTAATTTGATTTAAACACCCATTCTAAATTTCTATAAATATTAAGAGTATGATCATGGTTTTTTACTTCCAAAATTCGGCTTGTTCTAAACTTTTCCGTTTTAAATAGCACTCGGGGTTTTTATATTTATTTAATTATTAAATCTTCATGCACAAAATAGTACAGTGGCGGACTTAAAGCTAAAATAGCCTTATCTACCAGTCAACCAGGAGATGATGGATAAAGAAAAAGGTAGGCGGTGCAAGAGAAGCTACTAGACAAAAAAGAGGAGGGGAACCGTTTATGCAACTATAACAAAACCAGAGATAATGTACAGATAAATAGATAGATAACTGAAAATAAATTAATATAAATATATATAATAAAGCTAGAAATAAACGTGGTGAGTGGGTAAGACAGCAAGAATACATATATATTGAGCATTTTCTACACTGCGATGTCAACCCGCGTGCAAAGCGTGGTGATTATGCCAAACGTGGAAGTGGGTCTAGTACGACAATCGTACGATAATGGGTTATTGATACGATGTAATATAAAATAGAATAAATTAAATTGTACCTGGAACAATCAGGTAATAACCAGATTATTAAATAGCAGAAATGATTACGGTAACAATAACAACGTACATAATAAATAACTAATAATAAAATTTGTGACGTCCATATGACGTGACATAGGTATTATACCTATGATAAGAGAGCATTATTTGAATTTAGGACATAAAAAAATTACATTTAGGTCCACCTTACCACGAGAGTATTGCCAATGCGTTACCCACATCTAAAACAACGCTAGGAACTATTTCTATTAAACTGGCTGTCAAATATAGAAAATCGATCCATCCGTTTAGGAGTTACGATGCCACAAACAGACACACTAAGCCACAAACCCAGATACACATATATAATACCCCGCTTTTTTCATCGAAAGTTAAAACGGCAATGCCCACTGCCAAAACTACGAAGCACCTATATCCCTATCTTCATGACTACAAGAAGAACACGACACAACACTTGAGCTATCTACTAGTATACCTACATGGTATGGACATTATTGGACAATGTGATTAATAGGGCATTATTTATAATGCCGGGGCAATATGAAGGAATAATGCTCAATATGAGTAGACAATGTGTTAAAAACTAGTGAAATTATTATATTGTCACTTATTGGGCAGAGAGGCAAAGACTAATTGGGATCGAAAATTTGTCAAAAAACCGAATCTATCAAAAATATCGTTCTGACACCTCTGTGTCCTCCCCTGTAACCCTCTGGTTAGGTTGAAAGGAGGGAAGCGACAAGCGTGTTAGATGTTATGAACTGAAAGCCAGAACAAAATGAAAATTTTCGAAGTGGAAGTTTAAAAACTGGTGCAGTAAACTCAGTAATTTGAAGTACAACTAGGTCAATTTACTTTTTGGAAATTCGTGTAAAGTGAAGAAAACTTCAAGTTTCACTTCACTAAGAAGAAGAAGAAGAATTTACCAATGTTCTTTTGCACTGAGGTTTCTAAAGTAACGTAAATAAACACTAAGATGGAATTTCTGGAAATTAACCCCCTGAGTGGGTGGAATAAGGGGTGAAAGTTCATACAAATATCCACCCGGTGAATCGTAAAAAGTGGTCAACGCGGACGAAGTCGGGGGCAAAAGCTAGTTTAAAATAAATCCCGGATGAATTACTTGGTCCATGTCATATAATATGTATTAAAATTTAGACATATTCTTTGCGACAACGCAGAGCCGAAAGCGCTGGGTATAGTATGGTTATGTTATGGGGATAGTAGATTTTGGCTGCGGTATTCTATACGGCGGAGGTACTTTCGTAAGGGATACCCTGCTATGCCCTACCTCTACTTACTCGTAATAAATAAAACTGAGACGGTCTAGACGTATAGGTATATGACTTGTTTGACCATCATAGAAAATCATTAATACTCTACAACCTACTTACCCAAACCTGCTCGCAATATTTCATAATACAGATTGCATCCAAACCTATAGCCGTCCGTGAGAACAGAGCTGCGCATGACGCGTTAATTTCCGAACAAAGGGTCACTTGTGGTGCGCGCGCGCACAATTTTAATGAACGCGTTTCCCGACCGCTTGTTAGACCCCAATTATTAATTTATTGCGCCCAAATTCACACCTTGTCGCTAGAGATGGCATGCCGAGTCGTTCGAGCGTACGTACTCGTATTTACCGGGAAAATTACGTTGCCGCATCGGAAATTAGCGGTGGCGCGGTCAGGTGGTCAGGTAATTCGTTAAATGACTTGTTGCTCTATGTTAAATAAGTTACACGTAAAATAAACTACGCGATTGATTCGAAAAGTAGTGCTGCATGAAGCACTTACTGAGTGTCGTCAAAAATTGTTTGTGTTAAAAGTTTAGCATTGTACATAGGACTACTATAGTGTCATGCTAATTTTATTTCATTTGATTACGTCATTCGGATTCCTTTAGTTCATTTTCAGATATGACAAGGTTTTCTTTAACACCTTCTGAAGCTGAGATGGTCCGGTAAAGTGGGTAGTGAAAGACTTATAATAAAATTATATGCAGATGTCCTAGATTCAAGTTCCTCCCGAGGTCTGCGATGGCAACACCTGACAGCCATAGCCAGTCGCCGTCTTCATAAAATACGACGTACTTGAAGACCCTAATAACCGTTCTAATTCGTATAATCTCAAAGTTCCTCTTGTAATTGATTCTATTACGCCATACAAGTTTCTTAGAGCATTTGCATTTCTATTGCAATAACGCCTGCCTATTTCCTTACGAAAGGGTTTCGGTGACCTTCGCTTCGAAGCCTTCAAACTAATTTTGTGCTGTTATTTAATAAGCGACGTGTCCCACGCAATTTGTGCTCGTGCTCCCTTGAAATTAAACTATTTGATTAAAAGAGGTGTTCTTGTCTGAATTTCGATTTGTAATGTCGCGTTCATAAATGTATGACCAGTTTAAAATTCATATTCTTGTGCAGCTGTTAAAAGGTTTTATAGCGTGTAGCATACTGTTCGAAAGGGCATAAAGCAGAAATACGGCAAACAAACAGGCAAGCGGGCCACCTGATGGAAAGTGGTCACCGCCGCCAATGGCCCAGGGGCGCTACCAATGCGATGTCTGTCTCTAAGGAGACGTCTAATATACCTCTTGAACGATCCCATGTCTTCGTCCAAAGGAAACACTGTGGCTGGGAGCTCATTCCACATCCGAATCGTACGAACGTTCTTTCGAACCGTCGAGTGGACACCACTAGAGCCAGCTTGCGGCGGGTGGTGCGATGGCGGAATTGTGCTGTGGGTACCAGATCAAAAAGTGCCTCAGACCACTTCCCATTGTACGTACAGCCGGTAGAACACACACAATAAAATACAAAGTAAAATCAAAATCACTTCTAGTTATTATTTTATTACAATTCAAAATTACTTTCTTAGTTTTCTTTTTAAAGTCACAATCGTGGTTTGACTTTAAAAAAAAGTTAACATTACTTAAGTGCAAATATTTATTTATTTATTGTAACCATACATTAATACTTACTAAATTAAAAAGAAAATTTTGATTACTAAATTAACAAGACAAACTATGAAAATTCATTTACGCAATTTTCATTTATTAAACAAAAAACTTGCAGTTTAACAATGAGTATTGATGGCTAAGGGACAGCTAATAGACCCTAATCAATATCAATAAATTTACGCCTTAAGCAATTTTGCCAAATTGCGAATATTAAGAGCTCATTTCTTCACGTCATAATATATTCCGTCAGGCATTACCTACTTACACTCGCACATCCGCATCCCACAGGGTCAGTCACGTTGATACAACTACCAATAATAATAGTAGATCATTGACCTTGATGACACAATAATCTTTCAATCCGATCGGAATATAACTACCGTTAAGTGTTGCGATAAAAAACGACGTTACAACATACAAAGGCTTATTATCTCGTGCAACTCTATGACGAAATCTATAGACGACCGGCTAGAACAAGGCTGGAACTATGATTCTCGTACAATTGTATTTTCATTTAGAACTACAACACGTAACATATTTTTATTTTCTTCTAGCGTCCGCGGTTCACCCGCGGGCAGTTTTAGTCTCTGTAAACATTTAACTATCCCGCCGGTCTCTGTAAACATTCAACTATGTCCCTCGGGAATAATGTCGCTTTCAATTAGTTAAAGAATTTTCAAAATATGTTCAGTAGTTTCGGAGATTACCCCTAACAAACAAACATACAAAGTTTTCCTTTTTATATATTAGTAAGTCTATTATTATAGAAGTCCAATAATATGTATGGTCCTTTCAGTATTGATTACCGTTACCTACAATACCACATGGACATAGATTGTACAGAAATAATCTTGTATTTCATTTTCTATGCTTCATTTTCTATATTGATAGCGTTAGTGGGAAAATATAGTAATTTTCTCACTAACGCTATCAGAATCAGCGTAAAACTTTGCGGGTAGTAGGAAATAGATTCACGTATCCACTAGCTTTTGTATGCAACTTCGCGCGCTTAAGACAATGTGTGAACGAATACGTACCATGTCGTGTAGGTACATGTCAAACAAAAATCTGTCAACGTCTACCCACTACTACCTACGCCATAACACATGGCTACATTGAAGCGTCACGGCGCTGGTCTCCAAGGGGCCCCGTGCTCGTGACCAATCGCCAAAGCGGATATGGGAAATACCTGCGCCGGCGCAAGAACCACTACAATGGAACGCATTCAAAGCCGTATCAGTGCAGTAAAAAAATCTAACAGACTTTAAAATTAGAAGACGGAACTGGTAATTTATTCTTGCTAAAGACCGGTGATTGTCTTCTGTCCGGTTTTTTCTTATAACTAAATCAGATCGACTGGCCAGTGGCAGTGACCTCTATAAGCGGATCTTGGATCTAGTAAACTCGATTACGTAGCTTAAGCTAAGATTAAAAATAACGCCTGTGTGCGTATGACATAGTAAGCTTTGACATTGGTATTTCCCTTCTCACGAATTATACATTTATGCGATGATAATATTGTACTTGTCCATAATTATGGCTACCGGTACAGTGTACAATAATTATTACCAATGTTATTATGCGGATTGTTGCGCATTGTCTAATTACACATAAACAAGCTCCATTTAGCGTACAGTGTACGCATTGGTATTTTAGCCAATATTACAAAGAATTTAAATATTGTATTTAAAATGGACATATCCCCTAACTCTATTTAAATAAACTCACGTTTCACTTTCTACGGCCACTAATAATAATCTTGGCATCAATTTCAAGAAGGCGAAGGCCCGGAGTTCATCTTGAGTATTGGGTAGGCCAGGTAAACAGTAGAGCGAATGGCATCTGACCTCCGTGATCCTATTAACAGGGGAACCTGACCAGAATGGATCACAGTTACAGTCAGTCGCATTAATATGCAGGTTTCCTCGCGATGTTTTCCATCACCTCTACTGCCTCTGATTCCTATATGTGAGTCCATGATAATGTACCACGATAGACACTTCAAACAGGAATGAGTTTGTATGCCACTAGATAAATCCCGATAAATAATGACGAACTGAGTGGTTCAGTCGGATAACATGCCACGCATCGCCGGTCTGCCACGCAGAGGTTGGGTTCGATTCCCGGCCGACCAGAAATTAAACGATGTATTTTCATTTCTGTTATGGGTCTGGGTGTAGTACGAGTATGTATTTAAATAAGGCGCTGTGTGAATTCGACTAAGCATATTCATAAAAAAAAAACGGTAGAAAAAGTTTTGATCTTCATTCCGCTTACGAAGCCCGATAACTACCTCGATATGAAAATATGACAACATTTTGTGCACTTTAACAATGACGAAAAGCTTTTACGGCTGTGTGATTAGGCGGGAGATAGCGGTGAAATATGGGCACACGTGTTCGATATGGATAATGGCTCAATCCGTGCAGCGAACGGGTAAAAAACATCGCAACATTTATAAACATCAGTGTCCATTTAGAACTATGCGAGTTTTTATGTAACGAATATCTAGTTGTAATGAACAAGTATTTTTCAAGAAAAAAACAGTCGGCAACAAACGCATGTTTGTTCTATTATTCATTTATTATAATAACTAGCCGAAATGTGCCCGCGACTTCGTTCGCGTCGACTACAAGATGTTTCGTGTGTCTAATATTAAGCAACAGTGTGGTCTGGTGAAGCACTTTTAACAAAAAATATTTTTGGAATTGAAAAATTCAAGGTTGTATTTATCATAAGACAGCAAGTCAAACATAGAGTAAGTTTAGAATAGAAGGAATAGGATTTTCATGGACTTCTTTGGAGTGCTATCCATTTTAAGCCTATACAAGTACTGATTTAGTATATATATATACCATGTATAAATATAAATATGCTTGGACAAATTCACATAGCGGCATCTAGCCCCAAACTAAGCAAAGCTTGTGTTATGGGTGGTAACTGATAAACTACTTATATACCTTTTTAAAATACTTATTATACATACTACAGCCAAACCCGCAATAGAAATAAAATTCATCATTTCAATTTCTGCTCGGCCGGGAATCGAACCCGGGAACCCTCTACGTGGCGACCGGCATGTTATCCAACTGAACCATTCAGGTCGTCAAATATTGTGACGCTGTGAACTCTTGCCTCTACACCATCACTGGTGTTGATATGTAATTATTGCATTTGTGGAATCGATGTCAATCTGTGAGATCTAACGATGTATATCTGTGAAGAAGTAGTAGGTACCTCTTTTTCCAAGCGACCGTCTGACGGTCCTCGACTCGCTGGCCGCTCGGCAGCTCATCTAATCATTTTACGACCACATTTAGAATTACTGTAAGGTTAGATAAATATAATTTACATACATAAATCTCGAAAAAACGGTGTACCAAACAATCCACCGCAAAAGGAGTCGCAAAAGGCATATTAAATTTATGACACAGAAAATTGCTTGAAGCTCGGTTTACGTTAAAATTTACAAAAACAAAGTGATCTTGATATGACAGGTCACTTCCATGCATACAAATATGATACTATTGCTTAGGGAACATACCAGTGTTATTTACGGAACCGAGACTCGGTTTCAAGACATACGGAGATAAAAGTCAATTTACATATTTATGCAAACATGTCATGCTAAATTGGCGTCTCCAAGTGCCTCTTTCAAGAGGCAACTTAATGAGAATACACTTATGTGATTCTGCTTACTGAGTACCTATTGAATAAAAACGTGACTTAATTATAGATTAAAATGACTTAATCATTCTAAATTTACGTACTATCGTATATTTAGTCATTTAGTGTCTAATCATGACGGGACATATTAAGATATTGCATATTAATCGTCATTGATCTACTATATGGTTAGTAATTACTACCTTTATTAATATTTAGATCTATTTGCAATTTTTATGATCTAGCAGGCCGTTAGCTTGTTTGCGAGCTTAGCGGTATAAAAAAAGATTGCTATTAAACCTAGACTAATTTGCTATTATAAAGCTCTATACTTGTGAACGGGTAAATCTTCAAAAAGATTGTAGATCATCGTTACAAACTTTTCGTTACAAGTTTTTCTTCCTTTCTTAACCTTAACTTTTCAATGCAGGAAGCTTCTTAAAAAACTGAAATTCTCAATCGATAATTTAATTAACCCTATTCAGTTTCAATTACAGTTTCCACGTATTAAACTTCCCACGTACCAAACAATACTTACCAATTACAAGCAATATACATTCTAAGGCGCTAAAATATCTCAGAACTAGAAGTCCAATCAATTAGGTATGCAATTTATTGGACTTCTAGTTACAATGGACGAGAATCACAATTCTCAGAATCCAACTGTGAGCCAATTATCGTCACATTAGCGTTGATATTCAGCTTGGTAACAACAACTGACTGCCGGTAAGTAGAATAAGATTTCGTAAAATTAATTTGGACGTGAGAACGGTTTCTTGTAGGTATTACCTACATTTTGTTTAGTTACAGTAAATTACTGATTGAACACTCTCGGGAACCGTTTGGCACCGACCATCAGGCCATCACGGGATGGTATATTATCTTTATCATGAAACTAAGAAATACTTATTTTGGCTTATGGTTAAACGTGGTATACCGGTGGTAGTCTCTCGAGCCTGATCAGTCAGCCTGGATAAGTACCACCACCATAACGTTCATATAAATATATAGGCCGTTTCTTCAGTCCGGTTTTTTCTAAGATGACGGATCCGGCGAGACGGACGCTGTGGATAAACGGGCTACATGTGCAATTTTCATATAATCGAGACAATTTGGAGACCTTGGATCTTCCCCTGGGTACAATCTGCATGAATGGAGGAGGTCTAGGGGTTCTAAGGTACCTAACAGATCGAAAGGGCCGTTTACGCCAACGCGGATATAGCCACATAGCTGGCAGAACAGATGGGTCGGAGGCGTTCGTCAATCATCCTGCATAGCAGAACCTACGTAAGAACTAGTTCAGAAAATCTCCCACCAATTCGACCGGGACGACTTTGGAATAAAATTGAGGATTTTTTACGGTGTCAGCCACACCTGGGTGATAATTAATTCGAATTTCCCCTCGTGATATAAAATGAACAAATAAAACAAAAAAACTTAAAGATTTACGTTCCTAAGGCATACCTACAGTGAAATAACACACTTGTAGTATAAACATAACGTCATTAGTCATGACTGAGATGGCATAGTCTATCTATCACTGTACCTTTAGGTACTATAGTCACAATGTTGCTCTGATTGTTACGTATTTTCCTTTCACGCGAAGTATGATAAATTACGTCCTAACAAGGCTGATTTATATACGAACAATATGATTCATGATTCAAAGCGTAGATTTTGCTATTTATAATTGTTGGCTCAATCTATTTATTTCTGTCTATGACTAAATTGCCTTCGTCAATGTAATCGTGTAATGTGTCTGGAAATAGTGTAAAAACTAAAATTAACAGAATGAATAGAAATATATCAGTGTAGTCCTTAGACAGTTTAGGTCTGGAAGTTAGTCATAAACTTACCAACTATATTATTTTATACTTCGCAACAATAGGTATTAGATTAGAATTAAAATGGAAAGTGAACAATTAAAAAGTAAAGCGAAACAGAAATAGGGTATGGGTCCAGTCAGTAGTAGTACCTATATCTACACTTTTGTACCATGCCATAATATACTACGTCATGTTTTTGATCTGAGTACAAAGAGTTATTGGGACATGGTACTAATGCATGTACGTAGGTACATTTGTTGCTGACTGTAGGTACTTGCGCGAATCAGTAAAAAATATAGCTAAGTTTTCAACCATCCGGCTCTTGGCAATCGTTGTAGGATTTTCGTCATGCCTTTTTTTAACTACAACAAAAACAGCTCTTTCAAAAATGAATAGAAATTATAAATTTTAAATACTTACTATTGTATTAAAAAGCAATAAGCAAATACTCATTGGTGATGGTGAAGTAGCAAATAAAAAAATAACATTTTATTCCCTTGATATAATATGTAATAACACAGAAAACACAGTTTGACACCGCTCATTTGTATCGTTTCATTGTTTTACAGAACAGAAGTTGCAATGAGAGGCTATGCCAAGCCAGCATACTGAACATCCCTGGCAGAGGCGACACCCCGCGCGACTCCGAACAGCTGTACCAGGAGGCGCAGGTCTTTCTAAAACAGTACTACGCTTCGATTCACAGGTCCGTACCAAATATAATTTTGATAGTTTTACAATTACGGTATCTTCTTTTACAAATTCACAAAGCGCCATCTAGACCCAAAGTAAGAATAGCTTGTGTTATGTGTGGCGTTAGATAACTGATAAACTAGTTATTATACATGGTACACCCAGACCCGTAACAGAAATTAAAATTCATCATTTTAATTTCTACTCGCCGGGAATCGAACCCAGGACCTCTGTGTGGCGACTGGCATGTTAACCAACTAACACACTCAGGTCGTCAGAATAGGAACTAACTATCTTCAAATATACAGTTATTTCTACAGGAGAAGCTCATCACTTCTTCTCGGCTCCCTTCAGATTCTGCCAGGATCAAGAGCAATTCTAAAGAGACACTGAGTTTTGATCTATAGATTTCAATCCCATCCTGATTATTCTCAGCTAAGGCAGCGGTGATCACTGTCCACCAAGTGGCCCGCTTGCCTGTTTGTGTACCGTATGACATATGAAAAATCTTGAACCACAATCACGTTAATTAGGATGGTTGAAAGATTAGAAAACAAATAGATTAAGCAGAATTCAAAATTATGCTGTATTATACAGTGGTGGCTGCATTTAATATACCACCATTCAGGCACACATTCCTCTAGCCTGATAGTTCTATCCAAAAAAATAAGATGATTTCTCCCAAACACCAAAAGTATAAAATGATTTCAAACTGTTCCAGAGAGAATACCGACGCGCATTCGAACCGGTTGAAAGCAATAAAGAAGGAACTGAACGATACTGGAACTTACCAACTGAAGAATTCTGAGCTGGTTTTCGGAGCCAAACTGGCCTGGAGGAACGCCAGCAGGTGTATCGGCAGGATACAATGGAGAAAACTGCAGGTAAATATTGAAGGGTTTTAACTTAGCCTTACACTTAATCAATGACACCGATGTCCACTTAGTAGAGTTGATGTCAATTCTGCGGTTCGTATAGTCGGTCTCCGTTCGTCCATTTCCCAGTTTGTGAATATGTCGTCACTTGCTCTGTAACGACTTGGAGTGATGACACCAAACTTATCAATTAACGAACTTAACAAAATAGCCTTTGATATCAGCTGTAAAGTAAACACAGGTATAAGTTTTTACGAGAACGTTTGAGGTTTGGACTAGGTACGGGTAAGCATCATCATCATCTCAGCCGCAAGTCGTCCTGCTGCTGTAATATAGGCGCATATTGTATGTTATATTCCAGAACGATCGACTTCGTGCCTCTCGCGTGCTTGCACTAAAAATATTAAACTAAAATCATGTACATGATCATATCAAATATTAAAACTAAACCTTTGATCAGGAAATAAGTCAAATTCAACAAGGAAATGAAACAATTTTAACGAAATTACTTATTTAAATAATTAATAATTTAACGTATATTATTTTTAATTTCTCGATTTTATAATAATAATCATCTTGGCGTTAATGTCCGGGTTATGCTCTCACGCACGAGGGCGGGGTCCGCCTTGACCATGATCCAGGATTTGGCAGATCAAGTAATTATAGTGGAGCGATTGCCATCTCACCTCCGTGACCCCTATTAATTTTATTGGACAATGAAAATAATCCATACAAGCCGCTTCTACGCGGTTTCTTCCGCCGGAACTAGTTTTAATTTATCGATATTACCGTGCTTTAATATTAAACTAATAATCACTAACTAATATTAATCTAATATTACTAATTCAGCTTTAATATTAATTCGAAACTGATAGATAAAGTTATTTTTGAAGAGAGGTAGGGCTTAGCGGGGGAGCCTCCCGACTGTGGAAGTACCTCGACCTTACAGACTACCGCAGCCAAATAATACTATTTTAAAATAGTATTGCGTTCCTGCCGATGAGTAAGGTACTCCATGTGGTGGGAATTTGGGGAACCGTGGTTTTGGTAGTAGAGTGGCATTTACCTGTTTGCTGCCAGAGCAATGTGTTATAGAGCCGGGTAACAAATTGACAATAGCCCTAACGTTGCCAATATCAGCAGCGACCACTTTCCATCAGGTGGCTGCTTGCCTGTCTGCCTACCGTATCAAATAAACAAAGCAATCTCATTTAAATGTTTCTGTAAAATATTAACGTATCATGAGTGTTTTATAAGTTAGTTTCATATTCGTAATATTGCGATAATTTTCTCATTTAATATTAACTTTGTAAAACCTAAGCTTTTAACGCTAAACGCCAATTCAGAAATGAGTTAATGAAAAGTTACTAAAAGCTTGTTTAATATATACGTCGAAATTCGTTTTCATACTGCATTATTAATGATCAACGTTAACTTTGACTTTACTAATAGTTTCAAATTACGAATAACCCAACGATTACTTAATAACGTGAATCAAACTGTATTCCTGAACCGATTTGTTGGGATCCTCGAGAAAAGATCTAAAGGGTCCCCTATTACCATCAGGTATACCCGAAAACGTAAAATTGGATTACTAGGAAATCCGTGGACTGATTTACAAGAAGGAAAAAGGGGAAATTTTCCTTTAAATTCGATATTTTTAGCAATTTATGCTACTGGGCAGGACAGTAAGTATAAATTTGTATTTGAACAAATTAGTAGAAAGATTCAGCCCTCTCCCTAACGTTACACTAATAATCCAATCGCTCGAGTAGGCAACGATGCCCTTTTTAACAGAACGCCTCTATTTGTCGATTTCAACGATAATCCGTGTTGAATAACAACGGTCCAAGGTGTCAACCCTGCGGGACACCTGAACTAACGGATAGCAGGTCTAACAAGGAAATCCTTGTTGCATATTTATATCCAATATTGTAACATGAATGTTATTACGCATAATATTGCAATGATAAAAATACTTGTAGTTTCAATTTCATTTAAATTATTTCACTGTTACTCTACCATAGCATAGGCATTGAGTGCTGTGAGTAAGTAACATAAAGCAAAACAGAATTTTTGTTCAAAACATTGTTTGTGTGTTTAATTCATATGTAGCTCTTAACTAAATGAAGAGAGATACAAATTTAAAACATTCAGAGGGATTTCTTTAATATTTTCCCCGAGACGTGGATGAGGGCGTCCCGCTGTCGCGGCAACCTTTGTGAATGCTCGATTTATTCAAATGGTTCAAAATAACGTTCACTCGAGGTGCGGCGATGATAAATATAATAATGCTATTATGACCGTGGGATTGAATAGACCGGACGCTTTCTTCGCTTTTAGCGATCGATTCATTTTTTCCCTCGCTATTTGCTCTCGAGAGATAAAGTATGAATCGTAATAGCTGTTTATCGGCCAAAGAAACGTGTTTTGTGAGCGGCAGGTGATATCGGTGTTAGCTCTGCCTAGTTCGACTTAATATTTCTACCTTATTTATTTCCGTCGCTAAACACAATGCTTGCTTTGTTCTTTATCAGATTATTTATTAATTTCACAGTTTTACAGCAATCACATTTAGTTACAATCAAATACATATATAAGTATTGTGCAGTTTCATAAATATACTATTGTGTCCGGTTTGATGGATAAGGTGTGAGACATTCAGGAGAACAACGCCTGCGGTTCCGCAAATTTTCTTACATGCAAAATGAATTGTAGAAAATGTTTTACATTATCGAGGTTATTATAACATATTTTAAAGGTATGTTCCGGGTTTCTTACCTACATGGTCACGGGACGACATGATGCGTGCAACTGCGTCAGCAAAGCTACGCCGTAGGAAACCCGGAACATACCTTTAAAATGTGTGAATCGTAGATGTTACGGTAGTTGACGCTGTCCATAAGATGGGCTGTTTCGTCGTCTGTCATCAAAGTTGTATAAAAAAGCTGTAGTGAGTGAAATTAGACAGCTTAAACTGTACCTGGTTACTTCACCTGGCTGGAGGTCATCTTATAGGTATTACGTTTGTCGAGTAGCGGCCTCCATCCAAGAACACATTTACCCATGCGGGTGTAGATTTTTCGGTATAGGTATGTGACCAACCTACTGCCACTACAGCTTACTACTAATCAGCTACTGTAGCTATTACTGTTAATCGCGTAATTTTATGTTATCTAACCTATGGAGGTAACATTCAGATTACTTCATTGTGGAGAACACCCGGAACATTGTGAGGAAATCGGCGCACACATTATGATATATCTGCGAGATATTCAGTGTGAAACGCGAGATATCGGAGATAATCTAAGACCGCACTTACTCCCTCTTATTGTATACTTATGAGAAGCAGGCCTATGTGAGGCACGTTGAGTTGAATATAATAATAAACTATGTAGAGTAAGAATTTACTATAGGTTTTCTGAATGTGATGTAGGTAATAGATTTAAGAACAGTTAATTCTATGACCAATAAAAGACAAGTAATAATTTTGCTTTTATTTTATCTCTATCTGGGATTAATATTCAAATAATGATACAACATGTAGAGCAAGAATCTGCTACAGGCTTTCGGAATGTGAATTAAGAGCAGTTAATTCTATGACCCATAAAAAAAACTTAATAATTTTGCTTTTATTTATTGATAACTAGGACTACTGAACTACAACCGACTATGGCCGATTACAGCGGGTTGTTACCCGTGATTTACTTTTAAATTACCCAGACGGTTGTTAATGTTTTCGCCTCTTGGCGCGCCAACCCGCGACGCGACGCGGCCGCATCGCGAACTTTTAATTAGGGCTCAGGCAAAGAGTGGAAACTTTATAACGAGGCGCAAACGGGATGTCATTACCCACATGTCTTCTGTCACGACTGCCACAATAAAGTGCCGCTGATAGGCTTTCAGGGCATCCTTTAACACAACGCTTGACACGTTGGGCGCGACTGTATTCGTTCGTCATATGATACCTTATTGTTAGCCCGTAATAGTCCACTGGTGGGCTATGAGCCTCCTTCACATTAGTGGAAGGTATTGCCTCCACGGTTGGCATGCGGGTTGGAGATCGCAATTCTTCATGTTTATCAGAAAGCGCTGGTGCCCGTTGTCTGTTGAATGTGTAGGCCCTAAGTCGCCTCTTATGACACCTGCGGGAATATAGTAGGAGTTGGTGACAGTTGTATTCTAATATACCATCACCACACGGCCAACCATTACCATATAATACCTATGTGGTGGATGACTTAAAGAAAGATCAGGTCAAAAGTACCCTAATCTTTTTTGGTCAAAAGGTCAAAAAAGTATGTATGAAGAGGTTAATGAATGTGGAAGAAGCGAGTGAGGTTTGTCAGGCCGTAGCAAGTGGAACAAACATGGTTTTTGCCTTCCACTACGAGGACAAGGCGATGTAACAATGTGTATATGTAGCTATATAGTGAAGCTGATCGAATTATAAGACATACTTCCATGAGTGGAAATTATAGCAAATCCCTGTACCACACCCTACACACGCACGTCTTATAGTGGATAGGACATTAATGATGATTTTAATATGATCTTGAGGCACGATGTTTGCAATTTTTTAACCTTTATGTATTGGGTGATCCATAAATCAACGTGAATCAATCGCCGGTATAGGTGATAGGTTATTTATTAAAATTAGATTTATGCAAAAAGCGGTTGTGATTTTTTGTGTTAACAGTTATTAAAGAGTTACACTCACACATAGGTACATAACTATCATCATAATTAATATAATGATAAACAGTAATTAAAATTAGGTTTGTGCTATAAGCGGCTATTTGTAACAAAATATATTATTTTTTATAATAATGTCTATGAAAACTTTGCTTTTTGAAAATAGTTCGTCATTGCTATTACCTACTAAGCATTTAATTAAACACTTTTGATTACTTTTCTAGTTAGCAGGTAATGACTTTTTCCTAAACTAACAATTTATCTAATCGCACCTTTCTAACAATAAATTACACAACTTTTTACATAGATATAATATATTGCCACCAGATATTCGACTGCAGGGAGGTGACAACGACAAGCGGAATGTTTGAAGCGCTTTGTAACCACATCAAGTATGCTACAAACAAAGGCAATATAAGGTAAATTGATATTCACAATATTAATTCATATTAGCTATTCTCCAAAGCATTATAGCAAAACTGTGCCATAATAAAATGCACATTTCTGTCTGGAACAAGCAACATTTTGCTAAATATTTCTGTTGAACAAGGCTACACAGCTACAGTAACAAACACTCTAAAAAATGTTGATAAGAGAAAGTTTAAATAAAAATTGAAGAAATGAAAAAGAAACAACTAGTAACATAGTGTGAATCTGTAACTGACCTATTTGCAAGTAACTTGTTCTTTGTTTACTTATAATGTAATGTAATATTTTAAACTATCGCGGGCATTATCAACAAAGGTACGCGGTAGGAAACCCGGAACATACCTTTAAAATGTGTTTTAATGTAATGTGCTGTATATTTTTGTTGAATAAAGAAAATATATAAATGTTTGGAATCTATTAGAATTAATTTGTTTTCTGTTTTAGATCATCGATAACACTATTTCCCCAACGCACTGACGGAAAACATGACTACAGAATATGGAATCCGCAGCTGATTGGCTACGCCGGACATATGCAAGAAGATGGTACTGTGATTGGTGATCCTTCAAAGGTTGAATTTACTGAGGTAAAAATATTTTAAATTAAGGTATCAATCTTCAAACTAGTAACAGACGTTCCGTTTTGGCTGGAGCCAACCAACCGTCAGTTGCAGTTAATACTAATCCTTACTTAGTATAAAATAAAGTCGCGGGGGAAGTGGTTGGACGTCTGACCGAGGTCGGCTCGCCTGCGCATCCAAAAGCGACTTTATTTTTTGCAACTATTGACTTGATTGATTGATATGATTAGTATTGACTGCAACTGATGGTTGGTCGGCTCCAGCCAAATCGAAGCGTCTGTTACTAGTATCTAATAATAGGCAATAATAATAATAATCTTGTTATTGATCTTGATATTAATATTCTACTTTTATACAAAGAATAATTAGTTATAAATCATTCCAGATATGCGTCAGACTGGGGTGGAAACCTGAAAAGACGCCATGGGATATTCTTCCTTTAGTATTGTCTGCGGATGGCCGAGACCCCGAGTTCTTCACCATCCCCCGGGAAATAATCATGGAGGTTCACATGGAGCACCCCGAGTAAGTGAACTGTTATTTAAATACGTTAATTGATTTTTATGATTAGGTTCAAGACGTATACAATTTTAATGCTGTTCTATTTATGTCACAAAAAACTCATCTGTGCTATAACAATGAGCTTGGTCCTTTTTTTTTAATGAAAGAAAGAAAGAGGGTTTCTGAGATGGTTCGCGTATATAGAGCGGACGGATGAAAGAAGATTGACGAAAGAGGTATATAGCGCGATGTATAACGGGAGGTATAATTAGAAAACCGGCCCTTAAGAGAACGACCCATCAAAACATTCACCGATCAATAATGTTCTCAAAAAAGCTGGGGTCCGAAGTGATAACAATAAATGGAGATGTATGACAATAACTGTATGATATATGTGAGGCTAGGGAGTTGTGTCAGGACAGAGTAAAGTGGCGGTCCATAGTGGGACCACATGTTCCCATAAGCGTGAGCTTTATGTATGTATTATATATTATAAAAATGTTGGAATGTACCTCCTAGATACGAGTGGTTCAAAGAGCTGGGCCTCCGCTGGTATGCTGTGCCTGCTGTCTCCAACATGAGGTTCGACTGCGGAGGGCTGGAATTCACCGCGTGTGCCTTTAACGGGTGGTACATGGGTTCAGAGATCGGCTGCAGAAACCTGAGCGATGAGAACCGACTTAACGCCGTTGAGGTGATATTTGTGGACTTTATGATACATATTATTTACTATGTTGTCGGTCAACCTACCGAAACTACAAAAGAAAAATGCGGCTACCCACCTAATAATTTTGTGCTCTCGAGAACGATTTTTGTAAATGTTATACCGATACATTAACTTACTTCAAAATCTTTTAAAAAATTGCGAAAGTCCCTGGCAATACAGAAACGAATTTGGCAAGAAGTTTTTACATCAACGTCAACAATTGTTCAAATTGGGGTGAATTGCTAAGTTTGCCCTGAAATAAAGTTCGCGAATCATTTTCTGGCCAGTTAACCTTGTAGAATCGTTCATGGACAAAAGAAATTAACACGAACATCTGTTGCTTTTCTTAAAGACGCTGGTTTATCTTTGTTCGAGTGAAAGCCATTTATATTTAGTGATAATACGTAATTTTGCAATCGAATTTTGTTTCTTCTTCTTTTTATGTTGTGGCTTACGCAATTTTTTTTTTTTATTTCATACAGTAGGCAAACAGGCAAGTGGACCACCTGATGTAAAGTGGTCACCACTGCCTATAGACATTAGTAACACCAAGGCTATCGCCAATGCGTTGCCCACCTCTATAACACGTTGCTCTGACAGCAAAAAGGCAAATGCCCCTCCACTGCCAATGCCACGGTTCCCCAAATGCCCACCCCATGGAGCACTGGAGACCTTACGATTTGTAACGAAAGTGACATGTTTGTTTGAGTTTTATGCAACTTCGAGGCATCTGTACGAATTTGGATGTTTGATGAAAACCCGTCGTAAAATAATTGTCAACTGGCTTATGATCACGAGTGAAGTAATACAAGACGAGAAAATAATACGACTCGATTATCGAACAATCTTTAAACCGCAAAACATTTTATCTTTTAACTCACTGCCATCTAAAAAGAAATCACAAAGATGGCGGTGCTAATGGTCTTATAATTGAGATAGTGGCAGTTAAAATATTAGGCAGTTATTTAGATATACTGAGCGATTATTTCCAGCAGCGAGCACTCTGAAATAACCGTAGGCTATATTGCTAAAATCTAATAGAAAATGAAATACAAGCTAATTTATGGGAGGATAGATATTGCTAAAACTCTAATAAAAAATAAGGTACAAAATAATATTATAAGTGATTTAGATACTAGCGGTGCCAGCCAATAATAATAATCTCTTTAAACTATTCCAGAAAGTAGCCCTCAAAATGGGAGCGGACACCAACTCGCTCATATCTCTGTGGAAAGACAAGGCGCTGGTGGAAATCAACGTCGCCGTACTGCATAGCTTCCATAGAGATAACGTCATCATTGTCGACCACCACTCCGCTTCGGAACAATTCATCAAGCATTTGGATAACGAGAATAAGAGCAGGTTCGTTTTACTGTTTTAACATCTCACTGAGTATCTGAGTAAAAATCGGATATAACCTTAAGTGCATCCAAAGACCCGAACAAAAACCGTTCACCCCAGTGAAAACACAGCCACTGCGGCTCTGTGAACTTATCTTTCGCACACAATTAAACTAAAACAATATGAAACCTACTCGTAGAACCACTTTAGGTTATTAGGCATTAGGGTTTATGTAAATCTCAGCTAAGGCTTTTAAGTAGGTAGGTAAATATGTTTGGATAATTCACCCAGCGCCATCTAGCCCCAAAGTAAGCAAAGCTTGTGTTACGGGTGCCAGAACACTGATGAAGTAATTACAGAAATAAAATTCATCATTTCACTTGCTAATCGGTTGCGAATTGAACCCGGGACCTCTGCGTGGCAGACCGATAGATGTTAACCAACTGAACCACTCAGGTCGACAAGTACTATAATTGTAAAGATTGTCTCTACAATGGCATAGATTTCACCATTTATCCAGTTTTACAAAATGTCTGGCAAAATTTTCCTTAGAATACAGTTTTTAATCAAGTAAATGCGCGTTGATTGAAACTGGTAATTTAAACATTAGATTGACGGTAACCCCGTCGGACTTCTCGATACATTGTCGCAATTGAAACGTATACAATCCATTTCAAACAGAATATAGGTAGAATTGGAACAAACACTGATGTTGATATTGTTGTGGTTTTTTTTATACCACTACGATGGCAAACAAGTTTCCTTCCTACCTGTGTTATCACCCAAGCAACTCTTATAAATAAATTGACTATCTATATTTACCTGCGGATAGGACGTGACAAACCAGAGGAGTCCACCTGGATGGGTACAAATTTTGCCGCCAAGCAACAATGCTGGCTTGCATTCTTGTTTCGGTTCAAAGGATATATTGTTATCCTAAGCTATTTTAGCTAAGGCAACTAGAGGCATGAGGCAATATCATCTTACTTTTCACAATGACAACGCACTTGCTGCGGTTCAGCATTTTTGTTAAATCACTACATCTGTCACACTGTCTGTATGTCTGTTCACGATAAACTCAAAACTACTGAACAAATTGTCATGCGGTATGCATTTATTTATTTAATAAACAGAGTGATTGATGAGGAGGATTTTGGTATATAATTTGTTAAGGTGTGCAAGACTCGAATAATATGTTGTAGGCGACAGTTGCCGCTCATCCTATCTGCATACTAATCTCTTTGTGAGCCAGTCTGTATTATCCCGGAAACATTCAACAATTCCACAGGTTGATTGAAACCTCACGGATCAAGCCTCAAACCTCAAGTTCCTTTGTTACAGAGGTGGATGCCCGGCGGACTGGATTTGGATAGTACCTCCAATATCAGGATCCTTGACAGCGGTATTTCACCAGGAAATGGCATTATACTACCTACGGCCTTCGTACGACTATCAAGTGAGTTTATTAGGTTTAAATGAAATTGGTTTAGGAGATATGTGTATTTTTCGACGATTTACGAACTGCATTTTGTAACGTTGTTGCGATTCTGTATTTTTAGTGCTTGCAACTTAAATTCATGAATCGTAGATGTTATGGGTGACAGTGACCGATTACCATCAGGTGCGCTGTTTGCCCGTTTGTGACTGCTTAAAATTTTGTAACATTTCGACAGGTAGGTACTTTGTGATAATTACCATTGGACAAGTAATTTTAATAAGTTTACTTTTGTTTAGCTCAGGTTGATTTGTTATTTGGTAATCGAACTTATTTTTATAATTTGATATGTTTTTATACCACTCGTGGTAAATATACGGTGTGGGGATACGGTATATACGGTTAATATCAGGGGTATCACTTTCGTATTGCCAACCCCATGATGTAGATAAGGGCTGTATGCCTATTTTCATTACTTTCTTTACCGTTTAAGAGATAATAGCCGTACTTATGGTAACTATTGCTTACAAGGCTGATACTTATTATGTATTAGCTAGCTCAGCTTATGTATTATAATAACTTGCAAGCGATAGTAAGCAAAAGTACCGACTATTTCATATCGCATGCACCCTGGACTCAAATATATTAGACATCATAATGCATGTACTGAATACGTATACAATACAAAAAAACAACATAGAGCCAGATGAAAACAAAAGCCAAAAACTAATATAATGCTATCCCAAAAACGATTCGCGAAGCAGACTCTTGGTAGTTTTAAGAGGCAGCTATACAGTTTTCTTGTCGAAAGAGCATTATATACGGTTGAGGAGTTCTTTTTGGCGTGTAAGGAACGTAAATAATTTTTTCTCTCAGTAAATGTACCTGATTAAATGACAATTTGTAATGCTATTGAATTAATTTTGACATATTTTGTAATTGGATTTTCATTATTTTGACATTGTTGATTAATTGTGGATATTGTTAATAATTTATGGTTAAATTTAATTATTTATTTTAGTATGACTTTTAATCGATTTTTAATATTAATTGACATTATATTGTTTATTGACATTTGAATTATTATTGACACTATCTACTGTTGACATTTTAAATTACTAATAACATTGAATAGGTGAAAGTCAAATTTTATAATGATGTTTTTATAATGCTTAAAATGAATAATTTAAAATATTTGTAAATGATTATCTATTTTGATTAATGACATTATTTAAAATCGTAAATTTATTAAAATTTCTAAAATTTGTATGCCGATGGCAGGTCGCAGAGGCTCCATTCTACTTAAACTGTACCTTACAACTGTATAACCTATGTACCACAAATGATTAATAGATTAAATTATTAAATGATTAATTGCGAAGAAACTGTAATTAACACAATTCTGTCAATTGTTCAGGAAGCGGCTTGGAAAACCCACCAATGGAAAAAGGCGGAGGGGAATCCTGTCCACAGAAAGTTTCATTTCAAACAGATCGCGCGCGCCGTCAAGTTCACTTCCAAACTGTTTGGCAGGGCTCTCTCAAAGCGCATCAAAGCCACAATCCTCTACGCAACAGAGACAGGGAAATCTGAACAGTATGCCAAGGAATTAGGGACCATTTTCGGACACGTTTTCAATGCCCAGGTAAGTTTGCTCGTTAAAAGGTGTTTAGCTATGTATCTAAGTTAACACAAAGGTACGAAATAGCACTAATGAGTGATTCTCTCGCCAGGTCCATGCTATGGCAGATTACGACATGTTTTCGATAGAGCATGAAACACTCCTCCTTATTGTGACGTCTACTTTTGGTAATGGAGAAGCGCCAGCCAATGGAGTGGTATGAATTATCTACGTAACGCCTATTTATTGAAGTCTTGAATACCTAAGTAGCACAGTTACTCACTGACTTTTTTTTGCAGGATTTCGCGGATCATCTTTTCCAAATGTTGTACGATGAAAATAAAAATTCGAATGACACCGGTGACTCAGGGTAGGTACCTACACTGGATTAGGAAACTAAAATATGTCGCACAGTGATTTAGAGTGACTGAGTAAAGTGTGCTTACGCGACGTTTAAATTATTATAAACGTCAAGTTTTTCTTAAATATATTTCAAGTTCCTTTGTCAAGATGAGTCATAGTCTTATTGTACCGACTTAGATTTCCTACTAACCAGGAAATACCTGTAGGGTCAAGTGAGATAGTGTTACAAATTAAAATTTACAACTTTCTTGCTTAATTTTTTTTTCTTACTCTGAGATTAAAAATACCAACTTACTGTAAACTTATTAAATAATTATGTCTTTCAGAAATCATAAACTACCAACTCCTAAGTCATTGATGAGGACGAATAGTGTAATGTCGCCAAGCAATGAATATAAAAGGCAACTGACTCGTTTGGAATCAACCAAAAGTAAGTATATTATGTAGTAGGTAATTATAGCCTCTCTCATCACCGATGAAAAATCTAAATATACCCACTATCACTGACATATTTTAAGTTTACAACGCTATAATGTACAGCCCCAAATATTGTAACAGATTATTATTTTTATCAAAAGCATGCAGTTCGGAATGCACCTATATATTTTGTCTTTTCAGGTAGTGTAGCAGGGTCTTCACACGTAGAAAACCTAGGACCCTTAAGCAATGTTTGCTATGCAGTGTTCGCTCTAGGGTCTAGTGCATATCCAAAGTTCTGCAATTTTGGAAAAACAATAGACAAAATACTAAATGATTTAGGAGGAGATAGAATATTAGAATGTACATGTGGCGACGAGATGTATGGTCAGGAACAACAATTTCGGTCGTGGTCTTCAGACATTTTCCATGTGAGTTGATAAAAGTAAAAATATAGCTTCTAACAACAAGATAACAAGTTATTTTTTTAGATTGTTATATGTTACTGCAGATAAATTATTAATAACAACAATTAACATCATCTACCTGCCCTCTTCGCACTAGCTGGCAAAATATAGATTTTATCTCTATTTAAAGATATATTATATTATCTCTTTCTTCTATTACTTATATTACTTACTTCTTTCGCCCACATGTCATTATTCACGTTCATCCATATTTTCTTAAGTCGGCAATAACATAAATGTCTATTCGCATTCACATTCATAGTCTTCCTTGTTACATGACTTTCATCCCTCCGTATAACATTCTAACAACAAGTAACATAAAATTTAAACGAAATAATAAATGATTTAAATTTTTATGAATATGTCGTTCACCAGGTCGCATGTGAAACTTTCTGCTTAGAAGAAAATGATATGGTACAGGCTGCAAAGAAGGCTCTGGGCACAGTGCCATTAACAGAAGACACTGTGAGATTTGGAAAAGTAACTGGATCGCATACACTTAAAAGTGCTATAGAATCCGCATTTCGAAAAAATATTTTCTTATGTACTGTGAAGGAAAACAAACATTTAGGGGATATTACAGACGATAGAGCTACTGTATTTGTTGATATGGTCACTGATGTAAGTTTTCGCCATTAACCTTTCTAATTTAAATACAAAATATAATACTTAAAATTAGAAAAGCAAAGCAAAAGGTAAAAGTTTTGTTTGTAATAATTACCGCTCATTTCAGGATGATATAAAATATGACCCAGGAGATCATGTTGGAGTCCTGGCATGTAATAGAAAAGAAATAGTTGACGCAATTTTAGAAAGATGCAAAGATATTGAACAATACGACAAAGTAATGCAGCTGCAAGTTATGAAGGAAATTCTCAGAGCAACTGGTAGGAGACGCACACTTTATTAAAATGTGTCAATGTAAAATTTTAATAATTTAGTTGACGATATTATGAAAATGATTAAAAATATATGAAGAAATTATGCAATTAGCTATACCTAATTAATTATATTATATTTATACCTAGTTACATGCAAATTATCTATTTCCATGTAACAAACTTGAATATTGCATGAAATGATAATTAAATAAAAGGTTTTTTATTTATTATTTATTAGTTGACTATTATTATATATTATTATATATCGATAGATATTTACGAACAAAAAATTTCGGAATAATCTCCTAGGGTTCTGTTTAACCGAGATATTTCACTTTAAAGTTTTGATAGGTATTTTAGGAACACCACGCTAATGGAAATTATTTGTTTGTAATGCTGCCCTTTGTCGATCTGTAAAAAAATCTGTCGCACGAAAATGAAAGAGTAGGTACACTGGTTTCATACAAAAATATGTTAAGCCAAGTTAGTTCCTTTATTACAGGTATACTAAAAACGTGGGAACCGCATGAAAGAATACCAGCAGTATCAGCTCGTGATTTATTCACAAGGTTTTTGGATATCACCACTCCTCCATCGTCAAAGTTATTGAAATATCTCGCTGATGCATGTACTGATGAGAAAGAAGCTGATGAAATTAGAGAATTAATAACGGTATGACTTAGTCAATTGAAATTTAATCTTCACACTTACATAAAATTAACCCCAAGTTATTAATAACATATTATTTAATTGAAGGATTCAAATAAATATGATGACTGGAGACACTTCCACTTTCCTCACTTGGGCGAAGTATTTGAACAGTTTCCATCATGCAAACCCCAAGCATCGCTGTTAGCTGCGTTGCTGCCGAATTTGCAGCCAAGATTCTACTCGATATCGTCCTCGCCAAAGGCTCATCCCAACAGGATACACGTTACTGTTTCCGTGGTTACGTATAAAACACAGAGTAAGTTCAATTTCTGTCATCACTTTATGTACCTAAAAATCATAAACAATTTTCCTAACGCAACTGGACGTAACTTATTTTTAGATGGAAAAGGACCAATACATTACGGAGTTTGCTCAACTTATTTACAAAACTCGAAACCTGACGATGAAGTGATGGTATTTATACGGCGGTGAGTTAAAATAATCAAATACCTATGTAGGTCAAGATGTGGAAGAAGAAAAAAAATTTGACTAATACCTACCTAAACTGTTTTGTTTTTTCAGAGCACCAAGCTTCCATATGCCAAAAGACATTTCAGCACCACTTATTTTAGTGGGACCAGGCTCTGGCATAGCTCCGTTTAGAGGTTTCTGGCATCACAGACATTGGCAAATTAACAACTTATCACCAAACTCGAAGAGTCCTGGGCCAATGGAATTATACTTTGGCAGCAGATACAAAGGAATGGATTTGTATAAAGAAGAAAAAGAAAAGTGTCTGGATGAGGGTGTCCTCAGTAAAGTAAAGTTAGCTCTATCAAGAGAGGAAGGAAGCACTAAAGTAAGCATCTAGAAAAAATAAATTCAATTTTAAATATTTAAGTCTTGAGATTTTTGTACACTTTTTGCGAATTTACATATGTTCATTTCTTTTTAGAAACACGTTCAAGCTCTTATAGAAGAAGAAAGTGATAATATTGTAAGAATGCTAGTAGATGAGGATGGACATTTCTATGTCTGTGGAGATTGTAAAATGGCGGAGGAAGTACAACAAACGTTGAAATCAAGCCTAAAGAAACACGCTAAAATGGATGATCAAGAAGTCGACAACTTTATTATTGACCTAATGGTAATTTATTTATGTATTTGTTCAAATAATTAACTGGATCAATAATGATGTTATGTCTTTCTAAACTATTATTTCTGTCTATTATTACATGTACGGGTATTATTACATTTCTGTGTGTAAACTATGATTTATATTGTCTGATTTGGTTCATAGGTTGCATGACATGACCAAACTCGATGTACCCCACTGGCTAATTTTCTTAGGGATCGGTTTGAGAAATGACCTACAACAATTTTTTTTCCTTTTTTACAGGACGCAAACCGATACCACGAAGACATCTTTGGTATCACATTAAGAACAGCGGAAGTCCACCTTCAATCGCGAGAGTTTGCGAAGAAATCTCGGCTGACCTCGAATCAGTCACAGGCTTAGACACATAGAATCTTAATATGCATAAGTTTTATATGAAATTAAATTTTATGCCAATTGCACTACAGCTCTTGTAAGAGCCGGAAGACTTCTGAATGGCATGCCCTATGCAATCCGGCTCCAATGGGTGCCCCTGATACTTTTCGTCAGACCAATTTTAGAGCTTCGTCTACAAAGTATTATAATAATAAACATGCTTGGACAATCCACACAGCGCCATCTAGCCCCAAAGTAAGCAAATTTTGTGTTATGGGTGCCAGAGAACTGATAAATTACTTACTTGATAACGTAAAAATAGTATGAAAAAAGCGGCCGGTATCATGCAGTATCTGAAAGTGACAAAGCTCAAAATGGTTTGACGGGGAAACTACTCTGACGATCGTTTAGAGTATAGGCCATAGAAGCGAGTAGCGTGCCAGGCGATTCTCCGCATGCATTTTTCTGTGGAATGCAGGTCTTACGGTCTGTAGTCGTTACTCGATACTCTAGTACCTTTCGGCATAGCGACAATCTTTAAATACTTTGCGACTTTTGAAAATTGTTAGTACATATTAAACAATATAGGCGTAGCAGATAACACAGGTAGGTCCTTGCGGTAGTGGAGGTGTTTGAAATCCATACGATAAATTGACAATAACGCTCTCATACCGCAGAAAGTAAAGTAAGACCAGTAAAGTACATGTTTATCTGCAATAGGGTAATATCAATACAATGCATATTAATAGAAAAATACAAAATACTATCTATAGAATAAAGTACGGGCGACAAAGATAATAATAAATGTGACGTAAGGAACCAAAACTCCTTCAAGGCCGGAGTGAATAGCCTGTTTCTGTACAGTCATGCTTCATCTTTGGCTGCCCATCGTCACTTACAATCAGGGAACCGAGTCCGCTAATATACTTGGCTCTATTGAATTGTAATTGTATCGCCATAGCAACTCAACGGCAGCTTTTACTGTAGCAGAATACCAAAAACGCGTAAAACATCCATTAAGCTACGATTGCGATCCAATTACAATCCAATATAGCCATTTGTAACAGTAGCAGAATACCAAAAACATGTCAAACTGCCATTGAGCTGCGATTGAGGTCTAAGCGAATTAGCGGACTTGAGACCCAAGTTAGATGGCGGTCAAATGCCTGCGTAGTAAATTGTAAAAAAACCAAGAGAGAAACCGATTGAGAAAAAGCACTGATGCCCTACTCACGTTCAATTATCCTTGGTATTTCGTCTTTATCTATTGAAAAGCATTTAAGAGTTATGTATTACTTTTACAGATAAATAGTTACACGCCCAGTAGAGGGGAGAGGGGATAGTAGTATTTCTTGTCTATTCTTATACTTAATTGCATTTAATTATCAACATTGCTATAAGAATGATGATTTATCTACGATATTAATTATAATTATTATGTAATTCAGCCCTCGAAAGAAAAAAAAATAACATAATAATAAAACAAGCTTTAACTATATTATCATGTTTTATTAGTGAAATGATACATTTGTATAGACTACAAAATAAAGGAAACATAAAAGCGAAATATTAAATAAAGTATCACAAAGATTGTTCATATGATTTCAGTTGGTTTTACTTGATTACCTTAACTCTTTCTGCGCACTACGTGATCGTAAATTTCTACTTGAGTGTATTTGGGGGACCGCACCCTCTGCTTCATGGTGTTCTGGCCAGGGTCCTGATTCGGGTCTGGACATATGATCTTGTGGTCGTGGCGGTTTTGAAACAACAGGCCACGATCGGGGTCCATTACAGGCTACAACGAAGAAGACATGCAGCTCGACAAACAGCAGATAGCAGTTGCAACAGTCAGTGACTAGATAATGTGGTTTATGCAAGTGAAACGAATTCACCTTTTATAACATAATGTTTTAAACTATCGCGATTATTATCGCAGTTGCATGCATCGTGGTCACGGGACGACCGTATCGTACAGTCGTCCCGTGACCATGATGCATGCAACTGCGTCGAAATATTGGGCTACTCGCAAAAACAAAGATACGCGGTAGGAAACCCGGAACATACCTTTAAAACATCTATTGTAACTAAACCATTAGTGAAAACAAAATCTACATCGACGAAAACTTTAAGGTTTTTTGTTTTTAATAGCCAGTCTTCCATCTCTCTTTCATTCATCTCTAAATAACTTATTTTATGGAAATCTAATGGGTGTCATGCTGTCACAAGCTATGTCGGCAGTCCATGACTAAGACACCGTACACCTATTTTTCAGATATTCATCATTACCCACTTAGCTAGACCATTTTAATATATACGACTAAGGAATGGAAGGTATTGTGGTCCCAGTATAATCAGGAAACCATTCAGCCGAAAGGCCAGAATGACTGACGACCAGTCGCCGGATGAAATACGTCATGAGAAGCAGTCAAAGTACTATCTAGTAAAATAAAATTAATATGCATTTCACATTCACACGGAGCATTGTTTAATTGTAGTCACTTTTTTTAATCCAACTAGAGTGGAATTAATAAAACTATCAATCGACCAACACGACAAAGCTACTAAGACGTTTCTAATTTCGTCTTAAGAATTCGGAAGCATCCAAACAGCTGAACGAAATTGAAACGTTTAATAGTGACATCATCTACATGCAGTGAACCGTGCAGGGATCCGTTCAAAACATCAAACTACTTAACATTTCGAAATGAATTCCATCAGCGAGTATACAATGACGAGGGAACAGAAAACTATGCAAGAATCCCAGACGGCTGAAACTCGTGCGCTTCGGAATTGTTGCAGAATATCGAATATGTTGCGAACCAACGTTCCATATCAGTTGAATCTAAAGGCTATTTTCGTGGAAACTGTTCAGTATGGGAATTCTTTAAATTAAGGTCAATGTGCACTGCCGCGGAACGGAATGGAAGAGAATTTTTCGGGAATTGCCAAATACGCGGCAACACACAAATTTATCAAATTCCTATTTTACACAAAAATACAGATAACATATTGTTAAATATGTTTTCTTCTTCTTCTTCTTATCGAGTCGATGGACTAAACTCTGACTTATACTTTATTCGCCCAGTATTCGGCGACGCATACAGCGTTTGAACTGGCCTTGAACAATTCCTCCATTGTACAAGTTTTAGGGCACGCCGAGCATGAAACGAGGTGTTCCATGGTTTGCGGAGATATGCCACAATCGCACTGAGAACTGTCCTTTGTATATCCCCACCTAAAGAGATTCTCTTTACATCGGCCCACCTGGGTTCGCAGCCTATTTAGCGCCTTCCAGATTGGCCACGGAAGTTTGTTTCCGGGTGGGAGCTTTTCAGTAGGAGAGATAAAGGCGGGATAGGAAAATTTGTTGATCCACAGGTTACTTCTGGCTGTGGGGGCGTCACTTTCACAGGCAGTGGTGGTCGCCAAGAAACTGGATCGGCTTTTCAATCTCTTGACAATAGGTTCCTGACCATAGAGAGGGTGGCGTGAGTCCGTTTCCTGTTTGCGTTTCTCAACTGCACTGGCTATCTCTCTGCGAACGGCTGGTGGAGCAATGCCAGCTAGTGGATACAACTTACTCACCGGAGTCGGTTTAAGACATCCTGTTATTTTCCGGCAAGTGTCGTTAAGAGCTGTATCCACTGTCTTAGCATGAGCTGATCGGTGCCATACGGGACATGCATATTCGCCCGCAGAGAAACATAATGCTAAACCAGTAGAGCGCAAAACCTGTGGCGTGGCACCCCATTTTGAGGAAGTGAGGCGTGAGAGTAAGTTGTTTCGGGCGGTTACTTTGTGGTGTATGTTCTCACAGTTTTTCCTGTAGGTAAGCGAACGGTCTAAGGTGATGCCAAGATATTTTGGTGAGCTACAATGGCCTACTGGAATTCCCTGCCATGAAATATTTAGTTTGCGATTCGCTGATCTATTTCGCAAGTGAAATGCGCATGACTGGGTCTTTGTAGGATTGGGCCTCAACGCGTTCTCCTTATAATATTCACTGAGGCTGGACAAGGCGACTTCGAGTTTGGTTTCTGCCTCTTCAAAGGAATACGTCTGTGCAGCGAGTGCCAGGTCGTCGGCATACAAGAAACGTACCGTCTCTGGTGACTGAGGCTGGTCGTTCGTATATATGTTAAATAAAGTAGGAGCGAGCACGCTACCCTGTGGTAGTCCGTTCTTTTGGCGTCGCCACCTACTTTTTCCTTCAAGCATATGCACTTGAAATATTCTGTTATGCAGAAGCTCGCTCAGAAGTCGGACGAATTTTTGGTCCCCAGTAGCGTTCTCCACCTTCCATAACAATCTTTTGAGGTTTACTGTGTCGTATGCCGCTGATAGATCGACAAAAACGACCCCCGTGACTTTTCCTAACTCAAAGCCATTTTCGATATACTGGGTCAAGTTGAGAACTTGGCTGCAGCAAGACTTTCCCGGTCGGAATCCAGCTTGTTCGGGAATCAGTTTCGGGTCTATGATGTTTGTGAGGCGGTTTAGAATCATTCTTTCAAAGAGTTTGAAAGTATGACATAGAAGAGATATTGGGCGGAAACTTTTGGCATCGTCGGGAGCTTTCCCGGGTTTCAGAACTGCTATGATTTTTGACTTTCTCCACAGACTGGGTATCTTCGCAGACTCGATACAGGTATTAAAAAGTTGAAGGAGCCAAGAGACAGCGATTGGACCGAGGTGTTTCAGCTGCTCCGTAGAAATGTTGTCAACGCCAGAAGCCTTTCCCAATTTCAGTTCTTTGATGGCAGAAACTATATCGGATATATCGAAAGGGCTGCTAATTGTGCATGAATCTGAGCAATTTTGAGAGTTTAAGGGAGATATTTTGGGCGGTCGTTTAGGACGCTGGTCGGGTTTACCATTAACAATTAATTGGTGAGCGATCTGGTTAGCGGTAACCTGACTCGATTGTTTTGCTTTTGGAGGGTCGCCAGTAAGTTTTTGGATAGTTGACCACGCTTTTTTACTATTATGTGTCAGATCGATAGAACTTATTGTATTGATCCATTTTTCGCGGCGCTTTTCGGAAATTTGTGCCAAGAGAGTTTCACCTAGATGAAGTGTCTCTTCTGAAAACGGATCATCCTTATATAGGGCTTCATACCGATCCAACATCACTGCGGTCTCGGGCGACAAACCAGGTATATATGCCGTCTGGCAACCTCTAGGTATGCATCTTCGAGAGATTGACGCAACCAAATCGACAAACTGCCGATAGTTTTGCGGGTCTGGTATTACGTCCGATAAAGCCTTGTCAATACTTTCCGAATACTTAGTCCAGTCGGCCTTTGCGTAATTGAAGCGTCGTCTGAAAGGCACTTCTGTTGGCCTAATAATGGCTTGGACTGTGCATCTTATAGGCCTATGTTGGCTTCTTGGTACTGGTGGGCAAACAGATTTATGACATTGTTGGCTGATGGATGAGCTTACAAATATTATATCCGGATTATAGCCCCTCCTCCAGCGACAGCTGTTAAACGAAGCGGGTGCTTTGGCGTTATGAATCAAAGTTAGGTCTAGCGCGTCAGCCCATTCTTCTACTGCTAGTCCATCAGGATTATTTTCTCGGTATCCCCATGTGACGTTGTGACTATTAAAATCACCAACAATTATTTTGGTCGAGTGGTAGTCAAAATTTTGCGGTTTGTGGAAGCTAAACGGTTGTCCAGGGGGTTTGTAAACAGAGGAGATAGTGCAGTTGTCCAACTCCACGGTTAAAATTTCTATTGTGAAGAAGAAGAAGAAGAATATGTTTTCAAATTAGGTACGCGCCATATAAGGTCGCGTGTTTTAGAGGAATTCTTGTGCAACATCGACGAGACGATTCCTACCTAATTTACCTCTATTACGTCACCAAATCGACCTAAAATATCAGTTCCCGGTGGTTCACGCGCGCGTAGTGCGAATCTCTGTAAACATTCGACTATCCCGCGGGACCCTATCATTTTTCCTATGTCACTAGGGAATAATGTATCCTATTCCTGTGTCCTATTAGTAAAAAAAATTTCAATATCGGTTTCGAAGTTTTGGACATTATCTATCCCCAACATACTAACTCGCAAAATTATTCTCTTTATAATAATATAAAATAGAAAAATCGCTTCCATTCCGTTCCGAGGCAATGTAAGTTGACCCTAATTTAAAGAACTCCCAGACTAAAGAATTTCCATATTACATAATGCTGCTCTTCAGCTTTCTTTTGAACCTTAGTTGGCGCTAATATTCTCTTCCTCAAAAACAAGTACCTACCTTATAATTCCTGCTCATATTACTGCGGACGGTGCCATGCCGCCAGTGGTAGTACCCGAGGTCGCTGTCCCTCGGCCACAGCCGTTTGTTGGACTTGAAGAACATTCGCCAATTCTCTGTGAGGAGCCGGTGCGCGTAGTCGATGTAACCGGATATTTCAAAGCCGCAAGTGGTGAAGTGGCGGACGAAGATTATGGACTGAAAACAATAAAGGAGATCATTATTTAATTCAGCTTCGAATTAACTTATGATATAGAAAGGATAAGCGAAACTGCACAATCGAGATCAATTAATGACGCCAGAACGATGATGATGACAAAATTTTGGGATTCCGTATTTTTATTATATAAAGTTACTAGTAGACCCGGCGCGAATTCGTTCGAGTACACCCTTTTTCTTGCCTATTACCTTCCTCTTGAATCTCTCTATTTATTGTTGAAAACCGCATTAAAATCCGATGCGTAGTTTAAAAGATCTATGCGTACTTACATACAGACGGCGGATTGTTTTATACAATGTATAGAAGAGCCTCGGTCTTGCGGTGAAGCAATCGCCAATATTAGTAGTCATTAATAAATGTTTTATAACGAACATATGGGTTTTATGATTTAATGTGGATCAATGTGGTCTCTGCCTACCCCTATAGTGCAGTAGAATATAAAAAATTTTAGAGGTGGAGGTAATTCATTGTAACAGAAATGATTATTGCGGCAAATTGTATGTAATACGATACAAATCAACATACTAAAAATCTACATCCAAGACGATGCGCAAAATACCTTTTTTCGGCCTCGCCTTGCCATTTCATTTTTTACAATTCCCAAATAAGACCATTTCGAGCACTTGGTACCTATAATTTGCCGCAATAATAATTTCTGTTACACTTTCGGGTCTTTTTCGGGTTATATTATCAGTTAATTCTACTCCACTAGTACGGGTAAAAGGTATAACGGTATGTACCTATGTTAAATATGCAAGTATGTATTGTGGCGAAAGGTAAAAGAGAATATTAAAATTAAAAGTACCTGTAAGATGCCAACCCTATTGGCCCGCTCTCTGATTGCCAGTTCTCTGTTAAACGGGTCGTCCAGATTAGCTGTCTCGCTGGTTAGGACATACGCCCTTACTTTAGGGTACACAATTTCATGAATAACCGCACGCCGTTTATAGAAATCTTTCTCGGTCAATGTGTCACCAGTGGCCCTGTAAAAGAAGTAGGTAGACAACGCACCTGATGGAAACGGGTACGGATAGTACAAAAATGTGATGTTTGATTTCAATCCAACTGCAAAACCCAATTTGATTGGCCACGGGAGACTAGTGTTTGCTGAATACGATGGGATACTCCTATCATACTACACGATGGGATAGATCTCATCCACATCATCCGAATGCCTGGCATTGAACTAATGTACGCTCATCGCGCACGTGCAAGATGTGGATGCGGATAACGAGACTCTCCGGCCTGTGATTTAACCTGGTGCAGAGCTACAGCATGTTCTCCAGGAATGGCCGTACCACAGGTTCGCTGGAAATCTCCAGGACCTTTTCACCCTTACACATGACACGTCCCGATGGGTCAAATTAATTCTACCTGTAACCGAATTCAGCTATTGTTCTCGCAGCAGCAATACTTCTCAGGTTTCTCAGGTCAGCAAGATCGATAAGCGATTCCAAATATTCGTTGTATGTGTCGAAATCCAATAGTTTTCTATCCGCCTCCACTGAGGCGGGGAATTCGTTTTTCTTCTCTGCCATAGCCATGATTAAGAATTTTGTTTAGTGAACAAGATAAAAGATTGGAGAATAGTGTATTTGACGAAAATTTATACAAATATCGTTGATATCAATATCGATATTTCAATACAGAAAATAGAACACTCCACTACCACCTTAATTAAAATATTATGATGATCATAGAGATGGCAATTGACATATTTGTCAAAATAAAAGAGTCTGTTTTAAAAATAGGTTTCAAACAGGAATTTAAAAAAGTAGAGAGTCGAGTTGAGTTCCGTTGGAAGTGTGATCTTGATGAATTTTGCAATTATATTATATTAAGACCACATAGGTACTATAATACCTACATAATTTGATTTATACCATTGAAAAAAGAAACAAATTTTATTTCCGAAGCATTTTTTTATCTCTGTGCTGAAAATATAACACAAACACCGGAACAATTGAATCGGACAATTTAATTTCTCTCCGTTATGTACTCGGTACACAGGACCTTTTATTTTATCTTGCAAATTGTGTCATACTAAGTCGCTAATTATATTTGCCAATATTTCAAGTTCGTCTACAAAGTGCTTGATGAATGGACGAGTAAATATTACGTAGATTTTGGCGCGAAATCGTTTTCTGAAAAGACCCTTATTTGTGCGTGCGCAGGTAATTTTTCGGAGACCATTTCAAGTGCCCTTTAACCCGGAGAGGGGCCACAGGCGTATAGAGGGTGATTTTGGATTCATATGAAGGGGCAGGGGTGACGGTCCAAAAAATCTGGTAATATTTCTTTCGACTAAATTATGTGAACGATATTTCCTCTATTTTGTCACATGGGGCCGGTCCCCAACAAACCTCTAGTTCTACGTATAAAGTTGACAATAATAAAATGAAAGCAACGACACCCAAGTATACGCATGTTGCGCCTATTAAATTGTACCTAAGTATCAATTACCCTAATTATTCACTTTCGACGTTCATTAAGAAAAGGTTAATGAAGGTGGAAGAAACGCGAGAGATTTGTCAAAATGATGTGTTATTTGCCTTATTTGGCGTGATGTTATTTTTTTATGTTATATGACAGACAAATAGGCAAGCGAGCTACCTGATGGATAGTGGTTATCGCCGCCTATGGACATCAGTAATACCAGTGGTGCCACCAATGCATTGCTTACCTCTAAAGAGATCTCTAATTTACCTTTTGAACAATCCCATGTCATAGTCCAAAGGAAACACTGTGTGTGGGGTGTGTGTGTAGACGTAAATTAAAATCAAAATAACAATTGTTAAAGGGGTAAATTTGTATAACGGCGTGTATAACATACCTACATAGTTACATACTCCTATTAATCAATAGACTAATAAATCTATCATGGTAATTTCAAATACAGCAAACTTTCTACTTATACCAAATTTAGTTTTCAAACGAAACAGTACTTATTAAGTAAATTATGCAAAGTTACATTACATAAAACGTACCAAGAACTGGGGCTCTGTCGCGAGGCTCCATCAACCTTTTAATGTTCCTGCTGTGATGAGTTTCGACAGTTAAATTACGACAGTGTGTATCCGATGTACAGATCCGGATGAAGATTGAATACGTTCCAACTGTGATCAATGCCCAATTACACTAAACTTAGGCGACTCTTAAATTTACTTTTTTTTAAATAACTTTATTGGTCACCAACAAAAAAACACATAAAACAGAAAAACAAATCTTATAATAAGTGGTAAATGTTGTCTATAACATCTACATCGAATGAAACATAAATGAAACTAAACTATATTTTTTTCTAAATTACTCAAAAACTATCCTTAAATTGTCCTTAAGATATTCCTAGACATTTTGGAGTCACAACATCGGTGTCAGAAAATTAAGAGTGACCGAGAATAACGAGTTTAGTTTTCACTTAAAATAGGTGCTTGATGCACTATTTTTCTTCTTATGAATATCTTAAATTGGACACAAGTTCCGCAGCGAGCGCTCCCATTAAGAGGTAACTAGGTAACATTCTGTATAAACCTCCTCCTCGTCTCGTACGTACTACCATGTGCAATTCCACGAGACACTTCAAATTTAATTTATTTTCCACTTTTCTGATGGTTGCCACGTTGGAAAGCTAAAATGTACCTATAAATTCAGACTCGTGTTCATTTACCATTGGTACAATATTCCAACGTATTTTCTCCATTTGCAGTGGGACTCTAAATCCTTGCGGTATTTTAAGAAACCTCTGCGCAAAATTCAATGTTTCTCTGACCGGCGATTGTAGCTGAAATCATATTATGCAGTTCGATTCACTGATAAGAAGTGTTCCACTTTTTAAACGAAAATTGTATGTATTGTATTCAGTCTGATTCGTATCACTGAACACTGAAAGCGATTCCCACATTATTCGTCATAGACTGGCTATTCGTTGATTTTCGTTAGTCAAAATTACTATAAGTACCTACGTCCAACATGAACAGATTCTAATATTGTTATTTAGCGATATTTTGCCTATACCTAAAGTAACCTTGTCATGCCTATACAATAAATTAGGTTACATCAACAGCCCGTAACCAACAGAAAATGCTGCTGCCCATTCTAAAGTATTAGGTATAAGGTCTCAGCTGATCTGCCATAATAGTGAACATGTAGGTATAACGGAACGGAACCTATTTCAATTTTAAATTTTAAAGCTATTGATTACCTTCTTGTTGTACAAAAGAATTTAAAAGTAACAAACAAGAACCCAAAGACACATGCAATACAATAGCTTGTTACCTATCAACAGATTTTTACACTCTGCCTTAATTTGTGCTCGGCCGGGAATGGAACCCGGGACCTCTGCGTGGCAACCAGCATGTTAACCAACTGAACCACTCAGGTCGTCATATAATAATATATATTTATTCAGGAAAGATTTGTACAAAAAAACAGTATTACAATGGGTTCACTTAGTGTAGGTTTCTAAAAACTATTTGCACTAATTTAATTTTAAACCCTGAGATCCAAACTAGGCAATAGCCTGTATCTTGGATGTCAGTGTTCTGCCTTGGAAGCTAGTTAGTGAATACAAATTCAACAACCACATTTACTTACAAAGTTAAATCACAACTATATGTTCATAAAAACGAGTAAGGGAGGAGTAAGGGAGTGTATGCGTGTGCGTGTGCGTGTGTGTGCGCGCGCGCGTGTGTGTGTGTGTGTGTGTGTGTGTGCGTGCGCGTTCGTGCGTGCGTGTGTGTACGTGAGAGTGTGTGTGAGTGAATGTATTATTATACTTATTTTGTTAATTTCGTTATTTTATTAATTTTGTATTTTTATTTCATTATACTGTAAATATACTAATTACAAGTACAGGTATTGAAGGGTAAATAATGCACATCGGCTAGTTCATCTTTTCTAGAGACTAAAATAACTATCTATCTCTCGAACAGGATGTCTCCGCCGTCTAACCCAATTTATCCGCGCAGCACGAAACAAAAGTTGTTAACATCTAACAAAAGACGTGAGCACTATTTGCATACCTCCCGGGTCCGGCTGCATTATGGGGAATAAGCAAAGTTGCGCAGCAATGCGACGTGACTTTTAACAAGGCGCTCCTTGCCTTCGCAGGGTTACATAAGTTATGAGCCGTCTCTGTTTTTAGTTAATCTTTGCTCTGTTGTCCTAGTCTGAATGTTCTGAATGTAGTAAAATAATCATCATTGTGTTAAGATCCCGGTTATGCTCTCCCGCGTGAGGGCCCGCCTTGACGAGGATTTGGTAGATGAGATAATTATAGTAGAGCGCTACCATCTGACCTCCGTGAACCCTGACTCAGATTGGATCATGGTTACACATTCAGTCGCCTGAATATGCAGGTTTCATCATGATGTTTTTCCTCACCGTCACCTAACGTTCTTGCCAACAATTCTCTGATTTCAATAATGAACAACGTAATTATAATTATTCTACTTTGATGATTGACTTGTGAGTTATAATAGGACCACGATAAGTCCGTATTGACAGACAGTAGTAAACATTATTAGGTGTGGATATGGCAATAATCTGAAGATAATCTGTCCTTGTTAGTCCTTGTCAGTCCTTTAGTAAACATTATTCACATACAGATTATTTCGTCACTATAAGCTTGAACTTGTACTTTTAGTTTGTCTAAATTACCTTATCGAACTCACTCGTGGACGCGGCCAAAAAGCACGCTGTCTCACCTAGCATTGTATCTAAAAGAGATAGAATCAGTTATGAGCAGTTAGCAGTTAGTCTACACGCATACGTCTAGTCGCACGCACACAAAAACCGTGCCGAAGTCTGCCACGACGAACTGAAACGACGTTAGACGATGCACGGCTTTCAACGCCGCACCGCTGTGCCGGTCGGAGTGGGGGGTGTTAGGTTTTTTTCGTTACGGAATTTCTTGATTCGGTCGCCGCGCTCAAAGCCCGCGATAAAAGCTATGCAATAGCTTAAAATTTCCCAACTTGCCCCCAAAAGTGACCCCCCTCTTCGAAATTTGTCTATTCACGTTACACGTCCGCGTTTGGGTCATAGAAGTTAACATAATATGTACTAATTCATCGGTCCAATAGTTTCGGAGAAGAGTCAGATGGTCGAGGCGAATCCCGGGCCCTCGTGCGAGTGGTTCTATAAGGGCTCCGGTTTTTTCCGGTCGTACTGAACCCTAAAAAATGCTGTCAATATGCTCCAAGAAGACACTAAACGTGTACTTTTATTACTATCTTACGTTATATAGTGGCAACTACCACATTTCCTGAAGTATATTATAATACATATGCTGTTGATGTACTTAAAAAATGAAACAAAATTTGTTCATTATGAAAATGATATAATTACTCACAATTCATTTGAGCTAAGAAGAGTAGGAAGGCGGTCCCTGGGCCCTCGCGTGCCTCGCGGGAGCTAAACTTTGACATAACACCAAGATCAGTGGCGTAGCATAGGTCACTAGCACCCGGTGCGGATTCCAAATTTGCCGCCCTCTTATTTTTGCAATCCATTATAAAAAATTTGGGGCATGGTACTTTTATTGAATAACACTAACCTGAAAAGTGAAATTAACATTTTTTGACATAGAGTAGAAGGTAGAATATCACTTAGAAAAATTATTGTCGATTGAACAAGACCTGACTGATGCAATCGATATTGAAAGTGTGATCAAAAACTTTGCTCAAAGGAAGACTAGAAAAGTTAAATTTTAATCTTTCAGTTGAGGAGTTGAGGTTGTAATGATACTCGTGCGCAAAAGCGCGTTCGTGAAGTAGGCGATTTCTCAAGATACAACGGTATGGAATAGTAGGGAACGCCCAAAAACTATTAAAGTCTTTCTTATTTAACAGAAAACAGACGGTAGAAGTTCCTATAAAAGGAAAAAAGTACAGGTCATACGTTGGTAACATATCGATAGGCATTCCACAGGGATCATCACTAGGGAATACACTATTCCTGATTTTTATAAATGACCTAGCAAACTTTATGAAAGAATATAAAATTGTGCTTTTTGCGGATGACACAACAGTAATAGTGAAGGCACCGACACATGAAAAATTAGAAAATGAAATCCAGGATGCATATTCTAACTGAAATAAATTCACTTTTTTTTATATTTAAATTTTTTTTCTCTAACTGCCACCTCCGCAGCGCCGCCCCCGGCAAAGTGCCGCCCGGTGCGGACCACACCCTCCGCCCCCCCCATGCTACGCCACTGACCAAGATGATAATGACGATGTCATTTGATGAACTTTGATTGAACTTTGAACTTTATTTTTATTTTTTATTTTTAGGCAGGTATTTGACTGCCATCTCACCTGATGTTAAGCGGAGATGCAGTCTACGTTGGCGCATATCTGTCTCTTAAGTACCTATTCACTTTTGTCTTAAATTCACTTTTGATGTAGGCCAACTAAGTCAATGCGAATGCGATGGTTTATCCACCTATTATTTTAAAAAGAAGAAGCAGGTTCGTATTAAATACTTTGTATTTGTGCGACGACAGAACAAACTATTATGTTAATGATAATTTGAAAATAATAATTAAAAATAATTAAATTAATTCTCAATAACTTGTACCTACACGTAGAATCAAATTACTGGTGGAAATCTTCACAAAGTCTGAAGGGCCAAGCTAGATGCAGAAAGAAGCTAAATACTAGCTTATGGTAAAACAACGCTCCGGTTCTGTATTGTTAAAATCTAAAAGTACGAATGCTATCCTTTAGGAATTTTATAGCTGCAGTTTTAGAGTTCTATACTATAAGGTTCATTTATTCTCTTCACCATCAACAGCAAACAGAAGATAAGTACAACAACGATATTTTCTTCAACGAAACTGTGTACAACGGAACGTAAAGAGAAATTATTTTATTTCCACGTCACCCCGATCAAATTCTTAATTAAGTTCTCTACCAAACATTGACACACGTTTTGTTTACAATTCCAAGAGCTCGTGTACAAGGCGTAGTGAGACGTGTTTGTTCCCCATGCATAAAGACCCTCCCATATAGATGTGATAATATTGAAATATTGCGCGATATTATCGCACGCGTTTTTGCGATGTCGGTACATAGTACATATTTGTAGTAGGTCTCATGCGATCTTTTACACCGCAGCGTTTGTAAAAATAATAATGTTTATACAGGTACGGGGTGTCAACCAGCTCCTGAGATTACGAAAAGTATTGAAATTTAAGCCTTAATAATGCTGTATTAAAAGTTAATTTTCGATCAATAAATTTGTTTGCTAGGCCTAATAAGCAATGAGGCTCATTTTTGACGCTAGTAGATGTTGAGATAAAAACGGCTCTTGGGGAAGGGCGTGGTAAAACGCAGCTTTGTGGGAGGGACTCATTATCGCAATAACGCACGCGATATTATCGCGCATTACCCTCTGTAAGGGAGAGCCTTAATATCATGTTTTACTTTAGTAATCAACAAAGTTACACTTTCTTTTGAGAACTCGTTAGGGGAGCACGCACCGCGCTCCCGTCATGAAACGTTCACGCATTGTCATTTAATTAACTTCAAAGGGAATGAGTCTTTCGAGCTCCCAAGATGGGACCTAAGAAGTTACAATTAAGCAACGGCTTTGATGTTACGTATTGTTTTCTTTCCTACGAATTACTTGGTGATGGTAAAGAGGAGTAATAGTATTGTGAATATTTATTTTCGTGAGAGCAAGGCAATGAGAAAACTGCAATTACAGTGCTACAAACTTAACTGGCCCATTGACATAGTCGCTGTTGTTGGCATCGCCATTAGCCCATGGCATTTGAAAAATGCTACAGTTACCTCAAGTTTTGGCCATCAAGTCTTATAAGTTTGTAATTTTGTAGGTATTTACTATTTATATGACAGCTCACGCACTGGATGCCCGAGTTCTATAGATTGCTCATACAAAAACATTGTGGTCATCTTGGCGTTAATGTCCCGGATGTTCCATCGCGCGTTAGGGCCCGAGGTCCGCCTTGACCATGATTTCGCAGATCAGGTAATTACAGGGGAGCAACTGCCATCTGACCTCCTTGACGCTGTTACCAGGGGTTCCTGACCACATTGGAACATGATCAATGTGCAGGTTTCATCACATTTCATTTTTTCCTCGATGTTAGTGTTCAACTAATGTACATAACTCAAAAAAGTGTCATTGGTATATGGTGGCGCTGAGGTTCGAACCCGGACCATCGGGATACGACTCAGACCCTATAACCCTACTTTACTATATGCATTCTGAAATCAATGTAGGTATGTAAGTACATGCCAAGTAACAATGACGAATGACTCGACGAGATGATAGGCCATGAGCATGCCGAATCGGCGCGCTATGATGCTCCATCTTTTGTAAAAGGCATATTTAGAGTTTGTCATTGTTTATATTGTGAGTTGTTCTTGTTGGCTGTCTGTCAAATTTTGTTCCTTTGTCATCAGCGAGCAATGTTATCTGTTCAAAGATCTGCACGTAATTTAAGGTAGTATGGCCTGTCCTCTTAAAAGGAGTTTCTTTATAATTTACTACGTTAGTGGACCCGGCGCGACTTCGTTCGCGTACACCTACCTAACCCTACCTACAATTTTTTACATACTTAGATACATACATAAAAACGGGCCCCGGGCCCTCGCGTATCGCGCGCGAGCGAAACCGGGATATGTCCTGGTTGTAACGCCGAGATAATGATGATGATGACATACATAAATAAAGCTCACTATGTCCCACAGGTGGGGTAGGCAGAGACTATGGACCACCATTTTTTTCTAGCTTATAAACCTACCTCTTGAATCACTCTATATATTGTTGAAAACCGCATTAAAATCCGTTGCGTAGCTTAAAAGATCTAAGCGTACATAGATACATAGGGACAGACGGCGGGAAGTGACTTTATTTTATATCTACCATGTATAGATTGAGAACTGTACCTATCGGACCTATGCGGGAACTACATAGTACCTCAGGGAATTCTCACTCTTGGTTTATCCAGCCGAGCCAAGCGAGCTTGCCGTGTAATATCGTGGTTTATATCAGTTATTCCCTTACATTTTCCTTCGTTCGTTTGTTTGGAAAATGCACTGTGCATGTTGTATCTCAAACACTTCACGCTTCGATAGGTTTACGGTTTGGTTAAGGCTTATTGTGTCGCAAATAGGTACTTATTTTATTTTATATTGAAGGGTGACTTTTGTGAGTCTAAGTTTTGGTCGGTCTTTTAGTTGGATTTTAATTTCAACTTTCAACTTAGAATAAGTATCTTGTCTGACAGCCAGCCCACCAGTCAGACAGACTGCAAAGTTGCCCTTTATGGATTTTCGAGTGAATGTCTCGAGCATAGTCTAAACATCCCGGTCACTATATGAAGCAGATGAATTATTTATTAAAAATATTTTTTATTAAATACCATATAAACAAGCAAGCCAGGTACGTTAGTCAGCAAGCATATACTACTAAAACTATCCATTGTAACTAAAACTACTAAGCCCACTAAATGAGGATTTACCAGATTTTCAATTTCAATTTCAATTCGTTTATTGCGTTTCCATGTGTAAGTAAATACAAGTCCTTAAATATATATTTTGCCCTAGTTACTAATTTATTACTTCAGCCGTGTGGTGTCCGGCAGAGTAGATAGCACCAACCCCTTACATACTCGTGGGTGTCGTACAAGGCCACTAATGTGTTCGAGACAAAACTTTTTGTTTTCGTAGATTGGAAAATGGGCAGCAGCGTTTTCCATTGTTATACTGCGATCTCCAGGTCTGCCAAGCGTGAAGATTATGGCAATTACCTTCCCATCGTGGGAGAAGCCCTAAGTCCTGCAGTGGACTGTTGTGGGCTGTAATTATGATGATGATGACCAACTAATTATCATCTTGACGTCAATATCCCTGTTGTGCTCTCCCGTTCGGGTGCTCGGGATCCACATTGACCAAGATCCAGAATATTTGGCAGATCAAATATATACAGTAGAGCGACTGCCATCAGAGCTTCGTGACCCTGTTATCAGGGAAGCCTGACCAGATTATCCATAGTAATTTAATGAGGAGTTACTATATTTGCCGTCTTTTGCTTATTTTACGACCTACTTACACCAAAGAAGGAGCACGAGTATCCACACGATTTTCGTATATCTTATGTAAAGTCAAGTTGAACGAATTGGACATCTTTCACGATTCCTTTGTCGCCAATAAATATTACAATCTGCGACTCGGTATCGGCAATAGATTTATGTTTCTTTTTCAAGATCTTATCACCTTTGTGAAGCGAAATACGTAAGCAGAAACAAGAAAAGGCAATTTACAGTAATCAGCCGCAATTCACGTAATTTCTCTGTTAATAAAAAATTAGAAATGGTAAGATAATCATGTATATATTAAGCATAGCATTTACTGGCAAAAAGAGCGTCGGTTATGCTATCCGACTCGTAAGAGAAAGGTATCGGGTTCGAATCCCACAGCGGCCATATACCAGTGACTCTTTTCTAAGTTATGTACATTAGTTGAACACTAACCGCGAGGGAAAACATCTTGATGAAACCTGCACATTCAGGCGATTGAATGTGTAACCATGATCCAATCTGGTTAGTTTCCCCTGGTAGCAGGGTCACGGAGTTCAGATGGCATTCATCATCACAGCCCGTAACAGTCCACTGCAGGACTTAGGACCTCTCCCACGAAAGGGGAGGTTATTGCCATAATCACCACGCTTGGCAGGCGGGTTGGAGATCGCAGTGTTTAAATATAATAATGGAAAATGCTGCTGCCCATTTTCCAGACTACGGAGACTCTTGATCTTTTGCCTCGAAAACATTAGTCGCCTTGTACGACACCCATGAATGTAAGGGGTTGGTGCTATTCTACTCTGTCGGACACCACACGGCCATTTCTACTCTGCCGGCATTCGCTCCAGTGTAATTACCTGATCTGCCAAATCCTCGATCATGGTCAAGGCGGACCCCGGACCCTCGTGCGAGAGAGCACAACCGGGACATTAACGCACAGATGATTATTTTTATCCTAAACCTAGTATCTGTTGAACGAGGAAAAAAATTAATTAGTTGTCAACTTGTCACTTAACATTTTATCTGGCAAATTTTTAAGTCTCTACTTCAACTCTTGAGGCCCGGGGTCATGACAAATAACTTCAACAAATTGAAATAAGAAGTGCGAAACTTTCACAAGAATCGGTTAAGTAAAATGTTAAGCAGGTTGAATAATTACCCTGTTTCTGGTAAGGTCTGTCGTACACGAAGTTAGTTCTCACAGGCAGAACAAATTGTACATGTTATAAAAATATTATTTGTTGGCTAGCATTGGGTTTATAGCTTGGTTATAGAGCGTTTCAGAGAGGATACAGAGTTCCCTTCGTAGAAATAGCATCAGCTCATGGTAACTACGGATACTCTGTGAAATAATCGTTAACATTTATTGCTCCTGTATGTTCCATGAGCCACATTTCGGTGTTTATTCAGAAAAAAATGTGTAATAGATTTAAAAATGTACCTTATCTACGCTTCTCACGGGCACCTCTTTCTAACAAGTGTTCTGACACAGTTATCAGTCAACTTTTCTACTGTTTCTAATGTGTGACAGAACCTTAACGGCATAAAAATCTCCAGTCAGGTGCGTCTGGTCCAGGCTTCAATAAGAACCTTAGGTAAATACTTTGAAGCACTTTAAGCGTCTCATTGGAACTATAATTAATTATTTTGTCGGGCTACTTTTAAAGTAACATGGATGGCATAAGACCAAGAGACCGAAGCCCCCAGCGATGGCTTAAACAGGTGTCCAAATGTCTGAAAATGCCAGAGAGCGCTGCCCTGCAGGAGCCCGCCGATCGCAGCTCATGGAAAACGAGCACGTCCTTGCTAAGTTGGCAGTGTTACGATCCTCGGCATTGAGGGACCGATTGAGGAGGAACACTTTTTTGCATAATAACAGATAATAGTGACAGTACACAGTGTACTTTGTACTGTCACATTCAATTGGCGTTTTAGTCTATTGTCTAAGTAGACAAAAAGGTAGGTAAGTACCTACCTTACGAGTCTTTCCGTGATATTGTCGATGGTTCTCATACAAAATTTATATTTGATAGAGACAGAGTGCCACCAACCAACATATCTGTGAAATACTGCAATTAGGAAATACGGCCGCCAGGTTGAGATGTTATTCGACTGACGTATCTACGTTCGAGTGCGACGGTGACGACATATGTCAGTTCACAGATAAGTTGGTTTATCTGGGGGTCTAAAAATATCACATTACAGTTTTATTTTAGGATTAATATAAAAGTGCTACAAACATATCTGATCCAGTGGCCATACAGGAATTGACGCAATTTTGAATTGTCATATTAAGGTCAACAGTGACGCTGCAGATAAGTTTGTGACTAATTAATATGAATCATATTATGAAACGCTAATGTGGCCTGTTTAGACCCCCTGTAATGAAATTGATCCGTTGCTCGCGTTTGACATTCAACAAAATCAAGCTGCTGTTCAGAGATATGAGATGACAGCTACATCTAACACAAGCCCGCTTCCATACCATGCTGATACGGTGCTGCTCCTTCCCTAGGAGTAACGAAGCCTTCACCGAAGACACAAAGGAGCAACTGACTATAGCGAAAGTTTCCTTTTGTGCGTGTATCAAAGGCGTTTGGAGCGAATAAATATTTTAATACGCACTTTGCGAAGTGAGCGGGGAGAGGGGTGTGTGGAAAATACAAATGTATGCGCATGCATTGTCTACAAGGGCGTTATTTACTTCTCGTACTACGGAAGGACGGTGTGAGTGTGTACGGAGTACGAACATTATCGTTTTACGACCGGGATCTGCTTGTGTCGGATGACGGATGTACTTGTAGTAAGTTGGTACTAAGTTTTGGGAAAAGGACCTATATGTATTTAGTAGGTATAATGGGTACGTTACTTTTTGACAAAGCCATTGAGTGCGACAACGATGGTATAGGTACACTAAGTGTTCCGGAAAAACGATCTAACATGCTGCGGAAAGTGATTACCATGGGTAACTGCTGAAAGACAACGTCACTATTATTAATAATAATGAATATACTTTTACATAATAAGTATTGAAATACATTAGGTATTAGGTTTGGTAATATAATCCAATCGCACTGGTAACGTTGGCATTACGTGAAAATAAAGTTGATTGTTGAGGTTTTGATATAAGAAAATAATTAAAAAATTATGTAAGAAATTCAAATAATTTATTTAAGTACTTCAACTAACGTTTATCTGCCCCGTAGTCCTTTATTTAACAACAAGAAAACATTTAATTCTAACTAATCCAAGAGATAAAAAATTTCACCCATGTCCCCCGAATTTGGAAAGGTCATTCGTAATTTCGAAAAAGAAAATATTACGTGTGCATTGACATTAATTTGAAAGCAGAGCACCAGATTTTGCAATAATGTACCACACCATGGCCCATGGGATGCACGACCCGAGAGGGAGCGTAAAATTAATTATCATCGAGCGTTACTTGATACAATATCTAATAATAGGTAAAACGTTTATTCAGGCAAAATTTAAGTACCTTTATCAAGTGGCAACATTCACTTTAATTACTTGATATGCCAAATCTTGGATCACGGTCAAAGCGAACCCCGGTTCCTCGTGCGCAAAAGCACATTAACGCAAATATGATAAACGATATCCTTTTATCAAATGGCAGACTCAAACTGTAGACATTGTATTACTGGTATATTTTGACGTGAATTCAATAAACGTCTTCCTCGTCGTCCCAATGGATATTCTAGAAAAACTGAATCACGAAAGATGTATACTTTTGAAAGCATCATACTTTTAAAGTTTAAAAGTTAAAAATATGTTTGTTATATCGTTGTAAAGATCCATCCGGCGACAATGCTAAAATTGACTTTTCCCTCACCTCCCACTATGACGTTATAGACCACGGAAGTGAGCACTGAAAATAAAGTGTCGTGCGGGTGCCGTTCAGTACAACTCTAACTAGCATTAAAACTTTTTGTTGAATTTGAACGAAAAAACTTAAAAATTAAAAGGCTATTTTAAGGAAAAAATATAATTATTGATTTATTAAAAACATATTAGCACGCAGAAATGGCGAGACCGCAACTTAGAAAGTAAAAATTAAAGGAATTATTCCGCTTTTGCGACCGACCAAAACCATTTTCAGATGTGTTGAGACAACGTCTGAAACAAAGCAGCCCAAAAGAAGAACACCAGTTCGAACCAGGTTGGCAAAAAAAATGCCGTACACATCATCCGGCCCGCTTGAAAATGTTCAAATGTAATTCCGATGGACGAAACGAATTCACGAAAACAATTGCGATAGTAGCCTGACTTCTGCAACCCCAATTGTTTTGTTTTTACTGGTATAATTTTATACATGTGAGGCGGCGTATAATAATAATAATAAATATATTTATTTCGAACTAGTGGTCTATAGGTACAATAGTAAATAAAAAAAATACATTTAACAATAGTACTTAAGAGGAAATAATAAAAATACAATCATATAATAAAATACAATAAATTATCCTATATTTCACGGCCAATCACGCCCTAAGTTACCCCCGCTGAGTCTCACACGTTGTAAATATCGCCTTGTCTGTCCGTAATACGCGCAAGGGTCTGCTGACATAGCAGACGTCAATGTCAGTCTGAGCCTTCCATAACTCGTGCCGTAAATCATTTCGGATCACACCGCTTGAGTATAGTATTATTGATTACGTGGTCAAGGAGGAAGGATGTGTGGAGTCAGAGTGACGGCCGTGTTGGCAAGTAGCGGTGTCTGATACTGCGTACGCCTTACTCACCTTTCATATCTGTAGTCATAGTGACATTATTATTTGACGTACTTTAAAATAATTATTCAAATGTTATTATTACAATTTTTTCATGTTAAACGGCAGACAAGCAAGTAGGCATTTTTAAAATATGTAGAATGTTGTCAACTATTGTTCATGTTATTTTATTCTATGAACAGGGTGTCCTTACGCTCTGGACAAAGTCGAATACTACTAGGGTATTTATAACAAAACTTCAAAGTATTAACCGAATTTTCAACGATTTTAAATTTATCACTCAGGAAGCAGGCTGTATGTAAGGTCATGAAGGTTTAAATAAATCACGAGCGCTTTTAGCAATTTTTTATTGCAATGGAAAGTTTATTATCAGTTTTCTTTAACGCTATAGCGTTCGCGTGGGACCATGATGTAGGCTCCAGTATTTTATTTCATGATTAAGTTTGCTAGTTGAATTGATAAGACCTAGATTACCTAAAATGTAGCTTAAAGAAGAGATGGCTAATGGGTCCTTCTTTTAGCCGATTCAATTTGGTAACTAAGCAATGCACTAAATACCATAATACGTTGCTGTAGCTATAAAGGAATTGCATTGCACCAACGTATGCCAGCCACAATTCCATTTTAACTCTTTCAATGATAGCCATAAGCACGCTCCAAAGTGTAGACCGCATTAACGGAAGTAGTGCCTTGTGTACTACATAGTTCTTGAATTTACCGCATTGTGCTTTTATTACACAAAGCTCTTTCATATTTTTTTAGGTCATAGTATGGTATACAAAACAGGTAAATGGATCACCTGAAATGGAAAATGGTCACCGTTGCATAGACATTAGCAACACTAGGGTTACCTTATAAGAAATGTGTTATATAAAAAAATCATAATCTTGGCGATAATGTCCCAGCTGTGCTTTCGCGCACCACCATTATTACAAATAAAATTACTTATTACAAATGCGTTGCCTACCTATAATTCCCCGGGAAACGTTGCTATGGAAGCAAAATGGCCGAACCTCTTCACCACGGTTCTTCGGTTCACGGTTTTCAAGCCACGGTTCACCAAATCCCCACCTCTTGGAACACTGGAAACCTACTCACCAGCAGGAACACAACACTATTTATAATGGTATTATGTACCTAAACACCTATATCACCTAAAACATTAGCATTAGGTACAATGTTCGTTACAGACTGATCTGTGATCTTGCAAAAGCTCCATTGCGAAGAGGCAAGGATTCCTGAAAAAACGCCTGATGCAGAAATTTGATTCAAACGAGATACGCATAAATATTGTTACAGAGCCTCCAACACGAAGAGAACCGTTTCATGATACACTAGTTGCGATGCTGCCTGTTAAAATTCCTATTGAAAATGTATGGGTTCGGGAGTACCGTCTGTTGTATCTGGAATTGGAAAGTTCCAACCGCCTCCTATTCAAATTGTACGGCATGATTGGGACTGTCATAATCTGTGAATAGAAGCTTTTGTTGAACGGCTCCGTAGGTACTGTCGGTACTGTTTTGGAAATGAAACTGATCTAATTAAATCTGCGCAATACATTGTAATTTCAGCCCTTTTGAGGGAGGTATAATTGGAGTTGATTAATTCATTTGTTAAATTGTTTTAGTGTATTACGCGTACCTACTTTGGTGAATAGAATGTTGGCAATCACCAATGTTGGCAAGCGAAGATGTGTAGGTGGAAAAGGGTAATTATCCACTTGACAGAGTGTTGTGCAACAAGACATAGCGCGATATCGAATGGTATTCAAAATAGGAATTTCCTTTTGGCCGGGTAATTATTAATCTTGAAAAGTCAATTTAGAAGAACGTCATGTTCGTTTTAATTCATTTTCTGGGTTAGTCATATTCTCAGTAGGTCAATTTCGAGAGACATCATTTTATGGTTTAGTCATCTTTTTTATATTGCGACAGCTTTTTCACTTCTTCTAAACCGACTCTAAATTATTTCTTTGCGATGCACTAAAAGTCGATGCAAAAATTCTTATTTTTCATTAAAATATGACCATTATAAAGTAATACTTAATCCTGATATCATCCAGGAATCTTGAACTTAACATGTTAATATTAGATATGTTTGGGTAAATATAATGAGAAATACATACCTCAACCGGAGTAAATGTAACCTATGATAAGGTGTGTCAGGATCGTAGCTTGTGGCAGTTGATAGTCACTAATTTTTACGTCCTATTTCTCAATCCGAATACAAAGCAAATAAATTCTGAAATGAAAAACAAATGCAATCAAGCTTTTATTGCGCGGTATAAAGAACACTCCAAGTCCACCACTCATAAAGAACATTCCAAAGAGCTCAAACACGATGGGGTTATCTTATTGCGTTCATTAGTTCCTGTGACCACATTACGACTTCATCATCAGAGCAGCTCAATGGTACCAGATTAATGCATTGTCATCCAGGTTACATACCTAGTTTAAGCTCAATTGGATACCAACAAATGGTCCAAAAATGGTTTGCAACTTTTGATGGACAACTTACATACGAACAGTAAGCTTGTAAAAAATAAGTCACTTTTGTTACCCACATCGGGTGCCGGTTAGCCGCAGTGGAACTCAACCTCAAATCCGGTTGACTCCGAGCAACATCGGTATCCAAATTGCCGCCCGTATTTGATTTTCGGTTGAAAATTCCGATATTCCATTAAATTCCGAACAGAACGCTCTGATTAATAATAAAGTTGCAATATTTGCCAACTAAACTGGTGTTTGGGTCACTTTGTTTGCTATTATGATGAGGTACTGTTGTTTGAACGGGCCCGCAGGTTTACGTTGTGCGGTTAGCGAAATTTAGCTTTTATGGGAACTGTTATAGGGGTGTGTCTAATTATAATCCTTATCCTTATTAAATGTAAAGGAACAAGGCAACGCGCCATATTGTCTCTCTCTCACGTAACTACGGGTTAAAGGGTAGTAATTCTCTTCGAATTATGTGGTAAATTATCAAAATTGTATCTTCTTAGTTTGAAGGACAAGATCATAGTTTATATACAATATGCCGAAGGTCTGCGCTATTTATCGTCGCTATTGTTCAATAGAATTCCATAAAATAAGACCACCAAATTATTTCATAAAAGTACATTTCAACTGTGAAGTTGCAGTGACCGCCATTCACAACCGGGCACTGATGTGAAATTCGATTATTTTCCAATTATTATAATGCAATCATCTCACAAAAATGAGATTTCCAATAATTCTGCGACGAATACTGTAATTATATCTGATGACCTGAATCAGCAGTGCGCAATATGCAGATCTGCCACGCAGAGGTCCCGGCTTTGATTCCCTGTGTTACTATGTACCCCACTAATATTTTAAATGCGAAAGTTAATTTGAGTATCTATGTTTGTTACCTCTTCACGTCTAAAAGGATAAACAGATTTAGACGAAATTTGGTAGGTAGCTAGATTGGGGTCTGACATAAGACATAGGCTACTCTTTATCCCCCACCCCCTACCTTGCGCGATATAACGTGTAGTTCACGCGGGTGAAGCCGCGGGTGGACAGCTAGTAAATAAATATATAAAAGTTTTTACGCCATAAATGCGCAGCGACAGACTTTCGTATCAGTCGCATACGTGTGAGTAAATACGAAGCCGAAAATAGCCGATGTTTACGTATTTAGAAGGTAACCTCTGTAACTTCGGAATCAATTTCGAAAACTCTCTCTCGTATTCTGCTGCACTATTCGAGGCATCCCGAAAATTTAAGGTACTTTGGGGAAAACTGAAATCTCACAGGAATTCCGCGCGGGTTTTACAAAATGCACTCTTAGCTATCCTTTTACGACCAACATTAGTGTCTAATCTGATCCTACTAAGGTGTTAAGTGGAGTGGTACTTATGAAGTTATAAGTTATTTTAATACCTACTAAAGCCCTTACCGCCTTTGATAAATTTATGGTATTTTTTAATGTGCAATACATTACTGTGCATACGATTACTTACCCTTCCAAAGTTCGTGCTGAATAGAACTACTGAACATAATTATACCGGCATAGTTCTCTTTGTTTAATAAAATAAGCTAGTCAGGCATGTGACCGCCATCTCACCTGTAGGAAATCAACGATGCGGCCGAAGGTGTAGCATGCCTTTCTAGACACGGCCTATTTTCACTTTGGCTTTGAAAGAGTCCAGGTTATACTGTTCTGGGGAACACACTAGCCGGCAGAGCGTTTCACTCTCTAGCTTTACACGTTAAAATGAGACAAAGCAGTTCGTGCGGATAGCTGGTATAAGTACTCCTACATAGAGATGGGACGCCAAGCGCCTATTCTCATCTTGTGTCCGATGTTCAAGGCTCTGCATTTGCATCTATAAGCTCTGGATCACGAATAATCCTCTTAGCAAGATTCTCGACCAAATCCAAAGCAGCCAGTTTTTAACCCTTTTAACCCACGAAAACAGAGGTTTGTCGTAAGTTTGAAGTGTATCCGTGGCTTTGTGTATCTGTCTGTGGAACCGTAGCTCCCGAACGGATGGGCCGATTTGGATGCGGTTCTCTCTATTTGAAAGCCGGATTAATCGAGACCCGTCCTAGCTTTGTTTTATTAAAATTGGTTCGGTAGTTTAGAAAATATTTGAGTTTAAGTAAACTTGGTCGGGGATTATCCGACTTTTCAAACACTAATTTCAGACCAATCGAAATTTGCAAAGACCACAAGGGTACGGGAGTTTTGGCGGTATACCGCTGACGGTATCGCCTCGCCCAGTTCCTTGCGAGGACAAACACGTCCTCGGGCCCGTCCCGAGTGTCTCGAACAGTGAGACTGTTGGCTTACATCGTTTTGCGCAAATTAATTAGAGCAGTGGTTCTCAAACTGGCTTTGAAGGAGTCCAGGTTATACTGTTCTGGGGAACACACTAGCCGGCAGAGCGTTTACCTCTCTAGCTTTACACATTAAAAAGGTCGAGCCAAAGCGGTTTTTATAGGACGCCTAGCGCCTGTTCGCCTTGATTTAGCTGTTTCGAAGATCGAAGTATTGGATAACCTTTGAGAGGATATCGAGACTTTTTACTCAGACATTTTGGGCTTAATGCCTGTCTAGTCTAACGTAAATGAAAGGTCTTGTGTTTGTACAGTAAATAAAGGAACACAGTGTCTTACAAAAAAGGTTTAAATATTAGAATAGGAAATCACCGTTTTTTAATAGCAAAAATAACTGAAATACTAATTTCTTAACAATCAAATTTTGCAAAGAACACAAGGGTATTAATTTTGGCGGTATATCGCTGACGGTATCGCCTCGCCCAGTTCCTTGCGAGGACAAACACGTCCTCGGGCCCGTCCCGAGTGTCTCGAACAGTGAGACTATTGGCTTACATCGTTTTGCGCAAATTAATTAGAGCAGTGGTTTTCAAACTGGATTAATTATTTATCGATTATGCGACAGTAATAATATTTTTAATAATAGTAATAATATCCCAGATATCACAGGCACGTATAATACACGCATAACCCAAAATTCACAAAATTACCAGACTAGCTCACAGGAACCAGAATACTTGGCATAAGCCTGTACCTGGTTCCAAATAACCGACCCCGAGTCGAGAATATATAGAAATCTTCCTATAGTAATAATAGTAAATAATAGTAATAATATATTAAGTACTAATAATGCGGTAAGGGTCACAAAACCTGCATTTTCAGCCAACCATGTAAAACCATGATCCAATCTGGTCAGGTTCCCCTGTTAACAAGGTCACGAAGGACTGATGGCAGTCGCTCCACTGTGATTGCCTGATCTGCCAAATTCTGGATTATGGTCAATGCGGACCCTGAGACCTCGACCGCGAGAGCACAACCGGGATATTGTCGCCAAGATTAAATCGGACGGACGTCTCAGGTACCGCTGGAAGGATGAAGTGGAAAGGGATATATTGGAACTCCTGGCTGACTGTTGGCTGGAGGTGGCACAGGATAGACTGCCAATCGGATCCCGAGACTGTTCAACCAGTCTCAGAATCTCCAGTGGAAGACTTAGCCCCGCTTGCACCAAGCCGCCCTCAATGTACAATTATCGTTTTCTACGAGGAAGTAGATATTTTTTTTTATAATCATAATTACGATTTATGCAGAGTAATGTTGGATACAAAGAGCAACTATTCTAATATTATTTAGTTCTTCAAGGAATTTTTTTGTTTTCTTTTTTATGTCATACGGTATGCAAGGAGGCTCCAACATGAGGCATCTTTCGAACTGATACAAATTTTTCATGACGAATTTGTTAACAAACATTTTCCAGTAATAAAAACTGGGAACAAAGTTTTTATAGTTTGAATACCTCTGTCTTAAAGCAAATTTACGGCTAGTACACATATCGCCTTCGGATTCCTTGCGCTAAGTATTTCCCAGCGAGACACCAGGCGGTGGCAAGCCTCTGTTTGTCAAATACTCAACGGTTTGTGAACCACACGCGGTAATTTTCATATTAGAACAACGAAACTGTTTGTAGAGACGCCTCTACCTACGTACACGTACTCTGAAGTAGAGTATTGTAGAGTATGGACAACGAGACTTTAACAGGTCGTTGTGTGTTTACGTACAACTTGAAAGTGGCTACCCGTCGATAGTTTTAGGACTTGTTGTTTGCAGTTTGACATGCTCACAAGTACACAAGCATACACAGTAAACTGATAAATACTATAAAATGGGGTTCTTTAAATGGCTACAGGAACCTAAAAGGCCGGTACAGCATCAGTGACATTTTGTAGGTGCGCATCTGTTACTCATTAAAACAAGTCATCGTTCTCATAGTTTTTTCAGATTTACTAGATAGAGACTTCGATTGCATATTTATTTATATACTCACACAACACAAATTATTCACAGTTGAGTACCACGGAATTCTTCAGGAAGTGTACTTATAGTACGCGTCTTTAAGCTTACCTAAGCTGGCCGTACAATTCTGTGATGAAATAAAAATTGCCAAACACGTGAAGTGGAAAGTTGTCAACTCAGTTCTTCCATTCATATTTCTGGGATTTTCTCTTCAAAAAGTCAAACAGAAAAAATGACTTTGCCTATCTATCTGCAAGTATACATTTTAAGGAGGCAAAGTACATTCGTCTCGTCGGAATGAGGAGGCGAGCTCGCTGAACTGAATAATTATTTCGCGGTGTTCGGTGAGTATTCGGGAAACGTGTTGAAATTAAAACGAATAAATTCCACGAATGCTGGAAACTGTATTTATGATAAAATAAAATACTTGTACGCTCACAATGAATCAGTTTGCAATTATAATTACTTATTATCGTGGTCTTGTTAAATAAAAATGGAACATGTATCGGTTAAATGATCCAATCTGATCAGGTTCCCCTGTTAACAGGGTCACGGAGGTCTGATGCCAGTCGCTCTGCAATTATTTGATTTGTCAAATTCTGAATCATAGTCTAATATAGTCTAAGATATGTTAACGTCAAGATGGCCAGTGTATAAGGTTGCATGCAACTGGATACATGTAGGTAAGCCTCCTTGTGCAGAGTAGAATGTTCTTAGTTCCTCTTCTATGGAAGAATCGTAATTTTACGGTCGTCGTAAAAGGTAACTATACGATTACTAAAATCATCTCGGCGTTCAATTGCCTTAATGTGCAGGTTTCATTACGATGTTTTTCCTCACCGTATGAGCATCGGTTAGTAATCAACTAATGTACATAACTCAGAAAAGAGTCATTGGTACATGGCCGCAATGGGATTCGATCCCGGTACCTCTCGCTTACGAGTCGAATACCTTTACCACTCGGCTATCGACGCTCCACATCGCGCGCGACTGCACAACCGGGATGTTAACGCGAAGATGGCCCGTGATGGCCAGAGTTTGCATACAACTGGATACAAGTAGGTAAACGTCGTTATCCAGAGTAGAATATTCTTAGTTTCTCCTCTATGGTAGAATCTAGTATTAACCCATTTTGTAATATTTACGGCTGTCGTAAAACTATACCTTTACCCTATACCCTATTGATGACCTCAGTTCAGTTGGTTAACATACCGGTTTGATACGCAGAGGTCCCGGGATCGATTCCCGACCCGGCAGAAATTGAAATGATGAATTTGACTATACAATAAGTATATATTTAAAAATATATCAAGTAGCTTATCAGTTTCCTGGCACCCATAACAAAGGCTTTGCTTACTTTTGGTCTAGATGGCACTGTGTGAATTTTCCAAGCATTTTTATTTTATTTTTATTTTATGAAAATCACACGACGCGCGACGACATCTGAACGAAATAAAAACGACCCTATTGCCATGAAGGTAAATAATAGTACCACTGCTGACCTAAATAGCCTAATGAGCAAATCACATCCCACGAAATTGTCCACTGCAGGCGGAGAAATGTATTTTCACATTTTTGACGCAACCACAATTTGATTAGCTTACCAATAAGCTTTTACAGCGTTTAGGAAATAAATAAACGTTTACGTAATAATTGAACGGTCAATTTTACGTTAGATGGTTTTTGCTGAAATATCCGCACTTGGCAATTGTTTTTTTTTATTATTAAATAAATAATATAATTATCTTGGCTTTAAGGTCCCGGTTGTGTTCTCGAGAACGAGGGCCCGGGGTCCGCCTTGACCATGATTCAGGATTTGGCGATCAGGTAATTACAGTGGAGCGACTACCATCTGACCTCCGTGACCCTGCTACCAGGGGAACCTAACCAGATTGGATCAAACATTCTATCCGAACGATTCTAAGAAAGCGGACAATCCTCACCACAGGCGAACCAGAGTGAAAGCCGAGCGGGTAAATGAGCCGTCTCATGATTACCAACATGATCCGCCATTTACGATGCAGGAGCGACACGTTGCCTTGAAAGGATTCAACCCAAAGAAAACGCCCGGAGCGGACGGTTTTACCGCAGACATCTGCATCACGACCATATCCCAGGATCCGGAAATGTTCCTCGCACTGGCCAACAAGTGTTTGTCGCAGGGGTACTTCCCGGATATCTGGAAGCAGGCCACAGTAGTGGCATTAAGGAAACCGGGCAAGGACACAGTCCCCAAATCATAGAGACCTATCGGTCTACTGCCAGTAATAGGGAAAATTTTGGAAAAGATGGTAGTTGCAAGGCTAAAATGGCATCTTATTCCGCGACTTAGTACACGCCAGTACGGGTTTGTGCCACAGAGGAGCACCGAGGACGCCCTCTATAAACTGTTTGAACACGTGCAAAATAAGCTTAGACAGAAAAAGTTAATTACTGTAGTGTCACTGGATATAGAGCGCGCCTTCGATAGCGCTTGGTGGCCGGCTATTAGGGTCCGACTGGCTGAGGAAAGGTGTCCGGTTAACATAAGAAGGAAAGTCAAACTTAGGTATGCCGGAGAAGAATGTATGAGAAACACAACATTGGGATGTGTTCAGGAGTCAACGGAGGTCTGATTCTGTGGAATCTTCTTTTAGATCCGCAGCTGCGGGACATGAAGCAGCAGGGGGTTTACTGCCAGGCATTTGCGGATGATGTGGTATTGGTGTTCGAAGGGGAGACAGGGTCAGAAATTCAAAGGCGGGAAAATGCGGTTCTCGCCTATGTTCGGGGTTGGGACATCGAAAATAAGTTAAAATTTGCAGCACACAAAACATGTGCCATGGTGCTAACGAGAAAACTCAAATTCGATGTCCCACACCTGGACATGGGCGGGATCGCCATTGGTATGTCCAAGGAAATAAAAATCCTTTGACTGATAAATTCACCTTCAACACACACGTCGCTGCGGTATGTAGAAAAGCATTAAACTTTTATAAGCAGCTATCAAGAACAGCTAAGGTTGAGTGGGGCCTGCAACCTGAGATAATACAAATGCTGTACAACTCGGTCGTCGAACCCATCATCATGTACGCGGCCTGTGTATGGGCACCAGCAGCTAAGAAGATTGGGGTTCAGAAAGCGCTAAACGCAGTTGAAAGATCCTTCGCCCAAAAACTGTGCAAGTCGTATCGTACGGTCTCGTTACACTCGGCTCTGCTGCTGACTGAGATATTGCCTCTAGATCTAAGAGTGCAGGAAACAGCCGCCCTGTTCGAAGCTCGCAGGGGCTCCGGCTTGGTGCTGAGAGATAGGGAGGTCGAGCGACCGATGGGATTTTCAGAGTCCTCACAGCCAGCGACACATATCAGCTTGACGTACTCTAAGCTGAAGGACCACGAGCAAGTAGACGAATACAACCCGCGGGCCGTAAAAATATTCACAGATGGGAGTAAAATTGACGGAAAGGTAGGAGCTGCACTATCGTTGTGGACAAACTTAACCAAAACAAAGACGGCAAAACTATGTCTACCCGCATATTGCACAGTCTACCAGGCGGAGCTGCTGGCTATAACTAAAGCAACCAGGATTATTCTCGAACGGAGAGAGGTCAGCTACGGAGTATACAGCGACTCCAGAGCAGCATTAGATACAATCATCAATCCTACCTCCCTCCATCCCCTTGTAAAAGAAACTCGCCAGAACATAGGAAATGCTTTGATTCAAGGCAAAGATGTATCTTTGTTCTGGGTCAAAGCACACGCGGGACTACAGGGAAATGAGAACGCGGATAGGCTTGCGAAGGAGGCAGCATTGTGCCCGGTTTCATTCGTCAAGCGACAAATCCGTAGTGAGTCGCTTGACGAATGGAACCGGAGATATCGGTCGGGCGAGACCGCCTCTGTCACGAAGATGTTCTTTCCAGACGCAGTGCTAGCATACGGTGCAATTAGAAAAATAAAGCCAGCAGGTGTATTAACTCAAGTGCTCACCCAGTACCTGAATCGGTTCGGATGCCAGGGGAGCCCATCATGCCTGTGTGATCCTGAAACTGAGGAAACCGTACCCGACATTCATCCATCGACTGCCTAATTCACGGTATAAGCAGATTCAACGTAGAGCAACAAACACTAACAAAGCTCACAGTGAATATCATTGGTAAATTACTAGTGGACAAAGCATTTGATAAAATAATAATAGAGTATTGTATAAATGTATGTAAAATAGTTAACAATAGAAATAAATGTTCCAGTTTCCAAAATCACTTATATCCTATATGTAGAGAGATTAGCGTGTGTTAACTGACAAACAGACGACAAAAAATTTACAACATCTTATTCTATTACTATATCTCCATCGCCCCAAATTACTTTTTTGTAAATATAGTTAATGTACAGTAACACTGTTTTAACTGTTTTATTATATGTTTATAGATTTGTATATATTGACTAAGAGGAGTAGGAAGGCTGATCCCGGGATTTCGCGTGCCACTATGATTGTTTATTATTTTTTTTATTATTATTTGGTACATTACACAAATAAGCAAGCGAGCCAGCTGAGTGGAAGTGATCCACTACGCCCACCGGTTTGTGAAACAGTAGCAAATGACATCGACAAAAACAAACCAGCTGTGTCATTACAAGTTAGTTTTCACTTGAATGAATTCCGAGTTGTTTTTTAAGATGTTTCTTCACAGAAAATGTTTGGTGAGTTTTAGCACTACATACTAAATAAATAAATAAAATAAATAATCGTGGACAAATTCACACAGCGCCATCTAGCCCCAAACTAAGCAAAGCTTGTACTATGGGTGCTAGGTAACTGATGTACTACTTATATACTTTTAAATACATACTTATTATACATAGAACACCCAGACCCGTAACAGAAATTAAAATTCATCATTACAATTTCTGCCCGGCCGGGAATCGAACCTTATGCGTGGCAGACTAAACTACCGTTTGTTATAAATTCAAGATCTCCTTGCCTGTAGAAAATATAATTTTATCTTGCAGTACTGAGTTGTTTTATGCCTCTATCATAAGCCCATCGGGATGGTTTTGTGTGTTTGTTGTTGCCTCATTAGACCTAAAGGGATGAACGGATGTGGTGGAAATTTTGTAGGTACCCACATTAGGGCTGGAATACTGGAATAAGCGCAGGCCGTCACAGACACTCCTTGCGCGATATGGAAACCTAGGCACCTAGGATCTAATACTTTGGATATTTTGGATGAAACACGAAATTCACGACCCCAACCATTACCAAAACAGACACTTAACTTCGTAGACGCCATAGTTTCTTTGCGCAGCTCCGCGAGAGCTCGTCGGATACGCTTCGTTAGACTCGCCGTTTTATTTGCGAGTATTTCCTTCGTCGTCACAAAATAAACAATCACACAGAATGTTTCTTGTGCCGAAGTTTCTATTCACTTGAACTCTCCTTGTTTGCTAACTCGGGCGGAGCAATAGGGATATGGGTAATGGGGTTAATGGGTTGTATTTTTATAATATGAATAGGTTTTCGCTTAAAAAAATATTTCTACTTGAACCTAAACGAAATCTTATAAGTTTTCTACGTTTGTGTATACCTACTATTGATTGTGAGCCATAAGTGGCTATAGGCAGGGCACATTACTCGAGTGGCGACCACGTACTGGAAGATGCAACTAACTTTTAATTGTAATTGGATCGCAATAGTAGTTCAATTGTAGTTTGACATGTTTTTTGGTATTCTACTACTGGTACACAGGCTAGCCAGGGCCATGGGCGAATCTAGAATAAAAATAAAGAGCGTTTGAGAAATTGTATTGTATGATGATGATATGTATACCATTGTGAAATATTAGCCCCGCAATTTCTTTTCACAACAATACGCAAGGTCGATTGTATTGGGGAACTTTTCAAAAGGAGCCGCCCGTATCACACGAGTTCATTTAGTCAAATATTCTCGAGATTAGTTTAACTAATTTAATTTCTGTAGTTTTGTCATCCGGTAGGCAAACAGGCAAACGGAAAACCTGATGAAAAGTGGTCACTGCTGCTAATCCTAGTAAGTCCCGACTATTTGAAATAGTTTGATTTGTAGAGACTTAATGGATTATATTTAGTACATAATAAAAATAGTGGTTCAGACCGACATTTTTTTTTTCGTATTATATTGGATTTTAATACAATACCGAGTATTATGTGTATAGTTTTCTTATGTATGTGTGATGTATTTATAACCAATTTATGAAGTCGGTATTGGAAATAAATTTGTACTTTTTTTTTATAGTACATTAGGCAATAATATGACCTAACAATTAAAAAAAAATAACTTAATTTCGTTCTAAATACCTTTGTTTTCGAATTCATTTTCCACATTTTACGGAACAATGTTTTATCAAACTATGTAAACTTACAATTTTACCAAATTGCTTGCAAATCTTACTAATTGTCGCTCACTAGAATCGTATTGAATTAATTGGTACTTATTATTTATCGCTAATGTTAAATTTAAGCACTTTCCTGTTCTTTATATGTTAGTTCAATTACTAATCATCATTATCATCGTCCTAGCGCTTATCCCGGCCTCTGCCAGGGTCCGCTTTCCTAATCATTCTTCTCCAGTTCGCCATCCTCGCGTCGTAGGCCGTCGTTGACATTACCCTGGTAGTCTAATTTATTATCTGATACATTCTACGATGAGCTGGATGAATCCATTACTGTTTGTCGACTTGTAGCATAAGTATCTTCGGATACGTAGTCTTCCGAGTCATCATCGTCGAAATCAGAATCATTTAGTAACGCTAACAGGAAGTTCACTGAGAACTGAAAAATAAAATAGATGATTTATTTATTATAAGCATAAGACCTAACATACTATTTAAAGTACAAATGGTGAGGTTATTACCCATTAATGTAATAGAAGCCTAACGAACTAAAAAAAAAAAAAATTATTTCAAGAATATGCCAAATTATTTCCATATTAATTTCAATCAAACATTTCTTTTAATTACATTCTTTACATATTCAACTAAAAATTACTAATAAATAAAAGTGCAAAAACTTTAAGATTATATCGATTTAATGAGATTAGCTTACCATGTCTTTCTTATCCACCCTCACGCCCGACCATTTTGAAAAATATGGCCACCAACAATGACAACTAACAAAACGTTTTGAAGATGACACGACTGGTCATAGGCTATAGAAGCAAACTGCTTCTTCAGCATTGTCTTTAGAAAAAGGGTAGCCTTAAAATGGTTCAATTAATATTTTGTACTATTTTTAGGACGTTAGGCAGTTAAGTTTGCTTTTCATTAAAAAACTTTGGTCTGAACCTCTTTAAAGATTTTGTACTAAATTTAGTACACCAGGACTTACGAGGTTAAATAGTAGTGAATAATTGCTCTTTCACGTAATAATTACAGAACAGATTTTGATGAAATTTAACCAATTTTGTTGTAACAGCAATAATAGAAACGAAGTTGCGAGCAAAAGCTATATAACATGGCTATAACACAAATATTAGAGATAATATAGAACACAATAAAAATTACTACAATAATATATTATACTAGTGGATCCGGCGCGACTTCGTTCGCGTACTTTACCCCTGTCTACCTATTTTTCTTAAATATAAACTTTCCACTTGAATCACTCTATCTATTTATAAAAACCGTATTAAAATCCGTTGCGTAGTTTAAATATCGTACATAGATACATAGGGACAGACGGCGGGGAACGACTTTGTTTTATCTGTATGTACGAGTAAGTCCTGCATCTTCGTGGACACCTATAATGCACCTAGATTAAGGTGTTCAAGATGTCTAAGGGCGGTCTTACCGCTAGACCCTACACTTGTAGTGTACACAGCATAAATGAAACCTCACCTACAATAGCCAGTGATTGCGGTGTGAAGAGCTCTCTAATAACTGGCGCCCAACCAGGAACCTACTTGAGACAGGCGTTTTTTCGTTCTAATTGGCTTTCATGTTATTTGTCTAACGAATAGCACACTAATTCATTAGTAAGGGCGAAAACAGAAAGTGCTTGTGTGTGTGTGTCACAAGCATTAAAGTACAGATCAAAAAGAGGAATTTAGGTAATAAAAATGAAACGTTTGTCGTTTTTATCTAACTGCCTACCATTTTGTTTTTATAAACCTTCCATTTGAAACACTCTATCAATTGTTTAAAACCGCTTTAAAAAGTTGCGTAGTTAAAAAGATCTAAGCGTACATATATACATAAGTACAGACGGCTGGATGCGACTTTGTTTTATTCTATGTATTCGCATATATATATTTCTTCGAATAGGCCTAGCATCTTGGCCGACACCTAAAATGCACCTGGATTAAGATGTCTAATGATCCCACACTTGTAGTATCCACAACATAAATGAATCCTCGCCAGCGCATCGTAGGCTACAGTAGCCAGTAATTGCGGCGTGAAGAGCTCTCTAATAACTGGCGCCCAACCAGGAACCTACTTGAGACAGACGTTTTTACTTTCTTATAATTGGTTTTCATGTTATTTGGCTAACGAATAGAATACTAATTCAATAGTAAGGGCGAAATGTGGAAAGTGTGTATCATAAGCATTAAAGTACACAACAAAAAATTGAATTAAGGTAATATAAAATGTAACGTTGGTCGTTTTTATCTAATCAGTGTAGAACTAAAATTTATTTTACTACTGATTTATTAAGGTACACATAAAATATTAATAGTTATAGTAAATATATATTTCCCATACACTAAAACCTATTTCTAAAATACTAAAAATAAACACTAATACTTACATATAAAATTCATTCAAAAAATTAAAAAAGTTATACACACCACTGCCCCCGAGAATGGTACCCTGAAAGCTGGCTGCGTTGCCTCGTTGGATAGCGATGATAAACCGTTGCCCGAGGAACGAACCAGCTCTCCGGTCACCAGTTGTCACTACTGATTACCAATAACAATTAGATTTGTAGTTAGTGACTAAGTTTATGGATTAAATATCAAGTATGGAAAAAACGATAGTCGTTAAAATTTTAAACTAAAATAATACTTTTTTATTGTTTCCATTTAGTCTACACTGTTCTCACTAAAAATCATCAGAGAGCTATCATGATTACAAATAATTATTTTAATAACAAAAAAGATAAAAAAATAATGTGGAAATTGTGCGAATCGGCTTCAGAGACAGTTCAATTAAAATAGATTCTTAGATTAATACTACCCATTAAAAAAAATTCGCGATCCAAAATCGCTATCCACTTATCACGATCAATATTGAATTGATCGTAATTGAATTCGCCTTAGACCTATAAATAAATATAACTGCGCCCAACACTGATTACACTAGCATATGATTGAGATTGATGAGATATGAGATTATGTTAGCTTCTTTTTTAGACTCAATTCATAAAAACACATGAATCCTGCAATAAAAATATGTAGGAGCTTATTTAAGAGAAATAAAAAGGCAGTCTAATGCGAGCATTGCGAAACATAAATGGGAAATAAAAGTTTAAAAAACTGGGGGAAGTATAAAGTACTTATCTTGGAGCCGGTCGCCGCATAGTTCCAAAGAAAGATTATGCTAAAGCAAAATACAATAAAAAAATTAAACGGAATAATATGCGGAATGTTTAAACTTCGCTCTGCGTCTCTTTTTGCCTCCCGCCTCAGAACTCTTATGGAAGTAAAGAGGATTTAGTACATTAATTATACAATATTCAGTCTGTTTGTTTAAAAGGTAAAGCTTTTTCTCCAACGAATCGCACGGTCCATAATTGGTTGCCACCTAAGGTTACTCATCGTCATCTTAGCGTTAATGTCCCGATTGTAATCTCGCGCACGAAGGTCCGCGGTCCGCCTTGACCATAATCCAGGGTTTAGCAGATCAGGTAATTACAGTGGAGCGACTGCCTTCTGACCTCCGTGACTCTTCCAGATCCTAAGGTTGCAACTATCCGCACAAAATGGTCCCAACGAAATGTCTGGTCAATCTGGCCTATGTTGGCCTGTGTATCTGTCTATCTGTGTATCTGCAGTGGCATCGTATTGCCCGAACGGATGAACTGATTACGATGCGGTTTTATTTGTTTGAAAGTTAGTTTAATCGAAATGGTTCTTAGCTTTGTTTAATTAAAATAGGGTTAGTAGTATAGGAACTATTTGAGTATAAGTGTACTTGGTCGGGGGTTTTCCGAAAATTTTCTGACGGTTAGGTTATGAAATAATATAATGTTTTAAACTATCGCGGTTATTATCACACATTTTAAGGAGTCGTCCCGTGACCATGATGCATGCAACTGCGTCGAAATCCGGCTACTCGTCAACAAAGGTACGCGGTAGGAAACCCGGAACATACCCTTAAAAGGTTATGAAATGTCATGTAAATTCCAACAACAGCGTCACTGTCAGCGAGACGCTGTCAGTTTGTTGCACTATACTATTTCTCTACCACTTCGCTCTGCCTTCAACTTCCTCACGTAAGTATGAAACCTATAGGTATAATAGAAATGATTTCCATACAATGTTGCTAAGAGCTATTTTAGAATGTCTGTGTGGGGTTTACTGGCCAGGTGTATCACTGTACGCCAGTCACGTCGCCAGTGAATGCACACGAACGTATCCTTACTCCTCTGGACCGTATTGCATTGCACTTTCAAAATAGTTGATCGCTTCTTTTCGCTATGAATTTTAAAGTGCTTTAAAAATGTTCTAGCATTGGAAGCTATCGAAAATTGAACTATAATTAATAAAAAACTCACTATCAAAAATTGAATTAATTAAGCAACATCGTTATAAGCAAGGATACTGGAGCTATTGAAACGTGTCTATCAACCGATCATAGACAAGCTTATTTGACAGCCTAATTAATAAATCCAGTGTTAAATCCAAGAGATGTCTATCAAGGTCTGAACATGTTTATATTGATTAAAATCAAAGTTGAAGGAGACGAGGAATTCACTCTCATCTGCTAGCTGGTAATGGCCAGCGTATACCTAACATAGTGTAGACGCTGGGTACGGTGGTGCGATTTTAATGCTACTCAGCGACGAAGAACCAGACAGCCCACCTGATGGAAAGTAGTCACTGTCGTCCATATCATCTGCAATCCATGATCTTAACATTTACAATGAGCTTGCCTGTAATTGTTAACTAAAACGTATATGATAGGTATTGGTCATTCGGGTCCGCGGTCTAAATGGGATGTGGGCTACACGTCCAACTTGAGTTTACGCACCGAATTCATTTTGATGAAATTACTCACATGTACCCTATGAAAACACCCGCGAGTACCTACTCGTAGTAAATAGTAAACATTCACTGAACTTGTATAAAGTACCTAGGACATAGTTTTAGGTTTATTGAAATTATATGAAACGTTACATAGCCCAAAAATTACTTCGTACTATCGTTGTTTAGATTAAAGGTTTTCGGTGTATCAAAAATCGTACAAACAGCATCAGAGCCCACGTAAGTAGCACGAATTTGGGTCGCACGTCGTGTGTTTCTAAATCTAAAAGCAAAATGTATGCCCCGGTGTGCGTTTATCCCAGCTCTGAATGAATTATGATGAGCAAAGGGACGGCAGTCGGCTATAGACGTTATGAGGTTCTGTACAGTAATTAATATTGGACGTAGATATCAGAAGCACAACTCATCATCATCATCACAGCCCGTAACAGTCCACTGTAGGACTTAGGGCCTCTCCCAAGAAAGGGGAGGTTATTGCCATAATCTTAAAGCTTGGCAGGCGGGTTGGAGATCGTCGTGTTTAAATATAACTGTAGCGACATCTATCGCTCCAATAGGGAAACTCAACGATACTCACATTACGAGTATGCGAACACAAGGTTGGCAAGCATCCGCACATAGATGGCGGTGACCGCTAGCAAAATATATGCCAACTTCCGCGGCCTATATACAACTTCCGACGATCAACCGTCGGACCCTTGGTCCCTTGGTCACAATACCCGGCCGGGTGGGTAATTACCCATTTCCAACTTCCGTATCTTCGCTTGCCAACATTGGCGGCTGCCTTATCCCTTCACCGCGAAATAACAATGGAAAATACTGCTGCCCATTTTCCAGACTACGGAGACGCTTGATCTTTTGAAGCAAAACCAATAATAATAAATATACCATAACAGGATACCAATCGGCTCCCAAGACTGTTCTACGTCTCAGGGTCCCCAGTGGAAGACCTTGGTCAACCTCGCATCGCTAACACACCTAAAGAGTGGCGAGCTCGTTGCGGTGCTGAAGTTCGATAGCCACAAAGGACGAAACGGGCACCCATCCAGTTCCCGGACTCTCGAGCGTTGCTTAACGATGTTTATCGGTCGCGCAAGTGCCGCTACATCATTAACTATAGTGCATGATTTGTAATGAGGACTATTGCAAATGCTCATTGGTTCAGTGTTTGAGGAAATATCGCGTTCCAAGGAAAAGTGTCTTCCGATGTCTTTTACAACATGAAGTTCTGCAAGAGACAGCTCTACAGGTATCTCTTAGCCGCCACCGCATCCGCTTCCCTTAAGTTGCAGATGTCCTGGTCGATCGATGGCTACTTTCCATCAGGTAGAGCGCATCCACCTCTCTAAGCAAAAATACGAGTAGGTATAGGTATAAGCATTTTAAACACAAACTTTAATGCGTATTTCAATATAAGCCGCCAGTCTTTTCTCCTTCTCATTTCCTCCTGGTTAGTTCCTTTTTACGCCACATTCAGTCAGTAATTAAATAGATCGTTGTCGCCAATTTGTTTTTTCTTTTTCTATTACAACTCATTTTCTATTTACTATTTAGAGTTTCCAACTCTTGGATGAAAAAAGAAGAAAATACTTTCCAATATCATTTTCATCCATAACCAACACCAAAGTATACTGTTTCAGGATATCATTTTAAATATAATTCATAGCTATCTTACTTTATCCGAAGCCAAGAAGGGCCTAATAAATCACCATAAAGTTTTCTAAAGTCATAAATTTGTCTCTGATACAGGGAGGAAAGTTTTAAATTTTCCCACGGAACCCTGTAGCCTACCAAGATCGGCACGCCAATTTGTAAACCATTAAGACAGAACAATAATACAATTAGGACGGGTAATGCTTTGATTAGTCGACTGTTTGTTTATATCCTTTTGACTCAGCTAAAATGGCTTTGGAATGTAAATTGGTTTTATGGGTGTAGTGTTTTCATGGGAACCGAAAACATTTCTTTCTTAAAATGTGTATTTGAAATAATATCGATAAGAGTTAATTATTAAAAGGATTACTTGAGATCAGCTAGACTTATTTGGAAGCATTTTTGGCAAATAGAAGTTGGTAAATTGTTTTCTATAATATACGGTAGGCGAACAAGTTTGGAAAGTAATCATCGCTGCCTAATGATAGGTCGCCCAAAAAATTGGGTAAATAAGAAAATGAGTGCGAACGGAAAGTGCGTTTATCAGGACGTCTATTTGGTACGTCTATTTGTAATTCATAGTGTAGTGTAGTGTAATTGGACGGTGGTGTCCGGCAGAGTAGAATAGCACCAACCTCTTGTCCTCGTGGGTGTCGTACAAGGCGACTAATGTTTCTGAGATAAAAGATCTAGTCTTCGTAGACTGGAAAATGGGCAGCAGCGTTTTCCATTGTTATATTTATAACACTGCGATCTCCAACCTTAGTGCCAAGCGTTCTATTCTATTCTATTCTATTCTATTCTATTCTATTCTATTCTATTCTATTCTATTCTATTCTATTCAGTGTTTGAATGACGCATCAATACTACTCAAAGCCTAACAAATATTTGCTTTAAACCTTGAGTAAGTATAACTACAGAATATTAATACTAAGATATTGAAAACAAAAAACATGCACAATAAAAAGAAAAAAAATTAACTAACCTAAAATATGAAAAATACTTGGGCCGTGATACTGGCTGCACTACCTCAATAAAATTCTATTTACTTTAACATAATTTAAATTTTCAAAACACCATATTGTTCTTGTGATATGTATACCTAAATAGAAAATGTATGGCTTAGTAAATTATATTGCGGTGCTAAGCAAACGTTGATAATTTAGCCAGAGGCTGTCGATAATTAATTTATGGAGATATTCTATTTATTAAGACGCAGCTAAACAAAGCACTACGCGTCAAACGTAGCAAAGATAAAATCTGCTGAATATGAAGCTTCAAGGGACCGGAATCCATAGGAAATGTCGCTAGTAAATTTTATATTTCATTTCCTACCTATCGAAGGGTTGTCAGCCATTTCGAGGAGTTTGTGGATTTATTGGATGTATTCTTGGGCGACGTGTGCGCCATACTGTCGGGCACAATGTTTTATTTTATTTCCCTTTGTTTGTTTCCAGGAAAAAGTGAAGTGAAAACGATATGCCTGCAATATTTTCGTAGTGGATATGTTCGTACTATACATACGATGTAAGTCCCTAAGGTTAGGGTAGGCAGGGTGAGGGCGGGAAATTGTTATAAAATATCACGTCTTGGTATTTTTGAGGAAAACTTAGTTAGCAGACATGTTCCAATGGGAATTTCACGATGAAATATGCCCCGTCACTGAATTTGTGTCTCCAAGCCTGTTTATAAACTTATGGACCTATGTCAACTTCGAGATTCATAGTCTAGAAACTTGACGCGAAATTTGGACACCAATGTTCTTAGAGCATACTCGTATTGTGGTTCAACTCAAACACCTGCTACTAGATACCTCCATGTTGCTAGTTTCAAAGCTGTCTCATGAAACTACTCGAAGTGTTGTCAACTATTTAGAACTTATAATATGTCCATACCCAATCTATATAGCACCAAAATTGAAATAGTGTACTTACAATTTTTTTTCGTAACTGACAATTCAAAGAAGGATGGCAAGTTTGTATTGGTACATTTTGAGGCCCAGCGTTTTTTTACAACGTAAAGAAGCGAGATCTATATAGGTTTGCTATACACATTTGCAGCATCAAAAAACCTAATTGAATGTACTAAGTAGAAGTTCATCTGCCGAAAGACTGATGCTGGGCATAGGTCTCCCCCAGAGATCTCCACAAAGGCCGGTCCTGTGCGTTCCGTATCCAGCTGGTACCTGCGATCTTTACCAGGTCGCCGATCCACCTTATGGGAGGCCTATCCACGCTGCGTCTTCCGGTACCTACGTGATCACCACTCGAGAACTTTACTGCCCCATCGGCCATCTGTTCTTCGAGCCTGTTTTATTTAAAATATGTTTTGTCTTTATCTGTCACTGAAAGGATTGAATTTAAAAGAAAGTAACAAAACATATTTTAGCTAAAATGGGTTTTAACGGAAAATAACTTTTATGATTAAGACCATTTACTTTACATTATTTATGTTTATGTTAATAATTTTATTTGCTAGTGTTGTTTTACTGTGCAATAAATGTAATTCCATTCCATTCTTTTCCATTCCGTTCCCTTCCATTCTATACACAGTGTGCATTTAATAGACCGCAGTGGCATAATGAGCGGTGTGCTCGATCACTAGCCAATAGAACTACAATCCAAATCGGTAAATGGTTGGAAAAATAATCGGAATCGAAATAAAAAGCCGTCGCAAAAAATCATAAAATACACACAAATCGCTAGTAGTATAGTCGATGTCGAGATTCGAAATCAACAGGCATGACCTATTGCAGTGATGTTCCCTTTCAACCTAAGCTCGTAATAAATGAGTTTTGTCGTGTTTTATTATGAATGAAATTACGTTTTTTGTAATGTACCTTCGCAATTCCGTTTAAGATACCTATACTTTTTAACGTTATTTTCTAATTAGCTTTATTTTGAGTGCTATAAAACCAATTCTAGTTGGGCTTTAAAGATGTAATGCATGTTTATGTTGTACAACAAACGGGGGATATCAAAACATTATGTTGTTGTATTCATTTGGAATATCATTACATTACAATTCCCAACTTGAAGAAATACTCGTAAATAACTTATGTTTATAATTAAGCGAACAATTAAATATCAAATTATACTAGTCAGTACCATGAAGACCTCTTTGTTTAAGCGGGCCAGCGTTTGCCCACCTTCCACTTCTTTACAAGGATGTATTTGAGAGTGCTAAACGTGAATACTATATCCAAATACAAGCCGTGTGGTGTCCGGCAGAGTAGAATTGTACCAACCCCTCGACTGAGTAAAAGGCAACTAATATCTTACATCACAAAATTGTAATCAGCGTTTTCTTAACACTGAAATCTCCAACCTGCCTGCCAAGCGTGGAGATTATGGCAAAATCCTCTATTAATATGGAGGAGGCTCACGTCCAGCAGTGGACTGTTATGGGCTGTCATAATATGATACCGATATCGCTATTAGGCCATAGACCACTTCCTCTACATAAGTGCCCAGTCTCCTTCTAACTTTGTTGACAATAAAATCTACATGCGAAAATTCACATAAAGGAATCCTTGAGATTTCCTTCTCACCAGAACAATTCCTAACTGAGTAGCTAGTTCAATAGTGAATTGCATTCTGAACGGGATCTGTCACCTCTGAGTTCGCTTTTCTCCGAGTTCGTGGCTCACTTCAGACAAGTGACTGTCTCAATCCACTCAATTTCGTGAATAGGGGCTGTTCCCAGCTATTTGCATACTGGATTCGATGCTAACGCCACTCACAGTTCTTGCATCAGTCTAGATTCTGTGGGGTAGACATGGGGTAGGTTAGTATTTTAAACAAAAGGTTTAGAAGTAAGAATTCAGAATTTATATCACAAATGTAACTGCTGTTATTTCGGGGTGATCCAGCGAACGACCAGGTTAGGAAAATATATTTTATGAAGTGCTCATTTACTTCTAGAAATGAGGGATTATGACACCAATATTTGGACCTCTTGAATCACCTCAAAACAAATACCAAACCGGTGTGTATCAAACTTATATAACAACTAACTTAAACACGTTAGATTTTCTGTAGCAAAAATGCAATATTTCCAATCCTAGTTTGTTTAAAGGCTTAAGACAACGTTTACAAAGACTGTAAGGGATAATAGGAGGAATCCTGCGAACAGGGATTTGGGTTTGCGTCCTTTATGTGGGCTCGACTTGTCATTGAACATAGGCAAGCCGGGCAAGCCCTTTGAGTCGCCTGATTATAAAGAAAGAGATCCGATTGTTGCGAGGAAATCTCGGATTCCGACCAAAGTCCCGAGGTAGACACGCGTAAAACTGTTTGACATCGGACGCGAGCACAATGTTACAGAGGACCGACGACGACTCTGCCTCCTACGTAGTTTCGCGAATTCTAAGCTAGTTCGCTATTTTCATTTGACTGCGGAGTCTAGTCAGCGACATACGGACATTTGTTTCGTACATATCTAGCTTACAAAGTAACATGCTTGTTTTAAGTTTTTATTTAACTTCAGTTGTATGCCTGGAATCTTGCAGCCTAATTCGATTCACTTCCCGGCTTTTAATTAAGCTGACATTTTGTATTCCTATGTAACTTGTATGACAATGCATTAACTATAATGGAGATGGTCAGATGATGGAATCGGAAGGTAGTAATTGGAACTAATGAACGCAACGAGATAACTCCACCGTGGTTGGGCACTTTGGAACGGTCTTCATGTGTAAACACTATACCACGCGATAAAAGTTTGTCCATAGTCTCTGACTACTCAATCTATGGGACAGAGACGTAAGCTTTATGCATGTTTGAAAAAATGGTTTTTCATCTGAAAACTTGTTTTAGAGACGCTTTTCTAAACGAGGGGTGTAAGTTCGAAGTGTATCTATGGCATGGTATCTCCCAGATGGCTGGACCGATTTCGATGCAGTTTCCTGTATTTGAGGGCCAGTTTAATCGAGATGGTTATTATCTCTATTCTAGTTTAGGAAATAGGGTTAGTTTAGGAGTAGGAAGTATTCATGAAGAGGTAATTTTTGAAAGTCTTTATTTTACAACTTAATCGGTAGGTATGGTTAAATGTAACATGTGTAACCATACAAAATTTCAGCTTCTAGTCTTTGAGTCGAACCGTTGATTGACTTGGCGATCCTTACCTACTACGAAACCGTAATAAATGCGAAAGTTAAAAAATCTTACACACAAAAACTACTGAACTGATTCAATTTTTCCGGTTTGTGGCTTATATCATAAAATAGTAATAACAAAAGTAATTAATCCCGAAGTTTAACGTAGTTCCCGCAGGAATACGACTTCTACCAAATTTTATGCGGATGAAATCGCGAATAAAAGCAGATCCTAGGTAATCATACTTTCACGCCACGTACATTTACTTATTTCTCTTTTTATTTGTATCTTCTTATAAACCAATCCCTCTGGAGTACAAAATCTACCTGTATATAGTCACCTCCTAGTCTCCATAGGGGGTTGGGGGCATGAATGGGCGACATCGCAAGATTAAACATAAGAAGTGCCGGTCAAGCAATACGTGAATGGGATATGTAACTGAGACGCGAGACTCCCGGTAGTTTAACTAATACATAGGATAAATAGAAATAATTTCGACTGTTGGAAAAGAGGAGAATTATTGTCACAGCTAGAGCCCATACAGACGAACTCTATTTCTACACGATGTGTCCCAATTTTGATTTCTATGCTAATGACAGAAAGCTTATTTCATTATTTGTAAACAAACGCGCGGCGCTCGCAAAATCCACGCACAGTAATCGTGTCGCACCCGCACGGTCACCGCATAGTGTGCGCGCATAGGTAAACTGATCGTTTTCTAGCCGGTTACTACGTGGTGACTATGCGTGTATCTGCCCGTTGTAAGAGCCCACGTATAAACGGGTCCTTACCACTTTCGATCAGGACCGCTTGTTTGTCACTGAGTAGTATAAAAAAATGTAATCCCTAAAGCAAACATAAATAAGTTCTAAAATTGAACTTTTTTTTAATAAGCTTCTATCGCGCAGCTTTTAATCTAGAACCATTCCAAAGAGCCAAAACACGATGGTGTTATCTAATTGCGGTTAGTAGTTCCGATGACAACCTTCCAAGTCACATTGCAAGTAAATAAGTTACATAAAAGCTTGTACAAATCTGATTTTGTGGGGTGTGTGATTAACAGTTGTGTGGCATCATGGCACGCTAAGGAATGACAGATTTACACACCGTTTTTAAGAGGTTTTAGGGAAAGTTATTTCTGGCTGGCAAGAATAATTATCAAAATTCTGCTTAATAAAATGTAGAAATAGCAATGAACTATGGTTAGCAGAAAATTATTTTTTCCTAAACTACAACAAACTTTGCATCCACCCGAAGAACACAGTTTACAAAAGGCTCACGCACACTGTGAGTGATTCTATTTGGCGGTGATGTGTACACAGCCCAATTTACCGGGCGTCTGACCCTTGTGGCTATAAGAAAAACGATTGCGAGTAAATTACATAAACGCCTTTTTATTCCCATCCTGGAACGCGACATGAATGTTATTATTCATTTTGGAAATCCAAGCTTCCGGCCTTTTTCTGTAGGTACAGATCGTAGAGCTTCGTCTCTGTCGCACGCGTACAAATACGAAGTCGAAACGAGATTCTTCTTCTTCTTCTTCTTATCGTGTCAGTTACCAATAGGTAAAGTGTAAACTAGCTGATGTTCATTACTCTCATGCCTGATTGTACTTCACGTGCAGGTAAGTTCTATTAATCATCAATTATTAACCGCTTCGTACTGTACTAATCAGGTAAAGAGTTGTAGAGCTGAGATTTTTTTTATTTTTTATTTGGACTAGCTAAGGATTTGACCGCCATCTAGGCTGGTTGTAAGTGACGATGCCGCCGAAGATGGAGCATGCCTTTCTAGGAATAACCTATTCACTCTAGCCTTTAAGACGTTCAGATCATAATGATCAGGGAACACACTCGCGGCCGTACATTCCTTAGCCGTACGCACAAAGGTAATTGTTTATCTGTTTGGGTGTTTGAAGCAATCTCTATTGAACTATTGAACCGGTTTCGAAGATACATTTATCAATACACAACCCTCATGCTTTTGTCCTACAGGTAGGGTAGGCAGAGACTATGGACCGCTCTGTTCTGTCGCTCGCTGCAATCTCGCCGGTTTTGAAAATTCTTAATGCGGGGATGGCGTCCATTTCATCGAAACGAACGACTTTTAACGTCCAGGGCCTGAGTCTGCTAATTTACTTAGTTCGATCGAAAAGTAATCGAAATAGCAGAACACCAAAAGCGCGTAAAACTGCCATTGAGCTGCTATTGTGATCCAATTACAATTCTTATTATTACAAATCTTAATAGTAAATTAGCATACTTGAGGCCCAGGCAGCTCGTTATTTTCTTTAGCCGTATGCACGTACGCATTAGTAGACAGATGGAACTAAAATTATTTATTAAAATCCAGTACGTAAGAAATGTCCACCCAAAGCCCGGAAGGAGCCGCACTACTGTGACCATTCGCGAGGCGTAATGCTCTTAATCTCGTAGAGCATCTACGACGATGTTACAGTCTCCACGAACTCTACGGCTCGTTTTTATCCTACTTACTACTAATATCATTGATTTGCGGGTAGTCGCAGAGTAAACATTGCTTCTTCCTAGCTCTCTAATTAATTATATTTTAAAATTAGTAACTATACTTTTTAGTACACAAGTTTAATGAAAATAGCTTAAGTGTTCAAAGTGTTACCTGCCTGCAGTATCTCCTTTTACATATCCTGTTTCTGGAACCACTCACAATGGACAACACACAGGTGATCGATTGCATGGCTGCTACAAGAGAGTTTGTTACTGTTAAAATAGCAGAATTCGAGGCGGAGCTGAAGCAGACTGGGCGGAAGCCACCTGGTACTATTGCAGCTGTAAACGTGGAGCTCCAGACACTTAAAACATTTGTCGGAAAGACTCTCAATCTTCTGCAAGCTCAAGTCGACTCACTAACAAAAGGCCAACAAACACTTGTCAGGGGTCAGGATCGGTTGGAGATGCAGTTGAGGCGAAACATGCTGCTAATCCATGGCATATCCGAAGATAAGAAGGAAGACACTATCAAGTGTGTTGTCAATGTCCTCAATTTGAAACTGTCCATGAACGTCACGCACAATAATATTCGGACGAGTCATAGGATGGGTAGCACAAAAACTGATCGAAAAGGAAAACCGAGGCCGATTCTGGTCAAATTTGTGGACTCTGCAGCTAGGGATGGTATCTGGTTTGGTAAGAAGGCGCTCAAGGGCTCCGGCGTTACACTTTCCGAGTTTCTTACGAAATCTCGGCACGACGTCTTCATGGCGGCGAGGGAGAAATTTGGCATGGCTAACAGTTGGACGCAAAGCGGCTGGATACATATAAAGGCGCCAGATGGTACGAAACATAGAATTGAAACCATGTCGGAGCTTAATTCCATCCCGGCTCCCATTGCAACCATCAACGCATAAATAGTTGTATTGACTTCACTCGTGTTGCTACTTGGCATCCCTGCAGTTTATCACAATAGGTACCCACTTTTATATTGGTTATTTAAATATAGTTTAAATTTTATGTTTGCAGTTAGAAATTACAAAAAGTGGGTTGAAATTGCTACTGATTGTTTTGTTTACATCAACTTGACAAGCAAAGCAAGGGATGACAATTGACATTGACGTTTCTTTTTTTTTTTTTTTCTCTTTTTTCCGGCCTTGGAACGCGCGAACGTTCAAAAGTCAGCGTTCCGTGTTAATCTCGTTTCATTTTTTTTTGTTTTTATTTTGTGTGTTTATAATTATTAATGCAATGTGCCTTTCTACTCTAGAAAATGTTGAAAATGGTTATTAAGTGCTTCTAGACTGCTGGCGGGTAGAATGTTTCATAAACTTGTTTTTTAATTTTATTATTTTTAAGGTACACAATAGTATAAGTATATTTATAGGTAATTATTTATTTGTGTTTATTTATTCTATATTTATTATAATTACATTGATTTAATGCAAACAAGTTCTGACGATGGGTCTGGGGAGGAGTATGACTTCTTCTCTGCTTCTTCTGCTGACGTGTCTTCTTGTAGCTACCATAGCGTATCGCAGCCTTTGGATGAATTTTTGGACTCCGAGTTCGCGACCCGACCCAGGAACTTTAATGTTGTGCATATTAATGCGCAGAGTATCCCTGCGCATTATACCGACTTGCTCGACACCTTCTCTGGCAGAAATATTCAGGCTATTCTGGTATCAGAAACTTTTCTAAAACCAAGTCTCCCCTCTACTTCGTACTCTCTTCCTGGTTTCCATCTGATACGTAATGACAGGACTGGTAAGGGTGGAGGTGGGGTTGCCATTTACCTGAGGGGGCATCTTCCTTACAAGGTCCTTAGCAAATCACCTTCGGACTATTCCGCAAATGCTGAACACCTGTTTGTTGAGGTACTGGTGGGAAACTGTAAGATCCTTTTGGGTGTTGTATACAGCCCTTCCTTATTAATTAACTATTTCTCTCAATTAGAAACCCTTCTCGAAAATTTTGTTCCTTCTGTAGACCACACAATTTTAATGGGCGATTTCAACACTTGCCTTATTAAAAACGACTCTCGTTCGGTGCGATTACGATCACTGGTCAACGCTGCGAATCTTAATCTGCTTCCTTTATCGGCAACGCATAGGTTCCCTAACTGTGCTCCCTCTTTATTGGATCTTGCCATTGTTTCCTCCGCAGATCGCGTTCATTCCCACGGCCAATATCCTGCTGATGCTTTCTCGTATCATGATCTTATTTATGTATCGTATAAGGTTAAATGTCCTAAGGCGAAACGTCGAATGGTCATGCAGCGCAGTTTCGGAAACTTTGATGATCCCAAATTTATGACTGATCTTAACAATATCGACTGGTGTGCAGTCTTTGATGCCGCGACTGTAGATGAAAAGATGGAGGTTTTTGGTTCTTTACTGGCGGGGCTATTTGACAAGCATGCTCCTATGCGCCCTATAAAATTAAAGCATCTACCAGCACCTTGGCTTACGGATGACTTGAGGATGCTTATGCGCAAAAGGAATGCGGCCAAGACCAAATACAAAAATAATCCCTCTGAAATTTCATGTTGCAGATATAAGGAATTGAGAAACCGATGCAGCAGATTGTGCAGAGACGCCCAGCGTCGATACATCCACGAATCTGTGCAGAATCGTAGTCCTGCTAAGGTTTGGGCTTTCCTTAAATCCCTTGGCATTGGTAAAACCAATTCCTCCCCCAGTCCTAACCTAGACATTGAATCCCTAAATCATCATTTCACCTCCTCCAGTCCGATTCCCGTCCTTACTAAGCAGGCCACACTGCGGGCACTGTCTTCCACAGTCCCTCCTTTGTATTCTCCTTTTAGCTTCGAGGCCGTGTCAGAGCGAGATATTAGAAAACAAATTATGTCCATTTCCTCTAATGCTGAAGGATGTGATGGGATCAGCCGAAAGATGATCATCTTATCTCTTGAGGTCGTTCTACCCATTCTAAGCCACATTTTCAATTTTTCCCTCGACACTGGCTCTTTCCCTGACTGCTGGCGGCATGCTGCTGTCATCCCGATTCCTAAAACTGGCAATCCTGTTTCCTTTTCCCATTATCGTCCGATTTCCATACTCCCTTTCCTTTCTAAGGTTTTGGAACGTCTCGTTCAGCAACAGCTGTGTTCTTTCCTTAACAAAAATTCCCTTCTTAGCCCTTATCAGTCCGGTTTCCGCCCGGGGCATAGCACAGTGACCGCTCTGGTTAAGGTGTCTGACGATATTCGCTTGGGAATGTCCAATCAACTAGTTACCATAATCACTCTATTAGACTTTAGTAACGCGTTTAATACGGTTGATTTTGACGTTCTTCTCGCGATGCTGGAGTCAATTGGGGTGTCGTCGATTGCGGTGGAGTGGTTTCGCAGCTACCTCTATGGACGGAAACAGTGTATCCGCATCGATGGCAAAACGTCATCATTCTGTGATGTTACTGCTGGTGTGCCCCAGGGCGGCGTCCTATCACCTCTCCTGTTTTCCATCTTCATTAACTGTCTTACCCCCTTCCTTAAATGCCAGTATCACCTCTACGCAGACGATCTCCAAGTTTATACACAGACTGCTGTTGACGACATTGCGGCAGGCATCGACAGGATGAACTGTGATTTGGCGACTGTTCTTGAGTGGAGTCGTAAGCATGGTCTTACTGTGAATCCAAGCAAGTCCCAGGTCATAGTTATCGGTGGACCTAAGCAAATGGCACGTTTGGATCTGGAAGATTTACCGTCAGTCATCTTTGACGGCACTCCTCTGGTCTTCAGTAAAGCCGTGAAGAATTTGGGCGTGTACTTCGACAGTACTTTGTCCTGGGTGCCACAGGTTTCAGAGGTGAGCCGGAAAGTCTTTGCAGCGGCTGGAGCATTGAGACGGTGGAGAAACCTACTACCAGTTAAAACCAGGGTCGAGCTTGCGCAGGCACTACTTCTTCCGATCCTGGACTATGCAGATATTTGTTACCTAGACCTCAATGAGGATCTTCTGAGTAAACTGCAGCGTCTGCAAAATCTCTGTGTACGTTTTATTTTCGGGCTGCGCAAGTTCGACCATGTCTCCGGTTTCCGGGCACAGTTGGGGTGGCTTCCGGTCAGATTGCGAAGGGACGCCCACGCGCTCTCGTTGACCTATAATGTTTTAAATAACCCACTTGCACCTGGGTATTTGTCGGAGAAGTTCCTGTTTTTGGGCGCGGATCATGATCGTGGTCTCCGGTCGAAGTCTGATAACCTTCTTAGAGCTCCCTTTTCTCGATCAGGATATTACAGGGAATCTTTTACTGTTAAATCTGCCCACCTATGGGATGCATTGCCGAGAGAGATACGACACGGTACGTCATTACCTACTTTTAAAAAGAAAGTACACGAGTATTTCTTTTCAGAGTCGAATTGTTTGCAGTGAATACATTTTCTGTTTGTAATTTTGATAGTATAGTATTATAGAATTTTTTATGATTATCTTGTATTTATGTATAGTATCACATTTATATTTTATTTATTTAGAAGCATCAAAGTTTATTTGTTAATTAATATGTTCTGCTACTACTATTTACTCTTGCACTACTTACTAGTTTATGTGAAATATTACCTCTTCCCAAAGGTTGTCTGGGAGAGATCGCTTACAGCGATAAGGCCGCCTTTGCGCGCATGTACATTACACTGATTCTTGTATATTGTCCTTTTATATGTGTGCAATAAAGAGTTTTTACTTACTTACTTACTTACTTACATAAACGCGAAAGTTTGTAACGATATTCGTTACCCCTTCAAGCTAAACTTACTTAACGGATTTTGATTAAATTTGGAAGCAATATAGATTATAGACCAGATTAGTACATCATCAGCACAGCCTATAACTGTCCACTGTAGGACTTAGGGCATCTCCAATGACAGATGAGGTTAGGTTACGATTAGCACATAGGCTATAATTTATCCCGAAAAACAATTTGGTTCGGGTCTGGAACGTTATAGTAGAGTTTTACGCGGGCGAAATCGCGGACAAAATCTAGTATTACTAACCTAACCAAACCACCAGATATCGGCAAGAATCCCGATAATGATAATCATTGTAGTAATCATGTAGACATATAACAACTAAAATTTTTATTTGCAATTTAATTTTTATTGTTGGATTGAGTGAGAATAAGCATAAATATTACTTGTTGTTTTACGTTATTTTGAAATGGGGCCAATATGGGTAATTGTAAGAGAGGTAGGTCATAGCGGCATAAAGTGAAGTAAAGTAAAGTAGAGTAAATATTAAGTTAAAAAAGTGGCTAACAAATACATGCCATAGCAGTTTACCCATTTCGGTGTACAATATTCAAATAATTATTACAAAACAGAAAAACTAAACGAAGAAATAAACTTATTATTAACCGAATTTACAATTATATTATCGTTTAAATAATTCTATAATAAAAAAACTACAAAAAATAACAAAACTTAATATTTAATATAAATGCTATCGACATTGTAAAATTATTTGAGATCGTAACAAGACTTTTATCTACACTCATAGCTTAATGTTCCAATTATATATTCAAAAAACAGTTATTAAAGGATACACTTTTTTCACGCCAGTCTATAAAATTTAAAAAAAATACTTTTCGATATAGCATTTTCCATACTATTTTCATTACAGCTGTATCGAAAAATAGCTTTTTAATCATTATGCAACACTTTTCTTTTTTAAATTTTTGACTGGCGCCGGGACACGGCGAAATGTAGGCTGAATACCTAAATGTCTTTAACAAATTCAAAATTTCCTGTTTATATGTGATCAGTTGATAGTCTGTGGTTGTGATTGTGTACATTTGGAATTATTTTCCCGCTAAACAGAATATTTTTTCTAACTGTTGTAATTTGTGATTGTGAATGTTTTTTCTTGTTTGAAGCAAATAAATAGGTAAATGTGAAAGAAGTGAAGTGAAATTCCCGCCGCTTGATATCACGCTTGATATGACGCGTAGATACAACAGAACTGACTCGCAGCTTACTTCCAGCAAAGTTGAAAAAATTATAGGTACGAAATTTTTAACATGAAAATATGAGTGTAGATAAAGTAGTGTATGCAACTGCATATAATTAGGTATTAAAACACTCGTGTCAAACTATTATCATACTCGACTACACCACGTATAATAAACAGGCACTCATGTTTTAATACCCCCTTTTATATGCCAGTTGCATAAACTACTATTTCATATCTAATTCTACAGTAATCAAATTGTTGACTTTAAAAACTTGATTATGTATTAGATATTTTTAGAGAATTTTTTTTTAATAAGCGATTCGGACTTAGCGTGTACTTATTATACTGGGTGTCCGGTAAGGAATGGATATCCTTGAAATGTCTCATAGTATAACTTATGGCCTTTTAGAAAAAAATACGAAACAAAATATATTATAAGTAGTACCTAAGTTATGATTGTTTTAAAAGAAAAGTCTATTTTTTTACCTTATTTTACTTTTATGAACACTACAATCAGAAATGAATGGATTCCATCGGTTTTTTGTTGTTTTATTATTATACACTAACTATGCTAATAGATAAACAGTAAATAGTATGTCCAGATATTGTCCTTTTTTTTAAAAAATTAGCAAATTAATTAGCTTTGGAAAAAAATTCAAAATTTATTTTTTAAACAATGTTTAAACATCTTGGGTATAACTTATTATATATTTTGTTTCGTATTGAAAGACGGTGAGGGTCCCCCCAACGACATGTCGAGCGCTCTGAACCTCCTCCTGGAGGCTCAGAGCGCTCTACATGTCGTTGGGGCTACGTTGACGCGTAGATACAACAGAACTGACTCGCAGCTTACTTCCAGCAAAGTTGAAAAAATTATAGGTACGAAATTTTTAACATGAAAATATGAGTGTAGATAAAGTAGTGTATGCAACTGCATATAATTAGGTATTAAAACACTCGTGTCAAACTATTATCATTTTTTAATACCCTCTTTTATATGACAGTTGCATAAACTACTATTTTAATAGCCACTTTTTTAAATGCGTTTTAAATTTGTTAAGATCAAGTTTTTTTAATTCATAGGGCAAATATCCCGTTCGAATTGGAGCCGCTCGACTAGGGCAGTACCTCCTCCTTTTAAATAGCATTGTGTTTCTGCCGGTGAGTAAGGTCTCCAGTTCTTTATGGGGTGGGGATTTGGGGAACCGTAGCTTTGGCAGTGGAGGGGAATTTGCATTTTTGCTGCCAGAGCAACGTGTTATAGAGGTGGGCAACGCATTGGCGATATTCTGGGTGTTGCTAATGTCTATAGGTGGTGGTGACCACTTCCCATCAGGTGGCCTGCTTGCCTGTTTTCCTAGCGAATGACATAAAAAATGGTAAGATTTGAAAGAATTAGTAAGAAATTTTATACAGGAGATACAATTAATAGTATAAGTTACAGTGCATATATGATGGTATATAACAACTCTGAAATTCTGCATAAACTTTAGGTAAATTCAAATAATCGCTATGGAAGTGGTCACCGCAAGCAAATTGTGAACGGTCCCATTCAGCCTGTCAAATATTTGTAGACCAGATTATTCTAGCTCCGGAAAGTAAACAGGCTTGAAAGACGTCGGCACATTCTATATTTCAACGTCTATTTTTAGTTTTCCGTCCGTAACGTAGGAGCGTACCTAGAATTTAGTGCTTGAGCTTAATTTTGCTTGGCAAATGGCAAGCGGTCGGACTCGTAAGCGAGAGGTACGGGTTCAAACTCTAGTGCCACCTTGTGCCTATGACTTTTTCTGAAATATCCCGACAAAGTGACAATACAATATAATACTCCACTATTTACCAGACTAGGGGTACTCAGGGGTCGCGTGGGTGATTCCCCTGGTATTGCAAACGTCCATAGGCTGCGGTGACTGCTTACCATCAGGCAGGCCGTAAGCTTGTTTGCCACCTTAGTGGTATAAAAAATAGACTACCGAACTATTTTAGGGAAACTAATCTAATCTCGAAAAAAAAACTGGGTTCAAATGTAGAATAGCATAGAAAACGTGTCGAAATCGTCTTATCCAACGGGAGCTTCGATGCCACTGACATATGCCTACAGACGTAAAACTTAAAACATCTCTCATACCTCTTTTTGCATTGTGATGGTCGGGATTTAAAAAAAAGCAGAGCTGATAATGCGTCCAAACATATCACAGGACCCCTACATTAATTTATAACTCAAACTTACTCAAGTAATGATCGAGTCACAAACACACACAGAAACTCCCCATGAGTTTACAACTTGTTAATTTGTATCGCAGATGTTTAACACGTTTCCAGACTGTTTAACAACCAAAATTGGAAGAATGAACACAACTTCGGAGCGCTTGCCCGCAAGATTGTTTCAAGTTAGGCGTAAAGCTAACAAACCTTCGGTGTACCTGTGCGTTTAAGTGTTTTAAACTCATGCTCGATTTGAGTTTCGTTACTTATTACCTGTATTTATATATTGGAGCGTCAGTGGGCTGGTGGTTAATGTAGCGAGGTAAAGGTACAAGGTTCGAATCCATCCACTGAAGCTATGTACATTTACACTTTTTGAGCCGTGTTTCTTTTTAATTTTTGTATTGTTATTTATTTGTGTTTACGTTGTGATTTGGTGTCCTTTTAATAATAAAGCTTTCATTCATTAGTTGCATATGTAATGTAGGTTTGCTTTTGTTAATTACCTATATTGATAAGCTATATGCATGAGAAGAAATATATCCTATCCAATATCCCGGTTGTGTTCTATGGGCGAAGGTCCGGGGTCCGCCTTGATCATGATCCAAGAATAGGCAGATCAGGTAATTACAGTTAAGCGACTGCCATCTGACTTCCGTAACCCTGTCAACGAGGGAACCTGACCAAATTGGATCATGGTTATTAGCGAGGACCTGTAATTGGCTTGTTGGTTCTAAAATATTATTTATTATGTTTTATATTGCTATAAGGCTGTGTGGTGTCCGGCAGAGTAGAATAGCACCAACCCCTTACACTCATGGGTGTCGTACAAGGCGACTAATGTTATCGAGGCGAAAGATCAAGAGTCTCCGTAGTCTAGAAAATGGGCAGCAGCATTTTCCATTGTTATATTTAAACACTGCGATCTCCAACCCGCCTGCCAAGCGTGGAGATTATGGCAATAACCTCCCCTTTCGTGGGAGAGGCCCTAAGTCCTTTAGTGGGCTGTTACGGGCTGTGATGATGATGATGATGATGATGATGATGATATTGCTGTTGGTACTCCAATAAATAAATAAATGGTGTACACATTTAGTCGCCTGAATGCGTAGGTTTCTATCACGATATTTTCTCACATCGTAAGAGCTTCGGTCAGTGTTATACTGATGTACGTGTAACACAGAAATGTCATTGGTACATGGCGGCACTGGGGATCAAACTAGGTAGCTATCTGGTCGGACCCGCAAGCCATTAGGCCATTAACGCTGTACTTACCGAATAATATTACACGTAATTTTTCTCTATTGTTACTACATTTCAAAGCCATGATTGTTCGTTCCATACAAGCTATGGAAGTCAAACACAACGCCGACATGGCCGCATAAATCAAACTTTGCTCGAGGCACAAAGGCCGACCCTCGGTGTACGGAATGTAGGCTTAAAAATAAAAGCCTTAATGTATGCAACAGCTTAAAGCAAATAAACAATCGGCCTGGAACGCCGCTAAGGGGATGTGGGTACAAAGCCCGGTCACTTCGCGCAAACATTGCGTTGGAACGCAGGCGGATTTTGCGCTTACTACGGGGCCGAGAGTCGGCCTATTTCGTTTGCTTGCGATCGACTTTGTTAAATTCATACAGATGGCTTCTACATAGATCTGAAGGTATAGGAAGCTAAGGTTGTGGAATGAACTCCCTGGAGAGGTTTTCCCTGTAGAGTACAACATGGAATTCTTCAAGAAAGGGGTGAAATGGTTTTGAGGGGTCAGCAGCGCGTGGATGATGCTCCTGGTATTGCAAACATCCATAGGCTGCGGTGACTACGTACCATTAGGTAGATCGTATGCTTGTTTGCCACCTTAGTGGTGTAAGAAAATCTCCGATTCATAACATTTATATTGCATTGATATTATAGTAATCTAAAAATAAAAATAGTGCAATTTCTTATGCGATAAAGTGATTATATATTCATTTAATAATTTTGAATTATGATTTTTATATATATGTGGGAGAACGTGTATAGAAATTAAACAAAGAAATATGAATAATAAATCTATGTATACTATTACCAATAATATAATAAATGGACAGCAACAGATGGAGAGGACATATTTTAGTAGCTTAAGTGATGTACTTAGATTTAGCAAAATACAGACAAGTTGACAAACATTAATTGTTATTTCTATAGAAATAACAAAATAGAACATAGAAATAATAAGAGTTATACGGTTAAGCAAGATTACCTGAGGAAGACAGTTCAGAGCACCGGTGGTGCCGTGTCCGCAGTCGGACAACGTCTGACCTGTCGAGAGCGATGGCCGCCTTTTTATAGACTGCGGTGTACCCGCATGTGGTTTTTAATTTAAGAACACTACCTTCATTTTATAAAAATAAAGATAATTACAATAATAATATTATCTCCCACATATAAGAGGCAGGCAAAAAGGCTACCTTACGGTAAGTGATCACCGCTGCCGTGTTGCGAATGCTTTGCCAGCCTATGCGCGTGCAATAACAGAAACTAGAGATAATGACACGAAATATAGGTATGTTTTTAGCTTTGCCCTAGAACTAAATCCACTGCCCTAGAACCACCTATATTTGGGTCCGAGCATTTGTGATATTTATCTTGTTTTAACTAAACCTTTAAGAACCTCTGTCTAATTATAAATATTCCCTGAGCGGGTCTCCTCTATTACCAGACCTGATAGACTGTTTTACCATCGGTTAAAATTTGAACACTCGAAGTTATATAGACTTGGAGATCTGGGAAGTTTCGACTTTTTCTCCGTAGATTTTCTGGATCCGCCCACAGCTCGTAATTCCTGTTACAAAACTAGGGAGGTTCATGTTCTTCGGAATATTTTGTTAGTTGGAAGCTACGGTTTCGTAGGCGATCGAAGGAGTATCACCAGCGTGTTCCTCTCCATACAAATGACAAAAATGCATGCATAAGCTGAGTATTTACACCGGCAGATTGACTCTCGGGTTTAAACCAACAGTAAGGGGTCTGTGGTTACATTTGCATTTTGGCACCGAGTCTTCTGTGCATTCCGATTCAGTGTCACTCGTTGCGGCTTTATCTGGATGTTAGGTAGGTCAGTTATTAATACCTATATATCTGCATTCAGAAACGTTACAATGAGGTCTCACAATGCGCACGATGGGTTTCCGACCAAAGATTTTGGACAGATCATAGATAAAGCCTCGACCTAGAGAGAATGTACGCTGTACATTCTGTAGAATGTAGTCTGTTACAACTTTATACAAAGTACTCGTACCGGAAATTCCCCTGGTAACAGGGTCATGGAGGTCAGATGGTAGTCGCTTCACTGTAATTACATGATCGCCCAATCCTGGATCATGGTCAAGGCGGACCCTGGGCCCTCGTGCGCGAGAGCACAACCGGGATATTAACGCTAAGATGATTATTATTTTACTCCTACCGAAAATCGCAGCGTAGGACGGCCTCCTATGAGATGGACAGACAACCTCGTAAAGGTCGTGGAGCCTATGGATACGAAAGGAACCGATGGGTGAGAATGGCAGAGGTGATGAATAAAAATGTTTGTCGGACTCGCGGATATCACCTTTCTAATTTAATACTTTTAGGAATCAAATGTTGCTCTGGCATTAATAAGTACTTATATTGTTTTGTATCTATTATAAGAATAATAGTATTAATATTATCCGGAGTGATAGATGATGATGATGATGTAGACGCATACATCCACATTTTGCCGCATGGTAAATAATGTTCAATATAATAAATTATGTGCAACCCTTTCCAAAATAAATTCCATTATTACAAAAACTGAAAAAGAAAACACAAACTTGTAAACGGAAAATTAAACAAAAAGACCGCCAAGACAGCGGAAGTTAAATGATTGCCGGATTTCCGGCCGCGTAGCGTAAAATTGGCTGTCTCATTAGATACGAACCGTTTGCTCTGTCCATCCGACTTGATAACATCGTTGTTTTAAATTGATTCGATGACAACAGTTGGTTTAATGTTACGCGGGTTAGCCGGGCTCAATGTATCTGCAAATATTTTTAGTTACATTCATGATATGATCGTGTTCTATAAATACTTTTGTATATTTTCTCTTTTTCCCCCACTTTAATTAAATTTAGGTTATCATAATATATAAATAATATTTATTCGTGTAAATACACACGGTAATACAGGGTATTAACGGGCCACATCTCAAAGTTCGATAATTAGGTAGCTATTTTTCAGTCATACCTATATAAAATTTAAGTTTTTGAAGCATGTAATATTGATATGGATATACCTATTATAATATAAATTCAGTTTCACAATTTTATTCATTCAAATCGTATAAAACACACGCATGAGGCTAAAATACAGGTATAAAAAGATCAGCTAGTTTCAACTTCGTATTTACTCACACGCGTGCGACAGAGACGACACTATACGAAGCCGAAACTGTCCGATGTGCATTATTTATCGCCGATATCTGTACTTACCTACTCCTATTTCTTATAAAATTTATGTGAGTAATGCTCAGAGTAGGTAGGGGTAGGTCATCATCATCATCTTGGCATTAATGTCCCGGTTGTGCTCTCGCGCACGAGGGCCCAGGGTCCGCCTTGACCATGATCCAGGATTTGGCAGGTTAGGTAATTACAGTGGAGCGACTGCCATCTGACCTCCATGACCCTGTTACCAGGGGAACCTGACCAGATTGGATCATGGTTACACATCCAGTCACCTGAATGTGCAAGTTTTATCACGATGTTTACCCTCACCGTAAGAGAGTGGGTTAGTATTCAACTAATGTACATAACTCAGAAAATAGTAATTGGTACATGGCCGGAGCGGGATTCAAACCCGGGACCTCTTGCTTACGAGTCGGATACTGTAACCGGTGGGCCACCGACGCTCTAACTCTTAACTTACTTAAACTCTAACTCTTAGGGGTACGTAGATAGGTAAAATTCTTAGGTTTTCTTCAGAGCTATGTTATCGCTCGTCAACTTGACGAATTAACCTAACATGTTTTACAAAACCATGTGCATTGCATGTGCGTCCAAATCTCTCCAACCCAGGAGCGCAAACATTGGTTACAGGTCCGACAGTAAGCTTTGCAGGTATTCCTAAAATATCTAAAAGCTCTTTAAAACCCTTACATCACACCATAAGTAGGCAAGTAATTTAATTCATAAGACAAATTTCGTTCAAAGGCTTATTATATATCGCGCTTATGAGTAATAATAGCAGCTACCTAATGAAGCGAATGCAGGGAACGAAAATTGAGACTAATTATTTACTTACCCAAATTGATCAAGAGTTTGGATAACTTAATCATGGAAAAATCACGCTTGTAGCAACCTACTCGTGTATCATCATTAGGTATTATTAGCACATAACAGTTCACAGCTGGACTTGAGCCTCCTTCATCATCTCCGTCCACCCTTGGTAAGCAGGTTGAAGATCGCATGGTTGCTTACAATTAAACAGAAAAAGTTTCCCATTAGGCAAGGGGTAGATAATGTTTACGGAAGAAATGTGTGGTCTATTCCTTTTCTTTTTTACTTAATCATTTATTGTCCGGTTACAAAAACGCATACTTAGATATGCCCATAGAGAAACAATTTGTGGATATGCCACATTATGGCTAGTTGTAAACACATTAAACAAATACGTAATAGGAATCCATAGATACATAAAAATATAATTATAAACTAACATTAAAGAAATAAACTTGAAAATTAAATAACACCCACACACAACACTAAGGACACCCGCAGAGTCTGTAGATATCGCTTCGATAGTACCGGAAACCCGATTTCAAATATTGTCTTGTATTAATGCAATTTAATTACGTTTTTAACACAATGGTGAGGTGGTAAATAGATAACTTGTGACCAATAGACCAGTGTTAGTTAGTGTGTGTGGCTTTTCTGGTTTTATTTTAACTACATGAACTTCAATGTCTACCTCGCTTGCTTTTCGGAACTCGTTTGCGATACAAGAAAGTGAAGTTAAGAACATCAACTAATAAATTCCGAGCCTTTCTCTTACTAAGAAACTAAACTAAACATTTACGTACGAAAAGGCTTGTTAAATTTACAGAAACATTGTGTAAACTCTCCACCATTCGATATATCGTGTTTATCACAAGTTCCATTTCATCCCCTCGGATGTTGACTCTCCCAATCAATGCGGATTAGAGAGCTTTTCTTCCAGACATCCCCATTAACTGCTTGTTGGTTCATATTGAGGATTTACCGAAGAAACTGATCCTCGTTAATAAAGAAATGACTAATGACACATTAACGAGAAAACGTCTCCGTAGGTCGGGGGTCCGTGATGCCAAGGGGGCCCATATCGACCGTCTAAGTACAATATTTTACTACAACTCCTTCGTCTATGGTTACTTACCTTTTTTCATATTATACAGCAGACAAACAGGCAAGCGGGCCACCTGATGGAAAGTGGTCACCGCCGCCTATGGATCTCTATACCTGCAATCTACTAATAATAAACTAAATCGTTAGAGTAAGTGTTTGTACATACTGAATCTCGAAGTTCAAAATAGCGATACTGTGTTCATTAAGTAGGTACCTATACTTAAAAGAGGTACGAATTACATAATTGAGAAGGTTCATCATCACGATGTCGGTTCGGAACGTCGAAAAATGATGTATGTCTTTTGAACTTCGAGATTCAGTATTACAGACCTTTAGAATATTATTTCTCGTTTAACTTATGACTTGTCAATTTAGTAGATTGGTTTTCACTCGCACACAGTTCGGGTCTTTATAAACTTCCAACTATTCAATTTTCCTATATGAAAAGTACAAGTACGGTAGTAAAATAATTTTCAAAATTGGTTCAATAGTAACATCTTTATTCACTTGGGTACGTCGAATCGGGCGCTGGTCAGATCTTGCAATAGGTTAACTTGATATAAAAATCTTTTGATGTGCCGCCACGCGAGCGGTAAGGTTGCCGTCCGCGATTTCTGACAATGGTTGGTCGCATCTGCATCTACCTTGTTATTGTGGAAAACTTCCTGACAAAAATGGCGTTGCTATGATGACGCAGTTTAGCGATTTGAAAGTAGAAATAACACATTACCTTTTTGTAAAGCAGGGTATACACTTGGCTCTAGCGGTCAATAGGATCGAATAGGACAGAATATGTTTTTCAAATCACTTAAATGTCTACTATCACTACAAAGTAGAATTTTTCTTGTAATCGATGACGTAGGATAATCTACGGAGCCCTTACAGTCTATAATTTTATTAGTAGCGAACGGTGTAATTTCTAATTTCTAACTGATATTGTGCCGACGTGTGGTGAACGAAAGCGTTTAATTATGAATCCGAATGCAGCGTAGCCGAGCGAGCTACTGGTCAGTTGAGTCGGTAGTGTGGTATTTGAGAATTATAAATACCTACGATAGCGTGGAATTTGAGAATAATAAAAAAGTATATTTTTACAATATAGGTACAAGTGTAAAAAAATACCGTCACGGACCCCTACAAGTACAAGAAAGCACACATAACGAGAACAGAACGAGACTAGCCTCAAAGTACGAAATGGTCACCCATCCAGTTCCCGGACATTACGAGCAATCCTTAACCTTGGTCACGCTGCCACTTGACCAGTGCCGCTCTTAGCGATAACTAAGTATTTTAGGTCCCTATATTTGGGGCACGAGCGGGTATGTATTGTAAGTACAAAATGTAAATGTTCTGGCTAAAGTGTGTAACTTCAGGGTTGGGTCATTTGTTAACTTTCAAACATGTCCTGTGTGCTTGAAAAATCTATTTGTTTGTATTTGGTAGTGGATATTTTAATGGGCACTGTTACTAGTGGCATCGGGATTGGGAACCCAAAAATGTATATAGATTTAGATTTCTAATTTAAGGTTTCTTTAATGTTTCTAGACTAATAGAATTTGACGACCTGAGCGGTTCAATTGGTTGACATGTCGGTCTGTCACTCACAGGTACCGGGTTTGATTCACTGCCGGGCAGGAATTTCAATTTCTGTTACGGGTCTGGGTGTAGTATGTATAAAAAGTAAGTAACTAAAAAAAAAAATATAATAAATAGTTTATCAGTTATCTAACACCCATACACAAGCTTTGCCTACTTTGGGGCCAAATGAGGCTTTGTTGATTTGTCAAAACATATTTATTATTTATTTATTATATTAATAATTAGTTATACTGTGTGAATTTCTCCACGATTATTTATTTATGTAAATGCCTATCTCGAGAGGGCTCTAGCCAGTCAAACAGGTGGACTATTATTATCTGTGAGTATTGATCTGAATGCTTAAACCACAACAAAAGTGATGGACTCAATTTCGTATTGCTCGACCCCGCACGGCAACAGTTTGCATCCATTTTAAATGTGCGAACCAAAAATATTGACAAGTGGAAATTGCTTCATTGAAATGCATGGAAACGTATGCTAAACGTCATTTTCACTGAACTTTATTTATATTCGAAAATGTGTTGGTCCTGTGTTTTTGTTCGTTCTGGTAACGATAATGAGTGGATTATACTGCAGGCTGTCGCAATTGGCAGATCGCTTTTATTGTATAATTATTTTGCATTGGTGGTTGGTCGTTTTACATTGGTGTTAATTACTATTTCCATTTTAAAATAATATAGAGACACTGTTCTTTATAGAGTAGTAGGCTCATTTATGAGACAGTCAGCCGAACTACATTCGCATAATTTTTTGTGTCTACAAGGTAACAAGGTTACCTATAATAAGGTGACCTATAAGAATTTTACATGTACGTACAAGTAATAACATAACAACAAGTAATTATTACAAAAACTAAAAACTCCGTCTATCTCCTGGGGAGCCGTCCTACGCTGCTATTGCTGGTATGCGTTTGGCACTCGAGAACGTTTAGAACGTTTCCGCCCCATTTGACAATACCTATTTAGTTATAGCAATCTACAATAATAAAAATTATCAAAAGTGAAAATGTCCTCTTCGGAAAATAGTGTATTTTCCGAAGAGGACATTTTCACTTTTGAAAAAATATCTTAAGTTTAGTGCAATCGGGTATAAGATACATACCTATAACATACATATATACATACGACAAGCACGGTCTTACATGATAACATCAACTTTAGAAATACATCGTGCACCGATCGCAACGCAAACCGCGAATTTTTCAATTAATATCCTCCTCAATAAGATCGGTGATAAGATCGAGGACTCGGGTTCCGAAATTTGAGCAGTCCGGAGTAACTGATTGCCGACATTTTGTTCCGAATATCTAATACCCCATTCATCACGGCTTTCTTCGTGCGCCGTTGTTTTGATTAAATTTTTATTATGCCCCCAGATGATCCATCACTATCGTTGATGGAACACGTTCTGTTGGGAATATGATGGCGGAATCAGGCCATATCATACCCCAAACATGTCTCGTCTCGTGAGCAGTATGCTTGTGTCACGAATCACGACACTAGAAGATCATTTGCTGTCATTTCCAATACCTTGGATATGAGAGCGTGTTTTCAGTTTAAAAATGTATGGGAAGTAAATTATTCCGCGATTTTTTTATTAGTGTTACAGTAAAAGCAAACATTGTTATGGCAAGTTTTTACTTAACAACTGCCCCGCCGCTTTACTTTAATGCCAAATCAAAGTTCTTAAGTTGACCTAGGTCAACTTAGGTAGAAACATAGTGTTCAATTTAGAGAGAAACATAGAGTTCAGTAAAAAGGGGTAAGAAGGGGCAGAGACATGCCCACCATCATCATCCCTACCCGTATAACACCGACGGGATTCTCGAACTAAACTTACCTATACCTAATCTCTATTTAACTTAAAAGAAGCAATAACAACGAACTACTTAATTTCCGCCGAGGTTACTAGGTAGGTACTTAAAAAATATATTAAAGAAACTCTTGCTACGCTAATTGCCTTTCATAAAATCTGCGAGTTAATTATTGGTCTTAATTACGATGTAAATAAATGGCAATTAGGGCGGCAAATAAATTTTGAAAAACGAATGAAATACGATTAAACAGGAACGGGGATGGAGTTGCAATTATAAAATGTTTTTGTGGGTTGGCAAGCCATGATTAATGTTCATGTTGTCGGCAGCGTGGAGAAATAATTAAAGTTGCCTCTTGGCTGTTTTCAGTGGAGTTTCCTGCCTTCGCCACGTGGCCTAGGGCTGAAAGGAGCGAGAAACTTTGAGACGACAACAAAGCTGAGACTTATTGAAGTTACTGCCAGCAAATAATAGGTGGGTAGGTGGTATTTTATTTATCTAGGTCCTTACATTCATTTCTGCTTTAAGCCATGTGATGTCCGGCAAAGTAGAATTGCAGAAGAGTGGGTGTCGTAAAAGGCGACTAATGTCTTATACCAGAAAATTGATATCAGCGTTATCTGTTGCATAGGTATTTAAAACACCGCGATTTCCAACCCGCCTGCAAAGCGTGGAGATAATAGCAAAACCCTCCACTGATATGGAGGATGCTTACGTCGAGCAGTAGACTGTTATGTGCTATTGATGTAATTTATTTTTAAGATGTTTCTTTTTCTCTGAAATTCCTTTTTTTTTAGGATATTTGATTACTCTGACTAATGTTAGTATGTTTTACTTACCTTTATTTAAAACTGCTGTGCCAAAATACATATTTTTTTTTGGTTTAAAGAAATAGGTATACCTACCTAATTACTTAGGTACCTATTAATTACCTAGTTTTATATGTTCAGGCAAAAGTTCTTAAACAGGTGGATACTGAGTGTGAATGTGAACTGAATTCCCCGGAGTACCTATTTCCGAATTCCGAAACGGAATAATTAAATATCAACAGCGTATCGGGGCGTCCTTCCACTGTGTGCGGTGAATGAAGAAAGATTTTTGGACATTTGATGTATTTTATACAGTATATTCCATTTTTATTCAGCTTAATATTCTTACGTAGGTGTATGTCATGCTTGACCATCAAGGAACTTTCTGGAAGAACTCTATAATTTCAATAAGGATTAACCATTGTTTGAACAAACAACCCTAACAATAAAACCGTTCAAACTGACGAAGAAAGCATTAAACAAACTGCTTCAGTTTCCGAACTTTCCAAACTTGAAAGGTTACAAGCTAATTTATAATCGTGATCTTGACGTGCGATCTAACAGGTTAATCTTTCTCATGAAGATTCGAGTGCTGTACAATAGTGAAACTGTAAACAAAGGTTACAGTCACCTACCTACTATCGAATGCCACAAGCTGCGTTATTATCATTAGGCCAGAGTGAATAGGCTGTTCCTAGACAGGCATGCTCCATCTTCGGCCGCATCATGACTTACCACCAGGTGAGATGGCGGTTAAATGCCTGTCTAATCCAATTATAAAAAAAAAAACTTTCTTCCGAATTTATTTAATTTAGGATAGGTACTTTAAAAACACAAGTTCCCCTAAATTAAATCAATCTCAATAGGTAAGTACCTAAGTAATATTGCGACCGGTTTCGAATAAATTATTATCAGGCAATTTAGGTAGATAGTAAAAGCAATTCACTTCAAATAGGTACTTACTTTTAACCTAATTATTTTGCTAATAGGACGACCTCTTGACTAACTTCACTTAAATAAGTGCTAGAGATGGGTGAGAAATAACGTCCCTAGTATCGCCGGCGTGTTATAGTACCTAGTTTTCTACGCCACATTCATTAGTGTACGTCCTAACTAGTTTTACTAACACTACTAACAACACTAACACCTATAGTCGGTATTATAAATCTGTCTCATCTTGGCGTTAATGTCCAGGTTGTGCTCTCGAGAACGTGGGCCCGGGGTCCGCCTTGACCATCATCCAGGATTTGGCGATCAGGTAATTACAGTGGAGCCACTACCATCTGACCTCCGTGCCCCTGCTACCAGCACCTGACCAGATTGGATCATGGTTACAATTTCAGGCAACTGAACATGTCTCATCACGATGTTTTCCCTCACCTTAGAGTAAGAGCGTTGGTTAGAATTCAACTAATGTACATAACTCAGAAAACAGTAATTGGTACATGGCCACAGCGGGATTCGAACCCGGTACCTCTCGCTTACGAATTGGATACTCAACCGGCTACCGACGCTCTATATTATATATCTGTCTATTCACTTATATTTTCAATTTATTTGTTTAAAATAAACAAACCTTGGTTACTAACGTAGTGCGAGACAGCCTGATGACCTGAAATACAGGCTTTTTGCCTAGCTTAGGCATCATTCTCCCACACTTATTATATCTAAGAAATTAGCATAATATGAATTGTAAATTACTGGGAGTTAATAAACTTTATTTATTTTTAAGAAATTAAATTATTTTTCTTCCCGTTTAACGGAGGACACCCCTCGGCAGAGGAGACCAAACGGCCGATGGTCAGGGCGAGAGAGAGAGGAATCGGCGGACAATGCTCGCATTATCCAGCAAGACCGCTCGTTGGAGCCTCGCTACAACTGACCTGTCACTCAGTTCCAACCTCTTCAGGTGTCCACGAAGAGAAGTTGTTGGGACGAGACCGTTTATTATTATTATTATTAATATGCCGCCGACGTCGATTGAGAAACTACTAATTAAGAGACTGACGCTCCCTCACGGTCCTTTTTATTGTGTGTCCAATATGTTATGACGTGATTTTGCAACATAGTTCCTTCATGAAATTACAGTCATATTCGTGACGTTATTTAGCGCCCATCTCTAGCACTATAGGGAAAAAAATAGTAGGTACCTAGCTTTGAGTGAAGTTAGTCAAGAGGCCGTCCTATTAGCAAAACAATTAGGGACCCTAAGTAAGTATTTTCTCATTCTCAGGTACCCCAGTAGATATCTAACATTGTCTGAGACTGACATGAAGCAATACCCTAACCCTCAGAGCTCGTAGGTATCTAAGTTGAGCCCAAGATAAGCATGCAGACAACAGGAGGGAATCAAAATGAAACTTAAATGTCCGTTTGTAACTAAATCCTGCCGCAGCGCGATCCCACCTTGGCTGATTAATGGTGCACCCTTGCACATTGTGTTCTGCTGGGATAGGATTTAATTTATATAGGCGAGGAAGGATCAGACCGTTGTTTAGTTTATTACGTCTTTAGGTGATTTTATTTTTAGTAGATACTAGCGACCTACTCCGACTTTTCACATAATTATCGTACTACCTACCGAACAAACGGAGATTTTCTACTAAAGTACATTTCCATAGAAAGTAGCAAAAGTAGAGCACGTAATACATAACACCTAATATGTATTATTCACAGATATCTTAATAAATTGACTTAGGTATTTAATATTATTATAAATCAAAGATCAGAAATCAAAGAAGAGTTTATATTTCTTCACATACCGAAGTCAATTTATTTTGATTTCTGTGGATAATACTTATCAATAAAGTGCTCTACTTTTGTCAGTTTTCCATTGAAATGTATCTACTGTTTACATAGTATAATACAAATTCCCTTCCCGCCGTCTGTATCTATGTACGCTAGGATCTTGTAAATTACGCAACGGGTTATATTGCGGTTTTTAACAATAGATTGAGTGATTCTAGAGGAAGGTTTATGAGCATGAACAAAAGGGTTGGTAGGGGTAAAATAGGTGTACGCGAACGAAGTCTCGCCGGGTCCAGGAGTTAGATATAAATAAAACTTATAACTATCTACTTAATTCGAGAGCTGTTGTCTGTTATGAAACCGCAACTAAAGTAATTTGTATAGATATATATATTTGACAGGTATCTTCGTTTCAGATTTCAATCGACATGGTAGGTAAAAAAACATAAGTAGAGCTCGTCTAAGCTGAAATGACGTTATCGCATTAACACACACAAGCAAATTTAAAATATGGACGCAATACATATACAAATGCCGTTATAATTGGTCATTCAGTTGCCGGTGAGACTCAAACGTAGGAGCATGCGTCGTTCGATTGAGCAGTCGACGCTCCCACAGATGAAGTGTCGTTATTAATATTTGCACTCACACATCGAAATCAACTAATTAAGTAGTGGGGTGTGTTATTTCAGCTTAGACAAGCTCTACCTACCTACGTAATATAATGATAAGAGGTACAACTGCGGTTTGATGTCTGTAGAGCAAGGGCGGTGTATCTCTCGCTTCTTGATCATTCCCTCTCTGCTGAGGATCACCTTCTCGCTCTGGGCTTTATAAGTCGTCCCAGATTGCTGTTAGTCTAATGTTAGTGTCGGAGACCAAGATCCACTTCGGCCAGCGAAATAAGAATGCTGTTAGGTCGACTGGTCTCCAGTCGACCTAACAGCTTGATGATAATCGATGTGTATTCTCTACTTCCTCTATATCTACAGAATATCACAACAGCAGTTGGTGTAACCACTAGAGCGTCGGTGGTATCGGGTTTGAATCCCACTGTCGCTATGTATACCAATTACTCTTTTCTGAGTTATGTATGTACAATCAGTTGAACACTAACCGCTGCTCTTACGGCAAGGGAAAACGTGATGAAACCTGCACATTCAGGCGGCGGAATGTGTAACCATGATCCAATCTGGTCAGGTTACCCTGGTAGAAAGGTCACAGAGGTCAAATGGCAATCGCTCCATGCCAAATCCTGGATCATGGTCAAAGCGGACCCCGGGCCCTCGTACGCGAAAGGACCACGTGTCATTAACGCCAAGATGATTATGATTATAGTTGGTGTGACCACTCTCGGGAACCGATTGGTACCCCGTAACGGTATATTATTCAACGAGTCTCAAACGTGACCCCAACCGAAAGCCCGCTGTTTGGTATACCCCTGGAACAGAACCCAGACTCTGCAGTCCACCGCTACAGCATGTTAAATATTAATATTCGGGAAACGCTTGCAATAAAAATGCAATTTAATATCATTAAACATTTATTCGAGAAAAATATAATTAATTAACCACTTTTAAGTGAATAACGTTTCTTAATATTAAAGTAGCAATAGCGGTATATTATATTAAAAGGTGTAGAATCTTGGACATTGTACTCGTTTTCTACTTTCATCATACTCATTATGAGCAGGGTTAACCAAGGGTTTGTGGAGATTTGGTGAGTGACAATAAGCCGAGATTTTTTTTAATAAAGTTGTTACATAATTTTGTGTTTAACAACAAGCAACTTGATTAACCCGTTCTACTTATATAATTTATGAAATATATTATTTTCGTTATATTATAATAGAAGATACATTGAACAATAAAAAGCCACAAGTACGGGAGCATTATTATTGTAGACAATATTTTGGAAAGAACATTAAAATCTACTTAACCTTTACCAATAAAAAAACAACACTAAAATAATATTTACCAAGATTTATATTTTACGATCATTCTACCAGAGACGTTAACTCTGCTTCTATTTAGAAACCAAAATTACAACTTAACATGTTTTTATATCGTGGGGTAAGGTGGGATCTACGTATTAAAAAATTATATTATTATAATATTATATTATGTTTGAATTATTACAGAACACAACACAAAAATATTGTAAATTATTGATTGAAAAAAATATTGTATAATTTAAACTCGAGATTAACATTTCGTATAATTTTTTGCGAATAATATAACAATATAAAAATTAACCAACGTGTGTGTTTTCCCACATTAGTAAAGAGAAAGATAAAACAGTGATAAGCCCCACCATTGATCATTTTTTAAAATAAAATGCTTAACTTTTCGTTAAAATTATAGTAGAAAACTAATCACACAAAACCACAGAATATTTTATAGTTTAGAATTTTCTTGAAGCATTTACTTTTAGTAGAAAGTACAATACCTACAAAACAATTGAGTATAAAAAGTAATGTACAGTAGAAATATAAATATAGTATATTTGTTTTAGTATAGTATAACATTTGAAAGCTTTTACAGATAAATAATGCAAATACAGTTCTACTACTTCTAGTTATAGTATTTCTCATTAATTTAAATGTTCAAAAGAACCCAGTCATTTGTGGTAATATTCTTTAGTCTTTAAATGCTTCTTTGGAATTAATAAAGAAGAGCATCATGTTATTATTATATAACCAGTTTTATTACATTATGCACATTCATCCAAAAGGCACAAGAAAAAAAAGCATAGCTTATAAACTACCTACTAATAAGAGATTAAAGTTAGTATTATAAAGAAATATTTTTTATTCTGTTTAAACTGTTGTCATTATTGTTAAGGCATTTCTGTAAGGCCACAGTATAGACGAAGGACTGCACTGAGATTTTCACTAATGCAATTATACTACTGTATAATTATACATTTTCATAAATACTGGTTGGATAGAGTACCTAAATTTCGTAACTATGACGAAAATGAAATAGCCTAATAATAGTAGCTTGGGAATTAATCTAGACTTCGATAAGAAAGGATGAGGAATTTGTTTTCGCTACAGTGACAAAAAATCACTGTTGCTTACAGATCAGAACAGTTGCTAACAATGTTTTATTGTACGTAAAAAGCTATATTTTGAGAAAAAAAAAATATTTAATCGAGTTTTGCTTCTTGTCTAAAAAATATAATGAGTCAGACCAACGACTTTTGTTAAAACTATAAATAAATATAAGAAATATAACGAATAAAATTGCGTTATCATTTTCTTTTCAAACGAAACTTTACAACATCGTAACTTTAGTAATACTGCATCATTTCGATGAAACAAAAACGAGTGTAATTGTTACAAATACTGGTTTCAAATTATCTGCATTTTATTGTTAAATTCTTATATGTTGGTCAGACTCATTATGTATGGTATTCTAAGACCCAATGCGCAAAAATACTGTTTACTTAGAAACTAGAGAAACTCACACTAAATAATCTTTATGCAAATAATATAAATCAAAATAATATTTTAAATAATTCCAAGATTCGATTGAGATTTACAAATGTCAGATCAAATGGACGGTATTTCAAATTTATTTCCAAAACTTGTAAATAACTTCAGTAAGGATTGCAATTCCGTCTCGACAAATGAAGAAATTTCATCTTACAATAAACATTCATACACAACACCAAGTTTTTGTTAATTGTGAGATATTAAAAAATTATCAGTAAATGGAAATCTTTTAGTAAAGACCCAGAAGTCCCAATAAGCACTTCTTGTAATGGCCGGAACAGTCGCCCTGGAAAAAAAGAAATGCAACATTAAAACTTTAAGTTTACCAATCTGTTCTAAATACACTGCTAACAAAGACAATACCTATTTGATTTTTAAAATAAGCATGAGTTGTGCACGAGTCATGATGACGTCATGCAACGATGGTAAAACAGTTTCCCATCTCAGCCATCTGCCATTATGTCAAGGTAAAACAAAATTGTTGTTATATGACGATAACTACATAAATGACGTTTTTCTTTGTTATATTTCAATTTAAAAACCAAACCTTTTGAAAACATCCTTTACATAATCCTGACAGCTGCCGCAGATAATATCGTGAAGCTTTATGTGACTAGCACTGTCTCCATCTTTGAACAGCCATTTAAGTCTCCATGAAAGGAAAATCTCGTCTCCAGGGACAATATCTTTACAAGCTCATCCTAGAACCTTAGTAGGAAAAGCTTAGTCGAAAAAATGACAGGAGCAGCAACATACCTCGATCCAGCTCTGCAGACTCTCTCCGAACTTCATCTGGAACATCTGCGAGATGTCCCCGAGGTCCACCTCGCAGCGGGTGACCATCACGCGGATCAGCTGCCGGTCGTTGGTGCCGAGCCCCTTCATGGACTTGTGCAGGCGCTCGGCGAAGAACAGCGGCTTGTTGCGGACCACTTTCACTGGGGTTGGAATAAATAAATAAATAAATCGTTTATTACGCCAGAACGCACCACTTTCACTGGAGAACGGGGGTAGGAATAAATGACTCGTTTATTACGCTAAAAACAAAGAAAATACAGTTCCACTGCTCCCGCCAAACTGCGTAGCAGTTTGCCGGCGGAGAAAACACAAGCTCTTATTGCAAAGTGATATAATTTTTCTCTTGTGTACTTTTAGCTATTTGGACTTAATAAACTCGGTGGCGGTTTGAGCGAGTAAGATGGCGATATATAATCCGTTCAAGTTAGACGGTCGCGCCCGATGGACTCGCGCGACTCTGTACCTATAACACCAACAAAATAATCCACTCACCAATAGCCCTGAGCGCCTTCTCCAAATCCCCGGAGAACTCCGCCTTAATCGCGTCCTCAATGTCGTGTCCGGTGAGTCCCTGGTACTCCGTGAACACGGCCGCCAGCTGCGGGAACGAGCGCGAGCAGAGTACCGCGTTGAACGTCGACTCGTCGGTGCCTAGGCGCAGCTCGCCTGAAAAGGAAAAAAAAAGAATAGTCACGAGGTGTGAATCGCTCCCGAGACTTCAGACCAGTCTCAGGATCCCCAGTGGAGGACCTTGGTCAACCTCAACCAGGAAGAGGCGTTTTAAACTCTAAATTTAGAGGAATTAGGATTGTACACGATTTTAAAATCTAACAGATAGCGTAACTGAGATGTAAGGTCTGTTGCCTGTGCCGTGGGTAGATTCAACTGCTTTAAAATGAGGAATGCATTCCAGCCAAAGACATGGCATTATTTTGAGGTTAGGGGGTCTAAAAAGGCCACATTAACGTTTCATAAGATTCAAATTAATTTGTCACAAAATCATCTGAAGCGTTGGTGTTGTTGACATTGACATGACAAAATGACGTCACTTAGTATTGGCCACCGATCCAGATAAGTTTGTGGCACTCTAATATAAAACGCTAATGTGGCCTTTCAGACCCCTAGACCTCACATCTAACTAACGATTTGAACACGGTTTTGACATCGAGGACAGCTTATGTGTGTATATAGCCAGAGCAAGTCGTTAGTCATTAAAGCCCAAAAGTCTAAGCCATGTTTTCTTTTTTCTAGTTAATAAAAATGACAAAATGTCCACGGGCACTTTCGCTTATCGTACAAAGCCAACAACTAGTTCATCATAATTCTACTAGTTAGTCATGATTTTAAGTTGCTAATCCCGAAAGAGACATGCGGAAAATGCCCATGGCCAAGGCCAAGGTTGTCCATTATGACGTCGAAACGCACGACACCACTCATAACGCTAAAGGTAAACGAATTATAGCAAATAAACTTGACGCACATAGAGTTGCGACAGATTCTCTGCCTACCGTAAACAGATGAATTAGATGATGAGTCACCCGCGTAGAGTATATGTAGCAATAACGTAATAGCTACAGCGAAGGTCAGATCAGATCAGTACCTGTATCATACTGAGTCATTCGATAATTAACGTGAATAATGTACATTGTCTGTATTTGGTAGCAGGTTAAAGACCCGATGTGACGCGTAATGCACATGTTCGCAGAATTTACGAGCGCAATATGCTTCATTTATTAGTTCTTTGAAATATCTTTTTCCAGAAAAGCATCCTCATCACCTACAAAAGTGATCCACACCAATCACAGATCGATTATCTGCTGATTCGAAAACGTGACGTCCGCCATGTATGCTAGTGCAAGGTCATCCAGGGGAAATGCCTCACTACACTGGAACAAGTTCTTGTCATGGATGTCTGGGTAAGTAGACGGCCTACGGCAGAACGCTGCGAACCATCTACTATGTGGTGGACTATGAACAGCAAGGTCCAAGAGTTCATGGAGGCAGCCGAAGGCTTCAATTGGAGCGCAAAGGGCGAAACCTCTAATGAGTTTTGGTGTCATTACCAGAAATCCATCCTCAGACGAACAGTACTCGGCACAGTGAAAAGTGGCCGAAGAATTGACATGGACACGGGATGATGGAATGGTGAGGTGCAGGAAGCAGTACGGGACAAAAAGTAATCTTTAAATAAATTACAGCGCATTAATTCTCTATCGGACAAGGAGGTGGCGGCGAGCTAAAACGGCGGTAGCAAAAGCGCGTTCGGCCCAGCTGGCTCCGCTCTACGTTGCGTTCGATACTGTGGAGGGGCAAAAGCTCATCTACAAGCTGGCAAAGGCGGGTAGCCGAGTCTGGATGTGACAAAGTGTGTTGGACGGTGTGTTGCAAGTGCGAACTCTATTAAAGACCGTTGGTGCTATAATTTCAAGGAACTGTCAAACGAGGTAATCCATAAAGAAAAGGGCAGTGTGCAGGAGTGCGGCAACTATCGAGGTAACAACTTATCAGCCACACAATAAAGCTATTCGAAAGTATTACAGACCAGACTTCGCCAGGAATGCTCCTTGTCAGAATGCCAATATGGCTTCAGGCCGGGCTGCAGCACCATGTTCTGCGTTGTGCTTGATGTCCTCTCAACTGAAATTTAGAGCGCGCCTCCTTGGCTTATGAAAGACGCTGATGACATCGTTCTGGTGAGCAAGCTTAGGCAGGACCTTGAGACCAGAGTAAACATGTGAAAGTAAATGTTAGAAAATTGTGCTTTGAAGCTGAACGTCGCCAAAACAGAGTATATGCCTAGTTGCAGTGCGGATCTTGAAACCATCCGTATAGGAAACGAAGCTGTCAATAGAACAGGTAAATTCAAATACCTCGGATCCGTGCAGCACAAGTCTGGCGATACTGGCCCCGATGTCAAGTCCCAAATTCCTGCAGCTTGGGTCAAATGGCGGGAGCTCACGGCGGTCACCTATGACCCTAAAATTCCGATCAAGTTCAAGGGGCTAAAATATACATGAGCCTACTTAGGGCTGTGATGTTTTACGGCTGCGAAACTTGGCCGGCGCTGACGAAGGACATCCGCAAACACCGCGCTAACGAAATGAAAATGCTGCGGTAGATGTGTGGCGTTACTCGACTTGATCGAGTGCATAACTAGTACATCCGTGGCAGCCTTGGAGTGAGAGACATCGCGGATAAGGTCGAAGAAACACGGCCGCGCTGGTTTGTTCACGTTTTGCGTAAGCCCCAGGGATATATGAGAAATAGGTGCATAAACCAGCTTGTATCAGGAAAAAGGTCCCACGGGAGACCCAAGAAACGATGGATTGACATCGCCGACTCTGACGCGAGAGCCAACGGCGTACGACGTGAGGGAGCCGAAGATCGAGCAAAGTGGAGAAAACAAAGTAGGAAAGCGGACCCTGGCAAAAACCGGCATTGACCGCTCGATGATGATGATTCATTGAAATGAATGTCACTGCGAAATAATAATGGCGAACAACCTCATACCAGTTCGGGAATTTTCGATAACGAAAACTAAAATATTATTATTATTTATCATGGCTGCAATTATATCACATACAGGCGGAAAACGTGCTATCAGCCATACCAGCGAACCACATTCGATAAAATTATGGCGAAAAAATGTTGTCGTCTCTCTCACACAATATTCAGTATCTAACTACCTACTATTCATTGCTTATTTTTATGATAATAGTGTGAACGTAAAAAAAAATCCCTGGTCGTATTTCCGAGCATGAAACACATCGGCATTGAATAACAGGCATAAACTATATTATTAATGCGGTGTTATTCTTACCAGCCTGAAGCAAGCTCCTGGCGTCTTCTCTAGCATTGTTCTGGTCAACGTGGAAGTCCTCAGATCTGTTGCCCTTAAAGAGAACAAAGTCACAGTATAAGTTAATATCATAGGATATTTTTTTCTTGCGAATCTATTCTATGTATATGTTGCTAATCTATGTAAACATTGGCGCGTGCCTTCCTCTAATCAGAATTTGATAAAAATAGGCTACTCGTATGAAATTGTCGAGGATTCTCCACAATTTCATTAAAATATAATAAAAAGAAACAGCCCAAGTTACACGTTCGCCTTTATATAGTTAATGGTTTACTCATTAATTTAATCACTTAACTTTTATATTCGAACTTGCCCTCACTGCTTTTGTATTGGCGATGCAGAAAACGACACCATATAAAAACCATCACACGTTAATCTTATTTATGACGACACAAATGCTTATGCAAGCATAAGCATATAAGCATAAGCATATTTATGACGACAAGATCGACGTTATAAATTATTCAGCCAATAGCTGTTTATCATATCAACCGAAAGACGACCACTGCTGGGCATAGGCCTCCACCAGAGATCTCCACAAAGGCCGGTCCTGTGCCTTCCGCATCCAGCTGGTACCTGAGATCTTTACCAGGTCATCAGTTCACCTTGTGAGAGACCTATCCACGCTGCGTCTTCGGGTACGTGGTCGCCACTCGAGAACTTTACTGCCCCATCGGCCATATGTTCTTCGAGCTATGTGCCCTGCACACTGCCACTTTAGCCTGGCAATCCTTAGGGCTATGTCGGTGACCTTAGTTCGCTTGCGGATCTCCTCATTTCTGATTCGATCGCGCAACGAGGCAATGGCTGTTAAAGGTAATAATAACTACTTACCATGCACAAAGACGTCATGAGTCTCTTGAAGTTCCCGGAGGTGTCTCCACGCAGATCATCCTCCAGCAGCTGACCGTATACTAGAAAAGAAAATCAAATAGTTTATTACCATACTTTTTTTTTTTTTTTTTTTTTCAATTTTTTTTAAATAAATATGATTTAATGTCAACATAATTTACATCATCATCACAGCCCGTAACAGTCCACTGCAGGACTTAGGGCCTCTCCCACGAAAGGGGAGGTTATTGCCATAATCTTCACGCTTGGCAGGCGGGTTGGAGATCGCAGTGTTTAAATATAATAATGGAAAATGCTGCTGCCCATTTTCCAGACTACGGAGACTCTTGATCGTTTGCCTCGAAAACATTTGTCGCCTTGTACGACACCCATGAATGTAAGGGGTTGGTGCTATTCTACTCTGCCGGACACCACACGGCCATCGGACGGAATAAAATCTTAAAACTACATATCCGTATAACTTCGTCATTAAAAATTAAACTAGATGTTTAACCCACTCTTTGCGATTCCCGTTGCAAAGGTGCCCATAACACTAGCAGCGTTGCCAAGCTAAATGGCGATGGACATCCTCTGCAACAGCAATGACCCAGAGCGGGGGTCACCACCCCTCTCTCTTATTCTTCTTGGTAAAACGATATCTTCTAAAAATGTTTAGAGAATTGTGTAATTTTTACAACTTGTGTAAAGAGCAATAAAATAAATATACTATATCTACGATACCTATAATCGACTAGAATTCGCCAACGGTTTCCACCCGCGCGCAGTTCGGGTATCTGTAAACATTTAACTATCCCGCGGGACCCTATTCTTTTTCCGGGATAAAAAGTTACCCACGACACTCGGGAATAGTGTAGCTTCCTATTAGAATTTTCAAAAAAAAAACAATCTCACAAACACAAGCTTTTCCTCTTCATAATATTGGTATAGAAAACCATTAAAATTATTAATTTTAACTACGTACGTATTTATATAGGTATATTCTTAGACCACTAAGATTATGGTAATATGGCCCACCGTTACCACGACAATGAACATCAAAACGAGCATCACATGCTGAATGTTGGTAAACAATAACATACTACCAACATAAGTATCAATTTTTAAGGCCCCCGCAGCGCGCTCCAAACAAACATTTGATCATATTTTCAATATTACGCTATCAAATCCAGAATATATGATCGAAGATCAAATCCAATAAAATTTTGTAGACGTGATCTAGAAGCCAATATCTACGCTTGTAGTTTCTCAGAATTTCGTTAAAATCGATCGTCTCAAGTTGCACAGGATTTAAAATTTGAATCGAAATCTTAAAGAGTCTACGTAGGTACGTCTCTCCGAGTGACACAGGAGCCTAGTCCATTGTTATTTTAGTGTGCACTGCTATCGGAAACATCTCATTACTGACCACGAGACCAGTGCGAAGCACGTTCGCATTCTAAGAATATACCTCTCCGCGATTCCGGCTACACTAAACTCCTACTACAGTGGGAATTGTCCATTTCCTAATTCCTCGTATTCGTAGCAGGATAAATTAGTACTTACATAAAGTTCTCAAATGAAAAAATTGTTTGGTAACAAGCTTTTATCGCGCGGTATAGTACCTACTCATTAAGACAATTCCAAAGAGCTATCGTCATAGCGTTCATTAGTTCCTATAACCACCTTCCGACTCCATAATTAGACCAGCTCCATATTAATGCATTGTCATCCTAGTTACATAGGTATTACAAATTTCAGCTCAATCGGATACCAACAAATGGTCGAAAAATTGTATGCTCATTTTGACGGACTACATACGAACGGTGCAAGTAAAATCAAAACTAGTAAAAATTAGATATAATTATTACCATAAATACGGTTCGTAAGCTATATTTCATTATTTCAAATTAAAAACTTACTCTAGACGCAACAAAATAAATGTGAATGATGTGCCAACCGCTACGTAACTGGGGCCTGTGACCATATTTGGCGGTCATTTTAGAGGTGCACTTACGCAAAATAAATAAAAGTCGCTACTCAATGCTATAACTCTGCCTCACCTTCAACAGTTATAATATTATGCGTCTTATTTTTATTTATTTTTAATTTATATAATAAAAATGGAAACAAAAATTAATGTTCCTTCCAACATACAAATACACACATACATCGACATACGTAAACAGGCGGTCGCGTGGGATAAGCCTACATTTGTTTCTTTATTTTTATTATTATCTCATAAATCTATCTAATGTAACTCACGAATAGAACGGCAGGAGCTATGCCTGCTGGATCGTAATTTTATATTTAAATTCATGGTTAACCTAATTATGTTCTTTTTTTAATTTGCGGATCTATTTTATAATGTTTTTTATGATAAATGTTATGTTGCTGTGATCTGTTAATAAACAAATAAAATAAATAAATAAAGTACGCAAACTCGTGATTCATAAAGTTTCAATTGTTACAAATACAAGGACGATTTCAATAGTAACCTAGTTCAAAGCCACAAGTTTGCGGTGACGAATATTTGCATCGATATTACAAACTATTTATTATAAAAAAAAAAACATGACATACTCCGCGAAATAATTACAGAAGGAAAATTATAAATAATTATTATTATAGTAATGCAAACGAAACATTCATTCATTCATTTATTCGAGCAATCATTGAAGCTAAACGTTGAAGGTGTAACTTCTACAGCTGCGACTCAAATACGCGTAGATAGTTTTAAACTGAACTCAAATATATAGCATAAATGCATTTATCTACACTCATAGCGTAATGTTCCAATTACATATTCGAAAACAGTTGTTTAAGGATACATTTTTTTTACACCAGTCTATAAAATTTTAAAAAATTACTTTTCGATACAGCATTTCCCATACTATTTTCATTACAGCTGTATCGAAAAATAACTTTTTAATCATTATGCAACACTTTTCTTTTTTAAATTTTGTCGGGCGCCGGGACACGGCTAAATGTAGGCTGAATACCTAAATGTCTTCAACAATTTCAAAATTCCTGTTTATATTTGTGATCAGTTCATATTCTGTGGTTGTGATTGTGTACATTTGGAATTATTTTCCCGCTAAACAGAATATTTTTTCTAATTGTTGTAATTTGTGTTTGTGAATGTTTTTTCTTGTTTGAAGCAAATAAATAGATAAATGTAAAAGTAGTGAAGTGAATTTCCCGCCGCTTGATATCCTAGTTACTTCCAGCAAAGTTGAAAAAATTTTAGGTACGAAATTTTAATATAAAAATATGAGTGTAGATAAAGTAGTGTATGCAACTGCATATAATTAGGTATTGAAACACTCGTGTCAAACTATCTTGAAAAAACAGACACTCTTGTTTTAATACCCCCTTTTATATGACAGTTGCATAAACTACTATTATTGTTTAAATGAAATACTCGATGTACTCACTCCAGGGGTCCTATTTTTAAACCGCTCGCACCCAAGCGAGCGTTCGCGTGCGCTACCTATTCCTTTTACACTCGTTATAACTTGTAAGAGATAGAAAAGACAGCCATTAGAAGGCTAACGCTCGCACGGGTGCAAATTTTTCAAAAATAGGACCACAGGGAACACATTCCGCAAATTCTACAACCCAAATGTGTTACCCATGCGGAGGAAAACCAGAAAACTTACACACAACTAACATAGAACACAAATACTCACTGGCAGTGTACGATTGCTTGATGATTTGTATCTCGTGGTTCGACATGGTGCACATGACCTCTATGAGGACATCTTCGTCAGTGCCAATTCCGGAGATGGCGTCATGCAGCTCCTTAGCGTAGAACTGAGGCAGCGGAGTCATGAGGGCGACGATGATGTCCTCGAACTTGCCAGTGGTTTCGCTCTTCAGGTCCGAGATCAGATCCTGATGGTTAGAGGGGAAGATGTTTGAAATTAGGGCTTTTTATGCTACTCAGTGACAAGCGAGCAGACAGCCCACCTAATGGTAAGTGGTAACTATCGCCCACAACATCTACGATTCTTACATTTAAGTTGCAGGTAACAAAAATGCAAAACCGCAGGTGCGTTGTCACTGTGAGCACTAAGATAAAATGCCTCATGCCTGTTATTTCACTGGCTACCTTATCCTTCAAACCGGAACACAATAATGCAAGCATTGTTGCTTGGCGGCAGAAATAGATAAGGCGGAGTCCTCAGGATTGACAGAGTCGTACCACCTGATAATACGAATATGTATGGGTATGAATACGCATGGAACCTTGAACGGGAACTCTTGACCTTAATACTATTCGGGATAAATAGCAGGCAATTGAGAACTGTTTATCCGGATAAACGGGCTCCGTAGACTCTCTGAGTCATTGTTATGAATAAATATTCTAAGAAAAGAGGAATATAATCTCATCATCCTGGCGTCAGTCCCACTTGTATGGGGAATTACCCTATCCATAACGTGGTAGTGAGTAACCTGCTCAGTGTAAAACGTAACGCATATTAATAGAAAATCGTAAGTAATACATAGCTTTGGCCTTACACCCACAACCCTTTAGTCATTAAATTTTTATGCAATTACAATTTTTAGTCATATATATTTTTTTCCTGTTGACAAACGGCTAATATTATTACAGTTCGTTATGGAAAAGCCCATATCAGCAAAAGTTACTGTGTAATCCCAATCGCAGGGTTCCCGCGATTATACATATTTTACTGTTATTTTTAGTAATACCACAACACTTCCTTAATCATGAAGCTTCCTCGTTTAAACTAAACCTATCCTACAAATATTATGCGAAAGTTGTTATTATTTCTTCAGTTACTTGTCACACACAGGTAACGATCGTGCTAAAACAAGTTAATGTTAAAAATAAATGCGGAGAAAGTTGTCACAGATATATTTAGATCGATTATAGTAAGACAGTGCAACGTACAACGCTGATGTGTATCTTTGAAATGTTGCCAACATTTTTCTCGGAAGCTGAGTCGTGTTCTTAAGGAAGCTAAAGACGAGCTAATGACAAAGACTAGTTTGTGATTAAATCTAGGCTGGGTTAATTAGCGACGTGACGGGAATATGGATGTGTAACTAAACGGCTAGAAAAATAAAAACATATTCATCATGATCATTATAATATATCTGAAAGACGATCACTGCTGGACATAGGCCTCCCCAAAGATCAGCACAAAGGCCGGTCCTGTGCCGTCCGCATCCAGCCGATACCTGGAAGCCGTACCACGTCGTCTGTCTACCTTGCGGTGGGCCTTCCCACGCTACCTCCTTTATATTAAACTAGATTCACCTAGTGGAAGAAGCGACAGAGATCTGTCAGGATCGTAGAAAGAGGAAGGATGTGGACTCGTGTCTACCTGTACGGGAAAAAGATACGAGACGTTAAGTATGTAGATATTAAAATTTACCTTTCCATACAGCGTCTTGAACTCGAACGCTATCCGCAGCCTCTGCTCGTTGCTCCGCCTGGTGAGGATCTGGATGATGGCCTTCTCGTCGGTGCCGAAGCCCTTCATGGCCTTGCGGAGCCCCGCGGCATCCTCGCGCGGGTCGAACGGGTTCGCTGGAACCACGGTCGGGTTCGACTGCAAAGGGGAGGGGTTAGGGTCCTGCTAGTTATATGTAGGTAAGTGTGAGTGCCGGTTATCTGCTTGAGCGTTTTAAAGTACCGTAGATTGGGGTTACTTTGATCAGTTGCTTTCCGCTGTTGGGAAATATGGCCGGTTGAAAGTATTGCCACTTTTCTATCAGTGATGTCCAATAATACGTATTAGATTAGAGAGAAATATAAGTTGTTTAATAGAGACAAGTAATTTATCAAAGTAACCACCTAAATCCTGGTAATCGCAGTGGGGTGGGGAAAGCACTGTTACCTTTAGCGCAATAACATTATCGTCAAATAAAAGCAACAACAATACCATTATGACATGGTACTAAAATAAATAAATATTATTACAGCTGACTATACCTATATGCACTTCATAATATTAATACCTATACCAGGGTGTCCGGTAATGAATAGATAACCTTGAAATGTCTTATAGTATAACTTATGGCCGTTCAGAAAAAAAAAATGAAACAAAATATATCATAAGTAGTACCTAAGGAACTGAGGGAGTCATATTGGTTGCAAAATGACGGCTGTCCTGCGCATTATGCTGTATCTGCTCGTGCATTTTTAAATAACACATACCCGGATAGATAGATCGGGCGGCTAGGGCCAAATTCGTGGCCTCCACGTTCACCGGACCTAAATCCATTGGAATTTTTTTATTGGGGCTGCTAAATTTAAAAAAATAGTACTTTTCTTTAAAAAAAATCATAACTTAGGTACTACTTATGATATATTTGTTTCGTATTTTTTTCTAAAAGGCCATAAGTTATACTGTAAGACATTTTAAGGTTATCCATTCATTACCGAACACCCAGTATATAACCCGAGGAGAGATAAGCGGTACCCGACCTTGCACGACGATACGAAGGATAGTTTTCTTATAATAAATAGCTGAAAGGACACCGAAACAGCGTAATATGGTACAAACATTGTAGGTTGTGACTTATAAGCGTATCTTATAGCGTGACTTATATACGGGGTTTGACCCCGGATGAAATGATAAGGAGAAGAATAGAGAAGAAGCTAGTGCCTCCAAGTGAGTGTGCAAAATCGTAAAACCCAACGCCAAATCGCTCTTTCATGAGCTTTTCCAGTGACAATATCATTATGACATATTCCATGACACGCCTACCTAGTAGAACATTGAACTTCCTAAATTACCTATTATAATTAAAATAGGCTCTAAGCCCTGCTCTAGCTCTAGGCCGTGTAGTGTCCGGCAGAGAAGAATAGCATCAACCCCTTACACTCGTGGGTGTTGTACAAGGCGACTAGTGTTTTCGGGGTATAACTTGAGTCTCCGTAGCCTGGAAAATGGGCAGCAGCGTTTTCTATTGTCATATTTATAACAGTGCGTTCTCCAACCCGCCTACTAAGCATAGATATTATGACAATAACCACCCCTTTCGTGGGAGAGGCCCTAAGTCCTGCAGCGGACTGTATGTGTATATGGGATGTAATGATGAAGCTCTAAGAATATTTCAAACAAAAAAGGAGTTACGATACTAAGACCCTGTGCCACAGGCAGACACACAGGCAGATCGGTACACACTTCAAACGTATAGGTTTTATCCTTTTTTTTTACGTTTGGGTTAAATAGCGTTAATTGCCGCGAATCTGAATGGAAAGTTGTTGTTAGGAACACAATAACATAGTCATCAGTCTTACAATAACAGTCCACTACTGAACTGAACCTCATACACCAATACTATATACACGTAATAAATAAGAAGTTGTTGTAACAAGAACATTAAGAATATTTCTTGTTAGTTTCATTTAACTTATTAAGTACCAACATTTTAATTAAGAAACAGTGAAGGTAACTGTAAGTACAGAAAATTCACATAGACTTCGTGTAATTACAATTACTTCGAGTTGAAAACGAACTTCCATTAGTCTAATTGTTATCGTTAATTAACAAAACCCATAGGCAGGTGTGGTGTGCCATAAATTACAAGTGCGATTACAAATGTACTTCAATTCGCTGTCCATAACATGTGAAGAGTATATTGTACTACGGAGGCCCTGGCCAGTAGTCGCAAGATAGAGGCTTATCTAGATAAGATAATGTTCCTCTCAGCATGTACCGATGTTTGTTTTAGAAACTAAGAAAGTTTTACGCCTATACAGTCACGAGCAAATCAACCAACAATAGCAGGTCGCATAAAGACGCACATTGACGAATAAAACAAGTATATAATAAAGGTACATAAATACCTTAAAGCGATACGATTTGAACCCACGCCGTGGGCCAATTGATGCTCTATAGGCACCGCGCATACTCGACTTTGATGTTACAGAGGACATATTAATATTCTTTCAAACTGCGGCCCTCGATTTTGGGAACTTTGCAATTTTCACAGCACACACTAGCATCACAAGGTAACACCATAGCACGGCGAATCACTTCATATGGGGGCCGCAGGTGCACAAGGAGGTGCTGAGACACAGAACACCCATTGTTGCGGACACCAATGCCAAGACTGACTGGGTCATTGTGATAAATGTGCTGGAGAGTTGGAGCAGGCGTAACAACGTAATTGCAACGAATGTGCCTTGAATAGAGCCGGCTGGTAGTTACGGCGAAACCTAACTAGCTATACTGGACGAGTTTTTGTGAGGGATATTTTGGGCGAACGATCAGAAAAGTAATACTATACTGTACACTTATCAGAGTTCTAATTTGTGACTGAGGTCTGTGTCCTATAAAATAACCATGTTGGCGTCAATATCCCGGTTGCGCTCTCGCGCACGAGGGTCCGGGGCCCGCCTTGACCATGCTCCAGTCTGACCTCTGTGACCCTGTTAACAGGAGGGGGGAACAAGTGGCCTGAATGTGCAGGCTGCATTATAGAATACAGAAAAGTAGTTTTCTATGGGTTTCATCATGATGTTATCCCTGACCCTAAGAGCATGATAATTGTTCAACTAATGTGTATAACTCAGAGAAGTCATTGGTACATGGCGGCACTAGGGGTCGAACTCTGTAGGTACCTCTCGTTTTTAGCTTAAGCCATTAGGCCACCAACGATACGTAATACAATTTGGAGTATTTTTATTATCGGCATAAACAGGTTTACCCAAGAAGAACAAAAGAACTAAGAACTACAAAGAGGTCTTAAAAATGTGTATACGGTGTAAGATCAAAAACTACCTATGATGATAATACTAGGAACTTCTAAGGTCAGCGGTTCAGTGTGAGTGAGATATCAGCCTCAGATCGGAATTTCGAGCCGCCAAAGACGACTCTGACGTGGCTTATACGACGACTGATATCAATAAAAAGCAAAGGGACCGACGTGGCGACGGCTTAAAGTGCCCTCCGAAGCATGAAGAGCATGGTGATCGCGAATGATCCGTAGTACGGATTCCCTATATAGGTATTAGAAAAATGAAAAACCCCGTTAGTAGGTACAAATCCCTAGTCGCCTAGACTCGAAGCTGGGTGATTCGCGTACAAGACGTAGACGGAGGATGCTCACTACTTAAGGCGGCTACTTACTGCGCATCCCATTCCCATGGGGTGTCGCATTCGATGAAGCCAGAAAAGCCTTCCAGGCTACAGGCGTCCTCAGGCGGAGTTTAGCATGTATGCGCTAAGGTCTTTTTCATAACGTGTCTTGCATAACCAACCAACCCCTCTCGCTATCCCGAAGGGACCCATTACCAAACAAAAAAAAGATATTGCGGCAGGGCCGATCTAGACAGTTAAGACAGTTGATACTAATCCTTACGTGGTAAAATAAGGTGGCTTTTGGATGCGCGGACGAGCCGACCATGGTCAGACGTATCCGAAAGCGACTTTATTTTGTACTGCGTAAGAATTAGTATCAACTGCAATATGGCTCCTAGATCCGTCGTGCCCGTGTCGTAACTTGCGTGCATTATACCACAGCTCCTTGCGTTATTATAATTTTTGTAGAAAGCATGCTATAATAAGAAATGAAAATGAAAAACACCTTGTCAACACAAAAACTTTAACAATGATTAAACCTTATTAGTTTTCATTATTACTTGAAATTACTTGTTTATAGTTTTTGTGGTAACACCCAAAAGGTTTTGTTTATCACAATAATTCTTACATGATGCCAGTCTCTAATATCCCTGCCAATGGTAGAAATTATGGGAATGAATGTGGTCCAACAGTGGACAGCTGCTAGTACTTAGTACTAGTACTTAAATGATGATAAGATATTTATAAAAATACACTTCTGACTTACACTAGCCAGGAATATTTTTGTCTAATAAGAATATGCTTGTGGCAGTAAAAAATTGATTCTGTAAAATAAAGATGCTTCCCGCCGTCTCTCCCCCTGTAAGTATATATGTATGTTATGATTTTTTAAACTATGCAATGGATTTTAATGCAATTTTAACAAAAGATAGAGTGATTGAGAGGGAGATTTAAAGTGATTGAGAGGGAGATTTAACAATATACAAACGAAGTCACAGCGGGCCAGCTAGTTCTCTATAAATATAAATTCCTCAATTAAATCAAATGTTATTTAAAAAGCCATCATACCTACTGATTTTGGTTATGATAAAAAAAAATCCTTTATACCAGTTAAATGACAATGAAAATGTGAAAATGTTTAGCAGTTATTAATTTCTATGCAGTGGCATATTCTCAGAAGTACATGATTGATTGATTGATTAAATGTGTTAAAAAATATTTAAAGTGAAATGAATTTAAAAGGTCTAATTATGACACTCAACATACCTTTGGCATGCTGGATGCATGTGCTGATGTGACACCGTAAACTTGCTTGCTTTGCACATTGGGTTGATTGGCATAACTTTGAGATGTATTAGACTGGTGATAACTTTGGTTTGATTGTTGGTAACCACCACCAGCTTGTGGATATCCAGTTTGAGCAGGTTGAGCACCGTGTGAAGATTGGTAACCTCCACCAGCTTGGGGATATCCAGTTTGAGCAGGTTGAGCACCATGAGATTGGTACCCTTGGCTTTGAGGATAGCCTTGAGGATTTGACTGAGGGTACCCTTGGCTTTGAGGATAGCCTTGAGGGTTTGACTGAGGGTACCCTGGAGCAGTATTGGATTGAGGGTAGCCTGGACCACCAGTAGGGTACCCTTGACCAGCAGATTGAGGGTAACCAGTTGAAGCCTGAGGATACCCTGAACTGGGCTGTTGATGGCCTTGGTTTGCTTGTGGATAGCCAGGGAAGGCAGTTGGTGCTTGCGGGTAGCCTGTCGTAGGAAAGCCTGGCATTGGCATAGGATTGCCAAAAGATTGAGGGCAAGAGTTACTAAACCCGACATTGTGCATGTATTGCTGTTGAGGGTATCCCGATTGGCCCTTAAAATGAAAATGAAATTCCAGTCAGTGACATTATATTAAGGCCCTTTTGATTTAGAGTTTTTAATTAATTGTTCAAAATGGCTCTAGCACCACTAGGTATTCATTGTGAATTTGTGATAAACAAAACATTGGATAAATAATAGGCAGATAAGTACCACAACATTTGTATTTTTATCTAACTACTTCCTATTATTGACATGCAATTTATACTTTACTGGCTATGCCCTCATATACTGAACAACAAATAATTAAAACAACTTATCAATAAGTTTATCAAAACAAATCAATAGGTATCTATATATTTTCTTTAATACCGGCTGATACAGTCAATCTTTGACAACAACTGCTCTAAGTAGGCTAGTTTGGCAGGTTAATTTATAATGTTTTGTGGCAAAGATGTTAATACTACTCATAGGTATAGTATGGTTCAATCACCTATTAGAAAAGTAATACAGTAACAGTTCAGACTTACTTGTTGATAAGGATTCATTTTTATGTTTTTCACTTGCACTGTGCTCTTGCAAATTGAGGTTACAACTGATTTCTACCGCTTCGGTACGGTGACTAACAGTCCTTCAATTTCACAACAGATTTCACTCCCGGAAGCGCCTATGACGAAATGAAAACTGATGACGTAGGTTGTGATTAATAACAACTTCCGCGGATAAAGATTTTTGTATACAAAAAGGTGCTAGACTTGCGGGAGGGAATAACTATATAAAGATCGTTCCGTGTACATGCACTACGTACACCGTACACGTCAATGCGTCATTCGATACAGATAGAACAAATACCGACGTTAACAGAACCAGTAACCACAGATGTAGAGAATTAAGATGAAGGTAATGGGTACGAAACTATAACTATACGAAGCAAGAACCGTTGTTGGTAAGATGAGAGAGATTAGGTCTTAGGATTAGGTTTTGTCTAAGTATTATTATTGGTAACTAAAAACAAAATCTACACAAATTACAAACAAAAACAACTTTTATTACAAATGGTTGTTTGTTTTGTTTTGACAATGATACCACAGACTAGACCATGCTTTGATTGACATTGACAATTTCTGGCATAAATTTGAGAATTCGATGATTGACAGTGAGATTTGAGTTGGGCAAGTAAGAAAAGATACTATCGACTTAACCTAAGAATCGATATATTTATAATTATCAAATAACTGAACTTAGAGGAGTTATGGGGCCCCATCACCATCTCAGAGACCTAAAGCACACTGCACATGTGGATAGTTCCGCGGGAACACGAGAATGTAGAGGGAGTATTCGTGTAGTCCCGTGCATGTTTGGCATGTCTCGCCTATTTCATAGACTAAGTAGAGATAGTTTGATGTCGTCTCGATTCGATCGATTTTATATTTATATTCCTAGCGCTTTTTCCCGTAACAGGTTCGAGGTACATTTGACCATGATCCAGGATATTAGTAGATCAAGTAATACAGTAGAGCAGAGGCCATCACCTCTGTGACCCTGTTTACAGCAGATTAGCGATATTACACCGATGAATCGATATAATGTCGACGTGTTTTGAAATCCACCACATCCCTAATAGGCGAGAATGTAGAGGGTGATGATGTGGACCAAAGTCCCGGCAAAAGTTTCGCCGAAAGTTTCGGCGGACATGTGGAGTGCGCTTAAGGCCGGATACAGACCTTCCGCTCCGGGCCGGGCAGGGCCAGTCAGGGTGCAACCTGACGGTCACATTTTCATAGAAAATGTACTAGCAGTCACACACTTATAGACCGATCGTACGGTCAGAAGGCTCCCGGTTACGCCCGGAGAGCGCACCCTGTCAAAACGTTTAAACCGGTCAGAAAGAGGCGAGACTTGCATCGAATATCCTTATTGCATTGCATTGCCTATATGCATTCTGGGCCGGGCCGAACAGGGCGGATCTGTTATCATCAAAGATATTGGTATACCTTGGAAAGGTATATAACTCTATGGTTGACCCTGAGTAAATTATATTGGCAAAAATTCCCATGTTGGAATGAAAAAGAAGGATTAACACAACCGTGATCTTAAATACCTATTTTATTAAAGAGCTATTTTCCAGAGGGGGTCTGGCCTCTGAGGTAGCCGATGAAGCCTAGTCAATCACAAATGTACAGCCAGTGAGCACCCCACCCTGGGGTGGCCTACCCGGACCCCCCCTTCTTCCTATACCTATGACCTTGCGTGGTGTTTATGAGAAGTTGGAATGTTGGATGAGGAGTAGAAAAAAAATACGGGTAGGCAATATTAGTCTACTGCCGTAAGTCTTCGTGAATACATGAATATGACCCGGGTCAAGGATTGGCTCTGTTTAACCTAGGGCTTGACCAGGGTCCAGCCCAAGGTTACTATCCTGCTACTCGGAAATTATTGGTCCTAGAACACTAGTTCCTAAAGAGATATGGTAGCGCTCGTCCAGATCTAGGTACATTACGAGTGACAGTTTTAAGTTTGACGGCTCTCATGCGAAATGTAGATCTCGATGAATACCTACTCTCATTTCTCTTTAGAAACTAGTGTTCCAGGACCAATAATTTCCGAGAAATAGCACTTTTAAGTTTTGCAGCTGTCTTGTTTTGTACCTAAATCTCGACGAGTGCCTTCCTTTTTTATTTTTTTTTTGCGTCTAGCAATAAGGTGATGCACATTAATTCGTCGTCGTCTATTTCTACCCGTCACCCTTTCCCGGCAAGCGCTTGATAACGACTGAATTAAAATTTTAAGAATGCCCGGCCCGGTAGGTCCTGACCTAGTTTGAACGTCTGTCACCGCACAAAGCCAACCTCACCTGCCATTGATACCCCTACTGGCTTGAGCAAATCGGCTATTCCCTAATGTATTGTGCAGGTCAGCTGATATAAAAGGTACCTATAGTTATAATTGCTGTTATTTAATAATTGCTGTGTGGAAGGCCCAAGAAGCGATGGATTGACATCGCCGAGTCGGACGCGAAAGCCGACGGTTTACGATGTGAGGATGCCGAAGATCGGGCAAAGTGGAGAAAGCAAAGCAGGATAGCGGACCCTAGCAGTAGCTGGGATTAACCTCTCGGATGATGATGATGAGTTATAATTGCTGTAGGTAAAAACCCAAATGTCCGTAAAAATTATGGAAAATGACATGAATAAAATATCGCCGCAAAACAATGCGCAGGAGGATTCCTACGTTAAGTGGGTTTCAACTACCACGTGAAGGGCGGGCCCAGTTATAGGCTTTAGTCCACAGAAACGCTTTGGTAGATTTGTATGCTAACCTGCTCGTGAGCTGGCCGATGTAAATACCTACTCGCTCGGCGAAAGGTGAAACTGGCGTTCCTGCAGGAGATTCTATGGAGTGGCATTCAGTATCTTAAGATATAAAAATAAATAAATAAAAAATAAAATTCATTTATTTCAGACCTTTTTGTCCATATTGTGTTAGTATTAAAGGTCTTATTAACTAGGTTAGTGTCTTAAGAAATTAATTAGGAACATTATTAAATATGAAATATATAAGTATGTCAGTTCAATTCTAAATAAATGTCAAAACAATTCATAATTATATCAATCGGAAATGTCAACTTAAATTACACAATGTCATGAACATTACAAATACAATCAAATATGCAAGTCAATAAATCTAATTATTACAGGACAGTCCATCCTGTTCGCCAACATCGCCAGGACGCTGTTGGTGCTCCCCCGCAACTTTCTAACCACAGATGCGGCGTTCTTGCGAATGATTGCGTGGAAACCATCCACATGTGCATTAGCAAACATTTCTGATGCACTGCAGTATCGGGGGAGCCTCAACAGCGACCTGAACGTGTTATTGTACTGCACTCTGAGTGCATTATAAGTCCTTTGACTGAAACTGGTCCATAGCCCACTCGTGTAGAAGCTTTGGCAGTACGCCTTAAAAAGTGCAAGTTTAACTGAAATATTACAACGAGTGAATCTATGGGCCAGCATATTACCTCTCACTGATAAGGACCTGCGCTCACGCTCAATATCTTGGTCATCTTTCATGTCTTCTGTTAGAATGTGACCCAGATACCTAAACTGAGAAACACGGCTTAGAGGCACTTGATTCAGTAGTAGGGGTGGTACACAAGCTGGTCTTTTGTTTTTACCAGTAAAGACCATAAATTCACTCTTCCTCACGTTGTACTTCAAGCCGTGTTGCTCAGCGTAGGCCTCACACTCTCCCAAGAGTTTCCTTAGTCCTCCAATTGACGGGCTCAGCAACACCATATCATCAGCATAACTGATATTATTAACACTTACATTATCTAGGCGACATCCGACATGCATGCTACTGAGCCTGCCAATGAGTTGATCAATGTATAGATTAAACAGCCGAGGAGAAGTGAGACCCCCCTGTCTAACGCCACATTCCAACACATATTCGTCCGACAACTCATTTGCCCATTTCACTACATTCCTTTGATTGTTATACCAGTAAGCAAACAACCCAATGACTTCTCCTGATATTCCAGCGTCTTCTAGCTTGGTCCACATAATTTGGTAAGATACTAAGTCAAACGCCTTAGATAAGTCCAAAAAGCAAGCATATATCGGTGTTTTCCTTTTAACATAATAGTTTACAGTTACATATAGACAACGGCATGGGATGGTGCAGAGGGCTTCTGGGATATCGTTTCGGCTTTATGGGGGTTGGGTTAAAGAAAGGTCGTGACTATATTAGATAAGCGTCTACAATCTCACCACAAAGAATGCCGAAAACCGAGCGAAATAGACAAGTAGAAGTAGGAAAGCGGACCCTGGGCTCTAATGGCCGCGACGACGCGGGCCATCTGATGGAAAGTGGTCACCGCCACCAAGTATAAAAGAAAAACTGTTAGTTCAACTTTTCTTTGCAACACAAAGAAGCTATTGTGCTGTAAGAAGCTACTGCTTAAATACTGATATTATAAGTTGTGGTTGCCCGAAGATCGATAAAGTAAACTCAATCAAATATCTTGGAGTACACATTGACAATAATCTGAACTTCCTGCCACACATATTACACCTGGCTGGTAAAGTTCGTAGGGTAATTTTCGTATTCAAAAATTTGCGCCATATTGCCGACTCACAAATATTAAGAATGGTATATCTCGCCTTATGCCAGTCACTACTACCATATTGCATCAGTGCTTGGGGTGGCGCAGCTAAAACCCACCTCTTGAAAGTGGAACGTGCACAGAGAGCAGTCTTGAAAGTTGCCCATTCAAAGCCCTTTATATTTCCTACGGAATGTCTCTATATACACTGTCAAGTCCTCACAGTTCGGCAGCTGTTTATTCTAAATACTGTACTTAGACAACACTCACTGACAAAATTTGATCCCTAACTTACCTCACAAAGACGCAATCATCTTTTGATCCCACCTATAAACCTGAAAACTAAATTCTCAAATAGATTATTTATATTCCTCGGACCATATCTCTACAACAACCTACATAATTACATATCATTCTACGATTCAAACAAGTTTACTGCGAAATGGGTCATTACCGAATGGCTTCTAATGCTGAACTATGTCTTTACAGAAAGTCTCTTAAAACCAAAGGATTGTAGCGACATCTATCGCTCCAATAGGGAAACTGAACGGTACTCACATTACAAGTACACGAACACAAGGTTGGCAAGCATACGCACATAGATGGCGCTAACATTCCTGCATCGCGCTAACGGAATATGCCAACTCCGCGGCATATATACAACTTCCGACGATCCAATGTCGGACCCTTGGTCCCCTGGTCACAACACCCGGCCAGGTGGGTAATAACCCTTTTCCACCTTCTCACCATCTTCGCTTGCCAACATTGGCGGCTACCTTATATCCCTTCACCCGCCAAAGTGGTGACCCCGACGTGATCCTTACGTCTCCCTACCTGACCCCGCAAGCAGCAGTCACAGCTTCTCGACCATAGTCGGCACAACGCGTGCTTCCTGGTCGTGCACCCGCGGCATCTCACTGTCCCCACCCAGTCTCGACTCACTGTAGACTTGGGAACAGCATCGCTTCGGCACAGCTCACAGCGCAACCTCACGCCAGAGCTTCGCCATTGCTCACCGCATCACTAGACTGACTGAACCTCATACGTCAGCTTCAGCGTTTCTCGTTTCGGTATCGACCTCCAGTCTTCGGGGGGAGTACTGTAGCGACATCTATCGCTCCAATAGGGAAACTGAACGGTACTCACATTACAAGTACACGAACACAAGGTTGGCAAGCATACGCACATAGATGGCGCTAACATTCCTGCATCGCGCTAACGGAATATGCCAACTCCGCGGCATATATACAACTTCCGACGATCCAATGTCGGACCCTTGGTCCCCTGGTCACAACACCCGGCCAGGTGGGTAATTACCCTTTTCCACCTTCTCACCATCTTCGCTTGCCAACATTGGCGGCTACCTTATATCCCTTCACCCGCCAAAGGATTAACCCACGCACGCACGCACGCACACACTAAAACGTTCTAAGTTTTTGTAACTATTAATATGTAAGTAACTACTTAAGTGATTAAGAAAAAAAAAAAAACATGAGTACGTTTATATTGCTGCTTTGCACCGTCGTGCGTGCAACCGGTTCGCTGCGACGCCGCCACGCCGTACTGCTGTTGCTTTGCTGAGTACGGCCGTTATTTTTCTGTTATATTTCGCTTTGCTTTGGGCTTTTTACGCTACTTTTGCTGTCATGAATTGCTCTGGAATCCAGCGTAGTTTGATGCCAGGTGAGGAATTTCTCCAATGCAAGATAACGGAGTGCAGTAAAATATATCATCTACAGTGCTGCAATGGAACTTTGCAATGTCGTAAAGGATACTTGTGATTGCGCCGAATATAGCGCTGCTCCTAAAAGAGGTGTGCGTAACTACGACACTCCTGTCGGTACACCGACAACATTGAAAAACATCACGCATAGAAAACTCATAGACTAAGTAGAGATAGTTCGTTGTCGTCTCGATTCGATCGATTTTATATTTATAATCCTAGTGCTTTTTCCCGTAAAAGGTTCGGGGTACACTTGACCATGATCCAGGATATTAGTAGATTAAGTAATTACAGTAGAGCAGCTGCCATCGCCTTTGTGACCCTGTTTACAGCAGATTAGCGATGTTACACCGATGAATCGATATAATGTCGACTCGTTTTGACACCCACCACATCCCAAATAGGCGAGAATGTAAAGGGTCAACCAAAGTCCCGGCCAAAGTTTCGCCGAAAGTTTCGGCGGACATGTGGAGTACGCTTAAGTCTAAGACATTTTAAATGTCTTTACTTGTACGACACCCTAACTAGAGGCTGACCGTACTTAACCGTACGTAGGTAACTACTCGTCATATTTTACAACGTACCTACACGTCGCGCTCTGACAACGTCGTCGTCACCATACAATAATATTGTCAGTTAGCGCGATCCGATCACGTATAATAAGACCACGCTAAGTCCGAATCACTTATTTAAAAAAATTTAATTAAAATCTCTGTATGGCAACTTATGACAAGTTTTTTAAAAGTAATTGAACGTCATTCATAAAAGTCATAACAAACAATTTGATTTCTGTAGGATTGTTTAGTTTCGTGAGTTATGAAGAATATTATTAAATAATGGGCAAAACAACTAAAAAGGAAGTGAGAGTGATCATTTTCAGCATGATTAATAGTTTTGTCAAACTAAAAGTACAAGTTCAAGCCAAATATCTGAATGTTTACAAGAAGGACTGACAAGGACATATTATCCCCAGATTATTGCCATATCCACATTTTATAATTTCTACTACTGTCAGTCGATTCGGACTTATCGTGGTCCTACCCTTGTGAAAGTGGAGTGTAGTGCGGCGCACACGCCCTGCTAAGAGACAAGCCGCATGACCGATCGAACCAAACGGTCGAAAAACTGAAGGCGTGGGTGTAACTAACGGCGAGCTTACGACTCGGCCACCGACGTTCCATCATAAGAAAATAGTAGGTAATACATTTAAAACGCACTTGGTAAGGAAATCATTTTATATAATAACAAGTAATAACTCAGATACAAAGAAAGTATTTTTATATCGAGATTTTAAGAAAAAATTCGCCTCGCCATAAGAGCGTATCCATCTTTGACGTCATCCGTGATATCAACTGCCGGCAAGTTGTTGTTCACAAGCCAAGTGCTGGAACTCTTTCCAAGTTTATATGCCTCCAATAATCCCTTCGCGGCTGATATAATACTGAAACAAAAAAATACATGGAAAAATTGTGTAAGTAGCAAAAAATTTCAAAGGGCATACCTACCTATTTGACTGCGCATGATTCGCCGCTAGCGATTAATTTAACTAATTTTTAGAATTTAGTAATAAAACTATTTTTTAACCCCCGTTGAAAATAGAGGGGTGTTATAAGTTTGAAGTATGTATCTCTGTGTGTGTGTCAGTCTGTGGCATCGTAGTTCCCGCCTTTTTAATATTTGAAAGCCAGTTTAATTGAGATTGAGATGGTTTTTAGCTTTAAGATTGAGATGGTTTTTAGGTTTTTAACTACTGAAGCGATTTTAGTAAAATCGCTTCAGTAGTTTAGAAAATATTTGACTAGGTATATTTATACGGTGTCCGACATTTTTCTGTCGGTTAGGTTAGGTTATTACTGTAGATCTTTATTATATAGACCGATATAGATCTATGCAGGATCACATAGGCCTTCCCAACATGGCGCAGCGGTGCAAACGTTAGCCACGCAAACGTGACAGAAACCGGCAGACAGACCTTCCTGTCACTATCTGCAGCACCTATTACATCTAATTATTTAGGGAAGCAGAGAGAACTTTGTTACCAGAAAAGCTTCGTTCACGGCTGAAGGGGAAAAGCTTCGATCAGGGCTGGCTTCGTACACCGCCTAAATGTTTTTCGAAACTAGTTACGAAACTACAGTTTCATAGACGGCCAAAGTGGAATAATCACCTTTGTTTGGGGAATTCGTTGAGTTTATTCATGAGCGTGCCAACCTCTACTCCTTTATCGAAACTGCCAAGTTTTCCGGAGCTCACGAGTGACGTTGCTGTGTTGCCGAAGCAGATCGTCAGCAGTCGCACACCAGTTTTTTGGTAGTATTCTTCAAGCTGAAAACTAGTTTTATGTAATTCAATACCATACTTACTAAGTTCTGGACTCAGATGAACCCGAAAGGTTTAATAGGCGCAACATCCTGCAGGTTTTAGGAAAGAGGTCCGGCGGGAGGTTCAAGAAGCGATGGATTGGTATCGCTGAGGACGCGAAAGCGAACAATGGCTTACGGGCGACATGGAACATGTAGGGCATAGCGGGGTACATTTCCCGTTCGAATTGGAGCCGCTCGACTGGGGAAGTACTTTACAGAACACAGGGGAAGTACCTTATAAAACACTGAAGCCAAATGGCGGTGAGTAAGGTCTCCATTGCTCCATAGGGTTGGGATTTGGAGAACCGAGACATACGCTACGTACGAACGTTCGGGGTACGGGCGTTGGGGTTTCGGCGCACGTGCAAGATGTGGAATGAGCTCCCTCCCAAAGCTTTTCTGTTGCACTTTGGGCTTCTTCAAAAAGCATGTCTATAGGTACCTCAAAAATCCGTCACCGCAACCGCTTCTCTTTGCAGATGTCCTGGACGACGGTGCCCACTTTCTATCAGGTGGAACGTTCGTCCGTGTGCCTCCCTAGGCAATAAAATGATTAAAAGGAAGACCATAGATTTGACAGCGGAGAGGCATTTGCGTTTTTGCTGCCAGAGCAACGTGTCCAAGGGATTTAGAGGTGGGTTACCCTTTAGGCCACGACTCATCAGATGACCCGCATGCGGTTTGTCTACCTATAGTATGTAACATAAAAATGGAGGAGGAAGAGTAGAACTGCTTTAATTCCGGTAGAAGCCGGGATTGGCCACTAGGATAATGATAACATAGCCTCGTGTATGTTTTTACCATAATTCGATTTCTATTTTGGCGTTTGGGTTGGAAAAACGTCTTTTTAACGGTGATAGGATTCCTTTAGAATTGGGAATAGGGAAGGTATTAGTCTATTTTTGACGCCATAGAATATGTTACGTTCCAGTTTTAAGGATAAGATAGCCATAACATGAGGCAGCTTAGCGTATCCAATGTTGACAATGTTTTTATATTTCATCTAACGAGATGAAATATAAAATTTATTATGATGATGAAAACTCTTAACAAAAACTCATTCTCGTAATCTAAATTTAAAAATTAAAATTTCAATCTACACTTACACCAATACAAGTGCTGAATTGTATGACAGCGCTTTTGGTGGCCCAATATATTGGCATATCGTGGATCTGAGTTAGACCAGCTACAGAGGAGATGTTGATCACGGTGCCTCCTCTTCCTCCATTGTCCTTGCGCATCAGCTCCAAAGCCTTCAGGGTGCCAGTCACCGTTGCAGTCTTGTAAAAGAAAAAAAGGTAGAGCGTGTACTGTCCAGCCACTTCTATTGATGGACAGTGCAAAGAAAAGGTGGTGTGGGTGGTATCATTCATTCATGCTTCGGATTCACAATATGGCAAAAATATAAAATAATTTCTACCTATAAGTAGGATACTCCGCCATTTGCTATTTTCAGGAGTAGGTACCTAATCAAACTTTTATCAACGTTCCGACTTATCCAATGATAGATAAGTGTCCCTAATGAGCGCTTAATAAACAGTCTGTTAAAGTCCACTTCTTGGTCCAAGCCTTCTCTACATTAATGGAGAGTTTTGCCATAACTTCACGGCTAAATGATGAACAGAGAACCGAATCCCATTCCCATTTACCCATTTATTAGCCTATGGAGGTCTTAGTTTGTCTGCTTCGTACTTACACTTCACGCCACTACAGTTAGTCGTGCCTCGCTCCGGTTCAGGCCGGGGCATAATGCTGAGTGAGGTGCTTTTTACACAAACAGACCCCCACAACACTTTATCAATTACTACACTACATCATCACAGCCCATAACAGTCCACTGCAGGACTTGGGGCCTCTCCCACGAAAGGGGAGGTTATTGCCATAATCTCCACGCTTGGCAGGCGGGTTGGAGATCGCAGTGTTATAAATATAACAATGGAAAACGCTGCTGCCCATTTTCCAGACTACGGAGACGAGATCTTTTGCCTCGAAAACATTAGTCGCCTTGTACGACACCCACGAATGTAAGGGGTTGGTGCTATTCTACTCTGCCGGACACCACACGGCGTTACTACACTACGCAACAAATAAAAAAATCAAGTAGGTATAAAAATCGGCATTGTATAGTCTTAACGTGTATTTTATGTTGTAACAATCTTTTTCAATGTTGTGGTGGTGTTGTTTGTGTCAATAAATGTTCTTTTCTTCTTTCTTACTTACCACATTTATATCAATTTCTTTCTTGTAGGTGTGTAGGCTATCATTCATGATACCAGCATTGTTTATGAGTACATCGATGTAGCCCTGGTCTTCAAATACAGCGTTGAAGATGCCAAATAACTGGTCGTCATTGGTGACGTCACCCTTATAGAATTTAACTTTATTGGCACCATGTTTTGAGTTCAGCTCATCCTGGAGTGCAATCCCTTCGACTTCAGCGATATCTATTACTGCTACATGCTGGAAAGGAAGCGAAAGACATTACATATCTCGAAGGCATTGTATTACATGTACTTATATCGCGACTGGTGGTTTATCATTATGTCAGACGGTCTCCTTTGTTGTATTGGTGACGAAGATAGACATTTGGTTGTTGAGATAAAGTTGTAAAAAGCGAATTTGCTAATAATAATATGGTAATTAACCTTTTAAATTAATATAAAAAAGGTAGATAGGGGCAAAGTAGGTGCGCAAACGAAGTCTCACCAGGTCCACTAGTAAAATATAAGTTTCGATTTCCAGAGGATGGGCTTTTCCCTGAGAATGACTGGAATAGTGTATAGAAACGAAGGATACAATAAAAGTGTATCAGTTTTTACTTACTCTAGCGTTTTCTTCAACAAATAGTCTTACGACTTCGGCCCCGATCCCGGAAGATGCTCCTGTGATCAACACAACTTTATCTTTCACCTCGTAATCCATTCTATCCGTTCTAACTCCGGCAATAGACTGATAAGAAAAAAAAGGTGGCACTGTTTGACTGTATTAAAGTATTTTTTTAATTCACTGATAAACAACTTTATGGTTTGATAATAACTGTTACTATTGTCTGAGATACTCAAGTATCTCAGACATAAAAGATAATGACTTATGTATTGTTGGTGTGATGAGGAAAACATTCTAGTACGAAGGCTTTGAATTCCAGCAAACGGAAAGACAATTGACTGACTGCCAACATTATCGGTTATTATGCTTTATACCACATATGAGCATATCACCCCCCTCATATTTTTCTATAATAGCGCATATAATCAAATACTCAATTACTCTTTTAAATATTTTAAATTTCGGGCGTTATAAAGTTGAAGTTAGGTTTTTATAGCTTGTCCTGATTGCAACTGTTAAGTATGAAAACTGCCTGTCAATATTGATGTGTCTACCCTATTTAAAAAAATCGATCTGCAGAAAAAAGCTATCATATTAAATAAATTATATTAAGAGGTTAACATTGTCTTACAGGCTATCAAAACGCGAAAACCTAACTAAAATTAGGTAAGTATTTATGAAGTTACAGACTGATTTATAACTCCAGAAATGTCATATAGGTTTTAAGGCTTTCGTGGTTATTCACTACACTTTCACTACACACTTTGTCGGGTTTGTTACCACGGTTAGTATTGTTTTTACCTCGATATTTCGACGCAGTTGCAAAAGTGGTTCGACTTCGTTTCGCGTAAAGACGTAGTGAATTTCGTGTGCCGCGAGCATCAAGCGAGTAACAATGGCGGTGGTTCGAGAATTCGAAGTGAGGGAGTGACTGATATGTCTGTCCTTAGGAGCGGACACAGCGGCACCAGTCAACTCGTGAACATGACGCATGCAACTGCGTCGAAATATCGAGGTAAAAACAATACTAGCCGTGATAACAAACCCGATGATATGTGTAGTGAAAGTCCAGAAATGTATGTGCGTATATGGAAATATATGGGGTGGTTCGATAGTGTAGGTATATACTTACACCTATGCTTATAAACTACACACGCGCACGCAACGACCGAACAGCGCAATCCGCGCACTCAGAAAAAGCGTAACGTACTGGCTCAGAAGCTACTTCCAGCTCACTTTAATACAAGGTTGGGGTAAAAAAAAATACAGAAAAACATAAACAACGTAAACAAGCTTTATAATGCATTAGTATACGTTTATGGTTTTGGATGTATTGTTATTCTCACATAATCTCAGGTCCCTGCTTAAATGTATGAGTGGGTACCTATTAAGTACTTTTTGTGTTAGAAACAATATTTTGTTTTTTAATACCTGCCAAAATTGTTTGGCACATTTTGTAATCACCTTGGCTGCTATTTCCACAGACATGTACTGTAACACTGGGTTTCAAGGACTTTAAATAAAAATGGTAACCGCTTAATTGAAGTTATATTCGTAAAAGTATACTGAAGAATGCTAAAAAAAGTATATTACATCTAATTCAAATGGAATACATTTGAATTCCTACCTAGCCAGTGCTATGTGTGCTCATAGAGACAGGCTAAAGACCTACGTCCTACTTGCTCCGACCTATCTAAGCCTACCGACCTGCGTCCTACTTGCTTCAACCTACTGAACCGACTACAGCCCCGGCTGCTCTATGGGAGCACCAACCTAACCCGAAAGCCTACTTAACTTAGAGCCCGTCCTAACATACGGCCTCCGCAAGCCTACCTGTCTTAAAGCCCGTCCTAACTTAAGGCCTGCCCGAGCACACATGCTGGGTCTGGGTCTGGGTGTACTATGTATAATAAGTACGTATTTAAAAATGTATATAAGTAATTTATTAGTTATCTACAAGCTTTGCTTACTTTGGGGCTAGATGGCGTTGTGTGAATTTGTACAAGCGTATTGGTATTAGTGTAGATATTCATCTTATCTTAAGTATTACATTTCCTACTTACATTTGAGTAGTACCTGCTTATGATCATAATATCATAACTGCAACCGATAAGACTTATTAAGAGTTTCTTCGTTCTTGACATTTCCTTCTTTATAAGAACCCGTAGCACTTATGCGCTTATTACACCTGGCTAAATTCAGTCGACTAAATTCAGAAGCAGAATGCGTGAGAGCAAATCGAAGCGGAATGTATTGCACATGGAACAAGGTCCATTTTTGTATCACGCCTCTCGAAAAGCGGAGCGATGCGTAACTGAATATCAGTGATAAGTACGAAAATTGACCTTATTATGAGCAATACATTTCACTTGATTTGCTTGCACGCTTTTTGCTTCTGAATTTAGTCGACTGAATTTAGCCAAATGTAATAAGCACATTAACAAATTATTCGTTGTAGATAACTTACTTGTAATAATAATAATAATAATAATTACTATTGTATTGTAGGTATTTATTTATTCATTAACAGGGTGTACGAACCCTGTAAAATTATCCGTCGCTAGTTTTTTGTGGAGTTTTATAAACACAATAAATGCCTAACTTCAATCTATGTAGGTAGATGCTTTATTTAAGCTTAGATGAAATTATTTAAAGGGAGTATGAGCGCCTGGACCTCACGGCCCAAGCGTTTCTACGCGAAACGGCGCAAAGAAATGATCTCCGCTGAGGCCAGCATATTTGCGCCGTTTGACATTTATTGCCGAGGCAGCGAAACTGGAATATGAGATGGTGCAAGGGTATCGACGCAATGTGCGTCCCAAACCAAAGACCGATCCAGCTTCCAAGGCTATAATAGTGTCATACCGTCGGGCCATTTTCCGTCGTCTTTCGGTATTCTATTTGGCGCCAGGATAGCAGCACAATACATCAATTGCAAGGGAGAACTACCAGTTTTTTGTCAGTTACCAATGCAAACAAGTGAAAATGGACGACGCATTCGGCTATTTCTATGAAGATGACCTTCTGTAGTTATCTGTTTTGAGCTCTTGGCGTGCAAAATGTTATTGTTTGCCGGCATAATCGACCAATTTATAATGGGTTATGACAAAACCCTAAACTGATGAGGAGAAGGCTCAAGTACAGCAGTGGCTTGATATCGGCTCTTGACGATGATGGGTAAGTTTGTTTTGAGCATATAATATAAGTCTACCTTAACTCATCCCTTGTCCTAATTTTTCATGACTGAATGATGAAATAAGAAATTCGCCTACAAAATTAGTAGAAGCAAACTTATATTTAAGAATTTTGCTAATTTATTGTTTCCAGGCAATCCATAATTGTACGATGATTCAAACAAGCGCTCATTAAAATTTATAATGAGTGAGTAATTAGTAACTACTCAAGTAAGATACTTTGTGATAAATTGAGGACCAATTTACAAGCGGCGATTGGTGCCTAGGTCATACTTTTAAACAAGTTTTATAAAGCTAAAATTAAGGATGTGTCTAGTTTAAAATACGAAAATAAAAATTTATTGGTCTCAAATTATTTCAAATATTGCTAGATTTAGATAGTTTACTTAAATTTTGTTACTATCCTCAAGACAGTAGGTAAGTATTTAATTGTGTAAATAAACGATTGATGGAAAATATCTTTGAAATTATAAAAGTAAAACAAGTAAATAACGTAGGGGTTATCACAGAAGTTATCCACTAATGATTTGATTCTGTTGTTTTTCTAGTTGTTGCTTAATAAATAAAGGATGTACCTATTATAATACATAGGACGGTACATATGATCATCGACACAAAACATAATATCACAGATAGCATATATAAATGCTCGGTATTTTATTTTCAAATTTCTCGTATGTCTCGAATTTAATATTATATATTATACCCTCGCGCTTATAGTTGACTTCCAATTGCTCAAAAGTTATAATGTGACGTAAACACCACCTAGAGCTCTAAAAGGTGGACTCTTGGCTTGGATAAGCTGTAAACATAAGTAGATAGATATTATTAAAGTTTCCACTCATAGTGATGATAATGTTACCTTAATGCGTCTTTGATTTTAGTTATTAGGTAGGTACTTACGAAAAAAAACGTTTCTGTTGGTTTTTGTTCAAGAATTTATTACAACCAATACTTGTAATATAACTAAATTATTTTGTTCTATAATTAGATTTTTGTTTGTTTGTAATGAATAAACTCAAAAAGGACTCAACTTTTTGGAAGCTACATTATTCCCGAGTGACACTTATCCCAGTAAATTATAGGTTCCCGCGGGCTTGTTGATTGTTTACAGAGATCCGAACTGCGTGCGGGTGAATGCCGCTTCGAACGATTAGTAGATAGTAAATAAGAGATGTATCGTGAAGGGACCGATGGAATGCAGATGCCTATGTTCGGGAGCAGTAACGTCCTGCGGCTCAGATAATATCGACATTACTCGTGGTAGGTAGCATTGACATTTCTATATAAAAGTCTATGGTAGGTAGATACAAAAGTGTCATCTTCACGTTGGCAGCATGTTGGTGAAATACCCATCAGCAGAAAAATCTCAACACTCTGTATCTGTAACTACCAATCGACTGGTCATAATCGACTGTAGAATGCGCAGACTTGTGGTGGAATCCGTAGAATATAAACAGATTACTCAGAGTGCATGCCAGTATAGTGCAGGGTGTCGACGAAGTTTACATATTTGGCAATGTCTTACGAAATCAGGGACAAAGTGTTTATGATCACTGGTGGCTGTGGGGCCATTGGCGCTGGGCTGACTAAAGCATTCCTGGATGAGGGGGCCAAGGTAAGCTACAACTAGGTACTCTCTAACCCGAATTCCAATTCTACGAATAGGCAAAGCAGAACAGTCTGACTTGTAGTTCGGGTCATGTAGGTACAGATTTGGTTACTCTACCTTGTTGTGTACTGTACCCATTAAAGTGTCTTAGATGATTGTGTAAGTTGAATTCAAGGTATAAAAGAAAACTACAAGTAAAATCCATGTTTATTATTTTCTTTAAATCATCATTGCCCTGCACTAACACTAATCCATGTTTTTTGACCGGCTGCCTGTTTCTCGTCAACGCTTTTTGGGAATGCTGTTAAGCACACGACAGTAAACGCTGTTGCCCATTTACCATTCAACAGCGGAGCTAGCTGGGTAGCCTCTTATGGCGCGTTCAGATGCTTGCGTTCAAAGCGACATTTAACGAGCACAAGTACGGGTACAAGCATGTAAACAGCCTGCTTGTGCATGCGGTGTGCTGGGCTGCATGTCAGGTTGCTTGCCAGGCTGCACGAAGTGCGTCTGAATGCACCATAAGACTTTAGTTGCCATTTATGACACCCACAGGTAGTCCACACTCAGCCTGACAGCACACGGCTCATGTTTAGGTTTACTTCAGATGAAACTGAACAGTTTTATATATGTCCAGCAGTAGTACTACAGCCAATGACAATGATGCTACAAATCTAATCACTTCAGCTTCACTTTACACTCAGCCTTCGTCATTGTAACAATTAAAATAATAAAATCAGTAGCAGAATGTAAATTATAATGTTTTGCCTCCATTGACTCACCAATCGAACATTGAATAAGATAACATAACTCAAAACAAAACTATAATTAACCATGTTCATTTTAAGTACCCATTGTATTCTTTTAAATTTGTAATTCTTCATAATGCTCTTTCTCAGTACGTAGCTGTCCTCGACATAGAGAAGCCAAATGGGGACTCCTTCGAGAAACAGCTCATCGCGAAGTACGGGAAGGGTAAAGCGAAGTTCTATAAGTGTGACGTCACCAAGGAACTGGTAGCGGTCTTCGAAGCTGTAGTTAAAGACGTCGGCTATATCGATGTGGTAGTCAACAACGCTGGCATCCTGAACGAAGATTCGAGACACTATTTGCAAGAGATCGCTGTTAACTTTGTAAGTGCGTGATATTATGTCTAGCAGATACATTATTGCCTGTACCGGTGGTACGATTCTTGCAAGTCTGAGGAGTTTACGTGGTTGGGTACCATGGCCTTTTACCCTTTGCTGTATTTGAAATAGGATGAGGTAGCCAGCGCTGATAGACTACGACTGCATCTATCTCAAACGTCGTTAACGCATTCGCGACTGGTTGGATTAGGTGGATTTAGGATAGGATTTGGATTAGGTAGTTTGTCTCTCTGTATTATAAAAATACAAACTTGAAGATGTCAGCTATAGTCTTTACATATACCTCAATGTACAACCGCAACCGAGTGAGATGGCGATGTATCGAGCCTTCAATAATTGCTACTGCAATAAGCCCGGGCACGACTGCCCGATAGACATGAACTTGCGCGCGCACAGTATTGAAATAGAATAGAATTGAATTGCAAATTAAAGACCTTTCTTGGAGGAGCAAGTTGCCCTAAATGCAGAGTTCCCAAACTATGTATTGCAGACTCAGCTGTTTTCTTAACACCCCCTTAGATTCGAAAAGCGAGAGACTTGTCAAGACCGTAGCAAGTGGAACAATGCGGTCTTTGCCTACCTTGTAAAGGCAGTAAGGACTTTACAAAGAATCTCTCCATCCAATATTTGCTTCACTTTACAGACTGCATTAGTAACAAGCACTTTGAACGCCTACGAGCTCATGCGCAAGGACCATGGAGGGAGGGGTGGCACTATCGTGAACATATCTTCGATAGCTGGAATATTCCAGGGCCCGGCTATACCCATCTACTGTGCCACTAAAAGCGCTGTTTTGCAGTTCACTAATTGTTTTGGGGTAAGTTTGTACATTTACCACCGTTTACATTTCCAGCCACACAATATCATGTGATCTGGCCTATGGTATAAATAGCCAGGAGACACGCTACAGGTTAATTGTAAAACTTGTGGTCCTCTCTTGAAACCCCAACTTTGCGACCTGGCAAACATCGTACCAACAAACTTACCACAAAGAATGCCATAGACCTAGCGAAGAGGGCAAGAAGAGGTAGATATTATAAGAACGCGGTTATCGTGCCCTCGAGAGCCGCGGTAGAACACAAACGGGATTATTGGCAGCCAGGATAATGATGATGATGATTATCTCGTTAGAGATCACAGCACTGAAAAACCCAACAGAAAATTATGATACTAGGTTTCTGTTGGGTTTTCAATGCTTATTTTCAAAAAAATTTCGACTGCCATAGTCGTCTTGTCCGCAGTTACTTTAATCTTTTCCACGCTGCTCGCTGGCTGCAACGGCGCATTCGCGAGCGTGATTCGCTAAACGCACCTTTACTCTGCTGAATACAACACGACTCTTCCCTTGTTAAACCTTTCTCTATTCCTGAGACAGATGGAGCCGCACTTCTCAAGGTCTGGTGTGAGGATGCTGACCATGTGCTTCGGCTGCACCGACACCCCGCTGCTGGCCAGCAACAAGTACAGCGCAATAGATAACGAATCTAAGGACCTCATCGCAGACATCCTGAAGATCTTACCTTGGCAAAAGTGGGTTCATGCTACATGGTCTAACATATATACATAGTTGCTAAATTAAATGAATGGTCTATAGAATCGAGAAATAAAATAGATAAATAGTTTAAGTATGCATAGCTAACTAATACAATGATGACTAGCTTTTATGGTCGACTTCGTTCGGTAATTTTAGGATATAAAAAGTAGCTATGTCCTTTCCCAGGTTTACATCTATCTCCATGCTAAATTTTAACCAAATCTATTCAGTGGTATAGGTGTGAAAACGTAACAGACAGACCGACCTAGTTAGATAAATAGATAACTTTCGTGTTTATTGTTAACTTGCGTTGCGACCCGACCCAGCTTCGGACGGGTAACCTTAACAAATTATACACTTAAACCTTTCTGAGGGCTGAGTGTAAGTTATGCTTCAACTTTACTTTACTATTACGTTTGCTATTACGTGGAACTTAGTTTGTAGAAAAAACTTCATTTACGTGCCACTAGATGTCGTTATACATTTTTTCATCCCAATTTTCACGTAAACGCAAACGCAATAGTAAAGTAAAGTTCAAGCAAAACTTACGCTCAGCCCTATAATAAATCACTCTGCCCATTGATGAAAACCGCATGAAAATCCGTTTCGTAGTTTTTGAGTTTATCGCAAACTGACTGACAGGCAGACGCGGCTTGGCACCTTCTTGTATCATATGTAGTGGTATTTAAAATACTCACAATAAAAATATGAACTTAGCAACCTATACCTAAACTTATTCGTGATTCCAGAGTGGAGTCAGCAGTGAATGGCGTGGTGTACGCGTTCAAGAACGGCGCAAGCGCCAGCACATGGCTCGTGTCAGCCGGCAAGCCCGCGGTGGATATAACTGAAAATGTCACAAAAGGATTCGAAATTATGAGCCAAGGAGTGTATGATGAATAAACGAATTATGAAGTTTATAATAAGGGCTATAAATCGGAGTTTCATGTTTTCTTTTAATCACTTCCTGCAAGTAATATTCGCTTTGTCCTCGATAGGTAGGTGGAATGGGTACTACAGGTATAGTGAGAAAATTAGGTTTCTTTCCTCTTAGATACTCGTACCTCACGATACCTCACGGTATCTAAAAATGAAAGTGACAGTAGCGAGAGCGTCGGTGGCGTAACGGTTAGGGGATCGGCTACGTAAGTGAGAGATACCGAGTTCAATCCCCAGGACCGCCAATGGCTTTTTCCGAGATAATTAGGTAGATACATATGTAGTACACTAAATGAAGCTCTTACGGTGAGGGAAATCGTCGTGAGGAAACCTGTACATTAAGGCGACGCAATGTGTAACCGGGATCCAATATGGTCAGGGTTACCCTGTTGACAGTGTCATAGAGTATATATGGCAGTCGCTCTACTTACTGTACCTACATAGTTACCTGTACTGCCAAATTCTGGATCATGTTCAAGACGCACTACGGGCCCATGAATACAATCGGGATATTGTTGCCAGGATGATGATTGTTTTTACTTATAACCACACGAGTGCGGTAATGTGAAACAAAACCTTATAACAAAAAAAAAGAAAGTTTATTTTCTTTTTACAAAATTTCTTAAAACTATACACTGTTATTGAGATCTTCTTTTAAGCTTATTAGCCTGTGTTAGAAGATCTCGCTCTTCCTTATCTAATATTATATTTTAGTAGAATGTACAACACAAAATTTAAAATATGAGTATATAAGGTAAATAAACCAATTAACAAGAACAATTGAAAGTATGTAGAAGAAGTGTGAAGAAGTAGGTGTGTATGGTCCAAGATCTTATCAAAAAGCACGCGTGTGTGATCATTAAGTATAATGAGACAAATATCCGTTAAATAATGGCTCCATTACAAATAAATGAGTTAAAAAATTCATGATTCTTAACCGCTGATTACATTCATCCTATTTTTCATAAAATAAAATAAAAATAAATTTATTGACACGAATTATATCATTTTGATAATATAGATAATTACAAAGTGACTGTAGTAAGGCAAAAATTAATAACCCTGCCTCCTAAACCAGGAATAAATCCTGTATCTTAAGAGACTGTTCGATAGTGTCGTCTTAAAATACCATTTAGCCAATAACGTTGCGTGAGTAGACCTGTATGTCGGTGGGATAAGAGCCATAGTCGTGTAAGTAATATGTCGGTAAGTACTATTTACAATGGGCTGTTATCACAAGAGGGCAATGCGTGTTGTATTTATAAGTATTACAAGTCATCGAGTGATATTATGTAAGTACTTACGTAAAGAGAGTACATACCTACCTACAATGAACAATATTTTCGATGGATGAATGGGACTTATACCTATTATACTTCCAATATCAGAAAGTGGAGGTATTATTTTATGTCAAGATAGCTGTGTTGTGCAAGTTATCTTAAGTTACGGTATCATGATATCGTTATTTTTATAACCCCCGGACGAAAAAAGGGTGTGGTATTAGTGTGTGTATCTGTCGCTTTGTGTGTCTTTCTGTGGCATCGTAGCTAACGAACGGGCAGTCCGATTTGGATGCAGGTTTTTTTATTTGGAAGCCAGTTTAATCGTTTGGTTTTCAGCTTATTTCATTATTTATCAGATCAGTAGTTTAGGAAATATTTAAATTTAAGTAAACTTGGTCGCGGGTTATCCGACTTTTGCTATCGGTGACGTTATATTAATGTTGGCAATTATATACGCGTTTTTAGCTAATAAAACTTGTTTCACATTACCTCGCGATTATTTTTTAGCTTCTAAATAGGCGGATGCCCTTGTAAATCCGCTTTCCAATCCAAGTACACATGGATCAAGGTAGATAGCTGTGCAATAAAATTGAAAATATTGTAAAAATAATGTAAAATATAGAAAATATAAGCACAAGTATCCTACTTTTATAAGTACTTTCAAATTTAAATTATAATCTAAAATTATTCAAATAAAATAAACATCACATTAGTATGTGACACAATTTCAAGTCAGTTGGAGCGTCGGGGGCCGAGCGGTTAAGGTATCCGACTCCAGTACGAGGACTCTTTTCTGAGGACTACATTAAGTAGTTGAATTCTAACCGATGTTCTTACAATGAGGGAAAACTTTGTGATGAACCCCGCCCATTCAGGTAACTAAATGTGTAACCATGATCTAAGCTGGAGGTCCTGTGGCTGAGATGATGATGATTATGCAATATGGAGGAGGCTCAAGTTCTACCTACTTACCTATATGGTCAAGGCTGCGGCGATGCGTCGATAGTGATAAAGTCTTTATGTAAATAGTCTTAAGGTAGACGTTCCAATGGCGGTGCTTCCGAACTCTACAATCCATTAACAGGAAAATAGTTACTGTACTTAAAATATAACGTAAATTTTTTAGAGTGAAGCTTATCTACGGTGATTACTTAGGTGCAAATCCTTTTTATTACCCACACGCTTTATCTTTAGTCAATTTACTCTAGTCGAGACAATGGAGACCCTGTGGAGCGATTACGTAATAATAAAATGAGTTGTTTTTACTCGTTGGGAGTGTAATACCTGAATGTAGAAGTTCAAAATAGAGATGTGAATGTGTAACTTTCAATGAACTTTACAATATCGTTAACTTTAGCTAACAGAGTGTAATACGGAATCTCGAAGTTCAAAATAGGGATGGGAATGTGTAACTTTCAATGAACTTTGCAATATCGTTAACGGTAGCTAACAGAGTGTAATACTGAATCTCGATGTTCAAAATATATGAGTGTTCAGAAAGTATATAAGTACTGTAAGAGGGGAATACAGGGCGACGCAGTAAGAAACAGCCAGATGTTGAACGGTGTATATTTTACAAACAATCGGGGTCCGGGAATCCATCCGCCCGACAGAGTTTACATAAACCACTGGGTACTAAATACTAGATAGGAGGTGATCTAGCTAAGAGTGGCGGGAATCCGACTGCTCTTAGTAGCAAGAACACTAGGGTGGTCGATCGAATCTCAAACCTCGAACGTAGCCGCGAACTATTTATGGAAACGCGGGCGCCCATTCGATAGCGCGATGTAGAATTGGGTCAGCGCCATCTAGTGACCGTCGGCGGTACTGTGCGCCCTACGTTGTTTGGGTGCGTGGTGTTACAGTACGAATTACTTATTTAAGAATGTTCATCACCTCTGTACGGAACTTGGAAAAACTATGAATGGAACTTCGAATAATTATGTGTGGAACTTCGAATTTCTCAATTTTCTCAACACATAATTATATCGTTCTTTTGCACTTAGTTAGCTATCGTTAACGATATCGTAAATCAAAAGTTGCCGTTAACATTATATCTATGTACATTAAAAGTTACACATTCAATGGAGTTTTTTAAGAAGTATGTGTCAAGGTCGTCACGCACAACTACTTGAATTTTTATCTTCTCAGTACGATAAATAAGCGGTAAACATTGCCATCAGGCGGGCTGTACTCTTATGTAGTATTGAATAATTAGGTACCATTATCGCCAAGTCGGATACATGCGAAAACGGCCCGAATGGCCATAGAAATAGGCAATTGCCTTACAGAGTCAATTAACTAGTGAAGTGACTGTCAGAATTAGGCGTCGGACGGAATGCTGATGTACATATCATTGGCATAATTCTGGCGTACCTTTGCCTGTGTAGTCGTGTTTTAGAAGAAAAAATAAATTTGAATTTTTTTTTTATTATTTCTTAACACTTACGATTGAACAGTATTCTTGTCTCCGTTTTTCATTGAAAGTGCTATAAAAGTGTTGTAATATTAGTGGATAATATTGAAAATGTATGACATAAAAGATAAAGTGGCTCTTATAACTGGTGGAGCAGCTGGCATTGGAGCCGGTGTTGTCCGCATTTTCCTCGAAGAAGGGGCCAAAGTACGTTCCGATAGACATAATTAGACACTTTTAGTTTCTGCGAAATCTCCATTATACAAAATAGCCAGGGGCTATACAATGTACTCCACAACATAGCCCGGGACGATGCCTTTGTGATTATTTCTCATACTAATTCACGTTTGTCGAAGTAAATCCACCTAGGTAAATTTTTATTTAGGTACTTTGAAAAGGTTCCTTACCTTTCTGATTGCGCGGGTTCTGTCTAATCTACACAAATATGATGAAAAGACAGGATTTCATTACTGCCGTTTTGTTTGTATTTAGGTAATGTATAAACTCAAAACTACTTAATCGATTTTGAAAATTCTGTCACCTGAAGAAAGGTACATCATACAACACACTACTACAGCCTTAACCAGTAACATTGGTTATATTTTATTTTCAAAGCAATCCCTTGGAAATTGCAATGATATAACGTAAGGTATCAAAAATCATGATGTAGGTACGCGATGTTTGCGGATTTCAGAACGGTCGGCCCTACTTAACTATTTTTGTTGTTATTGTATTTGTAACTGTCAGCCCAAGGTTTGTATACAAGAACAAAAGGGTAGGTAGGGGTAGGGTAACCATATATTTGCCATTACAATTTCTTTCTATTTGTTTCGGAGGTACTTATTTGCCCAGCAGTGTTACACATCCAGTCGCCAGAATGCACATTGTGCTGGTTTCCTTACGATATCTGCCCTTACCGTAAGAATGAATTCATGAATTAATTATTTCTTGCTTCAAGAGCATCGGCGAAGTATTCAACTAATGTAGGACTTAACTCATAAAAAGTCATTGGTACATTGGCGGCACTGAGGGTCGAACACGGTACCTCTCGCTTACGAGTCGGACCAGCTAGTCATTAGGCCAAGTACGTTTCCTAGAGTGCTGGGTCAAAAGGCAATAGCCAGTTGTTTGAGGTCAAGGTTTTCCTGAGGAGCGAAACACGTGTCGAGATACGATAATGTTGTAGTTTCTGAGTTTGAGCTAAATAAGAAGAAAATAATTAAGTTTTGTTCAAAATATTTACGAAGACCTTATGAATGAATTACAAACACTAATATTACATACATTATTAGAAATTAAAAAATAAATTCAAAAGTGCTAGTCCCCGTCGGCTGAAAAATGGGCAGCAGCGTTTTCCATTGTTATATTTATAACATTGCCGCCATGGTAACCCGCCGGCCAACCATGGAGATTATGGCAATGACCTCCCTTTCGTGGGAGAGGCCCTTAGTCCTGCAGTGGACTGTTATGGGCTGTGATGATGAATTAAAAATTCATCTACACCGCTGTCCCCTGGATAGGTGTTATAGCTGTGTTGTCTCGTTAGATAGCAATGCTTAACCTCAATATGCAATATGCTTATGCTTGCAATGTTCATTATTTGAGATCCAATGTTTTCTTCCAGTTGATGGAACGCTATTATATAGGCGCTATATGACTCCACCGATATGCTAGGAAACAGTGCCCTAATAAAATGTACTATTCATGAGATGTGGAGGGGTTGTATATTAAATCTATTGTCGCTAGTGCGTCGGAGGCCTAGTGGTTAAGAAGTCCACTCGTAAGCGAGAGGTTCCGGGTTCGAACCCTAGTGCCTTCAGGCATGTACCAATGACTCTTTTCCGAGTTAAGAACATTAGTTGAACACTATACTAACCCATACTCTTACAGCGAGGGAAACATCGAGATGAGACCTGAACATTTAGACGACTGAATGTGTAACCATGATCCAAGGTGGTCAGGTTCTCATGGTAACAGGGTCACGGAGATCAGATGGCAGTCACTCTACTGTTATAACCTGATCTGCTTTGTCCTGAATCATGGTACGGGCAGACCGCGGGATGTCGCGCACGAGAGCACAACAGGGATATTAATGCCAAGATTTTTTTTTTATTGCCTTGGGAGGCACACGGACGGACGGTGCACCTGATGGAAAACGTTCACCTTCATCCAGGACATCTGCAACCTAAGGGGAGCAGATATGGGCTTTCTGTGAAACAATAGAAAGCTAGAGCTAGGTAACTATCTAAATACCTAATAATTTATCAATTAAAAGTCTATCGTGATATTATGCACTTTAGTCTTGACAAGGATTAAGATTAACTTGATTTTGTGGATAAATAACACAAACAACGGTAGTAACAAAAGATAAAAAAACTTTATCCTTTGTTACTTCGGAACCCTCACGAATCGAGTCCTAGTCGTACTCACCCGGGTATTTGTAATTTTTCTGTCATTTTGATAGCACGTAGCAGTACTAGACGTGGACACCGAGAACGGCTTGTCATTGGAAAAGGAACTGAGAGAGAAGCATGGGAATGACAGAGTGAAGTTCTACAAATGCGACGTCTCAAGCTCAGAATTGGGAGCAGCCTTTGACGATGTGGCGAAGAACTTCAACTACATCGACCTCGTTGTTAACAACGCTGGAATCATGAACGACAGTCCTGGAGTTTATGAGAAGGAGATAGCGATTAATGTGGTGGGTATTAAGAGGGTTAATCCCTGATTGCATAAAAGTTAGACGAAGCTTAAGTTGATGACTAAATAATTTACTTATAGATAATAATCCGAACAAGAAAAAGCCCTCTATTCTTAGAAGCTCAATTAACAGTTCAATTGATTGCACTTTTGCGACGTTTTAGTCTGTTTAGTTCATTCAGTTTTTGTAATTGACCAATGAAAAAGCATTGCTCCAACACCGACCTTTGTTGAAAACTATATTATTTCGCTAAGTTTTAACTTTATGACACCGATTTTGTGACGCTTAAATGCTTAGGGTTAACTATCTTACGATTTGAACTTAAGCGTCGCGTTCTTACAGATTGGAGGACTTTACTTTTTCTACACTTTTCTAGTTAGACAGTCTGCCTGTAGACCTTATTTAGTGGCCTGTGTTGATGACATGTTGATAAAAGGGGTTGGTGCTCCTTTTAACTTGATACGTAGACTACTACAACGACTATCAATGAAATGTATCCACTTGATAAACCCGACCCGGGACCCGAATCGCAACAAGGCAGAGTCAGAGCTGCCTTGCTGTAATTGGTCTCTGCTCAATTGGATCAAGATGGCGGCGTACTATCGGAGATCGGCGGTACGGCTGCCGGTGTATTTAGAGTGCATGATATCTCAGAAATTCGAATATCTAATAATCATTGTTACCTATAGGTAACAATTATTCAGATAGAAGTTATGTTAGGGGACAAACTTATTGTTTCTCTTGACTGATCTATTCTCTAATACGTACCTATACTTACTTCAATTCTAAAATAATTGTACCTACTTACAAATGAATTTAATGTTCCTCCAATACATTTCCATTTCAGACAGCCCTGGTAACGAGTACCCTCAAAGCGTATAACCTGATGCGTATGGATCGCGGCGGAGAAGGTGGCACAGTCATAAACATCTCATCCATGGTTGCGTTGTACCAGCCAGCGCTTCTATCCGTTTACACTGCGACCAAGTCTGCCGTTCTCCAATTCAGCAACTGTATTGGGGTAAGTTAAACTTTATTTCAAAGGCATAAAGGCAGTTTCGGCATGGACGTAGTAAACGACAGATGTCATTCTTATTATAACTTTACATAAAGTATTACAAACTATCTGACCCGTCAGGGCGGCGCAGTTTTCGCATTGACATGTCAGTTAAATTCAAATATGATTCCAATACTACATTTCAAAATAAAGTGCCTCAGTTCCAGTTTTGGACACCGGATCAGAGAAGTTGGTGTCACTGTAGGTAGAACACAAAGAGATTTTTATGGGTAAAATATAGTAGATAACTTAATGGTAGATCCTGCAAGACGAGAATTTTTAATTTTTAAAATCGTTCCATTCATTTTGGTATTTACAAACAAAAATACAAATATTTTCCTTTTAGATTACTGAAAAAGTAGATATAAGGAAAAAGCGTCTAGATATAATACTTAAAGATATGTAACATTAAGTACTTAAATAACTCTATTTATCTCTTTTATTACGTATTTTATACTGTCGTCAGTGCCGCATCTGTTTAATGTGTTGTTATTCATATTGTCATCGTGATAAACATAGTCTACCCGGTAACGGTTATCTATGTAGTTCTATTGTTCTTTTGATAATGTCAGGCCCCTCTTGAAGTAACAATGGGTAATCTCATTTACAACCTAAATTACCTAAATAACTTTTTACTGTAGGTATTAAACCAGATATGAAAACTGAGTATCTACCAATTGAAAAATGTGATATGTAGATACTTATAGGAGGTCTGTTCTGGAGTCCTTGCAGCGATGCCAAGTTTACTGGCGAGTTGACAGTAAGAGTGCTCTCGCGTAGGGGTCGCGAGGGCCCAGGATCCGCCCTGACCATGATAACGGATTTGGCGGATTAGGTGATTACAATGCTACCAGAGGAATGTGATCAGATTGAATCATGGAAACCTGCACAGGTTTCATCACGATATTTTCCTTCACCGTAAGAGCATCGGTTAGTATTCAACAAAAAATATGTATCTCGTAATACTGAATATAACTTCCCCTCTCCTGAGAGAGGCCTAAGTCCTGTCGTGCACTTTTATGGGCTGAATATTCGGCGCTTCTGCCGAGAACCTGGCCCAATATTCGGTATTCGGTATTCGGCCAAATCACTATTCGTGGAGTATACTAACCTGTTTTACACTCATTATTAATATTTTCGTTACAGTCTGAACCCAATTACGTTTCTTCCGGGGTTCGCGTCGTTGCTATCTGCTTCGGATGTACTGAAACTGGTCTCTTCAGCGAAGAGAAATTAGGATTGCTTGATGAAGAATCGGTCCCAAGATTCAAGACAGGCATAAAAAGATTAGCGTTTCAAAGGTAAGCCATGAAAAGTGTATTTTGCATGCATTGCAAAGGCAAGTCATGAAAAGTGTATGTAGATCACTCAGCATCATTTAGGCATGTTCGGTTACCTAAAGAGAGAGCCGATATACATTTAGTGTATGCTAAGGCGTCCATTCACTCTGAAAAGGTGACAATGTCGTAAAGGTACATCATCTACGATCTCCGCAAAACCAGAAAATGGGCAGTATTTTCTATCGAGTATTTTCAACACTGCGATCTCCAACCGCCTGTCAAGCGTGGAGGATATAGCACCGCCTTTCACTCATCATCATCATCATCATCTCAGCCGTACGACGTCTATTGCTGAACCACCCCCACACCTTCCACAACGATCAACTCTGTGCCTCTTACATCCATTGAAAACAGTTTTTTTATGCGACAGACAAACAGGCAAGCGGGCCACCTGATGAAAAGTGGTCACCGCCACCTATGGACATCAGCAACACCAGTGGCGCCACCGATGCGTTAAACCTAAAGAGATCTATAATAAACCTCTTGATCGATCCCATGTCATAGTCCAAAGGAAACACTGTGGCAGGGACCTTATTCCACATACGCATGGTACGAGCGAGAAACGTTATTTCGAACGTTCTCGTGGACACCACTAAAGGGTACACCACTGCGTAATGGGCATGACTACCCAGCCCGCAGCGGGTTGTGCGATGGCCAAATTGTGCTATTCCTGTTTTCTGTACTTGCATCCGGCCGTCCCATATTGCGATTGCCAGTACCAATGTTAGCCACTCGAGGATCTTCACAAGTCTCTTTAATGCGTCAGTTAGGCTTACCATCAGGCCATAAAAACGACATAGCTCTCATAACTTTACCTTATTTCACAGCATCGAGTCGGCAGCGAATGGACTGGTCCATGCGTTCAAACATGGCAAAAGCGGGAGCACATGGTTGGTCACAAAGGGAGAGCCGGCCGTGGACATCACTGGCAACGTTAAGGAAGCCTACAGCATTATGAGCCGCGGTATCTTTTAAAAGACAAACGCATCTAGTACATTTCTAAATATAGCGGTACAGGCCTGGATGAAACTTTCGGGGCTCAAGAAGCGGGCAGACGTCCCTTTACTATGTCGTAGACAAACCAGTTACCCGCACGAACCGATTTGGCCCGTCCTTTCTACGGCTAAGAAAGGCTTTGCTTGACAATGTGTTCCCGAACTGTGCCTACAATCTGGAAAACTTCATCACGAGCCTTGCGGGCCTTCAGAGTGCTGGAAGAAATGCGAGCCTTCAAAGTGCTCGAAATTTCTGTTACGTCTTTTTTACCACTCCATTACCGCATGAACCCTATTGTTAGATTTGTAAACATAATAATAATACCTAATTTACTGCCACGGAGTGCCAATAGGCTCTCAAGACTGTTCAACCAGTCTTAGGGTTCCCAACGTTAAATGTTGGTCAACCACGCTTCGCCGTTGGTATGTGGAAGGCACACCTAACAAGTGGCGTTGCGGTGCTGAAGTTCGACTAGCCTCAAAGTACGAAATGGTCACCCATACAGTTCCCGGACTCTATGAGCATTGCTTAACCTTGGTTATCGATCTCGCAAGCACACTGTCACTAGACCATACGATTTATATCGTGGCTTAAAATACTTAAAAATAAAAAAAAAATACAACATTTCTGTACTCGGTAAAATTCGGTACTGCTGATGTACTTATGAAAAGTACATTACAATAGCATATAAGACCTTATATATAACAAGGGCATTTGGTGGATAGTTATCTGGAATGGAATCGAGGCTGGAGCTGTGCCACAAGGTTTTCTTTATTTCCTAAATTGAAATAATGAATACGTTTTAACAACTGCACAGCATATGATTAATAAGATTAGCTTGTAATGTATATATAAACTCTTTATTGGTAAGGTTGTAAATAAGACAAGAAAAAAATTATTGTTCTAGTAGTTTCCTTGATCTCACCCGATATAACGTCTCCAATATCACAATAAAACAAATCAAGTCATGCAGTAAATAGTTTTATTTTTAAAAACTCCTTATTATCATCGTAACTTTCCGTAATCTTTGTTTTGAACATGAAATTAGTAAATTACCTGCATATGCGGCTATTATTCTCCATTATTGTCTTCCAGGTAACAACCTGTGGTTAATTTAACCAACTTGCCAGGTGTGGCGTAACTCAACCGTCGGAAAACAAAATCCGGCATTATTTAACCAACATATTACTTAATTGGAAGACGTAACAAACGTTTTCTAACTCCAATGTCACTATATCCTTTATTATTCCGTTTCCACTAACTTAGATAGTAGTGAAATCTACAAGTTCATGGCCGAAATTAAAAATAATTTTATAAAGCACACATTGTATGATTTAAACTAGATAATCTTTGGGTAGAAAAAAAATATTATATAAAAAATCGTTACAAAATGTTAAATGAACTATTATTATAGCGCTGAAAATAATCCACAATTTTATTACAGAATTATTATTTGCTTATTCCATAGGAGACAGAATGATCTAAGGCAAAAAATTAAATATAAGAAGTCAATTACCTAATATTTTTAAACTTAAACTCATAGTTATTGTAATGCCATTTCTTACAGTTCCTATCTAATTCAAAGACCTTTTCTAGGGACTAGTTTGACCGAAATAAGAGCAACCCTAGCTACACTTTTAGTACAAGTTTAGAATATGACGCTCTCAAAATGGGCTGTTCTTACATTGGTCAAAGCGTTTCTACAATTTTCACTAATAGGTAACGCGATATAATAAACTTTAATAATTTCCCCAGGAAACAAACATAATTTTATATATCACTTCGATACACACCTAGGATATGAATATTTTAATATTATTTACATCGCACTTGAATCGATTTAGATACGTATTATATTGACGTCAAGTATGTAGTTTATTTTAAATATAAGATCTCGATTTTCTTGGAGGCTAAATATTTTTTGTGACCAATAAAATTTATTTGTGTCGATATGGCTTTCGATGCGTGTTTCTCATCATACAATTTCTTCTAAACATATTTAAGAGATACACGTGTTTGCCCAAAATACCAAAAATATACACAGAGTAGGTACTAATTTGCTCGAAATGACTGTTCAAACAGTGAAATAAGAACACGAAACAATTTTAGTCTGACTAATATTTATTTACACATTCCGTTATTGATAATCGAGTATTGAACGTCCTTACAAAAATGGCAGTTAATTTCATATCACGTATACGAATTACAGTAACATTAAGAACACAAGTCATCAAAATTCCGTCTTCCAAAAACTTAATTTCAACATAATTATTGCCATATCGATATATATTGAATATGCTACTGCCTAAACAATCGATATTTTAACAACAAATCTTGACTAGCAACTACAAAATTTATTTATTTACACATTGTCAATCACAATCGCAATGGTTTAACTCAAAATGTGGCTCGAGTCGACCGGTCATCATCATCATCATCATCATCATATCAGCCAGAAGACGCCCACTGCTGGGCATAGGCCTCCCCCAGAGATCTCCACAAAGGCCGGTCCTGTGCTTTTCGCATCCAGCTGGTACCTGCGATCCTTACCAGGTCGTCAGTCCACCTTGTGGAAGGCCTACCCACGCTGCGTCTTCCGGCACAATCATACTCAATTCATACTTGATTGTGCGTTTTACCTTGTGAGGCATTGTGTGCCAATAATTAGTGTATTATAATAACTCGAATTACAATTTCAATCGTAATATCTAAAAGGCTGCGAGAAGTGGAGAGGATAGGAGAGTCAGAGGACCGCGCCTTGAATCTATGCTGGGCGTCCGCCTGGAAAACGTCACTTGGAATGTCCTAATTGCCGATGGATGAGCGAAGTGATGCAGGATTTGATCCATTTTTAGAGGCCCATATAGAAGACAGCTGTTCAGGATTCGAATGAGTAGCGCCTTTTGATGTTGGAGGCCAAGTACGAGTAGGAAGTAAGATAATTGTTGTAATTTTAACTACTCAGGAATAGCTTTTAATTTCTGAATTCACTTTCAAAAGTTTTGGCAAAACCTTCCGTTGTTAGGAAATATCACTGAGATTGAGCCCATCTTGCTAAAAAGAGTCTTAATAATTGTCAAAACACCAGAGAAAATTAACTTTTTTTTACTTGCAACTGAAATTCAATTGAACTTCAACCTTATGTTGCTTAACATTTTTGGTACCGATTTTATTTTGGAAAGAGTCTAGAGGAGAGGTATGTCAATAACAATCCTAAAGTCTGTTCAACAAGAATAAAGAAAAGTGTCGCAATATGAAATTTTGTAGATATCTGTCGGTTTATTGCCCTGCTGCAAAGATAGAGGTTTGTGATGGTGCGAGTCTCGCAGTAGCGTTGCTCTTGAAAATATTATGACAATTTATGTAATGTACATAAGATCATAAGACTCTTGTAACACTAAACCCCGCCTTTTATTATTTCGTTTACCGTTATTTACGAGTAAAAATAACGAGCGGACCGCAATTGCAACGAGTTTAGTATCTATACCATTTTTCTCAACTCTGCCTTAACAGACTTTAGCCAATGAAAGTAAGGTTTAGTTCAGATGATTGACGTGAATTTGAATTGAAGTCAGAGTATTTATTTGTATTTAATGAATTAACAGTAGGTATTGTCTATGTTCGTTTGTTTTAAGAATCAATCTATCCTCAGTATATATTAATTTCTCTTGTTTTACATTTGACTAGGAAATAGGTTTTAGGAAGAGTATATAACTTCATAACCTCATATCATTTATTTATCAGTCATCTATTCAATTTGAACCTCAATCTGGTTTCACAATACTTATTCCATCAACATAAAAGAAACCTCATACACATACCTACTTCGTTTTATTTGGCAACCGATCGAGCGCACTTGGTCCGAAATATAGAGGTATCTACGTTCAATTTTTCCAGCAACCATTGCCCAAATTTTAATCATTAGGTAACTACATAAATGTTATCGATATATACAATGTCTTCTATTCTAGATTCAACATTGAAATGAATTTAGTTTTACACAAATTCATTTTCAAGAACCATAGATTCAAAATTTTAATATAGTTTTCGGGTAAATTTGAGGGTAATTTGCTATCGTCCTCAGACTGATTCTTAATCTATGCTATCATCAGACTATTAGACTAAGCCAGTCACAAATGTTTTCCTATTTTTGGCATTCCCTTTGTGATAATAACCGTACATAGTTATTCCAAAAGGATTCGTAATGAGCAACCTATTCATCTGTAATAGGAACTACAACTTGAAAAGCTTGCTCATTATTTGCACATTGGTAATGGCCGAAAACGTTCCCCAATAATCTAAGCTTTCCAGCTGGCCTTCAGATGGTTATTATTGCTTAATCTCTTACCCAACCGACTAAGACAAGAATTCGTTAAATTCATCCTAAATTGATTTTCAATATTCAATTGAACAATAGTTTGAAGTTTGGACTCCGAGCAATCGATTCAGACAGTGGTAACCCTGTCTACTTCGACATATCGCACGGAGTCCTCGCTTGGTCAGCAAATCACTTCTTTTTCGTCGAATATGGCCGTTTCTGAGGACATGCTTTTGAGGCGCTGCTGCAGTGCCGACCGGCGCCGTCGGCAGGAGCGAGCCACGGCTATCTGTAATGAGGAAAATGATAAACAAATACTAAGTAAGATAGGTACAATTGAATTATAGAAAAATGGCTCTATTGAACTATTTAATTTTTTTTTATATGTGTACTCGTAGGTAGTGGTGCCTTATCGACAGTGTCTACTTACATCTAAAATTATTGAGACTTCCTTCCATCTACTGAATGGGATGTAAAAAGTGATCAAAATAGACAACATTTTCTGCTTTTCAGAGGTTCATTGCTAATCTAATAATAATATACCATCGGTCACGGGTTGACACTGACTCCCGAGATTGCTCAACCGGTCTGAGTCCCCAGCCAAAAACCTAATTGATAATTGACCTATATTATCTGAATCAGCTCAATCAGCGTGGATAGTTGCCACCTCCATAACTATTTTTGCCGCAATAGAATAATCTTGAAAGTACTAGGCTCAGATGTCTTCCGAATTTGACGGATAGGTAAGATACCAAGTACGATTACCTATTATCTTATTTCTGATAACGTTTTTTGGGGTTCTTTACTATCTGATGAGTTGATTGAGTATAGATAGGTATAGCTATACCTACTAGACTATGTTCAGTGAAAAACTCAAACAACTCATCTGATAGTAAAGAACCCTCTCTAATGCCTACTTCGCTTTGATAGGTACATATCGATTACCATTTTTCTCCTGAGTTAATTCGGAGTAGGGATTGAATTGCGTTGCCTGCGAGTGGGTTCCCTGAACGATATATATCTGGACCCCTTTAATGCCAGTGACCAGTGTTAATAGCCTGATTTTAAACAGACATGCTCCTGTGGAATTGCTACTTGTCCTATAGCAAGATGGCGATCATTGACTGGCTATTAATTTTTTTTAATTATTACTACGGAAGCTTGATTATCACAGCTTTCTAGCCCAGCGAGCACCAAGAATGCCTGGTGTGCTTGGACTCTTAGGAGGGCGAGCGCTACAAGAGTCGCTCGTTATCCTCGTGCGGCGCACCAGAGCGAAGGTATATGATACCCAAACAGTGTAGGCAAGCACCATCTTCCGTCAGTCCCCAGTGAGAAGTTGGTCAAATGTCTAGCTATTGGTACAATCTTGATGCTCACCACAGCTAGGGCTGACAGCACAGCCAGTGCCAGGAAGGCTGCCGCATACTGTGCTGGCACCCTCAGGAGGGCTGAGCACTGCGACAGCCGCTCGTCCTCTCCGTGAGGACACTGCGCGATGCCGTCGCACCAGAGAGCAGGCGCGATGCACGCGTCGAGTGACTCGCAGCGGTACTCGCACTCCCCTGACATGGCGTATACGCCGTTCTGGGTGTTCGAGTGTCTGGAAATGTGGGAAGGAACTTTTAGTGAAGGAACTTTCAAGTTATCTTGATTGCGCAGAATGCGGTAAAATGTAATTAAAGTTCCAGGCGAGATCGAAAACCAGCAAAATTGGTTAAATAAAAGGTCTAAATGATTTAGTAGCTACAGACTTAGATATGGAAGCGGCATGGAAGAGGGCTCCACCACCATTACCATGATCCTTTAGTCAGATATTATTATCCCGCCCTTGCTGCTACCACACCGAACGATCTTCTCAGTTAAGCAATATGTTGTTATTAAGAAAATATATTATTTCTTTCTTTAATTCTTGGTGTGGGTATTCTTGTATGCAGACGAAATGGCATGGCATATTGAAATGATTAAATTTTTGAATAAACTAAAATAAACTTTGCATGAGTAATATTAGGTAGTACGATAAAGTGACAGCTGACATACCTTCTGGAGAGTTCCAGCCAGGTGACGTAATAAGATCCCGGGTCGAAAGCAATCAGCTCCACTGCCAAAGACCTGGGCCAGTCCAGGTCAAACCTGTCGGGCGCTGGAGGTGGTGCCAAGACATGACGAGCCAATGGATCCACTTCTTTCGACCAACCGTCGGAGAATACTTCCACTATGTCTTCATACTGAAATGTTAAGCAATAAAATGTATTACAAACATAACGTGATCTTGAATTTCATTTCCGAGTTTAAGTAGTTTGTCTAGCTTGCATTGTTATATTGATAAACTCAGCTATTGTGACGTAGGTAAACAATGGTTTATTAACACCTCGTGACGGTATATAACTCTTAAGCGCTACAACAATAATAATGACCGTGGGGGCGTCAGTTGCCGTTCTTCACGAAATATGTACTCGTATTCCTCTATTGGCGCTATGTTAGTTCCTTTTTACGTCACATTCAGTATTATCGTTATCGCGCTCAATGGGAGATTTTCCGAGAGCCGATTAAAAAGAAAAATTTGTAATAGATGGCGTTGATTAGACACGATTCTCAAAAATTAATGAAAATTGGAATGTTAGATGTATAAAATTGTAGACATTTTGCACCTTCTCAGAAAAGGTACTAAAACTATTTTCACGAAACACCTTTCTAAATGACTTCGGTTACCAAATTCAATACTTGAGAATCTTGTCTAAGCAGCGCCATCTAGTGAGGTATGCCGAACTACACTAGCTGGCTGAAAATGGCTTTGTCTTTTACTATTAAAATGCACTATAAGCTTATATTGTGAATGACAAAAAGTATTTACCTCTTCTTCCGGAGGGTCAGGGCAAATGAATATCGGGGATAGCCCTCCAGCGTATACAGCTAAGCGATTTGGTGTCCTACACAGGTGTCTCAGGTCAGGAGCCACGGTGATGTTATTGATTAGAGTGAAGTTGTCGAGCTCTGGTTCTCTGATGATGCTCCCTCGGATTTGGAGGTACAGGTAACGGCCTGGAGACGGGTCTATAACCCAGGGACGCCGTTCACAGCGCTCCTGAAAAGTATTTTTTTTTTAAGTTCAAAAATTGTGTACTTATAAAAAGAATTTAAAAGCGTATTGCCACTAAGAACGAAATGCTGTCCGCCCCAAGCTACTGTTTTCAACAGTTTTGTAGGCATATGTATATTCGATGATAAACTGAAATGCAGAACGTCCTTGGAAAAGGGCAGTTTCAGGCCAGTCTTTTAGGTGTTCAACGAGCTCCTTTACGAACAACCTAAACTTCCAGCCAACAGCAGACCTGATTTGACCGTGCCTGTTTATGATGATGCTACTCCAATTTAGGGAAAGAAAAATAATAATGTAACGAGTCGATCGTGGAAAAGTGTTCACAGTTTCTTTAAATGTATGTACCTATGTAGACACTACAACATATGTAGGTAGGTATGTATTCACAAATCTTCTAATACTTATTGGGTTCTCCTCTTTGTAAATATATTAGAAAGACGTCACAGACATGTGTCTTGAGGGATCACTTTGGCCAAAACTGGAACCAAGTGTCGCCATTTTAAAATGTCATGTCAATTCCAACAACAGCGACGCTGGGGTCAGACAAGTTTGTATGTAAACTCTTTATTGCATAACAATTAAATACAAAATGCGAAAAATGAAATTTTACAAAGCAAAGGCGGGCTTATCCCACAATGGGATTTTTTCCAGCCAACCCCATACCCTTTGAAAGGAGATCTAAAGAGCGGTGGAAGCAATACAGAGCACTTATAATTAAATTACATTTATTTCTACAGTATTACTTAACCTAAACAGAAACTCAATTATGTTTAGTTTTGTTGCACTATAAACCTGTTTGAAGCTCTGTCACATAATATCAGAATCACAACATTTTTTAAGATTTGAACACCCGTTGTCTACATAAGAAATTTCACATACCACGTCAGCCATAGGCGCAGACGAAGACAGTCTCAGTTCGCCACTGGCGCCGTGTACTTTATGCGAGCTCTCACACATAGCCTCCAGCCTGACGAACTCGACAGAAGCCTCGAAGCCGAAGGACCTGAAGTCGTCTGTGGCACTCATGTTGACGACGTCGAACTTCAACTCGGCGACTGTGCCGGTCGACGTGAACTCGTAGTCGCCGACGTCACTGGAAATGTTGGTAATGAGGTTAGGTACCTATATTTTGAAGACTTGACACACTATAGCAAGGCAATCTAGGGTAGATAGGTACTCTTATGCCTCACACACACACCCCGCATGACTAGTACAAGTATTCGCGGCAATGCTTCCGCCGTGAGAGAGCGTTTGTTTTCTTCTCTCAATATTAAGATGAAAGAGCCAGCAGTATTTTTGGCTAATCGCGCGCGAGAGCCCACTTATGCTAGCCGTGCAGGTATGTATTCATTTCCTTTCAAAAATCACAAGTTACAATACTAACACACATATTTTGCCTCTTTTACATTCAGGGTGTCCGGTAATGAATGGATAACCTTGAAATGTCTTATAGTATAATTTAAAAAATGTTCCCTTATTACAAATTTTGTTATTTAGTAAAATTTTCTCCTTTTCTACATTATTACAATAATTCACTATTTATTGTAAATACATTGATAAATTGTACCATTATAAAATCTACTTGAAACCGACATTATTTTAAAATTATTGGCCGCGCATGTATTCATACATTTTTTTTATAACCAAGATGTCTAAACATTGTTTAAAAAAAATATTTTGCAATTTTTTTCTAAAATTAATTAATTTGCTAATTTTTAATAAAAAAGTGCAATTGCTAGACATACTGTAACTTTTCAGTCACCCTAATACGTATTTATCTGTATAAATACAGATATACACCTATGAAGAGTAGACATAATAAACATCATTTCACATATTGTGATTTGGACGTAAGCGAGTGATCGTCTAGTTAGCGATTTAAATTTTCGGACCCATTACGTTGTGTATAAATTTTGAAAAAGTCACAAGGAATATGTAAGTTTATAGCAATACTCTTTAAATCAACCGCATGAATATTCGGAAATATTCACAATTGAATAAGATTCAGTTCACATAAATAAAAATAAAATAAAATATCAAAATCCGCATAAATGAAACATAAATCCGCGTAAATAAGTTGATTAAAATGTAATCCACGCAAATCGAAATAGTCATACAATTTATAAATTCCGCAATAAATCAAACAAGGTATAAAGTTAACATGCGACTTAGCTTTGACAGCTCTCGAAACGGCAAACAGGATTCTTCTTTCTTCTGTGGCCACTCTAACCCTATTTTTGCGAAACCCTAAAGTTACCTAAATAATATGGAATTAGGACCTTTAGGTCTCGGAAACCTACCTAATCGACAGGATAAAACTGAGACTCCCATCCAACCTAACATCTCAGGCCTACAGCATCGTGGCTGGACTACATTTCCAGCCTACGCGCCGTTCCAGCGAAACCTTTGACATCGATCGACCCAATAACTTATTTTTAATCCATCACAAACCATCACACATATTCCGATCGTCTCGTCAAGCCTTACTATGGTCCTACCTATCGACTCACAAGTCATGGAGAGACAATTTTTATTTTATTTTATTTTATTTTATTCGCGCGCGTTTGTTGTGTGCCTACTGTGAGGGACGCTAACGACTCAGACCAGGTTTCGATCCAAACTCGAGATTCATGTCCGTAGGCAAATGTCACTAAAGCTTTAAAAGCACAAAGGTACTTAAACGGAACATGGGTCTAAATCGTACCAGAATTCGGCGGCAAACCTAGACGTAGACTTAGTTAGAGCGCCTAGGCCATCGAAGACAAATTCTTCGTGTTTTTGTTAAGTGTATTCGAAGTCACATCCGAACCTGTGTCCCAGGTTAGTTTCTAAGTTTTTTGTTCAGTGAGGGTGAGTACTGATGATATATAATTTGGTAATCTTTTTCTTTTAAATTTGTGTTTTAATCACCTTTCACACTTACATTGAAATCTCTACGAGCCCTACTCAATACTCTAATTACCGCAAAAGTAATGAGAATGTAACTTACTGTTAGCTTTCGAAACTTAGAAACAAATATAGAACCAAAACAAACCAAAATCACTGACACTACGGAGATAAAGACACAGATAGAGAACGAAATAAACGTCACAAGCTGAAAATAACACAAAGTAATAAATCACAAATTAATTTAACAAATCACACGTGAGTTGTAATGAATTTTCCCGTGGAAATTTACAAAACATGGGGTTTCTTAGTTACGGAAATGGATAAAATGATGTTCACGCGACGCGCCCCATGGGTTGACTGTCTCGTTTCTACTCCCCTGGCCACCTTGCTTGGATTCCTTATCTTCAAAATTCCCACAGTCCAATATTTTAAACAAACAAAAAATGAAATATTTCTAATTTTATGAGGTCTAAGCGACTGCTCTTATAACGTTCGCACATCCATAAATTTAACAAACTGTTCCTGATAAACCGAAAATAGCTAAATGTTACAACAACTAGGGATGTATTACACACGACGTTTTATTTATTCAACGAGTCGATTAAATTTAAAAAACGCAAAGATAAATACGCAAGCAAATGAATTCAATGTGGAATTCCTTTAGATAAAAGGTTATAGTGTAGGCAAGTATGAGTAACCAATATAATGACATTTTAGGTACTATAAACTCGACGTAATGTTAAATTAGACCAAGTATAGATAAACACCGAGGTTTAATTTCCATGAAGCAATTAAGTTTGAGTCATCAAACAAGTAGGTTAAAATTAAGTTCTAGACTCGTTTAATATTTAGGTGTATTTTAATTCCTTTATTTATTTCGATATTTCGTTGAAACGTATTTGTATATTCACATCACTGTCACTTGTGGGATTTTTTCATGGGTCCCATACTTAACGCAAAACATTTAAAATATTCTCGATATTTTGCCTGTCGTTCAACTAATCAATAGCGTAAATTTATTACGTGCTTTTGAAATAAAATGTTATGCTTAACGTCAAATAAATTGTTTTAGTTTATTACAAAACCAAGTTTGGGTTAAGTATTTGAGAGCATTTGTTAAAAGAAATCATGATAAGCAAACTACATTTTTACTCCACACTGCTCTGTGTATGATATGCCTATGCATTTCTAAACCTATCAACTATAAACATACGATATATAAATAAATTGTACGGTGACGAGCTCATGGTACATAGTGATCGTTACAGAGCGCCCCTTTGATTTGACATTTTCTTAATTACTGAAAGAAAGAAGAAAATTGAAAATCACTACAAGAAAACATTAAAACGACAAAGATTCCTAATCTATCCCATCATATTTTAGTTATGCATTCTTTCTGATTCAGGTTAAGAATAAGAAAAAGGCTTATGTACATTCTGAATTTCTAGATTGATTTAAAATTACATTTATTCTCACTGTGCCCCAAGCACTCCCCTTTTAATAAATAAACTTATTTAAGCTTGCGTTTTACAATTCTTCGCCCCTTGCAGTCTTAAAAGTACATGTTTTGATCCTTTCAAATACCTAACCTAAAATAGAAAACTTATATTTTTGTCACTATTGAAGTCAACATCGCAAGCCCAATGTCACTCGCAAACTTTTTATAAAGGTCACAGTCACACCATCTGTGTCGAAAATTATCTTTTTTTTTCATACGCACCTGTTTTGGGGTGAATGACCGTGTGTTAGTTTTTATAAGTATTTTCATTTCCGGATTCCCTTTTTTTTTCTTGTTTACCATAAGGCGACAAGTAAGCGCGCGGTCCGTCAGATAATAAGCTTTACAATCTCGTTATACTTTTTAAAATAGAAATCAAATAAAGAGCACTTTTTAATTACGCAATTATTAATAAGCAAAACGCCCCTTAATGTCTTAGAATGAACGAGCAGAGAGCCCACCCGGTTGAAAGTGGGAACTGTTCCTCATAATCTACTGTTCATAACTTTCGGACTCCGGTTTAGTTTTAAGTTTAATTTATCATTATAAACTAATCGGTGCACACTGCCAGCCAATAGCAGCGCGTTTTTTTAATTAAAACCAATGGCAATCTAATATGTCAAGTGCTTTTGCGAGGAATGCGCGTCGCTTGGGCATCGCTGCGGGGCGGCAGGACGCCCGCGCCGGTCACCGCTAGGATTAAAGAGGCACGCGCGCCATAATACGGTGTATCTACTTAACATTTACAATCATATCTGACGTTGAAATCGGACTCCTATTATCATTTCCACAAGAATCTAGCATGAGAACCTAAAATAAGTGAGAACACCCATAATCGATACATGTATTTACAAAGCCATACCCCTCTCCCGTAGTGGTAAACAGAGACTACTCCCGCTTCATGTTATTAAACTGAAGAATCGCAGGTGCATTGTATTACGCCCCTCAATTTTCTGAATATTTTAAATCACACAATATTTTATAATTACCTTAACACAAATATGACTTTAACTATTATTATTCAATTAGGTATTGAAATTTTAACAAAAGTGAAGAGCTGAATGTAATTGTTCTACGCCCCTTATTTCTCTAAATGTTTTAATTAAGGAACACAAGATTTCCTACGTCTCATTTAATCTTCAAACTTTACAATTCGTCACTTAATCTTTAAAGTTTCCATTACTGGAATTTCAAATGAATATAATAAGCTACAGTCACTCAACGCCACTTAGATAAAAAAAAAATAAAGCTATCGGAGAGTTTGTTTTAATTGATTAAATACGTGGTTTATTAAGCGAATTCAGTAATTTTAACTTCGTCAACGTCCAAATCCGAAATTATACAAAAAGGGACCCCAGCTGTTCTAACTGATAAGTGACCCACATTTTTTTTTCAATAGGCAACAAAAAATGCATTCCTTGTAAAGAGTGAACGACCCAAGATGTTCACACATGGTTAATATTTTTTTGTTTTCGCAAAAAAGCTAACGGTTATGACATGCTACGTTGTGTTTCATAGTAACCAAGGTTCTTTTGTCGCGTAATTGAATCAATTTAATTCAATTTTTAATGACGCAATTATCCTGGACACGCGCACCAAATCTGTAACTTGTCAGTCACCCTAATACGTATTTATCTGTATAAATACAGATATACACCTATGAAGAGTAGACATAATAAACATCATTTCACATATTGTGATTTGGACGTAAGCGAGTGATCGTCTAGTTAGCGATTTAAATTTTCGGACCCATTACGTTGTGTATAAATTTTGAAAAAGTCACAAGGAATATGTAAGTTTATAGCAATACTCTTTAAATCAACCGCATGAATATTCGGAAATATTCACAATTGAATAAGATTCAGTTCACATAAATAAAAATAAAATAAAATATCAAAATCCGCATAAATGAAACATAAATCCGCGTAAATAAGTTGATTAAAATGTAATCCACGCAAATCGAAATAGTCATACAATTTATAAATTCCGCAATAAATCAAACAAGGTATAAAGTTAACATGCGACTTAGCTTTGACAGCTCTCGAAACGGCAAACAGGATTCTTCTTTCTTCTGTGGCCACTCTAACCCTATTTTTGCGAAACCCTAAAGTTACCTAAATAATATGGAATTAGGACCTTTAGGTCTCGGAAACCTACCTAATCGACAGGATAAAACTGAGACTCCCATCCAACCTAACATCTCAGGCCTACAGCATCGTGGCTGGACTACATTTCCAGCCTACGCGCCGTTCCAGCGAAACCTTTGACATCGATCGACCCAATAACTTATTTTTAATCCATCACAAACCATCACACATATTCCGATCGTCTCGTCAAGCCTTACTATGGTCCTACCTATCGACTCACAAGTCATGGAGAGACAATTTTTATTTTATTTTATTTTATTTTATTCGCGCGCGTTTGTTGTGTGCCTACTGTGAGGGACGCTAACGACTCAGACCAGGTTTCGATCCAAACTCGAGATTCATGTCCGTAGGCAAATGTCACTAAAGCTTTAAAAGCACAAAGGTACTTAAACGGAACATGGGTCTAAATCGTACCAGAATTCGGCGGCAAACCTAGACGTAGACTTAGTTAGAGCGCCTAGGCCATCGAAGACAAATTCTTCGTGTTTTTGTTAAGTGTATTCGAAGTCACATCCGAACCTGTGTCCCAGGTTAGTTTCTAAGTTTTTTGTTCAGTGAGGGTGAGTACTGATGATATATAATTTGGTAATCTTTTTCTTTTAAATTTGTGTTTTAATCACCTTTCACACTTACATTGAAATCTCTACGAGCCCTACTCAATACTCTAATTACCGCAAAAGTAATGAGAATGTAACTTACTGTTAGCTTTCGAAACTTAGAAACAAATATAGAACCAAAACAAACCAAAATCACTGACACTACGGAGATAAAGACACAGATAGAGAACGAAATAAACGTCACAAGCTGAAAATAACACAAAGTAATAAATCACAAATTAATTTAACAAATCACACGTGAGTTGTAATGAATTTTCCCGTGGAAATTTACAAAACATGGGGTTTCTTAGTTACGGAAATGGATAAAATGATGTTCACGCGACGCGCCCCATGGGTTGACTGTCTCGTTTCTACTCCCCTGGCCACCTTGCTTGGATTCCTTATCTTCAAAATTCCCACAGTCCAATATTTTAAACAAACAAAAAATGAAATATTTCTAATTTTATGAGGTCTAAGCGACTGCTCTTATAACGTTCGCACATCCATAAATTTAACAAACTGTTCCTGATAAACCGAAAATAGCTAAATGTTACAACAACTAGGGATGTATTACACACGACGTTTTATTTATTCAACGAGTCGATTAAATTTAAAAAACGCAAAGATAAATACGCAAGCAAATGAATTCAATGTGGAATTCCTTTAGACAAAAGGTTATAGTGTAGGCAAGTATGAGTAACCAATATAATGACATTTTAGGTACTATAAACTCGACGTAATGTTAAATTAGACCAAGTATAGATAAACACCGAGGTTTAATTTCCATGAAGCAATTAAGTTTGAGTCATCAAACAAGTAGGTTAAAATTAAGTTCTAGACTCGTTTAATATTTAGGTGTATTTTAATTCCTTTATTTATTTCGATATTTCGTTGAAACGTATTTGTATATTCACATCACTGTCACTTGTGGGATTTTTTCATGGGTCCCATACTTAACGCAAAACATTTAAAATATTCTCGATATTTTGCCTGTCGTTCAACTAATCAATAGCGTAAATTTATTACGTGCTTTTGAAATAAAATGTTATGCTTAACGTCAAATAAATTGTTTTAGTTTATTACAAAACCAAGTTTGGGTTAAGTATTTGAGAGCATTTGTTAAAAGAAATCATGATAAGCAAACTACATTTTTACTCCACACTGCTCTGTGTATGATATGCCTATGCATTTCTAAACCTATCAACTATAAACATACGATATATAAATAAATTGTACGGTGACGAGCTCATGGTACATAGTGATCGTTACAATACTCATCAGCCAGAAGACGCCTACTGCTGGGCATAGGCCTCCCCCAGAGATCTCCACAAAGGCCGGTCCTGTGCTTTTCGCATCCAGCTGGTACCTGCGATCCTTACCAGGTCGTCAGTCCACCTTGTGGAAGGCCTACCCATGCTGCGTCTTCCGGCACGTGGTCGCCACTCGAGAACTTTACTGCCCCATCGGCCATCTGTTCTTTGAGCTATGTGCCCTGCCCACTGCCACTTTAGTCTGGCAATCCTTAGAGCTATGTCGGTGACCTTGGTTCGCTTGCGGATCTCCTCATTTCTGATTCGATCGCGCAAAGAGACTCCGAGCATAGCTCTTTCCATTGCCCTTTGGGTAACAGTGAGCTTTCTTATAAGGCCCACAGTGAGCGGCCACGTTTCAGTTCCGTAAGTCATCACTGGCAACACACGTTGGTCAAAGACCTTCGTTTTGAGACACTGCGGTAATTGGGACGAAAATATATGGCGTAGCTTCCCGAATGCTGCCCAACCGAGTTGGATTCGTCGATTGACCTCTTTCTCGAAGTTGGACCTACCTAACTGAACTATTTGTCCTAGGTATGAATAGTCGTCAACAACTTCAAGTGGAATGCCTCCAACTGTCACTGGAGTAGGCACAACATGGACATTTGACATAATTTTCGTCTTGTCCATGTTCATTTTAAGACCTACTTGTTGAGAGGCACTACAGAGGTCATCGAGCATTTTGCCCAAGTCTCTAGACATACTATTTACTGTTTATCTATTAGCATAGTTAGTGTATAATAATAAAACAACAAAAAACCGATGGAATCCATTCATTTCTGATCGTAGTGTTCATAAAAGTAAAATAAGGTAAAAAAAATAGATTTTTCTTTTAAAAAAATCATGACTTAGGTACTACTTATGATATATTTTGTTTCATATTTTTTTCTGAACGGCCATAAGTTATACTATAAGATATTTCAAGGTTATCCATTCATTACCCGACACCCGGTATATAACGACCTGACTGAATGATATATAATGAATTTTAATTTCTGTTACGGGTTTGGCAGTCTGAAGTAAAAGAAGCATATATTTAAAAACATATAAGTAGTTATTAGTTCTCTGGCACCCATAACATAAGCTTTGCTTACTTTGGAGCTACATGGCGCTGTGAATTGTCTAAGCATATTTATTTATTTATATCAGATCTATGGCCTATGGTGCTTATAGGGTGTGACCTATGTCTAGCAGACGCTTGATGCAGAGAGTGTAACTCTAAAAGTGGTTACTGTCGCCCGTAACATGCACTATTCATGCATTTATAAAAATACAAAACCGCAGGAGCGTTGACTCTGAGGACTATGATCATATTGCCTCTTGCCCGTAATTGTGCTAGCGACCTTTTGTCCTTCAAACCGGTAAATAATAATGCAAAGATTGTTGAACGGTGTAAGAAATATTCAGGGGTAGTGTCTGTCCAAGCGGACAACTCAGAATATGATGACGTGCAATAATGCAATAAAGAGTTCACATAATTACATAAATACATACATACGTACTCGCTGTCGTTTCTGAGTAATTGTAATTTTTTCGTATTTATAATCTCGGATTATCATCAATCATTAGGATTATTGCCTATTCGCCCATTAAGCACCCAAAAAATAGTAAACAGTACCACATGACAGGCATTTAATAAAAAGATAAAATCACAATCCCTTTATCTCTTTCATACCCATATATTACAACTAGATACTACTAGACGCGGGAGATACAATAGCCTTGAGCAGTCTGTCAAATATTTAAATGGGTATAAGAAGATGAAATGTACTTTATCTACACTCATAACGTAATGTTCCAATTACATATTCGAAAACAGTTGTTTAAGGATACACTTTTTTCACGCCAGTCTATAGAATATTAAAAAAATACTTTTTGATACAGCATTTCCCATACTATTTTCATTACAGCTATATCGTAAAATAACTTTTTAATCATTATGCAACACTTTTCTTTTTTAAATTTTGGTCGGGCGCCGGAACACGGCTAAATGTAGGCTGAATACCTAAATGTCTTCAACAAATTCAAAATTCAAATTTTCCTGTTCATATTTGTGATCAGTTCATAGTCTATGGTTGTCATTATGTACATTTGGAATTATTTTCCCGCTAAACAGAATATTTTTTCTAATTGTTGTAATTTGTGTTTGTGAATGTCTTTTCTTGTTTGAAGCAAATAAATAGATAAATGTGAAAGTAGTGAAGTGAATTTCCCGCCGCTTGATATCCTCGACGCGTAGATACAACAGAACTGACTCGCAGATACTTCCAGCAAAGTTGAAAATATTATAGGTGCGAAATTTTAACATGAAAATATGAGTGTAGATAAAGTAGTGTATGCAACTGCATATAATTAGGTATTAAAACACTCGTGTCAAACTATTATCATACTCGGCTACGCCTTGTATGATAAACAGACACTCATGTTTTAATACCCCCTTTTATATGACAGTTGCATAAACTACTATTACGCAACTCGCATATAAAAGGGGGTATTACATACACAAACAGAAGAAATCAACTGAAGTCGGCGGTGAATAACAATTAAAGTTCGAAATAATTGATAACAATCGACTAGTATCATCTTCGTATTTCTTCGAAGTCGGACTAAACCGATGTGCACTATTTACCGCCGACATCTTTACATCATGGTCATACTAACACACCTGCACAGACAATCCCTGGGCACGCCAGGCCCACCAAGCCAGGGTTTGTCGAACAGCCTAACAGCCGCTGTGGGGTCTCCTGCGCAGCGGTACCACGGCGAATGCGCCGAGTGCACCGACCGGCACAGTCGTCCGCCACTGCGCACGCCCCAGACACGAACCCGCACCACCTCGCCTACATTAGCTTCGAAGCGGTATGAACAGCTGTAAGAATGAAGATTTGTGATAAGTATATTTTTTTTTGTATTTCAGGCGCGCGCGCAACTTCGCCAACTTCAAAGCGGTATAGGAACTAAATGCGTCGACATAGAAGCTTGTTGTTTCACAGATTAATGAGGTCACCGATCTTGGTGTTTGATATTAATTTTAAGTTGATACCTTTACCCGTTCCAGAGAAAAACATCTCTTGAACGTCCGACAGATGGACAACAAAATAATTCTATAAGAAATCCGTTTTTACCTCTAGAGGTTCGGAACACTAAAAATGAAAAACTTTGTACTACTCTTACTATTATCATTTTGAAAAATATACAATAATGTGATAGGCACCTTAGAACCCTAGTGAAACGGGCGGCTTGCACCAAATTCTTAAACGCATTTAAGTTGATACTTAAACAAAAAACTTTATACCAAAAATACGTTAAACGTCATTCTTAAACTTGTTTAAGAATTTGTAAAAGTAATATTTTCATTTAATTATTCAAAACATAATACCAAAGAAAAATTTACAGTCACCTAATATTCCTCGCTCCACCTCTTCCGTATAAGAACACATCCCTCGGCGATGAAAAGGTCACTGGCGGATCCGGTGGTGCTTCGGGGAAGGATCTGGATGCGAACCGTCTTGAGCATATCCCTCGTCCCCAGGGCTCTCCATCTTGATGGAGGTCCACGAACTCATACAGAGCCTTGAAGAATACCGGCCTGAAATAATAGACCATCAATTTTAATCAGGGTAATTCAGGAGCTATAGCGCTGTCAAAAGTAAGTTTATGGTTGCCTCGTTCCGTTTAGTAATATAAAAATGTGTTTATTATCTAAGATGTAAAGGGACACCTGAACGAGCGATATCTTTACTGCCAGGTATGGCGGCAATACCCAGACCTTCTAACAAAATTTTTATTACAATAGGTAAGTATATGGCTCTAGGAATTATCAGTTCCAGTATGGCCCATGAATTTTTGTCGTATTGGGCTATATGGCCAGATACTAATAAAATACTATTCTATAATGCATTATCTGGCTATTATGGCGAGTAATAAACTGGCCATTATCAATAATATTGACAGATTACGAGAAACTAAGATGATATTTAAGTAATCACGACACTTACATGGCGCAACCTGATTCTTAACAAGCTCAAATGGAAAGCTGAAAAACGAATGAAACTCACTTCAGCGCCGTGCCTTGCGTCAACTTCAGCTCCAGTGTCAAGGAATCACCTTTAGAAAGGAAGCTCTCAGTGCGTGCACATGCCCTGGATCTCCTCAGCAGTGCGTGTTCGCAAGTCCTCGGTGCCCTTTCGCGACAGAACCTGGCGACTAGAGTGGCGTTGGTGGGCGGCCTTCCTACAATCACTGACTGCGGTGACGTGGCCCTTGACATTTGCACGGAGCGATCCTTGTCACTGGAAAATTGATGGGTGCAATCAAATTCTGTATTTATGGACGAGATTATTGTATAATACAGCAGGGTCAAAGTTGTGTGGGCGTTATGTAACATAGTTAAAGGGCAGATGTTCTATCACTTAACATGATTACATCGAATCGTGTTTGGATGGATGGAGATATACGGTAATATTATTATTATATAATGCATGGAAATCTATTTTACGACACAAAGGCTAGAAAGCACCCACTCCAATCTGTGGGAAACGTACAAATCCGCAGATCGCGCCTTAACTCACCAGAATATATCGCTGCAGCCGGGCGATATCCGCATCGGCCCATCCCATATATTCAAATGGCTCCCACAGTACTCATCCTCCGGCAAGTTGGGGTTGAGAGCATTTGTCACATAAAATTTCAATACGGAGAACCACACTTTGAACCTAGGGGCGGAAAATGACGGCCTCCTGTAATTCATGTTTCTCCCCGAGGGTCCGGAGGTATCGATTCCTTGCATATGATAGAGGCAAGTCGTATTCGGCGGCAAGGAATGCTGGGGGTGCTCCAGGACCCCCTTCCCGGTGCCTCTGATCCAGAATTCACATGCTCTTTTGTTCTTTGCATATGTCGGCGACTGCTGATCCACGAATCTGACCTGAAATTGATTAATTATAATGATAACCGCAAGGGATTCGCTGACGATCGTTAATCAAAGCCTGCGGGAGGGCTGGCAAGTTGATGGAATCTGTTTCGTATTTAATATGGATTCTATATGTACGTTGTGTACCTATTTGGAAATTTCAAATGAAATTCGTTGTCGACTCGACAGCATATGGCCCGTTTTGTCGCCTATTATTTTAACAGGGACAAGATTCGCTTTTCAGAGTTGGGCAAAAAGCTCGACAAAATAGACAGAGCAGCATGTCCCAATTCCCCATGGCGAAACAATGTGGGTGCGGGCCGCGGGTGCCCCATTATGGGACCGCGCGAGCCTACGGCACTAATTACACTTTGGCAGGGACCCAAGCGGCCTCGGGGGCACTTCTTGATTTATTATTGTTCACCGAGAACGAAACACTTTAAATAACACTTCACGATGATATATTACTCCATTAACCTAATTTTGGGTAATGCGTGCGTGGATTAGATTAACTGGGCCCATTGAAGGAGTTTTAGTTGAAAGGCTTACAAGGACCGGCGTCGTGGCTAACTTCCACGTAGTGGCAGCCTAAAGTAACCCTTATCGCGCCCCTTGGAGCTAAAATATTCAACTGAAATCTACTTTTCACCGTTCACGACGGCTAGACATCAAACAGCTTGCCGAAGTACGTATCGATTACTCCAGAAATGTAATTAATGAAGACCTACATGTAAGGGTACCATTCATCATCCTCTGCTTTTGTCACAAACAGCCCTGGCCCACGTAATAGATCTTAATGACTTTAGTGAACATCAAAGCCACCTACATATATCTCTCAGTGGAATTACAATAACTGGAGCGTTCTTACGCCCGTACTGCTGATGGCGGAATGAAGAGCAACTTTTTGCTTAATTGAAATTTGGCAGCTCTCCAACAAAGTTGCTTTAGCCTTTTTTGGACTATGCGAAAGCGAAAAATTTGGAAATAGGGCACGTGGGAATTTAGATAACATATCTTTTTGGTACAGGTTATTTCAACGGCAGGTATAAATGTTTCGTTTATGTTTTCGTGCATGTGTGATTCATATATTGTTTTGAGTATTTAAAAAAATTTACGATGATTTAATTTTGCGTACATTCATACATAACGTTACGCCTTTTCCGTGTAGACCCGTAGGCAGACATCACATAGTTCCACTTTCTATTTAATTTTTTTGTTATACTGAACACAAATAAGCAAACGAGCCATTGGATGGAAACGCGTAAATATTGATAATATTTTATTTATAGTCAGTACGTATATAGGCAGCGGGGATAACTTTCTATTAAGTGACCCGCTTGCCTGATTGCCCAACGTAAAAAATAAAAATAGACATTGATTTGAATCATCCTTGTAGTTAGAAATTTCAAAAAATTGCTTACAGTAAACATAACTTTTAATTTGATGAGGTCTTGCTTTTGGAGTAGGATAAAATGCACCGATAACATCATCCTCATCATCATCATCCTAGCGGTTAACCCCACCTTCTTCCAGAGTTCAAACATTCAAAAGTTCTTATTCAAACAGTATAGACAAATAACTAGTATTTTGTTGTTTGCAAAGCCATGTTTAATTAACAAAGTCCTAGCGTCTGCCAGCAGTAATAATGTTCCTGGCACGTAGTGACTTCGATCTCACTACTATAATGAAAACAGATTGCCTGGGATGCTATTCCGCACGTATCTCGTTCCGCAAATAGTTAGCCATTGGTACTGTAAACCTATTGCTTTTAATATTATTGTAGCAGACTTATTAGATTGAAAACACGCTTCGTGGATTTCCTTAGAATTTATCGATGAAAAATGCAAAATTCATCCGAAATTCTCACCTCGACTTCCAACTGAAATCCGTGAAGCGATTGTGACGTCGCCGGCTGCAAAAATGTCCCAAAAGGCGACGTTGTGAATTCAACCAGCAATTCCGGGCCACTGGATATAGCTTCGGGCACCGCAACGCCGCCGCCGCAAAATCGCAGAATAACCGGGTCCCTTGTGGTGTACCCGTCGTACACGGTCACGTAGTCTTGCACTTCGTCGCATTGCTGCCAAAACTTCAGTTCCCTCCCGTTGTTTTCCCTGTCCTGTTGCGTCGCAGCGTATAAAGCCTTTTGACTCCTGATGGATACTAGTTGCCCATTCGGTTGCTTGACCACAATGAGGGCGTGCTTTCCTTGCGGTACCTCGTGTTGCCTGACCGCGTAGTAACAAGTTAAGTTTCTCGGGTACACGCCGGGGTAATTCGGCGACTGTAACCTGCAGTTTTTACGATCGCAGTCGCTGAAGATACGCGAGCAATAAGTCCCCGAGATCAAATCTCCGAGGTAATACTCGTTTGGTTTCGCCCTCGCGACGCCCGTGTCCTCGCCCCGTGATATGTTTACGGGATACGGCATCGGGCGGAGTTTGAAAAAGGGCCGCTCTGCAACGAGAAATGGATATTGTAAGGGATTTGGTGGCGTATTACGTTCGCTCGTGCGTCTGCGAATGTACACAATTTCGCCTTTGAGGGGCCGTGAATAAATAAAAAAATAGGTATTGGAATCCGGAAGATGGAACGTATTACTGGATTTAGAAACAGGTTCATTGAAAGACAAGGAAAAATATGCAAATTACTGTAACATTATGCACGAAACTGACCTGAAGGCGGGGTCCCGCCGTATCTTACAGTCGCAAAATCCCTTCTCAAAACCTTGTACGCCACCCGGAAATCAAAGTTGTAATTGTTCTGTTCTTTCGAGAGATGTAGCAGGCGGACGATCAGCGTTATCGACTTGGTCTCACTGTAGTAGATCGAGGGACCCCAGGAGGTGCCACACCATGAGCCCCCGACTTGGGGCCGGCTGGCCTCTTGGATCTGCATGTAGCCGTCCGGACACCCATCCTCGGTGAAGGACGTGAAGCGGCCGAGGGTGAAGCTATCGAAGAGGACCTGCAAAGAAAATAGAAGCGGCTATAATCATAATGTTGTTATAATAACGCGAGAGATCTGTTACCGCAAATCGCATCAATCTATGGCTTCAATGCAAAATGCATTGAAGCCACATTCAAGTCATCAGCAGCCAATCACAGACGTTCTACATGACGTGATCGCCACCCAATCACACGCGTTTTTTATTTAACCAACCGTCACTCTATCATTGATCATTCGCACTTAAGGTTCACATTGTAAACCTTGTATGAAGAAACGCATTAAATTGTATACCTTCTATATTCGGAATTTTATATTTGAGCAATCGAAAAAACTAATGGCACGACCATATTATTTCGCCGTTCCACTCTTCCACATTATTGGAAAGTATTATCCATAATCTCCACCCTCAGCAAGCAATTTGGATATCGCAGTGTTGGTTAATTAATCCTCGAAACTGCCCATTTCATACGGACCAAAAGTACCTAATTATAGACTACCTTTATAACCTCTATAATATTGTAGCCTTGTACCAACTTAATCGTGACCCACTGTGAACCCTTTTACAGAAAAAATTAGTGACATCGCATCGCTTCGCAAAGAAAATAATATTTTTTATGCCACTAAGATGGCAAACAAGCTTACTGTGAAAAGGTAAGCCTACGTGCCTACGCCGCCCGTCTGTGGATGGGGTTGGTAGTATATTCTAAGCACCTACACTATACACTACGTGATCAATTTATAAATATGTGTTCCGTGTATGTAATAATCACACAAAAATTAAAATATGAAGTTCGGTTCAAACCTTTCGTCCTATTTCGTAGCTAGCGACGTAAAGTACTTAATTAAAATTTTGAAGCGATCTACCAAATGGAAATATTTAATGGTTTTTCAATGTTAAATATCCTAGCTGACACGAAGTGAGAACGAAAATTTCCCTTCCATAGCTGGCTGGCTTCTCAATTAGGAACATTTTTGACATTTTGTAGCTGTTTCGTAGCCACCGGCTACGAGCCAGCTCCGAACTGAGAAAAACGTTTATACCCAAAAAGGTTTTTCTTACTTTTTTGTAATCGCCCTGCTTCGGTAACTGCTTACCACCAGTCCGACCATAAGCTTGTTCGTCACCTCAGTGATATATGCTTTTTATGCAGATGTATTTCACCTGCGTTGTTTGAGATACATCTTACGCATAAAGTGGCAGGATCGTGTTCCAAAAACGGAAGCCATGCGTCGTGTAAAGATGCCTGGTATTGATGCCCTTATTACAAAACACCAACTGAGATGGAGTGGCCACGTCGTACACATGGATGACAGTAGGTTGCCTAAGGCAGTATTCTACTCGGAACTCTCTAGCGGAAAGGGGAAGCAGGGTGGTCAATATCTGTGGTATAAGGACGTCCTCAAACGCCACCTCACGGCCTGTGGCATTCCAAGTAACCGTTGGGAGGAGCTTGCTCTTCGAAGACCGGAATGGCGCCATCTTGTGGCGCACAAGTGTTACTTGGAAAGACGTTGGCGGTACCTCCGAAAGACGCGACCCAAACCCTCTTATAATTACACATACAACTTAACTGGACAACTCTACTGTGCTACATGTGACCGGATCTTCAAGACAAAATTCGGTTTTGCGAGTCACATCAGAGCCTTTCATAACCTGGACCAGGATTAGTACATCTAGCTGGATACTTTCAAGTCTACAAGAAGTCGCTGTCGTCGGATATGCTTTCTATGTATTCGTAAAGATAGATCCGTTACTGTTAAAATATCGAAGGCTTTTACGCCTGAACAAACATACCCGCACCAGGCTACGTACTCGCTTAAAACCAATCAGATAGGAATGTTACAGGTACAGCGGGAAAAAACGCTTCGCTAAACTACAACAATGGCATTTATCTTCCGCTAACAGAATAGGTCGTACATAAAAGGCGAAAAAACAAAACGTATTTTCATTCGACAAGCCCCACCGATATGCGGCTAACGGCTGTGTGACGTCACGGGAGAAAATATCGGTAAAATATACAACAACGTGAAAGCGACAAGAAATATTGGCAAAATATTACCGACGATAAAAAGTTGGTACCTACAAATAAATCGGCTTCCGAAACTGGTTAAATGTTGACCTGCGCTCGGCTGACCCGACCCTTGATACTGAAAACTTTAATATTATAAATCCTTCTTCCGTTGGAACATTAATGTTGGGAATTAATGTTCACGTTATTAGCAATATAAATTATTATCTGGCTTATTAGTCAGTAATTGTTCTTTATATTAGAAAAGCGAGGAACTAATAATACTAATAGAAAGCGGCTTTGTCCCATTAGCGGGGAATTATATTTTCTTTTTCTTTTGAATTGACAAGAATTATATAGTTTCTAGGCTTCTATCACCTATATTTAACTTATTTTGCTATTATTTAGCTGTATTTAGTTACCTATAGTCTCTGCCTACCCCCATAGGCTGTATACTATGTTGGTACGTATGTATGTCTTAGCCTAGAACATTTGAGACGTGCGTGGGTACGAACTACTAATTTTGTCGAAGGCGTAAATTCGACACCTCCATCCACCCATCTTCGGCAGCATTGCCACTTACCGCCAGATGAGATAACTGTTAAAGCCTGCCTAGTTCTTATAAAAATAACCTGCAATTTGTATGTATAGTTTCGTTTTCCCACTATCCTATCGCCCAGTGTTGATGGACAAAATGACGTGTCAACTTTCGTTGTCTCAGCGGTGCCATAATCTACGGGAGTGGCAGCCGGGATTGGAAACGTAATGGAATTATTGGGCCCCATGTGCATACAGACATATACACATATACACAGATATCGCCGCTCTATTTGTCTTTCTGGCCCGAATTTCGTTCTTTTGCCTTTTATTTACGGCGGCGTCGGAAAAGAATGATAATAAAGGACGATGAAATATTACTCTTTTCGTTGGGATTACTTTATGGTATGAAAAGTGGTAAGAAAGTGGACGGTTTAATTTTTGTTGTTTCCAAATAGTCCACTGCTGGACTTGAGCCTCGTCCATATTAGTGGAGTGCATTCACATTCTCTGAAGATTGTTTATTTTGATGTTTAAGATCATAAGTCGTGCTTTATAAAATCAAGCAAAATTATGTTAGTTTTGAGTGTCCGCCCGTGACTAGCATGCGGTTTGAGGTAAACACACAAAAAAACTGTGAATTGTAATTTTTTGACTAACGAAACTTTGCACAAAGAAATAACTCTAAAAGTTTCCATAGTAAATAAAATGGCGGTTCCACTTGTGCCATAAACTTATCTAACCCAGTGACAGCGTCGCTGTTGTTGGAATAGACTTGACATTTCAAAATGGCAACACTTAGTTCCAGTTTTGGCCACCGGTTTGTGACACTGAAATAAACGTCAGTCATCGATCTCGTCAAGATCTGTTATAACATTGTATCGAGCGTGTGTTATAATATTTTCACGACACTTTTCCGCCCGTACCGGAGTACTAAAACGTGCTAAAACGTGGTTCTCTGGCAAAGATTTATTGAACAAGCATTCATCATCTTTCATCTCATCCGTAGGATGTCCACTGCTGAACAAAACTTAACAAAGGCCGCCTCACGCACGCCTTCCACACTAATTTAGGTACTCAGTGCTACCGGCGCGGCGTTCAAGTCTCGCGGAAATTGCGAGAATAATATATTGCCAGGTGACCACTTCCCATTACTTGCCTGTTTGCCTATCGTATGTCATAAAAAAAATCTCTTATTAAGCTACATTACATAGCGATATTGTTGTTATTGATTCGTATTTAATATCTACATATTAAATACGAATACGAACCTTACTATTTTCATATCATTATATATATTCTTTATTGTACACAATAGATATTACAGTAATGTTACGGTAGAAATAATAGTACAAAGGTGGACTTATCTCTAAAAGAGATCTCTTCCAGTCAACCCTGCCATGTGTTACGAGAGTAAAAAAAAACATACGGGAAGGTAGTAGTGTGAAAAAATAAAATAGAACCCATATATACATACATACATACTGATAAAATAATAGTACCTATCTAAAATAAAAAATACATATTGCATATCTACCTTATAAATATATAGATATTTTTATATAAATATATATAAATAAATTAAACTTGTAGTGATAATAGATGCTCTTTCAATCTTGCTTTGAATGTGTTAACAGATGGACTGTCACGAATGTCAGCTGGTAGACTGTTCCACAGTCGCGCCGCCTCGACAGTATACGACTTGAAGAAATAGGTGCTGCATTGGGGAACTTCAAGCGGTTTGATGACACATTGGCGTCTAGAACGGGATGGAAGGGGAAGAATGTTGAAACGGGACCGAATATATTCAGGGAAGGATGGGTTATTTAAAACTTTATAGAGCAAAGTGAGAATGTGCATATTCCTGCGCTGCTGGATCGGAAGCCACTTCAACCGCGAACGATATTCAGAGACATGATCAAATCTACGCAACCCGAACACAAACCTGATTGCGAGATTCTGAAGACGCTCCAACTTATTAAGAAGCTCCTCAGTGGCATCCAGAAAACACACGTCAGCGTAATCCAGCAGCGGCAGGAGAAGTGTTTGAGCGAGCATAATCTTGGTCTTATACGGAAGAAAGAACTGGAGACGCCGGAGAGAGTGGTAGGCGAAGTGCATACGCCTACCAATGTCGTTTATATGAGATGTCCATGAGAGGTTACAGTCCATGATGAGACCAAGGTTTCGGGTTTTGGTCGTATATGGAATCTCAACACCATTGAAGTAAACCAAGGGCAAGCACCCCGCCAGGCCACTCCGCAAGCGGCTGCTGCCAATAATAATAGCCTGTGATTTAGACGGATTGACCAATAACCCAAAAGATTTAGCCCAATTCTGCACCGCCGCTAAATCTCTATTCACTGTGTCAATGGCGTCCGAGATCTGAGAGACAGGGAAGTGCGCATAGATCTGAAGGTCATCAGCGTAAAGGTGAAAGGGGCAATGTAAAACTGCCGTAATGCGGTTTATAAATATGGAGAAAAGCAATGGAGAGAGCACCCCGCCCTGCGGAACACCAGCCGAAAGGCCGCACCAATTCGAAGACAACTCCTCAGTCCGCACGCACTGCCGTCTGCCGCGAAGGTAGGACTCAAACCACGGGAGGACTCGGTCCGAGACCCCCGTTGACTTCATAATACCAAGTAGTATGTCATAGTCAACAGAGTTAAATGCACTGCTGAAGTCAAGTAAAATGACCGCTGTAAGCTGTTTATTTTCCATAGCGAGACGGATGTCATCAGTAACATTCAGCAGTGCACTAACAGTACTGTGAAAGGGACGGAAACCGGATTGGAAAGCGCTGAGAAGGCCATTCTTGCAAAGAAATGCATGGAGTTGATTGTGAACAGCACCTTCCAGTACCTTGGACAAAACGGGAAGAATGGAAATAGGACGGTATTCGGAAATTAAAGTGGGATTAGGTTTTTTGGGAAGAGGAATTACGTGTGCGGACTTCCAGGCACTTGGAAAGATATTGGAAGTTAGGGAATAGTTCACTATGTGAGTGACAACCTTTGTAATGAAATCCAAGATTGGAAGCAGCATATTACGTCCCAAATTATCACTACCAACAGCCCCGGTGGAGATCGTCTTTATACTCCTACTGACACTAGCCTCCGTCACTTCATGAAACTCAAAATGCTCACAGATTGGGAGAGGAAGTTTTGAAAGGGAGTTAAGAGTTTCCGATTTAGTAACAGAATCAAGCGATGCAGGCGGAGAAGAAAAATGTTTGTTTAAGTCATCCAGGTCCAGCGCCCCACACCCCTCCCCCGAAGAATCACCAACGCCATGTGACTTAAGAAAATGCCAGGTACGAGCCGATGAAATGTTCTCCAGACTCGAATGAATGTACCTGCGTTTAGCATCCCTACATTTTCGGTTGCATGTATTACGTGCATTTTTATATGCAAGATGGTTGGCCTCCGTTGAGCATTTTTTAAATTTCAGTTTGGCTCTATCTCGCTTCGCCATTAAAATTCTAATGTCACTAGTTAGCCAGGGTGCGGGAAGATGCCTAACACGAACCGGACGCAGAGGTGCATGAACGTCAAAGAGGTCCAGGAGCATTCGATTGAAGATAGAGACCTTCTGATCCACAGGGTCCGCTGCGTACAAGGCCGACCAGTCCAGTTTCACAGCGTCATTCCATAGGCATTCCACGTCCATGTCCGACGGTGGACTACCTTGGGTTGGCGTTTGGGAAGGCGCACATTGTAGGAAACGTGGATGAGATCGTGATATGAAAAAGGAGCGGTCAATTGGCCATGTGACACCACTAAATTATCTTTTGATACGATCGCTAAATCAATTAAAGAAGGTTTCGAATGCGGGGGATAATGGGTCGCTTTTGATGATAAAATTTTTAGGTCGAGAGCGGAAATGGTCGACTGAAGATTGCTAGCCCTGCGATCATTTTTCAATTGGCACGTATTTAGATCTCCCATTAATATTACATGGTCGTAATCCGCGCGGTGAGCAGATAATAAGGTCTCCAAACGACCAAAATAGTTAATTTTGTCACTGGGACAATAAAAGACTCCTAGCAGAATTTTTGTGTGATTAATTATAATCTCCACAAGCAAGTACTCGAGAGAAGCGATATAGGGCACTACATCGAGAGACTTATCAATGACCTTACGTGGAATATCATCGCGGAGGTAGATGCACACGCCACCAGCCCCAGCACCCGCTCTATCATTACGTAACAATTTATAACCAGCAAGTGAACAGAGTGTCGAGGGTAGAGATGGGTTTAACCAAGATTCAGAAACTAGTAGTCCATCGACACACTGATCACTAAAGGTTGCGAGAAGATCTGTGTAATGACTAACGAGGCTTTGAGCATTGATGTGAGCAAGCTTTAGACATTTGTCGTTGAACACTGACCGAAGTTGGACGTTAAGTGGAACATTACTAGAGTCAGAATCAAATGACATATCATGAGCGCTTTCATATTCATCGGAAGAACAAGAATGAAAATAATCATCTTCAATATTATCAGACGACATAAAATATAACAATAAATATTGTATATAAGTATTGTAATATATACCTACCAATAAATAAATAAAACAAAAAAAATAAAAAATATCTATAAATGTAAAAAATTAAATTAAATGTGTTATAGTAAGACCAACTACACACCGGCAATGCTGACTAGGAAGAAACATTATATGGCAATACAATGGAATATACAACCAGGAAGCACAAAATAAAAAAAAAAAGAAACGAAAATTAAAAATTAATGGAAATTAACAATGAAACGAAACATTCTTAATATTTGGCTTAAAAAGTGCAGAAGTTAGGTTAGGTTAGGTTAAAGTGCAGAGAAAAAAAAAAAAAACTATTGTGACATTGACAGCTAAATGTCATGACTGACAGACAACTCTTGACAACCGTATGACAATAGCCGAAAAAGAAAAGATGTAAACAAAGTAAATAATCATGAGTTATCAACTTAAAAGCGGTATTAAAAAGTTAAAAAAGTGTATTTTCAAACTACCTTATCAGTAAACAAATGCATTATCCAAGTTATAACCCGGCAAAATTAAGAATGACAATAACGAAAAGTAAACAGTGTATGTTTTATGTGGATTGCGTCGCTGGTAACTGGGACTGCAGATCACGTAGGTCCGCCATGGATGTAATCTTTTTGCGTTTCCCATCCTGGAGGAGCACCACGATCGTACCGTCGCTCGTCCAACATTTCTTTATGCCGAACTGTTTGCGAGCGGCGGCGAACATTTCCTACCGTGGCTTAGTGAGGAACTCCTTCACCGAGATTTTGGAGCCCTTCAGCTTCGTCTTATCGTTCCACACTGCCGCACGAGCCCTTATTGATGTAAAACGCACCAACACGGGACGGTCCTTAGTGCCCTTCTCGCCCAACCGATGACATACATCCAACGCAGAGTCGCTAACACTATCCAATTTCATTTGGTTGTGTAACACTGACAAGATCTTTCCTATCAGATCTTCATTCCCCGTCTCAGCCAAGCCATGAAAGAGAAGGACCTGCCGTCGGGACTGGTTCTCCAGATCGTCAACTCTCTGGGAAAGGTGCTCATTTTGGTCTTTGAGAAGTGAGATGGCCTTTAGGACAAAGCTTTTAAAACTGTAAAACTCTGCTGCCAGAGCTTTAATAGTCTGCGGTGCCGTGGGTGCAGTATTTGTCATTTGCTTGTCGAGAGACTTTTCAAACTCACCCATCCTTGTGGAGAATAGCGCAACAATCTCATCAATTTTAGTGTTCAGTTTCTGTGATGCTGGATCCATTGTGTTGTAGGATGTTGAGAGCGGAGATAACGAGTCAGCACTTGCAGGTTAGCCTTTTAACACATGTAGTAGAGTAATTATGGCAAAAAATGTTAATTATCTAATTTTAAAATTTAAAAACAACAGGAGCTCTTAAAAGTTCGAGTTGACACTTTCATGCCTACCCGTCATTCAACGAAAACAAAATCATCAGCATGATGCCGCCAGTACAAATTACATGTAAGACGGCCAAATCAAAAACAAGCCGATGGAGTGCATTAAATATGCTTGAACATACCAACTAGTCATGGCCGTATAATTCTTTATTATTTATTCTTTATTGTACACAAATATGACATAATTATACAGTACAGTAACAGAGATGTACAAAGGCGAGCTTAACTCATTAATGTAGCAATAAACACTAAAATATTTATTAGAAACGCTAAAAACATAAGTTTAACAAGTTAAGATAATGCTTGATAAACTTTACGGAAAAAAGATTCCATCCTTTTTTTGGTTGCTGTTTATCGGAATTAGTGCATCTGTTTACTTCGCAATTCGGCGTTTTTAACGTGTAAAGCAACGACCATTCGCACACGTGGCCAAAACGTCACTGAGGCGACGTTGGTGCTTTATTGCAGTTTTAGCTCCATACGCTAGTAGGTATATAGAAGTCTTAAAAATATAAACACAAGACTGTACTAAAGAATCCTTAACTACTTTGCCATATGGCGCGCAGAGAGCCGGATAACCTGGAGAAACTGGTTGATCATAGTTGGCAAAGTAGTTGGAAAGCGACCGCGGTGGGTGAATAAGCGACTGCTTGGAATAAGCAATTGCGATGGAAAAACTCCTAACTGGACACGACCCTCAGCATTGAAGAAGACAACGAAAACAGAAAGATTTTCTTCTCTCTGGCCTCCTTCGTGTAACTTTAATTCGCAAGACAGATTCAACCTATATTTATTCTATTTAACTTTTACTGAAAACGCTTCAGAGCAACAAAAGGTGTCACGTTGCACCGAGCCGTCCGCGCGACCGAAAACGTCCGCTCCAACGAATTATGGAACTGAGAGAAAAATCTTCAGAGACGTGCGCTGTCACACAATTCTCTTCGGGGGAAAATAAGATTGCACCAGAAACATTTCACGTGAAATAGGGTTCCAAGAGTCACGAGCTCACTGAGTTTCGCTGTTCAAAAGTTGAATTACAAACCCATGAAGTTATAAATTTTAGTCAGCTTGACATGCCATAATTTCATAGTCAGCCATATTCGGCCGCATCGACACTTAGGTCACCATCAGGCGATATGCTTGCCTAGTTCATAGTAAAAAAGTACATTATTATTCATCATCATCATCCCGGCCTCTGCCAGGGTCCGCTTTTCTACCCATTTTTCTCTACTCTCCACTCACACGCACAAAAAACTACATCGTATCCTGAGAGTTTGAGGTCTCGAGAATTTAACCAGGCCGAAACTAGGTTTGAAAAAGATAAAACATTATTGCATGAATAATTCCGAAAACCTATATCATATCCTGAGAGTTTGAGCTCTTTAGAATCGTCCATACTAAAGCTAGTTTTGAAAAAGGTGAAACGCGTCGAGAAAAAGTACGAATCTAATGCCCCTTATTATATTTGATTCGTCTTGGTGGGCACACTACCGCGCCCCCAGGTTTCTCCACTAGACCGGCAACGACGTCGCAGTCCCCACGTCTTTGATGAAATGTAAATGCGTTGCCGCGATGTGGCGTCCCCATTTATATGACCGCGAATGTACGTACGACTACACGTATACGTGAACAAGATAAATTTCCGCTAGAGACGCGTCGAGTTTCATTTCGATGTCTTTTTTGGCCGCGCGAGATTGTTGCCTCGGCCGCGAGTCAAACTGTACGTTGGTTTGATGGGGTCCTAATGCAATATGTTGGGACGAGAGGTACCTACAGTCTGAAATTGGGAAATGTTGCCTTTTCTACTTGTGGTGTGGAAGACGTACGATTATCTATGACGAGATATTAGGGCTTATTGTAATCCAAATTAAGTTTATCCGAATTTCTGTAGCTGTTGGGTGGCCATACTCGTACTTAGTAAAATAAATACGATGGACAGATGTCCAGCACGACGCTTTGCCACTGAAGAGTAACATTTACTAAAATAGATATTAGAACTTAGGTAAAAGAGGCTTGAAATCAAAATGGTTAGCCTATAACTTTAGGCAACGAAACGTACGTTATACGTATAATGTAGGTACGTAACCCTATAACCTTGGTTATAGGTTTACTACTTCTTGAACTAAAGAAGAATATTTTCTTCGTTAATAAAAGTAAAGCTAAAGGCCGAGCTCAGAAGGGTTTTGTGTAACAAAAACAAGATCCTAGACATAATCTGATGAGCTTAACCATGATTCTCTGTTGTAAATTGTAAATGTTGGCTGTCCAAAGGAATATTCTCTTGGAAAATTCCGGTACGTATTCATGCAAGATTCTTTGCCTGCAACCTCACCTCTATATTAAATTGCAGCTGCTAAAAGGAAGCTTGCATCCCATTTTTCATGCAGCAATATGGAGGAACAATATTAGAGATATTAGATTTTTCTGCCATTCAGTAAATCTAAGCTAGTTTCAAAGTAGTGCTGGCAAAGTAGAGAGACTATGTTGTGGGCATGGATGTACCTATAATTGCTTGAAAATTAGTGCCAACGTATTTAGTCAGAGCGCTTACAATATCCTCACCATAACTCTGCTAATAATCGTACTGAAAATTACAAGAGACAAGAAGGAGCATGAGTTATTGTGTTAACAAGCCAGGTCGAATGGTTAGAAATCATCATCAGCCCAAACTAGCCCACTGCTGGGCATAGGCCTTCCCCGGTGAGCGCCATTGCATCCTGTCCTCAACTTGCCGCATCCAACATCCACCCGCAGAATTTCCCAAATCTTCACACCACCTGGCTGGAAGACCCAAACTACGCTTGCAAAGCAGCTTGTCGGTTTATCGATAGATATAGCTAGCCCACTGCCATTTCAACCTACTAAACCTGCGGTATGGGTGACGTTAAGACTCGACGAAATTTTCCGAATGCCGCTCAACCTAGCTGACGCTTGACCTCTCTCTTAAAATTGCCTTTACCTAACTGAAAAGGTTGCCCCAGGTGCGTGTATTCAGAAACAATTTAAAGGTGACGGTCATTACCGACGACAGGTCCCATATCGAATTGGGCAATGATTATGACTTTTGTGTTGTTGCTAGCTGCGAGACTGAAGCTAGGCTGGTCAGCATTCGTTGTAGGACCTCCAGCGACTCCGCTATTAGGACTATGTCATCTGCGAATCTCAAGTCCATAAAACATTTGACGACCTGAGTGGTTCAGTTGGTTAACATGCCGGTCGTCATGCAGAGGTCCAGGGTTCGATTCCCAGCCAAATAGAAATTAAAATGACGAATTATAATTTCTTTTACGGGTCTGGGTGTTGTATGTATAATAAGTAAGTAAAATATATATATATAAAAGTATATAAGAGTATATAAGTAGTTTATCAGTTATCTAACACCCATAACACAAGCTTTGCTTACTTTGGGGCTAGATGGCGCTGTGTGAATTTGTCCAAGCATATTTATTTATTTATTATTTTATTTATTTTTTAAACGTTACGGCGGATTTGTTGTTTTAAAACTACAAAATACAAATAAATCATATAATTATCTAATATAGCAAGTAATGCTTTCGTTTCATTTAATGTATTTTGTTTCATGTGCCACTAACGTACCTATATATTTTACTAAGTACTTAATCTACCTCGTTATCTGTTCCAACGTTTACTTAGGGGAAACAGGGAACGCGGCATCTTATTAGGATGCTGTTAGTGTCTCATTTGCTTAATTTAAGATTCGCAGATGCTGGCAACTCCTTTTCCGTATTTGTACGACGCTCCACCCAGGTAATTCTGAGTATTTGGTTGCTTCGCCCTTGTTTATACTGCTGCTTTACTTGTGTGCTTGTGTGACACATACCTATATTCTAAGACGTGCTGCTGTCGGATGTACAGAACAATATTTTAAATGTTAGGTAGTAGTTATTACAATGATAAATTCGGGAGCCTTAGGGCGCTGCTTTGAGCAGCAGTTAATCTATTGTTAATCATTAATTAAAACTCGCCTTCCTTATCCATGGTGAGTTGTACACAGAGACGGAATGAGTTATAATCCATGATTAACATTGACTAACGTTTCAGAAACTGGGAGTATGAGTATCAAGTAACAAAACTGGACCGTAATAAAAAGGTCTACATCGTCTGCAATGCTATGCTGCAAAAGTGTTAGCCTTAGCCGCTGTCCTAATTGGCAACGGTCGTACGATCGTGGTCGTGCGACGGGCGATTTTGAGGTCAAATAAAATTGGAGGCAAAATAGCCCAACCCGAAATTTTTTTCTTGAGACTGCATATAATTACAAAACAAATGTTATTCTATGTCAAAATATTTCAGCGTGCTATTTAAGCGACTTCGACTTCAAAGTTTAACTATTAAACGTTTAAAGAAAATTTTCGTTGCTATAAAAGTGCTGAGACAATCTCACGAACGGCTAGCTATTTGTGTTTGCGTAGCTTCCTTAAAGGACAAAGGACGCCCTTTCGAGTTTGAAGTGGAAGCATGGCTTCTTTGCTCTGCCTTAGATTTTGCGCGAGCCTGCAAGTTATACAGAAAAATAGAAGAAAACCTAAAAGAAAATTATTAAATACCTAAATAAACTTAAGTATCAAAACGCAAACTGCACTAAGACTAGAAAATAATTTATTTTAATAATATTTATGTAATAGTAATATATTCATATTTTAAATGAAATACTTAGGTCTGTTATTCTTTGGGATTAAACCCCATATTTATATTTTATTGCTTACATTAACTACGTAACGTTTAATGGAAGAGATACTTAGATTTCGACTCTGATTCCGTAAAAATGTCTTATAGTAGTCAGTCAGCTGACAATGGAAAAATATACTTCTATTTCCTGTAAAGTACTGGAAAATACCGACACGATATAAATGTAGTAAGTCTTGAAACTGCATGTCATTGTTGAAATTCCAACGGAATTTTAGCAATTTTGTTGTATTTTATTTTGAGGTCTTAAGTAGTGCCTTCATGTTTCGCCGAATATCATTGACGCTGTGTAATTACTTCATACGTTTAGGCGGCAAACTGTGGTAACAAACAAGCCATTTACGTCACTATGTTAATCGAAGTTTGCGCGGAAGAAGCCACGGGCAAAAGATTATGTACCTACATGCATACAATTCCTAATTTTAAATGGGAATTATATTTTTGATCAAATACAACTGTACTTACTAGTATTCACAACTTAAAACTAATTAGATATTTTACAAATATAGATTTTTAGATTTTCCTAATTAAATTGTATACCCAAACATCTTACTCAAAATCTCGACTTCAAACTCCGTAATAACCTTCCTGTTTTTTAACTAGCCCGGCGCCAGTCGGTGTCATTTATAAGAATTTCTCGAGCTCAGGCTCATTTGCTCACACCGCGACGCTCACAGCACCCGAGAAGTGGCTCCTTTGTTAACGTTTTATTATTCCACCAGTTCCCGAGTCCTGTTTTAATAAACCTGGATGCTAGGTTGCGGAATTAAAACAAACATTTTTACTGCACAGTCAGTGTTTGCGTGGCATGTAAATTGGTTTTCGAGTTCCTTCAAGTGGCAAGTGCCGCGTAGGTTACTTTGCGGTTGTCGGTGTCGACCAAATATATCTTTGTAAAAATATATACCTAGATTTCTTGGGATTATGGTTATAATTTTGGGATCAATATCCTATTTAATATAGGATTAAAAAATGTATAGTTGAAATATACATTCAAGTTAATGTTAATATTGAATCTTGACTTTGATTTGTCCTCTGTGCTTTGGCCTTGCAATGAAATCACTGTAGGAATGAACCTGCTTTTTTATTGTAGGTAGACGGTAGTATTGTCTTATCATAAATTGAAGTTGTATTATCATGATGAATTTTGATTATCTCTTAGGAACACTTATTATATTATGTCGCGATGGTTATAAGTTGATGGTTGTACACACAGTTCTTTTAGCTCATCGGTAATCGTTAGTATAGTATAATCTAATCGGTAATATAGTTATTTAAGATTAGAATACTGTAAGTACACATGTTATAGAAATATTGTAACAAACCTTACAAGCGATGTAACCAAAAATATTCAAATTCAAAATCTTTTGTCGACAGGCTTGCCGGTCCGCAAATATTATAGAAGTGTGCGTCACCTCCCCGTTGTCTTCAGGAGAGCTATTTCAAAAGGTGCAGAGGATCATTAGTGCGCAAGCGCTGTGTCGCTGCGGTCTAATAGACGTTATTGTTGCGTAGTGAATGGAAGTAGCTCTCGAAAGCGCTTTAACCGCTTCCGCGCGTCAACCCCCTCGACAAGCAATGAGTCTCGAGCAAGGCTCTGAAGTATCGAGATACCTCCTTTCTTTAAAGACGCCCGGGTAATCTTTCAAGCTCCTTGTGTTATTATTTTTGACGGACGCTATACCCAATTTTAGTCGTGGATCCACGTTATTTACAGTGAAAATAAAGGAGGTAGGATGAAAAGTACGACCTATGAAGGTACCCTCGTTTAGGTACGAGACTTTTTTTATTTTATAATCGTTTGTGTCCCTATACAGTAAGCAGTGTCATCCAGTCTGTAACTCTCATTGTAAAATTATTAATAAGCAATGTTTATCAAACTAGCTTCTTACGGTGTTATGGCGATGTAGTATTGTTATGACTTGAGTGAATATTACAACATACGGTTTCTAAAACAGTGAATGTGTACATTATATTTGCAGTCATCCTTTCATTTATAACTAGGAAACATCTAAGTACTGTGAAATAACGTTTGCATTTGAAAAAGTTTTAAAGAAAGTGTTATTCTTCCTTCTTATAAAGAGACTTCTTATAATGATTTGCCTAAAACATTACTTTGTAATCTGCCTTGAGTAATTTACCAAATTAAGTCAACTGACGTCATTAGTCTTTATAATTATTTAATGTATTGCATAATCAATCACATAAATAACTTTCTTGCTACATTCGAAACAGATAAATAAACTAAAAGAATCGATATCAGCTTTCTTGCAACCGGTTCATTTTTTCAAATTACATTCACATCGCTATCAACTGATAATTTTGTTATCACGCAGCATTAGCAACGATATCTAGTATTACGTGTTACAAACCAAAATAACAAGCGAATATACATTCAATTCCGAAACTGTATTCATGCAGACGTGTGTAAACAAAGATTTTAGACTGTGTAAACCGTAGAAAAATATTAAAATAAACGAATTGAAGTGTGTAAACAGAAATTAATGTCACAGAAATCCATGATATAATTCTGATATCAAAGATTTTTATCTAGCATAAATTTGTTCTAAGTTTAAATTCAATCATTTATAATTTAAGCAAGAAAAAAATTCACCTATGAATTATTAATTACTACGGCTTATTACTGAAAACTTAATTATCCGTTTTATCTATGAGATTTATTCGAATTATAAATCAGAGTATACCCAGTTCAAATTGATATCGCAGCGTTCACTGCCTGATAACTCGGAGTCATTGACACAGTGCAGTGCTGAGTTTTAGCTCTGGTTCATGTGAATTTGATAATAAACTCAAGTGAAGTTTCGCGAAAGCCATATTTTGTACACGGACCTGATAGAAGAAGCCGAAGTGATGGCTGGAGAGAGTGTGTTCTCACCAAATATTGAGGATAAGGTGTTCTTGGTAACAGGGGGCGCGGCCGGCGTGGGGGCCGGCGTTGTTAGAACCTTGTTGTCGGAGAACGCTAGGGTGAGTGCGCAAAAAAATATATTACTTGCTGAGCGGTTTGTTATCATTTGTTTGTTAGGAGTTAACCAAGTTATTATAAATGCAATGTTTAATTTTGTGGTGGTAACACAGCAACCAGACGTCAGATACATTTATGTACAAAGATATTGTAACCGCCAACTGTCTTGTAAGCCATCTGCCATTTTTTTACAGCCTACCTGATCGTAAGTGGTAACTATCACCAATAACATCTACAAATGCAGAACCGCAAGTGCGTTGTTCGCTCATGCCTGTAATTTTTATGCTAGTTTGTAGTCTGGGGACACTTCTGCATTTTGCAATAGAGGGAGTCCGCTATTTTTAGTTATCATCGATTACAAGTAGATTACAACTCGAGACAAATAGGGTATACTGCAAAAACTTGCAGGCCCAATTGAGTTGTAATCGAATCGACTCTCAATCGACGCTCGGCTTGGTGCTGGTTTCTAAAATCTATCTACCAAGAGACTGAACACATGAGCGTGAAATTTGCAAGATTGATTTGGTACTTTATTTAATTATTCGTCTATTTTTATTTTACGCATATTAAGTTGTCTGCAATGAAGACCCTTGTCAAATAAGAGGAGAATACCGCTTCATCACAATCGAATGGACCTAAACTCAAAACCCAACTGGTAACGTCTCTGTCTTTTAATGGTAATAAATGTACTACTGTTTTACGTACCTACCTACCTACTGTGGAACTGTTTTATAATTATGTAGCAACAAAGTGTTTATCTATCTACCTATCAACATTGGTCGGGGGCTTCCCGACATTTTTATGTCGGTTAGAATAAAATGTCATCACTATCGTTAATAACAGCCCGTTACAGACCACTGCTGGACAAATCAGAGGAACCCTTCTTTGTTTGCCATTATATCTTCGATGACAGATTCTTCACTTTTTCCTTGGCAGGCGGAAAACACAACCGAAAACGCTGCTGACCATTTTATGGTCCTCGGAGGTCGTAGCTGGCCTTCCTCTGAGTAGACCCTTACAAGGTCATAGGTTGTGGAACAACGATACCCTTGACTAGTAGGGATTGGTGCAGTATTCTACTAAAAAAAATTCAAAAGATACACTACATAAAGGTGTTGGAAGATATTCCTAAATACCACTTGTTTTCTTCTACATACCTATACCTACCATCACCCGAGACTGCTCGACCAGGTTCAGGGTCTCCAAAGAAGACCGTGGTCAACCTCGCTATTATTAATTTTTATTGGCACTAATTACACAACAAGACCAAAGACACGACGGCAGGGTCGTTCTAGGAGGCAGCTAGACAATTCATACAAATTCTTGCGTAGTATAAATTAAAGTCGCTATCGGATGAGCGGGCGAGCCGGCCTTGGTCGGACGTCCAACTAGTGGGCTTATTCTCGAGCTGTAATATGTCAAATTAGATTTTTTTTAAATATCTCTATTAAAAATGTCCTTGAAAACGATCTTTGACAATAAAGGATTCGCGAAGATCGTCGAGAATAAGTTTTTTGTCTATAATAGAGATTTCAGTTATTATTTAAAGAGATTTGGGGCTAGAGAAAATGTTGACTGCGCGAGAATAGGCCCCCCAGGCCACCGCAACCGAAAGCGACTTTATTTTAAACTACGTAAGGATAGTATCAACTGCCTAGCTATCTCCTAGACCGATAACGATAACCTGCCTGTCACAGTTTAATACAGCGTTAACTCATTTACTTAACGTTAGTCTTTACACCGTTTAGTACATAGACGCCTTTACATAACGTTCGTCTTCACAACGTTTCAGTTCGTCGCGTTTCTGGACATCGCCGAGCGCGAAGGCTCATCTCTCGAGAACGAGTTGACGCACAACTTTGGCGCCTTAAGAGCCAAGTTCATTAAATGCGACATATCGGACGAGCAGCAGCTCACTGAAGCGTACAGACATGTGCTGTACAAATTCAGTAGACTGGACGGGGTCATCAACAACGCGGCGGTGCTGCGGAACGACGAGCACTACGCCAAGATGATTGGCACCAATTTCGTGAGTGATACCTTTGGTTTTATTAAAAAAAATACTTTGTGTACCTTTTAAAAATTTGTGAAAGAATTTGATTTCAAATTTTGAATTCAAACATAAAGGTAAAGAAATGGAAAGTTGATACTAATACTTATGTATTCTTAAATAATATATCATGTTGACAGTGTTTTTGCAATAGTTATTTTTTTAACAAGTGAGCGTCGTTCCTTTTACTTCTGCCAACTTAGATCTCTCTACATGGCTGGCTAACTTTTAAACGTTACAGACAGCAACAGTGAGCAGCACGATGAAAGCCATAGACATTCTGAGCACCGAGAAAGGAGGCAAGGGGGGCGCCATCGTGAACGTGGCCTCACAGCTAGCGCTTCAACCGACCAGCCACCTGCCAGTCTATGGCGCCACCAAGACAGCTGTATTTCATTTCAGTAGCTCTATTGCAGTAAGTTCAACCTCCCATAACCAACCACCTCGTTTAGCGCCCTGTTGCCCTTTCCTAGGCAGGCAGGTCTGAATCGGAAACTGCATCTTAACTTAAGAGCATAAATAAGGGGTGGTGATGGTCATCAGGCGTTAATGTCTCGGTTGTGCTCTCGCCCGCGACATTCTGGGGTCTGCCGTGAGCATTATCCAGGAATTGAGAGATCAGGTAATTACAGTGGAGCGACTGCTATGTGACTTCCGCGACCCTATTATCTGGCCAATCTGGGGGCTTATTTTGCTAAATCGCCATATTCCCTAATCGATCGCGGACAGCATTTTTCGTATCATGTTTAGACAATTTTGGCCCTCAGAGCCCGATCGCGAGTGTCGTACTCACATATCTACCTTTGACTCACACACACAGAAATGATCCTTTATACTTACATGGGTTTGACATGGCAAACTCGTGATCCAAACTTTACGGTGATACGAATGACTCGCTTTGCGGAAAAGAGCACTCGGGAACAATTCGGGAAAACGGCTGAAATAAGAAAATAAGCCCCCTGACTTGTGCAGCGAAAATAAGTCCCCTGAATATCTTGAATGTGCAGCTTATATAATATCCAAAAAAGAAAATATTAATGTGCTGGTTGCAATCACATGAAACACCACAGAGCAAAAAAAAAATTGCCAGTCTGACCATGAAGGTAGCTACAGATATTTCAACTCAGTTGTGCGCGCGGCCCTATGTGTGGGTAAACCTTGTATATATACAGACACGTCACAATGACGCCACGCCATTGGCACGCCAAGTGGTCGCGTCACTGCCACATAAATGAAAGCTGTATATTTACAAGCGCACGCACACATAGCGCCGCGCGCACAACTGAGTTGAACTATCTAAAACTTTCTAATCTTTTTTGTGACAAACCATTGGTTGGTGGACACCTTAATACCAAAACGCAATTGTGAGGTTTAGAATGTAGTTCGCGTGACATGGTTTGGTCGAGTTTGTGTGTTTTACGGCTAATTAAACTTAGTACGTGGTTCTGTAGCTCGGGGTGAGAGCGTCTTAGCCACGGACGCATGACCTTACCCCGCATTATTTCAGACGTAAGGGGTAATTACCCCTTTGCTTCTTTGAAGATGAGGGTCTCAACATGACGTGGTTTTAAGACACTCGCTAAGCGCTGTAACTGTTATTTCTGGTGCCACAAAATTTCCGTGCTTAGCAAACAAATCTATCTTGAACATTTTCGTAACAATCCCTTGAAATTCTGACTGATAACTGTTGATTTATGAATAAACTAACTTCACACCGAAGTTTAGGACTGAAGTTTTATAGACCTGAAATACCCGAAAATAATGTTCGTTCTATAATTTAATTCTTAAAATTTATCCATTTTGCTCAAGTGGAATTATTTATTTTTAATTAGAGATGGAATTTATTATTGCTGGACCAAACATTCTAGTAGCTTGTAATATTCGAAAATAGTGTGGGACGTACTTATTATCACTGGGATGTGGTTCTGGGTTCGTTCCGGTCGGTAGAAATAAAAGTCTTGTTTGTGTCTTATATTTATTCTCTACTACCGACTCGCCCCGGCTCCGCACGGGGTTTTACGGGGTTAGTCTATTATAGGTATGTATAATACAAATCCTTCCGAAAGAAATACTCTAAAGATCCGCATTAAAATCCGTTGCGTAGTTTAAAAGATATAAGCGTACATACAGACGGCGGGAAGCGACTTTGTTTTATACCATGTACAGATTCTTCAGATTCAGGTTAGGCTTTCTTTCAGGCGCAACAAGAGAAGACTGGCGTCCGCGTGATCACGATCTGCCTAGGGCCCACCGACACGGCCATCCTGGAGCGGCAGAACCTCAAAAACTTCGACAACGACTCTAAGACCCTAACGTCGAGGGTCTCCGTGCGGCAACGGTAAGACAGATTCTTCTCTTCAATATGTTTTTTTAGTACACTCTTAGAGGCCTTCTACGCATTTGCCCCTATTATCCCGAAGAAATGTAGATTTTTTATATGACTTGCTGAAAGGAACCCCTTGTTTTTCTCCTGCGTTCAGTCCGAAACTCTGCTAACGTACGACTTTATGTAGTTTTTGAATCTATACGTTTTTATTTATTTATACATACTATTATGTAATACGTATGAATATCGACGTTTATCTCATCTATAACGGTCACCACATCAGTGAACAGTGAATTTATAACCACTACTGGCTTACTAAAAATAACAGAGAAAATCAAAACTGTGCGCAAAGGCGATCTCGTCACTTCTAGCGATCTCGGCCAGAATGCACCTTCCTGTTAAATTCCTTTAACAAAATAAGCCAAAAAGACTTACAGTGCAACAATCAGTAGCGAACTCTTATGAGATGGGAAAACTTCGCGAAACCCTACGAGTTTGCCCTCTCTCTTTGTCCCAGCGGAATCTTTATTGATGCAAGCAAGGTTGGCGCCGGATGTACGTAGCAAATGTAGCAGTAAACAATATCTATTTGGCGTGCACTGACAAAAATAGTACATATACCTTTCTACAGCACAGTCTTGCCTTATCTATCTACACCTCAGAGGTATGTTTGTAAAGTACTTATGTTGGGAGTGATCTCCGAAACTACTGAACCGATTGGGGCAACCCATTAGCTCGCTCGTTACAACTTTATGAGAAAGGCTACCTACAGTAGATATATATAGAAGTATATATTTTCTTCAGATTGTTTTTGCAAAGTTGAACGTTGAACTTAGTTAATAAAGTTCTGTGACATTATTAGAACATTTTATGTTTCATGTTCATGAACACAGTTTTATGAAGGTAGAAAACTTTTAATAACGCACTTTATTGGAAGATTTTCCGTTGGGTGGGTCACGTTTTTAACAGATTACATTACATTATATCGCTGCACGACTAGAACAAGTACGCTTTTGCGCGCGATAAGCGAAAAAGGCGCGACATAGATTACTGCTTCTTCTTTCATCTTAGTATTGAGAGAAGGAAACAAACGCGAGATGTTTCGCGAGCACCCTTATGCTAGTCGTGCTGGGTATACTAGATACAGTACCTAATTTCTACCGTCTAGCAACAATGTATTGTTTGTTGACAAATTACATTTTGACGTACAGTCGCGTTCATAAATGCATGACCACTTTTAGAAAAAGAAATTGTAGCTACTGTCACATACAGGATATTAGGTACATTGTTAAACAAATGGAATTAGTTAAAGGGAGGGCCTATTAACTGTCCCTTAGGTATCAATTACTCATACTTAAATAGCAGTTTTTTTAATTTAATAAATGAAGGTTGCTTTAATGAATTGGAAATTAAAATTTAAATATGTTTTGACAAAACAGCCTCATCCTCAGTAAGTATTAATGTATGGTTAGAATAAAATAAAAAATATTCGCATATAATGTTAACTTTTTTATGTCAAAAAACCATTGTGACTTTAAAAGGAAAATTGACAAAGTGATTATAAATTGTAGTAAAAAAAATAACTACAAGCGACTTGAATACTATTTTGGAATATTTTCTAGTGTATTCCCTTTCGAACAGTATGCTACATGCTATAAAACCTTAGCAGCTGCACAGATAGGAATATTAAGGTGGTCATGCCTAAGAAGTACCTAACCTGCTACTCACCATCACGCGGCTTGATCCAGTGGCATGATCAAATGTCACATACCATTATGTGGCATGACGTCCTTCCAAAATCTCTCCCCACACACTTTAGGTTTGTATTGATAAGCCTATTTTTGCCATGCCACTTGATCAATCGTCACGAAGGTGAGTGGCCGATATAAATTCAACCTAAAAAATTATAAAAAAGATTATCAAAAAAACACTATGGTCAATTGAATTTTCAGTCATAATAAAATAAAATAAATCGGCCAATATCGCATTGTGTGCAAACTGAGTCGTCATCATCATCATCGCGTACGAGAGTCCAGGGTCCACCTTGACCATGGTCCAGGATTTGGCAGATCAGGTAATTACAGTGGAGCGACTGCTATCTGACTTGCATGACCCTGCGACCAGGGGAACCTGACGAGATTGGATCATGGTTACATATGAGCGCAAACTGAGTAATTTTGCAAATAATATCATTCGTGGAATGGATACAAGGTTTTTATCCAGAAACATTTAATAATACAGTTACAGGTATAAAAGTTGTACGCGAAGCAAACATTGCTAACAAACATGTTGATTTATGACTGCAATAAGCTGTATTTGCGTTTCGGTCCAAAACCATGACTTGTTTGTCAGAACCTTTATAAACCTCAGTAATACCTACGTATTGTAATACATATGTACATCATTTTATTACTTTTAGTAGGTAGAAGCAATAAAATAGTGTTAAAAAATTAATGAACTCATACATTCCAAGTATATACTTTACCTGTCAATAGCTCTGCTCAAATATTTTTATTGAGCATCAGCAACAAGTTATGTCACAATGTAATTATGCGAATCTGCCAGAGAGCTATCAAACCTGTGAAACAATTTTTTCATCAACAAGCGTTTAGGGTGGGCGGGCTTCACGCAGACAGAAAGAGGACATATTCGTTTTCTACAGTATTTTTTAGTAATGGGGCATTTGCCGTGGGTTCAATACACACACTACACAAACATACTTTGAATACCACGGTACGGCTGCGGTAACTGCTTACCATTAGGCAGCCGTAGACGTACGCTTGTTTGCCAATTAGGAGTACAGTCAAATAAACAACAAGGCTACAAAGTAATATAGCGCGTCGTATTGCATACACTCCCTGCATAGCTTTATTTCCACGTACAATTTGGTAAAATTTGTTGGCTAGACTCATACTTGCCTTCCTGACGTAGCGATGCCTTCCTCTAAAGGCGGCCCAAACCCAATGGTGAACTGTTATAGTTTTTGACTACGATTGTACGTAAATGCAAAATTAGAAAATATAAGAAATGCAATTAGAGCCTTTATTCGCAGAGTGGAGTCGGCTGCTAACGGCATAATGGACGCGATCAAGAACGGAGATGGCGGCTCGATATGGGTTGTAGCGGACGACAAACCAGCTGTAAATGTAACTACCATCGTTGCTAAAGGGTATCAATTATTATCCGAGTCTCTCGAAACATAAGTATGGTACTGAAACTGGTTCTATCAGCTCTTTGGACAGGTGCCTTTCTGGATACCTACGATTTGGCAACAGACAAAAATAATTACTTGAAATGTTAAAATTGCTAAGTATTTTCTGATTTTCTTACCGCCTGGCTTTCTATCTGTCTTGGTTTTGCGATGGAACTGCATCAAAGTATCGGGCTATTCGTTAGAAACCCAGAAAATGTAGAACTATTTAAAATAGTATTATATGGCTGCGATATACCTATTTTCTAAGCTGGAGGTACCAGTATCTACTTAGTTCTCTCTCTCTCTCTTCAATTTGAACTAGATATCCCGCTATGCACTCTTTAAACTAAAAAATGACTGATAATAACCCCGATTGTTTAAAACAGCTAATCAACTTCCTTGACTTCGTATAATGTTAATAATGGAACTTTTAGGGTTTATGTAATTAATTATTTGTTTTTATGTTTATTTTAAGTTGAAAATGTATTGTTCCTCATTAATTTAAATGGCAAATAATGCTTATGATATGGATTGTAATTATATTTTAATAATAAACTCGTTTTAAGAATTTAATACATATCTTTTCATTGTCAATACCAGAGATACACGAAATTCTATTCGAAATAGCAAATTATTTTCAATACCACATGCGTATACAACACATGTTGTGTTAAAATTTTATTTATTTATTTAATTATCCATATTAAATTATCCCTTATGTACCAGTGACTTTTTCTGAATCATGTATATATTAGTCGATCACTAAGCGATGCTCTTTCTGCGAGGGAAAGCCATCGTGATGAAACCTGTACATTAGGCGACTGAATGTGTAACCACGATTCAATCTAGTCGGGATACCCTTAGGGTGGCAGAGGTCAGATGGTAACCGCTTTACTGTAATTACCTAATCTGCCAAATCCTGGACCGTGGTCAAGGTGGATTCCCCGGCACAATCGAGATATTGACGCAAAGATAAAAATAAGTTATCATCCACTTCTGGATTTGAATCTCTATCAAGACTGGAGAGTTAAGCTAAACTCAAATCTTGGCATATGATTTGGGACTCAGTCTATTGTTCAAATTCTTTGGGCCCAGTGCTCACTTCTGTGGTGCTCACATTACATCACATCAGTATATTTCTCCACGGATCAGCCTGGGTATACGTCAAAATCGATATGCATGATCCAGTTCATTACTCGTAATAAAGAGACATTCTTTCTCAATTGTAAATCTTTATTAATAATCCACTACGTCACAGTCCACTACTGTATTAGTGGAGGTGTTTGCTATAGGTATTATCAAGGCAAGGTGGCTAGGAAGTTGCAGTGTTGTGAACTCGCCACGCCAAATAGTCAATTTTTCCATAATGTCGAGTCTACGTTGCTCCCCATTTGCTGAAGGGGAGTAAATCTAAACCGAGATACACTGAAGTACAGGAATCCACTGAAAATCAGCGCTGTAGCACTTGCTGTAGCTTATGCTGAGCAAGCTGAGTAATATTTAAAAAGATATGGATTTGTGTGATGTCTAAATAAATCACATCTATGTCTATGTCAAATTATTTTTATCAGCTATTCATGAACTGAACAATGCGTTCTAACAAAGTAATTGGACCCTGGCAGCAAATGCATCGTGTACGATCCTCACAGTCTCTGAATCTGGTTAATTTACGAGCGGAATTAACGTAATCCGTCTCCGGTACACACGTGTCCATGGTTAATAGCGCTGCATAATTCCGTGGGTATTTTAACAGCAATTAACTATTGTTAAGTTTATCCCTATTTGTTCGGCAGAGTGGTATTATTGTCTCGGTGTTTTATGTACCGATTTTTTTGTGTTATTGTATTGCATTATTATTGTGTGAGAGGTGGCGATCTCTGGTGTCGGAGGCCAAGTTCCACTTTGGGTTGCTGAGCTTGCGCAGTAAGTAAGTATAATTGTGTCATGGTGTCCATGTGCAATAAATTTTTCTTTCTTCTTTCAAACCCCTGCGGCCCCATTTTTCTCAAATGTATTTATTGTATTATGTATTTTCTATGACGTTCATAAGAGTTAAATTGTTAGACCTAAATTGAATAAAATTATTTGACTTTGACTTTTGACTTTGAGAGAGAATGTAATTACAAGAAAATGCAAAAATTTATGTTTAAAGTTTAACTTTGACTACAATTTCAAACTGACTATAATTATTCATTTTTTATGATGGATCATAATACAATCATTATATAAAATTTACATTGTAAATGTATTAACATTTAACACAATGTAAAATAATGCATGTACTTATAACTGGATTAAATAAAAAAAACACTTGAAACTATTTAATATTTCATTTTTCAAGGCAAAAGTAGTATTTTAACAACAATATTTGAAAAGGATATCAAACATTGTTCTTTTAGTAAAATAAGTTAAATCTGATTCTATTTAACTGCGTCGAAATATCGATGTAAAAACAATACTAACCGTGGTTACAAACCCGATAATAATATGTGATGTGAAAAACTACGAACGTCTTAAAACCTAAATAAGTAAAACGTCCTGGGTAAAACTGTATCAAACAGTTTTCGTCGGATATAAGGCTTTTAGACGAAAGCCACTAATGTTAACCCCTTGCTCCTAATGATATTTTCAGCCCAAGTCCGAAACTTTAACTTATGTTTAAAAGTTTTGCTCGCTTATCAGTTTGACTGCGATTTTTCTCTTTTCGTGCTTCCTCTAAGTTAATTTGTGTTCAAAATTTCGGAGCAAAGACTGAAGTTCGCTCGTTAATTATATCATGCTCTCGTGTAGATACCTACTTACGCGCATCTTACAGATACAAGTTAAGTTAAGGTTAAAAAAGGTTCGATTCAAAAAATAATTTCTTATTGAATCTGCAAACCAATGATTTAGTCCCGCTTGCACCAAGCAATCGTCTAAGAATGACTTTTAACGTTATTTATACATGAAGTGTTTTGTTTAAGTATTAGCCTAAATACGTTTAAAGATGTAGTGGAAAATTCCTTAACCCTTAAAGACTAAAACACTCAGCAAAAAAATATACAGCATACGTAGTTATAACTGTACCTGTTTTGCTCTCTATCCAGACTGCACCTAATCTAGGCTAGGCGAAGTATAGCGCACGCCAACGCTGCGTCCGTTGAACATTTGCCAAATCCGACACGTTCTGTTTAACTATTCACCGGGATGTTTCAGTGCATCTAAATTAGAGCTCTGATTCTGCATAAATGAGATCCCAAGCTCGCGATCCCGCTTTAAATTCGCGATAACACCGCGTTCAGAATCCGCTTTTATTTAAATGTTAATGCCTCCAACAGTATTTGCTCACGGGCTTAAATGTCTTTTGTTAAGCATTCTTGTAACGGAATGTCTATTTGCGACTTTAATAGGGTTGTCAAAGTTTTCGGAATTCCCTGTGAAATTACTTGCAGTTGTTGTGTTTACTAAGTAGACGATGCTTACCAATGAGTTCACAGTTGCTTTTGTAAAAGAAGCTACCATTGACATAACAGTATATGTCAAAATCATTGTGTATATGTCAACATTTTCAGACGCAACAAAATTTGCAATAGAACCACTGTTAAAGAAATCAGGGATAGCAACGTGATAATTCATAGACTGAGCTGCTTTGTAATGAGGAATACCTGCATACCAATCTCTAAAATTGGAACAACACAGTATTTGAGTCGGAAGTGTGCCTTACAAAGTTGCCGGTTACACAATAAGGCGACCACTTGCGCAGGTTTCATCGATCGACAGCAACCCATGAAAGCCGTGTTCTGTCCAACAAACACGGAAGTTGGAGGTAAACAATTCTCTTTATTGCTCCCTCCACATGAAGCTCAAGGGCAGATCTTAAAAACAGGTCTATAAAATTGGGGGAAATATGTTACTATTCGATCCCGGCGCCCCACGGTCCATTTGCGAACTCGGTGGAGCTGAAAATTACATCAAATTACGCGACGGGCGGACCGAATGTACGGAGACATTGTAAATTGTACCGCTCATTTCAGGGACCGCGTTTCAGGATCGCGCTTCTAAATTGGAAATTATTATTTATTGTTTCATTTCATATTGCTGTTGGAATTTATATACTGACGTGAAGGGTGCTATGGAATTTTTATGCCTAAAAGTAACTACATACTATAGGTACACAGTATGTAGTTACTTAGGCACAAAAATCTACATCTCTCACATTTAGTACCTATGAAGAGTGGCGCTCTTGTCTCTAGGTTAGCTATATTTTTAGCTAATGTTTGTAATTCCGGTTAAAACCACGGGACTTAACAGCAATCTTGCCACGAATCTTAATCTTCTAATTACTAATCTTGACTACACTTTTATCACACATAGATATTATCGCGTTTGTTAGCATGGTTAAAATTGATTTTACATCGAATTTCGACGCAGTTGTATGCGTCATGGTCACGAGTAGTAGTGGTAACAAACCCGATAAAATGTGTATATTATCAGGTTTTTAATAATATGTGATGAGAGTGTGGTGAATAACCACGAGTCCTAAAAGCTATTCAATCTTGACACCTGTTTTGCATCTAAACATTCAAACACGTTCCTCCTCGTCCTGGATCGATTATTCTGTTCAGAGTTATACTTGACACATCTCAATACCTACTGGTTTAATGTTCTAAGCTTTAAGTACAACAAGGATATCTCTTCTTTGTTGCTCAGGTAGGTGTGTATTTTTGGAACACCGCCGACAGTTCTGTTTGCTGCAAGATTTTTGCCGTCGGCTATTTTTTCGACTCCTTTTTGGTCCTTTCCCGCGTGAAAGCCTCTCGGCGCGGCTCTTGGCACTTGCTTTTCTTATACTTCGTCGGGTACACAATACGTTGCATTTTATACACCTACGTTGCTGTAGTTTTAGTTTGAGATGCTGTAGGAATGTAGGTATAACAAGTTTAGGTTAATAATTTCAGATTCATTAATATATTAATCTACTTTTAGCAAAATATGTAAGATGATGTTTGTAGTAATGAATAAAAATTGAATGCTTACATTGTCATTTGTCCTAAATATAAATACATAGTTGACTATTTCCTTTATTGTCTCTAAATTCCAAAATAATCGGTTTTCTCAATTCACGATGTTCAAACAAGCGAAATTGTTGTGCACAAATTGCTTTGTGGTTTGGTCTGAAACTTTATGGACATACAACTTTGTTGCATAACTGTTGAAAGCAAGCAAATTCACGTTGAGCTTTACGACACGGCTTTAATAAGCACGTTGCATGTTTCTAGAATAGACATTAAACCAGTTGTTTGCTATTGCAAGGCCTTTTATTCAACTTTTTAACAATCATAGAATGAAATGAATGCAACGACAATCATGTAGCTAGGTAATAACGACCTGAGTGGTTCAGTTGGATAACATGCCGGTTTGCCAAGTAGAGGTTCCGGGTTCGATTCCCGGCCGAGCAGAAGTTTAATTGATGAATTTTAATTTCTGCTATTGGACTGGGTGTAGTATGTACGTCGTATAATAAGTGTGTATTTAAAAAATAATATAAGTAGATTATCAGTTTTCTAACACCCATAACACAAGCTTTGCTTGCTTTGGGGCTAGATGGCGCTGTGTGAATTTGTCCAAGCATATTTATATTTATTATTTACTACCTAAATATTGAAAATTTTGAACTTTTAAACTGGAAATTTTGACACATTGGAATTTGTAAATCGAAAGGTTACGAAAGCTATTTCTTCGAGCAATATTACATCGTCATCATCAACATCCCGAAACAGCCGACTACAAGATTTGAGCTTGGCTATAGGTACAAAGGTAATCTGTTGCATAAATCTGAGCTAAAACAACATCGCAAAGTAACCGAGCTATCGGATCGAAATAAACATAATTTCCGGTCAGTGCCTGACCACGGGTGACCTGCTTCCATGCCCTAGGGGATGCACAGTAAGGGGCAGACTGGGCCCTGGCTAGGAACCGACTGAAATAATTATTTATACAATACTATCTATAAGTAACTACATGTGAGCAGTCCAAGCGTCCAGATAAATCTGAAGAGATATCGTGATTCGTTCTTAGAAACCACGAGGTATATTTTAGAATTAATAAACCGGATTAATAAAATTTTATAACTCCCTAAAACAATCGAACCTGGTCCCATTTTGTGGAACAAGTTGTTTTATTGAACTACCTAACTGATAGTCAAGTTTAGATCATAAAAACATGATATATCATGAAACCTTGTTTAAATTGGACCGAAATACCTACAATTTCAAATTTTAATTACGATAATCTTAAAATAACTTTGCGGATTTTGTAACAAATTGTACTTGAAAGTACCTATAGGAAAACCTAATCAATTAGGATTTAATTTCGGTATCTACCTAGAGAAGCTACAGAAAATTATTCTACAAAACCCGGTTCTCAAGAAACGTAGGCCACTGTTTATCAGCAAGACACATATATATTTAAAGTTATCAGTGTTTCAAATAACACGAAGGCGGATTTTGAAGCAGGAATCTAGTCATTTATAAAGTACAAAAGATAAAGCCTTAACATTATATCAAATTCTGTGCGGATGAAGTCCTAAAAGTTAGTTCGGTAGCAGTTATAAGACAATAAATTGATGAAAAGGCTAACGATTTCCATCGCCTTAACAACAGAGGGTGGGAATCCAAAAAGGAAGGCAGTGGAACGAAACAAAAGAGACAAGAAAGAATTTGAAAATGGCAAGAAAGTTCAATAAGTAAAGGAAAAGTCTTTCTAATTACATGCAAATTAAAGGCTTGCTACTGCTGTAACAAACGACTTTGAGAGAATTGAACTTTGGCGTGCCTTGGACTTAATGAACGGTGACACAGAAAACAACGAAATGCATTCTTGCTGTAATTATATGACTTTAGTTACACAGAAAACTGTAAACTTCAGCGGTTTTGGCACTACGAGAACTGTATAAACAAAATTGGCTTATTACCGCCTAATGTTTGAGAAAGACTGAAAGTTATTCGGTGATACCAGATGTTATATAGTCGGTTTAAACTATTTCGTGTACGTAATGAAACCAAATTATGTGTAACATTGTTTGAAATTTAGGAAGAAATAAATGTTTATTCAGTACTAGATAGTACACATCGTATACAATGGATAATTTTAGACACAACAAAATTAGTACATAGTACTGAAAGGCCTCCACTCAGCATGAAGTCAAGCGTCACAACGCGTGTTGTGACACTTGTGACGCTATGACGCAGGTTTTCTGTGGAATCTTATGGAAGTGAGTTTCATCCGACTATGTGCATAAATGGCCGTGTGGTGTCTGGAAGAGTAGAATTGCACCTACCCCTTACACTCATGGGAGTCGTCTCAGTAGGTTAGAAAATGGGCAGCAACGTTATCCATTGTTCTGCGATCTCCAACCCGCCTGCCAAGCGTGGAGATTATGGCAATAATCTCCCCTTTCGTGAGAGAGACCCTACGTCCTGCATTGGACTGTTATGGGCTGTGTTGGGATGTGCATAATAGTGAGAATATTTTTATTACGTAATAGGAATTTCAGACAAATTTGTAAAGCAGCTTCCATCAACGAAGCTAGACAAACCGAGGCTTCGGGCTCTCGTGTCGGAAGCACGTATATGGCGCGCATTTTTCCCACCCGCCAATAAAAATGGAGGGTAACATTTACGTTTATTCAACAATTGCGAGGGTGGGTATAAAGGGTTGACCGGGCCGTTATCGCCCGGGGCGAGCACGCGATATGAAATTAAATTCACCTTACCTGGTACCAACGAAGCCTTCGCGTCAGCTAATTCAGAGATAACACTGTACGTTTCGACCAAATAGGCACACTTTATGAAGCTAAGCTGATTAGTAATGCAAATATTTATAATCTTACCGGAGGTTTTACGGGTTTGCCTACTCTACGCTAGCGGGGGACTTCGGTTTTTATCCGGGCCGGGTGAAGTTCGGAACTCTGCTAGCATTCGACTATTTCGCGGAATCCTGTTATTTTGTTAAAATAATACTCGGGAATTGGAGTGAAAAATTTGTCCAGGAGTTTCGGAAATTACCCGCAACATATACAAAATATACGTACAAACATTTTCCTCTTCATCATTGATATATAGAAGTCTTTGCTCTATATAATGTTAGTAGGTACTTAAAAGAAGCTTCTACATTTTACAAGATTGGAACAAAGTTTCAATAAATATAATTAAAAAGTTATTACAGCTGCTGTGTTTGGAATCCAATTTTCTCTCTACCAATCCAATTTACAACCAACAATATCGAGACAATTTTATTATTTTTATGGGTACTCAATTCTTATCAAATCTCTTTATTTTGACCGTAAGGAATGACTGACCGACTTTTATTCGTATTTGTAAATAACATAATACAATTCCGTCGCCTGTTATCAATGGTCACAGAATACATGATTGATAGCAAAATCTTTTTTAATGAGCTTTTGGGTTATTTTTAACCTAAGTACAGCGTTAAATGAGTGAAAAATGTGAAGGAAATACCTCAAGACACTACGATTCCAAATTGAGAGCTAAATTGAAAAAAGGATTTCTCTTCAGAACAGGTAAGAGGCGGAGGGGAAAGAACAAGTGGCAGACAGTAGGTACCTATTACTCGAGTATGTATGAACCTTCCGGAGAACATTTTTCATATCCGAAACGATTTACCTTGTGCGGATTCCGTCATTTTACCTTAATCTTAAGTGGAAGGCCAACCTATTTCAGGTAAGTTATTGTACTAATTGAGAAGGTAAATGGTTTGACGGAACGAGTTATTTCGAGCAGATAAATTTGTCCAATCATGGAGATTAGAATCTCAAACAATCTCAAGTTCATTACTTGAATAGTCTCCAATTAGGCTTAAGGGTGGATAAGTTGTTTCATCCACTCTCATAAGATTTAATAACCACTTCAAGTTAAATTAATATAATAGCCACTGTTAGATGAACAGTTTCATAAAATGTAATTATAATGAAATTAGATATTAAATTATACATACTTATTCGATACTTAGTTATGTTTTGATGTAAACTGTCGATAACTTGAAACAAATGGTGTTCCCGTTTTTTACGTGAAAATAACTAACTCTGCACACACACAAGGCAAAAGACCGGCCTTTGTGGAGATCTCTGGGGGAGGTATATGCCCAGCAGTGGGCGTCTTCCCGTTGATATGGTGGTGATGATGAGAATCTAACTCGATTGGCTTCACTTTAAGGTATAAAAATAAAAAATAATCATCTTAGAGGTTTCATCACGATGTTTTCCCTCACCGTAAGGGCACGTCGATGTATGGAATTTTTATACGATTACCTAATCTTTATTTAATTTGGTATTATCCAAAAAGGAACAGCTTTATCGCCATATAATTTATTGGCGATAGAAGACCATTTTTGGCTGGTATATTGTCACGGTGAATGTTTAATTTGGATATTTACAAACCTGCACCAGGTCTCCATGCACTCCTCCAGGCGCCGTGATGGTCAGCAAGCAGACATACGGCACCAGGTCCTCCCGAGGGCGATGCAGCTCCAATTCGTAAGTGCGGCCGATGTCCCCATAATAAGTTTTGTTGCAACCTGCAAAAGAGATATTTTGTTAAAGATTATTGTTCCACAAACAACAATAAACAACAACTTTGCAAATGTGGTAGATGATAAGGGTCACTTTTCATCAGGTGGACCGTTTGTCCATATGATGCCTCCAGGCAATAATAAATAATAGGTAAAAGAAGGTGAAGGAAAGAGAGGTAAAGGAAGGCCAAGATTTGAATATACGTGAAGATATAAGTGAGCGCCGGGGATTATAAGGAGATGAAGAGGTTGGAGGACAGGAGCGAGGAGTGGCGATTGTTACACCTACAAGAGTTATACTCTTAAATATATGATGATGATGGAAATAAGTTGTCAGGGTTGTAGAAAGTCTTTGTGCACGTCTTAAACTGCTTCCAGTCATCACATTCTTTTTGCTGTAGGCCTGCTAGAAGAAATTTCTTTTTAGAAATAAGTAGTGCCTTTTGTGTCATGTTTGCCATGTCTCTGTTACCATTTTTGTGTGCAATAAACTATTAAATAAATAAATAAAGGTTGCAGAAGGACTGTTATGTTACTCAATAGTGTCCGTCAACTCCACCACTATACAGGCTAGAGTGTGAATGTATTGTATTTACCGAAACGCAACTATAGCCACCAACTCCGAAACAGCGACAAAGAGGCAACGCGTCAGTAGCAATCAGTTATTCGATTCACCCACAAGCAAACGGGGCAGATATGAAGCCATATCCGACCCTTGTCACTCGTGTTTCGTCGCCTGCGGCGTTACGTGTCGTGAGCTACAATTCGGAAGAGGGTTAATTTGACAATCTTGTCAGCTGGAAGGTTGGTAGCTTATGTGAGGTTAACTGGAGATTACAGAGGTGTACCTTTGAGCTGGGGTACCGCTAGAATCCATTCGCTATTCAAGCTCACCTAGTTTTTTAAAACTGTTTTCGCTAACTTTTTATGATTTAAAACAAATTAAGTATTGGTATCGAATTTTCCATACTTGGCATCGTCGTGGTATAAAAAGCGTTTTTCTTTGGATATAATAACAATGTGATTGTAAAAATGACTGATATTGTGAAAGGATATCATTGCTCTATTGTGGTAGCTTAAAATAGCTACGAAATAGCACTTGCTAAAAGCTTTTAGTCCTTATGCTTATGGAAATTATAGATACTATCTATATTAAATGCCATTAAAATATGTCCTTTTCACACCCTTCTTGAAACTTATATTCCCCAATTCATGTGATATTAATTATATTAATTATCACTAGGGCAATTAACTGAGCATACCTAATCATTCAAGTACGATTCACTCGTTTAGTTCATACGTTTAGTTCCAACCTAAGCGCGGCGTTTTATGTTCACCACCAACAAACAGCCACATAAATCCAAAAGAAGTTCATTCATAACACGATATTGTACCGTACACAGAAATATATTTGCCGCTTAGTCGAGAACAAACGAGCTGCATTACTCAGAGAAAGCAAAGTTTCGCCGGCAGAACTGTAACTTGCACGCTCGCTGGCTCATACTTGAGCGAGGGAGACGCAGGGTTGGAGTCTTGGGAGTCTCTTGATTCCACATCGCGACAGAGCTTTCAACTTGATTGCCCAAACAATAAATACTACGTGTCTGTCTGTACTCCGAGACTTGAACAGCGCATCCGAGGGCGCCGGGCCCCGAAACAAGCGGCAACTGCCGCTCCAACTTTGCAGTTGCACAGAATTGGGTATTGTGCTTGTGTTGTACAGTGAACATGTTGAGGTTGGAGCTGTACAATGGAGTTAGCGCTGTCGATGTTCCTCGTATTCGAAACTGTCTAATTATGTACAGGTTACGGTTATGACGGTAAATTTAGAAGTTGTTTGTACATGTTTTCTAAAGCCAGAATGAATTCAAAGTATATGTAGGTTACTTTGGGCGGCTTGCACCAAATTCTTAAACGCATTTAAGTTTTTGTTTAAACAAAAAGCTTCATACAAAATAACGTTAAACATCGTTCTTAAACGTGTGCAACTGCAAGTCGGGATAATTTTATTTAAAATGCGTAAAATATGTGAAAAGTGTTATTTTATCAATCAAACTTCCAACCCCAATAAAAAGGTCCTACTAGAATAAACATTGATAGAATATTCATATTTTCATCGACGAAGGCTACGAATTGGAAAGCCGAAATGGCTGTCCCACAGCCTGTCTAACAACCAGCTCTATTAACATTTGATTATATAGCTTCAAATATGTATTTCTGTTAGCCATAAAAGTTTTACTGGCCTCAATATTAAAATAAAAGGAGGCGCGTGCCCGCCCGCCGGGCTGCCACTCTCGTATACTTCCAGATGAGCATTACCTCATATTTGTTATTTGTGTTCCGTATTGTTGTTGGGAGGGTAAATAAAGGCCTACAAAGGCCGTGTTGCGTGGTCGTAATGTTACCGGTTCGGAAGTTGAAAGTTTTGTAGCTAATTATAAATGGGGTAGGGGTTTAGAATGATAATGAAAAAGATACGAACGAAATATCGTATTTTTAATCATTCGCAGAGATTTACTTTAAATACGGAAGAAGAACCAGATACGTAGGTACAGTCGGACAAGAACGTCGTGTAAAGGAACTACTGCTCTTGCAATAATGTATTTCTGTGAAACTAAGTACATCTGCTCTCAAGTGGCGCCCTCAAATTTTTCAGACTTTCTTGTCATCACACTGTACTTCGTAAGCATTTGACCGCCACAATGTATACCTAGTATATCATACTCTTGCCGCCTTCTTATTTCATTTGGTGGTAGGTAAGTGACGATGGTAGCCGAAGTTGGCCGACGATGGAGCACTACAAACGTCTTTTTCACTTTGCTGTTTAGTTAGAATCAAAATTTGAATATTATTTTAACTTAGCAACGTATATAGCATAGAACGTTATATTGTTAGTCCTTAAGATCTAGTTTACAAAACCCGGTTTAATTTTATCCAATCGAATAAAATTAGGACCAGTAGGTAAAGGAAAGTAGATACAAATAGAAGTAGCAGGATTTAATCTTTAAATAGTAGAAAACAAAGTCCCTCCCCGCCGTCTGTATCTGTGTACGCTTAGATCTTTTAAACTATGCAACGGATTTTAAATTGGGGTTTCAACAATAGATAGACTGATTCAAGAGAAAGGTGTATAATTATAAGCAACAAAAATAGAGTAGGCAGGGGTAGAATGCCACGCGAACTAAGTCGCGTCAGGTCCACTAGTTATGTGCATTACCTATTCGTTTTATCTGGTATTTTATCATAAATACATACTTCATCGTTCGTCATAAAGACGTTGATATCTAATTTAATAACACCGTTCATTTTCGGGTCCCTAATAAAAACAACCAAAGCCAAATTTTGTGGAAACGCAAAGTGATATCGTACTTAAGTGGTTTAGACATCAAAGTTATTCATAAAGAAAACGTTGAAGAGCATTGGAAGGAAATTTCCTCGAAGGGCGTTGGAAGGATGTTAATTTTATTCGGGACTGGTTTGAGAGTCGCTCGCAATTATGTCGGACGCTCGTACTCGTTACGTTACCAGCATGCCATCACTACGGATGGCTGTAACGTAACACTGTCCGACGGACAGTGCCAGGCTCAGTTAATAATAAAAACAACGAATATCAGGGTAATATCAGCTTCTTCTAGCTATGTTACTGATCCACCTTCTAGTTCGAGGGCTGGGAGAACTCTGCCCACTCATCCGCTGCACTCTCTAACGAAGGCTCGGGTCTTCACTTAAACACGTTCGAGAACGCATTTGGCACAAAAGAAGATATAGTCTTGATGGCCAGTACTCATAGTCGACCAGCCAGTTTCCGAAGTAGTCGATATTTATTTTCGGACTACCTCATGTTTAGCAGCCAAGGATATAATCCATGAAGACATAATGAAGAATTGGATCCAGCAATTATCTAGAATAAGGGGAGCACAAAAAAGATTAAAATCTCCGCCGACTATGAACTGTGTCCGCATGACAACATATGACATAAAAAGAATAAAATAATAAAAGATTAACGTCAATTTGGAAAATGTGATATTTTAAATACTAAATCAAATATTTGCCACGAAAGAAACCTTCTAATGTGATGGAAAAATGACCCCCGTGGCATGGGGGCAAACTTGGATTCATAACCAAAGGAAAACAAGAAGATACAACGGTAAGAATCCAGACACACACCCCAATACCCTTGTATTTGTCCAAAAACCCTCATTACTTTTACCAATTGGATATTTAGGAAACGAGAGATCATTTCCCCAAAAGAAAATACTCTAATCGAAGTTCGATTCGATTCAAAATATTTGTAGAACGTAATTACAACGTAGTCAGAATTTACAGTATTAACTAATTTTCCAGGCAAAGATGATGAGCATTCAGAGCCTGAAGGGCCAAACCCAAGAATATACCAATGATATGTTTAAAAATTGACAATAAAAGTGTCAACGTGCTGAACAGTTATTTGAACAGGAGTAACAGTAAGTACAGCTTCAGGGCAAGACCCTACATATCACACGTCGATATTTATGTCGATGTTTTTTTTTTTTTTTCAAGATACGCAGGGTAAGCAAATCGGGACCTCGGTCATTGAAATTTCATCGTTACAAAAATTTCAGTTCCAGATGTTAAATAATTAGAATAAATAAATATGCTTGGACAATGCACACAGCCCCATCTAGCCCCAAAGTAAGCTTTTGTTATGAGTTGTAGATAACAGATGAACTACTGATATACTTAAATTCACTCGAAGGACGTTGGAGGACGTTAATTTTATTCGAGTCTGGTTTGAGAGTCGCTCGCAATTATGTCCTACACACGTACTCGTTACGTTCCCAGCATGCCATCGCTACGGATGGCAAAAGTCTATCGTTATGTCGATATCTGTTTCTTTTTCTTCAGGATACCTTAATAAGTCACTCACCGTTGCCATCACGTTGAGTTGTCACCTACTGAATTATTATAGCTACGTAATGCAAACATTATGCAAAGAAGTGTTATGGTTTACTTAGAGAGAACTCTGCCCTAAAACTGTGAAGCAGTTTGACAGATCTACTTTAATGTAACTACTGTTGTATCTTTTTATAAATAATAATAATAATAAGTCTGGACGACAGATATTGAAATTTCATCGTTCCGAAAAATCCAGTTCCAGATTTATTGATGTAACCTTATGACAGCAATGCCACTGTCCTTTTATAAATTTAAATTGGTTCCAGATGTTGCATAGAAACAAACGCAACCAATTTTACCTGTTATTGACATTTGTGACTAAAACTTAAAGAAGGTACCTATACTGAAATGGTAAAGAAAAGGATTAATCGAGAAATGCCTACTTATAACACCCGAAGAGACCGAATCTAATAAAATTTATAAAGAAAATGTTTATAAATCTAATGTAGGGTAGATATTTTTAATTAATTTGCTCGATATTTACCGAGTCGCCGATAACTCCCCATCACTAATTACTGCCTCACCGCCTCGTTGCATCATTCAGCTGGTGTAAAATGGTGAACATGGCGCGAATGAATCTCGCTGAGCTTAATTGACTGAAGCTTGCACATTGCAACTGTAAGTGAAACAATTCGCTCGCTTATGTTAATGAATTCAATTAGTGAATTGAAATTTCAATCATTAATCTGATCGACTATGTATTAAGCTGCTATGTCATAAAGGCCTTATGGCCCGCAATGTGCGAGGCTATGTGTGAAAAAGATTGGCTACGTAGGCCACGTGCGAGCACATGAACGCCAACAACAGGGGAATTGAAGTAGTTGCTGTAGCCGGAAACGGCGAGGAGGACTTCATTTGACATCAGTTAGGTTTAACCATAGATCGAGTTGGGGGAACCATGCCGTTTTAGTGTCTTTTCAATTTCATCTCGTCAAATTGTAAACTCCCTTGATTTTGAACTCGACAATAACATCATCATTTGCCATGCGATCGGCACTAAAGTACAACGAAGAAAGAACTTCAGAAGAATAACACAAGCCTCATCGATTGACAGGTTTCATAAAAGGCGACAAGGCAACTAATGTCTGAAAGGCTAACCAGCTAGGACCTCCAGGAACCAAAAGAGAATGGGCGGCAACATCTGTCGAGTATTTCCAACACTGAGATCGCCACCCAGTCTGCTAAGCTTGGAGTCCTTGAAATCCTTTAGTAATGTTGAGGAGGTTCACTGGTTATGTTGATGATGATGAGCTGTAGAAGGGGCTTCCTTCAGCGGTGTTTTAAAACCGGTATCATATTTAAACTTTCTTAAACTAAAACCGATGTTAAGTCGGTCCAGCACTTGTTCGTTTACCTTCAGTTTAATCCAGATGGTCTTTGCTTTGTTTCATTGAAATTGTGTCTTTAGTTTTGGTCATTTGAATATCTATTGTAGAATTTATCGATAAGTTTCTAGAACCAAAAGCCCTATTCTCGCGCTATCGACATTCGAATTCGACATTTTCTCGAGCCACAAATCTCTATCAATAACAAACGAAATCTCTATTGCAGGCAAAAATATTATTCTCAACGATCTGCGCCAATCCTCTATTGTCAAATATCGTTTTCAACGACATTATAATGGAAATATTTAGCTAAAAAAAATGATGATTTCAAAATGTCACAACGTGAGAATAGGCCTGGTTGACATCCGATTAGCAAAGAATCGTGCAAGCTTTGTTCCTAGCGGCAAAAATAATTAGGACAAGTATCACTAATATCCAGGCAGACTCAGCTTAACAAAGTACTACTATTGGGCGCTTTTATAATTTGTAACGTGACGATTTGAACGTAGACGTCCAAGATATAGGGGAGAGGTGGCATGAAAGGGATGACTAATTGAAAGGGATTTACTAGAGAAGCCATTACAACAAAAATGTACGCTAACAATATTTACATCCTCATATGTATATATGGGGTTATATTCGTTATAGTTAATTGTTTTACTCTTGTTTGCCTTCACCGCTCATCAAAGGTCTTCTCGGCTTATCAAAGGTTAGCTGGAAGAAATCCCGTTGTGGGATAAGCTCGCCTTTGCATTATACACTGTATTTTTATTTCCTGTAATGTTATAAATTGATGCAATAAAGAGATTACATACATACATACATACATACATACTAACCTCTCCCCTATATCGTGGACGTCCACGATGATATCGTCACGTTACAAATTATAAAAGCGATCATTAGTAGGTAGTAAACAACTTTTAACTAAACACCACTAAAAAGTATTTTACGTAATATTCCATTTAGGTCCCCATCGTCTTTGCGCTCATAACTTGGCACAGAGTACCCATTATGGAGGAACGCGGTTACCTATTTTATGGCCACCCATTTTTAATAAACCTGCACACGATTTAGCATCGCGTTGTCTTGGGATTGTAGCTTCAAGTAAGGAGTATGGTATTATAAATAAAGTAGGTACGTATTTTTTGTGTACCAACAAGTGAAAAGAAGTGGGCGTAGGCACGCCTACGGGAAATGGTGTGAGGTTAAGTGCTTAAGTAATTTTAAATGTAGCTGCTATGCGGCAGTTACAGTAACTCTCCATCAGGTGGACTGTAAGCATATTTGTCGCTGAGTAACAATTATTCAGTCATTTCTGTTAAACGAGATAAATTGAAATTCATCGTTTCAATTTCTGCTTGGCGACCCTCTGGCGAGAATCGACCCCAATACTCTGTTCATAGCAGCAAGTCATGGTGACTACAGCACTACAACTATTAGATAGGTATGTTGTTGTTGCTTCTACATAAACAATGTAACGAGTCATTAACTTAGATAGAGCACTAACCCTTTATACAGGCTAATTAAATGTTTATTTCTACTGACTACGCTCATAGTGTCTCGCAACTTACAAGACAGTAAGACCTATCGTAAAACCGATTTAGAAACTTGAAATTAGCTTTGTATTCTTAACTAAGAAGATTACTAACGAAAGTAGCCACCGTCGTACAGGGCCTCAAGTCTGTTAATTTACTAATGGGTCGCAATCCACTCGTAACGTAACCAACTCAATGGCTTTTTGACACGTTTTTGATATTCTGCTACAATTAAAAGTGCCATTGAGCTGTTACGGCGATCCAATTACAATTCAACGCAAATTAACGGACTTGAGGCCTAAGACATCAGCAACCTCGGAAGCGGAGCCTGCCTTTGACGTACCTGTAGACATGGCATTCGAAGAATCCCAAGTTACAGCACAAAGGAAAAACTTCGGGATTCCACATAATTACTGCTCATAATCGGCTGGCGATGCCGTACGTTAGTTGGATGTCTGACATCTACATGGTGTGAATGAAATCTATCCTATCGTCTTAAGCCCGGATTATAACAAGCGTCGCCGACGCAAGGAGCGTCAATAACGCAAGTAGCGTCGCCGACGCTCCTTGCGGCGCCGACGCAGGTTGCGTTATGCTGTCAACTCAAAATTGTATGTATTTCTAATGCGCGCGCCGACGCGGGTAGCGGGTTGCGTCGGTGACTCCAGGCGCGTCGGCGACGCTGCTTACGTTATTGAAGCAACCTGCGTTATTGACGCGACATGCGTCGGTGCGCCCATTTCAAATTCATACAATTTTGAGTGACAGCTGACAGCAAGGCGCGTCGGCGACGCAGGGAGCGTCGATAACGCAAGTCGCGTCGCCGACGCTCCCTGCGTCACTGACGCTTGTTATAATCCGGGCCATAGAGTGCGGTAATTTAGTAAATTAAAAAAAATCTTTTAATATAATTATATCAATAAAATAAGCCTAGGTGCCACGTCCCGGACGTGGCGGGATCGGATTCCGGCCGTCTTCAAAAGAATATGGTTGCAGACATTTCATACGAACTCGCTTGAGGCTAACTCTTTTAGGAATCTAAAAGGAATATTCATATTCCATATTTATATATTTATTTACCTAATATTCCTATCGATAAAGAGATTAACGATTAAAATCAAAATCGATGAAAAAATATGACTATGGCCCCACATACCTAATTCTTTTCAAAAACGTCATCATATTATTTACAAATCAGCTTAACATTTTAATTCATTCTTTCATTGACATACACAAATCACCCCCCCATTGACAACCAATACCGTAGCGTAGACTACAACCAAAAGGAAATAAGTTACCCAAAGCACTAGACACAAACCCTAAGTCCGAACCTAACCAAACAGAGCAATAAAACATTGGCCCACTAACCTAAATGTCTTTCCATTTCCACTCTATAACTTAGACTTGAAACAAAGCGCCGACACTAACTTTCGGTATCCGACGTACAGATGAAAGCTCTCACTTTGATTGCGGATACACCGACGGAGGGGCGATCCATTAGATACGTCATGGAAATTCCGCTTTTACGGCCCAAGGGAGGAAAAGTCACAGGTTATTTAAATTTGTTGGTTTTGTTTGGTTCGGGCTGTTTGTGGTATGATGAATTTTAAATTGATTGTTTGGGTGTGAAGGGAATGTTTCTAGTATTTTGAGGACAAATATTTTATTTAGTCGCTTTTACTTCTGACAATGTATCTGTCATCCTCCAGGTTTTGCGGATGTCAATGGGCAGCGGAAAAAAATTACTGTTCCCAAAATAATCTCATAGATTTACAAACCTACCTATCTAGTGGTTAAGGGGTCCAACTCGTAAGCGAAAGGTTCCGGGTTCGAATTCCACCTGCCGCCATGTACCAATGACTCATTTCTGAGTTATGTTTTAATTGATCACTAACCGATGCACTTACGGCGATGGAAAACATGGTGATGAAACGTGTACATTCCGGTGACTGAATGTGTAACTATGATCCAATCTGGTCAGGTTCCCCTGTTAACAGGGTTCCATTGATCTGCGAAAATCCTGGATCGTAGTCAAGGCGGACCCCGGGCCCTCGCGTGCGAATGCACAACCGGGGCATAAACGTCAGAGGATTTTTTTATTTCGCGTCGCGGTACCTCATTAAACTCAAAGCTGCAGTACCGACACCGGAAACTACCCGTATTTTATGCATCACCCGTACCGGTACCGGTTCGCTACAAAGGCTACCGGTACTTCGAAGCGACGTTTGGTGGATCTTACATTTGGTGGTTCGAGCGGAGCATTGTGGTTTTTTCGACAAACTTTAGTTACGAACTCCTACGAGTTCTCGGTTGTGGTTCAGGCTGTTAGTAATAAATTTGCTTTCGGAACTGTGTGGTTCTCTGTTGTTAGTTTAGCTTAGTTATTTATAGAATAACAGCGGAAATCGCCTGGCCAGCTGCGTCTTCGTTCGGTGAATAATTTGTTAAGGTTACTACCCGTGCGAAGCCGAGGCGGGTCGCTAGTGAAATACGAGTATATACCGTAGACAATTTCACAGAAAACATTTTGCTACCGCATTATAGTTAAAATAGTACGGATTATCACAAAATCCATTAGAAATCTCAGTTTCAAAATGGGGAGTTTTAGAACTTACTACTCCCAGCTGGCATGGTCTGTTCACCATCGAACGTCGTGTGTTGCGGATTTTATTGCTGCCATTTCAACTTAGTACAGAAAATCAATGCCTTCTGGTTCAGTTACAGCTTACGTCGACTCGACTTTTACGGGACCACTATTACTTTGAAATGTTATAGATTTTTCGGCAACTACACAAGCTTTAATGTTTCCCTATACTTAGTACGTAGTAACGTACGGGTTTGATAAAACAACACTGTTCTATTGCCTTTTAAATGCCTTGTTAAGATTAAGATTTTGATAGTAGAACAATTTAGAACTTGACTTTTATTGGATTCTTGATAGATCGCTATAAGCATTGCTTTCGCTTTTATATATTATGTTATGAGGTAGGTACTACGGTTTATTATCAAGAAATTTACAGCAAAAGTGTAGATACTTATCTAAATTAATATTTAATATAGGTATAAGAAGCGCCTCGAAAAAGGTTTGGAGACGCATGTGGAAAAGAGTGGCGACTGAGTGGCAAAAACTACGTCTGAGTTGAAGAATAGGAGATAGATCTTTACGCTGCAGTGGAACACCGACAGCTCCTAATAATACTCAACATCATCATCATCATCATATCAGCATCATATAAGCTTGGCAATCCTTCGGGCTATGTCGGTGACCTTGGTTCGCTTGCGGATTTTCTCATTCCTGATTCGATTGCGCAATAATACTAATAAATACCAATATATTAATTTTGGCAATAATAATTGGAATCTGTTATGTGCGAATACTCTATTCGTATGTATTCGGTGGTCTACCAAAATGATTGGGTTAACCACTAATAGTATTCTCGCCGAGATTCTGATAAACATATTATTCAATAATCTCATTAACAGATCACTTTGGTTTTGATAAATAGTAACAGTGGGAGAGGACACGTGGGATTAACCATGATCCAATCTGATCTGGTTCCCCTGTTAACTGGGTCACGTAGGTTAGATGGTACTATCTCCACGATAATTACCTGATCTGCCGAATCCTGGACCATGGGCTCTCGCGTGCGAGACATTAACACAATATGATTGTTTTATTGGTTTTGACAAGATTTAAAATCTATTACATATTATTACGATATGCCAATATATTATACATTCATAAACTCAATCAAGAGAATCCTATAACATATGTATTCTAATACTCTTTTATACGCGTACTATTTTAACTGGATACCATTTACGATCAGTCAGATTACTTGCAAAGACAAATCAAATAAGCTTAAACTCGATGAGTTTATTATGCACAGTACCTGGTGTCAGTTCCAAAAGTGCCTATGACCACCTTCTGTCAGGAGATAAATATAGGGAAATACCACTTATCAAGACCATTCAAAGAGCCCAAACACGATGAGATTAATTAGTTCATTAGTTTCTATGACCACCTTCCAACTCATCATCAGACCATGGTACCATATTATTGTGTTATCATCAACGTAAAATAGGTACCTATACCAAATTTCCAGCTCAATCGAACGTCAGAGAGTAGGTAAAAATAGGCTTGCAAGATTTGCGAACATTGTAAGAAAACTTGCTAAGCTTACTTAATACACAAAAAGTAGCCGCCACCCTTATAGAAAGTAAACTCACTTACTGAGGAAACCATTCTCCTTAGGAAACGCTACCATAAGTACACACCGTTTCACTTAGCTCCATACAAACTCAATTAAGAATAATTGCAATCTCAACGAGAATGGATTGGTATACTCTATTACTCTAGTTCTATAATACTTAGGAAAGATTTCCTGCTGTACCTACTGCTGTATCATGCAATGCGGAGTAAGTTTGGACTTTAAGTTTAAGTTTTCACAGTTTTTATGTAAATTGCTGGACCGCAGGTGCACCTGTGCACCAACACTGTAGGCATAGCTGCCGACAATCTTCATGAACATTTTTCAAAGTCGCTTTTGGCTGAGAAGATTGCCGGGATTTAATATAAATCATATCCAAATAACCGTGTTTATCGCTGTCATCTATATTAATATTATTATAATGAGGAAATGTTTGTATGTTTGTGAGATTGTTATTAGGGAGGACCTAACCTACCTAACCCAACCTGATTGGTTCTAAAATAATATTTATTAGGATTTATATAGCTGTAGGTACTCCAAGAAATAAATTGTGTGTTTGATGGTTATCTCCGAAACTACTGAACCGATTTTAAAAATTCTTTCACTAATAGTTATACACATAGCCTAGTTTTTATCCCCAAAATAGAGTAGAGTTCCTAAATAATAGAGTTCCACGTGGTAGTTGAATGTTTACAGAAACCCGAACTGTGCGCGGATAAAAACCGCGGGGACCTGATAGTATATCATTTGTCAAATCCATTACATATAATGGACATAATTGTCGCATTACCTGTCGAGCCACTACCAGTATCAGATCCCAATCTCGAAGTATCGTAGCCGAATCGATTCCTGTCGAAACAATCGTAGCGTCTGTGTTTACACTCAAACAGATCGAACACGGCTCAACATCAACAGAACACAATGCAGGCTCGGCCCAGTGTTTGACTGTGCCCACCTTTTGTCAGCAATTGCTTTGTGAACACACCGGCACGGGTTATTGGAAACAGAATATTACATTTAGGTACGTGTGAGAGTAAGAGAACCTAATTTGTGGACAGGTACAGTGCAAGAGTGTAAGTGCAATACCACTTTAATAAGAACATTATTTGCGGCTATATCGACATTCGCGGTATTTGGTTCATCTTCAGCCAAAAATCTGTTTGCTAACGGAAGCATTAGCTGTCTCTTATGCACAGGGTATAATTTATATTATACATAAAAATTTAATTCACGAAAGCTTTAAAAACCGTTTAACAACATGAGCGGTGGTGTAAAGGAATATGATTCTTAAGGTGGTCTGCCGGACACCATACGACACACACACAAGGCGACTAATGTTTTCGAGACAAAAGGTCTAGAGTCTCTGTAGACTGGAAAATGGGCAGCAGCGTTCCACTGTTATATTTACAATACTTCGATCTACAGTCCGCCTGCTAAGCGTGGAGATTATGGCAATAAATTTCCCTTTCATAGGAGAGGCCCTAAGTCAAGTAGACTATTACGGGCTGTGGTGATGATGGTTTAAGTTTGTGGTGTGGTTTAAGTGCAGGTTAGAAAAAGTTACTTCTTTAGATAGGATGACCAGTATAAAACATGCTGCCAAATTATTTGAGCATTATAAAACACTTGATCATACGAGTATAGTCTGTAAAGACTGATATTGGACGACATCATCTGACCAGAGACATGCAATCTAGCTTTTTCTTCCTACCACATATTACTTAAATAAATAAAACTGATAATGGCTAGAAATATTGATGTTAGTTCAAAAAAAATAGAGTACGGGGGCAGGGGCTTTTGTTTGAACTAGCAGAGCGAAATCGCAAAAATATGCTAGCCCTAAAATCGTGAAAATAGGTTTACCTCGTACAAATATGGAAATTAGGTAGGTATCTATCACTTTTCTATGTACAATCTCCAAAGTCAACCCGGCATCAAACCTCCGCACATTAAGAATTTACTATTCACGGAAAATATAACCCTGTTTACCATCCAATTCGCTTAATTTCACTTTAATTGACTCCAAAGGCACACTCGTTACAAGAAACAACATTGCTGCCATAACTTCGTGCCAGCCAAGTATTTCTAGAAAAGCAATCATGGTCGTCAAATAGCGAAGTAAAATATGCAGCGCCGCAGCGGCTGCCTCGCGCACTTTACACGGCCGTAAAGAAAACACTCGATATCCATTTTCACAGGGTTTCGACCGCTATTCATCTTATCTTGGCGGGTTTATAGCAGAGGATACGTAATGGTGTTTGCCGAGGCCGCGAGCACTGTTACCCACAGGTTCAAGGAGAAGTGTATGCCAGCGTTTCGTTCCAAATATTCGGGACTGGATAAGGATATATTTCATAGGTGTATTGTATTTGACATGGGCCTCGCGTGCCGCGCAGGGGCGCAACCGGGACGCAACGAAAAGAATCATCATAATCATCAGATGACTATTGTATTTAACTATGATCAATCACAGAATATACACGCCGTACTTACGGAATAGGTGTTAACTTCCTATAATATCTCATCCTTTGTCATTATACCAAGGAAAAATAAGAACTTAAAATTCAGTGAAACCATACATTAGAATGATAATTTAAAAGAGCGGTGAATTCTGTTCGAATTACTGTGGAGTTACAGAACAACTCTACCTTACAGAATATCTTAAACCAATACTATATTAAATAGTACCTACATATTGTGTTCCTGTCGGCGATAAAGGTCTCCAGTGCTTCAAGGAGTGGCGATTTGGAGAAACGTGACTTTGGCAGTGGAGGGGCATTTACCTTACGCTGTCAGAGAAACGTGTCCCGCGGTTTTAGAGATAGGCAACGCATTTTCGATACCCCTGGTGTTGCTAATTTCTCAAGACATCGGTGACCACTTTCCATCAGATGACATAAAAAATATCGTATAGACGAATTAAATATATAGATTATCCACAGGCAGCCTGTACCTCGAGGTTTTATCTGGAGAGTACAACATAGAGTTCTTCAAGAAAGGGGTGAAAAGGTTTTAACGGGGTCGGCAACGCGTGGGTGATGCTATTGCAAACGTCCATAGGCTGCGGTGACTGCTTACCATCAGGCAGGCCGTAAGGTGTTTGCCACCGTAGTGGTATAAAAAAGAACCTATCCACTGCGCTTGTAGGACACTTAATACCGCTTTACATCAGGTAGCTAGCTTGTCTGCCAAATGGATCCTCAACGTTACGAGTATTCGGTCGGACGCTTGCCAGATTTTGTTCGGTTTATTTGCAAAGTATCTTCATTATTCGTGTCGGTGTTTGAGCGCCCCAAGCGATGGCTGTGACAGTTTTATTCGATATCTCGCCGATAAAACGCCTGTTTCGCCCTTAGTATTTATTTTCGTGACCTCCAAGGGCAGGCGGCGGGTTATATTGGACTTTTAAAGCGGAAATGATTGATTCGAGCGGAATTTGTTGCTTCTTTCACTTTATCCCTCGTCCCTTTTATTGAGTCGGTTGTACGGATGAAATTTCCATTTTGCGATCATTAACGCCGGGTACCCTTCCACTTCTTTTGCAACACTTATTTTCTTTGCGGTCTTATTTTCGGGGGAATCGATAACTCCGTTGCGTAACAAGAGACAGTTTGATAGGTCCTTTGTTTGCTTTGGTTATATTGTGCATTCTCTTTTTTTTCTATGGTTCGTCACATAACAGGATTGTTTATCGTTAAGTTTGAGATTAACATCGTTATCGTTTATTTGTCACATTCATTGCCCTATTGTTTAGGCTCAGATTTCTTTGTCACTCTTAATGGTGAGAGAGAAATTATACCGGGGTTACTATAGGAATTGCTCTGACAGATAACATTTCTAAAATCGGAAGTAGTGGTAGTTGAAAGTTTACGTTCAAGATTTATTTTTTCTAATTTTTTTTTATCAGAAAGAACAGATTTATAAGCACCGGTTTCGATAAAAAATCGCTTTGATAATATTGTCAAATACATTACGTCTCGATCACTGACCTCTTTAACATAAAACTCTGGAATAGGTTACAGTTCTGCCATTGGCTAGCTAAGGCTATAAGTTCTAAGCAAAATAGTGGGCTGACTAACATTATTATTACACACAGGTATTACACAACTTAGTACAGCCGCCGCTGACGACCTATTTGCCTTAACGGGCGTTATTGATGTGTTTACCGAACCCAGGCCTTGCTGTTTCTATTATGTGCAAGCAATGATAGACGATGTTTTCTTTGGCAAATAACGCCAATCACTCATTTTTACCTTCTCATTGTAGTTACTCGTAGCTACATAGTTTACCTAGGTGATTTTGGCAGAACTCTGAAGAATACGAAGCAATGTAAGAAGTATTTACACGTATAGTGATAAGTAACAAGTAACGTTTGAACGCGGTGCTAATTGGGGAGGAGTCTTTCAATTATTATTGATTTATTTGACAGTGTCGTATGCGCAATCACGTTGTTGTCTTTTTTATCCTCTTCATTGACGATAGTTGCAATATCTACAATAAATTTGGAAGAAGTGCTATACTTCGTAATGTGTGACAATAGGGAAATCGATGTGTGTATGTGTATATTCCCCATGAACTCTGAACGGTTGGATCGAATTTGATGACATTTTCAGTAAATCTTCAGATTATCCCAGAAGGTCATATGAAAGTTAGTGCCCATGAGAAGTCGGGGCGGGCCGCTAGTGTTCTATAATTTTGTTTTAGAATTCGCAAATTATTCGTAGATGTAGTCCTTACCAATTTCCATGAAAATGTTTCAGAAAGTAGCTTGTATTTTAAACTTCACTTCCTAAGACTGAGCACAGTTGACTATGCAGAGGAAAACCCTATTTATGTATACATAGATGTAATAGAGGCATCACTGATATACGCTTATTATAACACCGATATGATGTAGGTAAGTCAAATTTATGCTCATTGATTTACACTAGCATAAGTTCTAAAATGAAAAATATTTTTTTTTACATGCTTTTATAGCACGGTGTAGTATCTGCTCTTACCACTCCAAAGAGCCTAAACACGATGAGGTTATCTTATTGCGTTTATTAGTTCCTATGACCACCGTCCGACTCCATCATAAGCCAGCTCCATCGTACCATATTAATGCATTGTCATCCAAGTTACATAGTTAAACCAAATTTTAGCTCAATCGGATACCAACAAATGGCCGAAAAATGGTTTGCAAATTTTGACGGACAACTTACCAACCAACGAACAGTGTAAGTTAAATAAAAGCTTGTAATAAGAGCTAGGGGCGTGTCGTCCCAATTCGCAATCCGCCACTTGCATTGAAACACAACAATAAATCTAAATATAATCCCTTTATAACCCAAAATCTGGGCCAAAGATTTACGTAATCCAATGAACAAAAGAATTACAAACCTAATACAGCAAGTACACTTTATAATTTAAAGCAATATTTCACGACAAAGTTGCCAAGTATTAAAACAATTTTGTGTAAATATTTTTTGCAAGTCATGGGGCGAGAGTGCGCAAAAGTTTAGCTGCGAGTTTCAAAGTAAACAGGTATTTTTGCTGAAGACGCTTGTTGTGCCAAGTATATAAAATTGAAGTTAAATTTGCTTTGTTACTCACCAGTATCTACTTTTTAAGAGCCTAGGGGTATTTTAACTTTAATAAGTATAAGTGAAATGTTTTGGTAGTACCTACTTATGCAAAGTTTGTTGGAAATTGTTCTTTTTTCTTTTGTAATGTGAGCTATATTTAGTCATATTAAATAATATTCATCATTAAGTTAATTCATCATCACTAAGTCATATTTAGTAACATTTACTAAGATGACGACATGTACTTCGACAGGTTGATGCTATTATACTTTGTACCAAATATATAGCAGCCAATTTTGACTGAATTGGTACATTACATAAAATATAATTGAGCGTTACGGTGTCCGACTCGTGAGCGAGAGGTCCCGGGTTCGAATCCCACTGCGGCTATATACCAATGAACCTTTTCTGAGTTTGTACATTGAGTTATGTATATAGTTGAATAGTAACCGATGCTTTTATGGTGAGGGAAAACATCGTGATGAAACCTGCATGTTCAGGGGACTGAATGTGTAACCATAATCCAATCTGGTCAGGTTCCCCTGGTAACATGGAGGTCAGATGGCAGTCACTCCACTGTAATTACCTGATCTGCCAAATCCTGGATCATGGTTAAGTCAGACCCCGGGCTCTCGTGTACGATGAGGTACATAACACAAAAAATTCTAATTATCAACGTACAGCTACATCCATTATCACGAAACCTTAAAGCCGAATTTGTTATAAAATTATGCATTCGAGAAGACAATTTTAAATTCCATTAGTATATAATAAACTCACTGGGCTGCCCTCGTAGGGTCTTTACCGGAAGTCGGCAGGGCGGTAGTCGAGGCGAATTAAGGAAGTTTGGAGAAGCTAGGGGAGTTATTTAATTTGAAAAGAAATCTCCTCGTTCCGATGCTAGTGAGTAATGAAATGTAAAGATTTAAATATGACGATTCTAGGAGAGTTGTTTACATATACAGCTTTTATGCCTAAATAATGTAAACAAAATAAACAGTAAAACTAGATATAAAAGAACAAAATATAAAAAACCAAAAGGAAGTAGAATCAACTAAATAACATAGGTACATAATTTAGTTGCGTGGCACTTCGGCGAAATGTAGGGTTTTCCGCATAATGTCACCCCATGCATCGGCAAAAACATCAAAACTTGGCGTTGCTACCAGTAGGGTCCCGAGTGTTGTATAGATATGTCTTAAATATAAAATTCATTCGCAGAGTCCCGAAACTGGATAAGTCACCGTTTCGTACTTCAAGTCTAGTCGAACATCATAAATACTGATGGCGAATCGAGGTTAGCTATGCGTCAGTCAAAGTGAACGAAATTGACCAATCATAGAGCCATCTTGAACGCAGTGCGTTTACTTAGAAACCAGATGAGCACTCTGAGAACGCCTAGTAAAGTTTACTTAGACAAGTATTGTTTGTGAATGCAGGTGTTAGCAGTTGATAATGTGATAACTCTTGTTTCCCTAGACCCCTCATCTGTAAAAAGTAAAGCGAGGAACTCGCAAGCGCCCCGCGCCTGTGTGCGGCTGAATTTGTGCTGGTCTTTCAGAATTTCAATTTAACTTGTAATAACTTGGCCAACTTGTCGAAATTAGCCTCGGGCAAAATTTGCTAAGTTAGCACTCGGCGTAAAAGAGAAACCGATAACTGCCACGGTATTGGCGTCCCCACAAATAGTCGACAGAGTATTGGCCCAACTTTTTGCAAATAAACTCGGCCAGGATTACAGTAATGTTCGCGGTCGTGTTTTGCCGGAACGAAGTTTTGTAGCAGTGGGTATTTAAATTGGTAACAAGCCTACTGTTTGTGGCGAGGGCTCGCGGTTCAAATTTACTTTGCTGGTTTTATTTGCTCGGCCTTTTTTTTATTGCCTAGGTAGGCACACGTATGAAGTGTCCACCTGGTGGAAAGTGACCACCGTTGTCCAGAACATCTGCAACCTAAGGGGAGCGGACGCGGTGCCGGCTTTTGAGGTACCTGTAGTCATTCCTTTTGAAGAACCCCATGGTAAGGAAAGTGCAGACGAAAGCATTTTTCTTCCTGCTCGTGCGTTGTAAAAAAGGCTCGGGATACGTCTTAGTTTTGTTAATTTCAAATGTACCTTTACCTAGGTATCAAGAATTCACTTCAATTAACCAAACAATTTTTTTTGTAATATCCAAATCTCTCATACCAAAAATTGTGTCCAGGCTTCCTGTAATTAAGGCGTTCACATACCTTAAAGTTTAAGCCTTTAACAATTTTATTCTTAGATAGGTAATAATTTGATGTGCCCTAAAATTAAATGTTGCTTACCAGAGCAGAAAATCCCGATGGTTAATTTTATGCGTGAACGCAGTACTTACCCATTTGCATAAAGTAGGTCGCCACATGTGAGAAACATTGTTTTTACATTGTACGGTCCGGAATTTTCTATTTAAATTCCCCATTTTGCAAACACTTTCGGGCTGAGGTTTACGCTCATCCTTCTCATGTCTTTTTTTCTGTACAAAAAAGGAAAGGAGTTTGCGCGCAATTTATTAGAATAATAGCTGCTTTTAAAGTAACATAGGTTAGGTACTTGTCCGATGTTCTAATTATGTGCTTATGCGAAAGATGACTGATTACAGGCATATGGAATTTCATATTAGTTCTCACAGTGATAACGCAACTGCGGTGGTGCATTTTTGTTGCCTGCAAATTAAATGCATGAATCGTAGACAGTTACCGCTCGTACGACAGTAATCGCTTGTCACTGCGTAGCATAAAAAAATACAAAATCTTTTTGTTTAATGGATTTGCTCATAACCTACAAAAATAAAAATAACCGCATTGATATTGTTGAAGTACTTATGTAGACACTAGGAGGAATATACTTAAAACTTATACATATAGAATAAAAATTTAATTCCGCCAAACCCTTAATCAAACTATAGAAACTTAAAAAACGATGTATCTTATAAGTTCCTATAAAAATTTATGATACAAGATAATACGCTGTTATCTTATAAGAAAGATTGCACGAAGAGAGCAGTAGGTAGCTAACTTGAAAATTATCCGAAAACGGAATTTCTGAAAGCAGAGGAGGTAATATGTTTTCATTACAGACTTGTCTACAACAAATTGCTGAAATATTGCTCAGACGATCGTTATTTCAAGGAAAATTGGCCGTGTTCACGTACAATGTTCCATAAATACCACATAACTTATAGATTTTAGTTCTCAAGTCTGGTTTTAGTTAAAACTTTGGCGACCGACACGGGCCCGCTTATAAAGTGTTTTTATAAATCCTAATGGATAACATAAATAATGTTACGGTGGGTACATTTTTCATACAAATTTTATGTACTTAGCCTTTTAAGGTTTAACGTTTTTAATGTATGTTTGTGCAACTGGCCCTTAATAAATGTAAGTTTCCAATTGTGCGTGAAATGAATTTCTACGTGTTAATATTATAAAACAAAGCAATCGAACAGAAAAATAATAAAATTACAAAACAACGCCATCTAGCGGCGAATTGTAATTTATTAAGCTATAGACAGCCATTTGTCGCACCATTGAATGTATTTACTAAGAGTGTACCTAAACCATAATACAATTACTTAACACTCGAACGAATAAATAATCGTAAGAAAAATTTAGTATGGGTGACGCACCACCTTAAGCAGTCAATCCAACTTATAAATGAACTCTAAACATGACGACGATCCATTGCATTGTTGTTGCGTGGAAGGGGTTTGACCTTGTCACACACCGTCAGTGCTCGAAACGTGATCGTAGTGTAACAAATTTATAAACTCTTCAATATATCTCGAATTCACCTATTTGTGTGTTAACTTGGTGATTTTTATTGTTTAAATCGGAATTTTGTTATAAGTTTGGCGCCCTGCATGGGACCGATCACAAAATGTTAATGTAATACCGGCCACTCATCTTAATACCGTTCGATCAAGTGTAATGACAAAAATGGGCTTGATCAAGCCAACTGACTGTATGAGGGAAGATATTTTGGAAGTACGTTATGCCAATTGATTGTGTGCGAGGTAAGTTTGACTTTATCAAATCTATTTAATCACACCACCATTATCCTTTAAAAGGGGGAATTCACGTTTTGTAATCGGTCTCATGTTGGGCGCCAAGTTTTTAACAAACTTCAGTTTTTTTGAATGTTTTTGTCTAAACTCCGGAATATCAGGAAAACCACTACTTATTATTATTATCTCGAAGCAAAAACGTCGACGATCCAAACCGACCACAAAATATGCTTGCTTTTAACTACGTGAAACATAGGACTAGCATAAACTAAAACATCAGCTGCTTGTGAATGCTGAAATGAGGCTGCACTGGCTGTAACGTAATAAATATCAATACAACGTTTCAATATTTCACGAGCCCTACGTGAACCTATTTGTGCGATCACGGCCACTTGTGCCGGAGCCGTGGCGCGGTTAACACACCGAGCCGGCCAATACGCATAAATTAAATACCAAACACTACTGAGCGCACTTTGATTACTCTCTCTGCGTGTGCACACAACAATTGTAGAACACTATTAGTTATTGTACACATCCTGTTTAGTAAATAAATTCATAACAAGAATATTTGAGATGGCGAATTTAACGCTTTAGGAGATCTCGTGTAACTAACCACGAACATTGGTAAAACATAAATGATAATTGAAATTATGTTACTCTGCACACGGCAAAATAAGTACAATAATAGGCAATATAGTATGTTGATCTAACTGACCCGTTTCTGTCCATTCTGGCGCGGAGTATCATTCATCAACTGGAGGCATTTGGAGCTTACTCCAGCATCCTGCTGCAATACGGCTTAGTGGAGCCTAAGGCTAGTATTAGTAGCCAGCTCGAGATTTTCTTTTGCAAATTTCTGGTTCAACGATATTTCGTACAATAGTCGTACAATTTTAAGTACTTAAAAGGCAACAACAACTTTCAAGCTCGTGTTATTAAAAACTCTTCATCCATTTGGAAACTAAACGTAGTATGATCTTTGATTACCAAATCGGACAAATAAGGAAAGAATGCAATATTGTTAAGAATTACTTGATTAGCATTATCTTCTTTCTTTTTAAGTAATGGTTGTCCATCGTTGCGTTGATTTAGACAAGTGAATTGTAAGTAGTTACACTGTTTCTAGTATAACGAACAAATTCAGTCAACGTGATACGCTTAACATAATATCACGAAAGCGCAGGTTTAGCCGATTCTCTTGGAGCAGCCCGCTAGTTCATGGCATGCTTTTTATTGTTGTATCTCATTAATGCTCACATTTCCGATATTTGTTACGCATTAAGCTATAATTAATCTGAAACAAAACACGAAGTATACAATAAACGAATAACTCAACAAATACGTCCTCACTCACCAACATTGATTATTTTATAGCTATCGAAAGAAAAAAAAACGTTGCAGTAAGTAATAGCAAAGAAAAAAATGAATAATGTCTCCAACGTGACTTAATCTAATTGCTTCCAATCCCAAATAATATTGCCCGATTCGTCAATAACGCTTTGAAATCTAAAAAAAACAATATTCCAAATCACCATTCAAAGACGGAACCGTAATGCCTAAAGCGAAATGATAGACGCTGAGCTCCATTTCTTTTCGAGAATCTTTCCTATGTAAATTCACAGAGACGGCTGCAACAGAAGCCTGTGCGCCCGAGGCAGAGATCCGAACATCGCAGAATGGCGAATATTAGGAGGCTCATAAAATAAAATTCTCAATCGGAGAGTGGAGAGGCGGCCGAAACGAACGCGTTGCCCGTCAGCTGCGTCCACTGTAGAATTTTGCCGCTCCACTTCGTTTGGATCTCGCATTTTCCAGTAGAGAAATGGCTATGGGCGTTTTATTTGCAGCAGCATGGAACGTTTTGTTTTGAAGAAGATGTTTAGGGTACTTTAGTGGACATAGAAGCCATAGAACGCAGCTACGAAGCCTTGTTCAATTCTATGTAGAAGGACTCTTTTGTTTGGAGGTAGACGCAATTTAGCGGCCTAAGTTATAAAATCCCAACCGATTTCGATCATATTGTTGTAGACGAAAGCCAGACCAATCCCCCAAATACCAACGAAGTTGAAAATAAACTGGCCGCTTTAGATTAGCGCGCGGGTATCGGCTAAGTTGCAAAGCTTTGAGCATCGGCGTAGGGTTACGGGTCTGTTGGTCTTCTTAGTTGCATTTCGATGAGTGTGTGAAAGAGTTGCTCAAATATTCCCCTTTTCACTTTTGGGACGTGTTAGCGGAACTTCCACCGCATTTCTTAGGAAGAACCTTTCCAATGCATTGGCCAGAGGAATGAAATTCCTTTGTTCCCGCTGAGTCATTCCGCTCTCAACGGGAAAAAATCCCGATGGGGTTCACTATAACACAATGCAAGTATTGTATTCCTATTTCGTAACAATGTACTGTACTTAACCTACTTATGTTGTCTATGAGTATGTTTTCTGACTATAGGTATTTTGCGCACCTTGGGAGCACTGACATAGACATATACATATACGTATATTTATTTGGTCCCATAACACAATCAAAAACATAAAACAAAGGAATCAGGGCGATACGTCATTTGACCAAATTGAACCAGTCCTGCGCGCCTGGCTAGAGTCTAATTCTTTACACTTATTAAAAAAAGTAAGCAGTTGTGCGGAAAATTAATTTTAACAATGTACATTATTCTACTCACTATAATAATCTGCACTGTAAAAGCCCTGGCTCATTGAGTAATTTAATTTGTGTGTCGCTTTCCAATAATCTGGATTCAATTTAACGCTTCCGAGCAATAATTATTTTATTTTGATTTTAATACAAGGTACTGATGCAACAGTTACTAGCGTAGGTACAGTCGAACATAGAAAAGGCTACACAGGGAATGAAAGAAAGATTATGAGTTCTGGAACAGCGCCTGTGTAGCGTTTATCAACCGTCATCTTGGCGTTCATGTCACGAGGGTCTGGGGTCCGCCTAGACCAGGGTCCAGGATTTGGCAGAGCAGATAATTACAGTGGAGCGACTGCCATCTGACCTCCGTAACCGTGCTACCAGGGGAACTTGACCAGATTGGATCATGGTTACTCATTCACTCGCTGGAAGTGCACGTTTCAACAAGATGTTTTCCCTCTCCGTAAGAGCATCGGTTAGCATTCAACTAATGTACATAACTCAGAAAAGATTTATTGGTACATGACTTCAGTGGCATTCGAACCCGGTACCTCTCGCTTACGAGTCGGGTACCCCAACCACTCGGCCACCGACACTTCTATTTATATTTATTTATTCTACCGTACATAACTGAAATTTAAAACTTCGCAGTCTCCCTTTATCTTCCTCCGGCCGAATGATTAACGAAGTTTCTTGCTAGTTGAGAAACGCGGAACTTCGGTTCCGTTCGATCGTCGATCCGATAGTTTTGTCAACTGAGTTTTATTTAAGTGAAAAATGGAAGGAACTGCTTAACTGGCAGTATAATAGCCGTGAAGGTAATAAAGAGTTCGAGGCAGCAGTTCGCTGATATTTATGGCAGCCAGGATCCAGGTTACGGGTTCAAATCCGCGCGAGTAATCCGATTGCGTCGCTCGGGCGCGCTGTGTTATCATAAAAATGCGAAGGTATTACTCATATTAGTGTTGATTTCTCAGCGGAAATCTGTAAGTCGATGTTCCGATACGAGTACGGCTTAGTATTCAAGGTTAGGTTAGGTTCGAAGCATATTAATAGTTGAAACAATTAAATAGATCAATTTGTAACATCTAGTGACTGTCTAATATTACATTACGTATATTTCAACTAATGTAAAGAGCGAAAAATAAATGCAACATCTTATTTTTCAATGATCATCGTAAAATACTGCTATTGGTACAAATTAGTATTAACGCGGTTGCATGATCGTTTACTATTTGCGCGATCAGTCTGCGTTAACCACGGATTTAATTAATTCGATGTTGAAAGCATTAATTGTTAATTATAAAGCTTGCGCTACACTGGTGGGCCGGAGCGACGTGGCAGTAACCTAACTAACTCAATAAAGCAGTTTATAATTCGGTTAGGTCAAAGGGAGGAAGGCCCGCCGATCAAGTTGAAGCAATTTAGACACGTTCACCAAGGAATCTGAGCCCTGGCGCCCGCCGAGACACAACAACAAAATAAATAGTGGAGGTGGTACAGTCAGCTGCAGAGTGAACGGAAAATTGCGTTGTTTTGGCTTTATATGTGCAACGACTATATCTGACGTGCGAAAATGTGCTAGTAAAAACCGGTTTGACAGAGTCCTTTGACAGACCTCAGCAGGGAGACCGCGAGCAGGTGAGGCTGGCTTAGGCCAGCAAGGTTAGCACAAGTATGCGCATTAGGCGACAAGCGAGAAAAGGCTGGACATGGAGTATTGAGAGAAGGAAATAAAGGCTTTCTTGCGTTGTGAGCTATGTCCGGGCACACTTGCAGCCGTGCAGAGGATGATGTTTGGGCCCCTATAACTAAGTACGAAGACGACACAGTCCTTAATTCAACAAACACTAAAATTAAAACCAACCAGCTGCACAACACTGGCCTATTATGGGCCACACCATTATGCCCAAAGTGGCATAACGGCTATGTCAGCTCGGCCGCCATTTTGCGGCGCAATCGGCCATGTGTCCAGTGATCCAATTATCGGCAGGTGAGCTAATGAGTCGCGACCGCCGCCTGTACGACACAGCAATGGATATCAGCCAACCCCATAATGGAACAACGCAATGGATTGATAAATCAAACGGTTTAATTGCTATCCGTATGTAATTGTACTGATTTGCTTTACGATATTCGTGCAGAGAGCGTCGGTAGTGTAATAGCTAGCGGGTCGGTCTCGTAAGCGAGGTATACAGTTCGATTCTCAGAGCCGCTTTCTACTAATGATGTTTTCTGAGTTTGGTAGGTACATAAGTTGTACACAAACTGGCGCGATTTCTGTGAGGGAATACTTTGTGAGGAGACTTATGCGACTGAATGAGTAACTGTGATCCAATCCATTCAGGTTCAATTGGTTACAGGGTCATGGAGGTTAGATGGTAGTCGCTCTGCTTAAATGATCTACTTAACCAAATCTTGGATCATAGTCAAGGTGGACCCCGGGTCCTCACGTGCGAGAGCATATGGACCGGGCGGATATGACAGCACCACACAACCTGTTAGCGGAAAGCCGGTTCGCCAGAGCCTCGTCCGTCTGTCATCAGGGGCAACGCGGGCAAGTTGAATTGGGGTGGGCCAATGAAATGTTGGTTGGGCCCCTTACCCCCCTTACCCATGAATAGAGTAAAAAATAATCATCTTAGCGTTAATATCCCGGTTGTGCTCTGGGGCACGAGGGCCCGGGGTCCGCCTTGACCATGATCCAGAATTTGGCAGATCAGGTAATTACAGTGGAGCGACTGTCATCTGACTTCCGTGACCCTGCTACCAGATTGGATTATGGTTACACATTCAGTCGCCTGAATGTGCAGGTTTCATCACGATGTTTTGCCTCACCGTAAGAGCCACGGTTAGTGTTCAACTAATGTACATCACTCAGAAAAAAGTAATTGGCACAAAGGGGCCCGTAAATAGAGTAATATCACCTAATATCTGCTTATTATACACATAACAAAAGAGTAGTTAGTATACGTCTAAGAAGTATACGTCTACAGCATTTGCCCATAACTTCGGCTAACATTAGCTTAGTAGCCGGCCGCCCAAATCCCACACAGAAATGTGCGGAAGGCATTAGTGGTCCAGAATATATTATACGTGGCTGTCTAAGCCCGGTAAATACTTTGGTAACTGCCTCGCTACGTGCCTATCTGGCTTCCATCATGTTTAAAAGCGCCCCGACAAAATGTGGGTTATGGTTGCATAATGCGATATTTATTTATCGAAACTTTTAGTGTGTGCTCATTCTTATCCATACATTATAGTTACAAAATAAGCTTAAGTAGTGTTATTTAGGGTAGTTTTAGGTCTACAAGCTGTATAAATCGTAAATTCATGCAATGTAACATGACTGCTTACTATCTAAATAAAATAAATAAAATTAAGTCATATACCGCGTTTGATGCGGTTTTCACTATCAATTAGATAATTCTTTCGGAAGGTTTATGAGTATAAAATAACCGAGTACACCCATGCGATGCCTGGGCGGGTCGCTAGTATTTTGTGTCATCATCAAGGTAGCCGGTAGGATCCACTGTTAAACGTCTGAGGGTCTCGCACTGTTGAAAAGTTGCCGAAATACACAACAGAAAAGGTGCTTGTCATTGTTTGACCTATCTTAACGGTCGGCTTAACCGTTTACCGGTCTTAAGCTGGTCGGCAGTTAAGACGATAATCGCCTTGTACGATACGCCACTGCCACAAATTTTACTCTACGTCATACATGTCAAATTACCAGTACCTAATGTATGTCGATTACCGAAAGCATGGAGGCTATGCCGAAAGCTGACGCGTTCCAACGAAGTTTGAATTTAGAAAGCAAAATCGATGTCTGTGGGTTGTCAGATTTTCGTTAAAATATATCGTTTCAAAATTATATTTGATTGGTTAATATTGAAATTATGAACAAACTTCGTTTGTATGGAGCGCTCCAGCTTTCGATAACAGGCCTATATAACTAACTTAATATCTTTGTTACCTACATAAAGGAAACGATGAAGTAATAAAAGATAGTGCCTTCTAACCCTAACCCGACCTTGCAAAGGTCGTAGGGAGCCAATGGATGAAAAAGGCACAAAGTCGATCGCTGTGGAAAGCAAGGGAGAGGTCTGTATACAATAGAAGGACATCCTACCGCTGCGATGGTCATCTTGACGTTAATGTCATGGGTCCATCTTTACCATGATCCAGGTTTTGGCAGATCAGGTAATTACAGTGAAGCGACTGCCATCCGACCTCAATGACCCTGTTAACAGGGGAATCTGAACAGAATGGATCATTGTTACAAATTCAGTCGCCTGAATGCACAGGTTTAATCACGATGTCGTCCCTCACCGTAAAACCATCGGTTAGTGTTCATCTATTGTAGATATAACTGAGGAAAGAGTCATTGATACATGGCGTCACTGGGGTTCGAACCTGGTACCTTATTAGGCCACCGACGCTCCTGCACGTTACCTACTATGCATAAGCTCAGTACAGCAGTGCCTTGGTGCAACAGCAAAATTTTAAACCCATATTCCGATAGCAAATACGTACAAGCTATGCAAGAAAATAAAGCATCTTCTATGGAAGCACAGAATGTACAAAACCGAAAATGCGATCGAAGCCATGGAACGTTGCGAATGAAAGCCTCGTTACTGGCGCTAACGCAAGAGCAATGTGTCGGATATTTACTTGATACCCGAGTACAAAGTGTCGGCTTTATCAAAGGCTAGCGCGGCTTTTCCTGCCACTGGTCCTCAGATAATGGGCCCTGTAAAGTAGTTGAGAAAATCCCGCTAACACGATAGTGTTCGAAAACTCTATTTGGGGAATTTGTAATATTTAAGTGGCTCTTTGTTGTAAAGTCGATAGCGTGGGCGTGGACTTGGGTGAAACTAAGATTGAGTTTCATTAATACTATCGACTGTCTTGGGGGTTATCTCGAGCGATGAGAGTAAAAATTATTGTAGGTTGCTGAAATCCTATGGTTGATTTAGATACCTACTTATCCCAATATTGAGTTACCGTCCAACCAAAGCATTTCTCAATAATAAATTAGACAGTCAACCTGTTGAATTGTTACACAAAGTGTCGACAATTGCAAGTGTTAATTAAAACAAAACTAAGTTGTTTTATCAACTCCGTTAAGTAGGTATGTGTGTTGTAAATAATTACTTTAAACTTCCAACATTTGTCACAGATTGCAAAATTGCTTTTTTAGCAAATAGAGGGAAGCAAACGAGAATAATGGTAAGTGGATATTCAGGAATCCGAAGGGTAACGAAAACATTGCCAGGGTTTGCCATTTATCTTGAAAGTACTCAATAGCTTCATATTTTTAGCATTTCAGAAATCCTTGAAGGGCTTAATAATTTTTTTTGGATAAATTAATCTAGCCCCAAACTAAGCAAAGCTTGTGGGTACTATGTGCGCTAGATACTTACGTGGGTATTTGTTAATTATATACCTATTTTGCAGTAACAACGAAATTCGGAACAAAAAATAGATTGAAGTTAAAATTCATCACACTCGCACTGGCGAATATGGACAATATATACTGATATATTGTCCATTGAACCAGTCAGGTTGTAAATCTACAAGTTGATTACCTTTTATTTAGACTTACAAATTCCATACGGTACGGTACCAACAATCGATTACGCGGCCGCAAAAAGTAGCTTGGTGTCATAAAAACATTACTCGAGTGCTTTTTAATAGAGCGAGAGTCGACATAAACTTGCGTAAAATTCCCTCCATTCCGGGAATGTTTCTATTTTCCAATGGCACTGTGCAGCTAACGTTTTACGGGCGTTCATAACAGTACGTAAGGCCGATCGTAAAAGTCAAGTCCGCAAAATATAAAGAGATAAAAAAGTTTATAAAAGGCCTCTTTATTACTTGAGACTGCACGCGGGATTTGACCATTGTTGACAATTTTCAGGGCCTATTTTGACACTAATGCCCGTTTTCACTAAATATAGGAATCGCCTATATCCGATGCTCAAATACTTAGGAATTGCATAAGACGAAAAACGTTTCACCAACCGCTAGGAAATAACTATCTTCGTTAAGTAACGCTTAAAGTTAGGAAGTGGATTGGGCGTGCTTTATCCCCATGCATCGCCTAATTAAATGATGTTGCGTTCTGTTTTCCACAGCAAACTTATCTAACCCAGTGGCCAAAACTGAAACTAAGTGTCGCCATTTTGAAATGTCACTTTGTTGGCAATAACAGCGATGCCGTCACCGGTTCAGATAAGCTTGTGGTAGTCCACAGTTCACCAACATTACAACGCGAATCCATACATAAATCTCGCCTCAAGGTAGAGATTTGATGAAATAGACCAATTGGCTAAACTCAATCTAATATAACGCAGCCAGATCTCTGGACAACATTAGGGGGGTACCGGTGTGGACGACCTTTTAATTTATAATATTTTATATTAGTGTTTATTTTTAATGTACCTGTAAATATTTTGTGTATAGGTACCTCATTAAAATCGACTACCAGAATATTAAAAGGATAGATAGGATAGGATAATAGATCATGGGCAAGGCCGAAATAATGATACCAAGGCGTTTTTATTGTAAGGATTGTTGATTGGCACCAATATCAGGACGAAAATATATTTTCATGAGGACATTACTATTTGCGGCAACATTATTTCTAAAAGGCTGCCGATGAATCGTTTACCTATAATTATAAATGAAAGGATCATGGTGGACGTTATGGTCCTGCCCATGCCCATGCCTTCCTTATCGAGGCAGCAATATGGTTCCCTGCGTTTCGGGGGTTTTACGATGTCGCACCCTCAGTCCCTTAGTTATCTTCGTCATTCAATGCTCATTTTCTTTTCAGCAAACATTTTTATACAGCAGTAAACATTTGGCATTGTTAACTTTATAGACTGGTAGCTGTTTTCGTCTTTTGAATTCAGACTATCCGTTAAAATGTGTTTTACCATTATAAACTCACCGACAGAAAAAAAACGTCGGATTACCGCCCACCAAGTACACATACTTAATATTTTAATAAGACAATGCAAATAATCAACTCGATTAAACTGGCTTTCTAACAAAGAAAATCGCATCGAAATCGGTCCATCCATTCGGGAGCTACAATGCCACAGACAGACACACAGAGCCACAGATACACACGTCAAACTTATCACACTTCTTATTTCGTCGGGGGTTAAAAATGATGGCCTTAGTTTCTATTTCAACCCACACAACTCGAACAGAAAAGGGTGATTATTAAAATCATTTTAATACGAAGCGTTTACAGTTTTAGTAGCCAATATTTCACACATAGGCTCGTAATATTAAATTGTTTTCACGCTGCGTTGAACCATAATTCATAATGGAGATAATCGTTTGAAGCGAACTCTGGAGTTGGCCGGCAGCCAGCGCTGCAGCTAAGTGCATCGTTCTTTAATGCTCTTCATCATCAGCTTAACTGGAGAAAAAGATGGGAACCATTCTACAGTCAGGGCATGGTGCTGTGGGAAAGACAGTTTGCGTCTAGATATTCTGAATGCAAACGTTTGTAAGAATGTTTGGATGTTTTTCCTGGAATAACTACTCAACGGATTATCTGGCAGTAATATAGCAAATACCACAGAATATTTATTCAGAAATTTAGTATGGTTCCATGACAATGCGATAACACTGCCCCTACATAGGAATCCTACCTCGGCCAGGGTTGCCGTTACAGCTAGTGTTGCCAGTGGCCGAAATTCAAAAGTCAGCTCAAAAAGTAACATAACGAGAAATTATTTTATATAGAAAAACGTCTAATACTGTAATATGACACTTTATTATACAAAATACATACGATGCAGCGGTCTACGTTACGCTTTTCTTCGATCTAAATAAAAAAGGTCGATGAAAAATGTCAAAAAATTTGACAAGGGTTTTTAAACTGTTAGTTTAATTTTGAGATTATATCGTTTATATTTTTAAAACAAAGGCTAAACCACCAGAAATGCTAAACAATATGAAAATATGCCCAATCTTGGATAAAATATGCTAAATGGGCAACACTGACTCTCTATGTAGTCGTCCTACCTCCCTACATATGATTACACTGCACTACATGTAGCATATAGTACTAAATATAGTGATCCGTGAAAGTGTGACATGTAAGATGATGTAGTATCAAAAATAGAAAGAGAGATGTTAAGATGGTTCGGGCATGTAGAGCGAATGGATAATAGACGATTAACGAAAGAGGTAAATAGCACGAATCTGGAAAACCAGCCCTTAAGAGGACGACCCAGGAAAACATTCACTGATCAGGTCAGTAATGTTCTCAAAAAAGCTGGGGTCCGAAGTGGTAAGAATAAAAGGAGATGTATGAAAAGAGTTGTGGATATATGCGAGGCTAGGGAGTTGTGTCAGGACAGAGCAAAGTGGAAGTCCACAGTCTCTGCCTACCCCACCTGTGGGACACAGGCGTGAGCTTTATGTATGTATGTATGTACATGTAGCATGTAGGCCGTTAGGCTCTCTATAGTCCTAAATAAGTGACCTACATGCGATTACACCACACAACATCCAGCCACGTAGTGATGTAGGGTGCTAGATTAGGGTGTGTGTAATCGCAGCCTTTATCCTGTATTCCATAGGGATAGGCTAGGCACTGTAACGTAACACTGTCCCATGGACAGTGCCAGGTTCAGTTAATAAGGAAACAACAAATTATCAGGGTAATGGGTTTATATACGATCAGTCCAGATACTACAAACTACAGCAACAAGAAATTTATAAAAGGAATTTAAAAGGTTAAGCACGAAAGTTCCTACGAAAGTCCACTCCACACAACCTATGTCCAGGCTGGATCACTGAGTTCACTGCTGGCCGAAAAAGTACAGATTGCAGATTGACCCGACAGACTGATTAGTTAGAGAATTTCGAAGATAATGATTTATGCAGCCACGTGCATACTTTGACCGGTCACTTGTATTTCGTTTAGTTTCTTAAGATAGCTTATTCTAGCTATGATACTGATCCACCTTCTAGTTCGAAGGCTGGGAGAACTCTGCCCACTCATCAGCTGTACACTTTATCGCAGGCTTAGGTCTTTACTTAAACACGTTCGAGAACGATTTGGCACAGAAGAAGATATAGTCTTGATGGCCAGTACTCATAGTCAACCAGCCAGTTCCCGAAGTGGTCGATATTAATTTTTGGACGACCTCATGTTTGGCAGCCAAGGATATAATCCATGAAGACATGATGAAGAATTGGATCCAGCAATTATCTACAATAAGAGGAGCACAAAAAAGATTAAAATCTCCGCCGACTATGAACTGTGACCGCATGACAAAATATGACGTACAAAGAATAAAATAATAAAAGGTAAACATTAATTTGGAAAATGTGATATTTTATGTACAAAATCAAATATTTGCCACTAAATAAACACTCTAATGTGATGGAAAAATGACCCCCGTGGCATGGGGGTCCACCTGGATTCTAATCAAAAGGAAAACAAGAAGTTACAGCGTTAAGAATCCAGACACACACCCCAATACCCTTGAATTTGTGCAAAAACCATAATTACTATTACTAATTGGATATTTAGGAAACGGGAGATCATTTCCCCAAAAGAAAATACTCTTATCGAAGTTCGATTCGAATCAAAATATTTGTAGAACGTAGTTACAACGTAGTCAGAATTTACAGTATAAACTAATTTTCCAGGCAAGGATGATGAGCAATCAGAGCCTGAAGGGCCAAACCCAAGAATATACCAATGATATGTATAAAAATTTCAAATAAAAGTGTCAACGTGCTGAACAGTTGTTTGAATAGGAGTCTTAATAACAGTAAGTACATTCGACACCGAATGACACCACCATTAGTCAGGGCAAGACCCTACAGCACAGGCTATCACAGAATGAATGAATGTGGAAAAGATAAAATAGGTTTATTATGTCGGCATCGTAGCTTATTTTATTTATTTTTATTTTTCTTTATTAAGGAAAACAAACAGCTTACAATATTACTTACAATATAAGAGAATAATTCACACGTTAGGCAGTGAAGTTTCCACAGGATAATTTTACGAAAGTGAATAAACTATTTTAAACTAATGATAATCACACAACCATCATATAACGTGGGGCAGTGTAAGGAGGAAGAAGAGAGAAACTAAGGAAAATAACAGTATAAATGCTCAAACCAATGAGTTTCCATTCAGGGCGATGACACCTACTGATTTTAGTCTCTATTATTAAACATTAATATTTGTTAACTACTTACTAATATGTATAACTCTTTACGGAAGCTTTATATCCACCATACTTCATATGAAACAAATCAATGACAGCGTATTTCTTATTGTGCGTATCACAAGCTCTGACTCAAAATCTGTTATTGGAATAGTTCGTTTTATTTATTTATTTATTTTCAGTTTATTGTACACTTGAAAGTTTGAGGAAAAATACATAGTTATAGATGACACAACAGGCGCTACTTATTTCTTAAAGAAATCTCTTCCAGCAGGCCTATCAAAGAGATATGTGATAAGTAGTCGCAGATCAGACATGCACAATATCTAACTAAATATACATACACACATAATAAACTACAATAATAAACTACATATACCTACATCTTATACTAATACATAAAATACAATACAACACAATTACAATATCCCTATTATATATCCCTACCGAAAATACATCACTGCAGCGGCTCTGTGGCTTAGGACACCTGAATAGAATACTACAAAGAAGGTAAGGGAAGTCTATCATATTATTAATTATTTTTTATATAAATGTTTGATCTCTATGTTCGCGACGCAGTTCCAAAGACAAGAGACTGGGATCAGGATCTTTAAATCTATACCGTACTCTTCGGAGGAATTTTTTCTGTACTTTTCCAATTCGTATTTGTGTTTTGAATATATTCGATTCCATACAGTGGAGGCATATTCCAGATGACGTCTTACTAACGAATTATATAAAAGTATGTATGTATTAATGTTTTTGAAGTCACTACACGGCCGAAACATGAATCCAAGCATTTTATATGCTTTTGCAGATATTTTATTAATATGCGATGTAAAATGAAGTTCAATATCCAGCTAGACCCTATGATCAGTTACCCTCTTTATATTTTTACCTAAAATTTTATAATTTAAATGGATTGGCTGTTTTTTACGAAAAACTACGTATATCAAAATTCAAAATTCAAAACTTTATTGAGTAGGATATTACATATCTCTTTCAATCGTCAAAGAGGAGGGGTTAGGAAATTAGGAAGGAAACCCAAAGTGACATTGTTGGCCGCCCATTGGCCGCAGCACACCCACCCCCGCCGACAACGGCCGGACCATGTCCGACAATACCAGTGTTAGGTAGCTGCTCCCACCCTACCCTTACCCTGCCCGTAGCCTACCCCTATCCTACCCTACCCACCCCTACCCCGGCCTACCCCTTAACCTAACCTAACCCTACCCCTACTTTTCCCCTATCTTATCCTACGCCATCCCTACCGCAGTCCGCGCAGAGTAGACGCCCCCCAGCCCCGCTACGACCAAAAGACACCGTGTGTGGGAAGGGAAGGAATGTTAACGCCGCTTCCTAGGTGGTCCTCCGTGGTAAAGAAACGGCAACAAACCCACAGAGCCTAAGTTAATTCATATATATATTTTTTTAATGTCTTATATACTAATACATTATATTTACATACTAATTTAAACTAAATTAATACCTGTTCAAAACTGCAGTTCAGTTCCATGGACTTTTGTCATTCACATATTCAGGTATACTATTATAACTTTTTTGACATAATTTATTTTTTATAGTGGCTTTAAATTTACTCAATGGAAAATTCTGTATAGCTGTTGGGACCTTATTATAAAAGCGTACACATTGACCCATAAATGATTTGTGGACTTTGGCCAGACGACAAGAAGTAGTAACAAGTTTATCTTTATTTCTAGTATTCCTACTATGCACATCACTGTTCTTCATAAACAAGTGTATATTTTTTTGAACATAGATCAAGTTCTCATAAATGTATTGTGATGGCATTGTTAAATGTCAATATGCTTGAATCTATCTCTAAGTGAAGTTCTAGGTCCCAATTGGTAAATCGCGCGAATAGCCCTTTTCTGCAGAACAAATACATTATGCCAGTCGGCAGCGTGTCCCCATAGCAGTATGCCATAAGTCATAATACTGTGGAAATAACTAAAGTAAACTAATCTTGCTGTAGCCTCATCAGAATAACCTCGCATCTTCTTTACAGCATATGCTGCAGAACCTAGCCTTTTCGCCAATTTATCAATGTGTGGACCCCATTGTAATCTACTATCTAGAGTAAAGCCTAAAAATACTGTGGAATCAACAACGTCCAAATTTTCGCCTCTTACTTGTATATTAGTGGATACTGATCTAACATTTGGCAAGGAGAATTTTAAACATTTTGTCTTTTTGCCATTCAGTAATAAATTATTAATCGTAAACCAGTTTACAAACAAATAGAACATTTTAGAATTCTAAAATAGGTTTGTTCACGTCGTCATATGTTCATTGTTGTCTTTTAATTTTAAACACTAAAGATGTATCATCAGCGAACAAAACAATTTCGTGAGTATCTTTTACAAAGTACGGCAAATCATTTACATAAATAAGAAACAAAAACGGACCCAGAATTGATCCCTGTGGGACCCCCATAGAGACAACAGACCCTGCAGATCTTTCTCCGTTCACATCAACCTTCTGAATTCTCTGATTCAAATATGAACTTAATAAGTTTAGAGCTAAGCCCTTTATGCCATAATGTTGCAGTTGCAATCAGCATCGACCATGGCAGGCAGCGGGGCTGATGGGCGCATATCCACGGGAATACCGCGGCGCACAGCAATAAGAGTACCATCCCCTTTCGATAGCTTTAAGCGTTCATAATCTCTATCATAACGATAGAACATAATATCTTCAATTAGAACGCGAGTCAAATAATTTTGCATCAAAAATTCCAGGCAGCAACCACGTCTCAGTTAGACATATTACGTCATAGTCTACATTTAAAATATTATTGTAATTCTACTTGGTTTTAGACCGCAAACCCCGCAAGTTTTTGTAGAAAATATTAAAAGTCATTGTAAATTAAGAATTAAATAGTACATAAAGATAGAACCTCTACAAAATGCATGTTCAGGTTCCAGTTTTGAGCTGAGGATGCTAACATTAACCACGAGTTTGAAAATCGTAGCGAACAATAAATACCTAAAACTTAATATGGTGAATACAAAGCTTCTATGTATTTTAAAATATAAGGAAACAAAAGCATATCTCAAAAAAAGATTTTTAAAATGAATGTTAAGAAGCAAAGTTATGTGAGTCCAAGTAACCCTTATACAATTTTGTTTAAACTTGGTTCCGATGTTATGTGAATAACCGGGGACTTGTCTGTGTGGCGAACCATAATAGTGCAAATCCGAATCCAGCAGTAGACGTAACCTTTCTCCTTTGCCAATCTCTTCGCATGTTTAAGTAGGATTTTGTTTCTCGCCGAAAGGTGGTCATTAAAGTAAATCATGTTTTTGCTCTGCTCACCCGTAATACCCACATCGCCAGCCGTGCACTTCTTCAGTTTACGGAATGCAGCTAAAAAGTCGTCCTTTTTATATCTAGCATGCATTTTTAATATAATAAGTTTCGGTATCTTATTCTCAAGATCGTTCCTAACGGCCACTCGAGTAATGAAGTCGATGTCGTAGTCAGGATTTAGCTAAAAGTCACACTTTTGAGCTAAGGATTGTATTAATACAATAAGGTTTTCCTCTTTCTTTTCGGGAACCCCACTTATTTGTATATTCCAGCGTCGAACCCATTGTTCGATACAACTATTGCTCTCGTTTAACTCATCCATATTCGTACGTAAAGTGAGTAGTTCCGATTTCAATTGGTCGTTTTCAGTCTCCAGCTCAAATAATTTAGTATTTACAGACAACAATGATGCCTCGAGCCCGTTTAATTTAGTTTCCCAGGAACTAACAGTGTTAGACAACTTCAGCAACTGATCACTCTTAATAAGCTAAATTGTGTTTCAAAATGCTCCATCAGAGCGTTAGCATTCAAAATAATATTGGAGTGCGTATTATCCTCGCTTCTTGGCGTAGTAGGATTGATATTTTTTTTGGTTTGTTTACATGACATTCTCTTCCATTTGGCCTTGTTCATTGGTAATATTTTATAAAATTCGGAGTCACTATAATCCACACAGGAATAATGGTATGAACATCCACACGCCATGCATTGACTCATCTATCTCGACAGATTTTGAACATTTTTTGCAATCCATTCTAAGCTTGAACAGCAAAGATAACTGTGCAGTAAACAATTAATTGAATTTGAAAAAATTTAACGCAACACTGTTAGATTAATTTTATTTCTGTTAACTGGATTATTACACAGTAATTAGTTAAGAATTGACAGTTCCTATTTACGAATATTGTACTTTCCACTTTGATATTTGTTTATATCTAAATTTCACTTCTCAAAATTCACTAAATCGCCAACAACTAATTAAATTTGTTCACCGATATAAATAAATAAATAAATAATCGTGGACAAATTCACACAGCGCCATCTAGCCCCAAACTAAGCAAAGCTTGTGCTATAGGTACTAGATTACTGATATATTACTTGAATACTTTTTTAAATACATACTTATTATACATAGAACACCCAGACCCGCTACGTTACGCGTGACGTGTTCGTGACGGACATGGCATTATGGCATAGTATTTGGTCATCATAATAAATGAAAAGAAAATACCAAGTTGTGGAATTAGTACCAGATAAGTTCCAGTTCCACGTTCAGCTAAATTTCATGATGTACAAAAATATCTAATGACTTTCTAACATGACTATCTTCACAACACAAAGAACATAGGTTCACAGAGTACATAGTTGATTACTCAATGACAGGGTCTCGAGTGAGCTGAAACGCCGTCAAAATATGCTATTTTTCATCTCAGTTCCGAAACTCGTATTCACAAGTAAATAATTAATCTTCCCATCTTTTACGGCTACACAGAGTAGGCTAATAACATTTTCATCAAACTAAGCGAGCGTGGCCTGAGTTTTTAATGAAATTTAGCTTAAAACCCTCGAGTTCTAGAGGAAACTCTAGATGGGAAGTTAAAACGGCTGCAGATAGCAACTTAGCGAACTGAACTTGAAAGGAAGTCTTGTTCTGCGCCAGTTTACCTGGAAAGTAGGAGTTACAAGTTGTAAGACTAGGAAGATAAGTGGAGGTGAAGAAAGCACTTCCCGCGTAGACGGTCTCATCCACAACTTAGTTTAAAATTATTTATTCTTAGGTATCAGTATAACAATGGCCCATTTGTGCGCGATTGGTCCAAAATTGCTTTTCGCAGTTGGTCCAATTCGCGGTTGGTTCAATTCGCGATTCGTACAATATTTGTAGATTTATGCCATGTTCCGCGGGCTTGAATTTTTAGATAAATTATTGTATATGTATTATTCTGGGTTATGAGCTACAATGCTGCCAATTTTCATCAAAATCCGATCAATAATTTTTGCGTAAACGAGTAAGAGCCGAATATTCGTTATCTTGTTTATTATTAAAGTTTGTATGTAGGATGGATGTTAAGATGTAGGTTTCTCCCTTTCACGCAAAAATGACTTTCGGTTTTTAATTAAATTTAGAATACGCGATAAAAGTTTGTTATGAAAAATATATTTTACATTTGAAAAGTTATTGCAGAAAAAGCGCCGCTGTCCATTTTAGGTCAAAAGAGTTTCCAGACGATAGAGCGAAGACAACAGCTAGAAACAAACTGATTAGAAGCCTGATGAGTGAAAGGGACTACAGGAAAGCAGCACGCGGACTGAAATATTTCTTATTTATTTTATTTATTAGTTAATTTCACAGTTTTACAGCAGTTAAATACAGATAAAATATTAGTACATTCTGGCATAATGTTTACAGTGTTTACGTATTCATTAAATTGCATTGGATATTCTTTGGTACTAAAATACTCCATAGTCTCTGCCTAACCTACCTGCGGACAGAGGCGTGAGCTTGATGTTTGTACGTACGAGAATGTACTAAAATACTGGCATACTTATTACTTACAGCTAGAGATATAGGTATGTCGATTGTAGGCGACGTTTTGCCTTGTTTCAGAGTTCAGGGCACTATACCCAGGGATCGTCACAAGCTTTGTAAATGTAAATTAGTTTCACTTAAGCAGCTGGCACGGTGAAGTTACACTTTGAACACACGAAAGGAAATTTTCAAAGTCACTTGGGGTGGGTTGATCACATTTTGTTTGTAATGAAGACGGGTGTTCGTTAATTCATATTAGATTCTGTGTCAGACGTGATCAGTATTTTGTTGAGATAATGTCTACTTATTGTGATTACAGTAGAGCGACTGCCATCTGACCTTCGTGACGCTGTTGACAGAGAAACCAGACCAAATCGGATCATGGTTACACATTCTGTTGCCTGCAGGTTTCATCACGATGTTTTACTTCAACGTAAGAGCATCGGTTAGTCCTCAACTAATGTACATAACTCAGAAAAGAGTCATTAGTACATGGCGGCAGTGGGATTCGATTCGAACCCGGGATCTCTCGCTTACGAGTCGGACTCCCTCACCACTAGGTAACCGACGCTCCGAGATTGGGCTTGAAATGCAGGGTCAATAATCGATTTTGTTGAAAATGAAAATTTTACTTACAAATACAAATACAAATACAAATAAGTTTATTGAAAAAATCAAGTTATACATATTATGTTGTTACACGTTTTACAGACGCTGGTGTTACAGATCAATGGAAAGGTCATTATGGCCTCCACACTAGGACATGCCTGTATCGTGGACTTTTCTACATCATTGATCCCATAAATTAAGACAAACACCTACACCATGGACTACGGTGGAAATCAAGAATATGATGACAGAGCCAAGCGACGTGCATAAAATGCCCATAGCATAGCATATGCCCAAATAAGTAGCACCAAAAATAAGTTGTTTAAATAAATATAATTTATATTGCAATTCATCATAAAAAAATATTGTAAGAACCCTTAGTGTATATTTGCTATAATTGAATTTAGTAATAGGTGTCCATAATAATAATAGGAGTATTTATAATGATAAATAAGGGTATACGTTTGTTCGGAAAGAAAGTATATTATTTGATATCTAGTCTACCACACGCTATCTAGAATAAAGATCTTGCTCATATTTTTTAGGGCTTTCCTAGTAATCACTTTGTTTTACATGCAAGTCCAAATAGTCATAAAATATATACTACACCTATTCGTAAAGCCATTTCCAAATTGCACCATCCCAAATAGAGTTATGATTCGATTCCGCTTGAGAAGTGAAGTTTAATACATTGTCACAGGGTCGCCTAGTTCTATTACATTGAGAGGCTGGGCTCTGCAGAGATTATGCATGAATTTACATAGAACCACTTGCAGAAAGTTATTACAGCCGGCTCTATAGGGCAAAAAATGTAGACACTTACATTTAAAGCGATCATAGCTTTACCAACCTTTTACCATGTGATAATAATAGGCCTGAAATCATAAACTCACACGTAACCGTAATTATAATGATAATCTAAAGATAAATAAAATAAATAAATATGCTTGGACAATTCACATAGTGCCTGCATGTAATCTCATGATAGGACTTTATGATGTGCACCGATAAATAAATACAAATAAATAATAAATATGCTTGCACAAATTCACACAGCGCCATTTAGCCCCAAAGTAAGTAAAGCTTGTGTTATGGGGACCAGACAACTAATAAACTACTTGCATATTTTTAAATACATACTTATTATACATATAATACCCAGACTCGTAACAGAAATTAAACTACATCATCTTTCAATTTTCGCCAGGCGGGGATCCGAACCCGGGACCTCTGCGTAGCAGACCGATATGTTAACCAACTGAACCACTCTGGTCGTGAGATAAACTATGAACAAAGCAAATTCTAATAACGACAACAAAGCGAGTAGCCATCCTGCCTAAAGAAAATTAGAAACCCCAGTTTGTGAGGTGACTCTAAGGAAGGGGTCTCTTAACAGTCTGTCTGTAAATTCTCTTAAACATATTCATACCGTACTATCTACCCCAAACTAAGCAAAGCCATGTTAGTAAAGCGATATTTATAAAAATGTTTGCGAAAATAGAATACAGTTATCACTGTCAAGCATCTCTAAGTTTTAATTGAATGTTTCATATACTCGGTGCTCAAAGTGACACACTTTCAGAAAGTTATTAACTGTATTGAAAGCGACACACTTTAAACTAGAATAACTTTACTTTAAAAATACTTTATATTTTAGTCCAGCTTCCAAGGTAAAGTTATATTCGCAGCGCAGAGCTTTGACATATTTTTATTTACAGGAAAATTGTTCTTTGAAATATTCTCCGTGAACACACGTCTAACTAAAGTAACTTTCAATCAATGTTACAAAGGGTAAATAAAAAGTGTACTGACTTGTGTGCTGTAGTGTGTAGTGTGATAAGTGAAATCGATTAAAAGTTACAATTAACAGTAGAAACGTCCGAGAGTTCATTTACAAAGTGTGATTATAATTTGACAAATTCGGTGAGTCATTTGTTTACCTTTGTGTAACCATATTTGAAAGACAGTTTATGAATGTATGTGTCTTTTGAAATATGGTTAAATGGATGAATCAAAGGAAGCAGGATACCTATTTTTCCAGAAGCCATTCATCGTCCATTAAAATCTTCGCTCCAACAATACTAGAGTTTCGCAAGTATACCTTTAATTGCTTTGAAGCTCTTGAAACTGAAACTAAGGAGAGACTAAAGTTATCCTTAAAGTTAAACCTACTTAACAGTTTAAAAATACTTCGGTATTTCGCTACCAATATTCTAAATCACCCTTATTGGGATATATATCGCAGAAGAGACGGCATATAGAGCGTCGTAAGCAAGAGGTAGGTACCGGGTTATCAAACTCCTAGTGCAGCCATATACCAATAACTCTTTTCTGAGTTATGTATATGACTTGAATACTAACCGACGCTCTAACGGTGAGAGAAAATATTGTAATGAATCAGACGTTTGAATGTGTAATCATGAAACAATCTGGTTAGGGTGCTAGTATCAGGGGTGGTAGCAGGGTCGCGGAGGTCAGATGGCAGTCGCTCCACTGTAATTACCTGACCTGCCAAATCCTGGATCATGTTACTGCGAGAACCGAGAAATTAACACCAAGCTGATTATTATTTTACCTTTATTGACGGTAGACGACGTGAAAACTTTAATCACCTGAGGACACATAATGCACCAGCGGCTTACGGTGTCGTATTCAAAGTGTATGCACGAGGGGTTTCTTGTAAAGTAGCAAAGCCGTGTTACAAAATAGATGGTAAAAGATGGCATGGAAACGCTAACCATGTAGATTGTTTTCACAGATTTTAAAATGGTTTCTGTAGTTACGTATGGCGGATGCTACACGCTCGATATTTATCGCGAGACGTATCGTTGATACGGATCGTGGCTTTCTGATTTTCTAGAAATCCTGTGATCCGTATTACGATCCGTGAGTATTACACACTCGATAAATATCGTGATCCAGGATATCAATCACTGTATCATGATAAATATCGAGCGTCTGGCATTTGTCCATGTTCAAAGAAATCTTCCAAAAAGGTCCAATGTACGTATATGTCGCTACTAAGATGAATCTTTTTGTAATATTTGGTTTTTGATAACAATTCCAAAGTTGAACATTATTTCACAGAATTTGGTTCATCACATTAGGACTATTCGAATAACCTCGCTTTCCTAAACTGTTCAAAATAGTCATCCTAAATTGAATTGCAGTCGTCCTGTAAACACGAGTGACCAACTACTCTCGATTCACCAAATGGTACATTTTATCGTTTCACAGAGCCGAAAGCGAAATAATTCGAAATTAGCCCGATGCCACCCGGGGGCCTATTACCGTAACGTGTGGAAGCACTATCGATCACTCGTATAAACGGGCGCGTGAAATACTGGGTCATAACACGTCCTGCGGGAGAGCTGGTCGTATTTTGTGCACGAGCTGGCTCACTTCTGATTTTACTGGCTCGCTTTGACGGTTGTCTAGCGTACTGTTTTATTTGAATACGCTTGGACGTGTGAAGTCGCGGCGTAGAAAGGCGAAACAGTATAATTTTTTATTTAGGATTCTGGTAGGAAAGCGCTTTTAGAAAATTTGATAGCATTTTCCTAGTAGAAGAGCGGACCCTGACTGGCAGATTTACCGCTAGCCTCTGAGCCGGGATCACCGCTAGGACGGGATTGGCCGTGTATCAATATATCTACGCTTATAAATATAAACGCGTCCAATGACGGATGTATGACAATTATCTTAGAGGCCGTAGACCAGAAAATGGCCAGCGGCTTTTTGTTTTGTGTAGTTTCATTCTGTAATCTGAAATACGACTTGCGAGCTTCATACAAAACCCGTCACTTGTGAAGAGGTTGTCTCGTTTTTAATGTAGCGAGAATGAACATGCCTATATCAAGAAACCCTCCATACGTTTGAAAATTCGAAAAATTAAGATTGGGGAAAATGTAGGTATATTTCGTGTATCTAAATAGTGTTTCTTGCACTTCATCATCATTATCTTGGTGTAAAAGTCCTAGTTGGGCTCACGCGGTCGAGGGCTCAGGGTTCGCCTTGACCTTGATGCAGGATTTGGCAGATCAGGTAATTAACAGTGGCGCGACTGCCACCAGACCTCCATGACTGTGTTAACAGGGGAATTTGACCAGATTTTATCATAATTACACCATTCAGTCACCTGCAGCTTTCATTACGATGCTGTTACTGTAAAAGTATCGCTTAGTGTTCAACTAATGTAGGTACATAACTCAGAAAAGAATTAATTTAATTTTAATTGGTACATGGTGACATTGGGGCTCAATCCCGGTTCTTCTGAATTTGAATGAAATAAATAATGGGCTTATCAGATCATGATTGTGACAACATATTAGCTTTACTATTTGTTATAAAAATATAGTGCTTTTTGCTCTTCGAGTATGTACAGAAATTACACAAAAATAAAGGCAAAGTGCAAAACGAAGACTTCGCCAACGTTTTCAATTTAATAATTTATCGCGCATCACATAGCAGGATCAAAGTTATCTCTCCTTTCCCATATATCTCAAACTACTGCACCTATAAATTTTATCCCGATTCATATTTAATTTCGCTGTCCCAGTGCTGCAGAATCACCGTGTCTGCGGTAAATTGCTCTGCGGTTACTTGTCTTATTATGTGAGACAGAGGGTCCATTATCCCTTGTTTATCGCCCAGGGGCCTGGCATTGTGGCAGACGTCATTAAAACTTAATAATGGTGGATTCAATCCGCTGTAGGCTGCGTTTTTGTTCGTCCACGTTGCGAGTGCGACTTTCTGTGGTTAGGATTCAGTCACGCTTGGATTTGAATGCGTTTAAGGAATTGGAGAGTACCTACTTATTAATGAAACCCTTAACAACAGCTGTAAGTACTTGAAGTTCCGGAAATGGTAAATACTTTTACATCGAAATTACAACCGAATCCTGCGAGGGAAGAATAAACGCAAACGACTTTTGAATTTTTGTGTTCTTGGTTAACCACTTCCTATAAAACTTCATTTTCTTTGTTAATTACTTATGATTTTTTTTTCACTCTCAAAATTCCCAGTGTTTTTACATACACAAATACAAACTGCATCTATTCTATTGTGACAAGACCTGAAGATGAATTTGGTATTCATAGCCGGCCATTATAAAAGGAAACGTAAGTATCACAGCCGTCGAAAGTTATCCGAATCCGCGGGGAAGTTTGAAACACTTGTCAACGTGTGTTTATCGTGCAAATGGAGGAAGGACTTGGTAATTCTTCCCTCGACTTTTTGTTTCGCCAACAAAGTGGACGGGCGTGATTCAATAAATCAATAATGTCGACGTAATGTCGACGAAATTGGCTCTTGACTGAATCCATTTCAATAAATTTGACCGGCTTTGATAATGGAAATTTTGGACGAGAAGTAGGCGAGCAGCTGTGACTGGGGATAACATACATTTTTTAGGGAAGGAAAGAGGGTCCAGCAACGATGACATGTTGATGTTTTCAATAAACGATTTCTCGCTAGAGGTGATGCCATTAGCTGTAAATTCTTGTAACTAATGATATATCTAGGGTTATTCTCTTAAACTGGTGTTACCAGTCAAGAACACGTGATAGAAACAAAAAGATGTGAGTACCATTTACTTTATTTAGTTGCGGAACTTTTCCAGAAAACTAAAATATTCGAGAGAGACTAAAGTATGCGAGTGAAAATTATAATAGCATAGAAATAATTAACAGATTTCTTAAAGATACCTAAAATCGAACAAAATCATATGCAATTGTTATAGGTAATCATTGTCTCTATAAGGGCAGCAAGTATATTTCCATATATAAATATTTTTTACTCTTTATATTAAGAAATTATCACGATAAGAAATAAAAATCATGACTTTATAGCTCAATAACATATTTTTTTTTAATTTACCTTGAAAATGTACCTTGAAATTTTGGATAACGAGTAGCACAATAATTCGACAAAGTTGCATTCACCACGGTCACGGTACGACTAGAGAACTCTCTCTTCCCCTGTAATTTGAATTTTAAAATGTGTGATAAAAACCGCCGCGATAGTTTAAAATAGTAAGTATATTAATAAAAAAGGAAAAGATTTGCTGTGAATATTTCGCATTGTTTCGAACAAGACGAAAACTTGACGAAACAGGTAATGCGTGTAATGAAAACATCTTCAAGTTTTCATTTCATTTAAAGTCGTCCCAGCTCCAGCTTTTGTCAAATTACTGAGGTGGTCGGGGAATGGCTGTTCGAAGAGACTTTGGCTCCCTATGTGTGTCTGTCCTACACCGAGAATAAAGAGTTGGGGAATGTTCTGAGGAACTTTTTGATCTGGTGCCCAAAGCACAACGCCATTGCACCACCCGCCGCGGGAGTGGTAGGCACTTATCATCACTACGTAAATTCTCTGTTGATGTCCACGCGAAGGTTTGAAAGAACCTTACCTTTAGACTATGACATGGGGTCGTTCAAGAGGTATGTTAGAAGATTCTTTAGAGGCGGGCAACGAATTGCCTATGTCACTTTCCATCCAGTAGCCCATTTGCCTGTTTGTCTGTCGTACAACATAAAATGAATAAAGTTTCATAAATTTCTTAACGCGTACGAAACTCTAGTACCCAATACTTTAGAACCTTAACGAATGAAATTATTAGGAGATAAAATCGTTTCAGATGTAGGTATTGGAATTGACGTAGGAAGTTGAAGAGCTGTAAGCACTTAATTTGTTTAAAATTTTAATTTAATCAGTATTCAATATTAAACGATGTTCAGCTTTCAACCTAATCACGAATATGGCGCAGCTTCAATAACTAAGAACCCTTATTACAAGGCGCAAGTTCCGGGAAGCAATGAAAATGTCTACCGGTTATTACTTCGTTTAAAGTTCGGAGCACCTTTTCGGTAAATTAGTGGGGAGGTCGGGGCAAATTAACGAACCACGTGATCTTATTAGGCATCTCTGTCGATCCATTAGAGTCTGCCGCGCCGGGCGCATTGTGCTTTAGCCGTCCAAATTTAATAACACTCCCCCACTTTCCTCAGCCTTCCTAAGAAAGTAGATTAAACTAGAAACGTCCCCAGGAGGGTTTTTGAGAGAGCTCCTTTGACACTGGCAAGTAAAGAAATGTGGAAATAAATGATTCAGTCGAGAGTCCCGACTGCCGTCCCCTTTGTTGCCTTTTGAGTTCCCTGGACAGTGTTTGTTGGCTTTTTAATTGTGGTACTCCCATGCCTTTTTAGCTATTCTAAGACCTATGAGAGTCTATGTCATCATCACAGCCTGTAACAGTCCACTGCAGGACTTTGGGCCTCTCCCACGAAAGGGGAGATTATTGCCATAATCTCCACGCTTGGCAGGCGGGTTGAAGATCGCAGTGTTTAAATATAACAATGGAAAATGCTGCTGCCCAATTTCCAGACTACGGAGACTCTTAATCTTTTGCCTCGAAAACATTAGTCGCCTTGTACGACACCCATGAGTATAAGGGGTTTGTGCTATTCTACTCTGTCGGACACCACACGGCTAGTTTTTTCACTTTTTAGTAAGTAAGTCTATGCTTACCATCATGCAGGACGTACGCTTTTTTGCCACCTTAGTAGTAAAAACAATTACTTCCCTCCCAAGCAAATTAAATGAACATTTTCCTCTACGTTTGTGTTACCTATTCCTGTATTTTTATTTCTTAGATAAGCATTCCGAATATTGTGTATAGAGCCGCGTTTTATTACAGGATTTTCTTCCCAAATATATGGCTGCACGTGATACCACGGCTAAGGTATTAGGATTACCTCTACCATTTTTATGGGCAAGCCACTTCAAGAGACTTTTATGCGTGAAGAATAAATATTTTTGTAAGAAATGTATTTGTTTCAGAAATAACTAGATGTACCCTGCGGTTATTGTCCGCGCGCGGCTCGAATATCTGTAACACTCGGGAATAGTGTAGGTAGTGAAAGAATTTTCGAAATCAGTTCAGTGGTTTCGGAAATTAGCCCGAACATAAAAAAATTATACAAACATACAAAAATTATTAACCACACACACATTTATTTACAGCAATGAAATTTAATTAGTAATAATCTATACTTAACTCAAACCTGGGGCTCTATTTTTAAATCACTCGCATCGAACGGTTTTTAATTTAAATCTTTGGCATGAAAAAATTCATATTTTTAAAATTACAGTGGCAATACCGGAAGCGATCTGGTCCAAAATAGGTAAAATCAGCGCCATGCATCAAAATGTTGAATTTTTCAAGTCGAAAATCATAGTTGAAACCGTTCGACTCTAGGCAAGCAGTTCAGAAATATGGCCCCTGGTAGTTAATAATTAAGCTCGCTACTTACGTATATCTTTCATAACAGCAGCATGACAAATTGACAACGTAACTAAATATTGTTGTTGGGAGGCAAAAACAGATAAGAAGTATTTGAGTATTTGGAGAAAGGGATAAGGGGGATATTTCAGCAATCTAAAGTATATTATATCCGGGCCTACTTTAGGCCGCTTCCGTGGTTTTCCGTCTACCTTATCATAAGAATATCTTATCCAACTACCTACGTATTTCTTCCTGTTCCAAACTACTTGCAAAGTAAAAACACGTTTTGGCACTGTTCTATTCCTTTGTAGAGGAGGCCAACTGCTGAGACTGCAGAAAACGAATTAAAAAGTGTTACGAAACAAAACAAAACAACGGAAAGCTTGGAGAGGCCCCGTAAACTCGTAAAAGAAGTTAGGATTAGTTTTAGTATTAAACATCAGGTTACTTGTCCGAAAAGCTTCTTCGTAGACTATCAATGTCTAGTAAATCATCAAGAATGTTGAATTTTTGTTTTTTATACACCTGGGTTTATAGTGGTGCAGACATGGAACAAGATAGCAGAAGATATGGTTTCAACCAACAATGTAAATCGGGTTAAATACAAACTGGACCATTATATTTTAACGCGTGGGGAATAATAATACATTCATCAGCAAGATACAGGCTAATCAGTTGTTAAACTGCCTGCCTGATTACAGATAATGATAATATTTATCAATCTACTTTACTATTTTATGTCAATATTGTGTCCTTATTTTTAAATTTTGTGATATTCTTATTTTACAATTTCTTTTTTCTATTTTTTTAACTCCGACCACGCTTCTTTCGAATTCATTCTGGAAAATTTTATTTTGTTTGTTTAGATCTTGGGTGACATTTAATGATTTAATTACCTACTTTAACAAACCAAACTCCATCCATGCCATATTTTAGACTATCAACATTTTCTAGTCCGGCGTAGTTATTGTATGTTATGTATTTCGTTTAAACAAATATAGTCCCATACAATAAATCTTAGCACCAATATCATGCGTTTCCAGCCCCATAGAAACACTAAGTCACAAAGGCTGTGGATAACACAAATTCGGTTTACCCGAATGCGGAGTCGGATCGAATTGGGGCGAGATTCGAGACCTCACATTTCCAACTCAATTATTACATTCGCATTTCGCAGTCGCCAAGCCTTGCGCTACCACCGCGGAGTTGCGCAGTCCCAAAGGGGAAAGCCTTTAGCATCCATCAAACGAAATTAAATCTCATTCTGCATCTTGAAAACGTTCCCGGCTTTCCTGCGGGCTGGCATTGTTGTTTTTGGGAGAGTAGACGCTTCGTCTTTCTGACAATTTGTCGCCGTTATTAAATCTACGTGCAGCTGCACTCTTCTCGTACAATCTTTCTCTCAAAAATTCAAGGCAATTAATGTAGCTGGGAATACTTATCGATAGAGATTTACCCAATTTGCTCCATTTGCACTTGACGCCTCGAGATCTACGAGCGGAGATGCTCCGGAGATATTTCCGGGGATAAATCTTCAGGATTACATTAGACATCACTGAGCTCTTTCAATAAAGGGCGGAGCAAAGACGAACATTACTCTTGCAGGCAATCTATAGCTGTACCTATGCAACTATAGATACGCAAATATCGTAAGGGTCAGGTAAGGTCATTGGAGTGTTCCAACATCGGAATTGGTTCCTTTCCGTATAGAAGGGTCCTGAAGGCATTACCGACTATCCATCTTCAGTTAGTAACTCCGGACAGAAACCGACAGTGATATATACGAGTGACTTGATTCAAATTGCATATAGAAACTGTTATTATCGACTAAGATCACAAAGTAAAAGTTTTTCAACCTAAAAACCAATTAACTTTGTAGAAGAAACAAGGACAATTGGCAATCTAAATGAAATTCTAACATTCTAAATTTTAGAATGTTATCCTGGGGTTTCAAGGATCGCGTCGTGGAGTATATGGGTAGGGAGTGTATGGGGTGTATATACTCACTGATAAATAATTATATTTTAATGCTTGCCAATGCAAATCTAAAACATAACCAAATTTGAAGCAATATCCAAAATCTCGTTACCAAAAAGCGTAACGACAGCCAACGGAACTGGAATGCATTCACGACAAAACTGTGCAGCAACATAATGCGGATAAATCCAAACTGGCCTCAAGGCCTCGCTTGCTCGCTGACGAGGTTTAAATCAAGAGCGGGAATAAATTTCCATTACGTCATCCAGTGTTCCGAGCCTGAAATATCGGACGCGCGGCCGGCGGGCCGGGGATTCCGAGCACTCCCCAATAGAGAAATGAGATGGCTGTGAATGGGCTGTTTTTGTTTCTCATTGAATCCAATTTAAGGCTGTTCTGTATACCGTAAATATAAATGGTAGCGTTAAAGCTGAATGTCTCTTTTTAACTTACTGTTTTGTAACATACCCTTTTTGCGGTTAATATTAGGTATAACTGGAATGTGAAATATATACTCCGTACTCGTAAGTAATGGATAGAATATTAGAAACCATTATACAAACCTTACTCATCCTATAATAAAGTAATTGAAGTACACCCTTATTTAAAGCATCTATTTGAATCTCCGATACTGGATATTCTTGAACTTCATCATCATAAAAAAGTCTCCAGCACACATTTATAACCAGATCTCTATCCAGCAAACCTTTATCCGCGCGCTCTCCTGTTCGTGGCCGCATAATAAGTCCTTGCCGCGCCCTCGACCGTTGCCACGTCATACGGGAAAAAGTTCCCAAGAACATTTCCAACAATGAATCTTTTCATGCGAGTGTAAAATATTTTCCTTCCGCTCTGGCACGTTGGGTGTACTTTGCGCGAGCGAGGCGAACGCACAGGAAATGTGTTATTATATCATTGCCAATGTAACCGCTGTGTTTTAATGTAAGATTTAATGTGATGTGCGAGTTGAAAAGACAGATTTGGCTTTCTCCTCATGTTTGCTTTCGCAACAAAAGATATCCAGAGCTTAAAATCTTAGAAGGTTATTAGATGGAACTTGGTAAGACTTCACATCGAAAAAGCTTTTATTCAGAAAAATAAAACATTTTTTTAAATAATCTTCCCGAGTGGATAAGTAGATTTGAACTTAGGTACTGGTCGATTCAAAGATTGCATTTTCTTAAAATTTCCATTAAATGTTCTAAAACCAAAAAAGCTAGTCTAATACTCACGTGTACAATGCCTTGGCTCATCGGAGGAATCTCCACAGTCGTTTCCACCATCACAGAATCGATTTATCGGCACACACTTCTTGTTAGCACATTGGTATTCCGATATTCGACATCTAGTGTCGTTTTGGTGCATGACCGGCAGCAATTCTGGTACAGGCACATCCCTAGCGTTGTCCAGAAGGTATGGACTATCTTTCTGAATCTCGTCCGCCTTCTTTCCATCGTCTGGTATGACATCGCAATCCGTCAGCTTGGCTAATGTGACTATCACGATTCCAATTCTAACGGCGTTGCTGGCACCTGTAACAACGGATTTTTATGTCATTTAACTAATTTTAGACCAAATATCGTATATCTGGATGGTGTGATTTATTTTAAGATAGGTACATATAAAATATTTACAATTATAGTATAGATGGGTGGTTAATATAGCTACATACTATATATATTTTTTAATTTTTTGTTATTAATAAAAAGATACAACAGTAGTGACATTAAAGTCGACCTGTCAAACTGCTGCGCATTTTTAGGACAGAATACTCTCTAAGTAAACCATAACACTTCTTTGAATAATATTTGCATTACATAGGTATACTATAATGTTTTAAACTAATTATTATATAGGTATACTAATACAGTAGATGACAACTAAATGTGAATGGCAACGGTGAGTGATCCGTACAACTTAAATTTAATTTAATGTTTTAAATGTTTGTTTTAAAACCTCTGTGTTCGAAAGTTCGATGTTTGTACGCTTGTATGTACATATGATTGTTGTATATAGAGTAAACCCTCTTTAATTTATTTCTACTTTGTTTCACAACACAATTCCACTATTCCAAAGATATAGTGACAAACAGACGGATAGATGGACAGATAAACAGCGGAGAATAAGTTGTAGAGTTCCCTTTTCCTCCTTCAGGTACGGAACTCTAAATGTGACCACCACGCCAAAATGATGTACCTATTGATTGGTATCAATAAACGATATTTATTATTTGTTTACTCAGAAATCTAAAGAAACCGGAGTAAACTATTTGAGGTTGATCCGTCTTGTTTGATTTTCATTTCCAGGTATTTGTCTGGCAGAGATATTGTTGATTTTCTTTTGTTTTCTTATTTGTAGATAGGGGAATAGGTCACAATAGCGAAATCCTTGAGTTTATTATCCCAATTATTTTTATTTATAAATGCGAAAGTTTGTGTGTTATGTTTGTTACCTCTTCACGCCTAAACGGATGAACGGATTTAAATGAAATTTGAAAGAATCTGAAATAAGATATAGGCTACTTATTATCCAAAATCGTGGGTTAAAAAGTAATTAATCTATATCTGAGCAAATTATGTAATTAAAAAATTACAGCGTATAAAATACGTACATTGTTTTATTTTCTGCCGTAAAATACGTAATAATGGTAATAACGAAAACTTTATAAGGCTCCGCCGAGTTTCACTGAATAAAATTTCAAGAACAATTGCACTAAATATAGCCGTTAAAGTCTGAAATGTTCCTTTTGTTTTGTGAATTTATCGTCAGGGGAAACTCCGACTGTCACTATGAAATATTTCAATAAGAAATTATCTCTCGGAGTGGCGAGAAACTTGGTTGAGTTGAATGAATGGAAAAAAGAATGAAAGCTATGGCGAGGGTCGTCATCAATCTTACCAGCGTCGTCTCTTCGGGCTTTAGAACTACCATTTTTGTATGTATTGAAATTGCGAAAAGTCTCCTCTCATTTTCGATGTAATACCTATCCTATCATATTGCATATAATGATACTATTTTGCAATAAATCTTTATAACGTCTTTGTAGCCAGATTTACAGACGATCACAGAATATTGTGTCAATATATTTGGGTCAATATATTGACCCAAATCTGTATAAGTATGTAAAAGTTGAATGAGACTGGCTGAGTTTCTGCTCAAGAGTTTTCAAAATCGGTTCGGTACTTTCGAAGATTACTCCTACTTTTTTCAAATAAGAAAGAACGCAATTAATGTTTGTGCTTTGTTTTTCATAACTTACAATTGTATACCCGCAAATAAAATCACCATAATTGTCTTTGACCCTTCCGCATATTTCTCCTGAATACGTCCAGATATGACACGTCGAAATAAGGGCCTCATTTTGGGACCCTTGTCACGGCAGGGCCCGATTCGCCGATAAGCCATACGGGGCGATCACTGTCACGCAACGGAAAATCCATTCAAGTGTTGACAGTTGCTTGTCACGGTGCGTAGGTGAGGCATCTACATCCGTTGCTGGCTGGTAGGTATTAATATCTAACGATGTCGTTATTGATAACTGGTGACGGTGCAATGTTTGAGATAGGTTACAATTTAGATGGTAAAAAATCGAATGCTTACCACAATGGATAAATTACCACAAAATATTGTATTACTCAACTGACAACTGGGTCTGTATCGACTTGTTCCATCGAAAATAGTTTCAGTTGATATGTAATCAAACAGTATTTTTTTTTTATTACCTGTTTTTAGGCAGTTGGTACTGTTTTAGTGGACTGGAATCTAGAGAAATCCTAACCTAAAAATAAAATTTGTTGAAGTTCTTGGTGGTGAAAGATTTATTTAGAATTTTAACTCCAAAGGAGGATTTACCCCTGAGTTAATTAAGATAACCCAGCTTAGCACAAATGGGCATAAATGTACAAACATCAAACTTATATTATAACTATTTTGTTATTTTAATATTAACATGATGTTTACAATAAGGTAGATATATAATTTAAGCAACACCCGAGAATTCTCTAACTTCAAAGGCAAATGCAAAGCCAGCTGAAATTCCGAGCAATTCGTTTGTACTTTACTCGGCGCACATGTTGTTAATCACGAAGATCCACGTTAGCAACAGACTGTCGACGTTGAAACTATTCAACGCTTAACTTTATTATTCTACACGATTCCACGACTTTGCCTACGTTACCTGTTTGTGAAACCCGTCCAGCATCATTTATGAAATTCATTTGACTAGAAGCTCAGGATCGGCATTGTGGATTTCCATTACTTACTTGGTGAAAAATATTACCTAAAAGTTATTGGTACATGGCGGCACTGGCGATCGAAACCGGTACTGTCACTCACGAGTTTAACCCTCTAGTCATTACATCGAGATCGAGAGTATGTATTTGTATAAAATACCTGCTAATGTAGTAATTTGGCTAACCACCCAATTTGAGTTTAAAAAGTAGCCATTCTAAATATTGGAAATGCCCGTCGTCAAATATCAAACAAATGAGTTGGAAGGATCTTTAGTTTCTCGAGTTAGATTTTTATTTAAAAGCTTTTATTTAACTAGCAATGTACATTATATTTGTATGTATGTTCGGGGAAAATCTTGCAAGCCTGTTTGACCCACTTTCCGGTGTTCAATTGAGCTGAAATTTTGTGCACCTATGCAACTTGGATGACAATGCCTTAATTTGGTACTATGGAGCTGGTCTGATGATACTCTATCATCAGACCAGCGAAAGGTGGCATGGTCATGGTGGCGATAAGAACTAATGAACGCAATAAGATAACACCATCGTGTTTGGGCTCTTTGGAATGGTGATGAGTACTATACCGTGCGATAAAAGCTTGGTTTGACAAAATATGTTTCATTTGAGAACTGTAATACATTATGCAGTGGACAAAAGGGCAAGTGGGACATTTGAAGGGAAGTGGTCACTGCCGCCTGTGGACATCAGCAACTTTTCGAGCGTTTAGAGCAGTCATTTATGGCTGGTTTTTCTTACGAAAGAGTTAGCAATACCAGGGGTGTCAGACATATCTCTTGAAGGATGCTCTGTTATGGTCCATAGGCCATCATTCCACATCCGCATGAGCACAAATATTCTTTCGAAACCCTTTCACCTAATTCTAAAGTGGAACATTGTAAGTTTAAAGTAATTACTTCAAAATTTAAAACACATCCGCATTACTCTAATTCCACGTTGGTAGATTGGTATGACAAAAAGTGTTTAAGCTAACATTTTGCTATTCAGGTCAGAGAGCGCGCGTGGTCAGCGCGGCCTTTTGACATGCTCACGTGTTAGCTTTGTTCCTCCATTCAACCGTTTACCAAAAAGTATGCACAAATCCTTTTGAAAACTGATCAACGTTGAACCTGGGAAATATTTGTTTTGATTCTGTGAGAGGAAGCATTTTTAATATTTGTTGTGGGCTATGTTGTGTACGTCGGAATAGAAGAAATGTTTTCGCGATTCCAGGGGCTCTAATAAGGCCTCATTATCGTTTCCTAATATGATTCATATTAATTTGTCAAACACTTAGCCTTTTTAGATCGCTATTGAGGCGTAAGGTCTGTTGTCAGAATACTGCCGGGCTATTGGAAAGAACAACTCTAAAATAATGAATCTATTCCTGCCAACGACAGGGCTTTATGTAGAAAACAGACCTTACGTCGCAGTAACGTCATCTCGTGGGTATTCACGTTCAAAGAAGTCGTAAGAGTAACTGTTTTAGAGGCTGACCAGATAGGATCGCCGTAGACCACTGATGTGGAAGATACTCAAATCCAGGATTGCGTTTTAGTTAAGACTGTTGATGTGATATGATATTGTTGGGGGATTTGTATTTATTATAGCATGACTTGATTTATTTAGACTATAAATTAAAAAAAATATACATTTATTTTCTTTGGCTATGAAAAATACTATATAGAAGATAATAGAAACTTCATAACAAATTATTCTAATTTACTTAGAGGTAACTAAAAACTCTCACTTTTAATCAATTGTACACATACCAGCAACCCAGTATACACAAAACACACAGAGCAGCATTAAAAGAGTGGAAGCAAGCACTTACGTAAGGAGTCGAATTTAACACGTCGGCTCGTACTAACGGCCATTAAGTAAATTGGATGCTAATTCGCATACGTTCCGCGGTTCAGTCGCGTACGGGGCGAATGGGAACCAGCTGTCAGGACCGGCGACTTCAGGTGAGATAGGGGTCGCTAATGTTTATGCGGTGACTACGATAGTTCACTGGCTGTATATTAAATTATGGTGAGTATATTATCATAAATAAGGTAAATACTAAAGTTTAGTCAACATTTGGCTCCGAAGACTGTTAAACTAGTCTTAGAGTTCTCAGCTGAAGACTTTGGACACAATCAAAAAAGTTGAGTCAAAAAATTTTCATTTGAATTTTGAAATGCGGATTTCAAGATCAAGATCCCTGTAGATTCGTTTTACCAAAACGTTGCACGGCTGTTGCACGAATTCGACAGTGTGATTTCTATTTGTTGGGTGTTATAATTGTAAAAAAAATATATTCCACAGCCACTTTACTGATATGGAATTTTTCGTTGCACGTAAAGTTTTTTACCTTCAAAGAAAAGTTTATTCTTTCTCTAAATACCTACCTACTAGTCTTTGCCTAGTTTCTTCTAAATTATTATCAGCACTCTCAGTACTATTATCACTGCTAGAATTTAACGTTTTTACTTAAGTAGTATCGATTTTCATCGTGTCATCTAATTCTGAAATAGACCAATAAAATATGTGCTACAATTCGACAAGTTTGTAATTGCGTATTGACAATTTTGCCTTTCATCGGTTTAGTAAAATCCTCGACAATTTGCCTTTTCATTGTCACATTGAAACAATGTAAATTTTTTGTCGTTTGTGTTTGTTCGTCAGGTTTTCCGATTACAAATATGTCAGACCAAATGTTTTCTGAAACGTACAATTATCAAACTTATCACCTATTGACTTGTCACTGACAATTGTAAGCTTTATGAAACAGGAGGCCCTTGTCACAAGATTTTTTTTTTTATATTTAGACAAGACAGGCATTTGACCGCCATCTCACCTGTTGGTAAGTGACGATGCGGTTGAAGATAAAGCCCGTCTTGGAACAGCCTGTTCACTCTAGCCTTGAAGGCATCCAGATTATATTGATCAGGAAACACACTCGCAGGCAACGCGTTCCATTCCTGAGCCGTACGCATTATAAGGTCGAGCCACAGCGGCTCGTGCAGATAGCTGGAAGATCCACGACATAAGAATGAAGCGCTCGCCCGGATCGCGTCTCCCGATGGCGGAAAAGGGCCGGCGTAATGAGGTCGTGCAGCTGCTTCGCACATTCTCCGAAATGTAACCTGTAGAAGACCGACAGACGCGCAACCCTCCGCCGATGTTCGAGGCTCTGCAGCCTAGCTTCAATCAACCGCGGGTTACAAATTATCTTCTTTGCACGTTTTTCCACCGAATCCAAAGCCGCCAGTTGATATTTGGCTGATCCATTTCAGAGGTGGTAGCAATACTCCATGCAGGATCGCACTTGTGCTTGATATAATTGAAGCAACTGCTTTGAAGTGAAGTACCGCCTGACCTTCGAGAGGATACCAAGTTTTTTTGCTGTAGTCTTTGCTTTGGATTCGATGTGCTGACCGAAGTTGAGATTTGAAGATAGCTCAACACCAAGAAGCTGTAGGTTGTCGATAACTGTCACAGGAACATCCCGAAAAGTTGGAGTTAAATGGAATGGACTCCTTTTGGCGGAAAACAAACACGCCTGAGTTTTGGTAAAAAAGATTAAAAAAAAGTAAAAAAGAGGTTCATTTAAGAAAACCAGTCTGTTACAGAATTTGACTGCGGCACAAATTATCGTAGAACTAGATAGAGTTTTGCAGACATGATCAAGATCTCGTGGCAGATACAAGTTTCGTTGACATATGGTTCAATTCAAAAGGTTTATTAGGTGTGTATCGTTTTTGAACTTTTTGCGAGTGTTCATAATAGTTCATAACAACAGAATAATTCCGCCATCAACACCGCTACAAGGAATTCAAAAGCCGCAAGAACTGCTGCTAATGTAAAAACTTTCGTTTCTATCGGCATGAAAGTTACCAAGGGTTATCCTTACGAGCGCAGGTATAATGAACAAAATTGCATAACAATTGTTTCGCCAGTCAAGTAGGACGAGAAAAAGGGAATTTGCATTCCAAACATCCAGGACTAGTCCCTGTGGAAATTATGGGATTCTACACAATAAATGAGCCTGTCACAGTTGAACGTTTCTCATTAAAATATTTTTGGAGGCATTAGGAGCGTTGGTGGCCTAGTGGTTAAGGCATCCGATTCTTAAGCGAGAGGTACCGGGTTCGATTCCCACTGCGGTCATGTACCAATGACTCTTTTTTGGGTTTATACGTTAGTTGAATGATAACCGATGCTTTTACGGTGAGGAAAACATCGTGATGAAAGCTGCACATTCAGGCGACTGAATGTATAACCCACAGAATTCAAAGGTGATCCAATCTGATCAGAATCTCTTGGTAGCAATATCATGGAGATCAGATGGTTGCTCCACTATAATTAACGCCAAGATGATTATATTTGATACCAAACGTCTAAAGCCTTATTTTTTCAATAGTTACGTACATACGATATCTATTCATCCTTCGTAACCCAAAACAAGATTACGAAAATACGAGAAATACATAATTTCTACATCAATAAAGTTCGACAAGAGACAATATAAAATGACGGAAGGGATCATAGAAAGAAATTCTTGTTATGATACAATACGAACGGCAAAATTGAAAACACATCTCGCGGGACTATTTACCTATATTGAAGACTTCCGATACGAAGACAATACGGATGCTTCTGAAAATGGGCCCATAAATGTCATTATATAATCTACCATAGTATAAAACAAAGTCGCTTCCTGCCGTCTGTTCCTATATACGCTTAGATCTTTTAAACTACGCAACGGATTATAAGGCGGTTTTCAACAATAGATAGAGTGATTCAAGAGGAAGGTTTATAGACAAGAAAAAAAAGGCTAGGTAGTGGTAAAGTAGGTGTACGCAAACGAAGTCGCGCTGGGTTCATTAGTTGAGTTTAATATTTATAATTTATTGATGTTTAAAGGTTGTGAAACCGGTGTATTGTGGTGAATTTACACACTACCAACTCACAGGATTATCAGCTCTATTTTCCAAGAAAAGAAAACTGTTCCATGTAAAATACTGTGCTCAAAACTGCATGGTCCGCGTACACACGCGAGGGCGCACATTCACCTTCGTCTTATTGGAAACTTGTCAACTGCGCAGAGTGAGGGGCGCGGAAATATCAAGCCTATACGACATCTGTCGGAAAATGTATCGAGAGGCCCTAGCGCCGTTCTACGAAATTGAATAGGGAATAACTAGCACTGAAACGTAACTAGGCAAAGTTTGATAAGGATAACGACCTCACAGGTGGACCATAATTTTGTAAACAAATCGTGAATTGAATGTAGTCTCTATTTGCGTTCTATCAGAACTTAACGAAAATAAAAGTAAACAAAATATATACCATTCCAACACCGTGCTATAGGTAGATTTTCACGTACAATTTAGAATGGTAATTTTTTATCCCGATTTAGGTACTTACCTGGTTTGTGGTATGTACTGATTACCTATTTTGAACGCTCATTTTTACCAGCGCCTTTATATTCCTTTTTACACCATCAAGAGGAACATTAGGCCCGTCTGGCAAAACTCATCCAAACTGTCAGAATTTCTCATTCACAATACAAACCCGCACACAAAAGAAACACTTGCGTCATATAAATCTTTAAACAGGCCGAATAAACCACAATACCTTGGAAAGAACGGAAACTTTTCACTTAGACACTCAAAGGCGAAGTTCGCTAAACCCCTTCGATGACACCCTCTCCCGCTGACTCAGTGGAGGTAACCTAATTCGATTGTTCAGTTACCAGTCGCACCAGCTATTGTCGCTCTTTGCTTTGCTCCTTGCACAAAGGTTTCACTTTTGACTCGACGCGGAACTTCCTGCATTGTGTGTGTGATTAACGCAAGATAGTACAGGCAGATAGGGAAGGTTCGTAGTGGCTTGTGTGGACTTCGTAATGGAACCGACGGGACAAAAGCAGGACTTCATATCTAGATTACGAGAGTGTGTTTGGAACATAATTATGGAAAACAAAATTCTACACCGCTGGCGTAATACTCGGTTATACCATGAAGTAGATATACAAAATTTGTACTAAATTGTCAACAGCCGATGTAGTCTTGTCTATTTAGAAAATAATTCCATTTATACTCAAACCGTTCTTGTTCCATACAACTGCGTGATTAACAAGTAAACAACTGACTTGATGAAAAGCAGTAACTGTCACTTATGATTGACGCGCTGACGTACGTAGCGCTCTTGTGAACTTACTTCTAGGTCCTGTAATAAATAAATAAATATGCTTGGATAATTCACACAGTGCCATCTAGCCCTAATGTGAACAAAGCTTGTGTTATGAGTGCCAGAAAAATGATAAACTACTTATATATTTTTTAATACATACTTATCATACTTATAACACCCAGACCCGGAACAGAAATTAAAATTCATCATTTCAATTTCTGCCCAGCCGGGATTCGAACCCGGGACCTGTGTGGCAGACCCGGCTAGTTTACCAACTGAACCACTAAGGTCTTAATAGACAGAATAGAACTAAAACGAAAAAGAAAACACAGTCCCATCTCCAAACCGATAAAAACACAAGCAAACAACGCCTCATTTACGACTGCTTGCACAATCTGCAAATTACACAAAAGTAAATGAAAGTGATATTAGCAGAACCAACACCGCGATACCTCCAGTCTCCGTGACTTCGTGTTGCGGTATCCGTGGGGCTCGCATAATGCCGGCAGTATTAAAACAACGCGAACTACTTCCAGCGGCCAAATAGCATGAAATTTGAATAATCCGCCCGCCTGCCACAACGGGGGAAGGGCAGAATAACAAACATTGCATTTTGCTCAAGTAAAATGCTACGTTTTGGAGAGCACATAACTAGAATGCCTACATACGCGGCTGTTTCGAGGCCTACGGAATGTTGTGGCCTCATTTCTATTTAATTTGATGTTAGTATTCTGGAGGCAGCATTTTCAAAGTTAATGAAACAACGTAAATTTTCCGGATTTGTAGGTTTGTTTGCTTATGTTGTCGTGTTTCAGTGCGAAGAATTAGGTGGGCAGATGTCTATTAATTAGGTCATACGATGCGTCAAGTGTGTCGTCACTGTGACGGTACTTTTTTTAAGCTACTCAGGGACAAACAAGCATACAGCCCACCCACATGTAGTAAGTGGTAACTTACTACATTTATGTTGTGTGTTGTGTAAACGCAGTTGTACTACGTGACTGTGAAGATTAGACTATCCCGCGTGACCTTGCTATTTTTTCAAAAATTTATAAAGTTAATGAAAATTAGGAACAGAATTTTGTAAATTTGTTCTATAGATTTACATATGACCGCTACGAATTACGATCCAAACAAACAAACATACAGCCTTTTCCTCTTATAAAGATATATATAATAGACACATAATATTAGTATTTTTTTGTAGTAGAATAATAGATTAGGTAGTAGACTAACCTAACCTATTTAAAAGTTCTGAAATAATAATTCACACACATTTCATAACATCCATCCCCGTACACCCGTAAGAGTGCTTCATTTAAATGGTGAGGTTGATTGAATCGGTTTAAAATTAATGCGAACTTCAATTTTGATCATTGCGTAAACAACAAACGCTGTTGCGTAAATGTAATTTAAAGTATCGATCGTTTATGATAATATTTATTCCTGCGATGTTAATCCTTTCATTAGGTAGCTAATATAAAGAGGTACTTAAATGAAAACAGAAAGAAGCTAAGAGTCAATGAAGATAATGTTACGAAATCCCACAGCTACAGGAGAAAATCAAGTTGACTGGCTTAGGAAATATACAAAAACAAACAACAACAACTAGGAAAGTTAACGATAAAAGTTCAAGAAGACGGCGAAGGAGTTAGTGAAAAGAATTGTATTAAACACCTACTTCGGGTACTTAGAGTACCTAGGGTAGGAACCTAGGACAGTTAACGATGAAGGTTCAAGAAGACGGCGAAACAGTTTGTGAAAATAATTTTATTAAACACCAACTCCTAGGGTACCCAGGGTAGGAATCTAAGAAAGTAAACGGTCAAAAATAACGGCGAAAATATTATTGAACACCTACTTGGCTATAGTTCACAACTTCGGTAATTTTATCATCTGTCGAAAAGATATTCACGCTTAACTTATTGTGACAAAATCTATTAGCTTTCGATGAATCCTATTGCTTAATATATCTTGAGGACATTAATCACCAACTTCAGTAGTGCGTACACTATATAAACACGGAAGCCGCATCCGCATGACTACTCGAAGGTCTAATGGTAATCCGGCCTCTCCCGTGGGTCCGATTTATAGAGGGCCTTTAACGTTGTCTCTGACTAAACGGGATCTCGAATCGAATAGGTATCATCGCCCTTTGGGACCCTGGCCATAGAATATTCGAGTTCACACGGCTTTAGACAAAAGGTATCAAGGGTACAAACGGATATTTCACAACTCTTGTATTCTATACACGTGATCTGTTATTGCAATACCTATTTTTGAGCTTTATGGAAGATCGATTTCCGTACTTTTCTCTTACCATTATTTTATTCGTTTGAGTGTTTAGTATCTAATTGTATTATGGTTTATACTCTAAGTACATATATCAAATTATCCGTGAAATGGCTTTTTTATAGCTTAATGATATAAAATAAAGCAATTAAATTGAAAATATCACAATTCGCCGCTAGATGACCTTGTTATGTGATTTCATTATTTATCTTTTTCACTGCTATGTTAGTAGTGCAGAAATCCATTTCTAATTTGATACAATTACTAACGGCTAATTGCACAAACATACATTAAAAAACGTTTGCAAAAATGTACCTAACAGGTTACGTGAATTAAAAGCATTGTATTGTATTAAAAGCATACTCCCTTAAGGTTCTCTATCTATCAACATAAAGTACTTTCCATATTATTATATCCAAATATGTCCACTTATTCAGACAAAAAACTAAGAAAATGGTTGGTGAAGAGGAAAAGAATAGCAAAACAAAACGGAAGCATCATTGATTGAATGATTGCGATGACAACAGCCATCAGTAGCGATCTACTGAACAAAATTTTAAAGAACTATTAAGAACTAAGGCGTTGGCAGGGACAAACGTCCTTTCTCATTTATCATTCCGCAGCGACATATAATTAAAGGCCGACATTTTATCGACAGTGTTCTGTCTTTACACACATGGGGGAAAGCTTAATCAACCAGCTGGTCTCGCAGATAGCGTGACTCGAATTAGGTCAGGGCGGTGTGCGACTGCTAACGTTGGTTTGCTATTCGTGAGGTTACAAGTATCAATAGAACTAAAAAGACTCGTAGGTGAATATGATTTCTTTGGCGAACTGAGTAATTAATGTTTCTGGTGTTCAGAAGCTATTCTTCTCGCTTTGCAATGTAGTCACTTTAAGTTTTAAATGTCTATACTCATAGATAGAATGTTTCGTATCGAGCACACTTTATTTTGTAGTTATACTTGCTTACTTAATGTGTTAATGTAATATTTGTGACTGATATTCCTTCAACTAGGTATATACGCGCTTTTAGTTTTATAATTTGTGGAGAAAGCAATATCACTTTAATTTTCCTTGATATACTTACTTTGTATGTAACTTGTTGAGTATTCGCATAGCCTCCTTCATATTTCGAGTTTTCAGGAACGCGTCTTTTCTTCTTACCATAGAGAAAAAATACTAAATAATCTATTTCCAATAGATTTGTTATATTTTTATTTACAATTTCCAAAATACTTACGTGACCGTCGGTAAAATAGTCGGGCAGGGCCGTTTTTTATTTAATGGTAACGATATGGCGGGAGATGGAGTGGGATATAGGTACATAAGTATGATTAGAGGTATAAACAATGATTTATAATAATCATCTTGGCTTCAATGTCCCGGTTGTGATCTCGCGCACGAGAGCCCGGGGTCCGCATTGACCATGATCTAGAATTTGGCAGATCAGATAATTGCGGTGGAGTGACTGCCATATATCCTCCGTCACCCTGCTATTAGGGGAACATGACCAGATTGGATCATGGTTACACATTCAGTCGCCTGCTCGACACTAAAAGAAATATTTATTACGTAATAATTAAAAATGTTCGTTAGCTACCTACCTAGATTTAATTATTATTAAAATAGTTATTATGCAGGACCTAAGTTTTCTATTTATCTCTAGCTCGTCGTCAGTTAGACTTAGACTAGAAGGACTTTCGACATAGGTAGCTTGTGAGGACTGTGCTACGAGCACTCTACATTAATTAATGTATTGTGCTACGAGTATGACGGCCGAATGATTTCCGTGTGTTTTGAACCGAGAGGGATGGCACACTATAGGCTATAAGTTCACGAAACTCTCTACCTAACTTATTGTCTTTTAATAAATACAACCTGGTAGTTTTCAAATCCAAAGTAAAAAAGCTCCTTGTTGAATGCTAAATATTAGACATATCAAACATCTAATTTTAATTATTTGACATACTTAATTTTAGTGATTTGACATTTATTTAATTTTCTTTTTAATTTTATTATAAACAATCAAGTTCATGTGCAACTTGAAATATTTAGTATGCTTTAAGGTGCATCATGGAGCCGCTACCATTATTATATTACCTTTATGTACCTGTGATGACTGAATAAATGATTCTGATTACGAAAAAGTAAAAAAAACATATTTTAGTCCATGCGAACGAAGTCGCGGGCACAGCTATAAATACTTTAATTTTTTTTCTCTAGTGTACTGTACTATAAACGAATAATATTACATACAATTTTGTTACATTTCCATCAATAGCATTAAATTTTAATATCTTTCATGACGATGTGTTCAAAAACCGAACTCGTCTCACATGCATACAGGCATAGGTACTAAACAACACCATCCATCCTTTCAGTCTCCACGAATTTGAATCTGTCTCGGAACACTTCCCACGTACACGATGGGTTCCCGTAAAACCACCATGGTTCCGCGCAATCAAGCCCTCTCTTTGACGGTGGAATGCGAGTGTTTCGCGCACATACCACCCTCGACAAAGGGATGGTTTAAAAGCGCTGCATATTTCGCGAGCAATTCAAGCAGACAAGACTGCTGCGATTGTAACAAGGGTCTGAGGTCGTAGATCTTATGAAGTAGGTATGGATAATTTGAGAGCTCGCACAAGACGGAGTAGACTGTAAAGACATTGTAGGTTATCCTACGTCATCAAGTACAAGAAAAATCGGTTGTCTGTAAAGTCGGTTTACTGACGATAGTTGAACGTGACAACGTCAAGTAGGAAAGAGACAGATGTCGAACGCTGCCGAACGCAAAGGCCGATTGTGCCTCTTTGTCGCTCGTTCCGCGCTCTCGCTTGCACTTCAAGTCTTAAATGGAACGCCTCAGAGCGAGGTAACGCCGCATGAGTCATGTTTTTTCGTGCGTGCAGCCGGCTCTGTCGAATTATAAGACGTTGTCACGTTAAAAAACCATTTTGAAGTGGTAGTTGACGTTTAGAAGACCCACAAAACGTCGGTCTGCCCGTGCACAGACCGGAAAAATTTTTTTTTTAGTGATTTATACCATGATTTTTTAGTTTTGTGATTGAAGCCACACCTCTTCTGTGGGTTCTATAAGTAAAAAAATACTCCGGAGTGCCTCACATTCTCTTGGCAATTTCGGTTTTCAGTTCCATTATAGTCACACAAGAGAAGTGACTTTGTAAAAGTTGAGACTTGAAAAGTTACTACAAAGTGGATTTTTTCTTGTACTCGACGACGTAGAATAACCAAAGTCAAAGTCAAAGTCAAAGGCATTTATTTGTGTCACAGGTAGGCATATAAATTCATCAAGATATTATAATGTTTGTGAGTATCTCTGTGTTAACCCCAATTGTGGGCATACAAATATTATAATTATACAAATAAAATCATAGTAACAAATTCCCATTAAATTTTCTTATAAAAATTCAGTCATTTTAACATACTTAACTAAGTGTTAAACGGCGCCCTCACAGTCTATAGGTACCTACGCGTTTTCTGCGCGCAGAAGGTGCTCTGTTGCCGCTTGCCTCGTGCGTTGTCCCTTAATTTATAACCGTTAAATATACCACAGAACTACAATTCATTGACAGTGACGTAAGTGTAGAAATTTCTACATGTATATGTATACTTGGAGGTATTAATATTTTATCAGATTTCATCAATAAAGCGGCATGCCTGCCTAATTTATTATGAATCAATACAACACTGGCGGGTCGTTATATTACACTCGAGGCTCCAATATGTGGTCCCGCTTGTGTAAGTCTTAAAGGAGAAACATCAAAATTACCTTGGTGAAGTAGATGTCAGAGACGAAAATATAAGATACTAGCGACCCGCCCGGGCGACGCATGGGTGACCTCCGGTTTTTCCAATTTAATTAAATATGCATCCGGAATCCAGAAGAGATTCCCTAAATTCGTAGAAGACGTGGAAAGAGACTTTATTTTATAAACTACTGGCTTTTGTCCGCGACTTTGTCCGCGTAAAATTCGGTTATAACGTTCCAGAGCAGTTCCCGCAGGAACCACATTGAAATTCGGGATAAATTATTGTAGCCTATGTGCTATTCCGGGCTTTAAGCTATATTACTACTAAATTTCATTTCCGTGCAGTAGGTTTTGCATGAAGGAGTAACAAACATCCATACATCCTTACAAACTTTCGCGTTTATAATATTGGTAGGATGTTGGGTAAAAAGGCCCGTCATAAACGCAGTAGTTAGTCAGTAATTATTCAAAATAAATAATAAGCAACACCAAATTCCTAATCTATTCATAGCATAAAACAAAGTCGCTTCCCGCCGTCTGACCCTATGTATCTATGTACGATTAGGTCGTTTAAACTACGCAATAGATTTTAAAGGGGATAAAATAAGTTTACTCGAACGAAGTCGCGCCGGTTCCACTAGCTCTATATAATTTAGGTTTCACGTCAGAATCATAAAAGTTCGTTTTATTGAAGCTTTATTATGATATTGGTATTTATTACTCCAGCTTCTGCAATAATGTTGACTCATTTTGCTAAGTTACGTTGCTTAGGGAGGGTGGTTTATTGACGTTGTTCCTTTTGCCGCCTTTAATTTAGTATGCTTAATACAGGAAATTTACTTAATAAAGACAAATTAATGGGAAACAGCATTTTCTAATTTCACCCTCTAATTTGTTTAATGTAGCGAGGTTGTTCATCATCATCATATATTTAAGAGTATGACTCTGGTCGGTGGAGCAATCGCCACTCTTCTCTCCTGTCTGCCAACCTCTTCATCTATAATTGTTGTTGAGATTGTTCACAAAAATAAAATTGCTAGACTAGCTATTGGCCGCGAATTCGTCCGCGTGAACCACCCCACTCCACTCCACTCCATTACGTTTTCCCGTTCATTCTATGCAAAACCTTTTTAAGCGGACGCTTTAAATTTTAAACCATTATCTTTATTTTTAGTTGACGTTAAATTATTTATTAATCAAGAATAAAAATTTTCATACTTTCACCTCTGATTTACCTTTGGACATACATTTCCAAAAACAGCTTTTTCATGCTTATAATCCATGGATGTTTTGCAGCTCCTAGCGGTAATTGTTGGAAAGAATAATTGTGAAAAATTTTAAGTAAATATATTGTTGGAATAAAAAATGTTAAGTTTCACTTCTATATCATTCCTTAGAACATTTAATAATCCCTTCTTAGTACTCAGTTACATCATATACCTAGTATACCTCCATAGAAAATTCCAAACCCCCATGCAAAATTTCAATCTTCGGACCCAGGGGAACAACAATCGTGAAGATTATTCTCTCCACAGAGGCACTAAAAACGGCTTCCTTGTCACCCTGGTAGTCGCGGCCAAGGCGGCAGTCGCAGAAACAGCTTACCCTGCCGTTTGCGAACAATCCCCGGGCTACGAAAAGCCACCCATTACAACTGACCCTGGCAATCTTTAACGTACACACTCTGAGACTTGACGAACATCTGGCGCAGCTGGGATTATGTGAAGAGGGGGAGGAGACCATAACCTTTAAGTTAGGCCACCTTCTACTTTCGCGAGGGTAAGCAAACATGCAGCAAACAAGTGGCGGACGTAAACACCGCTCAACTACCTATAGCATCGTTAAATGTACCAAATTGCCTAACTTGGAAACATAGCATATTCACGTATCAAGTTTTGCAGATCCAATTCAGAGTTCAGAGTTAATTAAATTACAACGATCTCAGTAAAACGAATGAACTCCATAAACTAGCAGAGGTTAATACAGAATTTTATTGCATTTAATATTACAACCCGCGTTTATCGTGCTTGGCTATAACAATAAAAGTTTGACTATAGTACTAACAGCTGTTGTATTAGTTTAAGGCGAGGTAACTAGGTCTCGATTTCATCTAAATGGGGCATGGGGCCCTATTTTTGAACTGTTTTCAATTTTGAATTTCGATTTAAAATTTCTATAGGTATCTTTTAAATCACAATGATAACACCGAGAGGATAAGGTTCAAAAATTGGAAAAATTAGCATTATGCGTTAAAATTTCTAGCGAGAGATAGAAAAGACAGGCATTACAAGGCGAACGGTCGCGTGGATGCGAGTGGTTTCACAAATAGGGCTCCAGATTGGCGTTGCAGATCACGGACACGTCGCTGAATACATTCTTGATATAAATTACACTCTTGTATTCAAAAAGTACAATATACAATACGCTTCTTCATCAATAGGTAAAACATCGACAATGACGACTATTATTTTATAAACACCACACAACGATCTCGCTTTATTACAGGCTGTAAGGCACATCCCGATATCAACAGACATATAAAATATCTGCACAAAAAAATAATTGTATGCCTGTATAAGTAACAAATCCCCTTACGCATATATAGAAACCAGAGACAGTCCAAAGTCAACCCCTGAAAAATTAAAGTACGGCCTATCTAAAAAATCATGGGTCTTCTAATTGCATCACCAATAACAAACCAGTGGGAATAAAAGCCACAGAATTGGCCCTACCCAAATAAAGAGCTGGCTTATTCTTTGCAAGTACCCGATGTCTTCCTGACACATTAGTTTTACTCCATGCGCCATCCGTTTGGATTACTACTTTAGTGGGGTGGTCCTTTGCACACGGGCAAGCGGGGTTAAGGTAATCCAATGATTAAATTTGCCGTAATCTGCCTGCGCTTTAAGAGCGGCTGCGGCATTCAGTTTGATTCTTACACAGTTGCCACTTTGATACTGCTTAGGGTGCTATAAACTTTGAATCAAGGTAATCCAGGTACGACGTAATTACTATAATAACGTCTCTAGGTAATCCATAAATGCATGGTAAACCACGAAAACAGGTAGTTACACAATTATTCGTCTTTACAGTTAACTTTTGCCATGACTCCTTTAGCATGAATTTCGTGTGTGCAAGACGATAGAACATATTACTATTCGGGTGACATTATTAAAAAAAAAAATTGCCCATTTTATTACTTTTTACATTAAAATGGTATATTTAGTAATTACTTTGTTATGTTAATAATCATCTTGGCGTTAATGTCCCGATTGTGCTCATGCACGAGAGCCCGGGATCCGTAATCCATAATTCAGGAGCGACTGCCTCTGACCTCTGTGAACCTGATACCAGGGGAAACTGACGAGATTGGATCACGGTTATACATTCTGTCGCCAGAATGTGCAGGTTGCATCACGATGTTTTCCCTCACCGTAAGAGCATCGGTTGACCATTCAACTAATATACATAACTCAGAAAAGAGTCATTGGAACACGGCCGCTATGGGATTCGAACCCGGTAGCTCTCGCTTACGAGTCGAATACCTTAACCACTCTGCCACCAACTCTTCTTTTTATGTATTTAATTACTTTGTTACGTATTTGGTTTTAGAAAGATAAATCTGCAGCCAGACACTCTGTATATTTGCTTCATTCCACATAAAACCAAGCTCGCTACGCTTACATAACACGCTAGTTACATAAATATTGTTTGCTCTTTTTTCGCTACTGTTTCGCTGTGCCATACTATCCCGTAAATAAAATCAACACGGTCAAGTTTGCATATTCTTTGTATCTCCATTTATGCCAACCTTATTAGAAATTCAGGCCCATAAATAAAAGGGAACAATCTTTTTTGCGACAGAAGTTAAAGTTGGCATCTTACTGTGACCTTTTTTTATTATAATTATTTTAAATTATCAATGAAATGCAGAAGAAATAGTGTGGGCGATAGCGCTGAACCTAGAGGTACTCCAGCATTAATCGTTTTCGTATCGGAGCAGCATCCATCGATAACGATTTGGATGCTCCGCCCAGGCAGAAATCTGGATACCCAATTGCTTAGCCCCTCGAGGTGACCATAGTGCGAGAGTTTTGAGAGCAGTGCCATTCCATACCAGATCAAACGCCTTGGCAAAATCGATGCTAACAGCCTAAGTCTGCCCTTGGCTCTCAACGCAAAAAACCTGTGGCAACCGATTTAGTATTCTTTAATTCAAAACTAGTTTAATCTAGATTATTCTTACCAGCTCTGTAATTTGGTAACTATTCCAGTGTACTAGTATCTATATAGACTTTGTCGGGGGTTTGCTTCCAAGAAAAAGCCATCATATCACGTGAATATCACTATACTGTATAAAAACCTGCCCTCCACTTTGTCACGGGGGTATAACAAGAATATACGGCGGTTTTCTACATAAATCACGGCAAAATGAATGGCGTCCCCTTCTAACCTAGACCGTATGTCATCGGCGTCAGTGCCGACTCATTCGTATGGATTACGCTGATGTTTCTGGGTCGGTCTTTTTATGACCTTTTCCAGGGGTCGCTCGGCGTAATCCTATAATTGCATTCGTTCCCTGTCTTAAGGCTATTTAAACAAATTCTAGGTTTTCCTAAAATGTGACATGGCTTACCAGATTATTCATCGTTATCATCAGATATACTTTCTGTGTTACCATCAGATGCGATAAGGTAAAGCGCGAGTCTATATCACATAAAAAGAGGTAAAGTAACAAAACTTACTTCAATTTGAAAAAAAAACCCTAATTAAAACATTAACTGCAAATTTTGTTGCAAATCTAAATCATCAAATGAAACGTCATGAGAAACGGAGTAACGGCGTACTCCAACAAACGTTGAAGTTGGGTCCCTCCGGCGTAATCAGTGCCGTACAAACAGCAATAACGAACTTGACGTAAGCACACAAAACACGGTAATTCGGCTAACCTCCCTGAATTAAAGAGCTAAGCTGTTGAGCGATGCCAGTTTAAGTTTCTTAATATAAACTTTACCTACAATATAAATCTTTTCTATTTGTTGTATCGTGGACACATCGATCCACTCAAGCCAAGGTAGTCCGTATGTCTCTGAAGAATTTATGTTACAAATAAGTTTATTTATTACTTGCTTTTGCTCGCGATTTCGTCCGCGCGGACTACCTATTACGTTTTGTCGTTCATTTTTCATTGTTCATATTTTCCGTACAACATCACTCCTCCTCGTTAATAATAATAATCCAGTTATCGTAGGAGTTTTCAAAAATCTTGTGAGAAGAGCTGAAAAAATTACGTAATAAATTAATACCTAGCTATTTTATGAGTTTAGTTTAATGGGACTCATTAAATCCCTATTTCAGCCCTTAGGGCATAAATTTCCAAAAGTCTTTATTCACCTTTTTCATTATTTATACCTATAGCAAAGTATTTCTGCAAAGTTTCAAGTAAATCTTATGAAATTAAAAAAGGAAAAAGTGCGTTAGAAACTATAATTATGTTACGATTATACACAAGTGCACACAGCAGAAAATGCCTCGTAAAGCATTTCGATACCTTCTTGTCTAAAAACAAACTTTACAAATTGGAATTTCGAAGATTCGACACAATTAGCATAATCCACGTTGCTGCAGAGAATCGCCCGATAATCTGGAAATTTTATCCTTTGAACGACCTTTCTGAAACTTCGACCCGGGATTATTTTTATCCGACCTTACATAAAAGGTCACCCCCAATTTGTACTAATTAATTTTGAGGTAATTTAGGGTAAAGTGCTGAAGTGTAACTTAGTATTTTGCTTGTAAATCGGAAGTCCTCTCAAATAACCATTATATTGCGATTATAGAAAATATATCAAAAACCAATAAATATTTCAATACAGCCTACTTAATTCCGCATTACGTTTCTCCCGTCAGAAACCTTACCCAAATCATTCTCATATCCGTCATTCTTACGTTTCTTTCCCCGAGCGTCTGAATGTACGGCTTTGTCAAATCAAAAACGTTCAAGACTCTTTATCGTAACATCGGTCCTCATGAATATGCAATGTGGCAGAGCGAGTCGCTTCATAATTCACATCATTCATCATGAGACTCTTACGAGGCATTACGCACTCACCTGTGTGGCATTACCACCCCTTTCAGGTACTTTTAAGCTCCCTCTTGTAATATTTACGTCAAGGTTTCTTTTGGCTCAGACACCAGTGTCTAAGGTTTGACTCTGTCTTAATCTTTTCAGAATTTCTATACGTCCATACCTATTGAAGAATGTTCTAAAACAAAAGATAATTCCTTAATCGTCATTCGTATTGATCAAACTGATAGAATATAGTAAAAACATATTAATATTAGTGAACCCTATCAACGTCGCTCGCTGTTTGATATAATATCAGATTTTGGACGCTAAAACAATAACTTGGTTTCGAGTTTCTCTGTCACGTAAGTACATAACGTTTGCCTATTTCAAAAGATCACTTGAAGGTGAGCAGGTTCTGACGGGCGAGAGGTTGTGTACCCCAATCCGTCTAGACCAGCGCTGTGACCTCCTAAATTACAGATATTTCTCATGAAGTTTCTTTTTTAAATAAATTTACTGCAACAAAGTAGACATCTCACTTGATATATAAAGCTTTAATCAGCTATTGTCTTAATAGTTGGAGGATGTAGATTTTCTATCTCCATGACATTAAATGCCTTCATGGATACCGGTCATTAGAACTAGGTTGAACACTTAGATCAAACCAAAAAAGGGGTTGAACATTAGTTTCTGCACATTTCTGTGAAACTGAAACATTGGAGATCAAACATTCTTTCTACCTTCCGCCTACATTTTAAGAAAGAATTGTTTGTTTTTAGAAAACCTTCTGTTACGTAACCGTCTAATCTAACCGTTAATAAAATTTGAAGCTCCTAAATTAAGGTGTAATTAATAAGTCAGAGCCTCATTGATTTCAGCTCATCTGGGTTCTCTCGGGGGAAGGGAAAGGGGTGGATTAGAGAATCTAGAGGCGCGTAATTTATTTTCGCAGCTATAACGCTTTTCCAATTCATAACTCCGAATTATAATTGAAACATATCTGTTTATTTATTCCGTTCTCATTTTTCATGGCATTTCGACAAATGGCGATGACGTCGTAAAATTTGACCCGAAGAAATCAAATTGACGCAAATTACCGACAGTCAGCATTTTCAAGTAAATATGTTTGATGGACATCTTTTATTTCTGTTTCAGAACGTGAGACAATTTTTAGAATCTAAAATTGCCTTTATAGTTATAAGAATCTTTAGTTATTGTTATTATTTAATAATATAGTATATGTAGTGTAATGAATTAATTATGATAATTTCTTTATGTTTCATATGAAATCGTATTTAGTTCTAGAAGTATCTAGTTTAAATAAGGCCCAAATAAGGCGAACGTTTTTAGACTTCGATTTCATTGAGTTCAGTATATGAATGAATCCCTTCAACAGTCTGTACTGAAAATAGATAGGGACAGGGAGGTACGAAAAGTTTCGTAATATTTGTACGTAATATTTTTTCTTTATTGTAATACCGAGCCGATGTACTACGAGTATCTGTGGAAACGTGGCCAATCAGATCGGACTTCCATTCAGGGGTCCACAATTGAATTGTTTGAGGGAGTTATCTGGAAAGTTTTTCGTATAGTAACTATCGATGAGTATGATGTCATAGTTATCGGAGTTGGGGCCAACTAAGCATTGATGGAGGAACTTCGGGGGTGAAGTTAGCGGCTCCCGACAGAAGTTGTTGGATATCCGTAAATGGAACAAGTGTATGGGGGCTCTATCTGCTGATGTGGGTCATGTTGGATGCCGATGTTTTAAATTAAAACTTTGCATTTGGATTGTAATGTTCTAACTATATGTTAGAAAACGTATTCATTAACGCCTACACCCGCGGTAGTCTTCGTGTACGTGACATCGCAGATAAGCTACAAGAGTGTCGTTTTTTTTTTTGTTTTTTTTTCGTACATTCCTTTTCGATAGTACGGCCACGTCTTGCTCAGACTGGCAAATTATGTGGGGAACAGATGTCTGGGCATGCCGCCCCCGCCAGGCACGGGAAGGAGAGGCCGGCCCAAGAAGCGATGGCTGGACGTCGTTAAGAGTGACATCCGTGCCAACGGACTCACCACTAAGGAGGCCGAAGACCGAGCAAAGTGGACTAGGAAAAGCAGAAAGGCGGACCCCGGGCCCCCGCGTGTAGCGCGGGAGCGCAACCGGGATTTAACGCCAAGATGATGATGATGATGATGATAGGAAACGCATTTATTAACCCCCGACGAATAAAGAGGGATGTTATAAGTTTGACGTGTGTATTTGTGTGTCTGTGTATCTGTGTAAACAGTTACACCGAGCCCCAGATACACACGTCTGTCTGTGGCTTCGTAGCTTCCGAACGGATGGACCGATTTTGATGCGGTTTTCTTTGTTTGATAGCTAGTTTAATCGAGATGGTTCATAGCTTTGGTTTAGTAGTTTAGGAAATATAGAGAAATATATATATGTACCAAGTATACATGGTGTTTCATGGGTTAGATAATTAGGATAGAAACTTCCCCCCGCGGCTATGGCTGCGTAAATTTCAATTATTGTATGGTCTCGTGGGAAACTACTACGTATATATATAAACCACACCACTGTAGGTAAAGTTTCATCGAAATCCGTTCAGTAGTTTTTATTTCAAAGTGTATCAAATATCCAAACAGCTTCCTTCAACCATCCCAAAACCTTTCGCATTTATAATATTAGAAGGAAAATACGTTTTCGTAGCCCATTCATAACATATTAAGTACCTACCGCCATTCACCTGGCTTAACCCTGGCTATATTAATGTTATGTTATGAGCTAAGGGGTCAGCTAATTCGAGGAGTACCTTCACCTTGGTATGAGGATCACGTTACGTCATTACGTTAAACTTGAATGCAGGGGAATCAATAACGACCTTCTTGAACCAATTTTTTCTTTCAGTTTTTTGCGGATGAAACAAATTGTACTATATTGCAAACCTGTTTTAAACCCAGTCTTCATGTGGTGTTTTCGATTAGTACGTAGGCACTTAAATGTAAAGACTTTAAGCGTAAATGATTAAAAATTATACAAACAAATAACGTAAACCAAAAACTTTAACTCTCACCCTTTAAAATATTCATCTTGACAGAGTCGGTCGTCTCCACGATGCTGCGGTCACGACTTCATCGGGAAACTTTTACGATTCTCCAAATCGCCCATTTAACTATTCACTAAGCACTTAAAAGTTACCGTTCTATAATCACCTAAATTACACATCATGAACTACCGAAATACTTAGGGAAGTAGTAGCTACGATATCTGCTAACATGATTACAAACTATACAGGGAGTAAGTTTGACATAAAGTTCGCGTTAATTTCGCACAGATTTCACTGAGATTTTTCCACTGCTTTTACGGTCGCTGATTAGTAGGAGAGCACTCGCGTTTTGCGGTGGGTAAATGTCAAGAGAGAGAGTGCAACGGAAAACAAGGTTGTGGCGCCAGCGCGGGAAAATGTGTCAAGGTTATACTGGCGCGGCTGAGCTCGGCCGGTCACGGTACCGCTGTGCTCCCTAAACGCTCCAACATTTCAAACGCTTTAGCGGGTTATTAATTGTTGTCCTTGAATTACGAGTGAATCTCCCCTTGAACCCCTGGGACACGAACTTAGCACAGCCACAATCCATGAACTGGAGGTCACAGCGCGCGCTGCTCCGCGTCCGGCAGCGGAATGTTCCGGGGGAGTTGCATTTCGGAAATTTCAAATTTTAGCCATCCCGTGCGCGAAGCGTCCCCGCGGGCGATGCAACATCCCTCCTCCGGCGTCGCGGCGAACTGACCCGTCGCCGGCAGAGGCCGCTGCCTGCGAAATTGGCGCAGTTTCCGCGCATGCGTCGCGCATTCGCGAACCGCCGGGCCCCGAGCTGGCCCGAAGACCCGCTTGATAGCAAAATCGAGGACGTAACGTGACGTCAGTGTGGCATTCGTACACAAATGTGGGTTAATCGGACGAAACAAAAACAGCTCGTAAACCTAATAACTCGTAACCCTCGTAACCTTCCCCGATTCAAGTGCTAGGCTGCTGTTAGGTGGAGAAGAAAGTTTGCTCTGAATTGTAGTTATATCTACCTAGTTAGGTGAAGTGAAACAGAGGTAAATTATTGCGTTCCCCCTTCACTGTTATCGCTCTTTCTTGCTGTTTCCATTATTCTTGAGGAGAAAAAAAAAATACAAATCTCCTTTCTTAATCCCGGTGGAGGCGGCGAAAGATTGTTTTGAATATTCGACCATTGTGTGAGCCCTTCGCAGGCTGAATTTCCGTTCTTACGCGGAATTTCACCGCCCGTCCTTTTGTTTTTATAAATGGCGCCCACGGGGTGTAGAAGGTGTTGTGTGATATTGTCCGAATTTGCATTTTTATCGTTATTTCGAAGCACTTGGGTTATCACATAAAAACAATAATTTCAAACGCTTAAGCCACTTAATGTAGAATGAATAACATAGGGGTTATAACACGCTGTCGCAATTTAATTAAAATACGTTCGTTAAAAGTTATTCGGTCCTAGGTTTTGTAACACTATGTATATCAGATGTTAATGTACCTACCGCATTTACAGCAAATAAATGATTCTAATTCTAAAATTCTAATTCAGAGCTTTATTTCGAAGCTAATTGAATAACAGGCACTTCAATTAAGTGTATGTGTACACAACCGAATACAACTATAGAAGATACGCAGACAGATACTGACGTCAGTTGAATTTTAATATCCAGTGTAATTTGAAAGGAAATGAATGAATAAGTTGCATTTCGACTTGCTTTAAATTCTGAAATCCGCATTGCAGCCGAAGACGAAGTTAAATTGACTTTGGCGTTCTTTTTTACCAACTTTTTATTTACTTGCTTTATATCAAATCTTGCAACTGCTGGCGTATGATTAAGCCGATGGAGACTGGGCATTTGGGCATTTGGAGAGGAACTTGCTTTGAGGACCCTCAAATACATCTTCGTGAAGATGGCATGTTTGGAAATAAAAACATATTTTTGAATAGGTTTAGGGTGATATGGTTACGTTATAATATAGGCTGAGCAACTCAACTCACATATTCTTCTTCTATATTTCTTCCTCGACTATATTCTTAGGCAACAAGACGTCTAAATCGGATATTTATATGACAAGTGCCGTTTACTATGGAACAACGACATGGTTACATAGTAGATATATCGCTGTTGGTTCACAGCATGGACCACTTCCCATAGAAAAGTGCCAAGTGAAGGCTTTTTTCGGAAATGTGTCAGGTACGATTTTGATGCCCTTTCGTCGAGTCTCCTTTACCATACCTATGTAAGTCTGGTGACAATGACAATGCGATGTTACAGTGCCATTGAGCTGGTCTGATTATGTAACCGGAAAGCCACAGGAGCTCTGTACTGAGTTTGAACTCGTTTGATTTGCCGTGACGAGGACTTTAGTCCTAGACTGGACTGTACCCAGTGTCTGATGATGGAGACGGAAGATATACACAGGAGCTCTAATGAGTTTTGGCTCCATTCATTTGTCTTGACGAGCTTTATTCCTAGTCAGTGCTCAGAGTCTGATGATGGAGCCAGAAGGTATAAACAGGAGCTCCTTTATCAAATCATTACTTCCATTGGCAGCCAAGGTCTGATGATGGAAGTTCTATCATCAGCTGTAAAAAAAAGTAGTACAAATAATAAAAACCCTGCTATTAAAAAACTTAAAGTTAAAAACAAGCCGAATATTGTAAGTAAATAGGTATATAATTATGTCGCAGCCGAATGGTTAAATTAAACGGCCAGCTTTTTAAGCGACTATTCAATTGAAAATTTACAATTTCATGCAAATTAAAAGTAATGTTTAAAGAACGATATTGCCCCGAGTTCGGGGAACTCCACTATACATTGTCACAACTCCAACCTAACTACAACCAGCTGAAACAATAATAATACTTTGTCATCATCAACATTACACCCCAAAACAATCCACTAAGGACATAGGGCCTCTCCCTCGAAAGGCGAGGTTATTGTCATAATCTCCATGCTTGGCCGGAGGGTTGGAGATCGCAGTGTTATAAATATTATAACAATGGAAAACTCTGCTGCCCATTTTCCAGCCTACGGTTACTAGATCTCGTCTCGAAAACATTAGTCGCCTTGTACGACACCCACGAGTGCAAGGGGTAAATATATATATATAGATACAATAATACTTAATAATAAGTTAAGATAAGGTTCGCTGGTGCCAGCTGGATACGGAAAGCACAGGACCGGCCTCTGTGGAGATTTCTGGGGGAGGCCTATGCCAAGCAGTAGGCGTCTTCTGGCTGATATGATGATGATTATGATGATGACTTAATAATACTTTGTAGGTGTTGGGTTTTAATTCGGATAGGTTAAGTTAGCGTGGTATCACCACGGAGGAGCTCCGTAAACTCGGGTCAATATAGTTCCTTAGACGTTAATTAATCCGGCTGCGACATATACTCGTATAGTGCAAGTGTTAGTTTAATTAAAACTAGAAAGCAGGCGGGGGCCCATTCAAAATTTCTACCCGTGTCTACCTATATGAAAACGGGGCCCCGGCTGCTTTCAAGTTTAAATTAAAGTAACATTTGCAATACCTATATTTGTATATATGTTGTAAGTAAATATGTGTCTATTTACTTACAACATTACGGCTTGTTTCTAACGTTTCAGCTTTTTAATAGCAGTCGGGGTTCTAGATTTTGAACTCCTTTTTTATTAAATGTATTAAATAACTTAATTTTTAAACGTTATTTATTTAGGTACTATTTGTTGCATCAATATTGTAATATCGGTCACAATATAACTTGGACCACGTTTGCATCGGTAGTGCCAAAAAAGTAGCAGTGGGTCGATTGTGAAGAATAAAAAAAATTACTCTTTGTGTTGTATAAAACTAGGCACGGTTTTCATCAAAAGATAGAGTGAGAATTAAACATGGAAATTGTCGTTTGCTCAAATATTTTAATTGTCCTTATCATATTAAAATGATTTCTTATAAATACACAGAAAGACACCAGACGCGAAAGCTACGCCTTAATTTTTAAGTAAGCAAAATACATCACACACAAAGAATCTGTACCATCTGACCTCACGACGACACGTCGCCGATTGCCTTTCACAATAGCCGATGATTAACGACTCCGATATATCTATTTGTCAATGAAGTCAAGCATGTAGATCCACACACCGGATACCAGTATCGTGATGCGAAGATTAGAGGATGAGAAATGACCATCGGCCCATACGGTGGGTGCTGATTGACAATACCAGATAACATTCAGGTTTTCACCAAAACTAATAGCTTGGTTGCTACCAACATTATTCATATGGCCGTTTGAGTAACCGGTCATTCGATATTGCATACTTAAATCATTCCAAACGATTGAAGTCAATTTTGTTCTAAGAAAGATGGGCATTAACTATCGAATTAGTACTTTGTGTCTACTTTGTGCTTCATTAAACTAAGATATTTTTCATCCCAGTCTTCTTTATTCGTGCATGGGTTAACCCCATCAGTCACAAACACTTACCACTCTAGCCCACGGTGTGGCGACCACTATTTATAGAGATATTTATAGATCTAAATTATAATTACAAGTGGTCACAAACACCGTCCACATCAGCGTCCCTAATTATTAATTCATATAAATAAATATGCCTGTACAATTCACATAGCGCCATCTAGCCGCAAACTAAGCAAAGCTTGTGTTATTGGTGCTAGATAACTGATACTACTTATATACTTTAAAATACATACATACTTATTGTACATATAACACCCAGACCCGTAAAAGAAATTAAAATTCATAATTTCAATTTCTGCTCGGCCGGAAATCGAACCCTCCCTCTGCCAAATGAACGACTCAGGTCGTCTAAATATACAGGTATACACCACAATATACAGGTATTCACCGCAAACCTAATTATCGTGGTGAACGAAAAACGGCTGAAGACGAGACCGTATTTCGGCCACGACTGCATACTAAATCAGTCGCAACAGTACCATCAGTCGGTTTCGGACAAATCCTCTTGCCTCTATAAATAAGAGATTAGCCAGGGCCCGTTGGGATCTGTAATTAAATTTTATTGCTTCTAAGTAAAATCAATGACTCCATAACTCTTTCGATTAGACGGCCCGAGGGTTTTACTTGGTCGGATATGTTTATTCCTATGTAGTAGGTAGGTTATGCTGTTAGAGCCGTTTATTTATTGGCAATTAACTTAAGGAATTACAGATGTTGATACAACTAGTAAATACAGTGTACCTGTCGAAACTGATTTAATTTAAATCTACACGAAAATGTTCTAAAGGAAATCGAAGATGTGGTCCAGCCCTATACCTGACATTTGACGTGTTTGATAACTTTTTTAAATAATTAATTACTTTCATAATTTATAAAACGTACTCTACTACAGTAACGTAAAAACCTAAGAGGTTTGTGCCTCTAGATGACAGATCGATTTTCCAGTTTTTGCGGCATTCTAGTTTTTCTAGGCAGTTGTCTGTTGTCTTTAGGCAGGTAGATTTTCCAAGTTTATCTGTGTCTTCAGTGCAGCCAACGCTTTGTTATTTATGCTCTTGTTAAAATTATACTGTACTTGTTTTTATCAACCATAGATACAGATGATAGGTTGTTTGTAAATTATTTTAAAAACTGTGCTGGAAGTAGAAACCGCTTCAAAGCGTTCAATATATTTTCCATTTTCCTTTTAAATCTTGAACACTGTCATACCTTCGTTTTTTTTTAAAATCACATTTGCAATTTGTATTTTTTTATTGCCTCCCAAAATTCTGAGCGATCGACACACGCTCAACTGCGATCACGCCTTTTATTTATTTCAATTAAACACGTCACGGAGATACCTGGGATGACTCGCGCTACACCAAGCCAGGTTCGAGTCCAGTTAGAGCTGAGTCTCGGCCGCAGCCGTAGCACGGTTAAATATCGTATATATTTTGTATGGAGAGGCAACCGAGTTCGACCACCACTAGGTGGCCCCTCAGTAAGCATGAGCGTGTAAATACGAAATAATTATGGGATATAATTTGGCCGTGCTCCGGCGTTGACGTTTTTGCATTGAGATTTGAGACTGACTTATTTCACCGGTTGGTAGATAAAATTGACTCTTTTTTGCGTTCCTTGTAACACTCGTCGAAGTGAAAAGTGTATCTGTGGCTTACTGTATCTGCTGTGGCATCAACAAATTAACCGATTTAAATGCGGTTTTTTTCTATTTGAAAGCCAGTTTTTTCAAGATGGTACTCAGCTTTGTTTCATTAAAATCGGTTTAGTAGTTTAGAAAATATTTTGATTATTATTTGAACGTCAGTTAAATTAAGATGGTTATTTGCTTCTTGGGTCTTAGGCTCGAGCTTTGTTTCATTTACGGTTCAGCAAATTGAGAAATTGTTCGACGTCTGTCTTAGGCTAAATTAATTTAATAAATTACGTTATTGATTAAATATAAAAAAAATACCGTCATGGGCCCTAAACTGTTCAACCGTCTCAGGGCCCCTAGCGGAAGACCTTCGTCAACCAACCTTGCTTCGCCAACGGTATTAGGAGCTACAAATAAAGAGTGGCGATTTTAACAGGTACAATTTTATTTTATTAGAACATTACGTGGAAGAAATCCCATTTTGGGATAAACCCGCCTTTGCAATGTATATTTATTTTCTTCTGTTATTGTTCTTTATGTAGTTATACAATACGCAATAAAGAGTTTACATACATACATACATACGTATTTTAGTAGAACATAAATTTGACTTTTTATTAGACCCAACGATGCAATCTCGCTGCAATATTGCCTAATGTTGCAGCGCTATTCGCAAAGTTCTGTCTCGGTAAAATTGCTAACAACATATGGTTAGGCGCTTAATTTAAGCTGCTCTCGGTTTTAATTGTTGTACCTACTTAATGTAAGTAGGTATAATACTTAGCAGTTATAAAGTCAAAATAAATAACAATTTAGTTAATTTTGTTATGAAGTAATGTATGAGCACAATAGATCGGTACCTAGGTAGATTTCTACATACACAATAGTGACAATTTCTAAAACTGCTCTACCTGTAGTGACTTTATCTACTTACATCCAAATGCTTAGTAAAAATCTTTTAAAAATCGTTGCTTAATAAACATAAGTAAGTACACAGAGTTGTAGTTATATATGTAGGTTTCATTTTTCCTTATCACAGTTTGTATATCTACCACTCCAAGTACCTACTGCCAGTACTGTAATGGATCACATACCCGAAGTATTGCTTACCTCTCACTTCTTTGTTCACGATCATACTGCCTAATGCATCGTAATCGCATTAAATCATTCCGAATCGACTCTCTAAAGACGTTGCACCGACGACTATAACGCCTGTAGGTATAATAACGACGTCGCATAGGGTGTTTCACTGTTGAAAGAATATTTAGTGTACATACTAGACTTGCGTGCTCTACCAACGCGTCGTCACATGGTGAGATGGCGACCTGGTTATTTAGTACAAAATATTGTAAAAAAATGTAAATTAAAATAGAATAGAATCTGAGTAAGAATAAAATAGATATAGTACAGAGCGTGAGTGGCCTAATGGCTAACGGGTCCGACTCTTAAGCCGGAGGTATCGAGTTCGTTGAGGTACCTGTTAGAAGTGCCGTTTGAAGAACCTCATGTTATAGTGCAAAAGAAAAACTTCGGGGGGGAACTCATTCCACATATTGCACGTGCGCGGTAAAAAGGCTCTCGATGACCTCATTTTAGTTGGATACCAGACATCCAGATAGTGTGTATGATATCCATCCCATCGTCGGAGAGTGCGGTGGCGGTAAAGTGACCTGTTTAAGAATTGGGAAATATCACGAATTCCTCAGACCGTAACTTGTACTGTCTCTTAAGTTAGTGGTCTGCGAACCACCTCCTCCTCCAAGGTCCTCAAATTAAAACGACGTTAAGCCGACAGCTGCTGTGACGCGGTGTCACTGAATTAAATTACCTGTATTTAAATCGGTTATTTCGATAGCAGAAACAGGATCCGATGCGGATTATAGTATTATTGTCAGACCTACGTATCCGATTTGGCAGTGTTTGGAGATTGTTGTCATTTTTTTGGGAGACTTACATGTGTCATGAGCGTCAAGGTGTTAGGTACGAGTGAAAAGAGCGTCGGCGGCCTTATGGATAGCGAGAGATACCGAGTTCAATACCCAGTGCCGCCATGTGACCACCAATGACCTTTTTCTGAGTTACGTAGTAATTTGAATTTGAAAAAATTTGAAATTGAATCAAAATCCAACTTTATTTAGTAATATCTCTTCAATCGTCAATCATTAGTTGAACAGCAACCGAAGCTCTTTCCGGTAAGGGAAAACATCGTGAGTAAACCAGGATCCAATCTGTTCAGGTTCCCCTAACAACAGGGTCACGGAGGTCAGATGGCAGTCGCTCTAATTACCTGATATGCCCAATCCTGGATCATGATCAAGCCGGAGTTCGGGCTCTCACGCAAATTCACAACAAGGATATTTCGCTTTTATAATATTAATAAGATTATGAGGATTAGCTAATGTTAATTCATAATTGCTTGCGCAAATAGTCAAACACTGAACGTGGGTTGCCTCATTACTCTGTGTTGGTTGCCTTATTACTCTGAGTGGGTCGCCTGTAAGCGACAAAGTCAGAAACAGTAAATAGTTAATGCTAATTTTAGTTGTTTGAGTGACACTTATGCAGCCCATTTGTTTAGCCAACTTTATGCAAATTGAGCTGCACTTAACTAAACATTAAAATATTAATGGAAGGTGGTTACGAAATGAGTAACGTTATTTCAATACCTTTATTAATGGCAGCAGTGCAGGCAATATTCATTTCGCGCTCTTGATTTTTAAATCAACTAGTGGAACCGGCGCTACATCGTCCGTGTACACCTAGTTTAAAACTACCCTTTTTTCTTGTTTAAAAACCTTCCTCTGGAATCACTCTATATATTGTTGAAAACCGCAAAGAAAGAAGTTTAAAAGATCTAAGCGTACATAGATTATATTGACAGAGGGCGGGAAGCGACTTTGTTGTATACTATATATTAACAGTGACTACTTTGTTATTCCCCAGATTGAAAATTTAAACAAACCACTTTATTTGATGGCCAATCTGCCAAAGATTTTGTCGAAGAAATTATTTGTGGGGTGTCAGAAATCAATAACTACTCCACACGACGGTTTGATTTCAAACATGCGTCGGCAGAAAGTAACCTGTAGCCATAGAGTGAACATAAGTACCTACGTATTCAATGTGCGTGTGTGGTGTGTGGTGCCGCCACCTCAAAGAATAACACCACCCCATCTCTTCCCGTGGGTGTCGTAAAAGGCGACTAAGGGACAAACCCGAAAGATGGGCAGCAGCATCTTTCTGGGTACATTAACATATACTGTACTGCGATCGCCAACCCGCCTGCCAAGCGTGGCGATTATGGCAATTCCCCCCCCGATGACAAGAACACACAAGCCACGGCCCCCAGTACCCGGCGGCCCCGCTATTCCGGACCATGGTAGCGGTCACGGTAACGGCGGGGCAGGGGGTGCGAAAAATCACCGGACGCGATCAGGCTACCGCAAAGAACGACCACTGGCCCTGGCAACATACAATGTCCAGACACTGCGGACCGACGAAAAGCTCGTGGAGCTGGAGGAAGTGGTAAGCAGATTACATTGGGACATAATAGGGATATCTGAAGTCCGAAGAAAGGGGGAGGACTCGATAACTCTGAAGTCCGGAAATCTGCTTTACTTCCGGGAGGGCGACCAACTGTCCCTAGGTGGTGTCGGGTTTCTCGTCCACAAATCCCTTGTGAACAACATCGTCAAGATCGAGAGTGTGTCGTCTAGGGTTGCGTACCTTATACTCAGAATTACCAAGCGGTATTCGTTGAAGGTCATACAGGTCTACGCACCGACTTCGACTCACTCCGACGATGAAGTGGAGGCTATGTATGAGGATATAACTACAGCCATACATACCTCCAAGACACATAACACCGTTGTCATGGGGGATTTTAACGCGAAACTGGGCAAACGAAGCGGAGACGAGTTGAGAGTGGGGCAATTTGGAGTTGGAAGTCGGAACGCCCGTGGCCAGATGCTGGCCAGCTTTCTGGAGAAAGAGGGTCTCTTTATGATGAACTCATTTTTCGGGAAGCCGGATCATCGCAGATGGACGTGGGTTAGTCCCGATGGTGTCACAAAAAATGAGATCGACTTCATCCTATCTACGAAACGGCATATATTCAATGATGTTTCGGTGATCAATAGCGTAAAAATTGGCAGTGATCACCGCTTGGTAAGAGGCACATTGAATATTAATCCACAGCTGGAAAGATCGAGATTGATGAGGTCCACGCTCCGGCCTGTACCCACCCAAATCCAAAACCCCGAGAGCTTTCAACTCGAATTACAAAATCGCTTCGAGTGCCTAGGAGATTGCGTCGACGTGGACGACTACAATAACAGGTTCGTGGAAACTGTCTATACGGTTGGGTCAAAGTTTTACAAAACCTGCCGTACAAAAAGAACAAGCAAAATCTCTGACAATACTCTCAAACTCATGGAAGAAAGACGCGCAATGACTCTGCAATCCCCTGATGATGTCTCTCAATTTAGGCGAATTAATCGACAGATCTCCAAGTCTCTGACTCGCGATATACGCCGATTCAATACTATCAACATTGAGGCGGCGATCGAGCGGAATAAAGTCTTTGCGAGAGATCTGTCGATTGGACAGAGCCAGTTGACAAGACTGAAAACGGATGACGGCAGAGTTGTTTCGACCAAGTCCGAGGTTTTGAGGGAAGTCGAAAGGTTCTATGGACAGTTATACACGACAACACGGGCACCTGTTGCCAGTATGGCAAAAGACCCCAGAGCCAAGTTGACCCGACACTACACCGAAGATATCCCGGACATCAGCCTGTACGAGATTAGTATGGCTCTCAAACAGCTCAAGAACAACAAGGCGCCGGGTGATGATGGAATTACGGCTGAGCTTCTGAAAGCTGGTGGCAAACCTGTGCTTAAGACCCTTCAGAAGCTGTTCAATTCCGTCATCCTCGAGGGAAAAACGCCGGAAATATTGTTCTTCAAGAAAGGTGATAAGGCTCTCTTGAAGAACTTCAGACCAATATCGCTGCTGACCCATGTGTATAAGCTGTTTTCGAGAGTCATTACGAATCGTCTCGCACGCAGGTTTGATGACTTCCAGCCTCCCGAACAAGCCGGATTCCGAAAAGGTTTTAGTACCATAGACCACATTCATACGCTGCGGCAGGTTATACAGAAGACCGAAGAGTATAACCGGCCATTATGCTTGGCGTTTGTGGACTATGAGAAAGTCTTCGATTCGATCGAAACTTGGGCGGTGCTCCAGTCTCTACAGCGGTGCCAAATTGACTATCGATATATCGAAGCACTGAAGGGTTTGTACGAAAACGCCACTATGTCAGTTCGTCTCCAGGATAAGACCACAGAACCTATCCAGCTGCAGCGGGGTGTTAGACAAGGTGATATCATATCACCGAAGTTGTTCACTGCTGCACTGGAGGATATCTTTAGGCTTATGGACTGGGACGGACTTGGCATCAATATTAACGGCGAGTACCTTACTCACCTCAGATTTGCTAACGATATCGTAGTCATGGCTGAAACCCTGGAAGACTTGGGCAAAATGCTCGATGACCTCTGTAGTGCCTCTCAACAAGTAGGTCTTAAAATGAACATGGACAAGACGAAAATTATGTCGAATGTCCATGTTGTGTCTACTCCAGTGACCGTTGGAGGCATTCCACTTGAAGTTGTTGACGACTATTCATACCTAGGACAAATAGTTCAGTTAGATAGGTCCAACTTCGAGAAAGAGGTCAATCGACGAATCCGACTCGGTTGGGCAGCATTCGGGAAGCTACGCCATATATTTTCGTCCCAATTACCGCAGTGTCTCAAAACGAAGGTCTTTGACCAATGTGTGTTGCCAGTGATGACATACGGAACTGAAACGTGGCCGCTCACTGTGAGCCTTATAAGAAAGCTCACTGTTACCCAAAGGGCAATGGAAAGAGCTATGCTCGGAGTCTCTTTGCGCGATCGAATCAGAAATGAGGAGATCCGCAAGCGAACCAAGGTCACCGACATAGCTCTAAGGATTGCCAGACTGAAGTGGCAGTGGGCAGGGCACATAGCTCGAAGAACAGATGGCCGATGGGGCAGTAAAGTTCTCGAGTGGCGGCCACGTGCCGGAAGACGCAGCGTGGGTAGGCCTTCCACAAGGTGGACTGACGACCTGGTAAGGATCGCAGGTACCAGCTGGATGCGAAAAGCACAGGACCGGCCTTTGTGGAGATCTCTGGGGGAGGCCTATGCCCAGCAGTGGGCGTCTTCTGGCTGATATGATGATGATGATGATTCAATGTGCGATGATGGCATCCGTCGCATCCGTCCTCCACGCAATTTCAAGCACTCAAATTCACCCAATACAAAGTGTATTTATTCCCTATTATGCACGATTAATCGAGTACTAGGCTTTAATGCAAATGAGACAGAAAACAAGAACCCAAGTCGGCTCATGCATTATGAAAATAAATACTACAAAAACAAGCACTTTATGTATTTTTATTAAGAAAACTATAATCAATCACTAGCAATAGTCATTAATAAGTGTGGTGGTGTATTAAACTATCTGGCGGACAGCAAAACAAAGTGGTTTCGACCACATATTAATTGCAGCCTTGGTGAAAGGCGACATTTATTGTATTCCCAAAAGGGACTGGCAAGGTAAAGGTTAATGGAGCGAGTATGAAGTACACTAGCCATAATTGAGACGCGGTTTTAAAAGGTTATTTAATTAGATTTGTAGACCTTTTACTCGGTAGGTTGTTTTTTTTCTGTAAGTTAAAAAAATATCGATGTCCATTTGTAATTAACGAATTTCACAACAAACACAACAAAAAAACTAGTTGCAGAATAGTAAAATACAAATATAATTTACAAATGACTATTTACATTTGATTCTGACATAAATTTGATCCATTATTTTATTTAGGAGCTGATTCTCTTCGAGATCGAAGTTTCTCCACTAGGATCTAGTGGCTTTACAACTTAACTCTTATCTTCTTCACAGTCCCAATCCTCTTGGCTAGAGTTCCTTTAGTTATTGAATTTGCCTATATCTTCATGAGGTCTACTTACAAACAATCATTGGGCTTTCTCGTCCAGCTTTCTATTTACGCTTTTATTATTTGCAGCCAGAGTCTGGCAATCTTTCCACGTACTTGTAGTCCACTGGTCAATAGTCTATAACTCTAACTCTGTAGGTACTATACGATGTCCCACATTTCTTTCTCCCACGCGGACGACCCACAGAGTTTGAGTTTCTCGGGCCAAATCAATTAGACGTGTTCACAGCAGGCTCTTCCTCTCTTGTGCTCGCGCCGGCGGTTAATAAGAATAAATTAATTTTACTGTCCATTGTGATTTAAACGGGAAACAAAGAAACATTTTATACTTATTAGAAAATGCTATGAGAATTATTTTGAAACGGAGGATGTAATTAGTACAAAATAGGTGCCCATCGCTTCCTACATGGCCTCCTACATATTATTACGAGCAGGTAACTAAATATTAAACACTAGGTGGATCGGCGCGACTTCGTTCGCGTGGTGTCCTACTCCTACTCTCATGAAACGATCACAAATGAAACGAAAAACAATTCGTAAAATAGGTGCAGCCGTTTTAAAATGATGCGCAAACATGAAACATTTTAATATCTTGGATTATATTATTGCAATTTTCGTAGATCTCAAATTTTTATGAAAATAAAATATAGCCTATTTTACTTGCAGATAATGCAGCTTTCTATTGTTAAAAGATTTTTTTAAATTGGTCATCTACAGAACTTCTTTTTGAGTTTATCTATTACAAACAAACACAAACAAACAAAAAAACGCACAAACAATCAAATCTTTTCGTTTTATGATATTATTGTACTTACTTACTTCGCTGACTCAGCGACCCAAAGTGGATTTTGGCTTCCGAAACAAAAATTTGCTAAGTATAAGTAAGTATTAGGTAAGTATAGATATATATCCAAGCAACTTTTCAGCAAACAAACGTACTGTGACGTTAAAGCGTTCGAGCGCTTACTTACGTTCTACATCCGATCAGAATCGAAAAAAATGCTGTCCTAGGAAGCCATAAGTTGCAACGTTTACACTAGTCAAACTCTAGAAAACTCAGACAGAATACACCCGTATTCAGACATGTTAGTACAAGTGTGAGGTCTCACAGTGAGCACTAACATTTCATAAATTATTAGTTGTTTCCAACAAACATTTACTTGTGTGGTGTGTGAGAAAGCATAAACAATTATTCCTTATGAATACGGTTGTTAAATTATCAAGCGTAAAGTAATTCACTTTTGTTCTAGTAGGTACTACTATGTCTAGTAACATAGTGTTAATCTGTCACTGACTTGTATGTAAGTAACTTGTTCGTTGTTTACTTATAATTTAATATGCTGTAGATTCTTGTTGAATAAAGAAAACAAATATATAAAAATAAAGGTACTGTATTTTGTTTTCAGACGAAGTATTTCAGATAATGTAGGAATCGCTACCAGTGGGACTCCAACTAGAACTATTATTTTTTTAAAGCAGTCCGTCCTAGAATAAAATGATTTATATTTTTCCCTCTGTTTACGACGCAGTTTTATGTCCGTTTTAATCCGTTTCATTTAAAATGATTTAGGTAGAGAAAATCCATTCTTGAATGCAAATATTTTTTTTATAATAATTTTTATGCCCAATTATAGACTACGGATATGCATTATGTGTAAAAGAACTGCAATGCGTTCGAAATCGTTCCATTGAACACTTTTAATTAGGCATTTAAGAGACTGCAATAAATTCTGCCCTTTGTCTAATGCTACCTGTTGCTCATTAGTGCATTTTTGTTTATAGTCCGGGCGCGGCGAACGCTTGGCATTCATGTGATTCAGGATTCTAGCCTCGGAGTCCGCCCATCGAATTCCACTCAAACAGTTAGTTTAGGAATCCCGGATCGACCAAACTATGCTCATTGGTCGAAAATCCAAGCCGAATTTCACTCAGAACTTCCCATTCGCAGTTCCAACGTCAGATGGAATGCCTTGATTTATTTGTTGGGAAGATTAGAGGTTTATCGTTTTGGCGTTAGGGCGGAGGTGTTTTTTGTTAACATACCCGATGGCATTCCGGCTAATTAGGAGATCTGACTATATTAAAAGTCACGATGAAAAAAAATGTATACCTACTTATTAGCAGATAAACGCTTAGGTATGTCAAAATAATTACTATTTGATGTCATGTCGGTCTTGACTGCACTAATCCAGGGTTATATTGCTCGTTACAAAGTGGAGCGCTACACTATACACTACTGAACCTGGCCCTACTCCACATAAATGGAGGGTTTTGCGATAATCTCTACGCTTAGCTAGCGGGTTGAATCTGATCAATATAATTTTGACGCCTTCAAGGCATAGGCATGCTCCATCTTCGGCCGCATCATCCTTACCACAAGGTAAATGGTGGTGAAATGCCTGGCTAGTTTGATAAAAAAGGCAATAGAAGTCCTATGCGCACGTGAATTGGTCCACATGTAGAAGACAATTAGAAACACTTCAGATATCGTTGTCAAATTAGGATCACTTTCTTTTGTGTGATTCCTTAGTATCTGACACCTGCTGACACCTGATTGCGCATTGGTGGCTGAGGTGGTGACAAGCATTTTCGATAGTTTATTTGGCACATGGCATTTCTATTTACTTATATTATTATTCTGTGGATGTGCTGTTAGGACAAGCAGAGACATTAGTCGGCGTTGTAAGTCGCTTGTGAGTATAGGATATTCTCTTTCACAACGATAAGACGTGTGGCATCATCTTGCTCAATCAATGTATTATAGAGAAGCGCTCGGTCCTCGAGAGCCGCCCGAAATCGCCCATCTCACCAATCTTACGTCGGGCACCTCCAAGCAGCTTAGATTGAGCCTGTAGACCGACCTAATCGGATCCATTGAACCCGTCTTTAACCAGTATCAGGCCTAACCGTTTAGATTGGATAATGGCGGCGCAGTGACGCGCCGGACGCCGCCAATCTGCGCCCGCGCAGCGCTGCCGATAAACGCGCTGTAAATCGCCTTAATGCCATGATACGGGGTTTCCGGCGCGACTTTCTCGTATGATGATACTTGAGGCTTGTCTCTTTGAAAAGAAAATTCTCTAAATCGTAGTTGTGTTTGTCCTTTTTCGCCAGCAACGAGGCGATAGATTAATATAATTGGTTTGGAAAAATAAGTTAACGGGATGAAGGGGGAGACATTATTTTAAGAGTTCAAATGTCGTCACGGGTCCGACAAAATGAGGTTGATTTTGTATAAACGAAACGTTGTAGAGAAAACATTATAATTTTTTATTGAAAGTAGTTATAAAAAAAACCACTCGTCTAAACGTTTCTCGTCCGCACTATTCCAATGTGGAACGACTTCGCAACTACAGTGTTTCCTTCAGATCATAACATATGATCCTTTAAAAAGTATTTATATAGGTCTCATTAAGTGTGGGCAACGCACAGGTGACGCCCCTGGTGTTCCTGATGTCCTTAGGCGGCGGTGACCACTTTTGCCTACCGTAAGACATAAAAAATTAAAAAAGCTTGTTATAATGTTTCTACGTCAAAAGCACTCTTTCGTTCGTCTTCGAGCCAGCGAAACTGTTAAAACAGTAGGTAGTAGTTTAAAACATTAAAAACTACCACCAATTTTCTCCACCCAAAACTATTCCCGGTATTTACGTGTGAACCGTCAACAATTCACGGAACACGTACGCGGGGAACAATGGAGCATCACGATCAATTTTAATTAAACCGCCGACAACGTTTCTGGCAAGCGTTTGAGCGATTCACTGGAACAAGATTATTGCTGGTGACCTGTGAAAATGGAATAAATCCTGCTATGATATTTTGAATGCGAGCGTTTGTAAGGATTGATGTTTATTACTCTATCACGCAACATGACATATGAACGGATTTAAAAAAAGGCAGTGTTGTAGTTCAGAATAGAATATAATACTTTATTTACACATAATAACACCTCACACACATAACATAATGGCTTGAAAAGGGTTTGAATCACTGCTCTTCAACAATATAGGTAATATTTGAGGTAAGTGGCTCGAATCCAGAGCTGTGAAACAAATAAAAAAAGCAATACATAAAATAATTTACATAAAAATGCACAAACAAAACCAATAAAACAAACAACATGAAATGATGAAACAACAATTAGACAAACATACAAAAATAGTACCCGAAATAACAAATAGGTTATTATTTTAACACAACTGAATTTTACGTGGACGAAGTCGCTGGTAATAGCTAGTTAGATGTTATCTATCAAAAACATAACCAAATTCAACATCTACGAGACTCCACTGCTGGGACTTTAAGCCTCAAAGAAGTTAAAGAAGGTTTTGGTTCATCACCTGTTATTTACTGTGCTCCAAGCACTTATTAATTTGGGTAGCTCTCAGACCACAATATCTACTTAATAACCATTATCATCCTGGAAGTCAATCCTCCTCCATTTTGCCCGGTCTTCAGCATTCTATCTTCGTAAGCCATTCGCTCTCGCATACGTCTCAACGATATCTCTTCTTGGGCCCACCGCAGGACTTCTTTCATGAACGGTACCGACAGGATTAGACACCTATTTCCCACATATCCTAGCGCCTCACGATCTACAACGCAGAATAAATTAAACCTATGTGCTGATATCGGATAATACCGCATCACTGGCCACACACACGCACACGACTCAGTTATTAAAGTTTTGACATGCGCCTCGAAAGAGCAGCCGCTTGATAAATTGGATTAAACAAGGCGGAATTGATATTCAGATGAGAATAGGCCAATATGAGTACGTATCAGACTCAGTGGGTAGCTGGTGTGCAGTCAAACCGCAAAGTGATAATGACTATCAATAGAGACAGATAAGGTACCTAATTGTGTTTGCCATAGTTCACTGAGTTTTGAATGTTGTAAATAATTATTAGTACAGTAGTTTGTTAATTTGATATATCTATATCTATAAATACATAGCATAAAACAAAGTCGCTTCCCGCCGGCTGTCCCTATGTATCTATGTGCGCTTATATCTATTAAACTACGCAACAGATTTTAATGCGGTTTTCAACAATAGGTAGGGTGATTCAAGAGGAAAGTTTATAAGCAAGAAAAAGGGGTAGGTGGGAGTAAAATAGGTATACGCGAAGGATATCGCCTCGGGTCCACTAGTAAATAACATTTTATTATGTAGGTAAATTGGTTTCATAGAAAGGGCTCTAGGAAGGCCGCTGCTGTCCATTTATCTTCTCTTCTATCTGGTTAGTTTAGTCGCTTTTTACAACATCCATAGTCGAGGGGATTTGTTCAATTTTACTCTGTGTACAACACGACTGTGCTTACTTCAGTGTACAAGTTCTAAAATCTTTGATACAACATTAATCACAAAGGCAAGCTATGAGATGCATCGGTTAGCTTTCTAGTGATATTCCTCAGTCGATTGTTCTTGTTCCCACGTACATGCTGCCGTGTGCGTTGCTCATTACTAGTTTCCGCAGTGGCTTGGCCTATCCACTAATGCCGTTACGAGATTACACCATTTACCTACTCATTACAATATCACAGGTATTACAATAACGCTAGTAGTTTGAGTGTATGGTCTGCCAGTGAAGACGGAAGTAGGTTCCGTAGTAAAAACAGAAGCACAATGACTTTAGATGGGATCAACGATTAACTTACCTATCCCAGATAATTTATTTTTTTGAGAATGTTTTCTAGGATGGCGGTGACATCATCAATAGTCCGTGACAGTCAGTAGTAGTGACAATTTTTGTAAGAATTGCGCATTTAATGATAGAAGCATACAACTTGGTACACGTATAGGTACTACATATGCAGAGGGTTGATTTTGGATATGAGGCCATCTTTGATTTTCCCTATAGCAGTAATGGTGGGCATTCAAAATGGCGACCTGCTCTGAATACTGTTCTACACCAATGTTATATTGTTATTTGATGATTATTATTTGTTCAAACTATGTATGCATAACATAATTATACATTTATTCAATGGCAGGTAGTACGCACCTTAGTAGTGGCACTGTAGAGACTAAACGCGTGGGTCGATTTTGATGGTTCTTACGTCTATCGATTGAAATTGATCAAAATTCAATATGGCGACTACTAGCCGCCATTTTGTGAAAAATAAAAAAAAATGAATGTCGACAAACTATGTCATGTAGGATATCGTTGAATAGATATTGAAAAACTATCATTAAGTTTCTCACATCATTTTTCATTTCTAATGACCGTATAGGATCAATAACGATTTAAAGTTAGTTAGTAACCATTCTCACATTTTTCACTTCACTTACACTTTCATGGTACCGTACTATTAATTTTTTCGTTAAACATTTTATTTAAGCAAATTATGTTATAATTTAAATATCTATGTCTATATATAGGTATATAGTATAAAACAAAGCGTCTTCCCACCGTCTGTATTTATGTACGCTTAGATTTTATAAACTACGAACTTTAGTGCGGTTTTCAACAATAGATAGAGTGATTCATGAGGAAGGTTTATAGGTAAGTAAACAAAGGGTAGGTACCCCTATAGTACACCTATAGTAGGTGTACGCGAACGAAATCGCGCCGGGTTCACTAGTAATACATTATGAACAAAATGTGTCTATATTTTTTTTATACTTAGATTTATTACGCACAGGACAACAATTACTTGCCACTATTATACTATTTACCATTTAACTTCATCTAAGAACATTTAAAGGTAGCATTTATCAAACTCTCTGAAGCCGCCATTTTAAATATCCGCCATTACTGTGAAAGGCAAAATATGAGATGGCCTCATATCAAAATTGAAACCTTTATATATGTATGTAGAATATAAATTCTATGCTTTTATCATTAAATGCGCAATTCTTTCACATATCTGCCGGATTACAAAATGTTTATATAGGGAAACAAAGGGAGCGGCGTGGTTTCTTAGAGCGGTGTCAACAATGTAAATGGTGGTCCTCTTGGCGTTATGCTCTAGCACACCCTTGTGGGCTCTTGCCCGGGGTCGGCCTTGACCATGATTCAGGATTTTCCAGATCAGGTATTTACAGTGGAGCGACTGACATCTGACCTCCGTGACCCTGTTAACAGGGTCCTTAACCTTAACCAGATGGATCATGGTTACATATTCAGTTGCCTGAATGAGCAGGTTTCATCACGATATTTTCCCTCACCGTAAAAGCATCGGTTAGTATTCAACTGATGTACGTAACTCAGAATAGTCATTGGTACATGGCGGCAGTGGAATTCGAACACGATATCTCTCGCATAGCGAGTCGGATACCGTTACCACTAGACCAGAGCATTTGCAGCACTGTAATTACCTACCAAATCCTGGATCATGGTTCAGGCGAACCCAGGTCGTGCGCGAGAGCACAACCGGGACATTAACACCAAGATGATGATTTATAAGTTTCGAAAGTGAATATGTCTCACAGCGCAACCTCCAGGAATTTATTAATAATCCCGTTCGCAGCAATTTCGTCTCTTATTATCTCATTTGAGCGTAACTTAATGCAACAATGAGCGCTTCTTAATTTCATTACCACCCACGGCTGGGTTTCGGTGCCGTAGTGATGGGCAAATACTCGAAACTTTAATGTGTTGGACCTAGTTAGTGTGTTGTGAATGTTTGGCAGTATATATCATTAGTTACTGGTTTCTTGTTGCCTAGTAATAAAACAAAATTATTCTCTCGATATGGACGAACATACTCACCTCAATTCTGTTAGATCAAAGTAGGAGTTCGGCCACTGACCATGTTCTTTTTTGTTAGAGTAACAATTTCTCTCTCGATATGGACGAACCACCCACGTTGTTCACTTCAGTTCTGTCAGATCAGAGTAGGAGTTCGATCACTGACCATATTTTTTGTTAAACTAACCAATATGGTGCTTTCATCATTCTCTTCATTCGTCAAACTTATATTATTCGTCTTATTATATGTACCTATCATCATCATCACAGCCCATAACAGCCCACTGCAGGACTTAGGGCCTCACCTAAGAAAGGGGAGGTTATTGCCATTATTTGGCATGTGGGTTGGAGATCGTAGTATTATAAATAACAATGAAAAAAGCTGATGTCCATTTTCCAGCTTACGAAGACTAGATATTTTATCTCAAAAAATTAGTTGCCTTGTACGACACCTAAGAGTGTAAGTGGTTGGTGCTATTCTACTCTACCGGACACCACACGGCCAATGAAGACGATGAATTATGATCAGCTGTAAGACGTCCACAATAACCGCCCCTCGACGTATATATAAAAAACAAAACTTACGCGCAACAAAAAACCCTGACCCGATCATGGTCTAAAACCCAAACACTTAAGCCCCATCACTATTACCCAGCATCCACCTTCCGCTGTAGCTGCAACAATAGCGCTTTGTCCAGCATCGGGACCAAATTAGGACGGTGACTAAGTGAAATTAGCCGGCCAGTGCTGAGCCGATATCACGGCGTTACGGACAATTACAAGCAATTATACGCTCAAATTGGACCGGAGATGTGCGACGGGCGGCCGAGGAAGCCCGAAGAATGCTAAAGGTCCAGTAAGGCCTTGAGAGAGATTATTAGGGCTAATGGAGTATTTTTACTGGAGGAGTACTTAGCTACTTATAAAAACTTGCAATTCTACATTAATACACACACCGACAGAATTAGCGGAACAGAAAGAAGTTAGAAATTTGGGAGAATAGCATTCTGTGTTTATCGCTTCAAGTCCTAGGCAGGCTACATTGGATTCATGTACGCGGTTTCTGCAGAACACTGCATCACCGGTATAATTTACATAAATAAATAAATAAATGAATATTCTTGGACAAATTCACACAGGGCCAGAGTAAGCAAAGCTTGTGTTATGGGTGTTAGATAACTGATAAACTACTTATATAGTACTTTTTTTTAAATATATACTTATTATGCATATATGACATAGATATGGCAGTCCTAATTGAGCACTATGAGCATGAGCATTACGTTGCATTACAATAAAGCCATCACTAATAATAAAGGCAGCAAGTAGCAAAACATATTCTTCTAAGATATCCCTCTTGTATCGATCAGTAGTCAGAATCCCTTCAGCAATTACCGCTTTTTCCGTACGAGCTCCCAAGCATCTTTGCCCACACCATAATTGAGCTGACCCCAGATGGCCACTGTAGTCCCACAAATAGACTGAACATAATGACCTCCATGGTTTCTCCATTTTCCATTTTCAAATGTGACAAAAAAATAAAATAACAATCACAAGTGATAATTCCATGAAAACAAAAATGTTCATACCTACTTGTTCCTGCTTATTTTTGTTCCGCTGATTGTGCCGATGTGTGTACCTATTATAAATGCGAAAGTTTGTAAAAATTTACGAATGTTTGGTTGTTTGTTACCTTTCACGCAAAAACTACTGAATGGATTTTGATGTTTGGTAGTAATACAGTTGGGAACTGAACTGAAATATTATAACCGAATTTTGCGCAGACGAAGTCACGAGCAAAAGATAGTATAATAGTAAATAATTAAAATGTATCTCCATTGTGTCAAAATTTTCTCCTCCGGCAAATTGCCAATTTCTGATAAGTGTTTGTAAAAATAGAGAATGAAACAAAGAGAATGTCATTAGAAAGAATGTATCTATAATTACACGACATTATTAAAATGGGACACCTATTTGTAGTATTAAACGTTTTATCCTCTTTATTACCAGAAGGAATCACGCACAAAACATTCAAATTTGATGAGCAGGTGAAGGTTACTTGAACCCGTCTGTCGAGAAGAAGAACAGTTGTTTTACATCGTGAACAGATACGAGCAAGATTCTTTGAGTAAACCATTGAGTTGACACGGGTGTCGCTGCCGGGCGCGCGGCGGGGCAGGCGGCAGACCGGCGCGCGCGCAGGTAGGGTCTTGCAGACAGACAAGGACACCGACATCGGGCCTCTCGCCCGCACCACGTGGAGGGGCGTCCGCAAGGCGCGGGCGTGCGTTTGTTGCCTGTGCTACATTTTTATTTAGTTTGTAACCGTTCTCTGTCGCCAAAGCCCGCGCAGTCGTGCTGGACGCGTTGTTTATCAGTTTGTGATCCGATAACAAAAGTTCAACAGATGAGTGAAAAGGTGCTAAGACTGCTGCGAGCTTATCAGCGCTTATGCGCCGGCCAGCCGTGGCATGGAGAGGCGAAGAATGATTAAAGCTGCAGCTGCATTAGTTACTTTAGGCTACTGCAGTCTCCTGGTGTACCAAGGCGGTGTAACTTTCAACTTACAAGAAAGTCGCCCGATCACAGATCAAGTGACTGATCTCCCGATCGAGCCAGTGACCAAACGAAGTGTGTATGATAGTGGACAAAACAAAAATATAACTATAGATGATGTGTTTATAACAGTGAAAACAACAAGATACCATCAGTATACAAGGTTGCCAATAATACTGAAGACATGGTTCCAGTTGGCGAGAGATCAGGTATGAATAAGAAAAAAGTCATTATTGAAATAAACATAAATGGTCTAATGGCCTATCTAAGCAATATAATATTATTAGAAGACATCAATCAAGCAAAAGATAAACAAACACGGAGAAGCATTTAAAATATTGACCGTTTGGCTTTAAAACTAATTTGGTTAAGGCATTATCAAATATAAAGTAAAAACGACAGTAGGTACATAAATGAGTGGTTATTAACGACACATAATTAAACTCAAATAGTTATCAGTTAGCTAATCAATCGCTCCACGGACAGACAAAGCTAGTATTGGAATTAGAGCTATTTTCTATTAAGCCCTTCAGAATTGCCATTCAAAAGTTTTTCTAGTTCAGAAAAAGTTTTATTCAAGGCTTTTGCTATTATTCATGTTGTGTTATTGTTGGTGAACATTCACCAACCAACTAAACATATTGAACCAATTAATGATTAAATTGAAATATTCATAAAAATCGTAAAACAGCCACCAGAAATCAAGCACTTAAATGAATTTTAACTTGATAATGAGAGCATAATTTTATTTCATGTACCTATTTAATCTTCTTACTTTCAAATGACACAAGTAGATAAAATATGACTTCCAAAGATGCACTTGCTTTTAGGTTCCTATTAACCTACCTTTTACCATTTTCTTTACATTTTACCTGCCCATGTATCAAGATAAGACTCTAAATTCATGGATAAACTATTAAAATAAACTCGTCTGTCTTAGTAAGTGTGACCGGCTTGAAATATTATTCACTTTCCACTTATGTCCAATAACGTAGAGTCGTAAAGGGTACCCCACTGAGCATCGTTTCAATGCTAAATTTATAATGTAGTGGTTATGGTCACTGTGGGGATTCAACATGTTGAAGTCATGAGATTTTTTAAAGTATACTTGATACTAAAATTATATTATAATTGGCAATAGCGCTCAGTAGATACGTATATCTTAATTAGAACATAAGTCCTATCGATTGATCCAAACAAAGTATAACAATAAAAAGCAAGCAATCATTGGATTGCTTAGGATTGGAGTTAAACGATAATAAGTTTAAAAGGCTATCCATAGTTATATAAACAAGAAAAATACATTGGAACTTCGTACAACAATCAATTGCAACTTTCCCACAACTAAAACAGACACTCACCCCACATATTCAAAACTAAACAATAGAAATCACAAATCATTTGACATAACATAAAATAGAAAAGAAAAGAATAGAAAACCGAGCAACGTCCGTTTAACTCGCATTTCCTGAATCTGGAGCGTGCATAATCAACCGTTAATCCGGCTCGAAGGACCAGCACAAACAGCCCATTGTGCCGGGAAGTGCGCAAGCGCAGCGCGTGGCGGCGGCGCGCGCTAGCCACGTGACCGGCCCTTTCTCCTATTAGACCTTTTTGTATTCCTATTCTGCACAGTCAAACTTGATTTACGAGCTGTTAAACGCCATCTTGTTCATGAAAAATTCATATATGCATTTCTCTTTGCAGCGTGAATCTGCATTAAATCATAAAACCGTTCTGTACATTTCTAACGACTGACAACCACCTCGTTTGATATGCTAATCGTTATTTTATGGTGTCGTAGGTCAAACAGATTAACTCGGTAATGGTTACAAATTTGTTCACCATCAATTTTGCCTCTGTGATGGGAAGGGAGATTCTCACACCGTCTTAATGGCGCTCTGAGTGTATTGTTTCTCACAACTAGCGGTCTGATTAATTATCTTGAAAGTACAATAGCGGTGCGCTAGAAAAATATTTTCCCATTAATGCATTTAAAAGGCATTCAGATACGTAAAAGTATATTAAAACAATGGAATTAAATAACTCGTTATGTTATGTGGTAGGAAGCTTAAAACTTATGAAATCTAGAATGAAAGTTATTAAATAGAAATTAGTAGAATCCAGCCAAAAATAATTTAACCACATAGGTAATTAGTATAGTTACTTTCGCACCTATGAGCTGCTTATTCACAAGCCCAAAGCCAAAGTGGCAGTCACAAATTTTCAATACAATGAAACACAAAATTTCGTTTCCTGGGAATTTGGTATTTTAAAAGCCGGTTACAAGTGACAATAATAAAAGGAACCTTAGGAAAAGAGTTGTGGATATAATTATGCGATAATAGGGAGTTGTGTCAGGATAGAGCAAAGTGCCGGTCCATAGTCCATGCCTACCCCACCTGTGTGATAAAAGACCTGTATGTTTAAAGACCCTGGTGGCATAAATAGTATAGTTGAAAACGACTACGGCTCAATGACAGCGAAATAATCTAAATAAATTGCAAAAATATAGGATCAGGATAACGGTCAAGATCGTAGCTTGTGGCACTCGAAGTCTCTGCCTACAAAATACGCCCTATAGAATACGGGCGAGAGTATGTAGATATGTTAAATATTCTACATACATACATACCTATATACTTGGTACATTTTGGACATAAATTATATACTAATGTAATATTTCTCTCCCTCTTTGTAGGTATCCAATTTCATACTAATTGCTTCCTTTAAATTGTTTGTAAATTCCAATATCATGTTACTCCTCATCTTATCGTTCCCGTTTCCTTAATGTTTAGTACCGCATTAACTGATTCGAGGAACTGGTGTTATGAGATCTCGTTTTTGACAACACAAAGAACGTGTTTGTAGCCATTTTTATTTATTTAAACGATAAGGTCTTCTGCGAACATTGCCTTTTCTATAATATGTCGTATTTGATATATCAGTGCGTTCTTCTTATGTGTGAACGTCGCTTTAACATTTCACTCTTTGCCTTTTTCAATAGCCCCATTATCAATTAGGTACATATTACGCCACGTGCTATTAAAATCACGAGAATATTTAAAGGGGTTATAATATCATACACTTAAAAGAGTAGGTAGGTATCCTAGCCTTCATACAAAAATGTTTAAACCAATCGTTTAATTAACATCATTCTATTACTAATTTCATAAATATGGATGTAAATTTTTTGTGCTACAATTACAGTTAAAACGGTTTGTTTTTTATTTAACATCATTCTATTTCAATTTCATAAATATGGATATAAATTTTTTGTTCTACAATTACAGTTAAAACGAATTGATATTCGGTGCACTGATAGAAAGTAACTAACAAAATGCCTATGTACGAGTAAAAAATAAATAGTATCTACGGAAATTCGTCTAAATTTATCAAATGTTTGTGTAAGGAAACATCCTCAGTGAGATTACTAACGGATTGTGCCTTGTATTTTCCTCGAATATCCTTAACTGTCTTATCTTCTTAACTTTATTTGCCCTTCTCGTGGTCTCTGTATCAATGTTTTGTTTGATAAAACCAGGTATTACGACGACCCGTGTATGTTCTGTCAACGAGCTATAAGATTGCACCGCTTTCCGACCCAAATGCTAATGTGGTGTAGGTAGTTGGGGTGACCGGTCCCATTTTCTGAATCATTGTTTTCCTAAACCTGTGTAATGAGCCATATATTTAGAGGAACGGCTGTGTAGTTATGAGGCTAGTGAGTAACAAGTCAAAATGTTACAGGAATATTTCCTGTTATTGAATAATATGTATGGAGTATAATTAGCAATTATGTTGTTAATACTTAGATGAATAAAGTACAGCTTTGACTTTTTTTTACAAAAAATTAAATTTTGCTATACAGAAAAATCGTGCAAGTCGGACTCGCATACGCAGGGTTTTGTTGGTACAAAACTAGTGACTTTATTGTCTTGCAACATGTAATTCGATTTTTTTTTAAATACATTGATTGTCCCTTATAGTTGACAGGCCCTTATTTGATATTTATAATACGTCTAATGAAACATCATCTAGTTATATTAAAAGTTTGATGGCTTATTACCGTTAACATACGATAGATAAAAATAGAGTAGTTGTAAATATAGATAGTAATTTATGCAACTCGCATATAAAAGGGGTGTTAAAACCTGAGTGATTGTTTATCACGTATATGTATATACGACTCGTAGCCAAATATGATAATAGTTTGACACGAGTGTTGTAATACCTAATTAAATGCAGTATATACACAATTTTATCTACTCTCATATTTTCATGTTAAAATTTCGTACCTCTAGTTTTCTCAACTTTGCTAGGAGTCAGTTTTGCTGTACCTACGCGTCGAGAATATCAAGCGGCGTGAAATTCACTTCACATTTATGTATATATTTGCTTCAAACAGGAAAAAACTCAAATTCACAAACACAAATTACGACAATTAGAAAAAATATTCTGTTTAGCGGGAAAATAATTCCATACTACATAATCACAATACTACAAAAACCACATAAACAGGAAAGTTTGAAATTTGAATTTGATAATGACATATTTAGGTATTCATTCGTGATTCAGACTTCTTCACCGCGATAAAAATAATAAAATAAAAGTGTTGCATAATGATTAAAAAGTTATTTTATGTTACAGCTGTAATGAAAATAGTATGGGAAATGCTGTATCATAAATACATTTTTTAAAGATTTATAAACTGGATTGAAAAAAGTTTATACGACTGTTTTCGAATATGTAATTGGAACATTACGCTAGTGTAGATAAAAGTATGTTTCTTAACCCCTTTAATTTTTAGCTTTTATTTTTTTTTTTATTCTTTATTGTACACAAAATAATAAATACAATTTAAAAGAAGGTAACTTAAGTATAAAGGCGAGCTTAACTCAACAGTTGAGTTTTCTACCAGCAAACTTTGGAATCAAAGAAACCGTAAGTCAGCATTTAGGAAAGGGAGGTGCAAACAAGTAAACTAAATAAATACTATAAACAAATACTGTAATTAATAATGAATACAATAAATATGTACGTAGATACTATAACTGTATATTAGCGAGAGAGATAATACTCTTTTAAATTATTTTATCAGAGAAGTATAATATAAATATAAAATAGAATATAAATGTTATCAGAGAAGGACTAGCACGGATGTTAGGAGGTATGGAGTTCCATTAACGCGCAGAGTGTATAGTGAAGGAGCCGCCGTAGCGGCTTGAGGTGTGGGACGGGATCTTTAGGAGAAGGGGTCTGATAGAACGAGTAGGCTTATCCTTGGGCACCAGATACGCAAAGCGCTCACGGAGGTACTGCGGAGCTAAAGGATTTTGTAGTATATTATACTATATTTATATTTCAATTATTTGTTATTATGGCAGCCGTAACACGTGTTCTGTGAAAAATTCAAGTGTGTTATACAGTTGTAGTATTACAGTCCCAATGGGAACCCTAATCCAACAACACTCATACCAGCCTTCCTTTGTTTCAGATATGGTTTTTCACCGATGTCGACAACCGTCAGCATCAGCAACAAACAAGTGAGCATTGCACGTCTTATAACAGTAACATCCCATTGTCCTACAAGACTCGAGTCGTGCCTGTTTAGTAAACTTAAAAGCCTGTGACGATTAAAAACATTTCTATAACTTTCTCTTCGTAATTGATTCTATCTATAACGATTATGAGCTAGTTCTAATTTCCGCAATAACTGATATTGCTGAATGAACTTATATATGAAAGCCTCGTACGGAACCAGTTCCGAAACTCCGGTTCTATAAACGGCCGAAGGGGTACAATACTATGCGTACCCCTTCTTTGATAATAACTAGACAGGCATTGATAGCACCTCATCTGATGGTGACGATGCGGTCGACGATGGAAAATGCCTAGAAACAGCCCCTTACATCCTATTCATAAACAATACTTGTCTAAGTAAACTTATTTTACTATTAGATAGTTTCTACAGTGCCCGTATGTCCGATTGGTCAATTTCGTTTATTTAACGGACTCATAGTGCCGATCGCCACACAAGTATTGTCAGTTCGATTGTAACCGTATGCGCGCGCACTGTGTGACCTCCTTGTAATATTTCAATATCGTAACGTTTCGTAACGAATACGGGTGTCACTCTAGTCTTAAAGGTGTCCGGCAATATACAACATATCGACCTTTATAATGCGTACGGCTAAGGAGTGGAACGCGTTACTTACGAGTATGTTTCCTGATCAATATAATCTGGATGCCATCAAGGTTGGAGTGAGTAGGCTGTTCCAAGACGGGCATGCTCCATCTTCGGCCTCATCGTCACTTACCAACAGGTGAGATGGCGGTCAAATGCCTGACTTGTATAATATAAAAAAATATATATAAATATATATATACTTTATCAACTCCCCTCCCACAGATAAGTTTTTTAATGAAGAAAAAAAACGAAACATTAAAAGACGGAAACTCTGTAGATCATAAAATAAGCACCAGGGCTTTTTGTTGTACTTATCTACACTTTTTGCAAACCGCCTCGAGATTTGGGAAAAGCCCTTCACTAATGTAGAGAAGTTTCAAGTCGAAGAATACCTATAGCGAGCAATGGTAGGTTAGTGCTTTAAGGGTGTTATTAAACCATACTATCCTTCGCAGACAACCACATGGTGAACACAAACTGCTCACCATCCCACCAACGAGACCATCTCTGCTGCAAGACTGCTGTCGAGTACGACAGGTTTCTGGAGAGTGGGAAAAAGTGAGTAGTCAATTTGTTCTTCAAGCCACCCAGGCACTAAGCCCAGAATCTTCAAGCCCTTTTCAAAATTAGACACCATTGATAACTTTGCCCTGTAAATCAATAATCTGTGTACTTTTTAATGAAGGTTTTTTTCTTAGTTAGGCACGAAAATGTCACCCTCATAGTAAAACAAACATTGAATCAGCTTAATCTACATTTAAAAGCTTTATGAACCTTTTTAGCATTGCTCTAGTGTTTGCCGAGTTTGGATTGACTAACCAGTATTACATATACCCACTTCACTCTTCCAATCAACTAAAGAGAATAATTGTCTGCTCTCATACTCGTTCCGTACACACTCCATCATAACATTGTACGCATCCTCAATAACTCCACACTCATATTTCCGTGTGTACTTAGTAAATATTAATTTCCCATCATTTTATTATTATTACTTTTAAAATAATATTCAGAAGTAAAACTACATAACATTAGACGTAACCTAGCCTAAGCGAGAATCCTTATTACTGCACCAAATTGATTTTTTATAAGGTTACATTGCCTCATTTGTAGTCCACACAGCCTCGGAGACACATAAAGACGTCTGGAAAAAAGCACGACCCACTAAGGATACTTGAGTTCATAAAATAAGATATTTAGACCCTCGCTGTAACGTCTTGATTCTTGTGCTCGTATACGCTTGGGGTAATTTCCCTCATCCTAATAACGGGGGTAAACCAAGGGGGTAATGTACTTACATCAACGGTATTTTGGCTTGATACCTACTCTATTTTACGTTTACGTTGATGATTGGTTCGAAAGTTTTTAATCAACGCCTTGTCCTATTGATTTCATTTTATTACCATTTAAAAGCAAATTTAATTTCGAACTTGCGTACGTACACTTAGGTAAAAATAAAATAAGAAAATCAGTTTTATATATTTTAAGTACCTATTATAAAACCAGGGCAAGGTGAAGTATAAGTAGATACTTCTCAGTGAGAAATAACACAACCCCACATTGGACGAGGTTCCCAAATTTTCGACAATGCTATAATGGTCTTCACACACTTACGTGAAATCCGTTTGCGCCTTAAAAACGGATTCGGCATGGCCATTAGTATTCCAGTCAGTGTCAGGAACACTTGCGACGTCTGCACTAGCTTTTTGACCCGATGAATTTACTTTGTCAGTTTTCATTCCAGTAGACATAATAATTTATGATAGGTGCTGAAGTAAGAAACATTTTAGTATAATAAGAGGAGCGTCTGTGGCCGGGTAGGTATCCGACTCGTAAACGAGAGGTACCGGGCACAAATCGCACTGCGGCCAAGTACCAGTGACTCTTTTCTGAGTAATGTACAGTAGTTGAATGCTAACCGATTCTCTTAAGGCGAGGGAAAACATCGAGATAAAACCTGCACATTCAGGCGACTGAATGTGTAACCATGATCCAATCTGGTCAGGTTCCCCTGGTAGCAGGGTCACGGAGGTTAGATAGCAGTCGCTCCACTGTAATTATCTGATCTGCCAAATCCAGGATCATGGTCAAGGTGGCCCCGGGCACTCGTGCGCGAGTGTATTATTATTATTATACAGAAATTCGTTACAGGCCTTGGTAGAGACCACATTGTTCCACTTGCTACGTTCCTGACAAAACGCTGTCACTTCTTGCTCATTCATTAACATTTTTATATATATAGGTTTTTAGAATTTCGTCTTGTTCGCTACTTTCATCGCACATACATGTCTTCATACATGTTTGTCGGTTTAGCATTTGTTAGTGTAATTGATGAAATAAAAATAGGAAATTATAACCTTTCCGCATCATCTATTCTCAGGCGTGGTGATAGCGGTACGCCAATCACAATTAAATGATCATTGCCTAATACTTTCAAGCACATCCTTTCATCTTAATATTAGCTTACCAACTTGATTGACACTGTTTGCATCGTTGGAAATTACTAGTTCTTCCTATGAAGCTCGTCAATCAGACACTGTATGATATCTCAGCAATTATAACGCAATCAGGACGGTATGTGTAACTTGAATGTGGGACCTAAGTAATGAATGATGGATGTTATTAATCAGAATGTGTAATTATAACTCGTGAATCTCCAGGGTACAATTAACAGGGGCTGCGAGTGGCGATTATAAATGGCGAATTAGCGCGGCGCTGCATACAATTTTAACGGTCGCCTACTCAATTTCGAATGGAAAAATTGTGGTTCGGACTTACTTGACGTTACATTTTAAATTAACTCTATATATGATCCTCGACGATGCTGGTAGTTCAATTCTATGCAATTATTTTTTTATATTTAGAACTTTTGCCCTTTTCCAATTTTGTACGAACAAAATTTTTGAAAAGGCATTTATATTTAAATTAATTAAATTATTATTATTAAAAGTTATTAAATTATTAAAAGTAGACACTAATACTAAAATATTATATATTAAAAAATTCAGTTATATTAAGTTTTGTCCACACCAAACTGAAAGTACTAAACGAGCTGGTATAAAAAAATCATGACATCCGTACTAAGAACATACTTGATGGTGTTTTGTGTTCATTGAAAACCGATATCTCGAAATCTCAACAACCGTGGCTGTGCAAACTCAGAAAGCAGACGAGTCCGCGCCCCGCACTTATACGTAGTTTGGGAAACGGTTTTTGTTTTTACTAAAAACAAGATGCTCTTAACTTCTGTTTTTAGAAGCTTGTCTCTGTACAAATGTTTAATCGGTCCGCTGTTTGATGAGGCTAATGATTCTGCGCTGGAATTGGTTCCACTCCACTCCGGTTTGTGGGAATCGTAAACGATTAAGAAAATTTTACTTCTTGGTTTGTAAAAAATGTAATGAAACTACAAGTTGATTTGCGCAACATTTATTTAATAATTATTTTGTGTCGTAAATATTCTAAGTATTATATTGTAACCGATTACAAAACTGGCGGAATTTAGGCTTATGGATTGAAGATTCGAATCAAATATTAAATTCTACAATTAATTTTTTTAAACATTCAGTACAAAGTAAGTAAAACAGTACACTGTTATTAAATTATATATGCGACGTCCTTTCCCCTACCTAACCTTACTTACTTCCTAACTTAACTGATGTGTATAGGAGTACCTTTTTTACAAGCGGGTACTTCTTTTAATCTGTGGACTCCAACCACGGCTCCGAAGCTCAAATAAACACAACAAACGTTAATGGTTTTTGAAGAGCAAGTCCAATATTATTTTGGGCTCACAATAATTTTCACGCGCCTTCATTGGGGCCCTTTTTAATGTTTGCGTAGGGGTCCACGGTTTATTCCCACCATTTTCTTCTCTTATACTACGCAGAATCGTCGCCGTTGTCGTGTTTTTTTATCGGGCTTTGCTTCACCACTCATTCCCGCTGCTGCAACTCCTGTGTAGCCAGGATCTACAGCAGCGACCACACACAGGTCAAAAATATAGATTTATCATCTGTAAAAATGACAAAAACTATATCTCACGTCTTGCACTGTTCTAAAACCCTAGGCACGCCACTGACAGGTCCTGAGTTTCGACACTCAGGCGCGCCCAAGGACAAGCTAATACTGTGTTGGAACCCGCAACAAATTTAATTAAAAAGTAACAGGTAGGAGTAGGAGAGATCGTGTTTCCGACGTTTCCCCTTCAAAAACCGGAGACAGCGTAAAACGCCGTCGTTGTGGTTAACGACTGTTTTGGTTTCTCTATTGTACCTAGATAGGTAAGCTTAGATAAGCCTTGAGAAATCCTACCCTACTAATATCACAGCCTTGTAATGCCTTACTAATCTATACATAATATAAAACAAAGTCGCTTTCCGCCGTCTGTCGGATTTAAATGCGGTTTTCAACAATAGATAGAGTGGTTCAAGAGGAAGATATGAAGGGTAAGACAACACCCGAAGTCGCGGCTAGTAATATTATAAATGCGGTAGTTTGTAAGGGTGGATGGATATTTGTTACTTCGTCACGTAATAACTACTTTACGGATTTTGATGAAATTTAGCCGTAATATTGCTTATAAAAGCCCAGAATAGCACTTACGCTATAATTTATGCCGAAATTCAATGTGATTTTCTTGAGGACTAGTCTGAAACGTTATAACCGAATTTTACACTTACGACGTCGCGGGTAAAAACCAGTAAGGTATATATCGCGCTCATAACCTTATATTTCGATTTTCACAGAAGCTCTAAAGCTATTACAAACATGCGTCATTCCGATAATGTTACCAGAAACATGAGAGAAACCCAACGTGTTCTGCAAAGCAGACCTAAACTGACCTAAGTTTATCGTTACTCGAAAATATTCGAGGAAAGAGCTCAAATGTTATAAAATATTGACCTCTACAATAAGGTGCGATGCCTGGGCCGTATCAGTTCATATTAATTCCGTTGGCCACACATCAATTTGACCATAAAACCAAGCGCTGTCGGTTGGAGTCATAAAACCAGAATCTCGGGGATTTGTGAGTTAGTCATAACGCCTACGACATGGGCGTCACAAAACCCGACTGGGAAATGGTAAAGGGAGACCTTCTCAACAATTTCTTGTTTATTCGGAAACCCTACGCAATGCGCAATTCCTTAAAGAGATTATTTGAGCCTGAGCTATCTCAAACGTAAACAGCTTTATCAAGTACGGAATCTGGAATAATATTCGCTAAAACATTTCTCACTACATATTCTAACTAATACTGTGAAAGTGAAACTCCATATGTTTTTGTTGGTCCTGCCCCAAATCTCAATGATATCTACTGTTTGTTGACGTTGTTGGCCTGATTTTTGGATAGAGAGAGAAAAAGCCTTAGACAATCTTCTATAGGCCTGCTGGAAGAGAGTTCTTCTTAGAAATAAATAGTACCTATTGCGACGTATTTCTTTATGTGCTATAAACTGTTAAATAAAAAAAGACTAATTACATAAAGACAGAAAAAGTCAGATAACCCCCGACCAAGTTTGCTTAAACTTAAATATTTTCTAAACTACAGATTCGATTTTTATGAAACAAAGAACTCGATTAAAGTGGCTATCAAACAGAGAAAACCTCATAGAAATCGGTCCATCCGTTCGGGAGGTACGATGTCACAGACAGATACACAAAGCCACAGATACACGCGTCAAACTTATAGCATCCATCTTTTTACGTCAGGGGTTAAAAATGTATGTCATTACAAGAATTAACACAAAAACGTGCACTTCTCTTTTAAACAGTACTTACCACACAATCATAGAGAATGTTGAATGGGGGAGTTTAAAAATTTTCTCCAAGATAACGACGGACAGACAGTTCTCTTTATCGCGCCCAGGTGGGCTCCGGACCCCGTAACAAGATTATGGTCCTTCGACGTTGTGCCTGAATAGATAGGGCTATAGGTACTGGAATAGGTCCTAATGGGTAGATTAAACAGATATGATGATATTTCCATACTACTAGAGATTAGTTTAAGCAATGTTCTTTTGTAAAAACATATATATTTATTTTCATTTTTTAATAAAATTTTATGTCAACCTAATTTCCCGTGACAATTGTGAAAAATTATTGCTATAATACGTCCTGTGATCTTTGAATTTGCTTAGATACTTACTAAAAATCTTGTAACAATTGAATCATTACGATATTTGTTACCGGTTTCCTGCACATATCGACTTTAAATACATTTAGCAATTTTGAAGAAGTGTGCGACCAAAGGGACAGAAAAAATAAATATTTATCATAATATTTAGTTTATTATATTTATTCATTCTAGATATACTTCTTCAAAATAGTAAACGACTTTAAGCTGTGTATCTTAGGTACTTACAATCGGGATTCGCATTTCGCACCCGTCCGTCGTATTGAACTTATCTAACATAAAGCCAAAGCGGGTATTAACGGTCGTCCTTATCAAGTTTAAACCCAAATGTAGATTCAGTGGCTATAAATTAGTTTGCCTTTTTCTAGTAGAAACATCAGAAGAGATAAAAAACTATAATCATTTCTTAATTGTACTACTTGTTGATAATAATAAGACATTGGGTATGTATATTTATGGTTTACTTATTTATGTACTTACTTACTAATAAGTCTTACTGGTAGGTATATATTTAAATTAATTCTTTGATTATTTTTAAAGTAGGTAAGGTACTCTATTATTGCCTCTGCCGATCGCTAAAGCTTTTCTCGGCTTGTCAAAGGTTAGCTGGAAGAGATCCCATTGTGGGATAAGTTCGCCTTTGCTTTGTAACTGTTTCCTATTGAAATGTACTATATTGTTGCAATAAAGAGTTTACATACATACATACATACATTTTGTAGTATTTTTATGCTTATGTAAAAATTTAAATAAAGAAGACCCTGGCAGAAGCCGGAATTGACCGCTTGGATAATGATGATGAGGATGATGATGTATAAATTGAAACAAAACGCTATAACATTTTAAAGCAACACCGTATTATAGATGCAATGCAGTGCAATCATTGCAACAACCTCGACATGCAGAAACATGATCCATATTATAATTTCGCGTCGCAAAGTCATTTCGTCGTACGCCTTGTACATTCCTCCATACCAGCTGCACTGTGGAGATATCGCGTCTTATATTTTTACAAGAACTTTAAAATGTACGAATCAAGATTTTCATTTCAGAAGACGAAATTCCGGTACCAGTTACAACTGGTTACAATCAGCTATTTCTATTCACATATCTCAGAATAAATCATCCTAGTCAATCCGCCTACGTACCTAACCATCTACATCAACACAGTCACCATTCACCACATATAATACTTTATAACACGTCTCCATACGATGAAAATATCGCATATTACACTTATCACTATGCAAGTTATCCACCGTGTCAGTGTGCGTGCATCGTATCGGCGCGCACAGTTTCTTGCGCCGGCGCAGCCCCGCTCCTGTCATTTGCGCTCACAGTAATGCCGGCAAATTATACCGCAGCCACAGTAATTACGTGCACTGCGAACAAAACTTGTAAACTCACCAGGAGATACGCAAACACCTTGCCAGCAATTACCAGAGCTCTTTAAAAGGCTGTCGTACAAAGTACACGGTTTAATCGGAAGGAATTTGAGACAGAATTTTATTACTGTATTTGGTGTTACACGCGTTTAGGGGATAATAGAGTATCGTTTGAGATTATCTTCTTTTTATTGATTCAATTTAATGTTTAAGTTATGGGGAATCCAATTGTGGTTTGGATCTATTACGTGACGTAACTCATTTTCTAGTTACGTCTTTAAAAATCATTCGCATCGACTTGTTGTAGGACCTTCTATTTCCACTAAACAACCATTTTGACACACGAGAATATCGCCCGTTGATGAGACGATGCAATGTTAATTAAACATTCTTCTATCGTATTTTTCGCGATAATAATAACAATAATTCCACGTGTCCTCGCGCACGAGGGATCCAGGATTTGGCAGATCAGATAATAACAGTAGAGCGACTGCTATCTGACCTCCGTGACCCTGCTACCAGGGGAACCGGACCAAATTTCATCATGGTTACACATTCAGTTTCCTGAATATGCAGGTTTTATCAAGATGTTGTCCCTCGCAGTATTTTTCGCGATTAATCCATTAAAATTGGTAAACATGCTGTTACCTAAATAAATACTTATAGTCATTAGGCTAAACTATAAATTTCACTTTTGTTCCTCTTGTAAACATTACGGTTCTGATACCTGTCTTTCGCTTCTTCCATACTTATCACCTCAATATTATTATACCTGCTTATTAATTTGAGATACCCTTAGTTCCCAAGCTTAGTTCTAAAGCATCAAAAGCTCCCAGCCACAATGTTTCCTTTGAACTATGACATGGGATCGTTCAAGAGGTATATTATAGGTCTCTTCAAAGGCGGGGAACGCATTGGTAACTCTCCTGGTGTTGCTGATGTCCATAGGCGGCGGTGACCAGTTCAAAATATACTACGTCCAACTTAAATTAACTTATAATTGCACTTAAAGCGATGCACCTACAGCTGCGCATTACTTATTCTAAAATTCTTCCAAGTCCTTCATTAACCTTGTAATTATTCTCCAAGACATTGCCATCCAACAGTTGATAACTTTTACGTTTTATTATGGGCAATCCAACGGCGACCGTTATGATGGTTCCCGCATTTTGGGCTGGGTCGATGATTGCTTGTATTTATTTAGTTATTGCTGTTATTATGTTTTTACTCATTCACAAGTCGCTGTGGTCTTTTTGATGGGCCGTTTCGAGAGTATTTTAAGTGTTGATGGTTTTTTTTTACTTTCGGTTTAATTTTAAATTGTGCATTTATATTGCTTGTCGTTTTGTTCAGTTTCAGTTTAGTTGTTATGCTGGCAAGATAGTTGGTTTAATATATTTGATTCTATTTATTTGTCTTTATATTCTAATATTGTATCTTCTTTTTTTAAATATATAAATAAATAATCATGGGCAAAACACAGCGCCATCTAGTTCCAAACTAAGCAAAGCTTGTGCTAGATCTGTTATACTAAATTTTATCATTTTTAAATACATAGAACACCCAAACCCGTAACAGAAATAAAAAATTCATAATTTCAATTTTTGCCCGGCCGGGATTCAAACCCGGGACCCCTTGCGTGGCAGACATGTTAACCACTGAACCACTCAAGTCGTCAATATTATATCTGTTAACGTCGATTATCGATTTTAAGTTAATTTGAAGTTACATTACATCCACCTTTTACTTAAAATCGTAGCTCTCGAACGGATGGGTTTCGATGTAAATTTTTTATTCGTTTTCATCGAGATGGTTCTTAGCTTTCTTTCGTTAACGTTTATTCAGTACTCTATAATATAATGAAACACGTGTCACGGCCGTACTAAGTGGAAAAATATGGCCTCTGCCTATCCCTACGGAAAAAGTCATAAGGTTATACATATATTGTAGTTGATGTTGGGGGGTTAATCTGTCGATAATGTTATAAGAAGACAACATATCAACCTACTAAAACCAGTATAAAAGAAGTTAACATTGCTATAGGCATCTATAGAGACGCTAGCTCATCTTACACTGGCTTTCAGAACGTTGGTGTACTCCATTCCGTGCCAGTTTCTCACATCTCCCTCCTTTACAGATGGTGGTGTCATTTCGACGACGACAACTACGTGAACGTACCGCGGCTGGTGGCCGTGCTGCAGCGGTATGACCACACGATGGACTGGTACCTCGGCAGGCCGTCGATCAACGAGCCCGTCATCCTGATCAAGAAGGCGAAGAACAGCACCAAGGTCAGTAGCGTTCGATCTTCGAGAAGGGACGCCAATTTGGTGGTGGAGTGTTTTGTAGTAACTAGACTCAAGGCAGGCTTTTTCGTTCGGGAGGTCCAAGCTAAACTGCACCAGTTTTCATGTGGCATGGTTATCCATGCGTCGTAAACTGAGTGACTGCAGATATTTCAACGTATAATGTGCAGATACTTTTTGGCTATTAAGCACCCCAAGTTGTAGCTAAAAACATTAGTTATTTACTTATAATAAACATAAACAGACCTTACTTAACCTAACTAATATTAAAGGTAAAAAATTTGCAGACTAGCATTAAACTTGATCTATTAGATCATCTTACAATCAAAAGAAAACGAACCAATTTCGATAGTAATGTATGAGATACGGGTATGAGTGTGTATGTATTGTAAATGTATGTATTTCGTATTCAGACAAGTGTTTCGTAGGTATGCTTACGAACTCGTTGAACGAGGGAATTAGGCCCCACAACGCTTTGCAAAGCGCTTTCCTAACAATTATATGTATACATTGATAGAATTATAAATACACAACAATAATTTCACTAACAAATACGTTTTGTTGCAGTTGCCGACGAAAAGAGCAATGTTCTGGTTCGGAACAGGCGGCGCGGGATACTGTTTATCCAGAAGTTTGAGCCTCAAAATGTTGCCTCTTGCTAGGTGAGCACTCTGAACTCTGTCTGTTTTAAATTTTATAGTTCCGAACATATTTTAAATGTTTGAAAGGTTTGCTCTCGTTGTCTAAAATGTGTTTTAAAAATCTGTTTTTGAGTCTTGAACCATTTTTGACCACTACAAGTACACTGACCACCTGATGGTAAGTAGTTACTGTAGCCTGTGGACATTTATATTACCAGTGGTATCACTAGTGGGTTTCGTAAAAAACATTGCTCAGGCAGCAAATGGTAGCTCCTTCAATGCTAAAGCCACTGTTCTCCTCCGCTCCATGGAGCACCGGCGCCCTCAGAACCCGATACTATATTTAATTACAAGTGTTGTTTGCATTTAATATTATTTGAGCGTCGGTGACTTTAAGGAATCAATTTGTACCCCGAGGTACCGGATTCGAACCCCAGACCCGCCATGTAGGTACCAATGACTCTTTTCTGAGTCGTACACTAAGCGATGCTCACGGTAAGGGAAAACATCGTGATAAAGTGTAAAACATAAGTTAACAGATACGACTTTTTAGGCTTTCGCATGAAACAAAGTTCCATGATTACGAAGATACGTAGATATATTTATTTCTATATAATAATGTGTATATTTTGTTTTAGTGGTGGCAAGTTCGAGAGTCTCTGTGAAAAGATCAGATTTCCCGACGATGTCACCATTGGTTTCATTTCAGGTAAGTTAAACATTCATTCATGCAATGTTTATACAGGTGCAAGTGCACGATTGACTCTTGTGAATCTTCATTTTGTTATATTATTATGCATAGATAGAGACGATGTTTTGTGGGAATGTAAATTTATTTTTTATAATAATATCTATTCGTGTTTGATTGCATAGATTGCTATTATATTTGTAAATAATCTCACTTTCTCTCTGATTCGTATTTACTCACACGCGTGCGACAGAGACGATACTCTACGAAGTCAAATCAGCTGCTGTAGGTTATTAATTACCGTATACATTTGCATTTATTTATTCATTTGGGAATCTCCATCTCTGCATTAGACTCTCTTAGCCAACTACACTACTGATGGTAAAATCTCTCTTCCAAACAGAACACTTATTGAGAAACAAGATGACCTTCGTGTCGGAGTTTCACTCTCACCTGGAGCAGATGAAGCTGATCCCGTCCGAGTCTTTCAGGGACCAGATCTCCGTGGGGTTCTCCAGGAACGAGAAACAGTGGAATGTGGTCAACGTGCCGGGATTCGACGAGCGATATGACCCCACCAGGTATGTTGTTACCAGGGTTCGAGAATTAATAAACAATAATAATATACCATGACGGGGTGAAGGATCTATCCGAGCTTGAGAGGCTGAGATGGAAGGAAACCATTCAGGATCGACATGAGTGGCATCTTTTGGTGTCGAAGGCCAAGATCCTCTTTTCGGGAACATTGAGCCAACGCAGTAAGTAAGTAAGTGACGGGGTACCAAGCGGCTCCCGAGACTTCAACCAGAGTCTAGGTCCCCAGCGGAAGACTTTAGTCAACCTCGCTTAGTTAACTTCGAGGATATTTTCGTACACGGTGTAAAAACCCTGTCCAATCCGAAAGGGGTCTAAGTATGTCAATAAAAACGCCACGCGGTGTCAATTATGAGGAAAACAAAGTCATCTGATGATGGGTTTTATATTTCTGTTATTAAAAAAAAATTCACGTGTAAAAGGGAGAAATTGTACTCCCAATTTCCCTCGTAACCGTATCCCTGAACAATAAACACTAGTGTCACAAAGGACAAATACTCCAGTGAAAGAGGTAGATAAAAGCAATTGTACGAGTTACGTCTTTTGTTGCAGGTTCCTCTCGCTGCATTGTTTCCTGTTTCCAGACTTCAAGTTTTGCCCGAGATAGCGGCGATTTAACGCTGTATGAAGGGAATAGCTCCAAAGCTCTATTGTAAATTATTACTTAAGAGTTCTTCCAAATGATGGTTCTGTGATTGCCGTTTATGAATCCGTGTTTGCTGGCGCATCGTTCATGAGAAATATCATGACACGTGTAAGACTATTTGAGTTTTTGAAAGGTTTGTGTCTGATTCTAACAATGTGTAACTTTGTATAGTTCAAAGCCATTGATCTTACGGATGGTAATTCACAGTAAATCAAACACTATGATGAATTGATATTGAAAATATTGTTGTTATTGAACGAAAGGATGTATATCGTATTAATGGACTTGTTCGAAGATGACATGACAAATGATTGTTACAAGATGGTTAGATCTTTATGAGTTGATATGATTAATTTATACAAAATAGCTTTATATTATAACTGATTAACAAATGTATAAATTTACTGTTTATTATTACTGTTCAAATAGTATTGTAAGAAAGCGAAATCGCACATTTCTCTTTAAATATCTGTGATATTAGATAGTAATATTGAATTAGGTAAGTACCTTCGTCAATGAAATACTGGAACAGTTTCTAAGGTAATAACTGAAATATTAATTCTCATATAACCAGGAAATTGAATGATTGATTGAATAATTCTGATATAACCTGCAAAATAATAGGATAGTACATTGGCTTAGTCCCAACTTAAACACCTGTTCATAATCGAAGATTTTCGTTTGGCGACTGTACCTAGCTTTATAATCACTGTAAATTACCCAGTCAGAAATGTTATGACGTTGTTTGTACATTTTTGTTTATGAAATAAACAATTTGTATTTAGTTGGCCGTGTAATTATTTTCCTCTGTGCGGCGGCATTTGTACTTTGTTGTGCTAATGTTCACAAAAACGGTGACCTTCAGCCATTTGTCACGCCACATGGTCGCAACACCCTGTATTATTATAGGATATTGCGACATTGTACTCATGACCGCATTGAATACTAGTGACTATTACATTGTGAAATATATAAACTGTCTATCAAATTCTATGGATATAATAGCTAGAAATACAGAATTTGCTACGCCAGTCTGCTCTGGGTTTATGATGGTCGATCGGTCGACATTTTTTCGTCTATGCTTAGTTCGACTTCTGTCGATGCTACAGACCAATAAACTCCTTTTCCAGGCAATCTTTGGGAGGCGGTAAGTAAAGTAGTAAATAAAGACATTACTAAAAAATAAAAATCTCAAATATGGAACCGTTTCCAAAAAAATTTTCCAGAAGCTTCATTGTCCCTAACATTGGATTATTCATTACTACATAACTAGATGCACTTAGGCGTGACGTATTCTGCTATAATATGTAAACCACAAGAATTTATACAACTATACCGCACCGATGCAATCGCGTGTTGACGTTCCATACATACAAAGTCGGTAACTCTACCCCCGTATCCATTTAACAACTGGCAGTTCGAATGGCAACCCAACCCGATACGATTCTGCGGGTACCTAACTGACTAGGTATCGGCACACCGCTCGGGTTGCCACGTGGAAACCGCGATACCGCAGGCATGCAGGGGTTATTGTCTTTGCCAATGTGCATAGCTCTGCATGTTGTCTGGTTAATAGCGACGTGAATGGAGAAGCGGCGGATTTTAATGCTGTGCTATGTCGGGCTCAATGAAAGGTAGTAGAAATGTGCCAATTTGCAGTGGGTGAGAAAAATGAAGTTTGGTTTATGGGTTTGGTTAGGTTAGGATGAGAGAGAAGGTCCGTAAGTTTACTTATTTTACTTTCCATGGTATTTGATTTTTTAATTTAGTACCTACTTATTTGGTATGTGTATTGAAAATTTAATAATCTGGGGCTACTGTCTAAGTTCATGAGTCGTACTGTAGGACAAGGCGGTAAATATTGCTGATCAGCTAGTTCCGGTTTCGTATTTACTCATACGCTTCCGACGCTCTACGAACCCGGAACTAGCCGATGTGCTTTATTTAACGCCGAAATCTGTAACTATGATTCTATCTTATTAATAATATTATACACAAATAAAAAAGATAGATACAAAACATGCTGACAGATATTGTTTATTATTTTATGTGACGGTGTTTGCTTAATAGCGAATGGTAAACCAGAATTAGTTATGAAATTTTTTCAAAATAAGCGTAATATCACTGTCTGGAGCGTTATGAGATATAGAAGACACTACACAGACGTGAAGCTACGTTTAAGTGTCGCCGTTCACAATACGCAACGTAAACTCCGTCATCATTATTAATGACGGGCTTAAAATTAAAACTTTGTTTAAATTTTTCTTATATATACGCATTTACAAAATAATAGGTATTGAGAGCTTTACATTATTAAAAACAAATAGATTTGCATGAGAAGTGGTTAACGATTTCCTTTTCCATACCCCTTACTCGTATATATCCAAGTCAATTAAACAAATGTTCCGTGTCCGCCAGTATGTCTTTCGAGATGTATGAACGGGATGTAGGTCCAGATAAGACCTGCCCATAATCCCATAAATAGGGTTTGCACCTGATCTGCTCGATTTCAAGATAGCAACTAATTCTATGGGCGCGCACAGACCCCCACCTCCCCTTTACGTACCATTCACACGTCTCCTGACCTCTCTCGGCCTTATGTATGGGCCTCAGTGAAGTGTTAATTTATGGACGGTACTGTCTGCCTCCGTATGTTTACGTAGGGTTAGGAGGAAGTCGGTCTAGTGTGTTTGTATGAAAGTCGTTTACCTCGCCGCTTTTAATGACTCCCATTGGGGGTAGGGTTAAAGCTGGTGTCAATTTTATGGTGTATTTACCATAAATGATTACGAGTTTGACACGTCCGCTCCGCTTTGGTTGCAGATGTACTGGACTACGGTGGCCACTTTTCATCAAGTGGGCCGTCCGTATGCATTTCTAGGAAAAAAAACAATGTAATTTTTAGGAAAATGAATGTAGGTTATTATTTACAGTATATTAAGCATTTACGTACTATAAACGACTCCTTTCAATTTAAACGAGACTTTGTGTAAATAAAGTTTTTTTTTTATTTTATCGTTGCTACTTACTTAAAAGATTCCAAGACGTTTTTAAGACAGTTTTATTGCCACAAATCAACGTCTAAAATTGTATGATATCGATCTCACATATTATTATCGCAGCCCAGGCTTCCCAGGCTTATTTAAATTCCGCACAGAAGATTCTATTCCAAACTGATCTAAAATAAGTAACCAGTAAATTTTCCGACGCGGGATGATGCGATCCTTCCAATGGCGTTGTCTTCGAAGGCCAGGTCCATAAAAACGTGACGAGACTTGGTTACAGATAGGCTTCGGTCAAAGTAGATCAGGATTTTGCTACGGTCTAGGGACATGTAAAAACGAGGTCACATCACAAGTCGAGATTGAACTGTGGTTTTAACTACGTAACTGTTGTATAATAGAAATACAGAACAAATATAAGGTGGTAGGTAGGCCAGATTCCATCTACATGGATTCCATCGCCTTAGGAGTATTTATTTCTGCCGCTAAGCAATATAAGTTGTATCGTTGTACTTGTTTTGTAATGTACTCTGGTTTGAAGTATTGGGTAACTAATGCGTGTGTGGGTGTATAATATGTGTAATGTCTTTGCTGAACTTACTTAGGTACAGGCTTTACACCTAGTCCTCACATTGAAAACGCAAAAGTGGTTCTGCATGTTTTAAAATAAAAAGTTGAATATGGAACGAGCTAATGAGGTTTGCCAGAGGCAAGTTCAATAACGTGGTGTCTCTGTGAAAAAGGTGTCTAGTTAAGTAAAACTCCACAAACCTTGTTAAATCGACCACGACGAGTTTCTAAGTACCTTTACCTATTCTGAATAGGTAGGTACCTTTGATTAGTAGGGGTTGTTCAAAAATTTCTTTGGATACCAACTCAATGATTAATTAGAGTGATTGACATGGCCCATTCGTTTCGCTGTGGCGGGTCCCGATTCTTTCAGAGCCACCTGGCTTTCGGCAGGAGCCTCCAACAAATTACTGCGAAGTCACTTCGCTTAATTGGTTCGAAAGGAATTCGTTCTGGTGCAAACCGGATGGTGCAGCGATGATTGGACCGATTAGGATCATTGACTCGTTAAAGGGGTATGTTATTCAAATCGAGTCTTTGAATTAATTTTGCCGTGGGTCTGGTGCCTCTTTTCCGTTCGAAAAGACTTGTGTTGTACTTATAGCAAATATTCATTGCCATGGCCGATTCCATTTACTTTTATTGCTTATTGTGGCCACTCTACCACGGAATAAGAATGTCTCAATTTATATTTTTATTGTGTAGGTACTAGCTATCAAGGACAGTCCGTTTTACGACTCTTACGCTTTAAGAAATCCAAAATGTCTCCGTTCTCACAGACCGCCTATTAAATTCGAGTTTCAGTTGAAGTGGACGTAAAAACGGTATCAGAAATAGTTTTATTATCACTTTACGATAGTTGAAGAAATTCCCAGTTGATGAGTGCGTCTGTGTGGAGCGTTAAATACTGGTATTTTATGTGTTTGCCTAAATAAGATGTCATCATATCGAACGGCGGTAGCTATTGCGCTACCGCTGAGGGGCATAAATTATCGAAGTTCTCCTCAGTATCTTGCATCTAGTAAACTTTCCAATGTATTTAACGTAATGTATCGATTAAGTGAAACTGGTTCACAGGTTAATGGTTCCGTATGAACATAATTAAGCTTTCAAAGGACGCCGATCGGTCCGCCGTCGGTTTGGGACGACACTCAATTAAATTGCTATTATTTGTTACGACTGGGGTTCCGTTGTTCTTTAAATTGCAGTTTTATTGGGAGCTCTGTTCGATTGCTGGTTGTCATTACACGTCGTAGTTGAAATTTCATACATACCTATAAAGAAATAATATCGACGAACACCTATCATAGAAAGCACATATTAACCGTGCTCGAGCAGAATGGGATGGGACATTCTGGAAATAAACCAAAATTACGTTTCTCCTGCGAATTTGCGTTAGCGTTAACTTCTTTGCTAAAGCTAATTCGCCGAAGGTCTGTGATTATGATTGCGCACACATACCTCTACTCTACTTTAATAAAAATTATTTTCACACAAAAAGCCTAAGAGCTTTCTTTGAGGGCTGAGAGCGTTGTTAATTAAGTCTTCTATCTTGTGTGTCACTTTATTTAGTAGACCGAATAAAAAAGAGCAATTCTTGAAACTGGCCCCCATCATTATCTGGACCAATTTGAATACTCATAGTTAGAGCATATACAACAGCACACGAGACATGGGCTAGTGCCTCCACTATACCCGCACACGCACACATTGGAATGACACCACAATTTAAATGGATTCCAAACATGGTCTCAACTCAACTAAACTAAAAAAATTCACCCAGAAGCTTCACACAGCTTTTTTCCCGAGCTTACGTAATCTGCACAGTCGTATACCAAATTGAAAACCACCGTGGCCCTCATTCGTCGTGTGCGGCGGTGCTCCATCATAAAATTGATGACGTCCCCTTATCACAAGCCAGTAAAACATACGATGCATCATCGCGTGAGGTCGGCCTATAAATAATAAGGCTCTCGAGCAGAAGTAATGTATAGCACTGAGGCATTGAGAGCATGTCAGGGGGAATGCAGTAACAGTATGGATTGGAGGTAGGGTCAAGGTAAATTTAAATTTACTTAAACATAGCTTTATTTTGCTTACTGTTTGGCGTACGAATCCGCGTTACTGATGGGGCTTCTTGAACGGATCGCATTCTTAAATTTGTCATATTTTATTAAAAAATCATCTTGGCGTCAATACTACGAGGGCCCAGAGTCAGCATTGACAATGATCCCGGATTTGGCAAATCAGGTAATTACAGTAGAGTGATTGCTATCTAACCTTGATGACCCTATTAACAGACCCTATTAACTCGAATCTTGTATGATCATACGATATCTATAGATACGAGTACTACCCATTAATTGACTATTTTAAGTAATTTTAATTTAGTTACTTTACATACAAGTGAACGAATGATGATAATCGATTAAGGACTGCCGACGTCATTTAAACAAAATAATTTACTTATTATTTCTCGCACCTGCCAGTACTTTTTTGAACAGATATTTAATGTGCAGACACGAATGCAGATGAAATCTGCACATTCAGGCGACTAAATGCGTGACCATGATACTGGTAGCAGGGTCAGATGACAGTTGACAGTGACAGTGACAGTGACAGATGACAAATCCTGGATAATGGTCAAGGCGGATCCCGGGCCCTCGCGTCTGAGGGCACAACCGGGACATTAACGCAAATATGAGATTTAATGTGCTGACACTCTCACCCCATACCCAAGAAAACACTCCCCCCCCTGATTCTTTAAGGTACTTAGTAGGTACTTAATAAAAAATGTATACTTTGTATAACAAAATTGTATTTAGAAGACCCAATAATTTACCAGAGATCTGATGCTTCACTTCGCTTCCCGTCCCCGTGTAATATTATACGTATGGCCGTACAGCTACTAAGTGCTGACTACGCGTTCGCGAGAACCCCCCAATTAGCTGCGGTGAATTTAATAAAGCCTTCCTTTAAAGCCTCCAGTGGAGTCGGTTTTATGGCCAAAACCGAACCAGAATTTTCGTTATTTCTCCCGACTTAAGTAAGTGCAATAAAACCTCTACTTGGATAGCAATTTCGCTTTTTAGTTTGGTAACTTTAAAATGCAAGTTTTTAATGGCGTGGTAAAGATTTTGTTAATTTTGTTAAAAGTATTTTTTTATGTTAGACTTTCCTTTACAGCCGGTATAGAACACACACAGGGAGCTAAATTCCCTTCGGTCAGCTAGTGGTTCTAGCTTCGACAAGGCTTCTAGGGGTCTCCTTGAAGGTTTCAAAAGGATCCTTTTTTGTCAACAAAAACATCAACGCGTAGCCGTACTTTGTTATCAGCAGTCAGTTTCAGATCACACTTTACGTCTCTATTGGAAACTCGAAGCATTCGAACCAGTGAGGACTTAGTAATTACGACTGTCTCCAATATCATAAGACGTCGTAAACATAGTGCATACTCTATACTTTCATGCGCACGTTGGCAATTGATACAAAGCTTCCGTCTTTGGTAAGGACCGCGTAATTACAAGCCGTAGTGTCAGCTGGATTCGCAACTGTTTATTATGATGCTGACGCTATTAAGTAGTGGAAGCCATTCAAGATGTGAGATATTTCTGAATCCGGATTTGGTTTTAAGATAATGTTCTGACAGAATAAGTTGGTACCATTATTTACTTACCTACACGTGTCCGCTACTGTTTAGTGCTTTTAAGATTTTTAAAAATTCACCGGATATACAAGTCTATCTGCACTGAACATCAGATGTGATGGCATTTCGGTGGCACAAAGCTCACTTGGTGACTTAGTGCATTTATTAAAGAAATACTAAGTTTATAACTTATACATACTAATAAGATCTGATCAGATAGATTAATTAACGCACATCAATTTATAAGTAGAATATAATCCAGTGTACAAATTCAACTAAAGTATTTTTAAACCCAATACAAAGTACAGATGGGTAATATAGCCACAAGACAATATATTTCTATAGCATTACCTATATCTACCTTACATCCTCTACACAAACAGCAGGGAAATATAACCGACCCCATTTTCAATGTATCCACGTCAAATCGTTCTGCATATTTCAATAGCAAGCAACCGAGGGCGAGTCGATCGTATCGATAACAAATCCGTCAGTGCTGTCGTTTTGCGAGATTTCGTATCTGATTTAAAGACATGACTGTGCGGATAGTCATGCAAGCCAGACTTGTGGTGCAGATAGTCATGCAAGTCAGACCTGTGATGCGGATTACATAGAGCCCCTACGTTTCCTGGGTCCACCGGTGGTAGCAAGTCGGAAACCGCTCGGTCTTTAACCATAATTTGTAAAAGGTTATATATAGCGTAAGAAGCGTAACGTGATATGGGAAGGTGATGTTGCAATCCATTTGTGTCTTCAGTGAGAAGGGAAAATAAAGTAGTGAGGCCGAGGAAAGGAGGGAACTTTTGTATACAATCATGTATTCAAAAGTTTGCGATTTTATCTACCTACACCTGTCAGTTCACACAAATCTGTTATATCACATGATTGTGATAGACGTCAATATGACATGTTTCTGGCGCCAGCATTTACGATCCCGTTTCGCAGTAATTTAAATCTGTTCTTTTTTATAAGTATATTCCTGTTAGTTTTAAGTTTTATTGTTATAGACAGGTACTTACTGTATTTTAACAATGTACTTATGTATTATTATTCGTAATAAAGGTATTTAAATATTATGAACTAGGTAATATAATTGTTGGAGTAGGTAAATACTTAAATTAAAAATATGAATTTTGTTACTAATATCTAACATTTTGCAAACTTGGTAAATATGGTAGTTTTACTAGTTACTGTGTAGGTACACAGTCTAGATCCGCTAACACCATAAAATTAGAATACCCATTCCGTCTTTTTAGAACTGGCACGCAGTCGTAATCTGAAATCTGTCAGCGTTTCGCAAACTGTCATATCGGCTGTCAGATCAGCCGGCGGCGGCAGGCGTGGCGGGTCACGAGGGCGGCGCACGCGCACGAGCTGGCCGCTGCGCCGTAGCGGTTTGCTGGTAGCTTGGGTGTGTGGATGTATTGATTTGTATAGGTTATCTGTATGCAATACTGTATGTTAGAGCATTTTGTTGTGGGTGCTGCCGCAAACTAAGAAACACATTCAATTCGTAACTACTACATTAGTATGTTAAACGTCAAATTAGAATCGATCACAATTTTGAACTGTCAAACAGCATCGACCTATAATTTCGTGTGATGTGAAGAATCACCCATACAAAATATAAAAATGCCACGGACTAACTCGCGACATTGATGTTAGACATTTCATTATCGTTTTCTACTGCGTTTGACGTTTGTCGTAATTACGCCGTTGGCGTTGACGGCTTGAGGAGAACGTTACATAAATCGCAAATGTGAAATAAGTACCTACCTCATCTATACGTAACATAAAATAAAGTTGCTTCCCGCCGTCTGTCCCACTGTATATATTTATATAGATATGTATTTAGGTAAGTACGTTTAGATTTTTTAAATTAGCAACGGATTTTAATAAGGTTTTCAACAATAGATAGAGTAATTCAAGAGGAAGTTCTACAGGATTACACGCGATCGAGTCGCTGCTGGCCAGCTAGTATATAATAAAGAACAGGCCAAACAATAAAGCAAGAAAATTTTATAATGCTTATCTGCTAGTTACTTCATTTTATTTGTCTTTAAGTATTCTATAGATCCGAAAGTCTTCAGATTTCGAAATATATAAGCAGGTATTGTTTTAATTCAAACGTAAGTTATCACGTAAGTGTAATTAAATATATACCGCGAAATAGAAATTGCACCAATAGTAACTTACATGTGCTTAAAATGTATCGAAACGTAGAGTTAGCAAAAAAGTCAAAATCTAAACAATTGAGTATATTAGATACAGTAGGTGAAATTGTTGGTAAAAAATTTGATAAAATATTTTGTCGTTTGTCTAAACTAACCAAATTACAGCACATTTGAAGTTTCACAAGTTAAGCTACACAAGATGTAAAAATGCTGTGGTAAAAAATTACTCTTGGGTCTTAAATGTCAGATAGATAAATAGATAAACACTTTATTGCTCATAAAATATCACAATACCAATCACTTACAATAACAAGGAACACATATGAACAAAGGCGGCCTTATCGCTACAAGCGATCTCTTCCAGGCAACCTTGCCGCAGTAGTGTCGAGCCACAGGGTACTAGAGAATGAGTTGTGCATTTATCTAAACACCAACAAACAACAAAGCTAAAAACATGACACAATCGTACTTATACTTAATCGTAGGTATACTAAAATAAAGTTTCACAAATCTTTTGGTAAAAGGTATTAACAGAGTTTTCACTTTAAACTAGTCAATGACTCAGACCGTCGGATCTCCCTCGACAGATCGTTCCACAAGGGAGTTGCCCTTACCGTAAACGAGTCGTAGTAGTAACGCGTGAACGGGGCCAACAGAATGTTGTCTGAAATAAACCTAACGCACGGTCATGGTTGTCTCCTAGGTAGCGAAAGTGCTTTCGGAGAGGAGCAGGAGATCGAGGATCTTGCATGACGTTATTTAGGAGATCAAGAACATGCTCATCCCGTCTAAGTCCCGGATAGAAAGCCAACGAAGCTTAAGTCGGTATTCCGAAACATGGACGAACTTGCGCAGACCGAACACAAACCTAACACAGAGATTCTGCAAGCGTTGGAGTTTATTAAGGAGAAACTCGTTTGAGCACAATTTTGCGCACCTAGGTTTTTAATAACCTTGCTGTACGGCAAAGCAGGTATTGCAAACGTTCATAGTCTGTACGCTTGTTTGCCACTTTAGACAAAAATTCTCAAATTTTTTCTTTTTGCTGCTTTGTTGCTGTCGGTCCAGACCACACCCCGCTCGGTTGCGCCGGCGCACGTTCACTCACTGCACAGTGAAAGGATACAAATGATTGCAGATAATAAGTTAATTTATAGAACTGCCGTACGCTGTACCGGTCCATTTTAATCGCTCTTGCAGTTTGCTTTAAGCAGTGCAGGTATTGGTGCCGTGTACAAATTGTACGTGTAGTATTTGCATATCGGAGTAAGATATACATAGGTAGGGACTTATCTAATAATGTAATTATTATTTCGAATTCTCTGGTAACTTAGGCCCAGGAAAGGAAAAAATATTGTAGATAGCATTTTCAACTTTAATGTCCCGTGAATATTGGGTGGAACTACAAATATTGTTAATAGTAGGTGTATACCTAGGCTAGAGACAGCGTCACTCTTCAAATGTACTAACTGTTAAACAGATGATAAGCAAAGTTCATCAAGTCACTTCATACAAACCTGTAATGTCACATGATTATGATAGACATCAACATGACAGGTGTACGTCGAAGTCACGAACTATTGCATAATAATATTTCTCTCGTCTCGTTGATTTTATGATTTTTTTCAGCAGATGTGTCATCTTGGCGTTAAACCATGTTCCTATCCGGTCAGGTTCCCAACAGGGCCACGGAGGTCCAATGGCAGTCGCTCGACTGTAATACCTGATCTACCAAATCCTGGATCATGGTCAAGCCGGACTCCAAGCCCTCGCGCGTGAAAGCCCAAGCGGGACATTAACGTGAAGAGCAGATCTTAAATGACAAAATATTCTCGAATTTGAAAACACATTAAAGTTAAATATAATATAGACCTGACAAAGCCGACAAAGACTACCACAAAAGGTATTTGTGGTATTGTCAGTAGCCTTTGAAGTAGTTATATCAAGATTTCTGTGACCGTTTCGACAGAGCTAGACTGCAAAGAGGTCAGACCTAGGGTCACAATTAAGTCTCTAGCTTGTGCAACACATACCTATTGTTCGGTAGTCTATCTAGGTGAAAACTTTCAAAGTACTGCAGTACACTAAACTTTTATAAATACTTTGATATCTTCATATTTATGCATAGAAATACTTACTTAAAAAGTCTCTAAAGCATTTTTTTTTTCGTTTTAGCCGGATTAATCTGCAGGGTCACAAATTGTCATAGGTATGTAAACCCCATTGCTGGTCTAGGCCAAAATAGTGTGACCTTTCTATGCCGTAGTCACGCCATTTTTTATCCTCAAACAAGCATATGGTACGAACGTATCTACGCCTAATGGTAAGCAGCTACAGTAGCCTCCATAAAAATTATATAAATTAATGGGTGTAGTTAAGAGCACCAAAGTTACCGATTTAGTACACAGAATCTATTAGCGAGTTCTAGAGAGTTAGGAGGATACCCTCCGACCGAGTGACGTTTTCCGAAAGGGAACGGAGGGCACGTGGAGGTCTCATTAGGAGTCCAATGGCCTGCAGTAGGATGATGATAATACACATAGCTGCTTACATCAATGGAATTTTGTTATAATATGTGGCAATGAATATGTTACATAGTACGTACGGAGACTATGAACCGCCACTTTGCTCTGTCCTGACACAACACCCTCGCCTCGCATATATCCACAACTCTTTTCGTACATCTCCTTTTCGGAATATGCTATAAATATGTTTTCAGTTATGAAAATGGAGGACTTATATATGCGCCAACAGTTTTTAACCACTTAATATGTTTTCAGTTATGAAAATGAAGGACTTATATATGCGCCAACAGTTTTTAACCACTTAATATGTTTTCAGTTATGAAAATGAAGGACTTATATATGCGCCAACAGTTTTTAACCACTTAATATGTTTTCAGTTATGAAAATGGAGGACTTATATATGCGCCAACAGTTTCTAACCACTTTTAGTTACCAGGGCAACAGCAGATACAAAAGGTGATCCACAATGCGGGAGCGGCGGCTACCGCGCCCTCGTGCATACTAACGAGTATGAATTGTGGCGTGACACCGGGCACAGCCATTGTGTCCCTATCGTGCGCATTACGTGTTGCTATTGCTTTTATGGAACCTGTTTGTGGTCAAACCCTCTGTGGTGTTTGTCTAGCCGTGGATATTTCTGGAATACTGATAATAGCTATCTAGTCCCTGGCATCAAAAGTAATTAATTGACTCCGAAATCAGCCCTTTGCTTATACCTAGGTAGTAGGTACTGAAAAACGTACTTACTTAGCTCATTCAGCCTCAATGATCCAATACATACCGCACACTATGTCAGCCACCTAATCGTCACACTTCTAGTCTTCAGCTGAGCGACAGGTTTATATTTCTCAAACACGAGCAATCAATGCCTGTCCTTCATGTTTTTATGTTTATCTAGCTACCTCTAGACCTTAGAGAACAGTTAAAATGCATTGATAATTATTGTTGTCATTCACCAATATGTAGTTTCCTCTATTATTTAGAAAGAACTTCCGATATGTCAACAAAAAATTATTTTAAATCATGCAACTAAAACTAAACTCCCGTAGATCATATTTACACCATAGAAATATCCACCACCTCAGTGCAGCATACAACAGTCGCGGGTAAAAATGAAATCTGCATCGACCAAATACCCGCCTACCTTCTCATTTCATACATTCCGTTTATCGCTTTCGCGGCTAGCCTGCAGCACACGAGCGGTCACTAGCCGTCACGTAATCAGGCAGCTGCGGCGCAGGCCGGTCACGACGCGATCCAGCGCACGATAATATGAAGTTTACAGTTGCTGGACCAAGGCAGGTGCGGGTCAGGATATGGGCGAAGTGATCTGTCTAGTTGCGTGTACGTTTTGGTCTTGGTGCTGTTGTGTGGTTTATTTAGCTGAGCGCAATTACAGGTACCTCTTGTCTGTAATTGTATTTCATCTTAGTCCTCGCAGTAATAATGCACCTGAGGTTCCGAATGGTATCCGCCCTGCAACTTAAATGTATGAATCGTAGACGTTATAGGCGACAAGTAAAGCTTACTATCTGGTGAGATGTTTGCTCGTTTATCACAGAGCAGATTAAAAAAAATGTATAATCTTTTTTTGTCAAACTAAAATAAGTTGTTTCGATTTTTTTATTTTTCGTTAAATTGATTTTACAACTTTAGGTACATTGGGCCTTTATCAGACATCGAGTTCTCTACATTTGAATTAGCATTATAGTAAAGATTTTGCTAATATGTCGATAATTGTACCTACATTGTAGTTTGTAGACACAAAATTATTGCTCGAGGAAATATTTTGTTACTATACAAGCAGATTGCCTCATCTTAACAATATATATTGCTTAAACAAACTTAGATAATAGGTAGGTAAGTTGAGTATGTACATACATTGAAATATCTAATTTATAGTCTTCAATTTAAGCCTGTGAGGCGAACTAACAGCTGTATTATAATACGTCAAAATATGGTCCGTAGTCTAAATATTAATTGCCATGCACTACTAAATTGCTACACAGAGAAGTTGGTTCATATTATAATTCTAGTGATGTAATCCAGTATCGTAAAGACGACCAAAGGGTCTTGGTTTTATTTAGAACTTTAAAATGACACCTACTTTAATTTTCGTTCAGTTCTAAAATTTGTCTGGAGTTGATTGTATCAGTTTTGATTAGGTTCTGATAGTTCCCTTACCTAATGTTATCTCTTACCAAGGACCAATAATACCCTGTCAATTCCTTTGGCAGGGTATGAGGTACTCTGTGGCAGGGGACAAAGTGTGCTGAACGATCTGTACGAGTACTTCAGTTGATGTAAAAGTGTGCAGTAGCGCTTTCTGTTGTGCTATTTCGCCTGCCAAGCATAGTTTTTATGGCAAAACCGTTCATTACTGACACACATAAATATATTCTACTACCCCATGCTGTGATAATGTAAGGTAAGGAGGCCTAAATGCACCATTGACAGGGAGTTCATCCTCACACCTTCGAGCCAAATTAGAAGAGAAGAGACAAAACAGAGGTAAATAGAGTGCAACAAATATAATAAATAATGAGGCGAAAAATTTTACCAATATGTCGCTATTAAGGAAACTACTGAAGAAAAGGCACTGGCGCCCCCACACAACCCACAATCCTTGGCGAACTCTATCCCTTTTTTCTTGACATACATTGAAATACATTTAAAGCTGGCTCTTAGTCATGGTGATGATGACATGCATACTAGGTAGGCACATATGTATTGTTTATTTCCGCTTTCTTGTGGTAGTCATACTAGTTTACCAAAGGTATCAGTATGACTACGATTCCATACGAAGGAATGGGTCAGACTTTAGCACGGAGCTTAGCACTACACTAGTTTGACAGAGGCTGAGGCGTGGCTCCCACCAACTAGTTTGGTTATTATTAAAACGTAAAAGTGAAAGGAAATTGTTTATTATAGCTTTGCGAAAACTACCTTGGAATTAAGATTTATATGAGTGAACAAATATTGAATAAGTAATGAAATTTGACAAAAATTAACGCAGCGCCTAGTATGAAAATTGTAAGAAGGTAGTATAACTTTGTTTGTAAAATGTGTTGAGAATAGAGTTGGTTATTCCATATTCATTGTCTCATTTGACTGAACTAACACACATAATATTATTGTCACATATAACACGTCGGGTTTGTCACTAGCACAACGGTTATGATTATTTTTACCTCGATATTTCGAAGACCACCGCCCCGTGGTATAGTGAATATTAAATAACAACTACAGCAAGGCACCAAAAGTAAAATAATCATCAGCTTGGCGTCAATATCCCGGTTGTGTTCTCGCACGTGAGGGCCCGGGGACGCCTTACCCATGATCTAGCATTTAGCAGATCAGGTAATTACAGAGCGACTGCCATGTGGTCTCCGTGACCCTGTTAAGAGGGTAACTAACACATTCACGGATCACGGTTACACATTCAGTTCGCCACGATATTTTCTTATTTCCCTTTCCTTATATGGCGCCACTGGGTATCGAACTTGGTATCGCTCCTTTAGTCATAACGACCGCCGAGCCACATGCCAAAAGTAGTTTCAGGTTTCGAGCCACCACCCGACTTTTTACATTTTCCCGTTTATTTCAAATGCAATGCCTTCTCAACCCGTTCCCGTTCTAATCGGACGCTTTTAAAAAAATTATCGTCGCCTAAACTTTTCTCGTAAATCACTCTATCTATTGATAAAAATTGCATGAAATCCGTTCAGTAGTTTTTGAGTGTATCGCCAACAGATAGACAGACGCGGCGTAGGACTTTGTTTGTTTATATGCAATGATTAACAGTAGGTATTGTTGTATTATTATTCGATCGACTTTACCCAAAATTGAGCTATCACAATCCCACACTAAATTCGAGAACAAAACACTGGTTTCCAGTACAAAAACATATCATTTGCATAACAACTATATCGAAGGCATTAAGGCTATTACGATAGGTATGAGTCTGAATCAGACCCACTGATTTATTCCATCCTGTTACGTATCTAACCGACTAATTATACGAGATCATTGCCTTAGGGCATGAAGTCGTAGGTATCGAAGTTATTTTGAAGTCCATATTTCAAAGGAATGAGAATGCAACCAAACAAAATAAATTAATTGGTTGGTTGGTGTCGAACAACAAAATATTTCGACTTCGAGGTTTCTTCGTGATCGAAGTCCAATTTTAAATATTAAAACCACATTTTGCTCATCATCATCATCATCGTCATCAACATCCCATAACAGTCCACTGCTAGATTTGAGTCTTCGCTGCTTTAGTATATGGCACTGTCATAATGGCCACGCTTGGTAGGTGGGCATATCGCAGAGTTGAAAATAATCAACAGAAGACGCTTCGGCCCATTTTCTTGTCTACGGAGCTGGTCCTAACCCATTAATGACTTTGTACGACACTCCTCAAGAAAAGGGGAGCCGGACACACACGACATGTACACTGACGACAGCATTATAAGGATCGAAACCAAAACAGGTGTTATTCGCACGTCACACTTGATACCCGCTCGGCAGGATCTTTCACAAATTTTATGTCTGTCATTCAATAACACAAATTGTATAAAAATGTCCAATGCAAATGCCAGTAGGGACGATATTAATAAGTATTGTCGAGAGGCCATGGTTGGTCGTTTAAACGAAGTTATCAAGACGGTCTCCGATTGGGGCGACGCCGTCTTCAACGCAGTTGCTTCAGATATATTAAGCATAAGTCCTATCTGGCATGGAATGCTGCTACCACCTATGGGATAGATCAGCCAAATAGGTACCAACTGGCCACTGTGGATTCGGGGAACAAACGTGCAAAGAGGATAATTTGTGACCCGTAACTGGTTGATGTTTCGAGCATCGGCGTAGGGTTGCGCCGGTTGGTTGGTCTGTCTTCTACAGGTTGCATTTTGAGAAGTGTAAGAAGCATTTGCATGACCTCATTCCGCCGGCCACTTTTCGCCATCGGGAAACGTGGTGGACGTTTCGTGGTTCCCTATAAAGTGGATTGTGCTTCAAAGTTTATAATGCATACGCCTCAGTTATAGAACACGTTACCTGGTCATTATAATTTGGAGGCCTACACGGTTAATGTGAATTAGCTGTTCCTAAACAGGTACGCCCCATCTTCGGCCGCATCGTCACTTACCACCAGGTGAGATGACTAGTTCTTTTAGCAAAGAAAAATACAATCCACTGCTGGACTTAAGCTTTCTCGACATCAGTGTAGAGCATTGCCACAATCTCCACGCTTGGCCGAAACAGCATATTTTACGATAGGTACAAATACAAATAGGATGAATGGCATTGATGCCAATTGAAATCAATCAATCATTAGCCATACCTACCTCTCCCCATTACGTCATATAGGTACTTTGACTACATAGGTTTATTTATTACAGTACACGACGTGATGGTTAGAAAAATAGTACTCATTAAAAAAAACAAGACCAGTTTCACCAGTTCCACGGCCGGTAGTTTATCTCGGCTGACAAGTGGGAATCGACAAATAAATTGACTTCTACGTGGAAGTCAGCACGATACCAGATCGACGACAGGCTGCGCGTACGCCGCTTTGTATTTGACGATCCGTTATAAATCAATGCGATGGAGAAATCAATTTGGTGATGCTGCCTTGGCGTCGGAAGCATAGATTTTGTTTGGGTCGCGCCAGCATAGTATTATAAGATGTAAGAAAAGAGAAACTGAAATTGAATACATATATCTATAAAATTTCAACATTTATTTATAAAACTTATATTGAACTTAGGTTTTAGTGTGATCCCGTGAACTACTTTGAATATCGGAATAAATTGTAGCCCATGTATTATTTTTTTAAGCCAGTTTATAAACTATCTGTCTGCCAAATTCCATCTAAACAAACATACAAACTTTTCATAATATTACTAGGATGAATCCGATTTCCACTACGACTTCTTCCATCGAGCCTCAGAGCCCATTTAACATTTGAATACATTGTAGGGTTACATTACATAGTAAAATATCTCAAATAAACGAGCTGTCTCTAACTTACTGCAGTTGAGCTAGCTAGTACGCTGTAATGAATTTAACAACCTACAAAATAAACTACTTCTCTTTAATAATGACCTTATCTACCATTGGAACTATCAGTGGAATTTCGAACAGTCTAACTTTAACAATTAAAGCATTAAAACAAAGAAAGTAAGTAAGTGCTTTCCGATAAGGGTCAATCCGTAAACGAATATTTCTTCGTACGTGTCGCTTCAACGGTCGTTTAGATTGACTAAATTTAAGCGAAGATCAGTTTTAATCCGTGATTAGCCGGCTAATAGGCACATTACCCAAGTTGTGTAACTTTATCGAGTGATATCGATATGATAATGAGTTTTAGAGCAGTGGCAAGAGGGAGTTATTAAGAGCATTACTTTTAATGGTACACGGCAAGCTTCTTAAACAAAACGCCCGTTTAGTGGTCATTTACATAAACACGTATTTCTAATGGCCCCACCACACAGGCGCGGCGGGCGACGCGGAAACGCGCCTGCGGTCGTGTCGCGGATTTTATGACCGCGGTCCGTGGAACTCGGCTGTGTCGGTAGTAAAGTTGGGGTTCGTTGTAGTTGATTCTGCGTGCCGGTGTCTGTGGTCTGGGTGTTGGGTGCTTTATAGGGGGTTGGGTTTTGTATTTCGGTGCTATGGTAAAGTTTACTGTTTATTTTGATAGTATTGGTTTTAGGAAAATTGCGTAAAAAGTATCTATAAATGAATACACACATTTGTCCCATACATAGCCGTGTCCCCTGAAGTATATATTCTGGACACTTATCGTCAGATGATAATAATAAGTGATACCTATGGTTTGGATTGTCATCATTGCGCACGTCTCACCCCCTATTCTCTACCATGAATGTCTTCTAAAGGCCTGCTGGAAGAGATTTCTTCTTAGAAATAAGTAGTGCCTGCCTATTTATTGTGTGCAGTAAATTGTTAAATAAACCATTTCGTTACATTCCAGCGGAATTAAACTTTGAAATTTAAATATTCATTTATCAACTACTTACCTACAGTGTCTTACTTAACGTGCCTAGTCACGCACCTATCTTAACAAAACTAAATTACTCTAGACAATCCTACAATATAATCAACCTCTCCACATCCGCGTCGCGTTCTAAATCGGTATGGGACTGACCAGTGATACGAAATCACGACACAGCGGAGGCCCCGCCCATAGCTAGGCCTGCCTTATAAAACCATTCCATGGCCGTTCCACATAAATTTGCATACAAATTTCATAATTAGTATCAATCTGCATTTATTCATGACATTTTGTTGTCCAGTGATTAATGAACGGCCGTGGGATAATGAGAGCCCCTTGAGACGAAGTTAATAGCAAAATAATTGCAATTGTCAATAGAAATTAGGAGAATGATTGAACATGTCCAGACTTAAGAGAAATAGATATGCCTAGTAGGTTTGTCATAATGCTTTTTAGATTTTCAAATGAGCTGGGAGGTGAAAAAGATGAGTAATGTATGTACTTATCTACTTTTTTATACCTGCATACACCTCTTATACCTGCATTTAAGAAACCTGTTCGTTCAGGATCTCTGCATATGTGCATGAAATTCACGACACGGAATATCATTGTTGGTAGGGCTGGTTGTTTAGGATTTTGCCAGATTCATTTGAATTTTTTAATTACGCTACCAGATTTTGGCCCTCTTTTTGCATTTTCTCTTTTTTGCAATCTTTCTTTTATACATCATCGTTTTGTACATGTGTGGGAATTGTATACGAATGAAGGAAAGTTTCATCCCTACCCGTTGGAATCTTTAAACAATCTCTCTAAGTCCATTTTGAATATAATCTTACAACTACTTACTTTTAAGGTGAGCCGGCAAAACCGCGAAACGCAACCCGACTCCACATAATTGCTTAATGAGCAAAAAGCAAGACAACGAAGCTTGAAATTGTATCGGCACCGTGAAAAGATAGCAAACCGCGACAGCCGGCAGCCATATTGTTCAAACTCTTTCATTTAAAACTTTTTATCGACGCGGCATCTTTCGCAAACCGCTAATAGGCGGCGCGGTTTGAGGGAACTCCACTATTTACGTGCTGCCCACGATGTACGTAGGTTATGGATTGGACATTAGTGATGATCTCTGGAACTACTATACGTACTAATACTTTTACTCACTAAAGTTAGGAGTGTGGTGTCCGGAAACGTAGAATAGCACCAAGACTATCAATTACGTAATAGGAATATCCATAGATAGATACTTAAACCATATGTTATCTGTGTAACCATGATCCAATCTGGTCAGGATCCCCTGGTACCAGGGTCACGGAGGTCAGATGACTGTCGCTCCTCTATAATTAACTGATCTGCCAAATCCTGGATCATGGTCAAGGCGAACCCCGGGCCCTTGTGCGCGATATCACAACCGGGACATTATGGCCAGGATGACCAGTGTAATAAGGGAACGTGCTGGAGCGAAAGAAGATGTAGTGACTAGGATAGAGAGAAGACTGCTTGGCTGGTTTGGTTAACTCTTTTAATTGTATTATGTAATGTAGGAAAATTTAGAGATTCACTTTCATGTGTCACTTGACCTGAGATGTCTCACTCGTGTGACATCTCTTAGTTAGTTTTCCTGTAATTAAATAACACATCGTAATGTATCAACTTTTACATCTATCTTTAACTTATCTGTCTCGACTAGACATCGACGAAGTAATTATAAAAGTGCAATTGAGTGAGTATTTATATTTTATTACATCAAAGTAAATTGTAAGTGTACTTTCATGTTCGATCCCTTTCATCTTTTGTTAGTGGTTGCTTTGATGAGGCTTCTAAGCTGAGAGATTCGTCTGATGTGCCGTTTTTCGAACTTTAGATGTTAACCGAAATTGCGACTCTTTGTTTATTAAATAAAATCATCTAATACAAGCTTCGGAGCAAGCAGTCCATTGAAGTACTTATCTACATTATTTAAAAAATGCAAAATATGAAGTGCTTCCCTAGCAAAGTTTAATTTAAAAAACGTTTACCTACGTACTTTGAGGACTGTTGACTATTTTCGACCGCATGTTTTTTTTCAATTATCTCTTTTGTCGCTGATGCTGGTAGCGTCAGCAAGAAGATTTTTATTATTATATTACAAGATTATTATAACCTATAGGAAATAAAGGACCACAGGGCTGCGGTCTCATTGGGAACGATATTCCTCCAGAGGTCTGCGAGCGTCCAAAGAGACTAATATATTTCTGGAGGGAGTTGGGCTGGTTGGGACCTACTTACGTACAAAGGATCAAATTAGAGTGGAATTATGATTGCGGCAAATGGAGGCACTAACCTAAACTGAACGGGTCCTTATAGCCTGCGTCCATCTGAAACAATGTTAACGTTAGTGAAAGGGCGACACATGAATGAGGTAATAGGGTCTCAAGTCCGATAATTTACTAATGGTTTGACACGTTTTTGAAATTCTGCTACTGTCATTAATGGCGCGATTGAATTGTAATTGGATCGCAATCGCTGTTCAATGGCAGCTTGGCACGATACTGATATTCGGCTACTGTTACTAATGCCTCCATTTAACTGTAATTGTATCGCAATCACTGGTCAATGGATGTTTTACACTTTTTTGGAATATCAATTCAAATGAGCCATGTAAATTAGCGGAGTCGAGCCCCAATTTGGCTGTTCACCACGTTAATACCGGAATTGAGTCTACTGCTTGCTGCTGTAATAAATAACCGGCTACCAACAACGTGTGTGGTGCATTGATTAACATGGCCGGTCTGCCCCGCATCTTACGCAAGTAATCACAGGCTCCCATAATACCTTTCTACGCCCAAAATACTCCGACTATAAGCTACCACTGTTATCGAATTCTCCAGGTACAACCTACCACTTTACGCTATCGAAACTTCTGCTCACGAATAACATAATTAACCCACTCAGTTATAGCCATTCTCTCAGGACATGAGTAAATAAGTTAAATTAAGCTATCTCTAGTTTACTTATCGATATGGGGCTACCCTTTTACACGTTATGAATTAAACATTCTACCGAAGCAAGGTAAGACAAATGACGAGCTGTGTGGGGTCCACTTGCCAGATAGCTATTTGTTTAAAAGCGGTGCAGCTCGAATTATATATTTGCATAAATCAGATAACTGAGCACTCTAGTTCAGAAGGAATCTGGCATGCTTTGGTATGCTCTCGGTAAACATATAAAGGTTATTTTCCGTTATTAATTGTTTCTTGCTCTTCTGCTAAGTGTTCTGCATTAAAGTTATTACGAATAATACAAGCTGGAATAGGTACTATTACGCTTGGGTACTGGCCTTGGTTTATTTTTGTTGAGTGTTTGCTTCTAGCAATATTTCAAGCAACGTACGAGTAAAGAAAGGTTAAAAACTAGGTGTTGTAATACTTATAATAATACATTGTTAGAGGTATTAAAGTATTTAGAAACTTAAAACTAGCAGAACCTAATTAAAATTTTACACAAAATAAAGTACTATGAAACTTTCCTCAGAAATAATTAACAACGTTGACGAGGGTGAATATTTACTTCCGAACACATTAGTCGTCGACATAACAAACGAAAAGAAAATTTTGTTATTGTACCTAATATCTTAACATCATCACCATCCTTTCGGTCAATCGCGGCTTCCGCGGACTAAAAGCTATTCAATAAAACCTCCCGACGATAAAATTTAATCTTCTCAATAACAGTACCCAGTCCTTATTGAAATCCATTAATCAATTAATATCACGCTGGGATTTATTAATGATAATGAGTGACGACGAAAAGGAATTATTACAACCTATCATTAAAATCATTAATCCATGTAAAGGGCTGAAACGTTAACACAGAGTAATGGACAACAATAAACAGAACACGGACGCATACGAGGAATATAATAGCAGTGGTATAATAACAATGAAAATGTTTGTAAGAATTTATTTTAATAAGTTCGAGTGTGTAGGTACGGTAAGTCAGTGTGCTTCTACATCGAAGTTACTTGTAGAGAAGCGCCTTGCAATGTGATAATATTTCTTTTTGCGTCTAGACTTGCTAAAATATTATGTTGCTTATTGCATAGATTTGCCTTGCTCTTTTTTTATGTTATACGGCAGACAAACAGGCGGGGGCCACCTGATGGAAAGTAGGGACCGTCGCCTATGGACATCAGCAACACCTGAGGCGCTACCAATGCGTTTCCCGCCTCTAAAGAGACCTCTAATCTAATAAACCTCTTGAACGATCATAGTTATTAGTCTAATGTAAACACTGTGGCTGGAAACTCATTCCACATCATAGATAGCCAGTAAAATCAACAACATTGTTACAATACATAACCTTTTTATTTATATTTTATTTTCCGACCAGTGTTATTGCTAAAATTTAAGGGACGTTTTAATAACTATTTCCCAGTCGATTCGCAGTTGTTTTTATTGACTAAAACTCAGCAGTAAACAGAAATACAATTCAAGTATTTCCGGGTTCTCGGACTTCGGAAAAGTTCATCAAACGTCCAAGTTTCCGCAATATCAAAAGTATCTTCACAAACTACTAAATGTGAACTGTGCAAAATAGACAAATTGATGTAGTTTATGGAATCACATTTGTTGCTTAGTATTTTCCCTGTACATTATAATGTAAAATACTTCTTCTTCTTCTTATCGAGTCGATGGACTAAACTCTGACTTATACTTTATTCGCCCAGTATTCGGCGACGCATACAGCGTTTGAACTGGCCTTGAACAAGTCCTCCATTGTACAAGTTTTAGGGCACGCTGAGCATGAAACGAGGTGTTCCATGGTTTGCGGAGATATGCCACAGTCGCACTGAGAACTGCCCTTTGTATATCCCCACCTAAAGAAATTCTCTTTACATCGGCCCACCTGGGGTCGCAGCCTATTTAGCGCCTTCCAGATTGGCCACGGAAGTTTGTTTCCTGGTGGGAGCTTTTCAGTAGGAGAGATAAAGGCGGGATAGGAAAATTTGTTGATCAACAGGTTACTTCTGGCTGTGGGGACTATGTAAAATACTATAAAAAGTGGTAAAAAACTATCAAACATTGACAAATTTAGTTTTTATCTGGAAACGTACCCTGTCACAGAGCCCCTGTGGTGTATCGCAGAATAGAATAGATTCTACCCCTTCTACTTACGGCTGTCATTAAAAGCGACTAATATCCTAGGGTTAACCAGCAAGGGCCACCCTAAATCAGAAAATTGTAGAAATTCAGCATATCATCTATGAGGAGATTCGAGGGTGTTTGGGTATAGGTATGAGCCAAATTAAAAAAAAATACATTTTATTTCAAAATTGGAAAACTTTGTAGCTGTTGGATTTCTCATGAACTTACCCCAAAACAAAAATGGACGTTCAAATGCTGTGTATGACATTATGACAGATGAAACATGGATAGCAACAATGTACTGTTCGCAGGCGATAGCAAACCAACAAAATTGAGGCAGGCGAGAAGAGCAGGCAAAAACATTATTACGTTTCTTTTCTCCCGGACGGGTCACCCCTGTCTGCACGATCCCACTTGAAGAACAAACGACAGTTAATGCTGAGTGATACACCATCATTTGTTTGCCCAGTATCTTTGAAAAAGCTAGGGGAAAACAACCAAGAAGTCGCATTCTATTGCACCATGACAATGCTTCGGCGGACACCGCGAAACAGAATAAGTCATTTTTGGCATCCTGCACATAGTCCAGACCGTCACGTAGATTGATTATGTTACCTGTGTGAAATGTGATAATATCTACTGCCTTAAAAGGGAGGAGACTTTTGCGTGAGGCAAGACTATCTTCTCGGTTGTCACTTCTATAGATAGTATAAAACAAAGTCGTTATCCGCCGTCTGTCCCCATGTGTCTGTGTATGCATCTGTGTATGTCTCTATGTACGCTTAGATCTTTTAAACTACGCAACGGATAGAGTTTTTACAACAATAGATAGAGCAATTCAACAGTAAGGTTTATAAGCAAGAAAAAAATATAGGTAAGCGTAAAATAGGTGTACGCAAACGAAGTCGCGCCGGGTCCACCAGTTGGTTGAAGATTAAATTGAAAAATATTCTGAGTTAGTGGGCTCCGCCCAGGTACCTACTTAATATCTAAACGATACATTATACTTTACTTCATTAAATTATTAAACGTTTTATAAGGTTTCGGTAACAGGTTAAATTAATATATCCATAAACATGTCATTGGTTAACCGGTTCGATATTCGAGTGACAATAAGAGACGCCCATCTCATGTTTTCTATTACCAATTTATTACCGATTAATTTTCCATGTAAAATGATAAAATTTTAATATTAATAGGTGTGAAAATTTAATATATTTGACCGCTAAACCTTCTATTAGCTATCCATGTTTCGATAATGGGCTATTAAGAGTTCTTTGACAGAATTTTAATGTCGGCTTACAATGGAAACAAATGGTTAGAGGATTAATAATTTCCATTTACACGATTTGTTCCGAATTCTCAATTTCTCGTTTTGGATAAAAATTTTGTTATTCATATCTTGCTAGCTATCCTTGCGATTGTTACTACCTAGCTTGCTAGTTTTATAAATGTAGATTACATAGGTAATGTACCATATTATATCCGATCCATACTTCAACTATTTCTAGTTTTTAGGGTTCCGTAGTAAACCAAGAAACCCACTCTTATAGTTTCGCCATGTTCGCCCGTCTGTGTGTACGTCCGTCTGCGACTTATCTCAAAATTATTAGTACTAGAAAGCTGAAATTCGGTATGGTTAGGTAAACATATTAATTATGCCGACAAAGGTGTTAAAATAAAATATTTTACAAGCACACTTTCTTACCTCCCCTACAGTAGGGAATTATCCACCACGTAGCTTTGTTATAAGTATCAAAAGCAACAACAAAGCTAAACATGCGTTAGCCACTAAGCTAAAAATAAACAAAAAAGAAAAATGCTACAGGTAATTTTATAGTAAGTGGTTTGTAGAAAACTGGCTGTAATGAAAGCGTGTCCGTACAGAGTCAGTGGTTTGCGTCTGACCACAGTTCGCGGGCTAGTGGCAATTACAGGCGAATAAATTAAGGGTAGACTACTGGCTTGGACATCGTCTATGATAGAGTTAATAAATGGGGTACGTTAAAGCCAAAGTCATAACTCTTCCACAGCTGTACTTAATTTGTACCTATCTGAGTTGGGAAATCTTGTATTTTTGCTCTTGTCTTTGTAATTTTTAAATGTGTTTACGATTCAGACACGATTTGTTGATTTTATACAATTTAAACAAAAGGGGGCACGGGAGTGCCTTCCGCCAAGCCGAGCAGACAAACACGACGTACACGCCCTTTTCTCGATAAAAAAAAAGTACTGTCAGACTTTGCTCACCTTAGGTCTCTCAAAATATCAGAGCATAAAATAAAAATTGGCCAGTAACTTCGCAATAATTGGTTAGTACGCTTTGGGACCAAGGTTTAATCCCGCGGTCCGAACTTTACGTGTAAATTAAGGCCCCGCTATATATTTTCACACACTTATGTGAAGGAAATTTAAGCCTAACGTTAGACCGAATGGGGGCCGAAAGTGGCCGAAGCTGAAGCTGAAACATTATCGAAACTATTCCATTATGATTAAACATCAAACAATCAGGGTTCGAACAAAGAGTTTCCCCTGAAATATTGCAGATTAACGATATGGTTTGCCATTTAGAAACGTGGCTTACCATTAGGGGTCGCGTTATTACGCTATATGCGTAGGCTATAATCCTATCAACTCAACGCGTAGGTGTATAAAGGATTTAAGTACTTATATACTTGGTTTGAGCTTCATGCTTTCACGGTATTAGTTCGAACCCACGCGAAGCTTGTGATCCTCTTACCCTTGAATATAAAAAAAGCCATGAAACGTAACCCTTTTGAAGTTGGAATGGGAGTCATTAGTAATTTTTTTTATACCACTCAGTTACAAACAAGCAGGTCCACCTCATGGTAACTAGCGTTAACTGTCGCCCATCAAAGCTACATGTAACACCACCGCAGGACCGAAGGTGCGTTGTCACTTTGTAGGCTAAGATGCAATTACACGTTTGCCTTTAATTACACTGACTATCTTATTCTTTAAGAAAAAAGATAAATAATTTATCGTTAATGTCCGGGTTGTGGTCTCGCGTACAAGGGCCCGGGGTCCGCCTTGACCATGATCCAGGATTTGGCAGGTCAGGTAATTACAATGGAGCGACTGCCATCTGACCTCCATGACCCTGCTAACAGGGGAACCAGACCAGATTGGATCATGCTTACACGTTCAGATTGAATATGCAGGTTTCATCACGATTTCCGTCAACGTAAGGGCATCGGTTAGTGTTCAACTAATGTACATAACTCAGAAAAGAGTCATTGGTCATATTGCGGCAGTGAGATTCGAACCCGGTACCGTTCGCTTGCGAGTCGGATACCTTTATTACTAAACCACCGACGCCCCTTCGGCTACCTTTTCCTTTAAACATATAAAATTTATCTTTAAAAAAACCCATCTTTTCCTCGCATAATTCTGTCTTTGTCGTGTCCCAGGGGAAATGACGCGGCAGATTTCACGCCTTAATGGAACAAATGGTGCTTTTGTGCGAGCCTTTAGTAAATGAAGCGAAAGCCAGACCAGACCGCAGATATACGAGCGTTGATAATTAATTTGTCACGTATTAAGGTGATTGAATTATGTACCAATGAGTCTTTTCTAAGTTGTGTACACTAGTTTAACACTAACTGATGCTCGGTGAGGAAAACATCGTGATTAAATTGCATAATTAATAGTACGTGAGCTATTTTGTGTGTTGTAAATAACTTTTAATAATAAAATATTCATAAGACAATGCACAACCTTAACCTACAAATAAATAATAAGGTCTAAACACAACAAAGGCGATAGTGGACTTCTAGCAAATTATTTCTACAATAAAACGCATACTTACCCAAGACATGGAATCCAATTACTCCTCAGCTAATTCTTTCCAATTAGCGAAAAGAAAAGACAGAAAGAAAACGCTTCTGTTGCGAATTAGGTAAGTGAATTTGGGCTATAAGATTAAGATTCGGTTTTTAAGGAAAACCTTGGCAAAAATCACGCGTTTCTCTTAAAGATAATATTATTGCTGTGTGTATAATTAGACTTTGTTCCACCTCAGAAGACAAAGGGAGAAAATTACACGCTCCTGTCTCATCAGTTTCAATTCAAATGTAATCAAGGCGATGATTTGCGGAATTCGTTCAGTAAATGTGGCTAAATGACCGGGAATAGACGCGGAGCGATCTCGTGGTATGCCCTGTCAGCACGTATAGGTTAGGTATACGTTATTTTATAGGCCTTCTATAAAATAATGTAGAACATATACCTGTAGATATTTTGAGAAGTAAATATTCTGTGAAAATTAATTTTGACTACTGGTTAAGATTAACTTAAAATGACATTTTGGTATCAAGAAATGTATAGATAATAATACGTAAATTAGTTCATAAAAATGAAATATTGACAAAACAACACCACAAAATTAACAATGAGTAAATATATCAGCAAATCTGCATTCTCATGTCAAAGTTAAGTAACAATTAAACAAAGTACCTACTCCCAAAGAAAGATTGGATCAAAACAAAGAAAATAAAATTTCCCACGTCACGCAAGTGTGACGATCTCGACTCGAATCAAGGAAATGAGTTGTTAACTCCACAACGCAGACACGAACGAAGAACTCGTTTAAAGTTTTTCAATAACCCATAGGTACACTTGCTGAACGTAAATAGTAAACTTTAGAAAAACTCTTCGAAAACACACGTTCAAGTTGTATGAGCAAAGAGTGGATGTAAAATATTGATTTTGTACTCAAAAAACCATTAACAACCGTTCAACGTGCTTCACTTTACATTGAAGACTGGAAAAAGAATACGCTGATGAAATAAAAACAGTGGAAGAGACGATAAAATTATACACAAACAGGTAGCAACATGCTTGAGTGCAAAAGTCGATTTAGCGGGTATAGCTTATTCACATTTCTCTCCTCGATTTATATTTTGCGAACAAGATTGAAAGAGAAAAAGTGAAAGAAAGACTGACAAGATATGATACTGAGAAAATAATGTCAGAATTTTCAAATAACGGTGAGACGGGAAAAGCAGTAGAGATAGGTGAAGATTTTAAAGGTATGTTCCGGATTTCCTCCCGCGTACCTTTGTTTACAAGTAGCCCGATATTTCGAAGCAGTTGCATGCATCATGGTCACGGGACGAATGGAGAGCAGCTAGCGCGGGGCGGTATTGGTTATGCGGAGCCGATCTACCCGCTTTAAACATACCTTTTAAATGTGTGATAATAACCGAGATAGTTTAAAACATTATGTTACAGCTGAAAATGCTTCTAAAATGCTTGAAAGGACCTTCACTAATGCAGAAAATCCACTTATCGCATAGTGATTTAATTATGAACAAATACTCCATCATTACAAAAACCAGTTTTGAAGTACTATCTAGCTGTAGCTAGATCCTAGATTACAGCAGCCCATAGTCACACTATCTTCACAATCCAGTCCACAGCTCGCCCACATGTCATTGTGTCACACGCCACTGCGCCTGTGCCCGCCCATAGTAATTTACCGTATTGGTTCACAATGGGTTCAAAGGATGACGCAAGTACGCGCATGAGGTCATGATGATTATGCTTTTGTTCGCAGTCGGCTTTAAAGGCACTTGTTTGTCTTGTAGGCCGGAAGGATTTGTTTTGAAACGACTTTTATCTAAGCGAATTTAGTTTTAACTTTAAAGTGGGATCGCTCAGGAGGTGTATTAGAGGTCTCTTCAGAGGCGGGCAAGGCATTGGTGTTGCTGATGTCCATACGCCGCGGTGACCACTTTCCATCAGGTAGCCCGCTAGCGCCCCTGTGTTGCTGATGTCCATAGGCCGCGGTGACCACTTTCCATCAGGTGGCCCGCTAGCGCCCCTGGTGTTGCTGATGTCCACAGGCCGCGGTGACCACTTTCCATCAGGAGGCCCGCTTGCCTGTTTGTCTGCCGTATTACATAAAAAAACCATTCTGCAAACTTAGATGTGGGGTTGAAAACTTAGATAAAACTTCTATTGAATTCACTAAAAATAGCTTTTATCTGAAATGGCTTTTAACAATTTGCGAAAAGCACACAAAATTTCACCTAATGAATAGATCCATCGCCTCATAGGCGTGTCTCTTTAGCTCAAACCATTGAAATTGCTATGACCGAGCAATCATCTGTAATTTCGTAATTTCACCGCCGTCGACCGTTACCTACGTTACCTACCTACAGCAATTATTCCCATTGATTCCGATGATTCGTGTTTGAAAAGAGTGCAATTTTACTTATCAATGATGGCCAATTTCGTCTACCGCTTTAAAAGTTTTTGTCTCAGGTAGGTAAATGATTATGGTCATTTTTATTACAATGACACAAGCTTTTAAGATACCTATCTAAAACTTAAATGTGAAAATGGGAAGACTTTTTAATATGACTCTCTGTAAACATTCAACGTTACCGCGGGACGTCGGGAAAAGCCCCGATTGTTATTAAAAAACTGAAAAGTTAAAAACAAGTCGAACGTTAGAAGTATGTGGGTGTATATAGTGCAAATGTAAGTTTAATTTAAACTTAATAGCAGTATAGATAGATAGATAGAATATATTGTAAAATCAAAGTTTTACGACTTTCTTGCTAAAATAAATAAGTAGGTAAGCAGTACCTACCTTAGGAACAAGGTAGGTATTGTTTACCTACTTATTTATTTTCAACCCTTAATTTCCTAAACAAACATTTCCCGTTCGCCTCGACGGGCACCGTCAAATTGCGCGAGATACATTGACATTGTTCCCGAAAGCGTCAAATTCAAATTCAATAGCAATAAACCAATTGTACTGGAATGCTCTCGCCTCGCCATTTTTGTTCCATTGCGAACGTTCCAACAAAAAGGCGATCGCTTTGTGATTCATCCGATATTGCTCCCAAACGGCGACTGCCGATGCGGGGTTCCACTCGGCGCGTTCATTTACAATTATGAACTTTGGTGGTGAGAGCTGGATATGAAACATTCCAACTTTTGTAAGCGGAATTGCAGAATTCCAATTTAACGGTGGCGGGTTAGCGAGTTATCGTGTACCTAAGCATGGATTTGCTTTACAGAATCGTAAGCCGAAATGCCGAAGCGATACAGGTATCTACTTCCATTTTTGAAAACAGGACCGTAATTTTAATTTGTGAAGAATTTCTGATTTGACATGAAGTGGTAAATGCTTATACTTGTTATTTATTATTTATTTAATAGTTTATTGTTCACAAGATAAAACATACACGTTATGTTACAAAAGATTAAGACACATAATAAAAATATGTTATCAAGGTCATGGAGGTCATATGGCAGTCGCGCTGTATTCTTAATTACCTGTAGACTAATTACGTAACGCTCTGTTGCAAACAATTATCTGATTTCAATGATTGAAATTGTTACTTTTGCGATTACGTATGATCGATTTAATAGTTTCAGTTTATTGCACTGGAACTTTGTTAGCAACTGAACTCATGAAATCGATGATACGTAATGGCAAAAGTAGCAATTTCAGTCATTGAAATTGAAATAAACTCAACGACCGAACAAGACTCTCGAAATGCATAAAGAATAAGAGCTTTGTCCATTTGGAGAGTCTTATGGTAGAGCAGGTACTAATCTGTGCACGCGTACTAGTTGAACAGTCGGCTATTGATTGCAGGTTATCTGCCGGTATCGAGGGTGCATCGCACTGACGCAGCTGCGGCGCTCCGGGCTAAATGCGCGCGCGCAGCTATTCAAAGCAGTTAGGGATCCGCGGGAATTGACTAAAGGGAATATTTATTTAATTTCCTGGCGAAGAATATTGTGATATAGCGACCCGTAAGTATTTAGCGCAATTACCCAAATGTATACCCCGCGCTGCGTAAACCCCAGTGATACGTGAAAACTAGGTGCCGCTGGAGACCAAAAGAGAAGTAAAGCGAACCTCCCAGATGACGATGTCATAGATCCATAAACCCACGAATGATTTCAACAGATTTTGTTCTCACAACTTGAAAAGTACTCAGGAGCGGCAAATCCAACAATTTCCATTTCCCTTGTTCCGATTACAACGCTTAGTATAACTTAGAATGTCGTTTTAGCCATAAAATCTAATCAGCACAAGCTTTCACACTATTAAAAGCATATAATACGACTACAGCGTCCACCATCCGTACACTAGACTATCTAGACTTCCTCGTAAATTTGTTACCATATTTTAGTCATAAAACCACAACAGGGCGGCCCCGGCCTGCGCTCTCGATCGTTTATGCATGCGCAAGGGCAAGCGTGGGTGTGGCTGCTCACGCTCCGCCGCCGGCCGCCTGCCCTTAGCTGCTGTTGAACTGTGACTATTTAAAATGACCATTATTAGTCTCACAGAGATTCAGATTAAAGCCACTTAAATAGCAGTTGCGGCAAACTTGCCTTATCTAAAACTGATTGTTGCAAATATCTTTGGGGTTACGTAATTATTGTTGTAATGTTCTGATAATGCAATAAACTTCTCTAATCTCTATTTCGTTATTAAAGTGTACTTCAACGTAAACCTTTTCTTGAACATCATTATTTTCTGCACCAATTTGTATTCAGTATTTCCTCAGGTGTCTACATTTAAAACTTCGGACAATGCGATTTGAAACCAAAACGGCTGTCCTATCAGAACCCGGACCCATAACTCACTGGGGACACTAAAAACGTTAAGAACACACACGCTCCGCACTCGGGATCCCATTTACCGCGAGAGACGGGCACGGAACAGGTATAATAAAGAAGCCGGGACGGGTTAAGTCCAAGGAAATATTGTCCATCTCGCGTCTTGCGTCCGGGAATGGCTCGCCGTAACTTAATCTCGTTACAATGCGGCCCGCGCCAGCTGCTCCCCTAGTGACGAGATGACCCGGTTCTATGGTGCGGGACTTAAAAGGCAACAGTGTCAAGTGAGGCCGTATGCTTTTTTCGCATAACTTTTTTGGGTTCCAAACATGAATGGGTCTGAATCCTTTAAATATCACTTTGTTGTCCGTTTGCCAGACTGGCTACAAGACTGATAGACGGCTATCAGCCTGGTAACAGTACCTACTATAAGTTCTAAAATAACTCGTCATAACAAATACATACATAGACACTCACGCCCGCATCCCATAGGGATAAGCAGAACAACCTCAAATCTAAATCTCCTTTCAATACAGCTTAACAATACGCCCGGCTTGAAAGAAAGTTTGGCAAAACAACACTTTAATTAAACGGTCGCAGACATGGTCGCCGTGAGACAGTGAGACTTATAACTATGGATAGATACGCCGTGTGGTGTTCGACTGAGTAGAAAAGCACCAAATGGAATGGCCATTGACGGTGCCGTGCAAACAATTATGACGAAAAAATGGGCAGCAGTATTTCTGAGCATTTTCAAACACTGCAATCTCTAAACGTGCAGATTTGGGTAATACCCTTTTTTAATGTGGAGGGGGTCAAGTTCAACAGTAAACATTTACGGACTTGTTATATTTTTATTTTGGACAACAGTCGAAACTTCTTCATATATTATAATATTAGCACTTTTACATCCATGTAAAACTTTGGCCTCGGTCTCAAAATTGTATACCGTACATAAAGGCATTCCCCGCGGAAAATAAATTACACGTGCCATTATAATATGACCATAGTAATAATATCTTGGAGAAACTTTTACGCAAGTTTTCCTTTTTCTTTGAACATGACAAAGACAGGCGCGGTTTAGTGACACCGGAGTAGCCTCAATATTTTTTCTTCCACTTTATTACTTGAAACACTCTTCTTGCATTTATTGCTCCGGTTCCTTTCGTAATACTTAATTAAAAACATTTCTAGTTCTACCACTTTCCGCAAAGCAATCAACGTCCATATTCGTTTCAACATCAATCGATTTATCTTTTACAGCCCCGATAACTGCTACATAATTGATTACAACGTTTTTTTCTCCGTTAGATTTATGATCAGCCAAAAGCAGTACAGACCAATTAATATCGATATCAAAACATCAAAGGCGGGAACAGTTAATGTCCGAAGTGATCGATGTGGACGCGTGTAATCTCACAAAACGGAATTAAACCCATAGTTTGATCCAGATTTCGGGAGTTGTGATTCGATCTATCGATACCCGCTTGTGTGGGTGGTGATATCGATTTTATTTAATAAGCGCCTTCTATCTAATCGCCTAATGGCTCAAAGATTGATGGGTACACGGAGACAATAACATTATTAATTTCCTCGATGCCCCATCCTCCTGGAGTGATTCGACTAAATGACGCGTGAATAAAAGTTTTATGTTCCCGTATTTGGTTTTCGGGTGAATAGAAATTTCGTGCGTATTCGTTTAATTTAACTGTGTATAGACATAGACATATCTTTATTTGGTCCAATAACACATCCAACAATCATCTCTCATTTACTCGGTTAATTGAATATTAAGTCAATAATGGAATAACTGCTTGCTATCAGGCATACCGTACGCTTGTTTGCCACTTTAGTGGTGTTTACACAAAGAAAAGCCAACCAGTCAAGTCACTCAAGCACGTGGCTTCAAATACAGTTAAATTACGCGCCAATTGGGTGCAAATATATATTAGGCAGTAGCAGAACTAGCGTCACCAACGTAGGATTTAGAATTGACTGGTAAGGCGGAAACGGAAATGTTCTCGAGACCGGAAATCGCAGAGCTGGACGGCCCTGTCTAAAAAGTCCAAAAGCTATAAACGTAATTTTGTTTGCATAACCACATTATCTGCATTATACAAAGTGAATTCGAGACACTGCTCTGTATAATGAAAACCTTCGGTTGACTGGAGTCAAACGCGTACGGAGGTTGACAACAATTTTCGCATTCTGAACATTGTTGGAAATTGAAAGGCTTGCCGCGTTATAAGAATATATTTGCGGGGTTCGCAGAAATGAACCTTCGACACTTGGTCGAGGGATGGATTTTGCAGGAGCTTATTATAACGATGGGGGACGGAACACGGAAAGAATTCTAATAATGCACTTGTATATCGTGGAGTATGCTTGAATACATTTCACCGAGCAACGTCACGGCTTAATCCTGTGTATCTTGCTGTAAGTATGTTTATTTCTAGGTATTATGTTTTTCATCAATTCAATAGAGCTTAGTTACTTTATATATTCTTTATTGTACACAATAGATATTACAGTAATGTTACGGTAGAAATAATAGTACAAAGGTGGACTTATCTCTAAAAGAGATCTCTTCCAGTCAACCCTGCCATGTGTTACGAGAGTAAAAAAAAACAAACGGGAAGGTAGTAGTGTGAAAAAAGAAAAGAGAACCCATACATACATACATACATACTGATAAAATAATAGTACCTATCTAAAATAAAAAAATACATATTGCATATCGACCTTATAAATATATAGATATTTTTATATAAATATATATAAATAAATTAAACTTGTAGTGATAATAGATGCTCTTTCAATCTTGCTTTGAATGTGTTAACAGATGGACTGTCACGAATGTCAGCTGGTAGACTGTTCCACAGTCGCGCCGCCTCGACAGTATACGACTTGAAGAAAAAGGTGCTGCATTGGGGAACTTCAAGCGGTTTGATGACACATTGGCGTCTAGAACGGGATGGAAGGGGAAGAATGTTGAAACGGGACCGAATATATTCAGGGAAGGATGGGTTATTTAAAACTTTATAGAGCAAAGTGAGAATGTGCATATTCCTGCGCTGCCGGATCGGAAGCCACTTCAACCGCGAACGATATTCAGAGACATGATCAAATCTACGCAACCCGAACACAAACCTGATTGCGAGATTCTGAAGACGCTCCAACTTATTAAGAAGCTCCTCAGTGGCATCCAGAAAACACACGTCAGCGTAATCCAGCAGCGGCAAGAGAAGTGTTTGAGCGAGCATAATCTTGGTCTTATACGGAAGAAAGAACTGGAGACGCCGGAGAGAGTGGTAGGCGAAGTGCATACGCCTACTAATGTCGTTTATATGAGATGTCCATGAGAGGTTACAGTCCATGATGAGACCAAGGTTTCGGGTTTTGGTCGTATATGGAATCTCAACACCATTGAAGTAAACCAAGGGCAAGCACCCCGCCAGGCCACTCCGCAAGCGGCTGCTGCCAATAATAATAGCCTGTGATTTAAACGGATTGATCAATAACCCAAAAGATTTAGCCCAATTCTGCACCGCCGCTAAATCTCTATTCACTGTGTCAATGGCGTCCTAGATCTGAGAGACAGGGAAGTGCGCATAGATCTGAAGGTCATCAGCGTAAAGGTGAAAGGGGAAACGTAAAACTGCCGTAATGCGGTTTATAAATATGGAGAAAAGCAATGGAGAGAGCACCCCGCCCTGCGGAACACCAGCCGAAAGGCCGCACCAATTCGAAGACAACTCCTCAGTCCGCACGCACTGCCGTCTGCCGCGAAGGTAGGACTCAAACCACGGGAGGACTCGGTCCGAGACCCCCGTTGACTTCATAATACCAAGTAGTATGTCATAGTCAACAGAGTTAAATGCACTGCTGAAGTCAAGTAAAATGACCGCTGTAAGCTGTTTATTTTCCATAGCGAGACGGATGTCATCAGTAACATTCAGCAGTGCACTAACAGTACTGTGAAAGGGACGGAAACCGGATTGGAAAGCGCTGAGAAGGCCATTCTTGCAAAGAAATGCATGGAGTTGATTGTGAACAGCACCTTCCAGTACCTTGGACAAAACGGGAAGAATGGAAATAGGACGGAATTCGGAAATTAAAGTGGGATTAGGTTTTTTGGGAAGAGGAATTACGTGTGCGGACTTCCAGGCACTTGGAAAGATATTGGAAGTTAGGGAATAGTTCACTATGTGAGTGACAACCTTTGTAATGAAATCCAAGATTGGAAGCAGCATATTACGTCCCAAATTATCACTACCAACAGCCCCGGTGGAGATCGTCTTTATACTCCTACTGACACTAGCCTCCGTCACTTCATGAAACTCAAAAGGCTTACAGATTGGGAGAGGAAGTTTTGAAAGGGAGTTAAGAGTTTCCGATTTAGTGACAGAATCAAGCGATGCAGGCGGAGAAGAAAAATGTTTGTTTAAGTCATCCAGGTCCAGCGCCCCACACCCCTCCCCCGAAGAATCACCAACGCCAAGTGACTTAAGAAAATGCCAGGTACGAGCCGATGAAATGTTCTCCAGACTCGAATGAATGTACCTGCGTTTAGCATCCCTACATTTTCGGTTGCATGTATTACGTGCATTTTTATATGCAAGATGGTTGGCCTCCGTTGAGCATTCTTTAAATTTCAGTTTGGCTCTATCTCGCTTCGCCATTAAAATTCTAATGTCACTAGTTAGCCAGGGTGCGGGAAGATGCCTAACACGAACCGGACGCAGAGGTGCATGGACGTCAAAGAGGTCCAGGAGCATTCGATTGAAGATAGAGACCTTCTGATCAACAGTGTCCGCTGCGTACAAGGCCGACCAGTCCAGTTTCACAGCGTCATTCCTTAGGCATTCCACGTCCATGTCATGGAAGTTCCGACGGTGGACTACCTTGGGTTGGCGTTTGGGAAGGCGCACATTGTAGGAAACGTGGATGAGATCGTGATATGAAAAAGGAGCGGTCAATTGGCCATGTGACACCACTAAATTATCTTTTGATACGATCGCTAAATCAATTAAAGAAGGTTTCGAATGCGGGGGATAATGGGTCGCTTTTGATGATAAAATTTTTAGGTCGAGAGCGGAAATGGTCGACTGAAGATTGCTAGCCCTGCGATCATTTTTCAATTTAAATGATATTATGGCCATAAGTATGCCTTTTTTTCTTTCATCTTCTGTTAATAGATCAGTTTATTCTGCAAGTAATCTGAACTGCTGGTTCTCTCTTTATTGTCTCGTTCTTTTTTCAGTTTTATTACCCTGAGATTTCAAAACAAAGTCTAGTTTCCTTACCACATTGACTTATTCTAAGCTATTGAAGATATTGCTTTCTCCGACGTCTTGTGGACTTTCTAATTCGACTGTCCCTAATTGTAGATATAGGATTACTCACCCAGCCCTGCAAGCAAAGCGGTAAGACCACCGACAAGGCTAGTGGCAGTTATCGTAACTTGATCGCCTCCCCCTTGCCTAGATTCCTTTACAACGTTAATATCGCAGTCGGGTTTTATGGGCTATACGAGGTCTATAGAATTTAATAGAGTTTAGTTAATGAAGTTTAGGTGAAACTGCCTTTGCCATAAAGTTCTGGTTAAACTGGCAAAACTGACGACAAATGGAGAGGGAGAATTTCGACCATATGATAAATAAAGAGTGTAAGTATTTTAATGACTTTTTAGTAGTTAAACATACCTATTATATTTTCTACATCAATTCGTATTGCAATTATTATATGTTACGTAACATAAAATTAAAAAGAAATTAAAATAGTTAAAAAAAATTCAACATCCACGCCACGCAGACGTCCTGGCGGTACGATTCCCGTCCAGACAGAAATTGAAATCATGAATATTAATGTATGTTACGCGTGATATTATGTATGATAAGTACGTATCAGTATATTTATTATTGGTAGTATTGTTAGCACTCATAGTACATACTCATACTCATAGGTTACAAGTTTTGATTAGTTACGGGCTAGCAATTATTATTATAAAAACAACCATAAATATAAAGCAAATTCTGAAGTGTCTGTGAAAATATAAATTTCGAAAACAATTTGGCAAACAACTTAACAATGAATTATTAATAACACAAAAAAGTCAATGTGCTTCATAATTTGTTTTAGAAGTTTGACATAAATGGATCCAAGATAAAAAATAAAATTATACAAGACTTTAAAAGATTTGGTTGAAGCGGGCCTGCAATTAAGGCCTACCAAAGTTTTCCAGTTAAAACCGGATTAACGAGGTAAGCCAATCAAGTCTGAAGGCACTCAGCTCCTGCACTTTCCCTAGACAAAGGCTGCACTGCATTATAGTTAAAAGTGGTGAACGCTTAATACCCTACGCCCCATCGCAATCGAGTTTCACAACAAGTTGCAATGGAAGTCGAAGAGACTATTCTTTTACATAGAGTAAAAATTTACTAACTTATTTTCTCTATGGTCTTTATATGCTACTGATTGTAGTTAAAAGATTTGTTTACGAGTTCATATACTCATGTAAAATAGGATGACGTCATGACCCTTTCATTGTGACCAATCACACATGGAAAGTAGGTAATGGTCTACTGGTTGACTGGAAGATAAAGCCTTAAGCTTTCTCCGCCAATTCTGTTGTTTTACAATAAAGTTTTTAAATAAATAGACTAAATAAATAATACGTCTTAAAAACTGACAATTTACCTACTGTCGATTTGCCATATCGACATTTTTATCAGAAATAATGAAGTAAATATTTATTATTTGTTGGAGTATCAACAGCTTATAAAACAATTTAAATAAAATGAGTAGACAAAGACAAGCCACAGGCACTCCAACGATAACCGCAGAATAAAAATATAGTGAAGCACTCAAAACACATATTGCAGAAAAACAACAGAAAAATAAAATATCGTGTGTTACTGATATATTTCATAATAGCAGATAATAGCACAGCCTTGGATTAGCTCTATTATCTTTAAATAATGTCGAGCTGGACACCCAACCGGACACCCTATTGTCTAGTGCAAAATGAAGCACGTAATGACATACATTTTATAGTGGACCGGCTGGGCGAAGTAATGGCGGGTATGATGTGATACAAGGTTAGAGATAGCCGTATACAATTACGGACAATGGTACAATTTACCCTTGTAAATATGTCTTTAAAAGATTGTTTGATAAACACTATAATGATCATAACAAATAACAACACGACGTAGTTACAACTATTTTGAATTGAAATATTTTGAGCACAGTTGTTGTTAATTATGTAGAATTGTATTTATTGAAGCCGATCCAGCAGTTATTCAAAACACCACAGTCAAGAGATAAAATTGTATCTCAAATGGATTGGCAGTGCTAGCAAAGCGTTAGAGCTCAAGCGGATAGCCAATGAATTGAGTTGGAAATCCTAAATTCCAATGAAAGTCATTCACGCCCGCCGTAAACCAGACTGCGCCGGTGGCACGTACGATGGAATCGCCTGAGGTAAAAGCGATGTAAGTCAAAATTGCCAATTTATCCGTACCAGAGCAAACTGTGTCGGCTCCTGGCGACTGGCCGGACTCCATAGGCACTAGATAATGCCGGGCCGGCCAAAATAACGGCTATAAATTGAGTTTACCAACTATCGCGCCCGGACGAGTGGGTGCCCCTAGTTTTTCTACTCTTTCTGTAATGCGCTCAACAAAAAGTGGTCTAACTCAATCATTGGCAGTTTTGCCGGGAGCTAGGTCAATATTATTATGATCGATGTTAATAAAGGCCGACGCTGTTGTTGTTTCCTCGTTGTATTATCGCTGTCTATGACTAGGTCGTGTTCTGCTGATTTGTTCGTTACAAAAAGTTATGTGTTGTGAGATACATTCAAAAGCTTTGTAGCTTATAGTGTTTTGTGCGCAGATTTTAACTTTTCCTATATTATGGCACAGATACACAAGCAAAACTATTTTGCGACGTGGATACTGGAGGCGACAACGGTCGTGCTACTATGGTCGTACGACGGACGTCGCTCGACTAATAGGAGACCTCAAAACTGCCCGTCGCACGACTATATTCGCACGACCGTTACCAATTAGGATAGCGCTTGAATCTACTACCACTAGTATTACATATTTCTCTGTTTGAAGTATACATTTAAAGGTATATGTATACTTAAATGCTATGAAATTTGATCTCTCACACAAATACTGACTAGGAAGGCACCATTAATACCGCCAAACCCTGCCTCTGCCAGGAGTAAAAAATCCGAGCTTAGAGTTAGTTATCAAACAACAATGTATTTCCTCGATCCTCAAGGAACTATCACTCGATATCCTCTTTGATTTATTGGCATAAATTGGAAACCAAACACGACACGTGACCAGATAACAGGCTTTTTGAGATAACAAGGTGTCTTTCTCGTCAAAGGCGTTTTATCATACAGACGCCTTTTATTCCCGTAGCTCCGAGTTATGGCGGCCATGAAGGCATAATACGTCTGTATTGATAAAAGGGAGCGGTCTGAGAATTGGATTATATGCGCTATTTGAAAAGCTTAAGATTCATAGTTGTTGTTGTGACGTTGTGACTCGTGATTTTGTACATAAACAAACATAAGTATATAGTACTAACATATATCAACGAGTACCTATACTTCAAGTCGTTTGGATTTTATGGTGGTGCCTAGAAGTGTAAGGACGACTCAACTCACATCAGGATGTCATCAAATCAAGTCTGTTGGCCTTTATCCAGATGAATTCGCAAGCCAAGCTATGTCAAACATCCCACCTATTAACTAACATAACAAAATGTATATACTGTTAGGCAGAAAATTATAGATTGCGGTCATCCATATTTTTCGCTTGGACTTTGGAACATCACTAGCGCATCACCAATGGCGTCCCGTTCGATTTGGTCGCTAAATTGTGATGACATCTATAAAAGTTAAAAATAAAGTATAAGTAACTGATTCACCTAAGCCATTGGCCGTTACATTAAAAAAAAAAAAAATGTATACTTTATATAATCGACAAATTAAATTAGAACTTTGTCACCTTCCTAGTAGGTACTCATTGCCTAATACAGTACAACGCAGGAGCTTACAGAAACCCGATTCCCGATCGCCAATCCCGATGGAGTGCCAAAGAGAATGCGCCCGCATATCGGGGCTTGCACCGCACATTAATATCTGTGGGAATCCAGAACACGTGGCTTGCATCCCCTCGGTGGAAGACGGACCATTGTTTAGATGTAAGGCACATGGTAGTTACAAGCGACGTAACTCGGGCCCTAAAAGTCAATTTTACAGTGAAAACTAGAATAAGTACTTTCATTTTCAAAGGATTTGGAACAGCCAATTTAACCAATTTCAACAAGGAGATATTGCTGTAACACCTACTCATTGTGCCGCGGTGATGTAGGCACGACTTGGTTTAATAGTAACTAGTGTCCGGCCGAAGGTCAAATTCTGGCCGAAGCCGAAGTCACAGCTGATTAATCGGCGAATCGGAAGGTTTAAAAGCTCTAATAAATTTTGTTTAAGATTGGCCACAAGTTCCAATTAATCATGTAAATTATTTTAAAACTTTATTATCGAACTTTTATTGGCTTCATTGACTGTATAATGTAGAATATCTAGAAGTTGATCTAGAGACGATAAAAAAATTCCTTTGCAATCATATTTCTCAAAAATAATAAAAACCACTTTCGGCAAAACCTTTGACTTCGGCTGGGTGTCAGGCCGACGCCGAAGGTGGCCGAAGCCGACACCGAACCTTTGGTCGGGAACTAAAAATAACACAAATAGGTAGTAAACGAGATACAGATAATAATAAAAACGAAAGAATGATTTTCCATTATAGAATACATTTGTATTCACGATGAACCTTTACCTACATTATTCGCCATAAAAGCTTATCACTATGCAGCGCGCAGCTTCACTGCTGTTCCTTTTTCTTTCTGAAATCGATTGCATTTGTACGGTGTAAATAGTCCCCGTGAAGTCAGGAAGACTGTAATGTTTATAAAATTATCCGCTGAACCTGGAATAAATGTGTTCCCTGAGGAATAATCCGGGCATATTCAAGGCTACTGTGAATAAGCTGTTTCTAGTCAGGCATGCTCCATCTCCAGTCGCACCGGTACTTACCACGGTCATATGGATATGCCCATATGTAAGTACCTAATTACTACAAAAATTCAAAACTTGTATTAATTTTAATAACAATCTAAATCAACGAGCCGGTGTTCCAATTAAGTGAAATTTCCGCTCCCAAAATACCGTTGATTCAAAATAGTTACCAGGCGCCCAGTAAGCAGTGGAGTAAATTATTCTATCGCGTCGGCCAGTTGCGGACGCGACGTTAATCTCCAAAATAGCCGCAGGACGCGGATGTGGATTGTGGACAGGCCGACTTATTTATTGCAATCAAGACCTACAGACAAACGTAGGTAATCAGGTTTTTGGGCAGAATCGCAATGTGGAAGTAAAAAATTGCACATTTTATGTGACAACCTAAGACTGGATACCGTTAGATACGACGTATACGAAAAAGTGTCACTGTAATCTTGACAAATTAGAAAAACATGGCGAAAACATGCAACTTCTGAATAAACAAAAATGGAACAAATCCCGCTTGCATGATAAAATCAGAATATTCCAAAAGAAAGAAACGAATCTGACCGTACAATTACTTCCCTGCTGTTACTTGTTGTTTCAACAACTAACTTCGCAGTTCCTCTGACTAACTTAAAAAGTTTTTCTCAAATGGAAAATATGTTTCCCGCTCGAGGAACTTTGTGAACAGACTGGTCAGAGCTATTAATCTACGCTCCCATTTAACACCAGACTACACGACTGGCTTCGGGCACGGAATAAAAATAGGGTTAGCAGGTACCAACTTTAAATTGACTCTAGCAGCTTATTGTAACAAATTCAATAATTGCGTTAATGGAAACACAACTAGAGGTTAATATGCTTGAACAATCCACACAGCGCCATCTAGCCCCAAATTAAATTAAGTTTGTTATGGATGCTGCTGGAAAGCCTAAGTAGGCACATACTGTAACTTACTTATTTTACATATATCACCCATAACCGAAACAGAAATTAAAATCCATCATATCAATTTCTGCCCAGCCGAGAATTGAATCCGAGACCTCTTGCGTGGTTGACATAGCGTGTACACAACCGAACCACTTATATGTCAAGGAAGCACAAGGTTAGTTATGGTTCTTCGTATGTTAATTTATGCAATGATCCAGCGAGCAAAGATTGATGAATGTGGAAGAAGCGGAATATATAGGACTTAAAGGATATCAGCGCCGCAAGCAAGCGGAATAATCGGTTCTCTGTCTACCCCTACGGGAGAAAGGCGTGACCTTGTGATGTATGAAAGTATTCCATAGGTGATTGTTTAAATTATCTATTCCGCAGATGGTAGGTACTGAGATTGGAAATTTACCTATTACAATATCAACTGAGATTCTACGTTACATGACTACTGATTTCAGACCATTTGGGCGGATTTATCCATTAAAAGCAAACGAGATTTTCATAATTGCTTAGTTAATTTCTGTATGAAATTCTTATGTTCTGAATGTGAAAATTGTTATACTTGTGCTTGTTTATTTTCTAAAACGCGGTTAGTTGTCTATATTATATATCTAGGGATAGGTATGCGTGTGGCCGTGTGGTGTCCGGCAGAGTAGAATAGAACCAACCCCCTCGTGGGTGTCGTACAAGGCGACTAATGTTATCGAGGCAAAAGATCTAGTCTCCGTAGGCTGGAAAATGGGCAGCAGCGTTTTATGTGATGATGATAGTTAGTATTGGCTCATGGTCTATCTTAATGGTACATAGTCTCAGTTATCCGTAAATCCATTCTAAACTAACCAAAACATTCAATAGACGAGACTACCAGGGCTACTCCGGGTACTCGCGAGTATTACGCCGTGGCCATTAAGCCAGCGCCCAAACCCCGAGATAAGGCGCTGGCTACGGCACGTGTGCTTCCTAGAAGCGAGGCGCGAAGTCGTTACGATAAATAGCAGCTGATAAATGGCAAAGTCTGCCCTGCACTCGGAGCCAAGCCCGGTAATAAAGTTAGGCTTTTAAACAAATTGGGCGCACTGAGAATCTTAGAAATATTCTAACCAGGTCGAGCTCTTATTTAGAATGCTTATTACCAACTTGTTAGACGATATACGGTTTAAGTATTAGCAACCGACAATTTTTCATTTTAGAATGAAATATTAAAGAAAGATTTGAATCATCCTAAGCTAATATTAGAATCGCCGATACCCTTGACTTGTAAAACATTGAAACAGAAAAACACTTCTTTTACAGTAACTTTGGAACTTTATCGATGAATAGCTAATGGAAATTGTATTATTAATTCTATTATCAATATTTATCCAATGTTCCCATTAAACTCTGCAACTTAAAACGGTTTCACCAAAATTCACTACCTACGCTATGTGGTTAAATCATTGTTGGAATCTGTGAATATAGATGATTGAAGAAGGTATTGGAAAGAATAAGAATGTATAGGAATGATTGCCAAGCCTGGAGATTATGGTAAAATGCACTACTAATTTGAAGGATGCTCAAGTCCAGCTGTGGTCTGCTATGAGCTGTTGATCCTGAAGTCATCAAATCCAGACTTTATTTTCGGTGATTGTGACTCTACATGCGGGGTTATCTTCTGTCAATCGACTCAACTAGGTGTCTCTTCGTCTTTCGTACACATCTAAAGCATCTGTGATTTACTAAAAGGCTCATCTAGCTTGGATATCGTCATGTAATAATGGTCCTAACGTCTATGGTTAAACTATTACGAGGGAATAGCGTGACAGCTGCAAGACTCGCCTTTGAATGTTCAGCCGTAGATTATCGTCAGTTTAGCATTCGTTCGCGTGTGTACGTTACTTTAAATTCTGTCATTATTATGCATACGACATTAGAGCTAATCTCCGGTAGCTTGCACATATTCATTTCCGGTAAGTGGGTAAAGAACTGAGTGACCATTAGAGGAAAAGTTAAACTACTGTAATAGTCAAAAGCTAACCCATTGTATTTATTGAATTTAAGTATCATCACCATCATCATTTAAGAGTATAACTCTTGTCGATGGAGCAATCGCCACCAAATTTAAGTATAACAATGAAATAATAGTGATACCTAAAATTAAATAAAACTAAAACATTAGTCTAAGACCTAAATCTACATGCGTCCCCAATATCATCATCATCATCATCATCTTGGCGTTATGTCCCAGGGTCCGCCTTACGCCCCAATATCGCTTCAATGAAATTCGCCAGGATAAGTAAGACTTTTTAGTCCTCACTCTTAATCTTCATAAACATGTTTTAAATAAAGTGTTGCTTTATATATTAAAAAGTATTCTTAAATCTTCTTTAGAAAATAAAACCTACAAAATTAATCATTCGAAGAGTTAAGCCAAAGATAACAGATTTACCGGCAAATTTCATGGAATAAGGAGACGAGAGATTATGGTTGATGTTTTTAAAAAACGAGATTCTACTGTGCACGAACCGATTGTTTTAAAATTTAAAATCCGCAGCGCACGCAAATAAAGCAAAAAACGAAAACCAACGATGCATGAGCAAGCAGCCGCAGCTGAAGCAGATGGCGTGCGCGTCGCCTGAAAAATTAAAACTACGATCCCACGTATGTAGTCTGAAAGAAAATAAAGAAATACTTCCGTCCGTTCTTTCAGTCGTACAAAGTATAATTAAAAATTATGTGTTACTACTCTGATATTGCATATAAAATTACAACATACCTAGAGGTACGTACACCCAGAACGGTGGCATTCGTTAATTTGGCGTATGATGAATATAAAACGAACACTCTCTAATGTTATGTTTCATTTCAGGCGGTATTTTCATGAAAATTTCATTGGGTAGGTTAAAATTATTTTACTGTAATTATTTCACAAAAGAAGGTATCAAGATGTAAGTACCTATTTTATTTATAACTTTAATTCAAATAATTCATCCATACTGACTTCAATTAAAATATGTCTTCTTCTTCACATAAACCTATAGGAATGGTATATGTGTCCCGTGTGTTCCTTAAGGACACCGAAACGACTGGACCGATTTTAATAAAATTTTCAGTAGTTTGGTATCTGTGCGAAGCTGGGGCAAGAGGTCGATCCTCCTTCTCCTCAGGTCGTGTTCCTCATTACGAAGGGTCGTGATTCCCCGATGGAATGTCAACAATCAGTGACAGATAAAGAGGTGACACTTTGATATCAACACTAGGTCAATAAACACGCACCAATAACTACTACAACCTTTTAAATATAACAAAAATTGTACATCAATTACTAATACGGCAGATGCAAATGGTCGCAAAATCTTAAGAAATCACACTACTAACAGCGCAGTTGCAAAAAACTTCGTCTATCTACATTTTTAGTGCCTATCGTAATGTCCTTCGACGTAATGTGGCGCCATATGGCAAGATTTATATCTAACCCAAATATTATTTCATAATAAATGGTTGTAGCTTCTTAAACACGCTTTGAACAGCTGTGCGAAGCGCCATCTTTGAACGACATAATATTTTATAGAAGTTACAGATTAATTTGCTTCCGCTATTAGTAAGCCTATGAGAAATTATAGTAAGATGGTCTGGATTTGAAACATAATCCATAGTAGAGGATTGATATTACATAATGTGTATTACTTAAATAGAATCTAAACCCTTCAAAAAGTTATAATAAGAAGAAATTGATTGGTAGAGATATTGAAAATCATACTCAACAAAGAAATTTTGATTTGATCTATATCAATTACCAAGAAAGTTGACTTTACTTACTATGTGAAGCATCAAGAAACAGTAATTCTGTCAGTTTACTTTAAAAATTAACGCTGGTATAAGTAACCACGCGTATATACCTATATACAATAGGCGTTAAACTCATCGCTCTATAACCAAAAATATGTACTTGCAGTTAATTGACCTGTGTGACTAACTCTATGAGCACTACGACGGAGTTTATCAAATACTTAAGTAGGTATACATAGTACATATAATGCAATATCTTAAATAGTTTCATTTGACGATCTGAGTGGTTCAGTTGGTTAACATGCCTTTCTGCCACGTAGAGGCCCTGAGTTCGATTCCCGACCGAACAGAAACTGAAATGAGGAATTTTAATTTCTGTTAAGGGTCTTTGTGTAGTATGTGTAATAAGTACGTATTAAAAATGTAGGTATATAAGTTGTTTATCAGTTATCTAACACCCATAACACAAGTTTTGCTTATTTTGGGGCTAGATGGCGCTGTGTGAATTTATCAAAGCATGTAAAACAGGAAATATAAATTCTCTGTACACACCGTGAGTGTCCTGCATGACTGAAATATAACAGATTCCAAAATATAATCATTCGGAATCGAACACTGACTTTACGGCTGTGCGGTATACACCACAGTGCCATCTCCTTCTTCGTAAAACACCAAATTCATTAGTTTAGTATATATCATTGCTCCATACCCATATAATGGCCCAACCCGCTCAACAGCATAAGTTAACCAAATAGCTATTTACATATTGTCCGCTACTTTGTCCGTAGGGTACAATGTCTGCTGTGCAAACACCTGCTATCTTGCGAGCAATAGTTGGCAAACACAGCTTTCTGTTGCGGGGTCCACGACCGATACCCGCCGTTCTCGAGGCCTACAGGGATGGAACTAGTGAGGCTCGAAGGTCGTTCTCGTTCATATTATTTTATATGTTCTTTTCAGAAAGGTTTTTGTAGAAGTTCAAGTAAATCAAAAGTTATTTGACATATAATGTCGGAGAAGTACGTACGAGTAAGACCGTGTAAGACTCCCCACGGCACCTACTGTTGTCGAACGCTGTGTCAGCAAGATAGACAAAAAAGTATCACTATGGTTGATTTATTTAATCTGCAAGTCTTGCTACAGATAAACCTATTCAGTAAGACCCTTTAGTTATTAAAAACCCTGCTGTTATTAAAAGCCTCTTCTTCGAAGAGTCCTTTCCTGGATGTTTTTAACAGTGGTCAAGCCTGAGGAATCCGCGTGGATGGATATTAGTCAACCCCTTATCTATTTCTCCTGGCAAGTAACAACGTTCACATTCTTGTGTTCTGATTTGATAAGGTAGAGCCACAATTACTGGTAAGAGGTATATCATCTTAGTCTTCACAGTGATAATGCATGTCTGGTTCGACATTTTTGTAATATGGACGTTGAGAGCATTTATTGCATTTTATTGTACGACACCCACGAGTGTAAGAGGTTGGTGCTATTCTACTCTGCCGGACACCACACGGCCATAATAATATATAAATAATTATTTATTTCAAGTAACTGAAGACTCATACAATTTTTTAGTAGGTAGATACAATAACTTAATCTAATGTTAGTATTAAAGTAATATCTTTACAATACCATGCCCGAGAGAACTAGATTATGAGCATGTTCTGTAGCAGTATGGAAGTACGTAACTTAAAAAAGAACCGAAATTTGGAGTAGCAATAATCCAAAACTCTTTAATAATTAAATAGCAAGATTACATGACTCCTACAAGCGCAAACCATATTGACACAATTCACATCTTGACTCAGGAACGGCGCTCTCACGCGGCAAGTGGAATTGCAAGACGAAATTAGAAACCCGAAGGCACACCGTCTAACAGTTTACATTCCAGAAGGAAGCTCGTCCTACCTAGGCTGTGAACCTCTATTTAAGCGGGAATGTAGGTATCTGGTCTGTACTTGATGCTCCAGTGCGGCCTTGTGATGGCCGTCATGATGTATCTATCCGATATTGTCATGTCACAGTCAGATAATGTCATATTGACAGGTCATCTGATACCTCCGTCAACCACAAAATGGGATATTGATAATAGGTTATGGTGATATTTTCAACACTAGGTACCCGTCTATCGAACGTGGGGATTATGACAATGCTCTCCAAAATTGTGGAGAATGCAGAGTCTAGCAGTGGACTGTTGATGAATATGCTGTACATGTGATTAGGTACAAAATTTCAAGAATAAACAAGATTAACTTAGTTTACAATAGTTTTGATGGCCTATTTAGACTCGCATTTGATCTGATCTCAAGAGATGGAAAGCGATGATGATAAACACATCTATTTCCTCTACAGTTAGAAATAGAAAGGCTTTATTACATCAAAGAGGCCACGACAAAACAATACAATAAAAATTTAGTAAAATAAAAAAAATTGGTAAATCAATCTGTTTAACAAACAACACACAAAGGATTAACTATTGTTAGACCGGCCCAATGGCAATTACAAGAGCTTACCTATACCTAACCTTAGGTTATACACCTACCTACTCTAGAAACTAGCTACCGGCGTACATTGCAGTCTTAAGGGGTCCGCCCTAAGCTCGCCCCTGTACCGCGGTATGTTTCTGGTATTTTGCTTATCAGTTAGCACAGATCGAGGCGAACGCGGAAACTCGGATCCCCGTATCGGTTTGAAAGGCAGCTGAATTGGTTCTGTTCAGCCCGGTATTTTGCACTAAATTTGTTTGTTTGTTTACACAATAGCCTGCCTGCTTTTGGTAAATTACGGAACACGTATTTGTGTCGAATAATGGCCTAATAGCGCTGGTAAACGCGAAATAACGGGTTCAATTCCCAGTGCCGCCACCTACCAATGACTTTATGTGTTATGTACAGGTGAACATTATCTGATGCTCCAATGGTAAGGCAAAACACCATGAGGAAACCTGTTCATTCAGGCGGCTGAATGTGTAACCTTGATCCTATCTTGTCAAGTTCCCTGTTAACATGGTCACTGAGGTCAGATAGCAGACCTAATCTGTCAAAACATCATCAACATGATGAACGTCGGGCGTCGCGCGGGAGTGCACATCCGGGATATTAACGCCAAGATGACAATGATGATGATGATGAAGGAGGTAGACAAGGTATATACTGCTGTCGTAGGCATATTCGATCCAAGTATGTACGAAACACTTCGTCTGGATACGAAATACAGTACTGTAGTACTAACATATTAGTTCGTTTTCTTGCCACGCAACAACTTAAACTTGCCGGATTATAAAAAAAACTCAAACAGAACTCGGATATCTATAGCACTGCATCATGCAGCTCGATGTTCAGTGCTGGTGGATTTGATCGAATCATCTAGCTAGTTGGACTGCGACCTCTTGGGAGTCTAACATCAACCTTACCTGTAACCATTACTTGTTCAAATTCAAATTCAAATTAAAATTATTTATTTTCTACACACAACTTAATAAAAAAGAGGTTATGTCAATCTTTTTGGGCTAATGAGTCATTAGTAATGACTAAAGAATACCGGGGTCCTTCTAGGGTTGCCAAATCTACTAAATAATATATCCTACTATATTTAATATATTGGGTCAAGATACTATACATATACTGTTGGAAAAATATACGTTTAGTAGCCAACTCCACTTTTAGCAATACAATAGCAACACTTTCTTCGCATAGAGCTATCTTGGTTAAAAAATATAGGCACTTTTTCTTCATCTACCTACGTAATTAAAAAATTTACCTCTTTATTAGGTGTGTCCGGTAGGATATTCAACAAGGGTGTAGTAATAAAAACAGGAAAATAAATACGGGAGAGGTATCTTTTTTTTTATATGCATACTATTTTTTTTATTTTTTGACACCCTAAATGGAAATATCCTAGGTAAGGAAGCCTAGTTTTATTCGGTTCACGAAGGATAGACTCATTTGTTCGGAATACAGTCCACGGAATCTTCCCCCAGCACCACATCTAGAGGCACCTATTTAGACACCGCACAAAAACAAACATGTTAATTTACGTAATTGAAACCACATGTCGTGGCTTGAATACAAATTAGTTGCGAATTAGGTCAAGTGTTACTTACAGTAGCAGCCAAGGAGCTCTAAGTACTCAAAGCCGTAGATCAATAGGACTGCTCAGTTTACTGCTTATGTGAGTAGCATCTCGACACAGAATCTGATATCTAGTTAAATAAATAAATAAATATTAAATATGCTTGGACAATTCACACAGCGCCATCTAGCCCCAACGTAAGTAAAGCTTGTGTTACGGGTGTTAGATATCTGATAAACTACATTTATACTTTTTTTAAATACATACTTAATATAACTACTACACCCAGATCTGTATCAGAAATTAAAATTCGTAATTTCAATTTCTGCTCGGCCGGGAATCGAACCCGGGACCTCGACGTGGCGATCGGCATGTTAACCAACTGAATCACTCAGGTCGTCAAAGTTAGATTAAAGATGATATTTTGAAGTAACGTAGAATAACCCACCGCAACGCCGCGAACAATCTTGTCACCACAGAGCACAAAAGTTCTCAACCAATGAAGGTTTCCAATCTTTTTGCTTGTCACGTGACAATCTTCAGAATGAGTAGTCTATGTCCATCATCATCACAGCACAAAACAGTCCACTGCAGGAACTAGGGCCTCTCCTACGAAAGGGGAGGTTGACATAATATTCACGATTGGCAGGCAGGTTGGAGATCGCAGTCTTATAAATATAACATTGGAAAACGCTGCTGCCCATTGTCCAGCCTATATACGGAGGCTCTAGATTTTTTCCTCAAAAACATTAGTGCCTTGTACGAAACCCTTGAGTGTAAGTAGTTGGTGCTATTCTACGCTGCCGGACACCACACGGCCATACATAGCATGAAATAATATCAGCTCACAACCAAAATCACTAGACCAAAGCGAGATAAAAGTTGCAAGTAAGCAATAAGAGATAATTTTTGGAAATTCCCTCGGGAAGAGGACGAGTCGTGGCAATATTGGACGGAAAAAGAACAGAAAATGTAGTTGCCGCTCACTCTGGCAATCTTTACACAAAGGACATTAGATTCAAATAATAATGACATTAGATTTCTTAGTCGCGAAAAGCAATCTTCATGTTCTAAACTCAAAACAATATCTTAAATACCAGATAATACCTAGGCACAAAATCAAAAACGGCGTATTTCTCGGTTTTGTGAATAAGGGCTTAAAAGTCACTTGTTCCCTGATACCACGGAATAAAGTTTTTTAAATGGAAGGAATGAAAAATATTATTTTGTTTGTCGAAAAGTAAGTATGGTATCCCAAGGGATTAACCTACGAAATCTATCTACGTTGAATGAGAGTATAAAATGAATGACCCATTACCCTTGTAAGGCAACACTTAATTCGTTATTATAAATTCCTTTGGTGTTATGTATGTTACATTAGCCTGTAAGTGCTCAATATTAGGGAAATAGGTGCGTAAATACCTCTTTAATAAACATGTTAAAAACAACACAATGTAATAATTAATGTTAAATATTATTTATTTTGGTAATTTTAGATGTTACACTAGCAGAAAGGCAAGCAAGATGGGCGCTAGTCGACGCGCTAGCGATGCGCGCGTTCCACAGTCCTGGCTGTCCTGAACCTGATACCTTGTACCTAAGTATAAAATTTTCGTCGTTCACTTACGTGTAGGTAGAGTGGCACTTCTAACTTTTTCCTTTAAAATTTCATTACTCTATGACTATACAAACCTTATACAAGGTCGTAAAATGGGCGGACGTAATAATTTTATAAAGGATACCGTTTTTAACTGTCACGGAATAATTACGATATACAACCTCTCACATTGAATTCGATTCGCATTAATTAAGATTCTACATCATTTCAATACCTAGTCCAGTGACACAAGAAGATTTGCTAAACATCTCATTTGTGTTTAAACGACTGTTTAGAATTGTATTCTTGACAAATTTTGAGGTATAAATTTACAATACCATTGCTGGTGATAAAATAAACCGATTATAGTTTTAGTAATATCCGTTCTAGACAGGTGATAAAAACACGCCCACATAAAATGCGAGTTCGTAGTGTTAAGTTTAACCAAATGACGGTGAGATGACGGCGCTCTCAAATTACTCCGAAAGCAAAATACAGGCTGTTTTGTTTCTATCCAGTGCGGCAAGCAGCATATAGGTATACGAAATTCCGAAACATACAAGCAAGTGATATTTAAAAAAACATTAATACTTTCATTTCATACAATGCAGCAATTTATTTTTCTAGGTACACCATTAAACGAACTGCGCCGTACTGTGATAAAAAGTATCGCCGCTATAATATCTAATATTTTTTATGTCCCTGAACCGACGAAAATGTAAAAAAAGGATGATGAATGTGGAAGAAGCGTGAGATGGCGCTCAAAAGCTTGGCTAGTGTAACTAAAAAAACAATGTTGTCCCTGCCACGCAATGTTGCAATATTGTACGGCAAAAAGGCGTGACGGTATGTATGCAATATCTTTACTTTTTTTTTTTTAATAATTAAATGAATGATACCGACACCTCTTTACGAACCGCACGGTGTTTTCGTTACACACTGTATACGCGGCCGTCGCTGCAGGCTGTATCATTTAATTTATTGCCAGTAACTTTGAATTAAATTCCCGGATTATACACCGATGAGATTTGATACCTTCATATTAACATCTAAATCGTACTAAATATCCGATTGACACCGTTTGACACCCATTTTATGCCTTCATGTGACGATATCCACCATTTTAAATAATAGTTGGCTATCCGTGAGTATTTAATAAATGCAGAAAATGATCTCAAAGATGGAAGGTCGTCCTCGATAAATAATCGTTCGGATATCTTTATCGCGATGACAATCCTATACTTATCAGTAGATCTAAATGTATGAGGCAATTTGTAGAGCTTATTAGCTTTCAAATTTTACACGGCAGAATATTTTAAATATGTAAAAAATTATTTTGGTGAAATAATAATGACGTGGTTCTATTGACAGGTAGCAAATTTGAGTTTTAAGTTATTATGTTTAAATATATTAAATATTCTGATATAAAGTTTAGATAGTTTCGAAGTAGAAGAAAATGTACGGATAACTGAAGCATAGTTGGAAACTCTGTCTTCAAAAAATACAGAAAGATTCTATAGTTGCACTTTTCAATTTTTATTTTAACAATTCTCCAGCGGATACGAGCGAGGCACTTTGCTAACTTTGTCATAAATAGTTCAACAAATTGTACATTTCTTGTTTGTTTGTTGATCTCTGGTTTACTAAAACATAATTATGATGTTACTTCAATTCGGGAATTAACTAGTTTAATTCATTGTGAAACCAAGTTTGAAATCATAACTTGGTTCCTTGAAATAAAACGACATATTTTTAAATGCATTACAATACGAGAGTAAGGGGACATATCACGTACTGTAGTCGGGAAGGGATTAGTATGTTTATAAGATGGTTTAGACGACGGTTTCAGTGTTGGCCCACATGATAATTTGGGCGCAGCCTTTGGATAGAACAAGGAAGAACAAGAAGACTTCTCCTAAGTATACCTAGAATATAAGCTACTTGTCAAAACAAAAGCAAACCAAACTTCTCGAACAAAAGAAACCCGTCGGAATACGTTCCGAACTTCGAAACTGAGTTCCGAAAGTAAAACTTTTCACTCCCATTATCAGTGGGATAAAATTATCAATTTCATCGCCATCAATCAAGTTTGGTGGGCGGGGGAGAGGGGGCAAGGGGGGAGCGTCGACGCGATAATTTGCCCGCTCCAATAGCTTTGATGCCTATCCATGTCAGCTAATGAGACGAAAGCCATGCCTGCATTACACACAGGCTATTTGCTCACGTACTTCTGACAACTTAATCACCTCTCGAACAAAGCTGTTGGATTTGGAGAGAAAAAAACGGTATCTTACCTAATGAGTGGAAAGAGATTAGTGGATATACGTGGAACTTATTCATTGCCTTGTATTTACTGCTATTTGCTAGAATAAATAGTACCTATGCCGTGTCGTTGTTTACATGTGAAATCTACAGACATAGGACAAACAAGCATCAAATTTCATTTAACAATGTTGGGAATTTTCCAGCTGGATAGCTGCACGGATTGCACGAGCCGCTTTGGTTCAACCTCTATAGTGCGCACGGCTAAGGAATGGAACACGTTGCCTGCGAGTGTATTCGCTGATAATTGTGATCTGGACGCCTTCAAGGCTAGATAGGCATGCTCCATTTTCGGCTTCATTGTCACTTATCATACAGGTGAGATAGTAGTCAATTGCCTGACTAATCTAATATAAAACAAAGTATCCACCAACGGTCAATTGGATTAATGAATTAGACGACCCGAGTGGTTGCGTGGTCGACATCTGCCACGCAAGAGGTCCCGGGTTCGATTCCCGGCCGGGCAGAAATTGAAATGATGAATTTTAATTTCTGTTACAGGCCTGGGTGTTCTATGTGTAATAAGTATGTATTTAAGAGTATTTAAGTAGTATATATCGGTTGCTTAGTTTGGGGCTAGATGGCGCTGTGTGAATTTATCCACGAATATTTAAATTTGAATATTTAAAATGAAAAAGTAAAATTCTAGTACCAATAATAATTTATTTATTCAGTGTTTTGCGGCTTGAGAATTTGCAAATAATAATAAAATAAATAAAAATTCGATGGATATGAAAGAAAACAAACAACGAGCGGGTGTACCTAAGTAAGTATAATCACAGATTTAAAAACGTATTAAATCAGCCCAATTACATTCCTCACAAAGCAAATAACCCAGACAAACAATTTGAACTTAGACTACGTGATATTACGCCACGCATGGGCGTACTAAGAAGTTGGATCTATTGACTAGCTGCTACTAGAATACGCAAAAAATATAAGACAAACGCAAGACTTTATTACGATACGACTAATTCGCAGTTGTTAGAGCCATTAATAGACTGATTTTGCCATGTCGAAATTCAATTCCAAATACGTTGGTAAATAATTTACTTAAGTGGTTACCTTATTAGGTACATGGCAACACCTACTCATGAACAGGGATTAAACCCACTACCTCCAGATCATCAGGCATCCAGTGTCACTACCACATAGCCATACAATTGTTGCAATGGTCACAGAGAAACCTTTTTTTCCTTTCTTTCCCTTCAGATTTAGATTCAGATTCAGAATCATTTATTGCCCAAAGTGAATACAAGTACAGTTATATATCTAGCAGTAAATACAGTCAAAAAATGTGCATTCATTTAGAGTTCGCCAATAAGTGATACAATATAATTAATTTGAACATAATAAAAATATTATTATTTTGTACAAAAATAGGATCAACATTTCAACTAAATAAATCAATGAATTAAAAATCAAATTTAAGAATATCATAATAAATTAATAAAAATGTCAAAATTCAATTCAAATCAATAGTATGTATTAACGCACACTTTGATCTTGAGCCTCCTCCACACTAGTGGACAGTGCTGCTATAATTTCCACGCTTGGCGGGTTGGAAATACCTACTTCAGAAAAATATGTTACTGCCAAGTAAAGTGCAATGTGAAAAACCATAGTATTTTATATTGGATTACTGTGTTAAATAGAGAAAAATATGTTTTAAAAGGGAAAAAGTACTTCTCTTGGTCTCTCCAATCCGGCCCACTAGGACCGCTGGGTCCGCTGGTCCCATTTAAGACGTCTTAACTCATCAGCCTACCAATTCCGCCTATCAAGCCCAATTGCCCCTAATACTCGGATTGCTCACACTCTGCCGAAACACGATGCGAACATTTTTAATTACACAAAGGCTATGGGGCAAGGCTCCAAGTCTGCTAATTAATTAAAGGTGCAATTAAATTTCAATTGGATTTGAATAGGACGTTTGACAGGTTTTTGGGATTCTGCAACTAATTTAAGATCAAGGCGTTGTCCTAATTGGCGACGGTTGTGCGACCATGGTCGTGCGACGGGCGGTTTTAAGGTCTCCTATTGGTCGGACGGCGTCTGTCGTACGACCACGGTCGCACGACTGTTGCCATTTAGGATAGCGCCCAATGGTTTTCCAATGACATTCCACTGAAACGCCATTGCTATTCTAGTCTGATTGCAACTGGATAGTGGACTACAACGACAGTCTTTTGGTAGGTTTTAGAGGGAAACACAACTATTCAACAAAGAGTCAGTTACGATTCTATTACGACTATTGATACTTACAAGCTTTTGCAGAATACACAATTTGTTTTCATCGTAATGGAGTCGCAATTGAGTCTCAATTGAATATCAATAGACATATACATTATTATTATTATTTTTTATGTTATGCGTTAGGCAAACAGGCAAGCGGGCCACCTGATGGAAAGTGGTCTCCGCTGCCTATGGACATTAGCAATACCAGGGGTACCACCGATGCGTTTCCCACCTCTATAACACATCTCTCGCAAGAGGCAAACACCCCTCCACTGCCAAAGTTACGGTTCCCAAATCCCACCCCATGGAGTACTGGAGACCTTACTCATCGGCAGAAACACGATTTTGACATCACAATACTCGTAATACTTACATTGAATAAGTTGCGTTAAGACATGTGTTGAGTAAAATTAGGAGACTTGGCCTCCTGTTGGGTCGACGAACCAAATTAATCGCTCGCCTTATTTCTGACTCAATATTGAACAGCGTTCCCGTTTATTTGGGTTGTAAATACAGCTTCCAGATATAGTTTGGTGTTTGAGCTTGTTTCGCATACGTCGTTAGTTTGTAATTTGTTGGTCGGTGCTTCCATGTTGCTCTATTCAGCAGGTACTAAAACCAGACTCAGTGTGGAATCGTCGGGTCGGCAACGCGTGTATCACGCGGATTCACGATTTATGCGATTGCATATTTTCCAGCCTAGCTTATAAGTTATAAATAAATAGCCAAATAAAATAAAGTAAAGTGTTCGTGAAAACATAACTCCTTAAAATCTAATGAAAACCATTTTTAAATATAAAATGTGTTGCGATTCACACCATCAAACAAACAGCTTTCGATCGGATCGGACAGTAGTCTTGATTACATAACCATTGTTTACTTATCTATTTTGCAAATGTTTTTTATTGCTTAAGCTGGCACACGCTCAGACGGCAGTTATAACACTCAGCAGGGTTCTTAGGGTTGTTAATACCAATAAATTATCTATATTGATATACCTTCTCAACCTTTTCACACTTTTATTTAAATATCTTACCTACAACCGATAAACAAATATATAAATATGCTAGCACAAATTCATAGCGCCATGTAGTCCCAAAGTAAGCAAAGCTTGTGTTATGGGTGTTACATAACTGTAGTCACGAGAAGACCACGGTGGGTGTAACCCTATAGAAAAGTCGGGAAAACAAATCGAAAAGGTACGTCACGTGTGAGTCCCGTTTAGTATAATAATCTGTGTAAAGAACACGAGTTTAGATTGAAACAAGTGTAAGATAACTGATAACGTATACATATTCTTTAATACATACATACATATACATACTACACCCAGACCGGTAACAGAATAAAATTCATCATTTCAATTTATGATCGGCCGGGAACCGAACTCGGAACCTATGCGCGGCAGACCAGCTGTTAAGCAACTGAACCACTCAGGTTACACAAAACAACTATGTAACTGTGTCTCCTTCTGCAGCTGTATTGCCTCTTTAAACCCTATGCTAAATCTACTGTAAAGCCAGAATGTTAACAGCTGTTGATCTCACATACATGCCAATGACATATACTCATCGTACAAACACATACACAGCACCAGTGTTGATCAAAGCAATATTGTGTGCCTGCGAGCGATTGAAATTGCAAATTGTCATTTGCAATTGTGTCCCAGAGCGATTGTGACGTGTGTGACGTCATCCAATCAAACGTTATTCAATTATGACGCCATGAGATTGGTCGATTCATGCATTGGGGTAATTTAATTTGGACTTTATTGTTTTAGAATTGTGGTCGCATTTGCTGTTAATTCGGTGCAGATGGGTTCCGAAATCGAAATAGTATTATAAAAACTTTACCTACTAAGTGTGTTCGTCGCTTTATCATACTCTACAACAGAACAACGGATCGACGACTTTTGCAATAAAACTAGTTTTTGGACCGGATAGCGATATACCTAAGTATACCTAGCTATGGCATACTACGCTATAAAGGCTAGAAAAACAAGAACAAAAAACGTTACCGTCACTGTCTTTAAATAATAATAGAGTAAGTATTAGCACAGGAGCACAATACATTGGAGCGTCGGTGACCTAATGGGGTCCGACTCGTACTCCGAGGTACCCGGTTCGAACCCCAGTGCCTCCATGGTTAGTTGAACACTAACCGCCATGCTCAACCACCGTAAGGTGAGAGAAACCATGATCGAATCTGGTCATGTTCCCCTGTTAACAGGATCACGAAGGTCAGATCAGGCAGTCGCTCCACAGTAATTACCTGATTTACCAAATTCTGGATCATGATCAAGGCGGACTCCGGGCCCTCGGGCAAGAGAGCGCAACTGGGACAACGCCAATGACCTGTAAGTATTAACACAGTATAAAGATGATTAATATTCTAAGATGATAATAGTAACAACAAACTGTCAGCATTTACAATAGATAAATTGCACAACACACCTCTTTTGCATGTCTCACACGAAACCCCGTGATTAATTCCTCCAGACAAAATAAACATCTTACACCCGAGATCTTAATCTGAAACGTAGGTATGGTAGGTCCATTGGAAGTTGGGAGTCTATCAGCCAAGGCGGCAATAAATTTTCATTAACGTCCAAATATATCGGCAACTTTTATTCGCCTTATTAAATTCGCCCGATCGTTAATTTCATTAGGGCATTCTTTCCGACGCCGATCTTTGATTCCGGTGCCCAAGGAAACATTTCTTAAATATTTTCGGGTCTCTCTAGTTTATTTTGCGAGGCACCGGGTTGTGAAAGGAATTTTAATTAAAATTCAAATGTTCCAAAATAGCTTTGACGTGTTCGATTACAATTTGTTTATTGATTTCGTAATGCGTAGAATTGGTACCTACACTTAGTACCTATATACTAAGTGTAGGTAATATCATCATCACAGCCCGTAACAGTCTACTGCAGGACTTAGGGCCTCTCCCACGAAAGGGGAGGTTATTGCCATAATCTCCACGCTTGGCAGGTGGATTGGAGATCACAGTGTTTAAATATAACAATGGAAAATGCTGCTGCCCATTTACCAGACTACGGAGACTCTTGATCTTTTGCCTCGAAAACATTAGTCGCCTTGTACGACACCCATGAGTGTAAGGGGTAATGTATAGCTCCTAAATAGGTAATATATAGATCCTAAATAGTAGGTACCTACCTCCATAAAAGTTATTAATTTATTAATACTTAAGAAAATACAAGCTTAAACTCAAACTCAAAAATTATTTATTGAAATATGATCAATTCATATCTTATGAAACGTCAAAAAACTACGGAAAACAAAGGGATCATTTAACGAGCTAATGCCAGGTAGGGACTAGCTATGGACCTTTTCAATAAGAAAAAGGATATCTATCCACTGTGTAGAAAATCATCAGAGGGCTGGAGGCCTCATTCATTGATTGCTACAACCAAAGCATTTACCATAATTTTTTTAGTTAGCGAAAATGTGAAACATAATTTTAGAAAGATTGAATAGTGTTGGCGTAATTATATTTTATGTGTGTAAATGACGAATTTAAACATATTTATTTTATTTTCATTGTAACAGTTTTAAGACTGTTAGCTTCTGCGAGATTCTGTCCATCGCTGAATAGGAATTGCATTGCTTACGTACTTGAATGATCAAACTAAAATAGCAACACTTTCTAAAAAAAAAACGTTACAATTTGTCGGCAAATAAGTCGACTCAACATATTTTACATAGATAATATCTTTAGAACCAAATAAAACCTTTTAAGGCCATCGTAAAATTCATATATTCCAAATTCTCACGCTCCTATTAAAAATTCTCCGTTTTTATCGGCGACTATCTGCACTAGTTCGACTCGCTAAGTCGAGACGTTCCTACTATCTTCTTTTATAGAAACCTGCGCCACCGGTTGTCCGTATCTGACGACATATCGGGCCAATGAAGACACAAAAACGATATGAATAAAATCAAGTTCTAAACGGCCGTGCAGGCAGCGGTTGGCGCTTAAGTGATTATCGCACCAATTCATACTGTGTTTGGTTTTTACGCGATTGTACACAGTTACTTATTATGGTGACTGATGATCGTCATAAAGGGAAACGTCTAGTGTGAACTGGCTTTAAGTTTCAACTTAGTTTTGGGACATGTTTAGAAGTTACACGGTGTTTAAATTTCAATCAGGTTTACTAACTTAATGGTACGATCTAACCTAATATCACGAAAAGTTTTAATAATTTTTATACTTGGTGTACAATGCATGGTGCATACTCACTCTACATACATGCGGCGTGATGACATACTGTACAAAAGATCACTACCAGAGCCATCATCATCATCCTAGCACTTATCCCGGCTTCTGCCAGGGTCCGCTTTCCTTCTCATTCTTCTCCACTTCGTCCGATCTTCGGCAACCTCGTGCCGTAAGCCGTTGGCTCTCGCATCCGACTCAGCGATATCAATCCATCGCTTCTTGGGTCGACCACGGGGTCTTTTTCCTGATACCGACAGGTGAACACTGAAAGCAAGGAAGTTACAACATCTTTTTACGACCTATTATCTACTATAGCTGTTTCCTCGCGACGTTCACCCGCATGCAATTTTAAACTTTGTAAGCTTTCTAACTGAAAGCTTCTGCGGTATATCCCTGTTTTTTTTTCCTGGGTCGAGAAAACTGAAATATTTTTAGCAACGGTCCGTGCTTTAGTTTCTATAGTCTAGAAACTAGGGCCTAGGTCGTTCACGCAAACAATCTCTTCGGCTCTATTCGAACAAATATTCTCCGATTTCTCAAATTATAAAAGAACACTGATATAGCAACTAGGAAGAATAAACGCACACACTCTACCAACTTCAACATTATCACAGTAACAGCCACTAACGCTATCTTAAATAGTACCTAAACTTTTCTGTGTACGCTATCTTCTTCGACCGAGACTTCGCTTGCGTATACTTATTCGTATAACTGCCAAACTTTATCCAGTTCTTTAAATATATGCTTCGACAAATTCACATAGCGCCATCTAGCCCCAAAGTAAGCAAAGCTTGTATTATGGGTGTTAGATAACTGATAAAATTACTGATATACTTTTTTTCTTTTTTAAATACATACGTTTCTCGCTCGTACGATTCGGATGTGGAATGAGCTCCCAGCAACGGTGTTTCCTTTGGTCTATGACATGGGATCGTTCAAGAGGTATATTAGAGGTCTCCTTAGAGGCGGGCAACGCATTGGTAGCACCCCTGGTGATGCTGATGTCCATAGGCGGCGGTGACCACTTTCCATCAGGTGGCCCGCATGCCTGTTTGTCTGCCGGATAACATAAAAAAAAAAAAAAAAAAAAAAAAAAAACTTATTATACATACTACACCCAGATCCGTAACACAAATTAAAATTCATAATTTCAATTTCTGCTCGGCAGGGAATCGAATCCGGGACCTCTGCGTGGCGACCGGCATGTTAACCAACTAAACTACTCAGGTCGTCCTTTATCCTTCCCTTTCGTAGGAGAAGCCCTAAATCATGCAGTTGCATTATCATTTAACCAGAGCACTCGAAACAAATTAGATAGATAAAACGTAACTAAACCACATGGAAGAGGGAACGGTCCATCAAGTTATTCATAGTTTATCTGAAAGCGTACACAGGCGTTACTATACAAAAACATCTGGCGGGGTTTACTGTGAAACGGGTACTGTTCAGTCACGGCTCCCACGCATGGAGTAGTTTTTTATAATGTGTCCCTTTACAGCTTCAAGATGACGGTCGATATCTTAGTGAAAGCACTTGAAAGGGTTGCCAGTGTTTGTGTCGATACTCCATTATGTTGCGAAGATTGGGGAATTAACGCGTGCCACGGTCTCAGTTCAGCTGAAGTTTGGAATTTCAGCTAACTACTTTTGATCAGTTCGGTATTACTTTGGGTGGCTTATAACTTAATAGCGTTAAACTTTAACTGTGTAGATTAAGAACAATAAGTAGGTAGTAAATGCAATTATCTTAATTTACTTTTAGATATTGAAATGTTTTGAAAATAAACCGGCCAAGATGTGTCGACGTAGGGTTCCGTAATTTCCTATCAATATGCGTGCTATTGATACTATAACCACAATACAAAGTTACAAATGCACCTAGCTCCCATACAACTTGTATGAAATATTTGCAAATCCAACTACACTTTATAAGTTGGTTGACTTTTTTTACGGTTTTCGGATTTTTCCTTTACTTGTGCTGCATGACATTGCGTCTTGCCAAATTTCATGATTCTAGGTCAACGGGAAGCACCCTATTAGGGTTTGATTCCCTTGCGATGTCAAAATATGAGGCATAAACGGAGCATAAAAGGCCGTATCTCTCGCGATCCCGATTGCGTTAACTTAGAAGTTTGATTTTTTAACTGCCCTAAGGGATTGCAGACCTTGCAGATAATTCCACGCCTTCCTGAGAAAAAGCGATCATAGAATATGGTCCTTTTTTTCTTTGAGGTACGGAAACCTTAAAATGGAATTTGTTTAAAATCTGACTATTAATTTAAAAGCTTTTTAAAGATATTTCTAAAAATTAACCGACGCTACTAGTAAACAGAAAGCTGGCTCGTTCCTCGGGCAACGGATTAGCACCGCAATCCAACGAGCGAACGAACGCCAGCTTTCTGGGCACAAATGCGAGAGCATCGGCTTTTTAAAAATGTTATGTAATTAATTTATCGCCTTTTATCGTGTTTTATAAAAAATATTAATGGGAAGTGCCTACTTCTTTTGTTTTGTTTCGAAGTATGCCCTGCCCGACGACGAATGATTGTTCATCCTCTATGAAGGATGGTTGTCCTCCTCTATGAAGATTTAAAACTGTTACTAAAATGTTACCAAAACATTTCGAGACGAAATCTAAATTCTGTAAGAAGAAACTGATCGCGCTATCCGTTGCAGGTGGAAACGGATTACACTCTCTTAGTGAGTACTGATCGCGATATCGGTTTCATAACAAAAGTAAAATTAACAAAAAGTAAAATCTGATCACGTGATCCGATTCTCTAGTCCTAAAAACATCACCCAGTTATTTTTGGTGTCCACGTCTGAATGGACATCATGACTGAATCATCAACAGACTGATCTCGCCACGCGTTAGATGTAAAGGGTGATACACAGTTTGAATTCTGTGGACGTCGCTACACCAGATGTAGGCACATCTTTAGGTAAAGGGTGATACACAGATTTGTTTGTATTGCTAAGCCACCCGACTTATGATCACCCACGCTCGGTTACCTCAAGTAGTGTGCGGATGTCACTGAATATGAATACCATACCGTATACACTGTATCGGCACAAGCTTAGTTGCTTTGCTAAGGAAATGAGACACGTGTTCGATTTGTGCACAACTCGGATAGGGAACAATATACCTAGTGATAGACTGCAGTTACAATGTTATAAATTTGTAATAGCGATGGAATAAGCCCCAGGTTGGTGCGATCAAAGCACCAACGTCAAAGCGTTATATGGAGGTAACTAATGTCGGTTTTTTTTTTGCAAGATCCTCAATAGATCGTCAAGAAACTCATAAACGGTGGTATTGTTTAATTTTTATGAGTAGTCTCAAGCATTTGTTCTTCTGAACAACAAAAGTCGAGCAACGAACGTCCTCATCAATGATGTAAATTACAACCCGTGAAACATATGAGCGACGTAACTATAACGCAAGCTTTTCATACCATCTGTAGTCCGCTACTGGACATAGGATTATTCCTACGTTCAGCATACCCTAGACTTGCTTATTACTTGCTACATTCAAAGAACTCCAATTTATTACTGAACATCAATATTATATTACATTATAATGGGCCACACAATTGTCGGGTAAAAGCCCCGAAGCGCGCAGACAGGCACGGTCGCGCCAAGGCACAGTGCATGGAACTCGGTCGCCGTGAATGTGCATGCATAACTTAGCACCAAATCACTAACACATATAAACACTGTTAATATGAGATTCAATTAATGTTTATAAATTGAGTTACTTGCGCCGGCAGCTTTTCTTATTTATTAATTATATTATTAGTGTAATTATTTAGATGGATAATACTTATCAGGTATTTTTTCTTTTAAATATAAAATAATCCGAGGTCATTTCTTCAACTATGTATTCTGAATAAGATCATCATCTTCAGCATCACAGGCATAGAACGTCCACAGCTAAACGTTTCACCCACGCCTTCCACACCGATAGTCACTGCCTCTTGCATCTATCAGCTCTGTACTATCTTTAGACAAGATGCTCTAGTGATAACTTGCAGGCCTAGTTAGCAGCTGCATAACTCGAATTATGCCTTAGATTACGTATTATACATAAATAGTTATATTAATCGAAAAAGAATCGAATTTGACACTTATTAAGTAGTCATGCGAAGACTTTACAAACATTTCGATTACGAACTAGACATGAAAAACGTAAAATACATCAAGGAACCAAACCTAAAACCTATTTAAAAACCTTATACATTATTTTACCCCCAAGGTACCACTACGGAGAGTGCCCATAAGGCTGGCTGCAATCTGATGCTGAATTTCAATCCCCGTGTGTTTCTCGCTAGTATAAATAAATAATAAATAAATAAATAAATAAATAAATATTCGTGGACAAATTCACACAGCGCCATCTAGCCCCAAACTAAGCAAAGCTTGTGCTATAGGTGCTAGATAACTGATAAACTACTTAAATACTTTTAAATACATACTTATTATACATAGAACACCCAGACCCGTAACAGAAATTAAAATTCATCATTTCAATTTCTGCCCGGCCGGGAATCGAACCCGGGACCTCTTGCGTAGCAGACCGGCAAGTTGACCACTGAACCACTCAGGTCGTCCAAAGTATCTAGAAGTCTTTGGTGTTTCTAGATATTGCATTCCGACGCAATTTCGCAAAATATCCAGCTATAGTACCCACCTACTCTATTTAGAAATAAGAATGGAAGATTTTACAATTTCGCAGCGATTAAATCAAATTAATGTTATTGCACAATCGATCAAAGAACATGATCGTACCCCACGCAAACAATTGACGCCGCAACAAAAGTCTATATAATTTACGCAATCTATAAGGTAGATCGTAGATCGAAAAAAATCTATTCACAATACAGTCTTTCGCAGACACACAATGAGTCATAATGACGGTGAAAGCCGCATTGTTCCCGCAGCTTATAACAATACTTATCTATTAATGAGTATCTGTAGGATTGATAAGAGAGATAGATACGGACTAATAAAATTGCTATACTAATGCAGTCTTAATTGAAACGCGGTAGAAAGGCTGAGGAGAAAGCTTTTTAGCCTGCGTTAACACGTAAACACGAAAAAATATTTGGTTTTAAGCTTCATTTCACGTCGTAATATTTAGAATAGGCGGCGGTGACCACTTTCAAATATATAATAAAAGAAAGCCACGTTACCCGTAACCACCATAGCATTTTTAATAAAACCATTTCTGATTCAAAACTGAATTTAGAAATTGTGGAAAAGACGCTACGTGGAGTAAACGAAAGCAACACCAACCAATACCATACTATGATTATGAAATTCATCAACCGCTTTCCTGTTTACCTACGGTATTATATAGAACAAGTGAGAACAATAACCAAATAATTACCTATCACGAAGAATAGTTCATAGCATGTCCTAACCATCCACGTAGCCGACACCGGCTCAGCTGGCATCGCAGTTCCCCACAATGCTTGGTGACCCGTAGCCAAAGCACCGCGTGTAGGTAGCGAACGCCGTGACGGATCGCTGGAACGAACAAGACGGTTCCTGTCATTGTCTACAGCTACTACCGCGACTCAGGCCTAGAACAGACTGTGCAACTCGGAAATGTTGAACTTCAATCTGTACATGTAATAAATACATACGTATAATAATACAGTAAAATAACGGTGTCTGTATATTGAATATATTTACAAACAAATATTTTAGTAGAAATAATATGGAAATAACGCCGAATGGATTTTGATGAAGTTTTCACAATTTGGTATTTTAGGATCCAACTTAAAATCTAGGCCATTGTTCACCTAATTCGGTTGGGTAGAACCAGAGATACCGCTTGACCTCTCGGCTTTCATACATTAGGCGGGTCATTTAAAATGGTGGTTGGGAAAAGATAAAATGCCCTATAAACGATTATTTTAAAATTGTTTCTAAGTTCATGACATGCTCATAAGTAACTAGTTACAATTACAACTCGATTGTCGTAGTTTCGTGAAACTTAAGTTGCGTCGTGTGGTTTTAGCCTTAGTCGCCGATAACATAGAAATTGCGGTTCCCACGCTTTGCGTAACAGCTGATGTGGTCGCGAGGTGGACAACCTCTCCCTTGTACACTGAGATAATAGTTTCATAACAATGACTAATTCCGGGTATTAAGTAATTGTGAAGACCTGAAGTGCGATGGCAATTTAATTTTTAATTTAAGTACATCATCATCGTCACCAGCCTATATTAGTCTACTGCTAGACATAGGCCTTCCCCAATGAGGACCAATGCAACCTGTCCTCGGCTTACCGCATCCAGCATCTACATACAGCCTATCGCAAATCGTTACCCCACCTGGAGCGCTCGAGTGCGCTACCTTTCTCTTTCACACTCGTGGTAAGTTTTGTAGGGGTTTTGGGGCCCCACCACCATTTTAGGGGCCCAAGCCAACCTCACCTGTACATGGTCCCCCTGCTGGCAGACGGACGAGGCTCTGGCGAATTGGCTTTTCCCTAACGGGTTGTGCGGGTCGGATGGGAATCGACGCACGTAAAAAGCCAAAACCCCGCAAAAACTTATGGAAGGTCGACTAAAGAAACCGGACACAGATAGGGCGTCGCCGCAAAACGACGCGCAGGGGGATCGCCCTACTTCTGTGTCAAGTCGGTTAGGGCTACCGGGTCCGGGGCTGGCCCGGTTAAAGACGCTAGCCCACAGAAAGGTACGCTTCGCATCGTGGAACCTTGGCACGCTGACCGGACGGGAGCGTGAGCTGGCCGATGTGCTCGCCAGGCGGAGGATGGCAGTGGTGTTCGTGCAGGAGACTTGCTGGAGTGGCAACAGGTCCCGCAACATCGGGAACGGCTACAAGCTGATATACACGGGCTCTCCGAGTGGGGACAACAGCGTGGGGGTAGTGCTCTCTGAGGTCAAAGTCAAAGTCAAAGTCAAATAATTTTATTCAATTTAGGTCTTACAATTTAACTCTTATGAACGTCATAGAAAATACAAATAACACAATAAATACATTTGAGAAAGATGAGGCCGCCGCCCGTGGCAACATTGAGCCGGTAAGTTTGTTTTGGAACACTGGGTGCATTCCAGATATTATTGGTCCTAGGATTGGGTTGAGTGACTGCCACTGTCACTTTGAGAGTTTGATTTACCGCCCGGATCATCGGCTCATGGTGCAGCGCCGCGTTTTTTTTTCTGTACACAAACAAAACAAATACTAATACAAACACGAAATAAAAACGAAATGAGGAGTTTCGGGACCGTGTCTTGGATGTGAAGCGTATAAGCGGCCGCCTTATGGTTGTGGGAGTGCTTGTCGAAGGGGTCGTGACCAACTTGATAAGCGCCTATGCTCCACAGGTCAGTTGCAGCGATGCGGATAAGGCGCTGTTCTGGGAGCAAGTCGGGGAAGTCCTACGAAACATTCCGTTGTCACAGGGTATTGTTGTGGGTGGCGATCTGAACGGTCATGTGGGTGAGAAGTGTGAGGAGTTTGGCCGTGTTCAAGGCGGTTTTGGTTTTGGGAGCTGTAACGCTGAGAAAAGGAAATAAATTCTTCGGACGTGTGCGGCTGTCGTAAACACATTTTTTTAAAGAAATCCGAACATCTGATCACCTACAAGAGTGGGAGGAGCGCCACCCAGATCGATTACTTTCTCACTCGGAAAGACAATGTTGAAAAAGTAAAGCTATACCCGAAACGAGAGTCTCACTGCCCAGCACCAAGTCCTTGTGATGGACCTGCGCGTTAAGCCCGAGGTTAGCCTAGGTTAGCCTAGCTATACCGGGAGCAGTGCCAACGCCAAACCCGGTGGTGGCTGCTTGAAGGAACCAAGTCCCACGAGTTCGCCGCTGCTGCAAGCGACCTTAGTGTTGCGACAGACGGTGAACCCGTCCAACAACTCTGGGACAGAACTCAGGCAGCTATCGCACGGGCATCGCGGACGGTGCTGGGTGTCTCTAGGGGTGGCCGCAGGCTTGACAAGGAGACCTGGTGGTGGAACGACACAGTCCAGAGGGAGATTACGGTGAAAAAAGCCCTGTTCAAAAAGTGGCAAGCGTCCAGATCTCCTGAAGACCACACTGCGTACAGGGATGCCAAACGTGCCAGCAAACGAGCAGAGCCAGATGAGACCACTTACGTCCTTTGTACGATAAGTTGGAATCGTCTTAGGGGCAGAAACTCATTTACAAGTTGGCACGATCGAGGGTTAAAGCGGCACATGGCATTTCCACGTGCGGCTGTGTTAATGACCCTAGTGGTAACCTGTTATGCGATGACCGCACGGTGAAGGAGAGATGGCGCTCGTACTTCCACAAGCTGCCCAACAAGCAGCACAAAGAGGTGCAGCAACCGGACCTCCCTCGGAACCAAGGACTTGTGCCACCGATAACGCCTGAGGAAGTCGAGACGGCTCTTCGCCGCATGAAGAATCGGAAAGCTGTCGGGCCCGATGGAGTCCCTAGTGAGGCATGGAAATCGATGGGCTCTAGTGGTGTGAGCATCCTTACCGACCTTTATAACCGCATTCTCCTCACCGGGAAGATACCAGACCAATGAAGACTGAGTATTATTACTCCAGTCTATAAGGGCAAGGGCTCGGTGCGGGAGTGCATCAACTACCGCGGTATAAAGGTGATGTCTCACACCATGAAGCTCTTCGAACGCATTCTGGACTCTCGGATCCGACGGGAGTGTACAATCTAGGAGTGTCAGTATGGGTTTCGGCCGAGTTGTGGAACCATGGACAACGTATTTGCCCTGAGAACTCTCATGGAGGGATACAGATCAAAGAACACACCCCTGTATTTCTTATTTCTGGACATGCAGAAGGCCTTTAACTGTATCGCTCGGGAGATGATATGGTGGGCGTTGCGGTCTAAGTCGATACCTGAGGCCTATATAGACATTATCCGAGACATGTACCACGATTCCGATTCCATAGTAAGGACTGCCGTTGGTGACACCAAACCGTTCCCGATTACCGTTGGGGTACACCAGGGCTCTGTGCTCCGCCCACTTCTGTTCAACGTAATATTAGACGTATTGTCAGACAGCATTCGAGATTATCATGAGGTATCTCCATGGCTGCTCATGTATGCTGACGATATCGCGCTGACAGACTCTGACAAGGGGCATCTAATCCAACGTGTAAAAAAGTGGAAGGCGGCACTTGAGAACGGCGGTCTGAAGATAAAAGTGGCGAAGACAGAGTATATGGCCTGCAATAGTGCAGATCCCCTACCCAGGCGCATAGGCGACGAGGAAGTCAAGTGCACTCATCAGATCAGATACTTGGGATCTGTGCTTAGCTCAACCGATCGGGACCAACCGGGACATCGATGGCGACGTCAAGGCCTGAATATCCGCTGCTTGGGCCAAATGGAGGGAGGTAACAGGCGTCATTTGTGATCCGAAAATGCCGATAAAGTTGAAGGGACAGGTTTATTAGACCATCATTGGTCCGTCCGTGACATCGCAGATAAGCTGCAAGAGTGCCGCCTTCGATGGTATGGCCACGTCTTGCGCAGACCGGCAAGTTATGTGGGGAACAAGTGTCTGGCTATGCCGCCCCCGCCGGGCACGGGAAGGAGAGGCCGGCCCAAGAAGCGATGGCTTGACGTAGTCAAGAACGATATGCGTGCCAATAAGCTCACCACTAGGAATTCCGAAGACCGAGCGAGGTGGGCCAAGAATAGCAAGAAGGCGGACCCTGGGCCCACGCATGCTGCGCGGGGGCGCAACCGGGACATAACGCCAAGATGATGATGATGATGAGTCGTGGTAAGTTGCTAGGGATAGAAAAGAGAGGTACTTCGAAAGAGAGAGCTCGCATGGATGCGAGCGATTCAAAACTAGGGCCCCTGGCCGGAGGGCGTTTTACACCAGGCTTACCAAGTCGCAGTCGTCACTCAAAAACTCGTTCACCCTAGAGATTGTCAGTTCATTGGCTGATAGGAATAGTCATCATCCTACTGCCACTTCAGCTTACTGAACTATATCATAACACAAAATACAGATTACTTATTTTTACTTTCACACAATCCGCGTGAAATTAATTATTTTAAAACAATTTTCGTCTTCACTTCCTCGTTTCTTTTATAATTTCTTTTTTCACGAAGCACTTAAATAAAACAAACAACATACCTACCAATGGAAGTACCTACCGCTTCCCACTTCCCTAAATTGCTTTTAGCTACCGTCTCCACTCTATAGCGACTACGTCGATTATTTCCAATTTATGACGCCGCATGTCTAAAACGCGAAAAAAAGTCGCCTAAAAAGGAGTAAAAACGACGAAATCCCGTAACTAAGCGACAAATTTATCCTTTTCACAGAGCCATTATATTTAAATGCAGCGAGGTGTCGGCACATTTCGCCAAAAATATTAAACCACCTGTCGGCAACACTTTGTGCAACAAAAGAATATATTCGACTGTGAAAAGGACCATTTTTGTACAGCGTCTCGAATAGGAGGACGGAAACTCCTAATTGTTCAAAGGAAATTGTGGCGAGAGCCTCTTGGAATAGGGCACATTTTGCATCGCAGATGTTCATCCTTCCTCGACAATAGTAGTTAGATTAGAGGCAAGGGGAAACACCAGGTCAGCGCCAGTCGTTTGTGTTGTATTGTAGTCAGGTGCCACCCAAAGGGGACAGATCACGACGGCACTTGATTCTTTTTTATGTACGTACGTTCCATTACTCGAACGTGTGTTACCTGTGGCACATTTGCGAGATTGGATTGGGAATTTGGTAGGTACAGAGTTTCGTGTTCATACAGAATAAAATATGTCATCCGGCGTACCTACACCTGGTATCCCTACCAAGTACATGGATACTCTGTAATATGCTTTGATCTCTGCAAAAAAATTCTAAATATGAATTTACGACACTTTTTATAATAGTTATAAAATTGTCTATAATAAAATGAGCAGTAAAAATCTCACATTTGGACCCCAAATCGCTGTATAGCGGCATTTTTTACAATCTTTTAATACAGTAAATGCGTCACTCCGTTCCACCATGTTACCCGGATACGCGGTAATCGTGTGCGTTCACGGGACATCATCACCCAAAGCGGTCACAGACATTATACACGGTCACGAATTCAATATGAGCTTCATATCCACAGCCATTATGACAACTAATCAACTCGATTAGAGCCAGGACATAACGCGAAGGAAGATTAGACTCCGCTTCAGCACTTCCACGAAATTGGAAGCAATAAAAAAGTGCTATAACGTAGTTAATTTCACTCGGTCACTTTGCATCATTCGTAGACGTGTTCATGAAATATAGTATTTGCATTAAACACTTTTTTTTAATATAGTATTATATTATGGAATTTTCTTTCTTACAAGCTTCTAACTTTCAATGTTTATAACTAGGAATGTATATTTATATGTGTATGTTCGGGGCAAATCTTGTAAGCCTAATTTGATCCACTTCCCGAAGTTCAATAGAGCTGAAATTTAGTATACCTATGTAAGTTGGATGACCATGCATTTATATAGTACCATGAAGCTGCTCAGTGGGAAGATGGTCATAGAAACTATTGATCGAAATAAGATAACACCATCGTGTTAGTACTAATAGCCCTAGGTGATATTTAAAGTATGATGATGATGACGGAAGGTAGCCTTAGGAACTATCGTACGCAAGAAGCTAACTCAATCGTGTTTAAGCTCTTTGGAACGGTCTTAATGACTACTATACCGTGCAATAAAAGCTTGGTATGAAAAAATATTTTTCATGAGAGAACTTATTTAATAATAGGTCTATCTATCACTGATTAGACCTATTATTAGCTAACACGGATCTTCTCAGGATCCCGATCAAGACGGTTCAATTAACATTTGTATTGTGTCCAATTACTCGGGTAGACGTCGTAAAGAGCTACCGATAGGACATTAACTTCTTTACGGCAAAAAGCTAATACGCTTCTAATTCCCGATAATTATTGTTAATTGCTATCGTGGACGGCCTAATGCTGCTAATACGTCCGCTATAAATCCTTCTCAGGCGTGTGAAAGCCGGCGACATATTTTTATTACAAGCTGTAACAGTCTCTGCCTTATAGAAAGTGTGAAAGATAGAGGCCATTAAGAACGTCTGAACTCAAATTTCATGTGAACTACTGAGTATTTTTCCTGTTAATAGAAATATTGTTTTAGATACCAATTACCTACAAATGCATTCGTTTCTAGGTTTCTGTAAAGCAATTATTGAAAACTCTTTATCGTACTATACAATTTGTAGTTCTATAATAGCATTAGCTAGGTACGCTACAGCGCTATGAACAATGTCCATCAAGTCCATAGAACTTCATTACCCTTTACGGTTAATTGTTGCAGCCACTGCCATGAGCCTCGACTCATCTTCAAAGGGTAACATGCATCGTTGGTTTATTTATAAACGTTCCGCTCAAGGCTTTTTTTCTCTCTTTTTTTCTTCGCCGCACTCCTGTACGAGCGCACGCGCACCTGCCACCGAGGGCAAGCCTGATTGGCTCGTTTGGCATGCACGAGTCAATAACATCTAAGCCCTCACTCGGCCACCCTGGAGCCTTTACCTTGCCTTTATCTCCTTAATTGAGCTGTGATTCAGCCGTGAATACCTTCCCTTTGTCAGGATTGTATTATTCTCAATTAATCGCTCCGTCATTATCAGTTTAATACGTTAATTTATTACTTTCCCTAACTTTGTTATCTATGATTCGGAATATCTCTGAAACATCTTATCGTATGTGAAATGAAATATGATTTCTTACCAATTTTGATTCTATCAGATAGTGCAGTGATAAATATGAGTAGCGAAGCCGAACGTCAAAGCATTTATTTCGACTAGTACATTAGTCTCCAGACAATCTCCAGCTGATCTCCGACTTCAAGTTCCGTATGTACGTACCTCTACAAATGGAATATTATTATTACAAAAAATAAACGGTAACGGTCTCGAGACAGCTACTTTGAAACGTACAGATTGACAATCACTGATAACATTTAGCTGCTACCTTGTCTATAGAGGCCATTAAACAAATGGACAGGTTGAAGGAGGCAAATTGATTGTTGTGATAAGTCACTTGAACTGCAACAAAGAGAGACAAATAAAATACGCGTTGATTAACGTTGGGCACAAACGTGTTTTGTGCCCGACAGTCGGCAACGCGTGACTTCCTTGAACTTCTAAAATTTATATTCAGACTGCATAATTAGTATCGTGAATAATTTTGGTAGACTCTACAATGATAAATATGTTATTTTTATATAACACTAAGGTGGCAAACAAGCTTATTGCCTGCCTAATGATAAGCAGTCACCATAGCCTATAGACGTTTGCAATAACAACCTTTTCACCACTTTCTTGAAGAACTCCATGTTGTACTCTCCAGGGAAAACCTATCCAGGTACTAGGTTGTTTAGTACCTATTTTAAATATTTTGTATTTTAAATTGTTTTTGAATTTTTTCACGAAATTTTATTAACCTACTTTCAATATTGACTTGATTACTATCATCCTGTTTATCTACACAATGAATGCCATACCTTATATTATTTTGCTTAAATTACATTCCTCCCATAGCCACAGCGAGTTCAAAATAAAATTTTAAAACAAAATGGTTTATCATGATCGTTTCGATTCAAAGAACCGCCGATGCCACTACCGCGGCACTTACAAATTACAAAGCTACCGGGTATGCCTTTGGTCGGTGGTAAAAAGAGTGGACGTGCGCTCCCGAAGACATTCCCTGAGACTAGAAGCTTAAAGCGTCATTGGATTCAACAAACACTAAACGTGTAAAAAAGCACTACCTTTCTCTATCTGTCTAATATATGTATGTATATGTATGTGTGTATGTATTTGTATGTATGTATGTATGTATATGTATTTGTTTTTAAGGTAGGTTTTTAAGATATGTATGTATAGTATAGGCTTTTATTAATTGAGCATATACTCCGTACTAAGTACGGAGGTAACATTTTATATTGTTGTGCTATTGACAAGCCTTTCAGACTTATAGCAAAGACTCCTGTTAAGGTCTGTTGAAGGTTATTCATTGTGTATAACAAATATTAACTGGATAAGATGCTTATATTGTGGGTAGATAATAATTTAATCACTACAATGTATATTCTGTTTTACTATTTTTATTCACTCATAGTAGGTATTGTAGAATTATGGAAAAGATAGATTTCAAATATTGCAAGAGTTTTATGCTGAACCGGACTTGGCATTATTGAAGCTGTGGGCATTGTGGTGCATTTTATATGTCCATGACCGTTGCAAGTGGAACAATGTTGTCTCTGCCTACCCCTACGGGAAATAGGAGTATGTAATATTCAGACCCAGCGCGATCTTAGCGGTGGGACTGACGTCTGGTGTGAATTCACAAAAGGCAATTTTCGATACACATTCCAAGAATGCGCTTTCTGACCGCTATTCGGCCTCTGGGTGACCCTGCTCTAAATGTTATATCCAACAACGCTATCTTATTCCGGCTTCGGCCAGTTGCCGCCTGTCAATCTCTGATACGATCGAGTAAAACGTCGGCTTTGAAACTCTCCAGCGGAATCTTCGAATTTTAAAAATACCTACTTAAAGATACATACAAAGAGGTATTCGCAGTTTTGTAACAACAAAAAGGAATGGACAAACTGAAACTTACAAAGGAAAGGATTTGTTTCTGCGCTACAGAGGTAGGTAAGTAATCTAGGGTGGGTCAAATATACCTAATTGTATTTGTCATTGCACTATCCTTGTAAATTATTTATCAAAATAGTGACAATAAGATTTATTACAATTTATATTGTAAGCATTGTAGGAGCGTCGCTGGCCGCGTGGTTAAGGTATCCGAATCGTAAGGGAGAGGTACCGGGTTCAAATCCCACTGCGGTCATATACCAATAATACTTTTCTGAGTTATGTACATTAGTTGATCACTAACCGATGCTCATACGGTGAGGGAAAACATATCATGAAACCTGCACATTCAGGCGACGGAATGTGTAACCATGATTTAATCTGGTTAGCTTCAACTGTTAACAGGGTCACGGAGGTCAGATGGCAGTCGCTCCACTGTAACTATCTGATCTGCCAAATCCTGCTGAAGGCAGACCCCGGGGCCCTCGTATGCGAGAGCACAACCGGGACATTGACGCCAGGATTATTAATTTTTATATATTGTAAGCACTGTATCTCGTTACCCGGGACATACGCATCAATGGAATTTGATTATCAATAAATCGTAAGCCGAATATATATATTTAACTATGTAAAGCACCCATTGTCTCACTCCTGCATACTCTCATTGTAAACGAAGTGCTCAATGAATCAAAACTCGCGATCTGGGCCTTACAATATGCAAGCCATATTTTCTAACAGACAATGCATTGCCCTCATGATTATGCTTATTTGTAAATATAACTACTTTGTAAGTTTGTATCGGCATTGTTATCTGCCTTCTGGACTTTCTAAAACATGTTTTACTTTGATTTGTAGCGTGCTGTAGTGCGACAAAGCTGGTTTGAATTGATGTATGTTTTTCTTATAAAAGATAGAGTTAGTTATCCTATAGATGAGCAAGACTAGGCTGTTCAACTGCCTAGTAAGTGTGGTTGAAATAAAAGCCTAGGTTGCTTATGGAGCGCAGCATGGAAACTTTTAATAAAAGTTTATGAAAGGCTATTTGGATACACGCACTAAAAATCTGGTCAGCACGGCCAGTACAAGTGTACCCGCGACATAGCTCGCGCCGCGAGAAAGCCTTTTTTTTACTATTACGATTACGATTTCACGCCTTTTTTCGGTTATCGCACGCGAGAGCACACTTGTGCTGGTCGTGCTGGAGACCTCATTTACCAGCTGGAACACAATTATAGTTTGACAACAGGATTCTGTAACGGGATATCCCGCTATGTCCTACCTGTCATGAATTTAGTCATACCTAGGCGAAAGTAAAACATTTACAAACCCTTAAAGATATATTTATATCTTAATTAAAACGTCAGATGACGTACAACCACAATAATATCCATATCATATCGTATGACGTAATTTAATTTGAATCTCCCATATGTTATATCGCGGGAAAGACATACTGATATTTTCGCCGGATTCTATATTCATTTCACGTCGTCCCGTACGTTCGTTTGTGTTATGTTATATGAATTTTAAGCGAATTGCTACCGAGTAGCAATACGGTGGGAGTTCCGTATAAACTGAGGATTTTAAAGCCCCAAGTCTCTCTGAATCCCTTAGAGGGCTGACTCAGCCGATAAGAGTGTATCAGCTACAGGCTGAGCCCGAATTTGAAATACTTTAATTTCTATTTAGATATAATACTTCGTTTCGTTTCGCTACATCAGTGTTTGTAAAGTACATGTCAATTCAATAGAAAAAAAAAACAATTGAAGGCGACCTCGACAATAGTGAATGTGGCGCAAAAGAACTAGCAAGCCGCAAATAGGACTGAAGAAGACAACTAACGCCTCATTTGTTTTTTCATTTTCTTGTGGAACATACTTTAGCCTAGGAAATTGTTCACGTACCACCTGGAACGTGTGCCACCTTCCAGCTCTATCATCAAACACCATAACATCGCATTGTCATCTGACTTACATGAAAATAAGTTTTGATAAAGAGTAACTTATTTTATTATATATAGCCGTATATAAACTTGTAGACGTTAAAAAAACTACATTAGTAGTCACCGCGTTAATGAGATACAAACGTGTTCGTAGTTATTTTACAATGTCACAGCCGACATTACCAACTACTGCTTGTCCACAGTTGCAATAACTCAACTAGGATCACATAAATTTGTTTACCTACAAAACGCTACCCAGAATCTGTTAGTAGTTCTGCAAAACAACACCCTACTTCACTATATAGTCCATAAATAACTTGCAAATTGCTTTCTTAATTAGGTTCAAGAAACCTGTTTACAAGTCCAACCCAATTTGGGTTCTTAAAAAAACGTTCAAAATATAATAAGAATTTTAATGGCCAGTATACCTTCACATGTTACTGGTCTTCTTATCTGGCCAGTCTACATAAATTGCAGGCTTTATTGATTTGGATTAATTAGATCCACTTAAGAGGTGTCTTTTTAATTAATCATGATAATAAAATCATGTCTTATCAGCAAATGATTATGCTTATTAAAGCATGAGTCGGCTACAAAGTAATTGTAATTGTAATGTGAAGATATCAATGAAACGATGTGTTAAAATTATGTAAATTTTCGGTCTGAAGCCACAGTCATGTTGTCGTACATTCGAAAAGAATATGCTATCCTTTACGTACCTATTGATTAAAACTTCCCGACTGAGTTTGCACTGAGTTTGCTGGTTTGTTAGAGAAGTTGCTTTAACTTTATATCTTTTTATTTTATTAAAACAAAGCAACAATAGTTTTATGCACAACCGGGACTGACGCAAGGATGATGATGATGATGATTTTATGGTTATCTGAGCGATAATAGATTCCAAGGTGCGACATTTTCTACACTCGTCAGTGTCGTACAGGGCGACTAATTATTGCGCGGCAAAAGTTCTGAAGTCTCCGTAGGCTGAAAAATGGGCATCAGCCTTTTCCATTTTTGTTTTACAATACTGCGAGCTTCAACCCGCCTTTTTTATGTTATCCGGCAGACAAACAGGCATGCGGGCCACCTGATGGAAAGTGGTCACCGCCGCCTATGGACATCAGCATCACCAGGGGTGCTACCAATGCGTTGCCCGCCTCTAAGGAAACCTCTAATATACCTCTTGAACGATCCCATGCCATAGACCAAAGGAAACACTGTGGCTGGGAGATCATTTCACATCCGAATCGTACGAGCGAGAAACGTTCTTTCGAATCTTCGCGTGGACACCACTAGAGAATCCACGTAATGGGGATTAGTACCCAGCCCACGGCGGGTGGTGCGATGGCGGAATTGTGCTGTGGGCACCAGATCAAATAATTCCGCCTGCCATTGAAGAGGCAATAACCTCCGCTCTTATGGGAAAGGCCCTAAGTCTTACAGTGGATTGTTATGGGACCACTATTAGGTACCACTAAGGTCGTCAACTGGTACTGTCTTAGCTTTGGAGTTAGAAGCTCTCAGCTGATCAAGTGGGTTCAGCAACTTAGAAGAGCTTAGTTTCCATGGGTAACTTAAATTACTTAGCATTTAACTTAAATTGGCTCGGAGCTTCAAAGGAGTTAGATCAGAAGGCGTTGGCTACTACACTGACTGGAGAGTACCTACCAATGAATAAGATTTGTATGAAAACGTTTCTTTACTGCGTCCAAGCTTTTCTTTTCCCGCCTCCACCGAGCCGCAGGATAATTTTAGAATGTTACTGTCCATCACTGGGAGGCATATTTAGTAGGTTTACTTTACTTATATTATAACCATTAGCAAAATGTAATGGAGCCCTTATATCAACAAAATATTAATTGCAATCATAGAACTTTCCCATGGCCATGGCCGTAATTCAAAAACTTTCCTGCCCACACCTTCATAAAATACTCTGACTTTATATGGTGGGCGTTAATTACATTAATCTAAAAGCCGATGATGGTGGCGGTAAAAATGCCGTTGCATGCTCACACAAACTTATGTTTATCGTTCTCGAAATATTAGTTTCGATAAAAGCTCTTATTTTTCCTTGTAACTGAGACAAAAATCTTTCTCATCAACTGCACAATTAACCTTGTAGATCTATATTTGTTTATGAACATCAGATAATGCTAGGTTTACGGTAGCTATGGGAAGTGTGTACAATAGTATTTTTATTACTGATCTATCGTCAGATATGTTTCTATCCCGCGTGTTTGGAGTTCTTAATTTTCTATGTACCTACAGTGCCGACTATTTATAGGCATCTCGTTTATTTATTTTATTTGTAATTGTATATTGTTTATTTGTATTTTGTATTATAGATCGCTGTTAGAGTAAAGTTTACATAATGAAAGTTCGTGAGTTGTTTCGTTGGTTTCGTTTGCTTCAGGGCCGATATTTCAAGCCTCAATTGTTGTTATTATCTACGTACTGCCAAATTAAAACAAACCGTAATTCTTCCCTTTATATGAAGTAACGATGCGATTTCATTGTAGTCCTTATAAAAACTTATCAGAGGATTCTGATATTGATACGTTTTATCAGAGGATTTAAAAACTTTACTAGCTTAACGTGACTTAATCCGCGTAAAATTCGGTTGTGCAGTGATCCTATGGAACCCATATATATTGAATTACGAATTAAATCATAGTATAAATTATTAATTATCCATGTCTGTGGTTTGTCAGTTTTACGTTTTATTATATCAGGTTTTATAGAACCCGTGAAGCTTTGAAAGGATATATTTTAACGAAAATCTATAGATATTGGTTTTTAAATCGCGTCTACAAAATTTCATTGAAGAAGAACAGACAAAGAAAAGAAAAAAAATCACTCCTCTGATGTAAACGGCGACTTAGTGCCAAATAGATTGGCAATATAGGTCAATGACCTCTCGGTGAGAACTAATTTGTTAGATGAGAAAAATAAATATATCGCGCAGGGGGGGTAAGAATAAACATTAGGTAGCTTATGTGTTATTCCAAACCCTAACCTAGCTACCTAACAAATTTCATCCAAATCCGTTCATCCGTTGAGACATGAAGATGTACACACACTTTCGCATTATAATATTAGTAGGATTTGCAGGATTTGTCGACATACAATACTTGCCAAATGAAACTTTTGAACATGATAACTGCAAAGTGATAGAAAAGTCGGGAAGAAATCCGTTAAAAGTTGCGATATTATTCTCCGACTTGAAGAGACCTCACTCCTCAATGCAAATCCGCTCCTGTACTCCTATGCTCGTAGCAATAACTTCAATGTACCCGTTCATGTTTCAGGCGACAGGAAAGTATTCCCCAAGTTAAATCTGTGCCCCCCAGAATAAGATTATCTTCACAAACTTCCTTTTTACTATGTTACATTGGTATATACTTGCGTAGGTATCATTTTTATTTTAGATTCGTGGAATTACGGTATGCTGCGTCTGACTGTAACTTTTATTTTAATCTGTTATGGTAATCTTAAGGCCAACGGTATGGTAAAGCAGTTTAAGGAGCAGGTTGTACGCAAGCATATACGTTGACAGCGTTGATGTCTTTTCTGCTGCAATCAGTTATTTCTTTATAAAAAACATCAACGGGAGTCATAAATAAACAATAGAAAATATCATTAATGTATCCATCCTACTGAGTAAATGCGAAAGTTTATAAGGATAGACGTTTGTCTGGATATTTTTTTATTACCTTTTACACAAAAAATATTGTACAAATGTGTTGTTTTACAGTATTGTAGCTTTCCCCAGAACAACACAGGCTGTAGGTAAATTATCCCGAAATCCACTATGGACCTCGAAGGAACATAGCATTCCGAATCTTATACGGATGCGGTCTCTGGCAAAAGCTAGTGGTAACATGGCTTCACAGAGCGTGGGGTCTGTAGTACAGGGCTCAAAACCAATCATAAACTTTAGACTGCCGAACCTCAAGCCAGCTCTGTCTTCGGTCACTTTGATTGCTCAATAGCATCGCCCCTGACGGACGCATCGATTCCTTCGTGAACAGTGGGCGCTAGTTTTTGTTGCCCCCTGTTTTTGCGTCCCGGGACAATGAGGCGCGTGACAGCCTGCATGCTTGCGCCTAGCCACTCAGAGCACAAAAACTTCCTTAATCCATGCAACTGCCACTAGACCCTATCCCCGAACGTTGAGGTCCAATTTTCTTTGACAGTAAAAAATGTATACGTAACTGTAAAATGCAAAGTAAGGACGAAAGTGTATTGCAAGTGTTTAGCGAAATTGGGCTCTATGAATACGGGTTGCGGTTGGATTTGGCTCGGGAGTCTGGTATGGGGATTTGTTTTGGTGGAACGAAATGATCGGGCGCTCCGCGGCCCGTAATAAAACGACACAATGGAACGGTCAATGTGTCTCGTGCCACAATTTTTGTTGTCCCAACGAATGCGACGGCTTTTTGATAAATATTTTTTGGTATCTTTCGAAATCACGTGCCGACATGATTTAGGCACAATAAGGTAACTGAAGCGGAGGGCGACCAACTCATTTTTATGTAACAGAGTTCCTGCCTTCGTTTTTATTTGCCGCAGTGAGTTAGGTGGATACTGGGTAGGTACCTACCTTCCTCTGGAATTCACTCAGACAGGAACGCATGGACATTAAAACACGAAGTTATTCTAAAAAGATCTGCTCAGACTGTCGTCGGCATTGGATACAAATGTAATTCTGCGCGAGTCTTTCGTCCGTACTAAACAACAAAATATATAAAGGCAGAGCAAATCCCATTTACATGTATCCTGTGCGTGTATCATACGTCCGTAAAGTACAATGCTTTTTATTTTTATTCTGGCAGTATTTTGTTTTCGAAATACAACATTCGGTATAAAAATCATCACCATCGAAGTAGTAAGAGTTAAAATTACTGCTTGAAACATTGTAAGTATGGATCTTAATTTTTTTTTTATTAGATAACATTCTTCATAATATTAATTAAGAATATTGAAATGGAAAATGATTAAATAATTATTTACCTATCGACATCTATGACTTTCTCAATATGTAGGTATACAGCTATTTGTCAATTAACAGCGCAACAACATTAGACATTTCGCTCTATCTAGGTAAGTAAGTATCTACTTTAGATAGACTGCATTCAAGGCACTAACACCTGTAGGATACGTCAATCGTCGTGCATTCTAGCAGTCTATTTCCCCCGACAAGTCTAGATGAAATTTGCATTCGCGTGTCGGCAGCCAGCCGGGCCTGATTTAAATAGAACACTGACTAGTGACCGTGGTTCAAGTGAAAGGAGTTTGAAGGTTCAAATTATTTTTTTAAGAGCATTCTCTTCTATGTTTGCGATATTCAGACATTTGGATTAATCACAATTCCTTTAACCGCTGACCATTCACTTCATGTGTGTTTCCCCGCATGATGTGTTGATTTCGGCTATCTAAATCTTTCAATTTATATACTCGTAATACATAAATATCATCATCGCCATCATCACAGCCGTAGGACCACCACTGATGAAAACCCCTCTAACCCTTCCACACCTAAGATAAGCTTTGCGTCCCATTAGCCATAGATTCTGTGACCTATATGGCCTGTATATTGACACCTCAGCTTTACGATCTTAAAACATTTATCTGTGACCTTAGTTCTGCTACAAATATCTTGATTTCTGTTCCTATCACTATAACATGGGGTTCTTCAAAAGACATGTCTGCAGGTACCTCAAAGATTGGCACCGCATCTGCTCCTCTTAGTTTGTAGATGTCCTGGACGACGGTAGCAGCTTTCCATCACGTGGACCGTCCATACGAATACCTCCCTAGGCAATAAAAACAATCACGTGGAGAAAGTCTCTTGAAAGTCGGCCAAAAGTCTACAACTTAACCCCTCCGGCGAGCAGCTGGCCACCCCCCGCTATCGGCCCGGGACACCTTTCTAATGCTAATGGAAATTCCCGGACACAACCAGACAATGCCCTGATCTGATCCGGGCACGGACCAGTGTACCGGCGGTGGAATACGCAAAATGCCGCGCGGTGTTAAGGGGTTATGTTGCGTTGCTGTAATCGACTGCAATGGGTGGCGTTTATTAGCAATTACCATTCATATATTCAGCTCTGGTGTTAGAGAACGTGCTGTTGCTGCTTTTTTGCTTTTTTGTCAAACCTCAATGTAAAAAGAATAGGTACTACTATACAGTTAAATAATTTGATTGGTTCATTGATTTGCAAACTTAATAACAATAGGTACCACTCATGACATTATAATTTATACATTAAGTTTCAGTTCAAAGTTAAGTTAAAGTATTCATTCTAAAACACAAGTGAGTTCAAAACCTACTGTGATATTATTGCTTAATCTCCATGGATACGTGAGGAATAGGTGCCTTAATCTGCCGCTATCAGGAAGGAGGCTCCGTAGGCGGCCCAAGAAGCGATGGATGGACATGGCTGAGTCGAATGCTAGAGTCCACGGCTTACGCGAGGATGCCGATGGCCGGGCGGAGTGAAGAGCAATGAGTAGGAAATCGGACCATGGCAGAGGCCGCGATAAGCGCTAGGATTATGATGATAATGATGAGTTAACATTAGACACAAATTTGAGCCGCGAGGATAATTTAAAACAAGGATTAAGTCTAGCAGAAGTAAGACTCCACCTATGCGTAAACGAGACGAGAGGAGAGCATATGTGTTGTAACAACCAATAGAATTTCATTATTGACTCATCTCGTTTCCGCTTAGCTTGTGTGAAAACGGTTGAGTAGAGTATAGTGGAGAGGAGATGTTTCATATTTTCATCTTACAGAGCATGAGCGCGAAGCGGGGATGGCAAGAGATGTGAGCGGCGTGCGCCGAGCGGCACCGATAATTCCTCTCCGTTCGTGTTTTATTCTCAACATCTAATGTTCGCCGCACGCAGCTCCGCTCGAGCCAGTAGACATCTCTACACAGCTTTTGGCGACCTGAGTCGTCCAGTTACTTATAATTAGTATGTATTTAAAAAGTATATAGGTAAGTAGTTTATCTGTTATCTAACACCCATAACACAAGCTTTGCTTACATTGGGGCTAGATGGCGCTGTGTGAATTTATCCAAGCATAAGCATAAACATATTTATTATTATTAGCGTTAGTGGTTATACTCCAGCGGTAAAGCGTCTCCTCTCCTCTCCGCTTCGCACATGTCTACTTTGGGCCCTGCTAAAACCTAAATAATGACACTTTAATAGGTTAAAAATTACAACATTCTAAATAAAAAAAAATAACTTTTATCCCACAAAAAGCACCCTATTCATATCAGTTCTTACTTAATGCAAGATAGATAGATAGATAAGCAAGTCTATTTATTTTTACATTAAACCCAAACGTCAGGGCCAATATCAAAGTTAGTTAAGTTCCAACCCATTTATTGTGACGGTGAAAGCTAATAAATCAAGCCAATTAATGCGCGAGAGCACAGAACGTGTTAACACATTCGTCTTGTTAACTTGTAGTGGCAAACGCTACGTAAATCACTGCTAGCTGTATACTTCAACATATTTGTGTAAATTTTGTACAAGGTTCATTATTAAAAAGTTCAATTAAAATGTAAAACTATAAAATAATGTTTATGTTTTGTAAAACTGTAAAAACAACAGAAAGACGGAAGGTTGCCTATTCAATATTTAAAACTATAATTTTTAATCGATTTGGTTTTTGTGTTTACTATTGGCCGGCTTAAAAAGCGAATTCGTTTCACCTGCTGACATCCCAAATGGAGATCACAACTGGCTATATATACCTTTTATGAGATCTCCTGTAGCTAAAAGTCAAGCAGTGGACTGCGAATGCATACATCGCACAGCAAACTGTATAAACGGATACATAACCGCGTCTTAACAAAATCAAATAAATATCGAATACCTAGCTTAGACCTTAGCCCCTAAAGTAGGTAAGTTAGTATATAGGTAAGTAAGTAGGTAAGGTAGCTCATTATAAAGTTCCCTCACAGGATAATTGAGAAAGTAGCCTGTAGCGTATATTTGGGCAGTTATAGACTGATAATGTGATACACCTCCTGGTGTGATAGATGTCGCGTAAAAGATTGAAGACCTTTACCTGTTGGGTCACGTGCTGCGTAAACCTAGAACCTACGTAAAATAGATGCCTAACATCTATTTTCCAAGTGTCTCTGTACTTGGGAAATTGATGCCTAAACCTGTCGGAATCAGGAAAGACGTCCCGCGGGAGGATCAAAACGGGATGGATTAAAATCGATAAGTCGGATGCTTTTGCCAGAGGCTTACGTAGCTAGTACGCTGAAGACCGGTCGACGTGAGGAGGATGCCATGTACAATTCAGGAATATGATAGCGAACCCTGATAGAAACCGGACTTGACCACTACAAGGTTGATGATTTTGGTTATTGCTTGGTCAGTAGGTTATGTGTAGGTACGTGTACTTGTTCATTGCACAATATGTTGCAATATTCGTCACGACTGTCTATAATCCTTGACGTTTTGATACCGGTTTAAACTAATAGATGTAGCCCTCCATGGGAAAGATTAAGATGGACATAATTGGTATATGTGTAGCAGGGGTGGCCCGCAAGTTCAGCAGATACATTTAAGCGTCAAACTCGCCAATAAACTCATATTGCGGTACCGAAGGCGCCATATCCCTATTAACTTTTACGATACTATAATTGCACCTCGCAATTACTTCCAGCCGAGTTGTGGCTATTAGGCTGGCGTTATAAACTTATATACACGGCAGGCCGATCTTGTTTTAATGGACTTTCTATCGGGCCTTAATTAACCGGGCTTTCGATAAATCATCAGGGTAATCGAGCAACTTAACTCGCTCAGGCTATCCGAGTAACAAATGAATCTGTGAAACGGTTCGGCCATAACTGTGCTTTGGATTTGGTACACGATGTTTTGGAAGCAGATATCCGACATTACGTACATTGCGTTACTAAGTGAGAGAATTTATTGTTGGTGCTTAGTATACACACATGCACGCTCATGTCTGCATCCCGAAAATGATGTATTTACCAAAAATAAGTAAAATCTCGGTCTTTTATACAATCATCAGTCATCTCTCAAAACGGTTCTGCATTTTTGTTGCCTGCAATCGTAGAGGTTATGGGCGACAGTTACCGCTTACCAACAGGTGGGCTGTCTGCTCGTCTGTCACTGAGTAGTTTAAAAAACCGTAGGTTAAAGCAAAACTGATAGCAAAACCTATAATCTAAAGTTAACCTTCCCAATCTAAACCGAAGAAACAAACAAAATCCACGTCCTCCTAAACCTTTAATGCTCCTATAAAAAATAGTTGACATGATTACATTATAAATTCCACGCGCTAAAAAATCTTACAAATAACACTTCGATCTTGTGTCGCGTACGTCTTTCTTCAGAGACTTAAAACTCGACGTAGGTAGGCTCGGTCATGATACCACAGTTGTTGTCTTTCGCTGAGATATGCATGTAGCCACTGATGCCCCAATCCTGACCCCATGAGTTCTTGAGAATCCAGAAATTGTCCCCATCCTGGGACCCGAAGCCGATCACAGACACCTCGTGGTTCAGACTGCTTGGTTCGTCAGAGCTAAAAAAGAAAGTTTGCTAATTTATTTATTTATTTATTTAATTTACCAACAGATTTTCATTTATTTTACAATGCTCTTAAACTACAGTGACAGTAACAATTTATATAAATGTAAAGCGAATAACAGGCAAACCTTACGTGCACTATATAAATCGCGCTTATAACGTAAGTACTAATCTAAGACATTAAAATATATAAATCTATTTAATGTAAGTTATGGTCAGTTAGAAAATTTATTCTCTCGTGGAATATTTTGGAATATAAAATCGATGTCAAATTATATAGATAGTATAAACATAATATATACGAAACATAATAAATACTTTATTTGAAACTAGTAAGCCCGGCGCGACTTCGTTCGCGTACACCTACTTTACCCCTATCTACCCTTTTTTTCATGCTTTAAGGAAGGTTTATACTTTCCTCTTGAATCACTCTATAATATATTGTTGAAAACCACATTTAAATCTGTTGCGTAGTTTAAAAGATCTAAGCGTACATAGATACATAGGTACAGACGCCGGGAAACGACTTTGTTTTATACTATGTATAAATTGGAGTTCTACAAACCTAAGATACACATTATAACAGAATACTTACCACGTAAAATCGTAAAATACTCCACCGGCGTAAAGACTGAATACATCAGTGACTTCGACAGACACAGAGAGGGGGCCGTGGTTGTATATGGCAACCTTAAACATAATTATAATATTAATTACACGTTCACTGACATGCATTACGGCATCATCGTTGTGACAGTACGTCGAAAGGCGGGGCACTTTTTCTTACGAGTTTGGACACTACGTCCACCGACGATACTTTTGCTTGTAAGTACTAGGTAAATCGGTATCCACTGTCATCTTGTGACTATTCTCGTATATCTTAAAGCAATTCGATCGAATCGATTTATTAATTTTGTAATTTGTTCAATATGTTTTTTATTTGTATGGTTATTGTTTATTTAAATTATGTGATTGTTGTAATGTAGTGTCTTTATTATTCAATAAATATCTTTCATTCATTTATTCATTCATTACTGTCGTATTATGAGATTTATAGGTATGTTTACATAGCGTTGACGTCCCTAGATGTAGTGTCGTATTAGGTTGGCAATTAGAAGTGTGTCGCTGGTATTGACGTCCCAGGGCCGGCATAGTGTCGTCTCACGACAGAATTTAAATATTAACATGTAAAAGTACGTCAGTCGACGGGTATCATTTGGTATGGAGAATTCTATTGTCGCATTATTATGACTTAATCAAGTGCTCAATGTCACCGAAAGTGATAAGACCAATCAGTGGTTCAATAAGTCAGTGCACTGACAAATTAGAGGTAGGTATTACTAAAATCTTACCTTCAACGCGCCAACACTCTTGGGTGTAACATCGACGTAATGCTTAATTTTATAAAGTTGAGTGACATTATTAATACCGCAGTAACCATCCTGGAAACAATATCGATATAGGTGATCGTACATTATCATAAAAATTTATTAATTTATATTCAGCAGATATTATTGTTTTAGAAATGTAAAGCAAATACGTTCAGTAGAAAGAAATTCGTATATTGACCTGTTACTACCTGTCTCTGTTGCTCCCGCGTAAATATATTTGCAGCACGCTCGCGCTTTTCAAGGGCTCTGTGTGAGCGTGATGTAAACATTTTTTATGCTACTCAGTGACCAACGAGCAGACGGCCCACCTGATGGTAAGTGGTAACTGTCGCCCATAACATCTACAATTCATACATTCAGGTCGCTGGTAAACAAAATGCAGAACCGCAGGTGCGTTGTCACTGAGAGGACTAAGATGAAATACCTCATGTCTGTAATTTCGCTGGCTACCTTATTTATTTATTATTATTTATTTAACACTTTATTGCACACAATAAAATACATAGAGAAATATCGTACACATAAACGACACAATAGGCACTAATTCTAAATAGGAATTTCTTCCAGCAGGCCTACAGAAGAGGGATGTGATAAGTAAAACAGATCGACGTACGCGATATAGAAGACCTACTAAAATACTTAAACATGATTAACTTCTTAAATAAAATATAATAAACATAATATAAACTTATAATAATAATACAATACCATACATATGTATATACCTATGTACAAATAGACTAAGATAGATAATGGTCCTTGACACCCTTTTTAAAAGTCTGTAGAGATGGACTGTCCCGCACCTCATGTGGACCTTATCCTTCAAACCGGAACACGACAATGCAAGCATTGTTGCTTGACGGCAGACATAGATAAGGCGGTGGTACTCACCCAGGCGGACTCCTCCGGCATGACAGAGTCCTACCACCTGATGAAACATATTTACGCGGGAGCAAGAGACAGGTCAAAGTACGAATTTCTTTCTACTGTACGTCTTTGCTTTAGGTACCAACCTGGTTTGTGTAAGAACCATATTCGGCTTCAGTAGGCATTCCATAGTCCCTCATGAATTGATAAGCGGCAATATCGTTTCCACCGTCGCATCCTGCAGCTCCGTACCTGAATTAATTTCATGATTTATCGTCATAATAAGACTCCACCTTCAAAGCTGCGCTAGATGCATTTGGATTACGTTGGTATAGAGAGACTACTATTATAAGGATCCTACAATCGGCCAGAATGGCGTATCATGAATGACTCTGTCTGACATTAAAAATTCCACAAACAGAAAAAACTGCGAGATGGGTCTTTTTTAGTGACAATGCTCAGCCAATACTATTCAATTTTTTTAATCTTATTCCCATCGGACCACGTGGTCAGTTGCGAGTCGTAACGGACCTTAAATTAAATTAAGTGATATATTTAATTAATAAAACAGAACTTACTCCCAAGCGCAGTCGATAATAGCCTGGTTACTGAGTGATATGAGATTTCCGCCGTTAGAGCGCGCAAGGGCGCCCTGCACGGCCGTGGTGGTTCCCATGGTCCAGCAGCAACCGCAATCTTCTTGGTCTTCGATCAGAAAGATATGTTAAAATTAAATAAAACAAACAAACGCATAGTTTTGCCTACTCATCGTCCTGATCCACCCCAAGGTTATGATGATGATGGTTCAGGTAAAACCAGTCTAACTATCTACTACACTTACTGACAACTTTGGACACCAAGCCCAAATCTCTAAGATCTAAAGACTCAGGCAGATTCTTGTGCAATTCCTTGACCTCTGTCTCTGCGTAGGGAAAGGGCTCAGCGCCGATTCGCATTTCAGGCCGGTTCAGACCCTGGTGCCGCTTCATCTCCTCAGGCAGAAGATCAGCGAACTTGTTCACAGATAGCTTGTAGCCGAGGTTGTTGAGATTCGTGGCTCGGATCAACCTGTACAATGAAAACGAAAATGATCTATCATAGATACTGAATTGACCCTATTAATTTGAGATATTTCAAGGAACTTTCTCCCACGCACACTAAGGTGGTGGAATGAACTACCTGGAGAGGTTTTCCCTGGAGAGTACAATATGGAGTTCTTCATGAAAGGGGTGAAAATGTTTTACAGGGTCGGCACCACGTGGGTGATGCCCCTGGTATTGCAAACGTCCATAGGCTGCGCTGACTGCTTACCATCAGGCAGGCCGTAAGCTTGTTTGCCACCTTTGTGGTATAAAAAAAATGTCTGCGAGTTGTCGCGTGGTGTCTGGAGCCTTGTATTCAGTAAAGGACAATCGTTTCCCGACGCGTATCGAAACGTCCTGTCTTACTTACGACCTTTTTCATTCGCATCAGTTAGTGGCTTTTGACATAGATATTGAACACTGCATTTATGGGATTGAATTGAGTAATTAATATGAAATAGAAAGAGTACCTCATCCGGTTTTGAAATAGCCTTTGTCTTAATTTGTGTTCTTTCTTATCTTTATATTTTTTGTTGTGGGTTTTCTTGAATCTGGAATTATTAAATGTACAAAATAAGTAGGTACAATCAAGCAGAGATTTCAAAAAGTTTTACATAATTTCCATTTGTTCGAAATATAATACGTTATATATTTTGATCATTACTTACGCTTTGAAAACATGTTCGACGTGTTTTTCATTTTCAGGATCAATGAACATCAAGTGTTTTGTTACAGCTTCATCGTTTTTGCCATGGTATCTTATAGGCGAAGATAATTTATTACAATCTAAAATAACGAGAACATTAATGGTTGTTGTTTTAAACAATTTTAAATTAAATAAATGTTATAGTTATAGGCGAAGACAATTTATTACAATCTAAAATAACGAGAACATTAATGGTTGTTGTTTTAAACAATTTTAAATTAAATAAATGTTATAGTTATATAATTTACTGTCGATTTGGAACATTAACAATAAAAGTTCTACATATTATGATAATCCATACTTACAATCCATATAATTGAACACATCTTTTTCACCAAAATCGGTCTCGAAGTTATCGAAATCCCATATGTCGTGTCTGTCAATGTATCCCAACCAGGTATTAAACTGGGATTCTTCGAATCTAAAATGTGATTAATATTTACCATATGTAACTTGCACAATCGCTCACAATTGTATTGTTAAAGTATTGAAATTTGCATTATTCTCATAAAGAAATTACCTAACAGGCACCCAAGTTTCATTTACGTAGGCTGCCCATAGAGTGCCAGTGCTCCTAACGTTGTAATTTTCTTGATCCCTTATAAACTTGGTACATTGCAGACTCCTCATCATCTCCTCACCTTTATAAAAAAATATTTACGAGCACAAGATGCCATTGAAGCTAGTGTTATAATATGAAATTCTTTTATCCTAGGATAGTTAGGATTTATATTATACCGTACTGACCTGCAATCTCGAAATCTGAAGTCGTGGGCAAAAGCGACTCAGGCCCTTCGAAGTTCATCACGCTTATCCTTTGCGCATGACACACTAGGGGGTCCGAGCCGTCACCTAATGTCTCTGGGTGGATCTAAAAAGTTCTTTAGTTATTTTCTACCAAGAGAATTGCATTAAGCATTTCAGAACGCAAATCAATTAACAAGTATTCAACAAGAATTAAAATTTCAAATTCAAATTATTTAAAGCCTGGTTTAAACTGTTGTGAACCGAAAAGAAAGTACTGGGAGCGAGCCAGCTTGTGTGATGTCATTTTTGTGAATTTGCTGGAGTCTACTCCTAATCTAATATGCAACATTTCGAGCGGTTCTTATATTGGAAAACATGGCAGCGCTCTGCAATCTAATAAATTATATATTCATAATATTACATTAATTTTTATTATTAATAACATGCAAATGGAAGCAAGCAAATCCTTACGTACCTCGATTTTTGTGCCAGAATAGCGTCTTTTGCTTAGAACGATGACGTATTTCTTTACAGCGCCTTGGTTGTAATCGATACGAGACTCCTTTGACGTACGCCTGTTAGTTGATATAGAAAATCGAACTTTAAGCAACCAGTCGCAAACTAGCAAACTATAAAATGTCACTCGCTTCAAGGCTAGAATCTAGAGGGGCGTGCTCCGTCGTAAGCTTTACCGTTACTTAAAATCAGATAATATGGCGGTCGAACACAAAGCAATAACATAAAAAGAGCACTCAAACCATTAACTCCTTCAATCTGCATAGCATAGTAAAAGGAGAGGACAAGTTAACTACCTCAATTAGTAGTTCGATGAAACCACTCACCATATACTCATGTCCTGGACCAGTCCAGACAACACCGATATCTTTGATACTTCCGCTGAATACTTCTTCGGCCATTTAAGGGTCTGGCCATCATCTATGGAAACGAAATGTAATGTCTTTATCAAACCGACTCCTTACTCTCAGTCTGTATTTTCAGAATAGCTTCTGCTATTCGACGTTACGCCAATATGCGCCAAGGTGACCAGATTTCGGTAGTAGATTACAGCGTTTTTTTAGATGGAATCTCCTTTTTTTCCAATTCGGACGAAAGGTGGTTTTGGATTGAAAAGTCTGGTTAGAAGGGTTTCTGAATGGGAACAAGATATCGTGCTTAACCTGTAGCTATGCATTTCAGCTTGCTTGTGGCTCTCTCCTCTTCTTCGCGGCATGGACATGCTAATCGCTTTTCAGGCATCGGCACCAAAGTGTGACATATTTATGAATCTATGTATGGAAGAGCGAAATGCATGCCTACCTTAGTGAGTTGATGGATGAGTGAGTGTATTTTAATGTTTTAATTTGATTATGTATTTAATTTTAATGATGTTATTTGGTTATTAATTTAATGTTTTTATAATACTTTGCGTGTTTTATTGATATTTTCAGTGTATTCGTAATTAGTAAGTACTGTGAAGCTGTATGTTTATGGTAAATAAATAAATAAAAAAGAGCGTCGGTGGCTGAGCGGTTACAGTATCCGACTCGTAAGCCAGAGGTCCCGAGTTCGAATCCCGCTCCGGCCATGTACCAATGACTGTTTTCTTAGTTATGTACATTAAATATTTAACACTTTGTGTTGTCACTTCATGATGGAAATCCATTATTATGAATTAAATAACTTTTTTACACCAAAAAAAGTGATTTAATTCATAATTATGTACATTTGTTGAATACTAACCGATGCTCTTACGGAGAGGGAAAAACATCGTGATGAAACCTGCACATTCAGGCGACTGGATGTGTAACCATGATCCAATCTGGTCAGGTTCCCCTGGTAACAGGGTCATGGAGGTCAGATGGCAGTCGCTCCACTGTAATTACCTGACCTGCCAAATCATGGATCATGGTCAAGGCGGACCCCGGGCTCTCGTGTGCGAGAGCAGAACCGGGACATTAACGCCAAGATGATGAAATAAATAAAAAATTAATAAATAAATTTTTAATGGAATTGCTATATTTATGGTCATAAGCGAGGCGATGCGTAACGCCATACACAACGCATTGTATATAGCCTAGGTCTGAGCCCGGCATTTAATGAAACGGCCGGGATGGATGTATGTATGTATGTAAACTCTTTATTTATTTATTTATTTATTTAACTGTTTATTGTACACAATAATTATATACAGAGAAGATAACAGTATAGAAGACACAACAGGCGCTGCTTATTTCTAAAAAGAAATTTCTTACAGCAGGCCTACAGAAGAGTGAATTATTGCATATAATTATATACAGAGAAGATAACAGTATAGAAGACACAACAGGCGCTGCTAATTTCTAAAAAGAAATTTCTTCCAGCAGGCCTCCAGAAGAGTGAATTATTGCATATAATTAAATAAAAAATAACAAAAATGAAATTTTACAAAGCAAAGGCGGGGTATCTTACAATGGGATTTCTTCCAGCCAACCCCATACCCTTTGAAAGGAGATCTAAAGAGCGGTGGAGGCAATACAGAGCACTTATAATTAAATTACATTTATTTCTACAGTATTACTTAACCTAAACAGAAACTCAATTATGTTTAATTTTGAACATGGTGGTCTTTTAAATAAATATAAATAGATATTAATATAATATATACTATAGCTATACAATATAAATAAATACAATATTGTACATATACTATATACATAATAAAATAAAGCTCTATATCACTGCTGAGAAAGTGGTTCTTCAGACGTTCTTTGTATTTTAAGATTGTATTGGCTACCTTATTAGTGAGGTAGCTGTTCAGGATTGACAAAGTCCTACCACTAGTACCACTTTCTTGCACGACCGTACTATACGCAGCTCCGTGATAAAGGTATGGGCTATTGATAGAGGTATAATGTTTTTGGTATCAAGTAATTTTCAGAAAATTTCAGTAAAAATGGAGCCAGAGAGAAAGTGAAAGGGAATCATTTGTCACACGCCCCACATCAGTATGCTCTACGATAGTGCTTTCAAAGGGCTCTTCCTCTTACTAATAGACAGTTACACACCTCATTTTACATACAACCGTAGTGGGACGTGAGTAGATATTCCAGGTGGTAGATAAATGGGATGATGTATAATAAAGGAAATGTATAGTTCCCCACATAAAATAGGCACAGGTTCGTCGAGTTGCATTGCGGAGAAAGCCCAAAACAAATTTGACATTCGTTTTTTATATTACGTATTAAGCTACCGGTATCTACCACCTTTAACATCCACAAATCACAATCCATACAGTAAACGAGAGTGCGAAAACTATTTCGTCCCATTTCAAAGATGAATTTCGTATAAATATATGAATGAATATAGGAATAAAATTTCCTATTCTAAAGCTAGCTACCAAATATGGGAATAGGCTACGAAATGGGAAGATTTAAAAAAGTTGGAAAAAAAAGTTGTCCCGCCCGTGAAACTGAGTGACGTGGGCTGTCGGCTAGGATTGAGGTAGTGGTAATTTTTGTGAATTTGGGTGTCTTATAAAAATTAAACACACATTACTTAGGTACACTATAAGTTACAGTACTTACCTATATCTACTCGTCAAGCCGGACCCCGGGCCCTTGTGTGCGAGAGCACAACCAAGAATTTAGATATTTACTTGTAGTTTTAGTGTTCATTAATTACCTATTTTATAATTAGTGACTCGGCTATTAATGCCATTCGAATAAATAAATAACCAGGACATTAAAGCCAAGTTGATTTTTTAGCTATATATGTATGTATGTACTTTACACGATACAATACACTACAATACAAAATCTCGTTATTTGTACACTACAGAATTCACACATGGGATAAAATATATAATAGTAAGCAGTACAAAGGGCGGTCTTATCACTAGAGTGATCTCTTCCAGACAACCTTAGTGTGGAAAGAAACAAAGTATTTTATATATTGATAGGTAGTGCACATGAAATCTACACAAAAGTTTACAAAGACAACACAAAAACAGTTAGAAAGCTAGTACCCCAGCACTCATAATCACCCAACTAAAGACAACAAGTAATGTTGTTTTACGTTTTTGTTAAAAGTATACAGCGATTCTGTACACCTAATATCTCGGGGAAGACTGTTCCACAGTCTAGCTGCCTGCAGTGCGAACGATCTATGATAGAATTTACGATAGTTAATCTTATTTGACAAAATAGGTTCAGAAATCAAAATCAAACGAAAACGTTGATTGAAAATCCAAAAATGGATTAATATATTCGTTTTGGATATAAAGTAGAAGTCAAAGTATAATTTTTTGAAACACGTGTCCCCAATTAATAATGGTAGTCCTGCAGTGGACTCACCACTAAGGATGCCGAAGACCGAGCAAAGCGGACTAAAAAAAGCAGGAAGGCGGACCCCGGGCCCCCGCGTATTGCGCGGGAGTGCAACCGGGATTTATCGCCAAGATGATGATGATGAGTCCTGCAGTAGACTGAAAATTAACGCAAACTCGATAAATACCCGTAGAATAAATCTCCATAAATAAAAACTGTCAAAACCGTTCATTCAATGAGACAAGAAAATTCAAGTTCACGACTCACCTGAGCAACTGACCGCCGCTAGGGCTACGACAGATATCACTAAAGCTCTTAACATTTTGGCCCAAGCTAGGTCTATAGCCCAACTCCGCACAAACCTAAAAACTACAAGCCTACAAACCAGCCACAGGAACCAGATAACAAAAATCACCCCATTTTATACATTTTCACGGACCTTATCAAATCCTAACAAAGCCGGTATTAAATAGTCTAATTGGATTTATCGTGATTATTAACTGTTTCACAGTTTAAATTAATTATGGGTAGGTACGCTTCTATTTTAATGACACATTCGAAATGTGATAAGAATTAATCAATTTAATTAAACCGCACGATAAAACACAGTTGATTATTTGTCCTTGGTGTTTAGTAACGTACTTCGTTAGGAACTCTTACCCACAACTGTATTTTTAGTTCCTGTAATGTTATGAATTGATGCAATAAAGAGATTACATACATACATACATACATACTTTATAAATACTTATATTTTCTCACTGCTATCTTTCTTCATTAACGGTCCATGCCTATAACATTAGAATTTCTCAAATGATAAGTATTTTTAATAATAAGATTTTATCGCATGGTATCGTGCCCACTCATTAAGACCTTTCCAAGGAGCCCAAACACAATGGGGTTATCTTATTGCGTTCATTAGTTCCTATGACCACCTTCCGACTCCATCATCAGACAAGCTCAATGATACCGTATTAATGCATTATCATCCAAGTTATATAGGTATACCAAATTACAACTCAACAAATGGTCGACATTTTACAAACAGTGCAAGTAAGGTAAAAGCTTGTTAAAATAGAAAGCCAGTAATATCTGCAAGGATCACGTCTCTCGCTCGCTCGTAATTCTTTTAATTCGTCATTCGTTTCTTTTAATCGTACTGTCATCATCATCTTGGCGTTAATAACTTCGGTTGTGTTCTCGCGCATGACGGCCCGGGGTCCGCCTTGACCATGATCCAGGATTTGGCAGATTAGGTAATTACAGTGGAGCGACTGCCATCTGACTTTCATGGCCCTGCTACCAGGGGAGCCTGACCAGATTGGATCATGATTACACATTCAGTGCAAGTTTCATCATGATGTTTTTTCCCTCACCGTAAAGAGCATAACTAATGTACATAATTTAGAAAATAGTTATTGGTACATGGTCGCAGCGGGATTCGAACCCGGCACTTCTCGCTTACGATCACCGAAGCTCTATCTTTTAATCGTACTGTACTCGTACTGATGCTGATCCTCGAATCTGCCAGTATCAGGAAAGAGGCCCCGTGGACGACCCAAGAAGCGATGGATTGACATCGGTGAGTCAAATGCGAGAGCTTACGACGAAAGGATGCCGTAGATCGGGCGAAGTGAAGAAGATTGAGTAGGAAAGCGGACCCTGGCAGAGGCCGGGATAAGCGCTAGGACGATGATGATGACTCATACTGATGCTCATAAATCGACAAATTGAGACCTCAGCCTGTAATAGTCCGCTGTTGTCGAGATGGCAGGCACTTGACAAGTATTAACACAAATCAGCGAGAATATATAAATCGTCTCTCTTTATGATCAACCATATATTAATAATGTCGCCTTCCTTACTAACACCACCATCGTATTCGTCGAATTTTTCTCTACAAGTTCTCTTTTACAGTCTATCCTTCCCCTATCCTTATCCTATCCTTCCTTTATCTATCCTTAACCGTTTAGGAGATATACACTTTTAGACTGTCATATCTGTAATTTTTTTATGAGAATATATCTTATTATCTTCGCTATGCGTAGATTGCCCTATCTACAGTTAGCAAGAAATTACGGCAGTTATGACAGTTGTCAGAAATCGGTCTAGCTTCAAATAATCGGGGAACATACATAAAAAATAAAATATTCCGACAAATTCCTTTTTTGAAGTCGGTTAAAATGAGCATACTTTTATAGCAATTATCAATAGAAATACGTGAGAACGAATGAACTGAATCCCATGGAAGGATAAAGAGAGTAACGCACAAAAATTGAAACCAGTGACAGCTAAAATGCATACTAAGAATGCATTGTTACATAGGCACCATTTTGGGAGCCGGCGCCAGAGGCTAAAACGTTTAAATATTTTAGTCGACGTGATGTAAGCACTCTCTATAAATTTTACCCGTTGAGCTTCAATTTTAATTGTAGCTTGAGGCTAGCATAATTTTAAAACATCACCATATGACACTCTAGTGCGGGCATGGGCGTGGTGTAAGGTCAATTTATATGTCCATGTCTAACAGGGATTTATCAAGCTACATTCTATAAATATTATTAAGTACTTTCACATGAAAAAATTTAATTAAATGCGTAGGAAGAAAAACAGACTTTAGGTATACTTAGATATACTTACACTAGTCAGCGGTTACGTAACCGAGCTAGCATCTGCATTATTTATCGCCAACATCTGTAAATATAATTTTTGAAAGTAAACTTTAAGTATTATTGACATTGTAATTTGTCATATCAACTAAAACTGTTTAGTTTTGTGTGATAGAACCGTACCTAATAATTCACAACTGACAGATCTATGTAATTTTAGTGACTTACTTATATTTTTTATAAAGTAGCTGACCCCACGCCACTTCGTTCGCGTCGTGTCCTACCCTACCATACCCTACTCTACTCCTGCCTACCCTTTTTTCTTTCATAGCAACCTTCACTAACTTATAAACATAACAAAACATGAATTAGTCGATTAGTTGCTTTAGTTTTTGATATAGTTCAGAGTATTCCATCCATATTGGCTTTTATTTTGCCACAATATAATTTTGCAGCCGCCACGCAGCCGCTTATCGAAGCCAAATAATAATATGATTAAAATAAACTTTGCTAAAGCCTGTATTCTTGATTAAAACAGCGGAGTGCTGTCAGCTGAGAGAATATCCGGCGAACGGAACAATGAATGAAATGCAAAACAGAAGCAGCATGTAACAGCCTAAATGTGGAATTTCAGGGAGCCCATGTTTATAATTCCAGGCTAATCTGTCAGTTAGTGCCGGCTGTCCAGCAAAGATAGGTTCGTGCCTTTTGTAACATTACTTAGCTTTAATTATGACTTATGGACCTACCGCTAATTGAATAATTTTGGTACATAATTGGTAGCTTTTGCCCGCGACTCATTTTCTTCTCTAACTAACCTACTTTGATCACTTTTATCAGAATTTTTTATATAGTTTAAAAAATCCTACTATCAATTCTTCCAGGCTATAAGTAAACATAATATTGGGGAAGTAGGCGTCTGTTCCTTAAACCTCTGCACAAATTTTGTATGGTGAAACCTGAAGGAGGATCACGAAGTAACTTTTTCTAATTTGTAACCTGGGGAAGAAAATAGGCTACTTTTTATAGAAATCGGCAAGAACGAAGTGGCGGCCAATGTTTACAATGATGACGTTGATGTTGCTATGTTTTATTCAACATACCATTTTCGTTTCGGTTGCTTAGTAACGTAAATAAACAGTTATAATAACGTAATAAACCCCTGTAAACTCTAGTCACGCAAGACAGACTGACAGCCGTTTCATATGTTATCCTGCTACACGCCAGCCAATCCCGCTAGATCCTCAGAGAGCTCCACTTTTCGCTGTTACGGCAAAATAAAAATGATACACACGGGTCAACTTACAGTGGTTTCCGCAATAATGACCGGGAGAACGATGACCACAATTTGTTACGGGCTGTATTACCTAGTATTAAAGAGTCTGCGAAAGTTTTGCTATATTTTATACTGCTTAGTCGAAGGAACAGAGAGACTAACTGAAAAGTAACAACATATAAAGATGGCTTCACCTATAGGTATACTGTCTCGGTTGTACTCTTGCGCACGAGGGTCCGGGGTCCGCCTTGACCATGCTCTAGGATTTAGCAAAACAGGGAATTACAGTGGAGCGACTGCCATCTGACCTCCATGACCCTGCTACCAAGGTAACCTGACAAGATTGAATCATGGTTACACATTCAGTCGCCTTAATATACAGGTTTCATCAAGATGTTTCCATCACCGTTAGAGCATCATTTAGTATTCAACTAATGAACATAACTCAGAAAAGAATCATTGGTACAATAAATCCGCTGCGGGATTCGAACCCGGTACCTCTCGCTTACGAGTCGGATACCTTAACCACTCGGCCACCGATGCTCCACGTATACCCAATTACAATATATTGTAATTACTCCCTTTACAAAATTACCTACTTTATAAAACAAGTAAGTACCTACGTAGTTTAAAGAATTGTACCATCTCCAACCACAAAATGCGATGTTTTACTGCTGACAATATACGCTTCGATCCACTTGCTTGGTCTTGGTCTATAAATTGCCCATTTAAGTGTAATTCTAAATAAGTGATTGTGGTCACATTTACCGCGTGTACCGGTGACCGCTGACTTTGAGCCCACATTTCTTGTTTTATCACCGGTCGGAACAGCGAGCGACCACAGAAATGTGGCAATGTAGGTATACGGCAAGGTTTTAACTCCTATTAGAATAGGACCATAGATGGTCCATTGTCTGGAACTATTCACAGTAACATAGATAGCTGTTGGTATTACTTTTATCAGTTTATGTTCCGATCTGGTCAGGTTCACCTGTTAAAAGGTTCACGAAGGTCTTACCCTCTCCCCGAACCCTTGGGCACGAGAACACAACTAGCCACGATGACTGGCCAACGATGGACGATTATTATTAGGCTAAATCACGCTCAGTTACTACATATTTAATTTAGTAATAAATAATAGGTACTCATCACCATCATCATCTTCCTGTCCGTGTATCACTATGTGTGGTCAGTATAAAAGTTTTCTCTATCTCTCTCGTCCATTTAACAGACAGAGGGCACTCGTTCGGCATTCACTCTACACTTAGGTTTCAGTTTAAATGCAAAAGGGCAGGTGTGTTGCTGTAAGAGCTAAGGTAATGCTTCATACCGGAATAATGCAATCATTGTTGCTTGGCGGCAAAAATAGATAACGCGTCAGTATCCATGCAGGCCGACTCTAGAGTCCTACCACCGCTAAACTCTAACGAAGACAGTAGAGGCTTGTTTTGTATGTCATTTTGGACCCCATACTTTCACGACAAGGTGAACAACAAAATGTGATAGAATAGGAACAACCAATGTGTCCATGATTCCATGTTTATTCATCGTTCAAATTTCTAGAGTAGATTTCTAACTGATTACAAAATATTTATGTGTTCTAAATACACCTAAACTCTTAAAAACGCTATCTAAATTCTCAGTTTTATTACGAGGGCTAAAACGTAATCGCAACTTTATGGTAATTCCGCATCTGTAGGTATCCGTTATTTGTTTTTAAATCGCTGGACGTAAAACTTTAACAAGTACAGCCGGATACCCTGCTGTGTTAATATCCGGATTTTTATTCAATAGTGTGAGAATATCGTCAAAATAATGATGAGATTGGACACCTATCGAGATACTGTTTTAAATGCTAACAACTGACGATGAAATTTCACGATTTTGATAGGTAGGTAACCTACAGCGAAGGAATAGGTAAGTCAAGCGTTAGGTATGTTTAAACAGTTTACGAAGAAATCGGTTGGTAGGGAATTTTTGATAATTATATTGAAAACATCTCGTAATGTAAACTTTAACTTTTATCATTATTTTTTAATATTTTTATTCATCATTTTATGATAATTTAACTATCAATTTATAGGTACGTATGTTCTATTCATTATAATGTAAAAGTATAATTATACTTTAACAACAATGTATTTTAATTTTATAACACAAAACATTTGGATGAATATTAAACAAATCCCTTGGCTACAGACACGATACGAACTACGGACTTTTTTTTAAATAACTCGCTACCATACCCCGATAAATAACAAGTCAACATCACACGCTGTCATGGAATTTAATCAAGTAAGTGCATGCAACTTGTTTGAAGAGGAGTATGTTTTCATTAAAATTCCAATTTTTTTCGCGTTCCCGTTTCATTTGCGAGTTTAATTATATTTTACCACGTTTTAGTCTGGGCAGGTAAAGGGATGTCTATTTTTTTTTTCAAACGTAGGGTAGATTATATTTATTTTTAACATTAACGACCTAAATAGGTACTTTAAAATGACTTAATTTAAGTGGTAGGTGTTATAGGTGCGTTAGTACGTTACTTAGTGCGTTATTCAATTAGCTTTTTTGTTGTTGTGGGTAACTTTGATGGCTATCTCAGACGAAATAAGAAATAATGGCTATAAGTAACAAGTTTTTTACGTAATCGTAATCGTAATCATCTGGCGACCTGTGTGGTTCAGTTGGTCCACATGCCCCCTTTCTCCATGACCATGCAGAGGTCCCGGGTTCGTGGCCGGCTGGGCACAAATTAAAATTTATAATTTTAATTTGTTTTACGGGTCTGGGTGTGTCATGTAAGTAGGTATGTATTTAAAAACAAATATTTAGTTTATCTGTTTTTTGGCACCCATAACACAAGCTTTGCTTACTTTGGTGCTAGATGGTGCTGTGTGAATTGTCCAAGCATATTTAATATTACTTTTATTTATTTATTTGTCTATATAACGTTTTTTTTCCCATAGTATGTACTCAGTAGATTAAACCTTTATGTCCAACACGGGGCGACCTGCGGCTAAGATTACAATTCTATTTAACTCCTAAGTTACTATTTATCGGCTCTTCCATTCTGACTCCCGCCTCTCATTCACAATTTCGTCCACTGCATTGACCTGGAAACCACACAAATGGCTATTCTATCATAGAGGCGACACGACACGCGACGAGTCCAATGCTATAGTCGTCCGAAATTCCCACAGTCGAGACGAACCGTGAATGGTGGATGACAAGACAGTCGACCCATCATGCTAACAAAGATGCGTGTCCGCTGGCCCATTGTCAGATATTCCACGTTCATTCTGCATTGAAACATTGGAGCAGGCCTTACAGCTGACTGAATTGAGACAGAGTATCCACGTTCATCTGTACTATACATAGGTAGTATAAATTAAAGTCGCTTTCTGCGTGTGTCTGTCTGTCCATTTGTATTTATTTCTGTTAACTCTTCCTAAACGACGCAACGGATTTTGATACGGTTTTCACCATCAGTTAGAGAATTTCTTTTGGAAGGTTTACATGTACAATATATGGATATTATAGTTATGAGAAGCCGAGTAAACCCGTGCGAAGCCGGGGCGGGTTCGCTAGTTCTGTATAGAAATATTATAACCGAAATCATTTTATTAATTTATTTTTATTCACAGTTATTGTATACGTGAAAGTTTAAAGAAAAATACAAAATTATAGCTAACACAACAAGCGCTACATGTCTTACCAGAAATCTCCCATCTCAAAAAAATTACATGTGTCATAGTTAGCTAGAACTATACGTACTTAATAAGTAATTTGTCGTAAAAAATAGTTATATATGTCAAAATTAAAACTAAAACTAAATGGGTATCTGTAATTGCATTACATCGTCTTAACTTAAACTAACTTAAACTCTTTGCCATTCCCGGTCCATAGGTGCCCATGACACCAGCGGCATTGCCACGCTGTATGGCGATGGACAGTTATATATTATCTTAGTATTTTATGTTTCAGCGCTTAAATAACATCAACATGTAGGTTCGTACCAAAAGGTATCGGCTTTTGTTGCAATTCGGTGAGTTCTATCCTTCTCCACTAGCTGAACTGCTCCACAACGCAACTGTATTATCTCATTAATATCAGATCGCGTCAAATCTATTTTTGCGATTTGATGTGAAGCTTCCGTATACCACACCCTCTGTACAAACTCCATAATACATGTAGTAAGGGGCCCGCAGCATCCTGTGGGAAATACGTCAGTCCGTCCGTCCCACTCGGCAGGCCACGCGCCTTATTGTTGACGCACAATAACACCATTTAATGTTTCGCCACTCGATTACTTGCGAGGGGTTCCAAATTGGAAATATTGTATTACAATATGTTTGTAGGTATAATACAAATGTAGGTACTTAATGTTTGGTTAAGTATTATTTGTCACGACTTGAGTTATTGTAGTGTGTAGAGTAGACTTAACTTTGAAATAATCAATTTACCTATCAATATGATTTTTAGAAATTTGGTTCATAAAATGTAGCTCAATCTCAGTGACTTGTGACATACTGTCATTTTGAGAACGCTCTTAAAATATAATAATTTTGTACAAAATGCACGCCAGACAATAACTAAGTATATTAAAAGTGTTTGAGACCGTCTAGGAGCTAGAAGGCTTAACTTAACTTTAAGAAATCCATTTGCTTATCAATACGATATTTGACAATTTGGTTCATAAAATATAGCTAGATCTCAGTGACTTGTGACATACTGCCATTGAGAGAATGCTTTTAAAATATAGTAATTTTGTAGATTAAAAGTTACGCCAGACAATAACTAAGTACCTATATTAAAAGGTTTTGAGACAACCTAGGACTTAGAAGGCTGCCTCTGTGGACCAGAAAATGAGCAGCGCTTTCTGTTGTAAGTATAACATTTCAACGTTTCGAAGGCGCCTACCAACTTGAACATGATGTATTGGTAGGCAGCTTGGAGCAACCTTATCCAGATTTGGCTGACAATCCCATTCAGCAGAGGACGACTACCTAAAATCTATACCTACAGGCGGCAGACGACACAACGCTATTCAATCGCTTAAAAGCTTTAATCCTTTAAAAACGCAGGACGAACATTAAAATGCGAAACCCATTTACGATCAGAGCCCAAATATTCCGGTAACACCTCACGGACGGCCTACAATTCCCGATAACGATTCCAACAATTTCGGCAACACTCATGTAATTACAAAAAACTCGAGCGCCACATTTCACAATTCCGAAATACTGGCCGGTATGACGGGCGTCATCTCATTGGCGAATGGCGGCTCCAGTAATCAAATTCGAAATTTAATTAAATCCCCGCCGCAGTGCGCTCGATCGGAAGATAGTGCCGAAACTAACGGAAATGAAACTTGCATCCGATAACGGTTTTCAACAAGGAAGCGCGTTTTCCGTGTTGATACTGGTAGGCGAGACCTAGACTATTAAAGAGTAGGTGTTTATTTATTTATTCATTTTAAAATTGTATTGCACAATATTACAATTGGCGGACTTAAAGCCATTAAGACCTTGTTGTTAATACTGTCGCAAGTTTCAATTTATCAATACTTACCTACTTGATAAACGGCTTTCTACCATCTGCCTTAGAAAAGTGCCGGATTATTTCGGTTATATGGCCACAAAGGACGGGGAGAACCTCGAAACGAACGCCAATACTTGAATTAGTCATAGTTTGATATTAATGTAGTATGTAGTAATTAATGTATGTAGGTATATCGAAGACCCCATACCAATAACTAAAATCTCTTTGAATTTACGTTAAAACTTTACTTAAAGTGACCTACCTCTATTGCAAATCTGTTATGATACCCTGAACAGGTTTATTCTATTACTATGGCAGTTATTTTGCAGTTTACTCTGCATTATATTGCTTCGCTTATGACAGCTGCCTGCTCTGGATTTCGATCTGCATACCGAGTATTAATAGTCAGATGGCCAGTCCAGTAACGGTAAAACGATAGGTACCTGTCTCTCTTTAGTCCAGTTATTCTAGTAGCTGTTGCAGAATATTTGCATATTATCATAACCTAACCTACATTAAATGTCATATATTTTGATGTAACAAAATGTAGGGACAATACAAATGCATAACTGAGTTATTCTCTCATTTCGACGGAACTTCGTATCGGGGCTTATAAATTGCACATAATGAAATGTTTTAAAACTGGTATCAATGCAAAAACTTTCCTAATATAAAGACCTAAAGTAAGTTCAACAAGTTCGTACATTAAAATTATATCTAATAATAACTAGGTAACAATTCATTTCTCTCCTACGTGCAGTAACTTATTATTAGAAACTAACTAACTAACTAACTAAATAGATCTCTTTATAACAAGCCTACAAATTGTTTTTATTGCTTCAGGGTTAGCATTACGCTAATATATTAATAGTATTAAAGCTAATAGGTAATTAAAGAGAATGCAAGTTTTGATTTTTTCAACCGAAAACTCATTTCCTTCCGCAGGAATAGACATTAATTTTTCGGCCTCTTGCAAGCCTGCAAATACACTGCTGTCCCCAAACGCCATTCCCGCTTCGGTGAGCAGGAACACTTTGTCGAGAGCGAGTGCGCGAGTGATATTTGAATAGTTATTAAAGTTCTATAGTCGAAATGAGTTTTGTCACAGGTAACAGCTCATTACTGTCCAGCTATTAATATAGCAATTGTTCCCGCATTCATTCCTATCTAAGGAATTCCGAGGATCCAAGAAGCTATGGATTGACGTTGCCGAGTTGGAAGCCAGCGGCTCATGACGCGAGGATGCCAAAGACCGCGCGATGTGGACAACTAAAGCGGACCCTTACAGAAGCCGGGATAGACGCTAAGATGATCATGATTTATTTTATGAACTAAATATCGTACACAACAAAAGGTATTCTTATCCTAATGAACTATTCGTTGCATCTACTGGCTAACGGCCTAGAGTCGCGTGCGCAGACTCCGGACCCCGGCTTAGATCGCGGACGCCTGCGCACAGATAGCGCTTTTATTCCATTGCGTGCACTCTATCTAGCCACCAGCAGTTGTAACGTAGCTAGTTTTACTGCTGTTAACATGCAGGTGGATTTAATTATTGCGTACCCAGTTGTGATTTGGATCGTTTGCTTTGAGAGCTGCATTAAACGAATGTTATTTAGTTAGATGGGGTTGAATATTTGTAAAAAAATGTGGTAGTAATACTGAGAACGAACTTCAAGTTTCCAAAACGGTTTTATAATACACAACGGGGAATCCAACCCTGTCCAATTTTATTTTAAAAAGCGCAATATGATTTATAGCAGTAGCTGTTAGTAGATAATATTTTTTTCTATTAGCGTTTGTTATTTATTTCTTAAGTTCTATGGAAATATTCGTTTATTATTAAACTGATCATACGGAACTTTACAAAAATGTAACGCGGACTATGATGCGTCTAATATTAGCTAGATGTCGAATATCCTCTGTTAAGAATCACGGAAATTCTGTGATTCTGTCTTCCGTGACCGTGAACCAGAAAATAGGTACCAGCGCTTTTTGTCGTAAGTATAGGTATGTATTTTAAACCGATCTATAATCCGGCTGTCGCAATGTGGAGAAGGCTCGAGTCCAGCAGTGGACGGTTATGAACCGTTGGTGATGATTACATGAAATTACTGAAATAACATTAAATACCTTACCTATTCATATTATAGCTACACAGTAGGTATACCTATTAATTACCCTTATCGCATCGGATATTCTATTGTCTTAGTCCCAGGGTCTATGCTGCGTAAACAAATTGACAGTATTCCTTATACAAAAGGGAAAACATGTATCTTTCTACCCTTAAATGGTGCAAGCACTCTCGTGAATGGCCTTTCTAAATCAACGTTATGATAATAGAAGCCTACGCCGTACAGGTACATACCAACCTACATTGCAATGTAAGATGGTATCCATGTTTAAATATTTATGTAAGTTTGAGATCGTATCCTTCCTAAGCACACTGCTACCTAACTTCCAAAGCACTTCCAAGAGTGTCCATCATTTCATACATTTAAAAGAAGCTTAAAGGAGCACTATCACTCCATGAATTTGTACTAGTATTATTATAATATAATTTTTTTTTGATGTATTATTAAGTAATTCAGTAGCCTAGATATTATTAGTATTATTTTATTATTTTTGTATCTATTATGTTTCATAGGGTATTTTGTAGTAGATAATTCGTTTTTTGTTTAGTGTCTACCTACCAGTATTTATTAATTGTTGCTATGGTTGTATTAAGATGTTCAAGGTCTGTATGCTTTTCCTGTCCCACTATACAATTATATAAATTGATTAACACCATTTGTGGTTAGCTGGTAGAAATATATGATAGAGATAATATCGCTATTGCACTCATTTTCGTTTGATGTATGTAATTAAGTATGTATACAATAAATAATATAATAATTTATAAACATGCGGAGTTAGTTTTGCATTGCCTCCTACAGAAAAAGTAAATGTACTTACCTCTGTAACATAAATATACTTAGCACAAATACTTCCTCACAGACCGAAAACATCCACACCTGTGTTCCTTACGGTTTCCAGTGACCCACGGGGTAAGATTTGGGGAACCGTCGCTTTTGCAGTGGAGGGGTAAACCCCAAATGCCTGTTTACTGCCAGAGCAAAGGGTTATAGAGGTGGGCAACGAATTGGCGATGGTGTTGCTAATGGTGTGTCTACAGGCAGCGGTGACCACTTTCCATCAGGTGGCCCGCTTGCCTGTTTGCCTTGTATAGGTGAATGTAGAGGCATATTTGATAAACATATTTAGGTATTATATTATGTTTACTCGCATTTAATCATCTGATGAATTAATAAAAGTTAGGTACTATCTCACAGATGGTGGTTTCATTTGTGTCTCCAACAGTCGCCCTATAGCCTACTGTATAACATAAAAAATATCTATAGCAATAGCTAGGTATAATCTCATTTCACAATTTGGTACAAAATCTAACGATCACACCCGACTAAAACCACGATGCTGTGAACTCGTGAATGTACTATGCCATACTCCCATTCCCACATTAACACTTCGACTGCCGGTTTTTCCACGAGATTTTAATTAGCAGCACAGTAGCTAATTAAGTCGGTAAAAAGCTGTGAAACTCCCATCTGACTGACCCACCTACTAAATCGTGGTAACTAAATCGTGACTTACAATTAGGTGCCACCGCTATGTGAAGATCTTTCACTAAAGTTCCAAATGTAGGAGATCATCGATGTTGATACGAGTATGACGATATTCACGCCTTCTTAATTTAAATCCTTTATTCTTTTTATTTTTACTTACTTAAATATCCTGGCTTAAATATCTATCCTTCGTCGCTGCATCGCTGTAAAGTTCACATCATCACATGTGGGGTGCCAGCGCATTTGATTGTTTGTTCAACGGGATAGAAGCATATGGCTGATTGTTTTTGTAGTGACGTGTATGGGAACTTATTTTGTTTTGTTTATATCATAGAGAAAAAATTTTATATACAGAAGTTTATATGTTGTGTAAACTAAACCTAGGTAGAATTCTACTTTCTATAAACTTCACACTTCTTTGTTAAAGAATATAAAAGTGCTACGAACGTCCGCGCGTCTTTAACAGTCTTATCTAATAATCTATATAGGTATTAGGCACCTACTTACAGTTTAAGGAAGAACCTATCAAGGATATTTCTAGGTGTTTACCGGTAGGATTCTTTTAAGTCTGAGGTGTCTACCTGGATGGGTACCAACCACCACAATATCTATTTCTGTCGCCAAGCAATATTGCTTGCACTGTTTTGTTTCAGTTTAAAGGATAAGATTCAATCAATTTCAATTATAAAATGTTGGGTAAAAATATAAAGAGGGTAACCGAGGTGCGAGATCTTGGGGTCCAGCTGGATAGTGAACTTCATTTTACATCGCATATTAATAAAATATCTGCAAAAGCATATAAAATGCTTGGGTTTATGTTTCGGCAGTGTAGTGACTTCAAAAACATAAATACATACATACTTTTATATAATTCGTTAGTTAGAAGTCACCTGGAATATGCCTCCACTGTTTGGAATCCACTATATTCGAAGCACAAATACGAGTTGGAGAAAATACAGAGAAAATTCCTTCGAAGAGTACGCTATAGATTTAAAGCTCCTGAGCCCAATCTCTTATCTTTAGAACTGCGTCGCGAGCATAGAGACCAAACATTTATATACAAAATAATCAATAATATGATAGACTCCCCGTACCTTCTTGGTAGTATTCTATTCAGGTGTCCTAGGTCACAGAGCCGCAGCAGTGATGTATTTTCGGTTCCCTTTTGTAAAACAAACTATTCCAATAACAGATTTTTGGTCAGAGCTTGTCATACGCACAATAAGAAATACGCAGACATTGATTTGTTTCATGTGAAATATGGTGGATATAAGGCTTCCGTAAAGGGTAATAATGGTGAGTAGTTGGTAAGTGTTTTTGTTTTTATTTGTTTAATAATAGAGACTAAAATCATTAGGCGTCAGCGATCAGAATGTTATTTTCATTAGTTTCTCTCTTTTTCATCCTTGCACTATCCCGTAATGTGGGGGTTGTGTTATTATTATTAGTTTAGTTTATTCACTTTCGTAAAATTATCATGTGGAAACTTCACTGGCTAACGTGTGAATTATTCTCTTATATTGTAAGTAATATTGTAAGCTGTTTGTTTTCCTAAATAAAGAAAAATAAAATAAAATAAAGATAGCCAGCGCAATTACAGCCAAGAGTCATATTACTTAAGTCCTCACGGCGACAACGCACTTGTGATTTTTGCATTTCTGCACATAAAAAGCCATCGCAAACACGCATGTAACTTTTATTTTTAAGTTTTTTGTTAGGCCCCTTTACAAAAGTTTACACCCAAGTTAAAACATATGAAAAAATTGTACTTACATGCGCATTTGCGATCTACCAACCATCATAAAAACCATCATATGAATATCTAATTAACAATCGTCTGGGGTTGAAATCAGTTTTAATAAGGATAGTCCCGTCGACAACATTTTATAGGAGAACCAATTAATAGGAGTGACCGTGCAATCGACTTTATACCAAACGAGTTACGATCTTTTTTATTTGAGACTGTATAGTTTTTCTCCTTTTTATTGTACATGGCAGGTGCAACTTCGCTTCTACGAGACAAGTGAATTTGTTTTGCCCTTTTTCTAATTAATCAAGCGGGTTTCTATTAATAAAATTCTTGTCAAGTAAGTGAGCGGGCTATTATTTTGATTGCGTTCGATTATTAGCTGCGTTGCGTTGGTGGAACGGTGGCTCTTGGGACTAACTCATTACCATGAGAAGAGTCTAGTTGTTCTATTTTTTAGGTAGGCATAATATAGTATGAAGAATTAAACAAGTTATTCGTGAATCAGCACTTCTTTAAGCCACGCAATTGAAATGTACTTTTAATGGTTAGAAACTTTATTATTTTACTAGTTAAGCAGGTTACAATCATGATGAGGCTGAAGTTGATAAGCAATCACGGTTTTTTATATGTCAATAGATAAACAGGCAAGCGGACTCCTAATTGAAAGTGGTAACCGCTACCTATGGACGGACATTAGCAGCAACCAATGCATTTCCCGCCCACCTCTAAAACCCCAGGACACGCTGCTCTGGCAGCAAATTCTATACCTCTCCTACTAAAGCTACGGTTCTCCATGAAGAACTGGAAACCTTACTCATCGTACGGAACACAGTAAAATAATAAAAACAATCATCATGGCATTAGTGACCCGGTTGTGCTTTCGCGCACGAGGGCTTAGGGTCCGCCTTGATAATGATCCAGGATTTGACAGATCAGGTAATTAAAGTGGCTGCCATCTGACCGCCATGACCTTGCTACCAGAGGAACCTGAGAGCATTCCGTTTGAATGTGCAGGTTTCATCACGATGGTTTCCCTCGCCGTAGGAGCATCGGTTAGTGTTAAACTAATGTGCGCAACTCAAAAAAATTAAGTTCATTTAAAAATATTGTATTTACGCTTGTTTGCCACATGTGGTGCCAAAGGACTCACCGCCAAGGATGCCGACGACCGGGTAAATTGGACTAAGAAAAGCAAGAAGACGGACTCCGGGCCCCCACGGGTTGCGCGGAAACGCAACCTGGATTTAACGCCAAGATAATGATGATGACATAACTCAGAAAAGAGTTATTGGTACATCGCCGCAGTGGGATTCGAACCCAGTACCTCTTGTTTGCAAGTCGGATACCTTTACCACTAACCACCAACGCTGCAGGTATTTATTTAAAATAATATGTATACCTCCCTTTACCCATAAGATTAAAAAAGCCACTACCGCCATTTCAGTGTTCTCATCAAAAGCCCTGTTAGCGACCTTATAAAAACGCTTCTAAAATCCTCTGACCCTGGCTTTTGATCAAACCGCCAATTAAAATGCCGCTGCTCCCACCCTCACAAACACCAGCGACGTAAAAGGAACAAAGCATTAGGGCTCATTAGCTCAAGGAAAGGAACACCAAGGTTCGTGGCACATCAGAATGTGCTATTAATGGTCGCAACGAAAAATAACACGAAGTGAGATTATAGATTTTCTTACAAGATGTTGTAGTATTGTCAGTAATGAAATACAAATACATGATTTGATAGAGCACTTTCGATTGGGCTCTAAGACTTGAAATGTAGAGTGGTCACAGAGGATTTCCTTTTTATATTAAACAGGTTTTAACGGTATTATCACGATTTTATATTATTTTATCATATTATCGACATTTCAATAGAAGTGACGAATCAGAAGTTCTTATTAAAGAATCAGAATATATAGGTACCAAGAATGATACAAACAACCTAAGTACTTACAAACAACGAATAGTGGAGCGTCTGCCATCTGACCTCCGTGGCCCTGTTAACAGGAGAACCTGACCAAATTGGATCATGGCTGTCACAAAAAAACCTAATTAAAGATTTATTCCAGTAGGTTGATCGAGTTACCTATATCTTCTTTATAAATATATCTACCTAATAGGTATATTGTTTTATTTGCACACTGCGCCAGCGTATCTAGATGCAAGAACTTCATAACACATTATTCTACAGTGCAATTTTGCATGCAATAACTAGACACATACTTAGGTACCTAGCGCAGTCAGTCCTAACGGGTGCACTACAAACACAGGTACTATTAAAACTTGATCAAACCGTTAACTAAAACATGTGCCTCGAGAGTAGTCGAGAACTTAGTTCCTAGCCCCAGGGGCTAAACGCTGCGAATTGAAAATGATGGGGCGGAAACTAGGCTCACAGCCTAGCTTGTTGTTGATTATAATATCAAGCCATACAAAAGTTCAAAGCACTAACTGAAATCAAGTGTTGTGAGTCTTTACAACTAGGTACCTATATAAATGTATAAATAATAAATAAATATGCTTGGATTAATTCACACAGCGCCATCTAGCCTTGGGGCCAAAGTAAGCAACGCTTATATAATGGGTGTTAGATAACTGATAAGCTACTTATATACCTTTTTTGAAACACATACTTATTATAAATATTACACCCAGACCTGTGACAGAAACTAAAATTCATCATTCCAATTTCTGCTCGGCCGGGAATTGAACCCAAGTAAACCAACGGAACCTCTCAGCTCAGGTCTATAAGACGTATTATACAGGTACGCACAGCGTTTACTTAGCTCGACTTCGGGGGTCGGGCCGCATTTTACATTGTGGCTTTGGTAGAGCGTTATCCTTGTCGCACTGGTATGAGTAAATACGAAGCTAAAACAAGCTGTGTATTATTTACAGCCCTAAGTTGTGTATTTTTGTGATACGTTTGAAAAAATATCTTATATTTTTTAAAACGTTCTTTTGTACTTTCCACGTATTTACCATGAACGTATAGAACACCGTCTTGAGGGTAGATTTCCCTACACAAAACAAAAGTTGAGAAAGTAATTAATGAGTATGTAGGTAGGTACCTTATGTAGTGAAATAACATTTGTTGTTTGTTTTAATTATAAATAGAATACATATTTTAATATTGAATTACAAAAAGTGTAACAATGCAAGTGACCGAAATACTTTCTTATAAGTTTTACTATACCCTTAGACATATTGGACCTTAAAAAGCAGGTAATACTTAGGTGATTATTTTCAGGTAATGTGAAGGCTTGTGATCCAACTAGAAAATCAAACACAAAACTTCCTAGTAGTTTCAGATGGCTGCACGTGAAGTTATGTTTGAACATTAGACAGTTCTACTATCTACCTACGTTTATAGTGTCGCATTTTAATCCATCTTCATCTTGGCGTTAATCCAAGTTTTGTTTGTCGTGCTCTCGCGTGCCAGGACCCGGGGTCCGCTTTGACCATTATCCAGGATTTGGCAGGTCAGGTAATTGCAGCGGAGCGACTGCCGTCTGACCTTTTTGAACATGTTAACAGGGTTATGCAATGTTAACATGTTAACATTTGCCGTGTGGTGTCTGGTAGAGTAGCGCCAACCCTAACCACTCAAAGGTGTCGTACAAGGCGACTTAAGAGATAAAGGCAGATCACCTGAGAGCCTCGTATCGCCGGAAAATGGGCAGCAGCGTTTTCTGTTGCATATTCTTAACACTGCGATCTCCAACCCGCCTGCCAAGCGTGGAGATTATGGCAAATCCCCCCAATTTGACGTAAGTCTCTGACAAAGTTTCAGTTCCAGTTCCCGGTCGTCATGCTAGTCGTGGCCAAGGCGGCGGCCACGGAAACGGCAGGGCAGGGGGTGCAAAGAATGCCCAGGCTACGGATGGCCGCCAATTACAACTGACCCTGGCAACGTTTAACGGTCGCACTCTGAGGCTTGATGAGCATCTGGCGCAGCTGGAGGTGGAGCTAGAGAATATTAAGTTGCATGTTCTGGGTTTGTGTGAAGTCCGAAGAGAGGGGGAGGACACCATAACCCTTGACACAGGCCACCTTCTCTACTTTCGCGAGGGTGACCAAGCTTCCCAGGGGGGTGTAGGGTTTCTCGTCCATAGGGCCCTTGCAACGTTAAAGTGATCTCCAGTGTGTCGACCAGAGTAGCGTACCTGGTTCTTCGACTATCAAAACGGTATAGCATCAAAGTTATCCAGATGCATACCGACCTCGTCACACTCGGATAAGAAAGTGGAAGAAATGTACGAAGACATATCCAAGGCCTTGCATAGCACCACAGAGGCTCCCTTCAATGTTGTTATGGGCGAGCCAGGAGCGGCAACGAATCTAGAGTAGGGCCGCATGGTTATGGAGGTAGGAACCACAGGGGCCAAATGCTGGTCCACTTCCTTGAGAAGGAGGGACTCTTCTTAATTAATTCATTTTTTAAGAAGAAGCCACACTGGAAGTGGACATGGCGAAGCCCCGACGGTTTGACCAGAAACGAGATCGACTTCATTATGACGGACAGAAAGTAAATATTTAGAGATGTCTCCGTGATCAATAGGTTCAATACTGGGTCTGATCACCACCTTGTCCGAGCGTCTCTTAATATAAATCTAAGGCTTGAAAGAAACCGTCTGATAAAGTCCACGCTCCGACCAAATCCACTCCAAACTATAGAGGGCACCAAGAAATTCCAACGGATTCTCGACGATAAATTTGCCACGATGGATACTCCAAACGACGTGAACGAAGCCCTACACAACGTGGTTGAAACGCTGAGAAACGAGGGCATCAAATTTTGCCAGAAACAGCGTAAGGGTAGAAAGTCCAAACTCTCTGAGGAGATCCTGCGATTAATGGTACAAAGACGGGAAGCCATTCGGGCTACTTCGTCAGAGGTCAGACCTTAACAAGCGGATTAAAAAGATGGTACCGCGTGACCTTCGGAGCTCAAATACAGGCCTGATTAAAGAGGCTATAGAGCGAAACCGAGGGTCCAAAGTATTCATGCGGCAGCTTGGAAGGAGTCACCTAACGAAGCTCATCACACATGAGGGCAGAACCGTAATGTCAAAGTCTGAGATCTTCTTTGAGATTGAGGACTTTTACGACCGGCTATACGCTGCACATGCTCCTTGACCCCGGCGAGACCACCACGATCCTAGAACCACCCTGACATGACACGATACCGACGAATTGCCGGACATCAGCCAAGAAGAGATCGTGTTGGCTCTGAGGCAGCTTAAAAATGGGAAAGCCCCTGGTGAAGACGGAATTACATCCGAGCTTCTAAAGGCAGGAGGAGCTCCTGTAATACAGGAGTTACAAACGCTTTACAACTTCGTCTTACACCGCAGGAGAACTCCTAAGGCGTGGAAAAGGAGCTTGATAATTCTTTTTTTTTTAAAGAAGATAAAACACTGCTAAAAAATTACAGGCCCATCTCACTCCTGAGCCACGTCTATAAGCTGTTTTCCAGAGTCATCACGAATCGCCTCGCTCGGAGACTCGACGAGTTTCAACCACCAGAGCAGGCCGGGTTTCGAGGAGGATATAGCACCATAGACCACATTCACAAAGTGAGGCAGGTTATACAGAAATCCGAGGAGTATAATCAGCCCCTGTGACTGGCTTTTGTGGACTAGGAGAAGGCCTTTGACTCTGTCGAGACCTGGGCTGTTCTGGAATCCCTACAGCGATGCCAAGTGGACCATCGTTACATCGAAGTGCTGAAAAGCTTGTATGAAGGCGCCAACATGATTGTTCAACCAGCAGTTTGCCATCCAATTGCACAGAGGAGTAAGGCAAGGGGATGTTATCTCCCCGAAACTGTTCACAAATGCATTGGAGGATATGTTCAAGACGCTGGACTGAAAAGGTATGGGTATCAATATAAACGGCGAACATTTGACGCACTTAAGATTTGCAGATGACATAGTCCTAGTGGCAGAGCCGTTGGAGGAGCTGCAGCGAATGCTGGCCGGCCTAGCATCAGCCTCGCAGCGGATGGGTCTCGCCATGAATGTAGACAAAACGAAAGTCATGATTAATACCCACATTAACCCGAGTCCTGTAGTCGTAAATGGCCTTCGCCTTGAAATTGTTTCTGAATATACGTATCTTGGGCAAACCTTGCAGTTACGTAGAGGCAATTTTGAGTAAGAGGCCAAGATGCGGATTCAGCTGGGCTGGGCGGCATTCGGAAAACTTCGCCGAGTCTTCACGTCACCCATACCACAATGCTTAAAAACAAAGCTTTTCAACCAGTGCGTCCTACCCGTCATGACTTACGCGGATACTTACGGTACGGCTTATTCACCAGTTCAAGGTCGCTCAGCGGGCTATGGAACGTGCTATGCTCGGAGTTTCCCTAAAGGACAAAATTCGTAACGAAGTAATCCGACAGAGAACCAAAGTGACTGACATAGCGCACAGAATTAGCACGCTGAAGTGGCAGTGGCCTGGCCATATCTGCCAATGAACCGACAACCGCTGGGGTAAACGAGTTCTTGAGTGGAAACCGCGATTCGGCAAGCGTAGTGTAGGACGCCCTCCGGCCAGATGGAGTGACGATTTGCGAAAGGTTGCGAGTGGATGCTGGATGCGGCAAGCTGAGGACAAGGTGCATTGGCGTTCATTGGGGGAGGCCTATGTCCAGCAGTGGACTGGTATAGGCTGATAATGATGATGATGATAACAGGGCTACCTGACCAGATTAGATCATGGTAACACACTCTGTCGCCTGTAAGTGCAGGTTTCATCACGATGTTTTCCCTCACCATAAGAGCAGAAAAGAGTCATTGGTACATGGCCGCACTGGGGTTCGAACCTCTCGCAAATGAGTCTAAACCACAGACGCCCTAAACATAACTAAGCAACTTAAAAATATCAACCAACACAACACAAGACGCGATAAATCTTTTGTAAACCAGTACCTTAACAGGCTGGTATCAAAGCGGATAGATTTGTCACCGTAACGGCTTCCCGATACAGATCAGCTGACGGCGCGACGCGCACCCTAATAGCTCTGTTCCGGATAACAGGATCTCGGCGACTTGACAGACGAAATAACAAACGCTATGTACACATATTATATATCTACGGCAATTGTACATATGTCTACGTAATAAAGGTTAATAAATGTACAAATAATCAAGCTTTTTATTCTCTATTCTTCGCAGTGACAAACGACTAGACAGCCCACGGTACGGTGATGGTAAGCGATAACTGCGGCGATTCATACACTTAGGTCCTAGGAAACAAAATGTAGAACCGCAGGTGCACTGTCACTGTAAGAAAAAAGATGAAATGCCTCATGCCTGTAATTGCGCTGGCTACCTTATCCTTCAAACCGGAACACAACAATGCCAGCATTGTTGTTGTCACATAGATTTTAGATAAAATTCAGATACCTGTTTACGTACCAATACCGATCTGCTTGTACACGATACTTTTGGATACGCAGACGACAGCACAGTAACAGATAGGTACCTGTCAGAGGCAAAAGCCAACAGGGACGACATTCAGTCTTGTCGAGAGGCCTTGTTTGGTCGTTTGAACTAAGCTCTTAAGACTGTGTCCGATTGGGGTGATGCTAGGCGTGTTTGTTTTTCGCCAAACGGCGTCCATTTTATCTAACTCCGACTTTCAGGGATGTTCGTATGGAAATTACCGACTACTTACAGCTCCTTGGTGTTAAGCTATCTCCCAATCTGAACTTCGATCAACACATCGAATCCAAAGCAAAGTCAGCTAAAAAACTTGGAATCCTCTCGAAGGTCAAGCGATACTTCACTTCAAGGTAGTTGCTTCAGTTTTATCAAGCACTAGTCGGATCTTGCATGGAGTACTGCTGCCGCCTCTGGGATGGATCAGCCAAATACCAACTGGCCGCTTTGGATTCGGTGGAAAAACGTGCAAAAAAGACGATTTGTGACCCACAATTGATTGATGCTTAGCTGCAGAGCCTCGAGAATCGCTGTAGGGTTGAGAGTCTGTCGGTCTTCTTCAGGTTACATTTCGGAATGTGCGAAGCAGTTGCAGCACTTCATTACGCCAGCCCCTTTCTGCCATCGGAAGACGCGATCCGGGCGAGCGCATCATCCTTATGTCGTGAATCTTCCAGCCTAACTATCCACACGAGCCGCTTTGGTTCAACCTTTATAATGCGTAGGGCTAAGGAATGGAACACGTTGCTTGCGAGTGTGTTCCCTGATCGTTGAGTATTCAAGGTAGACTAAAATTACCTGCGATTTCTAATATAAGCGTGTACCTGTCGAGCAAAAATAACCAGTCACTTACATAAACGACGATCTTACATAATCGTAGTAGTTTTCTATGCTTAATCGGTCCAGTAGTTTTGCAGAAAATTGGCAATGACAAACTCGTGTGCATTAGATAAGGGTTCCGTTTTCCTCGAACATACGAAACCTTAAAAACCCGGTATCCGCATATTAGCGCAGCTGTCACCTCTCCACTGCAGTCTACTCGTGACCACGGTGGGTGTAACCCTACCGAAACATCGGGAAAAGAAATCGAAAAGGTACGTCGCGTGTGAGTCCCGTGTAATACAATAATTAAGAAATAAAGAGTTTTATTTTCAGGTAAAATCTTTAGTTAATATACTTCAATGTTCTCTTATCTTCATAGTGCTTTCATGAATTGTTTAGGAAATATCGTCATCTGTGTAGTTTATCAATGTAATTAACGAAGCGCTGAATGTGGTAAGGTAGAATACCCTTTTTCATGATATAAAAACTATCTAATATATGGCAAAATGTTCAAAATATGCAAACTAGAATAGCTGTCGACAAAGCTTAAATGTATTACAACATCTCATTCCATTACTAGCGCACAAAACCCTAAGTAGATATCTACCTACCTACCTATGATCGCAATTACACAGTGAATGAGAAAAATCATTATTATATTAAAATTAATTTAAAAATTTTATATGTAAGCTTGTTTACCACATGTGATACCTCAGTATAAATAATTCACTCGCACAAAATTTGCCGAAGTGATTTGACGACGTCGAAAATACTGCTCGTAGTTCTGTGGATGGCCGGTAGGTGTTACCCTCGATAAAAAGCAATTACATTTGATTAACCCTGCGACCTCGCCTATAAAGGCCAACCCATCTGTAACTGCATTTAGTTCTTTATCAGGTAGTACAGTCATTCATCGAATTAGGTAACAAGTTAGTTCTTATTATCACGTGGTCAGGTGATCAACTAATTCATTGAGTGAGTGTACCTACATAAGCATGTACCTACTTGGATATAGGTACATCAGTTTACGATCTTAGTGACTATATTTCAGATAGTAATACAAAGTTATCGCTCATACCGAGTAATCCACATTTATAGCACTATATAATTTACCGCACTGGCCAGGAAAGCCTTCATCAGGAAAGTGTTCAGAAAAATCGTGCAATGACAGTCAATATACTCGAACACTTCAATTGGCATGTAATAAAACCAGGGAAATGTGAAAACCACAGTAAATCCAACGAAGAAATAATCAATCATGACACTATGATCCCCAACATGGTTATATTTAAGTAAGACAGAACATCGTTTGTCATTTCAAAGTTTCATGTTATAGGAACTTGTGTGACAAACGGTTGCAATAGAAAACCAAATCATACAGCTAATTTTGAGCATTCCAAACGCGAAGAGTTACCAACCTAACACGATCTCAAGAAAATGGTGCTGATTATTTTACTATCGCTTTTCATGGTAACCCAGGCCTCAATAACGGGACACAATGATTCATGGAACGATTTGTTGCATTTAGAAGAAAACACTCTGCAACGTCTGGGCTGCATCGGAAATATCATTAGCGACCAGTTGCCATATGGAACAATTTTAACAATCGTGTTGTCGAACGCAAGTTGCTTATCGGAGTACACATTGTTACAAAGCATTTCAAACCAAAATTGCTACAGTGTGATAATAAGGACATTCCAAGAAGAAGATTGGATATATACACCTAAAGTATATATTATATTAGCAGAAGATATTCACGAATTTATAACAGGTATATCCCGACTTTCATGGGATGCGTTGTGGAACCCAAACGCTATATTTATAATACAGTTAGTCAAATACAAGAACATAAAAGAAATATTTTCAGTTTTGGTGCAGTATAACATTTATAATGCTGTGTTTGTATCTAAACCAACTAATGAAAGCAAAATTGATATTTACACTTATTATCCATTCGACAACAACAATTGTGGAAAACGTTTTGACGACGTTATAAATCTGGGAAGCTGTGACAAAACAATTAAAAATTTGTTCTCAAATAAAGTGAACCACCTCTGGGGTTGCACCATCCGAGTAGCAATGAGTGAAGATAACCCTAACGTTATATTCAATTCAGTCATCAAATATCCCGATGGAAAACCGGTATTAGGGTTAGAACAAGTTATAATGAATACCTTCGCTGAACGGGAAGGGCTTATTCTAAAGTACCGGGAAATAAGCGAAGCCCACCGCGGTGGTATCGTTATGGATAACCATACTGCTACCGGCGTACTGAGTTACTTACAAAACCGTGAAGCAGATATCGCAGGCGGCGGATTTATTTTAATTAAAAATAGAGCTGATATGTTTGATTACATATGGGGGTATAACTACATTACCATGAATCTATTTATGGGCAAGTTACCCGAGAATTACTGGAAAACATTTTATCAAGAATTTAGTCCATTATCGTGGCTTTTAATTGGGGTAATAACAATATTTTTTTTACTGGCGTTTTACGCCACACTTGCTTTATCATCTAGCACGCCGAAACATTATGGAGCACTGACACTAACTTTTTGGGGTTATTTTTTCAGTAACACCTGTCAAAAGTTGCCTAAACTGAAAAATATTAGACCATTGCTTGCTTGTTGGATCTGGTTTACATTTTTCTTATCGAATTTTTACACTACTGCATTTTATAGCTTGATTGCGTCAAGTCGAGACCATACTTTGAAACATTTAAATGAGCAAGATCTGCGTTTGATATTTAACTCCAGTACGCCCTGCATAAGTGATATTACAAGACTGTTTTTTAAATACACAGCGAATATTACTTGGCGTGAAAATTTCAGTAGTAAATGCAAGTATCCTGAAACAGCTCTGCTTACTATCGCGGCGATACAAGATTTGTTTGGTGTAGAGAAAGAAAATGTTTACAAGACAAGTATACAAAAATTTTTCGATAAAGATGGTCTCCATACTTTAAACACCTGGAGATCTGCAATGGCTTATGCACATTCAATGTTTTTGAGGAGAGGATTTCCATTGAAAAGAAAATTAACTAATCACATGATCCGTTTGTATGAATCTGGGATATTAAAGGCTCATCTAAATAGGATGGAGTCAAGGATACAAAAAGATGGAAAAAAGAAAATTAGTGTTTTTTTGTACAAAATGAATATGTCTGCGTTTAGAATTCCAGTTGTCATACTTTTGTGTGGGTTTTTAATATCTATTATAGCATTTACTGTAGAAAGGTTCAAAGTAAAGAAAAGGGATTGAGTAGGATTTTCCGCCTATCTAAGGGCACTTTCATTTTTTAGGCAAATCTAACGATACCTTAATTGGATCCATCCAATCCATCCAACCGTTTGGAATATGATGAGGTTATAATAGTAGATTACGCAACTCGCATTTAAAAGGATAAGTGTATGTGATAATAGTTTGACACGAGTTTTTCAAAACCTAATGAAATGCAGTTGCATACACTATTTTATCTAGTCATATTTTCATTGTAAAATTTCGTACCTATAAGTTTCTCAATTTTGCTATTAGGCGGTGTGAAATTCACTTCACTACTTTCACATTTATCTATTTATATGCTTCAAACAAGAAACATCAATCCAACAACAGACAAGGACATGCCTCCTTGGCTTATGAAATATGCTGATGACATCGTACTGGTGAGCAAGTTTAAGCAGGATCTTGAGACCAGGGTAAACACGTGGAAGGAGTGCCAGAAAACAATAGTTTAAAGCTGAACGTCGCCAAAATATAGTATATGGCTAGCTGCAGCACTTAACTGTTCAATACTACACCACCAGAAAAACGCCGATTCACGTATGCTTTTTGGATATGTCCAAAGCATTACCGGGTCTCATACAACTCTGTGGGTATTCTTATTTAAATATGCAATGTGAAGGTGGGTGAAGATATTTATTATAAATTCAGTCTTAAGCATGATACCGTGTTTGACTCACGCTCTAACAAATTCCAGTAAATAAGTTGGAGTTAGATGTACCACAAGAAATACAGTCGATGTTTCGGTATTAGTTTAAAAAACCAAACCAATACTGTGAGATGAGAGGGATTGTTTTCGGACGTATACAGATTGGAGTGTGGGGTGAGGCAGGCGAGCTTTCATCACCAAGACTCTTCAATCTGTACATGAACCAACTAATCGAGGAACAGCAACAACGTAGAATGTAACATAGATGGGCAATCTCAATGGTACTACTGCTAAGTCTCTCGCTCGGAGCCCAAGGCATACTGTTGCACGTATGTGAGTCCTACGCAGAGGCCCATGGGCTCAGATACAATGTGAAGAAAAGCGAGTACATAGTGTTCGGGGCGGGCCCAAAATATTGTCCAAATGTGCACCCTATTACACCCTATCACACTCAATGGGAGTCCACTCAAGCGCGTTTCACAGTTTGAAGTATCATCATCATCCGAACGGTCAGTCCCGGCTTCTGCCAGAGTCCGCTTTCCGACTAATTTTCCTCCATTTCGCGCGGTCTTGGGCATCCTCACGTCGTAAACTGTTGGCTCTCGCATCCGACTCAGCATGTCAATCATCGCTTCTTGAGTGTCTGGGCTTTTAAGTAACTAGCCTCGAATAAGCTTGGCGTGCTTAACCGGTCCAGCGAGCCAGAGCCTGTTGCTGTATAAGGCACAGGTGCGGTCACATATAGAGTATTGTTCCCATATTTGGGCCGGCAAAACTGCCAAACTGCTTAATCCATTGGACTCCATACAGAGGCGCGCCGTACGGTTTGGCGACGATCCCATACTAACAAGCCAGTTAGAACCACTGGCTGACCAAAGGGACTTTGTCTCCCAGGCTGTACAATGGGGAGTGTTCGTAGTAACTATTTCATCTGGTGCCCACAGCGCAATTCCACCATCGCACTACCCGCCGCGAGCTGGGAACTCATCTCTAGTGGTGTCCACACGAAGATTCGAAAGAACCTTTCTCGGTCGTACTATTCGGATGTGGAATGAGCTCCTAGCCACAGTGTTTCCTCTGGTCTATGACATGGGATCATTGAAGAGGTATGTTAAAAGTCTCCTTAGAGGCGGGTAACGCATTAGTAGCGACCCTGGAATTGCTGATGTCCATAGGCGGCGGTGACCACTTTCCACCAAGTGGTCCGCTTGCCTGTTTGTCTGCCGTATTACATAAAAATAACTGGGTCACCGAGGACCTGCGAAATACAGTGGACATCGAAAGGGAAAGCAGGACGACGCCCGTCCGGTATAATAAATTGGTCCGCAGGTTTACACGTTGTACTAAGGAGGTAAAGGCGGCGCTATTTAAAGCGTATTGCCAGCCCTTCGACACGTGCGGCCTCTGGATCAACTACATGCGTGCAGTGCACTGTGTGTCCAATATAATAATGGGTTTAGATTGCTGATGGGGTTGCTCGCTCGGTTCTGTAGCGCATCCGTATATACGCAGAGACGCACACGATGGCTTTCACGCCATTATTCGAAAACGATGCGCATCGCTATGGAGACATTCGTGTAGCAGCCCAAACAGCATTCTAAACATGCTGGCCAATAGGTGGTAATCTAGCTTCCCAGAACATTGGATGTGACTGCATAGCTGTTGCCATGCCTTAGTTAGTGTTCGTATTTATTGTGTATCCAATTAATGATTAATTTTAGAATGCAATATTATTTTGTTAGATACTTTTTTCATGAATTAATCTTTTAAAATTATGACCTGATAAACGTTTTTTTAAATAATAGGTATTATGCATAGAGATAAAATTTACTTTACGTTAGTAAATTAATAATTTTATCTCTATGGTATTATGTCTAATAAATAACCGCGATAGTCTTCAATTTTACCCTCATAGAGATAAGTTCGCCATTGTACTCATTTTTGTTTAATTAAGTATGTATACAATAAAGAATATAATAAAATAGCATCAAATTTTGTGATTAACTTTTGTTAAAAATTCACGTACCTATTGTATGTTAGGGACACACACCTGTACAGTGAGGACATAAAGTAATTAACCTAAAGGGTATTCCAATAATTCGAATTAATGTTGTAGTAGAAAACGTTCAATTCAATGACAATAAATTATTCGATCCATTTTATGACATTACTATAATTTTAAATCCATTTAAGCTGTACATGGAAAAATTGGAACGGACGACTAAATACGATTTAATAGAGTGTAATAATACACAGCGTCTGAATCTTCAAAGTAAACACTCTGGTATATCCTAGTTACCTACATCGTATGCAGGACCATCAATCATATAGGTATTAATCACTTTCGGCTTGTGTTTTACGTGTCGTTAATCGTTCATTTATCACAGTGATTTTCCTTTTTCCATGTCTGTTGTAGAAATCAATACTTAGTAATATAGCCATTGTGCCATGTACGCTTTCAAAGGTTATATCCCAAGAAATGGATCGAAAAACAATATTCGTGTTAATTATTGTTATTACGGATTCATCGAGTTTATCACGGGGTGAAAGGTTGTGGAATACTTTAATTAATACCACGACTAGAGTCGAAATACCAGGGGTCTGTATCAACAAACTAGTTAAGACACATTTCAAATGTGGTACGGTATTGACTGTAGTTTCATCAAAACGTGTAAACATTGAACATGGTCTGATACAAGAAGTGGTGAAAGAGGATTGTTACAGTGTCATTATACAGCCATTCGAGCATAATAAATGGTTAATAAAAACTGAAGTGTACATTATATTGGCAGAAGACATTTTTGAATACTCCACAGGAGTTTCAGTGCTTGCTACAAATATTTTGTGGAATCCAACAGCAAAGTTTATAATATACATACGACATGCTGAGGTTAATAGTGTTTTTACAACATTACTTGCACATAAAGTCTATAACGCAGTTTATCTGTCAAATACAGAAATTGGCACTGAAATGCATACATACTACCCTTTTAAGAACAACAACTGTGGACGCAAGTTTATTAGTGCGTTTAATCTTGGTCTTTGTAATGCTACGAAACATATGAAAGAGAGTTTTACAGATAAAGTTCCCAATAGTTTAAAAGGTTGCACTCTTAGAGTAGCCTTGCACGAAGAGGTTCCAAATGTTGTTTTCCCATCAAGTAATCGCACGTTAAACGGCCGACCCTTGATGGGATTAGAACAGGTTATACTAAATTCAGTGGCGAAGCGTGAGGGGTTAAAATTGCATTATATAGAAGTAGGCTTAGAAAACAGATTTGGCGTAGTTCAACCGAATTTTACGGCTACTGGAGTTCTAAAATACCTGCAAAAAGATGAAGCCGACGTAGCAGCGGGGGGATTCGTGATAACACACAATAGACTGAACATGTTTGACGTTGTTTGGGGTTACAACTTTGACACGTTCAATTTATTTACGTTGTCACAACCAGAGGAAGATTGGAAGAAGATTTATCAGGAATTCAGCGCAGAGACATGGATTGTGATAGCCCTATTCTGCATTTTCTTTCCAACCTTATTCGCCGCAACGTACACATTATTAAATACAGCAGGCGTCGACCATGGCTCACTGACGCTAAAACTCTGGGGTTACTTGTTCTACAATACAAGTCAGAAGTTGAATGCAACCAAAAATGTAAGATCAATGTTGGCTTGCTGGATATGGTTCACCTTTCTCATAACAAACTGTTACAATATTGCATTCTTCAGTCTCATCACTGCCCACAGTAAAATATCCCAACATGTCAGTTGGGAGAATCTACAGGAATATATATACAGCACCAAGTATAACCCCTGTATTAGTGTAGCCACCCGCGCATTTTTCAAAAATACAATAAACCTTACTTTGAATAAGAACTACGGTCATGGTAGTGACTGCACGTATGCCGAGAACAATTTACTGAATATATTGTCCAATCCAGATCTGTTTGCTATAGAAAAATATAATGCATATGAACTGCTGGAAGATAAATTTTTAGATGACGAGGGGAGGAGTGTATTGGATTCCACTGTGGTTTCAAGTTTTATAGTAAATAGCATGTATACCGTTCGAGGATTTCCTTTGAGGGATAAAATACAGTCACTCATGAGGCGCTTGTTTGATACGGGTATTCTGGGAATTTGCAAGGCGCTAGTAAAGTTTCGAGTACATAAAGCGTTAAAGAAACATAGGAGGACTTTCAAACATATGACAACAGAAAGTTTAGGAATCCCATTTGCCATACTTATTTTAGGCCAAGGGATGTCGTTTGCGAGTTTTATGGTAGAATTATATATCAATAGACGTAAATAAATACCCAATACCATAATATACTTAATTTTAACAATTGACATAATATACTTAATACAATTTTGAATGTATAATATTTATTTTCTATATTATTGACACAATTGAAGTGAATTTTATTAGAGCTATAACAACTACATTTCGATAATTGTAAACAGTTATTTGTAGTCGTGTATAATTATAATATTATAAGCAATCGTTTGTATTTTACTTAATAAAACATACATACTCACACAAGCTACGATCCTGGCACACCTTTTACCTTATAAAAGTACATTAAAATATAATTTCTCATTTGTAATGTTAAGTACATTAACGGTTTTCACAATCTTAAAGTGGCATATCGATAGAAAATCTTCAGTACCCTATTAAGGCATTGACTTACGTAAATATTTCATTAAAATATAATTAAAAACGTCGGTGTCTGCACTTTCATTTCAATCGTATAATATGTGGATTTGAGTTTGTTTCTGTATCATTCTCCACACAAAATACATTACCGATATGCCGAATAATGTGAAGGCGTAGGTTAAAACCTGAAACAAAGAAAGCCTTCATGAAGTTGCCGCTTTGCTTCCCTCTATTATCACCGTAAATGTATATAATCGTGCGCGTGTACATTAGTATGATGGTTCTATGCCATTAAATATGATTGCCCAGTTTGCACCACATTAGAAACAGATCTCCACAATGCTTTATGCAACGCTTAGGATGGGCATAAATGGCGTAACATCCTCCGAGAGAAGGTGAGGGGAGGTCGACCCTCAGTAACGACGACGTGAAGAGAATGTGCTCCCGACTTCATTATTTTAAAATAGGCGGTACACATACACGAAAGCAGAACCTAACCGATCTACCTGCGCTAGCTGACCGTAGCCGACAACTCGTATCGGGACCTGTCGGGAATGTTCGGCGCTAGTTTACAAAAGTATAGAGACGCTAGACGGTGCAGATTGCCTGCGTTCAACAACTATACGCCCATAATATGTGATAATTGGTACCATTTGACTAAAAAACACGGTTCAGTATTTAAGTCTAAAGGAATAAGGCGCTGTCCTAATTGGCAACGGTCGTGCGACCATGGTCGTACGATTGACGTCGCCCGACCAATAGGAGACCTCAAAAACGCTCTTCCCTAGGTTGTTTAAAGAGCAAGCTGATTAACTACAATGGTTTTACAAAATGTTTCTTACCTTATTCTGCCATTTACGGTTTACCATGCACCGAGTATAAGGCATTGTGGTAAACGTGACCGAATTGTATAGAGGCACCCAGTGACCTGGCAGCAGCCAGGCGAGGAAGTCATCCAGCGCTTTCCGAATGCGGTACGACGGTCGAGTCACCAAATCACGCATCTAAAAGGAGTTGGGAAGAACAATTTAAAACTCGTAATATGAATGAGTCCGTGGACTTAGGGGATTAATGTTTTTACCAATTTGTAGCCAGGCCCATAAGAAGAAGCTGCCGGGAGTCTACGGTGCACCTTGGCAGATTCGGCGTTATGTGTGCTGCTATAAAGTTAAATATCGTGTGTACCTACTTGAAATGCGACTTACAACATATGCTAATATCTCTTTAACCTTTTTTCGTGGTTTATTCGTTTTATCTGCCCACCCTAAACGGTTTAGGAGAAAAATGGAAAATATCTCAGATACGTATAGCAGTAAATTTAAAATAAAAAACAGATACAGAAAAATTCTCTGAATCAAATAATACTGCAAGCGTCCTCATAACCCCCACCTTACCTGATGGCAAGTGTATATAGGACTAGGAACAGTCTATTCGATGAACCACGTAATAGAACGGTCCATACATACATAACGTCACGCCCATTCCCCTAGGAGTAGACCAATTCATCTAAGCCTATTAGGCGCTATTCTAATTGGCAATGGTCGTGCGACCGTGGTCTTACGATGGACGTCCCCCGACCAATAGGAAACCTCAAAACCGCCCGTCACACGACCATGTTCGCACGAGCGTTCCCATGTAGGACAGCACCTTAAGATATTAGCCAAATCAGTTAATTATCTTGTATTCTCACAAGAAAGGTACAGTAAGTTATCAGTGAAATGGTGAAATAAAGAACTACGTTTGCCAGGTTCAGATGTCAATTGATTGTCTGTGTCTATGGTATCTTATTACGTTTAAGTGCGACAGTAGCGACAAATGTCAGTTCACAGGTAAGATGGTTGGTTTGAAGATTTTTGTGATTCTATAATTCACCAGATGGCGCTACTGAGATGTGAGATCGGCTGTCAAAATAAAGCTATGCCATTGGCTGCAATAGATTCGTCATCTTACATCAGTTGTTTCTGTCCAATAGCACGGCAGTATTTTGTCATCCGATCTTAATTCTCAGTAGCGCCAACAGATGATTTTTTAATACCCTCATTAGAGATATAGGGCAGACAATCCACTCAGTACTCAGTAGCAACGCACCTGTGGTTCAAACATATTTATTACTAAGTAAATAAGTATCTTTGCTGCAGCCCTACATTTTTGTTGTGACACTATTTTTTTGTGTTATACCAAGATGGGCTGTTCGCTGTTTTGCTAAAAACATTTCGTTGTACGTTATTATTTCGTTCAAAAAACTATGTCAGGGGCAACCTAAATGCATGAAACGTAGATTTTATGGACAGTTACCGCTTATCAGGTGGTCTGTCTGCTCGTTTGTCACTGTGTTAAATAAAAAAACAAATTCTACTGTTCATAAGACCCATCTGTACGTGCAGAAGTATTTACAACTGAACATACCTCGACATAGTTGTACATGGCGAGGTCGCTAATGGCGAAGAGGTCCTTCCACCTGTTAGCGGAGAATTCAGGTAGTATTCCAGCAAGATTGTCCGAATGTTTGGCGAATAATTCGTCCAGGAGTGTGCAGTCTTCGAAGCCTGCGTTCATGCCTTGCCCGTAAAAGGGTACCACGGCGTGCGCTGCGTCGCCTATGATGAGCGCCTTGTCCTCCACGTGGTATGGTCGACACTGTAATTGATCAACGAAGATACGGTTAGCATTTATACTATAAAATAAAGTCGCTTCCCGACGTCTGTCCCTATGTATGTAGCTATGTACGCTTAGATCTTTTAAACTACGCAACGGATTTAATGCGGTTCTTAACAATAGATAAGAGTGATTCAAGAAGGTTTATAAACAAGAAAAAAGAGTGGGTAGGTAAGGTAAGTGAAGTAACGCGAATGAAGTCGCGCCAGCTCCACTAGGACAGTATAAAATAGAACGCACGCGAACGAGTATGATCTTTAAGGATAATGACGGTTGCATGCCATGTTGAAACAAGCGAATAAATTACGGTACAGGAAAATAAAGCATTGGGGAAAAGTGGCACTAGGAAAATATGGGAATGAAACAAATTACACCAAGAAAAACTGACTTTCGTAAATTATAGGACACTCATCAATTAGTGCCTCTAGCACTCATCGGCTCCCTACGATCTTGGAGATAGATGGTCTCGCAACGCGAATGCCACTCGTGAACATTTCTGCTACGTCGGCCTGCATCAGACTACATGAGAATGTAATGTGATGGAATCCATCATCTTGGCCTGTTTAGATTTAGCGGACTTCATTCTTATAACTTAACAAAGGTACGCGGTACGAAACCCGGAACATTCCCCTAAAATGTGTTCATTTTTACTTTTTATTTTTCGGGGATAAATATCCACAGTTTTCCAGATCTGGTTAATAATCTAGATTACTTAAAAATTATGTTGTCATTTGTGAACTTTTTTACTTGGCATATTGGAATGTATAAAATAAAGTCGGTTTTGAATTAATTCGGATGCGCGGGCGAGCCGACCTTGGTCAGACGTCCGACCGCCTTACGGCGGCGTAAGGATTAGTATGAACTGCAACTGACGGTTGGTCGACTCCAGCCAAAACGGAACGTCAGTTACTAGTTTTAGTGTTACGTGTGTATTTGATATCATATCACATATTGAAGAAAAAAGCTATCCCTTGCCAAACAGCGTCCATCTTACTTACTCATAATTGCAACTCACTACTTACTCATTGTAAAGAAATTCATACATATTTAAGACACTGACTGACAGATTCATCATAATCACCTTAACAGTAATCAAATTCGAAGGCGAACCGGCGAAGAAGTCTTCGATGAGCTTCTGCTTCCCAATGAGAAGTATCGAATCCGGGAAGTACAGACCGAAGAAATCCAGGAGTTTGTCCTTAGTATCCAGGCTCTTGAAGTGATTGAAGGGCATGAACAGCGTCACAGTCCAAGAGCAGTCTTGGTTTGGGAGAGCTATCATCATGAACTCGCCTCTAGGCCAGATGTGAAGATAGTTCGCGGGCATCTGAAACTGGAGATTTAAGAAAGTTACAGTAATGTAAAGTAAAGTGAAAATTGAAGGTTTTACTTAGAGAGACTGAAGATAAGCAACGCACGTCTATGCCGGCGACTTGGCGTAATGGAACTTAGCACCGCAAAGATTTCGGTACTCGTTAGATGTGCCTAATAATATCGCTGGCGAAGCGAGGTTCACCAAAGTCTTCCGCTGAGGACCCTGAGACTGGTAACATATGAAACTGCAAAAAAAACTCTGTCGGCGTTTGTGCTTTTACGCGTTTTTTGGTATCCTGCTACAATTAAAATTGCGCTTGACCTATTACGGTACAATTACAATTCAATCGCGCCAAGTAAGTTTGCGGACTCGCGGCCTTGTCTGTTTGTTACGTTTCACGCATAAAACGCTGATGATTTTGATGACTAGGTACTCGTTTCAACAAAAAGGGCAAATAGGTACTTTCCATGATCTAAACTCTTAGAGAGTAACATTGAATTTAGCGCATCCATAGTTTTAAACATCCATAGTATAAAACAAAGTCGCTTCCCGGCGTCGTATCTATGTACGACGTACGTATATATGTACGCTTAGATCTTTTAAACTACGCAACCGATTTTAATGCGGTTTTCAACAACAGATACAGTGTTAAAGAAAAACGTTATAAGCAAGAAAAAAGGATATATGTATAAGAGCAAAGTAGGTGTACACGAACTAGTAGTAGGTACATAAAACTGAAGATCTCAACAACCTGGAGTATTACGGCATCGTTTATATGTATTCATATTCTGTGATCAAGCAAACGTTACCGATTTGAGAAATTATGCTCACTAAAGTAAGCACTATTCCTGTCTTTCATTTCTTACTGCTTTAGGTACTCCTAATAATCATTAATATGACATTAATATCTGATAGAGCTACACGTAGGTACTTATATAGTTTTCATATCGACGACCTGAGTTGTTCAGTTGGTTTACATGCCGGTCTGCCACGCAGAGGGCCCGGGTACGATTCCCGACCGAGCAGAAATTGAAATGATGAATTTTAATATCTGTTATGGCCCTGGGTGTTATATGTATAATTAGTAAGTATTTAAGAGTATATAAATAGTTTATCAGGAATCTAGCACCCATAACCAAGTTTTGCTTACTTTTGGGCTAGATGACCATGTGTATTTATTTATTTAAACCACAAAGGTGGCAAACAATCTTGCGGCCTGTCTGATGGTAAGAAGTTACCGTAGCCTATGGACGTTTGCAATATCAAGGGTATCACTCCGATATTGCCGACCCTGAAAAAACTTCACCCTTTTCGTACTCTATAGGGAAAACCTCTCCAGGCAGCTCATTCCACAATATTCCACTTAATGTTCGTGGAAGAAAGTTCCTTAGTAATCCTATTTATATAAGGTGATGAGTAACTACTGTTACTATTATACTTAATATATTGGGAATCCGTTGCATAAACATATTTATTTAGACTTATAGATAGATAGAATAGATAAACAACTTTATTACTCATACAAAACATTATACAGTGCATACAGTTACACTGATTGTAAGATATAATTGAGCAAAAGTGGCCTGTTCACTACAAGCGATCTCTTCAAGGCAACCTTCACAGGATTGCAAAAGAGAGATACTCGAAAACAGTCGTATACCTAAGGATGAACTTTTTTCACCTGCTATTAAAGGTACATGCGTGCCTCATAATAACAAAACACTCATTATCGTCGATTCGTCTTCTTCAAAATACCCGTACTTACCACAAATCGATCAACATGCGTTCAAAAAGCTAAAACAACTATGATTAACTCGAAAATCTGAGACTCCAAAACATTAATATTCTTAACCAAACGTCATAGAACCATTACCTACAATTTGGGGTATATATTCTCAATACCATTTAAGTCACATAGATGGAAGTCCGATAGCTGATTGATAGCAATTTAATAGCATTCGATTGTTATCATTCTGACCTCGTGTACCGACACGTGTCTATAAAATTGCTACATAGGTGCCTATTAACTGAGGTCGCTTACTGTAGTAGGTTTTTTGTATTTAATACTATAAATAAAGAGTAACCCATGAAACACCACATTCTAGCCAAAACGATAACATAGACAAGACTTTGATGATAACGATGAATTATGAAACATTTCATAAGACAGACGGTAATTATTCACGATCATTAATCAATGCCCAAAATGTAGTCATACATACACAGTCAGTGCACTTAAATAAGTGACTTAAATCAGAAACGAATAATGTTGTAGAATAAAGATGTTAATGAAAAACACGATCATTGTGATAGTTGTTGCGTTGGAGGGTTTGGCCTTAACAAGAATAAGTGAAATAATTGATAGCGAAGATGTTGAAAAGTATTCTACTGCATGTATAGGAAAAATTATTGCGACCTTGTTTCCCTGTGGCACTTCAATTACCATCGCTACAGGCCACAACTTTCATTCCTCTATTAAAAATATTTTATATGTGGAGGATTGTTACAGTATACTAAATAAAAATTTCATAGATCAAGACTGGATATCAATGGGAAGAAGTGATGTTTATATCATTCTAGCCGAAGACATCACAGAGTTCGCGAATGGGATTGCGGAATTGGCAGATGACATACTGTGGAATCCAAGAGCTAAATTTATAATACAAGTAGCCGACTCTAACGATACATCTGAAATATTCAACTCGTTAGTAAAGCATAATATTTATGATGCAATTGTCATTGATTATGGAAAAGAGGACATGACAACAATATTACACAGAAATCTCCCGATCGATACAGAGAAATGTAAAAAACAGAATCTTCAAATAAAAGTTGTAGGGCGGTGCAGCGATACATTATTACACACAAACATTAAAGAATTGAAGTCAGTACCCAACATAACATTACAGGGTTGTGTTTTTAAAATTGCAGTGAACGAAGACATTCCCAACGTTATTTATGAAGCAAGAAATTTGACTGAGGACGGTAATTTTCTAATAGGAATGGAGGAAATGGTTGTGAAACATTTTGCAGCTAAGGAAGGATTTGCAGTCGAGTTCATATGTGTAGATTACGAAAAAAGGTTCGGTGTAATTTTAGATAATAAGACAGTGACGGGTGTGCTTGGCTATATGCGCAAGAGAGAAGCGCAACTAGTCGCTGGAGGATTCATTTTGACCAGCAATCGGATAAAATTCTTCGACTTTGTTTGGGGTCACACTTTTGCAGACATATATTTTTTTATGGCCAAACGACCGAAAGATTTATGGAAAAAAATATACAAAGAGTTCACATGTCAGTCCTGGACAGCTATCGCCAGTTTCTGTCTCGTATTTACGTTCATATTCGTCCTGAGGAACTATCAAATTACTGGAGCCCGACATGGCCATATTTCAGTAGTAATAATGTTGTGGGGTTATTTATTTAACAACGCAAATCAAAGACTGCCTAACATTAGAAAATTGAGACCTTTATTAGCATGTTGGATTGCTTTCACATTTTTAATAAGTAATTTCTACAATACGGCATTTTTTAGCATTATGGCAGGACACAATCAAAACTATATTAATATATACCAGACCAAACTGGATTATTTGATAAATACTTATCAACCGTGTTTGTCAGAATCCATTCGTCTTTTATTTAGGTACAACCTTGATGATATTTGGAAAAAAAACAACATGGAAGAATGCAATTCGCAAATAGGTGCGTTTATCGCTGTATCTTCAAACCAAAATTTATTCGGAATAGAGTTTAAAAATTCTATGACTATGAATGAAATGTATATGTTAGACTGTGAAGGTAATAGCAAAATAGATAGATGGATTCTTGCTAGCAACACTGCGGGTGCTTTATATTTTGAACGAGGGTTTCCACTGTTAAATAAACTCCAAAAACAAATAAGACAGATGGTTGAAGCAGGCATATTACAAAATCATGTGGAAAAAATTAATTTGAAAATTGAACGTGACAGGCAGAAGAAGTTTTTACATAAAAAGGCATGTTTCAAGCAGGTAGCTTTAGATCAATATTACATTCCATCTATTATACTAGCGTTGGGATGTATTATATCTACCGTGTTATTTGCTTTCGAAGTACTGAAAAATAAATTAAAACCGTAGACGACTCTTTAAATTACTTGTTTGTGAAGGATTAGTAAGTTTACTTTATTGTTAGAGTTACGAATGTTAACACTCTCATAAGCTTGTTCGAAATTACACTTACTGTGAAACCCGGCGGGAATTTATTTCATTGTCTTAGAAAATGGTGTGATTTCGTACGAATACGTGAGCGCCATCGTCATCATCATCAACAACAAAAGAAAATTTAAGACTTAACATTTGAACCATTGAGGTAATCGATTTTTTGACAACAGTCATTGAGTTAGTGCTACATTCTACTCTCGGCGATCCCCATACGCACCATACATCGACGCCGAAGCCGCGCGTCTTTTAATGTCAAGGATGCTAAGGCTACCTCGAATATAGGCGTTTCGAACGTGATCCTTCCGTAAAACTCCACACATCTACATTTCCGTGACGCGCAGCTCCTGCTTATGTCGCTCTAGTAGAGCCAAGTCTCGCTGCCGTATAGGAGAGCAGGTCTAATGATGGTCTTATAGACGCGTCCCCTTAGCCTTTTCGGCATTTTGGGGTCTACGGAGGGGGGTATCCGACCTAATTCGTGCGCTTGACTTCATCAACGCCTATGCGCACGGGTAGGGGATCTGTTGCAGACAATCTGCTGAGCAAACTCGGTATAAAATGCTACTCCAGCTACACTTTTCATATTTGTGGGTACCTATGGATAACTTAAAGTTAAACTTTTTCGCTTAACCATATATTTGACATGTCAAATTTATTTATAGGTACATTTATTCTAAGGCAGCTTCTCTCTACTACGGATTAGATTTCTCCAGACAGTCCCATTTAAAAACACTGTAGAAATAGGTACTATGGCAAAAGCAAATTGTGCAGGTACGAGTATATCCAGTCTACTCACCCCTCCATCCGCGTTGGGCGGTATGCAAAGCTCCAGGTATCCATGCTCAATATAGGTCTGGCTGTAATCAAAGAGTGGCTGTTTCATCATGGCTTTCCTCACGGCGGAGAAGGCGCCGTCAGCTCCGATGACCAGGTTCGATGTCACTTGGACCGTATCTTTGGTGTCAGTCCTTAAAAAGGTAGGTAGTTATTAATTTTGGTGTCCATGGCATAGGTGCGAGGATGCCAAAGACCGAGCGAAGTGGAGAAGAATGAGTAGCAAAGCGGACCCTGACAGATGGCGGGATAAGCGCTAGGGTAATGATGATGATGATGATGATGATGATGATAGAGGTATTTAAAAAGATGTACGGAATGTGGCCTGTAACAGGAACAATTTTATACGATGATTCCAATTTTATACCATGATGATGATGATTACTGTCCTTGTATGTACAATAAAGAGTTATAAATAAATAAATAAATAAATTATACGTGTGATGATTGACCTGATCCTAGTGCTCCAAAAGACTAACTCAAATGAAACTTAAATGAGAGAAACAGTAATTTGAAGTAAAAATCCACAATCAATGTTGTGATGTGGTGTCCTAGAAATATTAAATGTTTCATTCATTTAACTAATTTCATCATCGTGAAATTGTCAGTTATCGGTCGTTAGATGTCTTGATGCCGGGACCAGGCATTTCCTTGGCAATGAGGCGACGTTTCTTAATAATACGTCAATGTCAAGTACTCCGACTGGACACAATGATCAGCAGTACATTGCTGGCTCGATTAATTTTGTAAACAGTAGGCACTTAAAATTATTTTTCATTTGAATGAATCGAAACCATTTGGACTCAATTACTGATTGGTTAAAGGTTCTGTATTTTAATTTATTGCTCCAGTTACAGGTTAAGTGATATGATAGTATCTGCCTGTATGTTACAGCCACAGGTCACACCCTGTATAGGTATACCGTCACGGGGTACTTAGTCTCTATCTAACATAGTAGTTACAAGAAAAATACGAGAAAATTTAAAATATTTATATAATATAACGTTTATTTCAGGCAATACAAAGTACCTGTAGTAGGTATACATTAGCCCATGTTTTGTTATATCAATTTTAAAACTAAGTGTTAGTCAGTAGAAAATTTAAAATATGGAGTGTTACCATCACTATACATTTCTTACAAAATATGCATACCTTGTAAATGTTAAACACCCTTTTGGCAGATTGCAATCAGTCAATTTATGGTTGAAGTACCTCTCGACGTTATTATACTTTTCAGATTCTGTAAAAAGGAAACAAATATCGTGTTAGAGGGCTCGCCAGATAACTCTGCTCGCGGCTGAGAATGGAACTAAATTTGGCAGACATCCAACTCCATCGATAGCAACACAAAGTTCGGGGGGGTCAAATTTAGTCTAGACACTTTACACACTTTGGAGAGGAAATGGGGGTGAAGGGGAGAGTTTGGTAACCGGCATTTTTGGATTTAGCGTGGTCGATTAGTAAGAAAATATTAGTTACCAAAAAGTAATATGATTTGATTTCGAACTTCGTTTTTTAAATTTTTTGGCGGGTCAATAAGATAACAAGAACTTTTCCTAAATTTTAGGAAAAACCGCACTCGTAACATAACATGCCTACTTTATATTATGTAAGTAAATACGAGTACCGACTTATCACGACAGCGGTCTTATATAGTGATATTTTTCCTAAGGTTTCTTTGAGATTGTCGGATAAAGCATACAAGTAGGTTATCGCGAGACATAACAATACCTATTTTTCATACATATTTGTACATATCGTTAAAAATAGTCTGTGGTACGGATTCGAATATGCATCAGTGAATTTATATTCAAAAAGTTATCTGACCTGGTGGCTAAAACTGGAACTATGTGTCGCCAATTTACAATATCATTTTGTTGTCAACAACAGCTCCGCCGTCATGGGGTCAGATAGTTTGTGACACTGTTGAACTGTGCTGTCACTGTACAGTCCAAAAGCATAACTGCCTTACCACTTAAATTTGCCGCTACAGCAAAATTCACGACATTTGGTGCATCTTTAGCCAAAATCAGTTATCTAAAAGAAGGTAGAATTAGCTGTCCCTTATGCCCAAAGGACGTGTCCTTTACCCGCAAGATATTTTTTATGTAATAAATAAAAATGTAATTCATGAATGCTATAATAACCGTTTAACAACTGCACAGTAGTGCAAAGGTATATAATTCTTAAGGTGATCATACACTTATGCTGCATTATATAATATTATCAAACGTGTTCCTTTTTATAACTTTACTGGACTTATAAATTATAAATATGTAATAGATATGGGAATATCAACAGTAATTACTAACCTTGAAGTAGAAGACTATTCAGATAATTTCTTCCGACTGAGTAAATACACTGAAAAATAAGATAATGTCGCATAAAATATTACGTAATTTGGGGCTAGATGGCGCTATGTGAATTGTCCAAGCATATATTTTATAGTCAATAGTTAAATAATTATTTTTAATTTGGGTCTACAAAACACTTATGAACGTCATAGAAACACAAAAACATTTATGAAAAATGGGGCAGCTAATTTATATCTAATAATAAATCTACATTTTAAATCAATCTTTCTAAAAATAAATGATGTTTTATACATAATTATTGCGATAGGCGCAAATAAATAACCTGCTATGTCCATGACATGTTTGTTCCACGCTCAAAAAATTTACATAAATAACTATACTTATACTTAGAGATTTAATGTGGCCGTAAGAATGTAAAAATAGTTCGTTTATAATCTAACTAACGTAGTCACTTTATGAATTTTCAAAAAGTATGATAGGTAGATATATCTATTCGGCACTGGGCTGAGTTGACAGAGCCCTTCGAGACTTTATAACAACACAAGAATCGCCTAACCGAACTTTATATTAAAACCTAATGTTTATGTCTTGTTATCTTCCTTATAGAATGCGTTAAATTGTAAATAACATGTAGTGCCTATAGATTTACTAAACCAACCCAATGCACTCGTGTGCGTCGTACAATGCGACTAATGTTTTCGAGACACAAATTCTGGAGTCTCCGTAGGCTATAAAATGGGCAGCAGCGTTTACCATTTCAATATTTACAACACTGCGATTGCCAACCCGCCAGCCAAGCGAGGCGATTATGGCATTCTTCCTCCAGTCTGACAGGTAGACACAGACCACGGTCCCCAGTCCCCGGCGGCCGCGCTATTCCGGACTATGGTAGCGGTCACGGTAACGGCGGGGTAGGGGGCGCGGAGAATCTCTGAAAGAGAGTTACCATAAACGACGACCCCTGGCCCTGGCTACATATAATGTGCAGACATTGCGAACCGACGAAAAGCTTGTGAAACTGGAGTAAATGGTGAGCAGATTACGTTGGGATGTCATATGGTTATCTGAAGTCCAAAGAAAGGGGAAGGACTCGATAATCCTGAAGTCCGAAAATCTGTTCTACTTCCGGAAGGGCGACCACCTGTTCCTGGGTGGTGTCAGGTTCCTCGTCCACAAATCCGTCGTGAACAACGTTGTCAAGATTGACAACCGCTCGCTAAAGCTCCTTTCGGCTTTTCTAAGGTAAGCTGGAAGAAATCCCGTTATTGGATAAGCTCGCCTTTGCTTTTTAAGTGTTTTCTTTTGTAATCTACATTTTGTTTGCAATAAAAAGTAGTGCCTCCCAACAAGTAGTTCTTAATTATTACAGAAATTAAATTTATATAGTTATTACAGAAAGTATTGAAAAAGCATAACAGAAGGTGGAATTTGTTTAAATTCGTTTTTTATATGAGCCTTCCAGTTTAGATATATCAATGGTGGTGGATGGGTATCAATAGTTTTGTCTAAAAATTTCGTTACATTTACAACTACAGTGAGTTGCACAGAATTTATTAATGTTTGGGTGTTTCTTTGTTTTTAAATTGAACGTTTTTGGCTCTATCGAGATTAACTTTAAGGTTAATAGAATATGGTCAGTTTTTAACGATGTCAAATGTATTATTTGTCTCATTTGGAAAGTCTATTTCAGAGTCGTGGGATATGAAGATTGTGAAATCATCTGCGAACATGGCACATGTAGGTAGAGAGTAGGTATTTCATTCATAAATTAGGAAAAAACGGGGCTGTAGGTCTCGTAAGAAAGTTCACTGTCACCTAAAGGGCGATGGAAAGGGCTATGCTCGCAATATCGCGCGATGGTATCAAGAAATAGGAGATCCGCAGACGAACTAAGATCACCGACAAGGCAGAGCACATAGCCCGCAGAACGAATGGCCAATGGGGCAGCAAAATTCTCAAGTGGCGACCACGTAGGTACCGGAAGACGCAGCGTAGGTAGGCCTCCCACGAGGTGGACCGACGTCATGCTGGATACGGAAGGCACAGGACCGGCCTTTGTGGAGATCTCTGGGGAAGGCCTATGCCAAGCAGTGGGCGTCTTCTGGCTGATGATGATGATGATCTATAGGTATAGCATGCTCCATCCTCAGCAGCATCGTAACTTACCATCAGGTGAGATGGTGGTCAAATGCTAGCCTTGTTTTGGAGAATTTTGTTGCAATATAAAAAATGTCGATGTTTTATAATCTCGATAGATAGACTATAAACGAACTCTGTCAACAATCTTACGGTCACACTTATATGTATAACATACCTATCGTTTTAATGTATAACCTGTGTGTCATAATAAATATAATTGATTGTTTGATTGATTGGTTGACATACTTACATACATTATTAAACTAATAAATATTAATAAATAAAGGTAAACATGCCTACATACCTGTAGCAGAAGGAAACATATAAAACCAAATAATAACAATCTATTGTTAGGTACCTGGTTAGTCCTAGCATCATAAGGTATCACATACGTAGACCCATCAGTCCTGTGGATCATGCGTCCCACCATTGGGATCCCATGGTCCCGGATCATCTTGTCCTCTAGCCCCACATCCTTCAAGGCACGCCGACCCCGGACAGACAGAGCCAAGTTGATGGAACGACCCCTGGCTTGAGGAGTCTTCCTGATATCTGCAATAAAACTTTATTTTTACAAACTAGATGGCTAAACTTAATCTTCTATCTATAATATTACTGTCTCTAAAATATTAGTAGGTAAAGAATAACCGATTGACCAGCTATTATGAAACGCACTATGCCAACTACTTAACTTCTACAAATATACAATTGGTTAATATTATTTCACCTTCTCGATATTCGTAGATGCGGACATGATGCCCCCGCTTGGCTAGATACAGAGCTTCCAAGGAGCCTACCTGTTAACAAGTTCTCAAATTAAATATTTAAATATTTTCGTGGCAAACTTTTATCGCGTTCTCTGTATATCTACGATCAGCCACAGTACACGTCAAGACTAATCAAACGAGTCCAAACTCGATAGTTTTCATATGCCTACTATGTAACGTAACACTGTCCGACGGACAGTGCCAGGCTCAGTTAATAATAAAAACAACGAATATCAGGGTAATGGTAATGTACAATCAGTCCAGAAACTAACAATCTACAAAACAAGAAATTTATAAAAAGAATTTAAAATGTTAAAAGTATGAAAGTTTTTACGAAAGTCCATAACTTATGCCCGGGCTGGATCACTGGGTTCACTGTTGGCCGAAAAGTACAGGTTGCAGATTGACTCGACAGACTATTTAATTTAGAAAACTTCGAGGATAAACTTTTATGCAGTCACGTGCATAATTTGACCGGTCAACTGGTATTTAATTATTGGTTTCTGAAGATAACTTCTTCTAGCTATGATACTGATCCACCTTCTAGTTCGAAGGCTGGGAGAACTCTGCCCACTCATCCGCTGCACTCTCTAACAAAGGCTCGGGTCTTCACTTAAACACGTTCAAGAACGCATTTGGCACAAAAGAAGATAGTCTTGATGGCCAGTACTCATAGTCGACCGGTCAGTTTCCGAAGTGGTCGATATTTATTTTCGGACGACCTCGTGTTTTGCAGCCAAGGATATAAACCATGAAGACATGCTGAAGAATTGGATCCAGCAATTATCTAGCATAAGGGGAGCACAAAAAAGATTAAAATCTCCGCCGACTATGAACTGTGTCCGCATGACAACATATGACATATAAAGAATAAAATAATAAAATATTAACGTTAATTTGGAAAATGTGATATTTTAAATACTAAATCAATTATTTGCCACAAAAGAAACCTTCTAATGTGATGGAAAAATGACCCCCGTGGCATGGGGCAAACTTGGATTCATAAAAAAAAAGGAAAACAAGAAGATACAACGGTAAGAATCCAGACACACACCCCAATGCCCTTGTATTTGTCCAAAAACCCTCATTACTTTTACCAATTGGATATTTAGGAAACGAGAGATCATTTCCCCAAAAGAAAATACTCTAATCGAAGTTCGATTCGATTCAAAGTATTTGTAGAACGTAATTACAACGTAGTAAGAATTTACAGTATTAACTAATTTTCCAGGCAAAGATGATGAGCATTCACAGAGCCTGAAGGGCCAAACCCAAGAATATACCAATTATATGTATAAAAATTGACAATAAAAGTGTCAACGTGCTGAACAGTTATTTAAACAGGAGTAACAGTAAGTACAGCTTCAGGGCAAGACCCTACATATTACCCCAAAAACCCGGAAAAAAAAAATTTGATACTTAAGTCCAAGTTAGTTATAACCTGTGTTAGGCAGTTAAAACAATGGCTTATTTAAGGAGTTGTTAGCCGCTCCAAGTAATTCCTATATCCCCTTTGAGAGGTTAAAGGTTACCCAAACCCTTTAGAGGGGTTAAAGTAAACAAGAACTCCCTAACCCTTTAGAGGGGTTAAAGTAAATAAGAACTCTCTAACCCTTTAGAGAGGTTAAAGTATAGAGACATCCCTAATCCTTTAGAGGAGTTAAAGTATAGGGACAACCCTAACCCTTTAGAGGGGTCAAAGTATAAGAACCCTTTAGAAGGATTAATATGTAAAGGGAGAAAAAAAATATGGGTAATATGTAGAAAATCCCCTGTTACAACAAAAGTAAAAAGAATGAAATGAATGAAATAAATGAATGAAATGAAATGAAAAATTCTTTATTGCATATACATAAAATAAACAAAAACAGAGGAAAGAAAGAAAAGCAACCGGCGGCCTTATCGCTTAAAGCGATTTCTTCCAGGCAACCTTAGACGACAACTAGACACAGAGAATATTATAGGATAGGTGGTAAGTCTGTTCTACAGAACATTACTGTGGTATATTTCTTTAATACTAATAAACCTATACATATATTACTACAATACAATACTATAAATACATAATACCTACTTATTAAACATCACAAAAACAATATAAAGATGATAATAAAAATAAAAAAAATAAAAAAAAATAAAACAAAATACAAATATTGTTGTGTATCATGTATCCGCATGAGTAAGGTGAGACGATGATGATGATGGATGGATGGACCTATATGTCAGCTTTGAGGAAGTGTGCTTTGACCAGCTTTTTAAAGGTCGGTAATGTTTTTGCTAGACGGATTTCGACAGGCAATGAGTTCCAGAGTCGAATCGACTGGATAGTAAATGACTTAGAGTAGAAGTTAGTGGAGTGAAGTGGGACAGTTAGAAGAAGGTTATCAGAAGAGCGGAGGGAAAGGCAATGAGAGGAAGATAGGAATTGGAAACGCTCTTTTAGATAACGCGGAGTAGAGGGATTAAATAGTACTGCATATAGGGGTGACAGCATATGGAGATCCCTACGCAAGCGAACCGGGAGCCACTTTAGTTGCTTTCGGAACTCCGACACGTGGTCAAATTTCCGCAGTCCGAAAATAAATCTTATGCACATGTTCTGTAGTCGTTCAGCTTTATTGAACTGCTCAGCCGTCAGATCTGGATAGCAGCAATCTGCATAGTCCAGGATTGGGTGCAGGAGGCCCTGAGCAAGTTTAATCTTGGTACACGTTGGCAAAAAGTTGCGGAGGCGCTTTAACGATTTTGAAGCAGCAAATATTTTCCTGCTGACCTCATTTAGCTGGTTCCCCCATGACAGTGTGCTGTCAAAATAAATCCCTAAGTTTTTTACTTTTTTGCTGTATGTGGGTATGTGCACATTATCAAAGCAAACTGGTATGAGACTGTTTAAATCTAGTTTAGCAATGGAGGTAGGACTACCGATAATAATCGTCTGTGTTTTTGTGGCGTTTACTTTTAGGCCATATTTACTGCTCCAGTCCAAAATAGAATTCAGATCGACATTTATACGCATAATTGCTTCGGATAGTTCATCAAGTCGAGCTTGCGTGTATATTTGAAGATCGTCTGCATACAGGTGGTAAAAAGAAGCGATCTTATGCGTGATGGAGTTTATAAAAATCTAGAAGAGAAGAGGAGACAGCACTCCTCCCTGTGGCACTCCAGACGCAGTTCCAGTCCAGCCCGACCATTGGTCATCGACACCAACACGCTGCCGACGTCCGTTAAGGTAACTACGAAACCAGTCGATTGTAGAAGTTGACAAATTGAGTGAGGCTAGAAACGCGAGCATGATGTCAAAATCCACTGTGTTGAACGCGCTGCTGAAGTCTAGCAACGTGAGAACCGTCAGCCTGCGATTTTCCATACCGTGACGGATGTCATCGGAGATTTTCGTCAAAGCTGAAACTGTGCTATGTCCCGTCCGGAAACCAGACTGGAAAGGATTTAGGAGTTGATGTTCAGAGAGAAAGGAGACAAGTTGGCGGTGGATAAGACGTTCAAGAACTTTAGACAAGAAAGGAAGAATGGATATAGGACGGTAATCAGATAGGGATAAGGGATTGGGTTTCTTGGGTAGCGGGATGATATAGGAGTCTTTCCAGATTTCAGGAAAAACACCAGTTGTAATGGAAAAATTTAAAATGTGAGTGATTACTGGCAAAATGGCATCCAGAATGGGCAGGATCATAGCACGACCCAAACAATCGCTTCCCACGGAGTTCGACGTAATACCGGTTATGGTAGTCCTAACATCACGCTCAGAGAATTGGCCAAACGAAAAGGTAGGAACATTAGGCATCGGTAACTCGGAGATATGCTTTATAGAACTGGCTTTGGTAACGCTGTCAAGAAAAGAGCAGTAAGAGAAGTGCTGATTCAGCTGGTCCAGGTTAAGATTTGTTGGGAGGGCATCACCATCCCGTTGTCTGCCCACGCCCAAATTTCTAAGGAATTTCCAAACTTTGGCTGGGTCCTGATTTTCCACAGATTGGTGTATATGACGGCGCTGAGCATCCCTACACACCACGTTACAGTGGTTTCTGATCTGGTGATAGCGATCACGGTTCTGCTCTGATGGATTGTGCTTAAATTTCACTTTGGCTCTGTTTTTCTTTAGAAGAACATTAAAGTATATTTATAATTTTACAATGTTAAAAAAACTAAAATCTTTAAATATTTACAGAAATAAAAGAAAACAAGAGAAAAAGAAAAAAAAACAAGGTTATTATGGAAGTGTTCAGTAAATGTAAGAATATGTTTGTTAGTTATTTTGTAGAAGAAAATATTGTATCAATCACCAAACAATAAGAATGAAATTGGAATATGAAGTTCAAATAAAATAAAATTTGTAACATGTTTATATTATTTTCCTAACATTCCAACATTACAGTTTAAAGTTAATTCATTTTTAATAAAATAAAATAGTAAAGTTTTAAGTTCAATCATTTAAAATAAGTAAAACTTTTCCGACTGTAAAATATTATGAATAAACATTAAATAAATAAGTTAGGATAAATATTAATAAGAATAAATAAAAAGGGTGACTCAAAGATACGAATGTTCTGTGCGACGTAAATCTGAGTCACCACCCGCTCAGAACGAAACGTGTAGGCTTTAGATAGATGTCACGATCCGCATCAGTGAAAGGCTAATTTTTTTTTACCTACCACACAGAACACGTGAAAAATTGATAATCAATAAATACGTTATAATAAATATGTTTTATATTAATGGAAATACACGATGACCGCAAACGGGATTCAACAAGTTCATCTCATTTGCGAGCGCTCGTAGCATCCACAACGAGAAGAATGTACAAGAGGACAGGCGGTACCTTACACAGAATTGAAGAGTCACCAACCGCTCTAAGAGGTACAGCATAAGGCTTTTTTAAAGCGTCGCGAACCGCACCCGGTGTAGGCTTTTTTATCTGGACGGTCCTACCCATCACGAAAACAAAATTAAACAAATAAATATTTGAGGGAACAGGCGGTACCTAACACGGGATTGTAGAGTCACCAACCGCTCTAAGAGGTGCAGCATAAGGCTTTTTTAAAGTGTCGCGAACCGCACCCGGTGTAGGCTTTTTTATACCGGCGGTCCGACCCATAACCCAGGAAAAATAAACAAAAATATAATAGAGAGATGAATCGATAAGTTCAAGAAGTTTAAATCTTAAAGTCCTTTACATGCCATTTAGCCCGACATCCATTAGGATCTTCCAGAAGATAAACCAAAGCAGAGAGCTTTTGAATTATCTTACATCTTGTATGTGCCTAATAAATAAAATAAAAATAAAATAAATAAAACGCGGAGCTAACTTTTTAGAAAAATATGAACCAGCATCACTAATTACATAGTTCTTACGCCATACAATATCACCGACGTTAAATTCTTTAAGAGATCGCCTCGTATTATAATGAGACGCATTCTTCATATGAGCACTATGCAGAGCAACCTGCACTCTGTCAAAAAGATGTGCCAAGGTACCAATATTTTCAGCATAAGTGTTTCTGGGTAAAAAGATCAGCTCGTCAATATTGCTTACTTGAGAGTACAGATACCCACAAGTAATGATCTCACGACCAAACACAAGAAAAGATGGGGAAAAACCAGTAACAGAATTAACTGAATTGTTCATAGCCGATTGGACAACTGGGAGAAACGTATCCCAGCTGCGATGATCATTACCGACCAGGGAAGCTAAGGCAGTAATAATGGTTTTGTTATATCTTTCAGTAGGATTCACTTGCGGGCTAGTTAGGAGTGAAAGAAGCGAAAGGAATTTTATATTTTCCAATCATATCGTGGAACTGACGTGATTGAAACTGGGAACCATTATCTGAGGGACACCATGTATCAGAAATACAAGTTCTTCTAAAATTTTAATAATAGCAGCCGCTGTGGCCTTTTTAAGAGGGAAAAGAAGAGAAAATTTTGTGAAACAGCAATTTACTACAAGTATATGCTGACTTCTTAAACGAGTCATTGGCAAAGGTCCAATTAATTCGGGGGAAATGCGTTGGAAAGGCCTGGAACAGATTCTAGGCTTACCCATTAACCCATAAGGAGAATGATTGGTGTGTTTATAAGCAAGACACGACTCACATGAAGAGACGTAGCGAGCCACGTCCTTGAACATCCCCGGCCAAGAATATAATAGTGTTAGTTTTTTATAAGTTTTAAAAACCCCAAGGTGTGGTTCTGAAGGCAACCCATGACATCCTTTAATAAGACTCTCCCTTTCGTCAGGATGTGGAATCTGTTTCCAAACAAAATCATTCGTTAGAGAACATGGGCTACGCAAATGATGAAATAATTTATCTTGAGTGATTCTATAATCAGGAAAACGTTCCGGTTCGTTACGACATCCGAGGAAAAGGTCATTGAACTTTGTAAGTGCAGGAGATTGGTTAGTGTCCCCAGCTATCGGAGCTACCGGTAATGAATCAACTTCGTTTTCAGGGAAACGAGATAAATAATCCGGCACTACGTTATCCTTTCCTTTTTTATGTTTAAGTACAAAATTAAAACAAGAAAGTCGTAGAGACCATCTTGCTAATCTTCCCGTAGGATTAGATAGGTTCAGGAACCATTTTAGAGCTGCATGATCAGTGAAAACAGTAAACTTTTTGCCATTATCCAAATAACAACGCCAATGTTTCAGCGCAGAAATGACAGCGAGAGTTTCCCTTTCAGTTGCGGAGTAGTTTTGTTCATGCCTATTCAGAGATTTGCTGATGTAGGCAATAACAACTTCTGAACTATCGCGCGTTTGAGTAAGCATAGCACCAATTCCCAAATTCGACGCATCACAATGTACATTAAATGGCAAGTCAAAGTCAGGACTAGCCAAGACTGGAGTAGACATCAAAAGTTTCTTCAACTTCAAAAATGCAGCATGGGCCTCAGGGGTCCATGAAAACTTTGGCGCATTTTTCCCCGAAGAAGAAAGTTTGTTTAAAGGAGATATTAAACCTACGGAACCAGCTGCACATGCCATGAAATTGCCTTATCTGTTTTTTTGAAGATGGAGGAGAGAATTCCAGAATAGCACGGATTTTATCAGGATCAGCAAGTAGACCGTTTTTATTTACAACAAACCCAAGATATTTAAGTTCATTCTTAAAAAACTGACTTTTTCCAAAATTAATCGTTAATTTCGCATTTGAGAGTTTATCAAGAACCCTTAGTAATAAGGAGATATGTTCCTCAAAGTTAGAACTAATGATGATGATATCGTCAACATAACAAAATACTTTATTTTCGAATTCTGGCGTGAAAAGAGTATCCATTAATCGTTGCTGAGTGGCCGGTGCATTAGTAAGTCCAAATGGCATTACTACGAAACGGTACATCCCCCTACCGGGAACATAGAAAGCGGTTTTGTCCCTATCAGGTTCAAATAATGGAATCTCCCAGAAAGCTTTCGCAATATCAATACTAGATAAATATCTTGCGTCCTTAAGGTTATCTAAAATTTCATTTACATAAGGCAGTCTGTACGCGTCCTGACGAGTAACAGAATTAACTTTCCTACTATTAACACAAAAACGCCAGTCACCGTCCTTTTTAGGTGTTATGAGAACAGGAGATAACCACGGACTTTCGCATTTCTCAATGACTTTTAACGCTAACATCTTATCAATTTCCTTTATTAAAGCTTCCTGTTTGATAGGGGATAGTCTATAACAACGTTGTCTATACGGAAGGGAATCACCAGTATCGATTCTATGAGTAATTAAATCAGTGCGACCAAGCACACCCTTCTTTTCTATTGAAATATCCTTAAAACGCGAAATAACGTTATCGGCCACGCATTTTTGGTTCGCGGAAAGTGCAGAGTAGGAAAGAACTTTAGGATCAATATCCAAAAAGTTACAATTCACCGAAGGTGAGCAAGAGGAAATTAAGACCTTAGGTAAGAGGTTAAATTGTCTCCAGAAATCAATTCCGAGAATCAAAAATGGATAAATATCTTAAAACAAATTGGTAAATCAAAATAACCAATTGATTTTAGTTTAGAGTTATTAGCAGTGGATACATAAATGAAATCAGACTTGATTAATGTGTACCCCAATTTTAAAATATTAAAATGAGAATTGTTTCCTAAAATTGTAATAGAACTTCCACTATCAAGAAGACCAGAGAAATTAACATTATTAATAGCGACATCCACGAATGGTCTGTTCTGATCAGTCTCATCGTCAAAGTGAACCGTAGAAATTTTATTCCGACCAAAGAAATTACGGATTTTAGCAATCCAATCACGCCAATCGTTTAAACGAAAATTAATCAAGTCTTTATTTAGTTTTTTTTTTGAGTAGAGGTAGATGGACGATTTTTTTTACACTCAGGACATTCAGGTTGTCTAACCCCTTTAAGGCCACAACCAAAACAAATCAAAAATTTAGGTTGAGGACACGAGAATAAACTGTGGCCATTAACCCGACAACGAACGCAAAATTCGTGAGCGTTAAATTTCCTTGTAGCAATTGCATTTACTTGGAAATTACCCTTGGCTTGGTAATTATTTTGAGAAAATTTTGAACTATTATTATTAAAAGGTTGTTTATAATTAAGTTGTTTATTATTAACTTGATTATTAGGTTTAGAGTTATAGTAAAAGTCGCTAAATAATTGAGAAGGATCCGAATTTTGAGGTTTTTTAAAATTTCTGTCCCTATCAAGAAGTCTCTCATACTTCTGGCATGACAAAATTAAAGAATCAGTCGTGGTAATGTCGCATAGGGCAACAAAAACCGAATAACAAGGACGAATATTTCTAAGTAAAATTTGAAGTTGATCGGGTTCAGTTAGTTTTTGATTAAGACGAGAGAACATCTCGTACATAATTGATACGTAAATCATTATTGTTTCATCCTCGCCCTGAGTGCGAGAGTTAATTTCCGATAGGAGTTTATAATCGAAATCAAAACTGCCAAAGTCCTGTATTAGTAATTCTGATAATTTTGTCCAAGAAAGTTTTATATCTCTATGTTTTTGAAAACGGAACCAATGCAGTGCTTTGCCTGTAAAAATTTCAAATGCATTATCGATCAGCCGCTCATGGGTTAAATTTCGCGAGATTCGAAACTCCTCGAGTTTTTGTAAAAAAGATTTAGGGCAAGTGTCGCCTGAATAAGATAATTTTTTAATGTCATTTATAATGGAAGTCATCTGAACAACCGGAGGTTGAAAAGTGGGAAACGCAGTAACCGGTGTCTGTTCCTGAATTAATGCAGAAGGCCAGGGAGCATCAACAGGGGCAGCAGGAATTTGCTCCACCGCATGTGTTGATACAATAGTTGATTGATGTATTGGGTCGAAAAAAGTTTGCTCCACCTCACCCGTAATGGAAATATATTTAGATTCACAGCGTTCAAAAACTTTTTTTAGAGATTCAATCTTAGTCGTTAAAGAAGGGGAGCAACTATCGTAGTCCAGGCGGTCAAATCTATAGTATAAATGATTAATGTAGGTCCGGACTTTATTAGAAGTCACAGATGTGAACTTCTTCTGGAGAGAGTCTAGTCTCTCCTCAACATAAAGTAGAGTTGACTCCACCTGGCTAATATCCTCTTCTAAAGGCAAGGTCGAAATAATGACCTCTTCAGTCGAAAAAGTTTTAGTAATAAGCAATATCTGCTTTTTAAGACTAACTAAGTCCGAAGCGGGCGTTTCCAAACGTATCCTTACCTCATACTCCAACTCACTCTTATTTAGTAGCGTAAAATTGATAGGACGTGCCATGATTAAATAGTAATTGCCAAAATTAGAGCCGAAATACTATATGACTTTATAGACAAGTGTGTGTCTTTTTTTTTAATTTAGAGAAAAAGCAAGTTAGATATGTAATAGGTATGTATATGAGTATGTATACGTTAACACCGCCAGAGGGTAGCCCTGGGACCTGATGCCAACGTAAGTATATGAGTATGTATGTATGTATATGTTAACACCGCCAGAGAGTAGCCCTGGGACCCGATGCCAATGTAAGTATATGAGTGTTAAGTTATGTAATGTTAAGTAATATTTTTAATGAATATATTTAAATAAATATTTAAAGATTTTATGTACACAAAATAATTAAGAGTGAACCGACTGAATCATTATGAATGAATCTACTAGACTACACTTCTGGACTGAAAGACCACAGTTTACGGCGCCAAACTGTAACGTAACACTGTCCGACGGACAGTGCCAGGCTCAGTTAATAATAAAAACAACGAATATCAGGGTAATGGGTTTATGTACAATCAGTCCAGAAACTAACAATCTACAAAACAAGAAATTTATAAAAAGAATTTAAAATGTTAAAAGTATGAAAGTTTTTACGAAAGTCCACAACTTATGCCCGGGCTGGATCACTGGGTTCACTGTTGGCCGAAAAGTACAGGTTGCAGATTGACCCGACAGACTATTTAATTTAGAAAACTTCGAGGATAAACTTTTATGCAGTCACGTGCATAATTTGACCGGGCAACTGGTATTTAATTATTGGTTTCTGAAGATAGCTTCTTCTAGCTATGATACTGATCCACCTTCTAGTTCGAAGGCTGGGAGAACTCTGCCCACTCATCCGCTGCACTCTCTAACAAAGGCTCGGGTCTTCACTTAAACACGTTCGAGAACGCATTTGGCACAAAAGAAGATATAGTCTTGATGGCCAGTACTCATAGTCGACCGGCCAGTTTCCGAAGAGGTCGATATTTATTTTCGGACGACCTCGTGTTTTGCAGCCAAGGATATAAACCATGAAGACATGATGAAGAATTGGATCCAGCAATTATCTAGAATAAGGGGAGCACAAAAAAGATTAAAATCTCCGCCGACTATGAACTGTGTCCGCATGACAACATATGACATATAAAGAATAAAATAATAAAATATTAGCGTTAATTTGGAAAATGTGATATATTAAATACTAAATCAATTATTTGCCACAAAAGAAACCTTCTAATGTGATGGAAAAATGACCCCCGTGGCATGGGGCAAACTTGGATTCATAAAAAAAAAGGAATACAAGAAGATACAACGGTAAGAATCCAGACACACACCCCAATGTTCTTGTATTTGTCCAAAAACCCTCATTACTTTTACCAATTGGATATTTAGGAAACGAGAGATCATTTCCCCAAAAGAAAATACTCTAATCGAAGTTCGATTCGATTCAAAATATTTGTAGAACGTAATTACAACGTAGTCAGAATTTACAGTATTAACTAATTTTCCAGACAAAGATGATGAGCATTCAGAGCCTGAAGGGCCAAACCCAAGAATATACCAATTATATGTATAAAAATTGACAATAAAAGTGTCAACGTGCTGAACAGTTATTTGAACAGGAGTAACAGTAAGTATAGCTTCAGGGCAAGACCCTACAACTATTAAGGAATTCTTGTTATTGAACTTACGTAGGTAGGTACCTATTCAAAGTTTCAGCTCAATCGGAAAATGAGAAGTGTACACCGGGCAACATATAACTAAATAAAAGCATGTAACAAGTTCGCAAATGAAAATTATTTTTTCAGATCAATCAGTCAGTACCTTGTCAAGACTAATCAAACGAGCCCAAGTAGTTTAGAAGTTCATAAGCCACCTTCCGTCTCCATCGTGAGAGCTCACTTATTGTCACGGTCACCTGATTTATGTACTTATAGGTAAGTATGTAAAATTTTCTTTTGATTGAATGTCGTGAAGAGTCTTTTTATTATATACGTAGGTATAGACAAGGGGTCAGGTGAAGTTAAGTAAAAGCTTGTAAATATATATATATATTAGTAGGTACCTATGTACTAAATACGTAGGTATAAGTAAACAAAAATTACATCATGTACAAAGTTACATAAGATATTGCTAATTTGGTCTGATAATATATTTATCACAACAAATTAGCAATATAAGGAAGTACTTAATTATCTATTACCTAATCAATAACTAGGTAATAGGTAAGCTTAGGTTGGGGATGCTTTTATATTTGAGTAGGTTGTTGAGGATAAAAATACCTCGGTTCCAAGCCGTTTACATCCATAGTTAAGTTGACGATAGTGGCAACATTGTATCGGCCCATCGACCATTTTTTATGCTATCTGTTTCGTTTGTGTCCTGTCCAGTCTTATTGTCTTGTTTTTGTATTATACAAAGAAAGCAACTTAATCACACTCCAAATGCTATGTATTTGTTATTGAAGAAATAAACGCAGGCATTTTAAACCATTCATCAGTTTTATTTTGGTGGGCTGTGTTGGACACCACGCAGGGCACGCGTCACTCTGCCCCACAGGTTAGAAGGCCCATATATTGCACGCAGCGTTGCCAGATCGTACCTTTTGGTACGATTTACGTACGTACTATTTGGCCGACTGTCGTACCTTTGGCGTACTTTGCTCCCGATCGTACTATTTAGTACGTTCTTACAAAATGCTAAATTTAGCTGAGGGGGTGGTCACTTTGCCTTTCATGTCCGCAAAATACCGGAAATATATAAATAGGAAAATAATGGAAGGAAGGGTTGATTTTGACGTGATTTTGCTCACTGGCACCACCGGCGAGTAAATAAGGTCTTGTCTTGTCAAAATAACCCGGACTACTTTTTTGGAAACTAATGCTGGTAACACTGATTGCACGTGAGTACAATTCGTTTATATATTCCAAGAAGGAATATAACGTTTTACACTGAAAAATGTCTAACACGCCTGCCAATAACATGAACGGCATAACCTCGCTCGAACGTTTGGATGGTATTTCCAATTATGTCAATTGGAAATTTGCAATAAAAATGATACTCACTCTGGAAGGGCTTTGGAATTTTATTTATTTATTTATTTAAAAACTTTATTGCACTAAAATCATTACAATTGTGTTTTGGGTACAGACACCGACTCCGCTAAAGATGCTCGCGCACTGGCGCGCATATGTCTATCTTTGCAACCAAAGTTGTACCAAATTGTAAGAGATTGTACTACATCAAGAGATGCTTGGAAAAAGTTATCAGATACATTCGAGAATAAGGGATTGTATCGAAGGGTACTGCTTTTACGACAACTGCATAGAGTTGAATACAATAATTACACAAATATGTCAGATTACATCGAGGGAGTCATGAGTCTTGTTGCTCAGCTCGCGGACATTGGCAAAGTTATTGATGATGGAGAAGTTGTTGAGATTCGTTAATCCGGCTTGCCAGAGGAATATGATGTTCTAGTCCAGCCAGTCCAGCCTTGAGACCGCTTCAATTACCAATGAACTGAAGAGTGAAATTGTTCGAACCAGACTTCTTCAAAAGGATTTTCGACGGAATAAAAATTGTACTTTGAATGAAAATGTTGCCCACATTGCTAAGAAGAGTAAACAATCATTTGTTCCTACTGCAAACGCCATGGTCATATCACAAAGCGCTATTTTAAAAGGAAGAGAGAAGAAGGGCAGAAGATAGAAGAGCGTACAATGTTTGCTGCGGCATACAGTTCTAGTGCCTCAGAATTTATCGTCGACAGTGGTGCAACCTGCCACATGAGCTCGGACCCGAATCTCATTGACCCTGTGACGAAGGGCTGTACCATTTCAGTGGCCAATTCTACTCTCTCCTAATCTTAGCTTAAGTGAGGTTTTATATGTACCTAATTTGAGTAAAAATTTAATTTCTGTCAATCATATTACTGAGAGAGGTTATATTGTTATGTTTGATACTTGTGTATATAGGATCTTTTCTAAGTGTAAGATCACAGGCAACCAGGTTTTGACTGCTAAGAAAAATAATGGGTTATATAAAGTACAAGGTCGACACACCTCCAATTTAGGGCATTCCAAGTCCCTACAATCTATGCAGAGAACAGAGTGTGTTTATGCTGCTTTGTGTGTGCCTGCTACTGACAAAAATTATGATGTTACTATGTACAATGACAATCAAAGTGCGCAGAAATTATTGCTTGTCAAAGAATATGCGCATAGGAAAACAAAGCATATAGATCTGCGATACCATTTTGTGAAAGATATGATTCAGACTGGTAGTATTAAAGTTAAATATTTGCCAACAGATCTAATGCTTGCAGATGTGTTTACCATACCATTATCAACACAGAAACATAGAAATTTTGTTAATGGTTTAAACGTTAAGGCTTAAGTTTATGTTTAAGTATATTTGACTGTTTTCCAGACATTTTAATTGTACTTATGTTGTTGACATGCTGGAAAATTTAATAGACCTCATCTTGAAGGATGTAAAGCTTGAGGAGCAGTGTTGAGGATCAAAATACCTCGGTTCCAAGCCGTTTACATCCATAGTTAAGTTGACGATAGTGGCAACACTGTATCGGCCCATCGGCCATTTTTTGTACTATCTGTTTCGTGTGTGTCCTGTCCAGTTGTATTGTCTTGATTTTTGTATTATCCAAAGAAAGCAACTTAATCACACTCTAAATGCTATGTATTTGTTATTAAAGAAATAAACGCTGCATTTTAAACCATTCATCAGTTTTATTTCGGTGCGCTGTGTTGAACACCACGCAGAGCACGCGTCACTCTGCCCCACATAGGTTTACTTGTTAAAAACCCACGTTCCAAGATGTAGGGGGGTTTTAATGCTCTTGAAAAGGTGATGTGATGTGTATTGATGACCAACTACAGACAGACCGACAGATGCCGAAGAAAACTAATATCAAAATATTTGAGGCTGATGTAGATAATGAAGGTATTATCTTGCAATCTACTGCACAGAAATTAAACAAAAAAAGCATACAAATGGCCGCCATTTTATGTGTGCGTGATTTGAGGGTTGCATACACATCATCCATTTTGCTCTCTTTACTTATTTATGTATTGGGTTAGCAACACAACTTTACTATAATAAATAAATAAAAACTCTTTTTTGTTTTTTTATAATAAATAAGTAAAAAATGTGTGTATACTTGGATGTAATCTGCGATAGGTACCTAGACCTACTCTTAAAACTAAGCAACATAATCATACAATGACCTGACCTACCATTATCTCACAATAAAGTTGAAGGTCTTTGGATAATATATGGTAAACAACGACACAACAAAGAAGAATTAATAAATCCAATTTCAATAATTTTCGGGTTTGAGTTAGAAGAACTACACTTTACTTAACTGGCTAAACTTTAAAACACCTTATTAATAAGGGTTCGTAATCTTTAAGTTAGTGTGCTGGGTTCCAACATTTCCAAGTAGGTACTTATAGTTATGATTAACATCTATGGTCAGCGCTTAAAAAGAACTGTTGTTACTTTTGCAAAGTGAGTCTGTTGGGGCAAAAAGGTCGTGGCATAATGGGATAGTATCCCGTTTTGCCCCATATGTGTAGGTAGAAAAATGTTTAATAGCTATTTAATAATAAACTACTTTTTTTTGTTTGGTGTTAAAATGGTGCGAAATTATAAACGTAAAACAGATCGTGGAACATGGGAAGAAGACGATATGAGAAGAGCTGTTAGAGCTATGCTTTCTGAGACAATGGGATTTCTTCGAGCCTCAGCTACATATAACGTGCCTAAATCGACCTTGGAACGACGAGTGAGAAAGGCTCGATGTGCTGAAGATGCTGACACTGATTCAGATAATGACCATGGGAAAAAGAAATTAGGACGCTACAAAACAGTTTTCAAAAAAGAACAGGAAGAAGAATTATCTCAGTACATTAAATCAATGGAAGCGCGCCTTTTCGGAATAACTGGCAAAGAGCTTCGGATCTTAGCTTTCCAGTTAGCTGACAGAAACCATATTGAGAATCCATTCAACGCAGAGATTGGAATGGCTGGAGAAGACTGGCTCAGTGGATTCCTAAAAAGGCATCCTGAACTTTCATTTAGACGACCAGAGCCAACTTCTGCTGCGAGGGCTAAGGGTTTTAACAAAGTGACAGTAAATGAGTTTTTCACATTGTTAGAAAGTGTTGTAAAAGAGCATGGCCTTACGCCTGACCGAATTTATAATGTCGATGAAACCGGCGTTAGTACTGTGCCAAAAAGTCAGTCAAAAATATTGACACTCAAGGGTCGAAAGCAAGTTGGCTGCTTGTCATCTGCAGAAAGAGGGCCATTAGTTACGGCTGAAATCTGCTTTAACGGCGCTGGAACTTATATACCACCAATGCTGATCTACGCCCGAAATGAATGAAAAATGAGTTGCTGGATAATGCACCACCGGGATTTTGGGGGACCTGTAGTGACAATGGGTGGATAGCCTCACAAATATTCTATGATTGGTTTAAAAAAATTGTTGAAAACGTAAAAACCCACTAAAGATGACTGTACGGTTATTTATTTTAATAAGGATGACATCAAAAACAGCTTATCTGACATAATATAATGGATGAATAATAATAACTTGGAGCTCAACTTCGTAAAAACCAAATTATATTAATTTTAAGCAATGGTGTAATAACGTTATTGACATAAATATTATCTGTAAAAATGAAATAATACATGAACAACCGTTTCTTGGTGTTTCAGTCGACAAAGATATGAGCTGGAGCACTCAAATTATGAATGTATGCAACAAATTGAACTCCCATGCATATGCTCTATATATGCTCAATAAGGTTACAAACAAAAACACTTTGATCACTGCTTATCACGGATTAGTGGCATCAACACTCCGATACGGCATAATATTTTGGGGAAATGGGCAGTGAAAAGGTATTGAAAATGCAAAAAAGATGTGTCCGTGCTATATTCAGACTGAAACAAACAGACTCCTGTAAGCCATATTTTAAAAGATTTAACCTCTTAACGGTCCCATCTTTATATATTTTTGAAATGAGTGTTTTTGTAAGAACTAACTTACATCTGTTTGAAAGATATGAGCGGGCACGACGAGCAGACCAGCTCCGCTTACATCCATGTCGAACTAAACTTCTTCACCAAGGTTTTCTCGGTATGGCACCAAAAATTTTTAACAACATTCCAAAACATATTAGAGACACACAATCTTAACCAGAATTTAAAAAGAAACTACAAATTCTTGAGCGAAAACGCATATTACACAGTAGACGAATATTTGACGAAAAAAACTAATTAATAAACGAAATGTGGGTACTGTGATAGTGACATTGTAAATTTTTTAAGGTAGAATGTTTATTATATTGTTGACATCATTGTTTATTTTTTAAATTGGACTAAAATTATTTTAATGTTTATGAATTGTATTACTGAAATTTTATTATTTATAATTTGACATTTGTTTTACACGACATTTTAATTCTCTTATTTTTATTTTTGCTATTTATTATTATTGTTGTTTTATTATGGGACTGGTTTAATTGTAATTTTAATTAATTGAATTTTTTTAATTTGTTATTCGTACCTGCTACATTCATGTGCCAACCGGCGCAACATAGAGGACTTTGAATAATTTTATAACAGCTGTATGTATTACCATAGCCTCCTTCATATTACAAGCCATGCGCAGAAGTTTGACAACGTCGCATTTTTTAATTTTAGTGAATATGATAATGACTGTAAAACTATCATCGCGGTCGTCATCGTTTAATGTTATTAGTTATTTAAGTGATAAAGTATATTAATAAGTATAAACATTAGTTAAATAATATGAAATTGGATAGATTCCTGTACTATTTACCTATCTACCTACTTGCAAAATTATTATCCTAATATTATAAATGCGAAATATAAAGTGCGTTTGGTTTTGTACGTAATGGATGTTTGTTACTCTTTCACGCAAAAACTACTGAACGGATCTTAATGAAATTTGGCAGTTATATAGCATATAGCCCCGAATAACACACATGCTATAATTTATTCTGATATTTAATGTGATTCCCGCGGGAACGGGTCCGGAACGTTATGGCCGAATTTTATGCGGACGCAGTCGCGGCTAAAAGCTATTATGAAATAAAATAATCTATGCCAGTCAAAATAGTGCCCAATTTATTAAATATTAGGTATAATACATTTTAAACAGTTTTATTTAAGTTCCTAAGTATATACAAACTAACTACTTACTTACCTATTGTACCTATCTACTTTTTCAACGTTTCCATCATCATGGATAATCAAAGACCGTGGTTTAAGTAGTTGTGATAACTTTTACAATGCGAAAATGTTTGCTGCACAGTTAAGATCCTTTGGTGGGACTCCAGCATGCTTGGGGAATAGCAGAAGTCTGTCTGTTTAATAGAATTACATCTTTTGGAAAGCAAAACTTCGGCACAGCTTCTGTCCCATTTTTAAGGTTTAATCATAATTTTACTTGCATTTTTCATATGCAACAACGCCTTAGCATCTGTTAGGGGTAAGATAACGATTATCAAATAGAATTTGATTTATGAAATAAGTAAAAAACAACAACAAAAATGGTCAAGGGTTGTTTTTTAAAAATCGTATTTATCCAATTTTAGCGCAATTATAAATATATTTACTTTTATTTACCTTCGTAGATGGTCCATATAAACGTGTTAATTTACAGTTTTATCAATATATTTTTAATTTCCCATCATCAAATTCATAATTTTCCCGCACATTGACATGTAAACATTGAGTAAATCGATTCACAGCGACGTTGCCGTTCCGTGCTACAGCATGGCTTGTAAGATGAAGGAGGCTATGGTATTACCTATGTTGATGAATGAATAAATGAAATTGAAATGAAATTGAAATTGAAGAAAAACCAGTCTTGTTGCTACTGGACGGTCATGCGTCACACACAAAAAATATTGATTTGATTGATTACGCAAAAGAGCATCATGTAATACCTATTGTTGTGTACACCACCCCATAGCACACATAAATTACAACCATTTCATCGCATTTATGAGACCGCTGAGTACATACTATGGTGCAGAAGTGAAAAAGTGGCTAAGGGACCCTACCCACCCTACCAAATCGCAAAGCTATTTGGGCAAGCATATTTACAAGCGGCGACTATGCTGACAGCTATAAACGGGTTTAGAAAATGTGGAATATGGCCACTTGACGAAAATGCATTCACAGACGGACACTTCATAGCGGCTGAAACAACAAACACCGAGACATTGCCGTCTGAAAATTTAAATTTTGAATCAACATCTCAGGTCACAACAACTTCGACGTCAACTTCTTTAGAGGCAACCCAACAAATATCGTCCACTCCAGCTCATAATGAGATTTCCTATGAACCTACATCTGCTGGCACATCAGTCATTGAGTCTCTACCATCTGAAAATCTAAATATAGAATCGACATTTCAGCCTACACTTTCAACGCCAGCTATATCGGAAGTAGCCCAAGATGAACCATCCATCCCAGCACAAAAATATATTTCTGCTGATCCTGCAGCTGCGGATCCAATGAGCACTGAGTTTTTACCTCAGCTTTCGACTTCTGCACACATCATAAAACAAAAGACCCCTGAGAGAAGAATACAGACAGCAGAATCCTCGTTTTCCGTGACCCCAGAAAATATCATAGCTATTCCCAAGGAAGTACGAACCGAAGAGAGAAAAACAAGAAAACGCGGTAGAACTGCAGTACTTACAGCTACGGAGGTACAAGAATGGTCTGATTAGAGATATGAATAAAAAACAAAAAATAAATAACTGAAAAGAAGAGACCTGAAAAAAAGAATAAAAACAAAAGACGCAAGAAAGAAAGTGACACGGATACTAGTTCTGAAGACGATGACCATGATTGTCCTTGCATATATTGTAGGTACTTATATTCACAGTCCACTGAAGGATGGTTTATTTGTAGCGTGTGTCATGGGTGAGCCCATAATTCCTGCGCAGGTGTAGACGACGACGATGAAGAGGCACATATATGTGAATGTTGCCAATCAGATTAAAATGTGTACTCTTTATGCCCCATAGCGTTTCCCATTTTGCCACGATCATGGGGCAAGACGGGATATTTGACATGTGCCATTTAGTTCGTATTTGGCAAAAAAAATTGTGATTTAGCGCCATAACAGATTATTATTATTATGTTAATTAAAACTGTAAATGTTGCTTTTGTTGGAAGAGATTTTTAATAAACAGTTTGATTTTCATATTATGACGTTTTTTCTCTTAAGTATCCCATCTTACCCCGGTCTCCCCTACCTATGCTAAATCATTTGGTCATGTCTGCCTCGTGGACTGACGGTAAATCGAGATAAATCGAGATCTTTAATTTGTCGAGACACCGAGATACAATGTATCGAGACTTCGTGCATCGAAGTTATGTGTATCGAGATTGTATATCGGACTCGTCACAATCATGCTCAAAACCATGAAAATCGAAGAGGCAGCCATCTAGACCTCTGATTCACTAAAGGCAGATTCGATTCGACAGATATTTTAGTGCTAATTTATATTTTTATTGATTAAGTTATTGTTGTAAGCTTCATTCAATAAGAAAACAATAAACAATATAATATCATATAAACTATTACCAAATAACAAGCTCCTAGATTTGCTCCTCAAAATCAGTAGGTAGCTAAAATGTCTGAAAACTTGTTTTGTTTGCTCATGAACAAATTACCTAATTATTATTATTTTTTTACCTTTTATATTTTAATAGATAATTTATTGACCTATTTGCTATTACTTACCTACGTCCCGTGGCAATGAAGAGCCCTGCATGTGTGGTCTGCAGCCACAGAGGCAGACATGAATACATATATGATTTAAGCAATTGATAAGTATCTCAAAAAAGTCATTGGCACATGACGGCACTAGAAATCGAACAGTATCTCTCGCTTACGAGTCGAACCCGTTAACCATTAGGCCATCGACGTGGACGCTCAGAGCATAACTTCTGCACACAATTATTTCATTTCAGCAAAATAAGCGTACAACGCGACTGATATTGTAAGTATGTCGCGCGTTCTGTCTATATTTAAAAGAAACAGGTACCAGTTTTAAACTAATTTTAATATAAATGGTAGTAGGTACTTACCAACCCGGCTCCAACTATGGAAACATCCAGCTTTTTCGGATGTCCATTTTGCGTAGAATCCATCACTTTTTATAGTTCTTAAACTAATTACTCCTTAAACAACGATGATTTGGTTTCTTCTTCGAAACAAATATCTAGATACCCGTAGTCAAGAAAAACAAATAAATTATCCGAAGGTCAGATTTAACAAAAATTTAAAATTATTTTTTTAAGTAGGTAATCCAATAACCGATCCACACACTTTATTGATTAATACTTAAATTGATCAAACCTTGGACAGAAATCTTCGAAAATGATAATTATTCGTAGTTATATTTCCAAAAATAGGTTCCAACTAATCAATGAGATAGGATAATTGCGAGTGCTCGTTTGAAACCGTCTCGCCGTACTACGGTAGACCGCGGAATAGCCTTACCCCCCGATTCAGCCATGTCGCTAGAGTATTGTAGTGTTCGCCGTTTTAAAAAGTACCTAGTGTTTTATTAAGTCGCAATAAAGTCACTGCGTATGTATGCTATAATAGGTTCGAAATAGGGATTGCGTTGCAATTATACTGTAGTAGGTATTTGTTCAACTATGGCGAATACCGTTAATCCGATGGTTAAATTACTCGGATCAGAAGTAAAAATAAAACCACTTTCATTTAATTTTAAAATTTAGTTTAAGGGTTTATACCGCGTACCATGGTTAACCGATAAAATCCCTATATTTAACCAAAGTACCCGATGTTTAACCCGTAAACTAATAAAATGAAATATGTGATAATAACCGCAATAGTCTAAGACAGTACGTTAAAAACTCTTTATTGTACATATCAAAAGTAAAAATAAACAAAAAATTAACAAATTTGCTTGCGCGCAAAGGCGGCGTAGTAGCTTTAAGACTTTAAGCGATCGCTACTAGACAACCTATGGTTAAAAGGTAAAATATCACCAAAGCTAAAACTCGTGTAAGAGCAAGTAGAGAAAAATGTAAACGTTTGATCACGATTCTGAATAATCAGGATTGAAGGTTATTTAAAAATTAAAATGCAGTAAAACTTTGTAAAACGCCGGATATAATACCTACTCACTAATACTACTCACGATATTCACAAGAATGCAATATATATATATTCAATGTTAGAACCAGGTTAAACCTGAATTATATTATTAAACCGCCCAAGACGTGTCGAGCCACGTGCATTGTAGGGTTCCGTAATGAGAGGTTTTCAATTTGACAATTATAGGTAGAAAAAAAACTGTTTTATCTCCTTGTAAATAGATGGCGCTGTATTAACTCTTATATCAAGTTTGTTGGAAGAGTCATGGGCCTTACCATGAACTTTATAAAACCGGCCAACTTCCGCGATCAGTTAGGGAAGTGACAAGCTTGTATGACACATATAGCGCTGTCTCGTTCTAAGCAGAGCAGTACTGTTTAGGTCCTGTTAAAAAACTCATGGTAAGCCCCCTGACATGACAAAATATCACTCAAGTCACGTCGTAAATTTTGTATAGCTAGCCCATATTGCTAAATGATCAGCCTCCAGTAACAACTTTTCCGATAAAAAAAAATCCAAACTGTCAATCATTCAATATGATTTATTGGTCCTTGTGTGTATGTTTGACATATTAATTAGCACTGAATTGCGCCATCTATTGACGATAATAAAAACTCTTTATGTCAAAACATCTGTCATGTATTCTGCGCAGAGGCGCGCCGTACGAATTGTCGACGAACCTATACTGACAAGCAAGTTAGAACCACTAGCTGATCGAAGGGACTTTGGCTCCCTCTGTGTGTTTTACCGGCTGTACAATGGGGAGTGTTCTAAGGAATTATTTGATCTGGTGCCCACAGCACAATTCCGCAATCGCACCACCCGCCATGGGCTGGGTACTCATCCCCATTACGTGGACCCTCTAGTGGTGTCGACGCGAAGATTCCAAAGAACGTTTCTCGCTCGTACGATTCGGATGTGGAATGAGCTCCCAGCCACAGTGTTTCTTTTAGACTATGACATGGGATCGTTCAAGAGGTATATTAGAGGTTTCTTAGAGGCGGGCAACGCATTGGTAGCACCCCTGGTGTTGCTGATGTCCATAGGCAGCGGTGACCACATTCCATCAGGTGGCCCGCATGCCCGTTTGTCTGCCGGATAACACAACAACAACAAAAAAATTGTGTTTAGATCCCTCGGACGGGGTTTATGTTACATCCTGTAGGACGGATATTTTATTTACAAATGATTAACGTCAGTCGCGGATCCAGGTCTAGGCGCAATGAGTGCAATTGCCAGGCTTTTATAACCCAAAATGTAACAAATTTCAAGCTCACTCCGCTCCAGTGTTACCAGCGGCAGTTTCCAAAAAAGTACGTCCGGGCTCCTAAAATAGTACGAAAGTGGCTAAAAAGGTACGGTTTACTTTCTCTTCTATTTTATCGACCTTGGTGGGGGGGATTGTAGCCAATACAACGGCTTTATTTTGACAAGACAATTCGTTTATCACCCCAAGTTTTAAGACCTCACACGTCAAAATTGTCGAGGCCGCTCCGGTTGATCATTCATTGATCACCCTAGCTTTTCAAACCCAAAATGTTATAAATTTCGAGATCGATCAGCTTACTCATTTATTGGTCACACCACTTAATAGGCCAATTTTTTTAGCTTTGGGCACTATCTCATTGATTGATACTTATAATGTTTACTTTTGCCCCCCTTAACAAACTCCTGGATCCGCGTCTGGCTAATGTAGGTCGGATATTTTATTAACAACTATGTAAAACGTCAGATAGATAATGCTATCTCAGGTGTTTCCGCTCACGAGGTGTTCATTTGCGCAGTTCAGTGCGTTATTTGTTACAGTACGCACATATGGAAGGGTTTTAACGAGCTAATTTGCTATGGCATTATAAATATTAAACGTCACAAAAATGGGATAATATAAATGACAATTTCAATAAATAATGTCCCGGTTGTGCTCTCGCCCACGACGGCTTGGGGTCCGTCTTGACCATGATCCAGGATTTGGCAGATCAGATAATTACAGTGGAGCGACTGCCATTTGACTTCCGTCACCCTGCTACCAGGAGAGCCTGACCAGATTGGATCATGGTTACACATTCAGTCGCCTAAGTGTGCAGGTTTTATCACAATGTTTTCCCTCACCGTAAGAGCATCGGTTAGTATTCAACTAATGTACATAACTCAGAAAGGGGTCATTGGTACATGGCCGCAGTGGGATTCGGACCCGGTACCTCTCCTACCTAGAAGTGCGGACCCTGCTGATAGATTTACCGCTGCCGCTGATCCGAGATTTAAAAAAAAGAAAAGACTATCGATAGTATTTATTCTATCGGAAGTGGACGATCGATCGGCAACACTGGTCTACTCTGTGATTGGGTGACTTATTGGGAGAAAGTTTGTCTATGATGATTTCGTGTTTTCGTGTATTGATGTCAGCTTCCTGGGTGATCCACTCAGGTGATCTTATCTTAGCTGATGCCACGCTTTTTTCAATAGGCTAATTACGTATCCCTGTTGCCAACAATTATCTGATTTCAATGATTGAAATTGTTGGTTTTACAATAAAACAATTTTGAACCAGACATGCGGTTCAAAATTGTTTTTATTACCGCAATCACAGAGGGCGATAGATATTCACCGGATACTTTCCATTAGACAGCCTGTTTATTTGTTCGCTTGTCACCGAGTTGTATTAGAAAGAGGTAGATAATAATACAACTGATTCTGAGCGGATTATATTACCCTATTACTTCCTAATACTGATTAACAAGGGCATCGAACGGGGGCCACCCAATACTAAGCCTAAATATCACGTTACATCCCATACTGTCAAGGAATGAGGTTTCATTGCCACAACACTGGATACGGTACGTAATGTGTTCTGTGCCGTCAACTATGTATGAACTGTGTATGTTTGGCTCAATAAATGATAGTCGTTAGCTGGGTATACTTAGTCGGGACCTTATAATATGACAGACTTAACTAAATCTAATACAAAACAATATGTTGTTCCTCTATTACCATCATCATCTTGATATTAATATCCCGGTTGTGCTCTCGCGCATGAGGGCCCAGGGTCCGCCTTGAACATGATGTAGGATTTGGCAGATCAGATAATTATAGTTGAACGACTGCCATCTAACCTCCGTGACCCTGCTACCAGGGGAACCTGACCAGATTGGATCATGGTTACACATTCAGTCGCCTGAATGTGCAGGTTTCATCTCAATATTATCCCTCACCGTACGAGCATCGGTTAACCGTTCAATTGATATAGTACAGTAAATATACTAGAACTAAGTGGAAACTTTATTATCTTGTGTATAGCACAGATAACAAATTGCAAATGTAATATCTTAAGCCGTTTGTTTCCCATAATAAATAAAAATAAATAAAGTCATTAGTACACGGCCGCAGTGGTATTCGAACCGGGTACCTTTCGCTTACGAGTCGGGTAAATTAACCACTTGACCACCGACGTCCCCTTATTATAATGGTGGTAAATAAAATTATTTATATTACGTGTATTAATTTATTTAATCTTTCTTTAACGATACTATAATTCTTAAAACATCATCAATAATAAAAGTTATACTTAACTAATTTCCTAATTCACTATAGTCAACTTATAACAGGTTTCACTTTACTTACAACAGTTAGCCTATCAACAGTCTCTTTGACCAGAAGACGGAAACATTATTTTTTTACGAAATCGCCACATTAACTTAATTAAGGTCAAATAGCAACTTATTTATGTAATAAAAGACGGTATGCCCATCGATTTTATGGTAATGACCACTTAGCCAATATCAAGACATTAAATGATAATGCCAGGTTCAACCGATAGAAGCGCTACTAACAAGCGCTTAAGAACAATATGGCGACCGCTTACCATGATGATGTATCAGATCCATGAAGTTGTACATAATGTGGAGAGTAAAACGAAACTGATTAGCCGCCAATGTGAAAACAGTCACTGACGTCTTGGAATAAGACACTAGCGCCCTCCTTTATGATTTAGTCAATGCTGTCAGCACTGAGTAAGCGCTTGTAGCTTGTAGACTCTGCCTAAAAAGTAAAGCGACTCGGGAAATTAGAAGATTACTTGAAATCAATAAGTAAGCAACCTAATTATGAATAATAAAGACATCCATGTTTAAGCTATCTTGTTGTATACAGACAGACATCTTCATTATTCAATCAGTTTTATTTATTTATTTAAACTAATGCACTGTTACGTACGTTTTGCTCACTTATTGATTTCGATGAATCTTATGATTTCCCAAGTCACTTTATTTAGATAGAATCTATCCGCTATCCGTCTTACGACTAGTTTCTCGTACGTTAACCTATTGTTAATCATCAATTAAAATTCGCCATCCTATCTACGGAGCCGCCGTTAAGTGTTCCACTCGTACGCTAAGATTGTAATCTATGTCAAAAGCCAAACGATGATCAAAGTCAGCCTGCGCGAGCGTCGCCATTCGATACGATTATCTGCGATGTCGCGGACATGCAAGTTATTATGAATGTGGGCATTGGCCACAGTTTTTGCGATAAATTCGACAGATATCAATATGACAAAAATTTCCGTCTTCTCGGGATATAAATTAGGCATTTCAGAGGTCATGGCCTTAACATCGTTTTGTATTGAGGTACTGACAGATTATACTGATCAATATGATTTCGTAAAATATTCTTCAATACTTTTCGTCTTCAAAATTAATATGAATTATTTTATTTATAGATGTGGTCTTTCGCGCGGGCCCGCGTTCGGACTGATAATGCCGCGGACAATGGCTTAAGGATTTATATTGTAGTTCAACATTGAAAGACATAAAAAACATACATTTATTCACAGACGACAACATTATTAGTTAACTATATCTTCTATAAGGTATATTCCCGTTGTCTGTCGCCATTGACTAAGATATCGATCGATACGCAACTTAATTTGCTCTATGTACAGCTGAAATTGACATAGCAAAATTAAATCACGCTTGTTTGTCACTCAGAAACCAGGAATACGCGTTATACAGTCGAGAGATTTAATGTGAAGCCATCTGCACGGCTAGCACGGCTAGCCCGCAAGACACCTCGCGCCGTGAGAGAACGTTTGTTCTCTTCTTTCAACACTTAGATGAAAGAGATAGTAGTGTCTATGTCGCGAGAGTACACTTGTGCTAGCCGGGCTGCTGTCATATGTAATTTGGCAGTGTTATACGTAAGAAAGTGTTCTACCCATACACTTTCAGTACATAATAATAATAATACTGTCACGGGGTGCCAATTGGCTCCCGAGACTGTTCAACCAGTCTTAAGATCCCCAGCGGATGAAAATAAATCCATGGGTTAAACTGTTACTTATAATGGCAGGTGGCAAATCCCCTGATTGTATCAATCAATCAATATTACTCACACGACTAACATTCAAGTACTTATACAAATATGAGAACAGTAAGAGTGGTCACAAAGATATCGACTTTCGGTAGCAAATCGATTAAAAAACCGACGAAACTGGAGTTCAAAATATGCTGTTACTGCAATAACGCGGCTCATCGGCTCAAGCTCGTACTGCCTGTCTGTCAGTAAGCTGACAGTGACAGTAAGCTGCGGTATCGTAGCGCAACGTATTTTGAGCTCTGATGTAAATAGCTTGCGTCAAAAATGCGTAGTTTTTTAATTTTGTACAACATTGAACATATAATTTGACAAACTAAACATACATACATACATAAAGCTCACGCCTGTGTCCCACAGGTGGGGTAGGCAGAGACTATGAACAAATTAAATTAAATGCAATATTCACTCTAAGCGCATTTCAGAAGCTCATGTTGCTTGGCATTGAGGACATATCTTCAGAAGGGCTTTGGCTTGAACTGAACGAACTGAGGGTCTCTCTGGTCTCTTCCTTAATCCTCAAACTGTCTGTGCTGGAATGGGGTCGCGGTGGGAGGGACTTGTCCCTACTATGATCCTTCTCTTTGAGCAATTTATCTTTGCTGCTGTGTTTGTGCTTGTGCTTGTGTTTGTGCTTCTTCTTGTCTTTCTTCTTTTTCTTCGGCTGTAAACGTTTAACTGTCTTAATCCAAAGCCTCTATCGCAGACTCTATTCGAATTTGTTCGGTTTTTGTAATGCTGCTTTTAGGTTACAAGTTAGGTATTACAATTGTTTTGTTTTGGTACTAATTATTTGGAACTGACATAGTCACACAAAAGCTGTTTTCTTTTGTTATTAAAGAAGGTACTTTAATGATAGTACAGACTTTAAGTGCAGAACAATCTAAGAAAAAGTTAAGTCAAATCTAGTAATTAATAATTATGTTGTACATCATTCTGAAAGACATGCTCCTAGATTCAAAACGTACACAAAATGGTACTATTTATACCACTAAGGTGGCAAATACTGTACGGCCCGCCTGATACCTGATACTAAGCAGTTATCATACGATAGTTTGCTATACAAAGGGTATCACTCGCGTTTTCTCGCCCCGTATAAGGTTACTCCTCTCTTGATTAACTAACTGTCTTGAAGACTACATCAAGGTAGGCTCTAAATACTAAGAACCCTAGAAGACTGAGTGAGTACTCACCTTCGGCGCTCCCAACTCGTCGCGTTCGCGTTTGAACATGCCGGGCTCGAAGCCGATCGGGCCGAGGGACCCGAGGATGCCGGGCAGCGGCGCCGCGTTGTCCGATATGAACTCGCGTTTCGAGTCGTCCTGAGAAAAAAGCTTTACATTTAAAAATATCGAGGTTATCACCAAAACCATAGTGCATAAGAACGATAATTTTGGCAAAACAAACTCTAATGAACTTTGGTTAGTAAAATTTAAAAAAAAAAACATGTGCATACTAAGGAAACCATCTAGATCGGTGGTTTCCTATTAGTGGTACGCAGGGGGTACGCAAGAGAGCGAAGGGTAAGCGCGGCGATTTAAAAGCTGAGATTTAGTATGGATTACTGCGAATTTGTGGTATATTTGTGCCAATCTTTTGCGGCCATGTACCGATGACTCTTTTCTGAGTTATGTACATTAGTTGAATACTAACCGATGCTCTTACGGTGATGAAAGAACTGAAACCAGCACATTCAGTTAACTGAATGTGTAACCACGATCCAATGTGGTCAGGTTCCCCTGGTAGCAGAGTCACGGAGGTCAGTCGCTCCACTGTAATTACCTGATCTGCCAAATCCTGAATAATGGTCAAGGCGGACCCCGGGCCCTCGTGAGCGAGAGCACAACCGGAACAATAACGCCAAGATGATGTTATTTGTGTCAATCTTTTGGAATGAAGCCGCTATGAAATTGGAACCTTCTAGAGCCCAGCCAAAACTTTTCGCAATGGCTGGCAACGCATTCGCAACCCCTCTGATGTTCATGCCTTACCTGGTGACCTGCCTGCTTGATAGCCTCCCTATGAAGGTTTTGAGGTTAAGTACGAGTTTTGTGTCTATAAAATAAACGAGTTTTAGCTCTGTCTTGAAGTGGTGTTAATGTATTAACGAAATCCACCGAATAAATAACAGCACCGCATTTTAATTGTCAAGATCATAATGTTCACAATGTTGGTATTAAAACAGGTCGTTAATTATGTAGCGCACTCATTGCAGCAGATAGCTTTTAACCCAAAACTCTACTGAGTTATTACCTAAATTTGACATTATCTGATAAAGCCATACTGTGGGATTGAAGTCAAAAGGTTGTCATGCTTTATTTATTATTTATCCTTGCAATATTATATTAGACTCCAAATGAAGTGAGCATAAGTATTTAGATAATCCAATTTCGATAACCTATTATGTAGACGGAACATTTTTCATTTAAGATAATCATTGATAACCAGTTGAATGCGTAACAAAAAATAATAAACATTTTGTGACACCCAATTTCTGTTGTGCGTGGAAATCGCTTTTGACCGTGAGTTTGCCGCACATAATGGAAAAGAACTTAAGTATATATTTCGGTAGTCTTCACCCCCTGAATTAATATACTTGACGTTTATACTTTCTTTACACTTAGGATTAACCATAGAACAGACCATAGAATATATATTTTTATGGTTCCTTGTATCATATGGCGAGTCCTGTCAAATTACATCATGTGTATTAATAGGGCACCACTAACAGCATATCACTGTTACAATTTCATAATCATCTGTTAGGGCCATTTTTCAAGAGGGTAAATCTTCGAGTTTGTGGGATTGACGGGCAATAATTACCCGAGAATGGAGCCTACTCATTTAGACCCCTCTGTTCATCCACAGCTGGTTTCTACCGGAATACCATGGGACCTCATACATAATTTACGAGGTAGTGAAAATCACAATTTCGGCAAAAATATATACCTTGAAGGTCGGCACCTCATCTGCTCCCTTTAGGTTGCAGATGTACGGACGACGCACGGTGGCCGCTTTCCATCAGGTGAGCGTCTGACCTTGGCAATAAAAACTCCTGTCAAACAACTTACATTGTACACGTGAACCGGCATATCCTGGACGGATGTGACGTCAATTCTGACATCCTCTTCCTTGATGGCAGACAGAGGTACTGGCAGCGCGTCGTCCTTCACTTCCGAGGTCGTGGCGCCCGGCAGCGGCATTGGGACGTCATCGGACATCGGTCCGACGTCCGGCTCGTATTTTATCTGTGGAGTTTGATTTTTATTACAAACTGTGTTATCTTGGTGACGATTTTTTCAGTAGACTTTATGATATCTGGTTGAGGACAGGTGTAGTGTGTATCTATGAGACTGATATGGTCACATAATTTAGACATAGACATAGACATAGACAGCACTTTATTCGGTTCCACATTACATCCTTAACCTAAGGTGAGTACAGGAAACTATTATTACGATTAAATTAAAATTACGTAAGACCAGCCAGTGATGTAACGGAAACCGAAATGGACCAGTCTCAGCATAATGCTGTGATGCTGTGTGTGTGTTTAATTGAAGCCCCTACAAATATACACAGATTTGCTTGTTCGTTCGCATGTTTCATGCGATGTTACTACATTTGTGTAGTGACTATAATTTTTCTTACTCATCTTCAAATTTAGACTGCATTTTGATGATTTTATCATGCTCATTGCTATTGTATAACTCGCTTAAAAGCCTAATTTTTTGGGAGATTGCGGGCTTATTAGATTTTTAAGAATTAAGTCATTTTCTTTAATACTAATTTGTGTGGAAGTCGTCAAACAGAATCAAAAACATTTTGTTCTTTTACGTTTTAAATCCTATTGATATGGAAATGACAGTGACATTTGTAACTCACATCGATCACCTCCTGCTTGATAACGGGCTCGTCCTTCACCTTGTCTTTCTCCCTCTCTCTTTCCCTCTCTCGCTCCCGCTCCCTATCGCGTTCTCGTTCTAGCCTCTCCTTTTCCCTGTTGTGCATTTGCTTCATCATGGCTTGTACCTCCGCTAAGGGCAAGCATATGGGCCTCTTCAATCCGTAAAGAGTGAAATACAAATCCACGAGGTCACATCTTAGCCTTGCATCGTTGGATAGCAGGCAGTTCATATTGTTCCATAGCCTGTAACAAAATAGCTGGTTTAGTTAATGGTCTAAAATAAATGAAATAGAATGAATGAGTTAATCTATGCAAAACAGATGGCGCTAATTAGGATGGAAATTGGAGAACGCGGCGACTGTAGGCAAAGAGCCAATCTTTTTTTTTTTTACGAAAAAATCTACATTGTTAGACAAGAGGTAGGTACGACACTAACAACCTCAGTAATCTCATGTTGTCAATAGTATTAACGCGAAAAGCAACTGGGTTTGTGCCAGGGAAACTTGGGATAAATCGCTTATGTGAACTACGCTCTGTGTTTGGCCTACGACGACGCCGCGTCCTTTCGAGGTGCATGGTCCTGGTAGCCTCCACAGCCGACAGCAGAGACACTAGGTCCTCAGGTTTTGTTCACCCGCTCGATGGAATCATACTACTAGCAACCGCCTGTACCCTTACCACAGGTCAGCGCCAGCTGTAAGGCACATATTGAGTATTGCTCCCATCTTTGGGCCAGTAGGTTCAACAGCCGAGGTACTAATCCTCTTGACTCCGTACAAAGGCGCGTCATACGGGGGTTTTCGCGATTACAGATGGCGCTACTGAGGAGTAACATCTTGTCAAAATACTGTCGTGCTATTGCACTGCTGTAAAATGACTCTATTCCAGTCAATGACAGGGCTTTATTTTAACATCAGATATCACGTCGCAGTAGGCGCCATCTTGTAGATTTTGGAACTGCGAAAACCCATCCCATAGTAACAAGCAAGTTAGAACTACTGGCTGTGCCAAGGGACTGGGAATGTTGCCTGAATGCTTACTGTATAACAATAATCATCTTTGCGTGTTCCGGTTATGCTTTTACGCACGAGGACCCGGGGTCTCTCTTGACCATGATCCAAGATTCGGCAGATCAGGTAATTACAGAGGAGCGACTGCCATCTGACCTCCGTGACCCTGCTACCAGGGGAACCTCACTAGATTGGATCATGGTTACACTTGCAGTCGCCTGAATGTGCAGGTCTCATCACGATGTTTTCCCTCACCGTAAGAGCATCAGTAATCTGCTGATTGCCTATCGTATAAGATAAAAAATACCCGCTCACCTATGCACTACCGCTTCAGTGTCGAGTCGATGTCTCTGCGCCCTCTCGAAGGGTGGATTGCTGATCATGAGCCGTGCCAGTCCGTGCCTCACGCCCGGATCCTGGTCGCTTTCCACAGCAGACAGAAGAGATGCTAGGTCCTCAGGCTTGCCGTCGACACGAACGAAGTCTACCAGACACTCAAACGCAGCCAAACGCACGTCTGTTGGGAGACAAGGTTGATATACTAGTTAGTTACGTACTTCAGTAGAGACGGGCCCGACTGTGTGAATGACGACCTGCGTATGAAAGGAACAAGAACTGGCCATTCTGTACCACTAACTAACAAGTCAATTCTAAGGGCTAGTCAGCGATTAAAAAGTAATATGATACTTTTATATGATATATTGATAATATTGATACCGATTATATTATGATAACGATACGGTTTTAAGAGATTTTTAATCGAGATAGTTCTTAAGTTTGTTTCATGAAAATCGGTTCAGTAGTTTGAAAAAAGTTTGAGTTCTTATATGTGGATCCTCTATAACATCTCGCTTCTGGAGGTCTGCTGGCAGAAATTTCTTTTTAGAAATAAGTAGTGCCTGCTGTGTCGTTTATAATTCTGCCGTAATAAAACAGAGTACAGTAAGTTACTCAAAATCGGTTTTGAGATAAGGCCGTTTAAAAGTTGCGCGCTGTTAACATGTTACTCAGACATGCGGTATTGTTTATACATGCAAAATCGCAGGAAAACACAATACAGCAACGAAACCTACACAGAAAAACGCTTTATTTTTCAGCGATAATTTCTGTGTAACTAGCTCAATTTTGTCAAAATCACGACTTACTGTACTCTTTCTTATGACGGCAGAATTGTGTTTTTTTCTTTTTTCTTTCATTGTGTACAATAAAGAGTTAATTAAAATAAACAAATAAATAGAGAGGGTTTTCCGGCTATTGTTTACGTTGTCAACACTCACCCATATACATCCCATACTGAGCATACGCCCGGAACACGCTGGGTATACTGGGCAGATGTCCGCACTGCTGCAATCGCCTGATCGCGCGCAGACAGCTCACGGTTATCGTGTTCTTGTAGCACGGTAACACCTTCTCCAGGTTCAGAATTCGGGTCACCTCTTCGAGTACGAGTTTGGTGTCCGCCGATAGCGAGTCCGCTGTTATTGGGGCGCCCTGTTGCGAGGAAATGGTCTGTGTTAGTGTGGGTAATAGTAAGAATGATGGTAAATGCTTGGACAATTCACACAGCGCCATTTTTGTCCTGGGCTCTCCTGGGGACATCTGGTACTGGGGTTCCAAGCAATTAAATAAATCAATAAAAATAAATGTACTTGGACAAATTCACACAGCGCTATCTAGCCCCTAAGTAAGCAAAGCTTGTGTTACGGGTGTTAGACAACTGATACTTATACAGGGTGTCCCGTAAGTCGACGTCAAGCCGGAATTGGGTGATAGTCCAAATCATAATAGTTACTAGAAAAATAAAAAATAAAATCTAAGTCTTGAATTTTTTAAATTATAGGCATTTTTTTTTTTTTTTGAGAAAATGTACACCCTGTGATGGTTTTTTAGCTCCTGTTGCTACAAATCTTAACTTTTTTTCAATTTTATTTTTCTTATGTAATCCCGAATAGTGCTAATCTAACCTATTACTTAGAATTCTAAGTCAACTGCTCCAGCTTGGAAGAAAGTGTCACATTATGCCGTACAATGAATAGACAATTAATATTTCGTCCAACTTTAACGGACTGTACTGAAAAAAAAACAGTACTACGCCAGGTTGGCAAGTAGCACGAAAAGTTGACGCATTTAATAAGGATTCTAAAATGGTATAATACTTGCTACATTATTTCTTTGATTACGGGGGAAAAAAAATCCTTCAAGAAACCCAGTTTCGAAAAATTTTTCATTACCTACATTAGCTTGCCTAAGACCGAGTGAGACGGAGAGTCATTCATGAAGTGTGAGTGAGACAGGTAGTGACGCTTTCGAGTCAAATATTCTAATGGGTGAGTGAGACAGATAGTGACGCTAATGAGTCAGATACAGAGAAAGTAATTTTATGAAGTGTGAGCGAGATAGATAGTGACGCCACTTTTTTAATATTGGCACACGCAATACAGATCAGTACGTTACGCTCCTTCGTTTACTACGCATCTTTCCGTATTCGTTCGTGTTATTTCGTACTTTCGACTTTTTGCTTCGTTTATTGGACTTGTTTGTTTGCTTGTGATTTGGACAGTTTCGATCTCTTTACAACGACCTTTGCTTTCTCCTGGACTATCGTGTGATTGTGTAGTGCCACCATGCCTGTGTACACCACTCAGGAATATGTCAACATGCACTTTATTTATGGCGAATGCAGAGGGAATGCTAGTGCTGCGGCTAGACTGTATCGCGAGAGGTACCCAAATGCTGATCGTTATCCAGATCACCGAGTTTTTACAAATGTGCACCGTCTACTCTCCACAGAAGGCATACTTCCAAACCGACCACATGGTGAAGGAAGAAGTTCCTTGCCTTACGAGGACGTAGTACTTCAAGCAGTTGAAGAAGATCCAAGTATTTCGGTACGTGCAATCCAGCAAAGCACAGGAGTGCCCAAAACTATAGCTCACCGAATTTTACAAAAACATGAGCTCCACCCATACCATGTACAGCGAGTACAAACCCTGCATCCTCAGGATTATCAACTTCGGGTTGCGTTTTGTCAAACGATGCTACAAAGACATCGGGAAGATCCGCGATTCTTAGAGAAAATTTGGTGGTCGGATGAATCGACATTTAAAAAAGACGGTTACATGAACCTACACAACTTACACGAGTGGCACGTAGAGAATCCGAATTTAATGAGACTAGATAGATCTCAGTATCGTTTTAAAATAAACATGTGGACCGGAATTTTAAATGGAAGAGTCATAGGACCTTTTGAGTTGCCAGAGATCTTGACTGCTGAAGTTTATTTAGATTTTTTACAAAACAGTTTACCTAGTTTACTGGAAGACGTGCCACTCAGTATTTACAGAGAGATGTGGTATCAACAAGATGGCTGCCCAGCGTACTATGCCCGCTCAGTTAGAGCATTTCTCAATGAAGAATATCCGGGCAGATGTATAGGTCGGTCTGGTACGTTTTCGTGGCCAGCCCGTTCACCGGACTTAAATCCATTAGATTTTTTTTACTGGGGAGCAGTGAAAGAGAAAGTTTATTTTAAGTCAATCGAAAATGTAGCTGAGCTTCGGCAAAGAATTACGGAAGCAGCTGAATTTGTCAACAACGGAAGATTTGCATGTGTGATAATCCGATCTTTTTTGAGAAGATGTCGAGCTTGTATTGCAGTTGAAGGAAGGCAGTTTGAACATCTTTTATAAATAATAAATCTTTGCATTTAATTGGTGTTTAATTTTAAACTTAAGGAAAATTTGTCCTAAATTTAACAAAAAGTTAGCATCTCTGACTTGAAAGCATCACTACCTGTCTCACTCACATTTCATGAACGACTATCCGTCTCACTCGGTCTTAGGCAAGCTTTGAACGCACTAGAATAATTTTTAGTAGGTAAAGAAAAAAATTTCGAAACTGGGTTTCTTGAAGGATTTTATTTTCCCCGTAATTAAAGAAATAATGTAGCAAGTATTATACCATTTTAGAATCCTTATTAAATGCGTCAACTTTCAGTGCTACTTGCCAACCTGGCGTAGTTCTTTTTTTTTTCAGTACTGTCCGTTAAAGTTGGACGAAATATTAATTGTCTATTCATTGTACGGCATAATGTGACACTTTCTTCCAAGCTGGAGCAGTTGACTTAGAATTCTAAGTAATAGGTTAGATTAGCACTATTCGGGATTACATAAGAAAAATAAAACTGAAAAAAAGTTAAGATTTGTAGCAACAGGAGTTAAAGACCATCACAGGGTGTACATTTTCTCGAAAAAAAAAGAAATGCCTATAATTTAAAAAATTCAAGACTTCGATTTTATTTTTTATTTTTCTAGTAACTATTATTATTTGGACTATCACCCGATTCCGGCTTGACGTCGACTTACGGGACACCCTGTATACTTTTAAATACCCGAATCAAACCCGGGACTAACGGCTGAACCACTTAGGCCGTCTGTCAAAAGATATGAGTTGGGTATGCTTAGATAAAGAATACGCCTCAATAGAAAAGACAAAACAATTTTAAGATTTTTACGGGGTCGGCAACGCGTGGGTGATGCCCTCGGTATTGCAAACGTCCATAGGCTGCGGTGACTTCTTACCATCAGGCGGGCCGTAACATTGTTTGCTACCATAGTGGTTGGTTGCTTTATCCGTTTTCTGGCACCCATAACACAAGCTTTGCTGACTTCGGGGCTAGATGGCGATGTGTGAATTGTCCAAGGATATTTATTTATAGTTCAACGTACCGGTTGCATGACAGCGATGACAGGCGTGACGGTGGCTGCGAGAGCGTCGACAAGCGCCGCCTTGTAGTAGTTATCCGAGTAGTGGTTCTTGGAGTTGTCGTTGTACTTGAACAGGTCGAGCAGGAAACGCACCACCTCCGGCGGGCAGATGCCGTGGATGTTGCGGAGCCCTGGTTGGGGGGTGGGAGAATATTGAAATGGTTTCCTAATATTGTACTGGTTTCCTAGCTGATAATAATAATTCTGTACAATCACAAGTTTTTAGAATTAATGTGCAGAAAACATAGAGACCCGTTCAATTTTCTTTTTTTATAATTTTGTGTGCAATAAAGAGTGTATCTATCTATCTAACTGTAAACTCTTCGATTTAATATATCTTATGTATCAAAATCACCTCGTTAATTGGGGAACTTGATAATTTTGTTTATTTGACGGGATCGTGTCGGTACAACAGGATACATATAAAATGTTGGCAGGACTGCTGTTTTTTTCAAATGGTAGAGAAGCCGGCAAGATCACAAAACTGCGTTATTTTGTAAGGTGGATATAATCCCAGTCGTCGCACAGCTCCAATTTAAACGAGACGTCACGCTATAGCTCCCATGGTACCTATGGTACCTCTAGGGCCTAAGTACCTCTGGGGATAATGAGGCCTAACGAGAATCGAAATTCCACCAGTTGGCGCTACCAAAACGTAAGGTCCAACTGTCAATTACGTCATGGTGTTGGTTAGAATGAAACGCTCAGAGTTGACAGTTGAATTTTAGCCAATCAAATGGCATTATTTTAACCCGCTGGTGGCGCCCAACTGGTGATAAAAAATACGGTACCCCCATTGCATCGGTACAAGCTTTGAAAGATCTTATGATGATGAACCCTTCCTTTCCGCGACTTCAGTATACCATGACCCCGTTCAACCCTAGACTCACCGGCCATAGCGACAGGTATGGTCTTCTGCAGGAAGTAGTGCTGTAGATTGTCAAAATTGTTCTGCTTGATGATGTGCGGCGCCGCGAACGAGCCGAACATCTTGCGGAAGATCGTCAGCATCGCCGGCGGACCCGCCCACGTGCTGATCATCGCGTTGGCCACCTGCGTTTGGAAGGTGGCACAATATATTGTAAGGAAGTGTATTGAATCTACAATATTCTCTATACATTTTAATAGAATGTACCCTAGTTTTAACATGTTATACCTAGAATTGTTGATATTGTTACAACTCGTTTAATATAATTGTAGTAATTGCCAAATAAAATCTACGTCTATGTCTACAGTTCAAAAGTTATTGGCAGATATCACCATCGCGGAATCCATAGCCGCTATGAAGCGCATTGTACTGTTTTCGGAGGGATGGTGGCTTGGGAAGTGTGTACTTATTGCGCTCTGTCCCGGTCAGTCAACATACCATTACCATATGTGGTTCTGGCCTACAAATATAACCGTGCCCAGTTCAATCTCCACTAGGTGGCGCTACGAATCCTACTGTTAAAATAAAGCCGTGTCAGTGGCTGGAATACGTGTTCAATAGCGTGGCTGTATTTTAACAGCAGACCTTAGTAGTGCCATCTAGTGGATTTTAAATGTTCGTGGCTGATCGTCTAGGCATCGCTTCAGTCTTGCTTTAGTACTTGATCATGATCATAGAGCATGTAAAAGCCGCCTATGCAGATAACTGTCAGTCAAACATTTGCCATCACCTTACATAGCACGGCAGCAAAACCTACCGAAAAAAGTATCTTGTAAGGTACATCGTAGACCTATACCTGCCGAGCAATACAATGTAACCCACCCACTCAACAATGTAACATATACTAAAACTCACCTTGGTCAAACAGTGCGCCGCCCGACACCGTATCTTGTAATACGTCTGTTCGTTCTCTATGGTATCCGTCAAAGCCTTCCTAGTCGCTGGCTCGGGGTAGTTGTGTAGCGCGTCTATGGCCTCACTCTGGGCGGTGACGTCACGCTCGTGACGTAACTGGTACTGCCACTGGTAGTCCGGCTGGGATATCACTGTGCTGCGCAGCAATGACATCTCAGGGTCCAAGCGAATCCATAGTACGGGCGAATCACTGGAAAATAAAGTGCAACAGGATAAGTATCGAAGTATTTTTAAAATGTAATGTCTATGGATGCGACATTTTGTCGGGAATCTGTGGAGTAAATTATGGTTCTTAGTGAATTACACTTTATTACATATTTCAGGATGCAAAAAAAAACACTGAACTGAGCTTTCGGATTGCTCCAAGAAGTAGCAATAAAACCTGCAATATCACCACTAAACCACTGAACACAGAAAACGTGGCTGCGGCTTTGAAATAAACTTTATTTAACATTATATTTTTTAGCAGAGTCCCTGAAACTGAGACATATTATTGAATTACAGCACATAGCGGAAGCCTTGGCTACATGGCCTAGATCTCTTTGCCTTTCCGAACCAAAAAATAGTCTATACTTGTCAGGTTAAATAGAAATGAATGAGGGTTTTTGAGGTTCAAAAATCCACCAGATGAAGCTACTGAAACATGAGATCTAACGTCAAAATAAAGTCCTGTCATTGACTGGAATAGATTCTGGTCTTGTTTCTGTCCAATACCACAGCAATATTTTGACAATTGACCTTACTTCCCAGTAACGCCATGTGATTAATTTTGAAATCGCGCTGAATGTAAGTTCCCTTGTATAGAGCTAGCTATAGTATTGAACTATCAGATTTTGTTCTTCGAACGCAGCTTTTTTGTTCAAGTTTTCAATGTTGTTGCCCATTATTAAGCATACCCGTGTGTGGAAATCGCGACAGTTTTCCTAGAGACAACACACGCTACACGAAAAAGGGCCTAAGCACCGCAAGAAGTCAGAAGATATTCTTTGTATTGTTGTGTCTTTCATGTAATAAAACCTTTCTATGCTATTCTAAAACCTTTGATAGAAAGAGCCAACACTCACTCCATAGCCGACAAGTCCATGTCAACCTCCTCCCCGGTGCAAAGCGGAATCTTCTTCTTCTTGTTCCTTCTGCTCTTGCTGTGGCAAGTGATGTCTGCTTTGACCACAATGTTCTCTATTTGCAGTGTGTGCTTGAAGGTTCCGTCCAACTCTTGCAGTTGGACTAGCAGAGGCCCGACGTACTTGCGAATGCCTCTTTCGTGCACGTTGTCCTGTCGGATCTCTAGTTCCACTGTGTTCCTGTAGGGATTAAATTCAAGTGTTAGTGGGGGTTAAGAGCTGGCTTATAGCGGAATAGTATTGACGTAATGTTATAGTCTGGAAAGGTCCGAGATGATACTGACTAAAAAAGTTACTTCTCAAAGAAGATTGATCTAAAATTGTAACAGTGAAATTAAAAAAGGCGCCACTGTACGGCAAGCACAAGTGTGCTCTCGCGCGCAAATGGCGAGAAACGGCGAGACATAGATACTGCTCTCTCTTTCATCTTAGTGTTGAAAGAGGAAAACAAACGCTCTATCGCGGCACGAGCTATGTCGCGGGCACACTTGTGTTAGCCGTGCTGGTCCATATAAATCTGGCATTGCCATTTTACCAAACTTTTTGTAATTTGAAAAGAAATGTGAGAAAACTCACCTCTTCCTGTTAAAAACTGAAGTAAGTTCGAACTTGGCATGCCCACCGGTCCTGACCCATTGGTCGACGAACACCGCCATATCTTTCCCGGTGACCGTGAATATGGCTTTCACGAACAAATTGGTGGACAGCAGTAGGTGGCCCCAGAGACCGCTGCCTATCTTTGTGTTAGCCGCGTTGGTTGCTAGAGACAGCTGCTTGTTAAATACTTGCAACAGAAGTTCTTGGCCGATACGTTGCTCCAACATACGGAGGACCAGGTGCGACTTCTTGCGCATGACCTGGAAGACATAGAAACATTTAGAGCTATTTAGTTAGCTATTGTATTAACATAATATGATCCCAGTAAACTTTAAGTCCCCATGGAATTAGGCCTAGATGGATAATATTAATTAAAAGGATGGAATGACAATAGCCTCAGAAACAAGGTATGCTAAAAGCATTTGGTATATAATTGGATTATCGCAAAGATCCTGAACATGTATACAATACACAATGTATGTGTCGCAAGAAATAAACAGTTATTATATTGCTATATTGCATACCAACCTCGATATACCGTGGCGACATGGTGTGCACGTTCCGCACAGGGAAGTAGAACACGTCGTTGGGCTCGACACGCGCGCCGCTCGCCGGCGGCTGCCACGGGTCCAGCACTATGCCCCCGTACTGCTCCTCGTAACTCACCACCTGGCAAAGGCAAAAGGTTGAGAAAAGAACAGACAAAATGGAGTTAGGAGGGTTAGACTTATGGTGTTACAGAAATAAGGGGTTAGGTGTACGTTATTGAGGCTAACAAGAATTCAAAATTGCACTCGATGGCGCCACTGGTTAGTAACCAATCATTCCCACTACTGCAATTCTTATTTAAGATCGATAAGATCTTCAGCGGTTACCGAAAGAGCTACTGAATAACGTCTGTTGTGTATTGTATTGATCATATGTGATCAGTATTCCTATTTACGACAAGAGCGATCGAAATGCAACTTAATGTGCCCCGCATACGGTTTAAATTGGCATAGCGAAATAATATAAGAGTGATTTTGGTGCGGAACAAATATAGTTGCAACTCGATCGCTCTCGGCCTCATGGAGGGGTGGGAAAAACGGGAAGTGTATACACAGTCAAAATACTCCGTAATACAGTTAAGTAATACGTGGTCAGAGCAGACTCAAACGCTTTATGAAAATTGGATCTTAGCCAAGAACACGGCATTATTTTGAGTGACAAGTTACTTGCCAGTGGAGCCACCTGGTCAGCAAATATAGGTCAGGCTCCATTGACGCTCGACAACAGGGATATCTACGGATAGATAGATAGTCTGCCATCGATTGTAGAATCACAGTCATTGTATCCCTTAAGGTATCGTTGCTAGTGATCTCAAGTGTATGTCGTATCTAATTTAAATAAATCGAAAACAACTCACTTCCTTTAACTCCTGGTGTATGGTATACCGATATTCGTTGTTGCCAAAGCACTTCTTCGAGTACAATCCACACAGATAGTCCGGTATCCCCTTAGCCAACCATAAGTCCGACCAATTCTGCATGGTAATGAAGCAACCGAAGAACTGTTCTGCTATAGCCTGAGCCATTGACTTCCTGCTGATGTAAGTTTGATCGATGATGGCGATCGAGTGGAGGAGGTGGGTGCTCATAATAGACATCGTTGTGTATGCTGTCGCGTCGTCTTCAGTCTGAAATTATGTGTTGAGAATGATTTCATCCTAAGCACATATTCTAGGAAGTAATTTACAATGAAGACGACACACATTACTACAAGTGAACGACTAACACTACAATAAATGGTCTGCAAACAACTTCATGCTAGCACGGCTAACACAAATGTGCCCGCGACACATCTCGCGCCGCAAAAGAGCTTTTGTTTCCGTCTCTCAATGCTAAAATGAAAGAGATAGCAGAGTATCTATATCGCGCCTTTCTCGCTTATCGTGCGCGAGAGCGCACTCGTACTAGCCGTGCAGGGTTGGACATCACGTCTGGTGCTGCATTGTCAGATCTATATCAATACGTGTTTAGTAAGTTTCTAATCTATACAAATGGCCTGAAATGCCAGCAGTGGAGACATAAAGCCATTGTCACACATGGAACCAGAATGACGCAGCTCTGCCCCCTCAGCAAGATTGACTGAGATAGAGTCTATGACTGAGTAGCATAGTAGTTGCATGCAAACGAAATGGTGTTACTCGAATGCAATAAACGTATTTTACGTTACTTACTCCAAATTAGATACAAAGATTACAATATTATTTTCATTAAATGTCAGTGTACATACCTCATCAACAAAAACTTGTTTATAACAAGGATAAGGATATCGCGTTGATAGTGTCTCCTCATAAAACTCGAAAGCCTCATGCACATATCTCACAGTGTTTTTCAATATTTGCATCAGGTTTGGAAGACAGTAGTGGGTCACTTCATTCATGAATGGATCCACGTACGTTTCAAAGGGGCTGTAAAAAATTATGAGCTCATTATTGACACATATTCCACATGGAAAATATGAACAAGAAATAAAGAAATTGAAATTGAATAAATAAATCATGTTTATTACACCTAAATAAATAAAAGTTTTCTTTTATGCACATATACACAATATATTTAGATTAACACTCACCCAATAGCCAAAGCAATATTGGGTGCACAAGCAGGAGTGTTCACCACGTAGTGGAATGTCTTCCTCCGATGATCCGGTGTGAAGACCACATCCACTAACTCTCCACACGACACAGCGGTCAAACACTCATCCACTGTAAATTCCAATTTCCAAGTGCATGGTTCTGCGAAACTGTCCACACAAGGAAACCAAAGTCGGGCTGAATGACCATATGTGAACATATGAGCTGATTTCTGAAATATTAATTACAAGATATTACCCATGGACATGGTCTTCTGCTTGGAACAACACCTAAATTTTAACAGAATAAAAATATTCTAAATAATTTTTAATCAATTTAATATTTTAAATAATCTTCTGGTGTTAATGTCCCTGTCCTGCCACTGAGCGCCAGGATCGGACTTGACCATGATCAAAGATTTGGAAGACCAGGTAATTATGGTGGAGCGACTACCATTTGACCTCTGTAACCCTGTCAACAGAGGAACCTGACCAAATTGGAACATGGTGACACATTCAGGCAACTGAATGTGTCACCATGTTCCAATTTGGTGACACATTCAGTTGCCTGAATGTGCAGGTTTCATCACAATGTTTTCCCTCACCATAAGAGAGTTGGTTAGTGTTCAACTAATGTACCTAACTCAGAAAAGACTCATTGGTACATGGCGGCACTGGAGTTTGAACCCTACCAAGCCACCGCACTCTCAATACATTGACCATTATTCTGGTATAATTTATTTACCTCTACTAAACTTGCTTCTCCTTCAGGTACAACAAAGTGCATCCCTCCTTGTGGAGACTCCAGCGAGAACTCTATACCAATACGGAGCCCTCTTCCCTCGCCCACTAGATGGGCTGCCTCGTCAGGCACCTGGATATGCAGCTCTCCTGAATTGTGGTCAGGATCTATCTTTTGGGCCGCAGCCAAGTGTGCTTGTGAGAAAGTCTCCAGAGATCTCCTGAAAATGCATGCAGCATACATTTATTTTGTAGAATTACTGCTACTAATAGGTACATGTAGTAGTAGTAAGTAGTAAATACCAGCCTTAGTAGTGTAGCTATGGCGTAGCTGTAAGTAATAAATTGAAAACAAAGCAAAGTGTGGTAACTGCTCCAAATATTATTGATAAATTCCTTAATTCAGGTTTGAGACAGAAACTAGGTACAAGGATAAGGGTGATGAGGTTCTATACTCCATGATATCACTATTAATAATAGTGAGTTACCATATAATAGATGATAAAATGGCAAAGAATTAAAAATGGTAAAAGACAACAAAAAATGCCCAGAATAAATAGGAGCAAGTGTTCTTACGTATTAGGGTCATGCTGGCAAATATCCAGAAATGGGTCACAATACTGGAAGTTGGCTTCATATTGATCATTTAAACAGACTCTGTAGATGCGACACTGCTTGCCATTAAGGCGTATGTACCGCAGATTGTCCTTCAAAGGTACTACGGTCAGCTCAACAAAACCCTGAAAATAATATTGATATTTTGAAATAATATTGCACTGTTATTATATCAAATATTTCTATTTATTTATTAGCAGATCACAGCAACATTACATTTGTAATAAAAATACATTATAAAACAATAAAAATTTTACTTTTCCCATATTATTATCATTGTTGTATTATTGTTTATCAGGCAGGCAGTTGTGAACAACTGTTGGGTTGCCTGCATCCGGCTTCTCTCTAACCAAGATTATTCTTCCTATTATTCTGATCTTAAGAAATTGTCTAATCTATTTTTAATTATAATAGTCACTATGGACTTCAGCAACACTCAAAAATGTTTATTATATTATGACCCTTTTTCACCTAATAACAAAAGACTAAATACATAAAACTCCGAACAACAATACTAATATTTTACTGATAATTATTTTGTAAAAGAGTAGAAATGTTCCCTAAATGCAAAGATATACAAAAACACACATTGTAAGTCTTTAAATAGTGTCGACATATGTGCATAATTCATACAGAGTTGCAGTTAATCGTTTTCAATGTTACTCTGTAACACTGAAGTTAGGTACATTTGTGTCAGATTATCAGCTTTTTATTATCAGCAGATTATCATATTTAAATTTTTATGTGTAACACATCTACGATAGTTTCGGCACAACTTCCAATTTTATTGCTAACAAAAAAGTACCTATGGATAATAATTTTTAGTACTCACAATAATACTTCTCCTTTCAAAACTAATACCAGTCAAACTCAATATTTGATGCGCTGTGCTGAAAGAAGCGGAATACGGTGTTATAAAATAAAATCGAAGATTTAGCTTTCAAAGAACCTCATTAGAGATACTTATAATTTGAAAGGGCGACAATTGTCGCCTGTCCGTTCTTTTTTCATGTTTATTGAACTAATACTGTCACATTTTATTCAATATACATTAAATACTTTATTGTGGGCCTTTACTTCTAGAGAAAATGTAAATAAAATAGATAAAACTCCACAAATTTGTTATTAATTACTGAGAAACTCTGACTGAAAAACACATAGGTACAAAAACAAACCGACCGAGAGATTCATCTCTGACTAATTACTGTAAGAAACCAATTAACGATTGACGGATTGACAGTATTTTCATTAGTGATGAAGTATACATATTTTAAAATCGATCGATTTACCAGCCATATTTTTATCTAGGTAACACACACAAAACAAAAACCCTGTCTAGCATATTTTTTTACCTAGCAATAGTAAAGTGTTGCTGTCAAAATATCGAGAAGGAAAGGTGAAGAGATTTCGCTGCGATAAATCTAAATCTTGAAGATATTGTGTTTATTTTTTGTTTGATGTGAAAGTAATTTCGCCAAATTGCACGTGAAAATAATTTTAATGTTAATTTTCCTCTTTGAATGGTCGAAATGGGGGATTCGCCATACCTGACTTGTTTGATTCTGTATATATTTTCTTTTCAAATAATTGTCACTAATTCTCGTACCTCTAATATTTGGAAATTGAACGTCGAAGATGGACAAATTGTTGATGGTTCTACCTTGCCTCAGGTCAGTTACAATACTGTGTTTTTTGTTTACCTATAAATAATCACGTTCCACTGTTTGTCGCTAAGTTTTTTGATACCCGAATAATGAGCTTGATTACCTTGAATACTTGATTTTTAAAGCAAATCCTGTGTGAATTAAGTTACTTTTAGTTACCTAATCGTTACAATAATGCCAATAAACAACATTCACATTCTCCTGTGTGTGAATAACACCAGGCTTCTTGTCCATTGTGTAAACATCCAAATGTCATGCTTATGGTATTTTTATAGGATGAAGACGACAAATCTATGATGAGTGAAGAGGATAATGTGTTCAACATAATAACATCAACTGTGTATTATGGGCATTCATGGACTAAACATGGGTTTGACATGTTCTGTACAGACTGCCAAGGCTTTGAACAGCAAAGGTGAGAGTTCAGGATACAGTTATGCTACTTACTACATTACATACTTCACAAACCCACAGCTTACATAATTTACTATTTACCAATCACCAATAATCACCAAATCCTGGGTTTCATAATATAATTGTTTGTCAAGTTATTAGGCATACCCACAAACTTTTTCCCGCAACTTCCTTAGCACAAAATTCGTCAAGGTTTCCATTACCTCCTTGCCATCTCTCCTTTAATCCAAGTCTGTTCAGCGTTTTACGTGTAATAACAGGCAGAGGTACTCCCATTTATAATGTTAGTGCATCATGAAATGTATATACAAAATAGGTATAAATACTCATACTAATGTGCTTGTTTGTGGTCAGCACTCTTATCAGTCAGTGTAGTATTGTTTGTGTACACCACTGAACAGCTTCCTAAGTGACATGTAATATGACACTGACCACAAGATTAAAGTTACATACACATTATTACATACCTACCAGTTGAGGCAGGCAGATTATTGTCAGTAACAAGATATCACAGTGGACTCACAATATCAAGTTTATCTGTGCGATTTAAACTTGTTAATAATGAACACAATAATAATGATATATTAAAAATTACATTATTATTGTTATCTTTAATTCAGATTAGCCTGTATCATGCTGAAGAATGTATTATTCTACATATATTAGTTGAATGTCACTAATCTGACAGTTCTGGCACCTATATTTATTTGATTTATTTACTAATCCAGAGTAATTAAATATGCTATGAGTAATTCAAGAGGAAGGTTTAAACGTATGGTTTTATATTATTTTGTGTAGGGCACTACGCGAACGAAGTCGCCCCGCCAGCTAGTTATTATAATGTTTATGGCTGGATGTTGCAAAAATATTATGGTATTAAAATTGGCACATATGGAAGGATAATTAGGTTAATTATTTTACAAGTTCGTCGCCGTATGACGCAAATCGAGAACCTTTCCGACCCATCTGCCAATGGTTCGGCGACAATCTCGATCTTGGTTCGTGGCTTCTTGATCGTGGTTACGGCTGTCGTATATACGATACAAAGCCATACCGTTGCTCATAAGCATGACACGGGCTCTTGTTTCTTCTTCCTCTAGGCTTGATCTGCATGCAGATGCAATGCAAAGATTTTTATTATTAGCACCTGATAGTGCTATCATTCGGAGCTGTATTTTTTCCCAACCTTCGTGACTAAATCGTGCTGTATTCTCTTAATCAGAGCTGGTACTGAGAACGGGGAGGAAACATCGCCCTCTGAAACGAACGGAGACGCGGACGACGAGTACTTAGACTGCGGCAAATATGTTAATTTTACTTACTACGATAACCTAGTTGGAGTGGCCAGACGGCACCGACACCCCAATGTACCTGAGCCACAGGTGAGACACTTTGTTCTTAATTCATAGAGGGCTACCTTCTTCAACCCACGACGCAAAACGACGGATGTTATAAGTTTAACATATGTATCTGTTTCGCGATTGTTCTTAGCTATGTTTCATTGAAATCGCTTCCTTCCTAATTTTGATATAGCCTACAAATCACGTCGTCTAAGACATTTTCGCAAATTTGCATACTGTAATAAATGGGACAATGCCTTTCAGGCATCCCGTCTCTCGCGCCACGTATTAAACCTATGAAGACCGAGACTTCATATGAATAGGATATCAAGCACGCTATTGTTTTGATGGTCGATATTTCGGGTCAGTTGCGTTCGGCATGATTACATAACCATACTACTATGTTTGTAAATGTTTACTACATTTACAAATATAATACTATAGTAATAGCAAGCTCGACAGTGTTTTCTAAAACTAAAGAACGAAAATAAAAATTTCGCTAAAACTAAATAACTTAATTATTGATCTATTGCTGTCATTATCACATTTTTAAAACCAGGAGTTTACTACCGCGTACCTTTGTTTACGAGTCGCCCGATATTTCGACGCAGTTGCATGCGTCATGTGACCAAGTATTCGATAACCTAAATCTGTCTCCACGATGAAATTTATATTATGCAATTGCGTCGAAATATCGGCTACTCGTCCGCAAAGATACGCCGTACGAAACCCGGAACAAACTTTCAAAATATATAAATCTAAACAGCCTAGCAAGACTAGACTAAAATGAAAATTGTATTTAAACAAGTGCTTAAATAAAATTTTGTAATCCATAACTGCTTTTCAATCCTGACCGTGTTTTCGCAGGTGGCCCTTATATTCACCAAAAAGAAAAGTTATAAGAACGGCGTGACAGAGCTGGACATTAACGCTCTGGAGAGACGATTGAAGAAGGCCAAACGCGAGAAACCTAAGTCTGTCCAACTGTACAACCAGATTGGTAACTTTTGGAGGATCAAAGGGGATACGCGACAGTCCATAGAGTGTTTTAGGCGCGCACTGGCCGTTTCGCCTTATAACGCAGAAGTAAGTTTAAAAGCCTATTGAAGTTTTAGGATGCAGCCGAACGTCCCCGCTGGTTGTGTAACGCTTAATTCTTCACACTGTGTATTTTGGCCGCTTTATATAAGCATGTTTATTGTTCTAGGAATTGCAACTAGCAGCTTGCCTGCGTGTTGTTTTTCTACTTAAATGTAGGTAGACTTTTTAATGCACTTGGGTGACCTTGAACGTTGCGGCAATTAGCTCCGTTGTTATATTTGTATTGTTTGAGCCCATTTGTCTACTGCGCAGCGACATGAAAAACAATATCGTGTCTCGAAATAACTTTAAACTAAATTCAATAAACATATTTCCCTATATATTATTAATGTTCGAGAATGTTATGCTTACTCATTCCGTTTAATAGTTTTTCAGTGCGTAAGTAGATGATTAACTTCACCTAGTTTTAGGGCAACTGACTTTCAAACAGCTTAAGTTTGGCTTAATTTTGCGAGCCTTACGTCTTAAAACTTATACCAACAACAGTTCCATGAAATTATTTCCTCTGCCCTCCTAACCCTTCAACCAGGCATTTCATAACCAGTGATAAGTAATGTTGCGTCCAAAAATGAAACATGCCCATTTACAAACGTGGACCTTCAAGGCTAGAGTGAATATTATAAGGTTGAGAGTGTTCTCAACCTTATAATATTCACTTGAGTATTCATTCATTGCGAGTGTGTACTCGCAACGTCCATGACATGCTGATTCCCAGGTGCTGTTGAACCTCGCGCGAGTGTTGTTCACACTGCAGTACCTTGACGACGCCATCTACCTGACGCGGCGCTCGCTCGAGGTGCAACCACCTGACCGTAGTGCGTGGCAACAGTACTTCACGCTCGGCGAGATATTCAAAGCATATGGACACTATCAGGTGGGTCTAGGAACCTTGGTAGGACGTCTGGAGTTGACAGTGTTTAATTAAATTAAGATATATTTATATCATAAGCCGATGTTCCAAATTCTGATGTGATAGACATAGACAATGATGATTGTCTGTGTCAGGAGAGCCCTCTCTTCCATAACTCTAATCATGAATTACTTAGGGTTATTATACACTAGTGGCCCCGGCGCGACTTCGTTCGCATACACCTACGTTACCCCTATCTACCAATTTTTATTGCTTATAAACCTTCCTCTTGAATCACTCTATCTATTGTTGAAAACCGCATTTAAATCCGTTGCGTAATTTAAAAGATCTAAACGCAATACAGACGGCGTAATGACTTTGTTTTATACTATGTATAGATTTTCATACACAAGGATAATAACATAACAATAATAATAGTTTAATGTATGCAGGCGGGAATGGTTTATTGTGACGTGTGTGTGACAATATTTTTTTTATAATTGGCGGGTCCAAACGAGCTAGCACGTGATGAAAAGAGATCCACGCCGGCCATAGACACCCGCAGTACCCGAGGAGTCGCAAATGAGTTGCTGGCCTATGAGATTGGTGTGGGCTCGTTTCCTGCCGTCATATTAAATTTGGCGGTGTTATACCTATAGCTTCACCCGTGAATTTATGTTACGGAGCTTCGGTTTCGATTCCGATATGTCGGAACTTCTGAGGTCACAGTTCCGGTTCCGATACTATTAAACCGGAAGTTGTGTAGTTGACCGGCTCTGCTTGGCATTGTCGGGCACTGACCGGCTGTCTGGTATTGTCGGACATGGTCCGGCCGTTGTCGGCGGGTGTGCTGCGACCATGGGGCGGTCAACATGTCACTTGTGTGTTTCCTTTCTACTTTCCTACCCTCAACTCCTTGACGATTGAAAGAGATATGTAATGTCCTACTCAATAAATAAATTTTGACTTTGACTTTGTAATCGGAGGTCGAGGAAAGATTCAAACCGCAACGGGCGGCGGCGGGCGGGCGCGAGCGATCGCGCGCGGTCATGAATAAGTTTATGCATTCCGTGCTCGCGGGGAACCTTCCACCCTGCGATTCTCCACGTGCTTCCTATGGATTCATTTACTCTTTCACAGAATCTCTCTTTTACTTCCGGTTCCGCTTATCCGATACTTAAGATGTTCTTTTTCCAATGTGCCCACAGGAAGCCGCAGTGCATCTCAGGCACGCGCTGGACCTGCGGCCGGACTTCGAGCCGGCGCTGGCCGCGCTCAAAGACATCGAGAACATACCAGAGGCGTCGGTGCACGTGTACACGCTACTCATTATCGTTTGTCTGGTGAGTGCTGATTTTTTTATTGCCTAGGGAGTGGGGGACAACGGGAATGATTGGGCAACAAATCGTTTCCTACCTACCTCTTCACACTCGGCGCAACTTACCACAAGCGGCGTTGCTTTTGCGCTTATTACACTTGGCTAAATTCAGAAGAAAAAAGGGTAGCAAATCGAAGTGGAATATATTGCTCATAGAATAAGGTCCATTTTTGTACCACTTATTTATTTGTTAGGCGTCGCTCCGCTTTCCAAAAAGCAAAAAGTGCTTTTGAGAGAGAATGGAAATTGTTGAAGACGTCCCACCTGGTGGAAAGCGGCCGACGTCCTATGGATTAATTTGATTGGATTGTTGTAGATATAATTTTATAAATAAACGTCGTCATCGTGACGTTTAAATTGTCTTTTTCTATTTACATACACTACACACACTAGATGGCGCTACCGAAAGTGAGATCCGTTATCAAAATATTGCCGTGCTAGGACAGAAATAGCTGCTGTAAAATTCCGAATCCATCACGACTGCAACATTATCATACCAACCGTATACCAAACAGTATCTTTATCATAAAAAAAAACCTCCCACATAACCCACCCCCGTTCGCCAGGTGATGGGCGTTCTCCTAGTGATCTTGTCATCAGTGGACAACTGCGGCGAAGTGGAGGAGCACAAGACGCAGCGACACTTCAACCGGGCGATGGCGATGCGTTCGCTGCGAGGGGCCTTGCCTTCCGCCCGTGGGCGAAAGAAAGGCGGCAACTGAGCGTATTGATTCTTATTTGGCGGTGCGCGCGCGTCGACCATACCCGGTGATTGTGTGATTGAAGCTAATGTTCTAAGCCGAGAGATTTTGTTGGACTGGCAGGCAATTTGTTCATTTATTTTGTGTTTTTAAGAAGATTTAAGTACAGCTTTTTCGTGATACTTGACTCGACACTACATAATCTACCCTCATGAGAAATGAGTAGATTGCGGGTGAGATTTGGTATCTTTATCTGTGGTAATAGGATTTTTTTTCGTTTCTTTTTGTGGCTTTGATTTGATAGCGTCGATTTGCGATATCGTTGAAATGATCCTACAGTTTATAGGTTACGTTTACTTTATCGGGCAACTGATAATGGACGGTAGGGATTCGGAAACAAAACGAAAGTGTCCCGACAGATCCAGTTCCAAGTTCAACCAAAATATTATTGGGAACTTTGCTCCTCTTAAAAATGGACCTCGAAGTAAACTTTTGATTTGATACGTAGAGTCTTTCGGTTTGGAACGTTAATTATATTTACGTATGCCTTGTATATTGCGGCGCATTTTGTTGCTGTTACTATTGTGGGTAGTTTTTGGCTCTCTCAATCAATTATATACACACAAGAAACGACGTACCTGAGCCTGTGCCTACGACACGTCTTTGTTATCAAGCCTTAGAGAGTTCAACTCAAAACAACCGACAGAGATATTTTGACAGCTCTTGTCATGTAACGCAATATTGGGGGATTCTGATTGGGCGATTCTGAGCTGTGTTATGAAAATCCAGGCAGTGGCGCTACTATAGCGAAGATTGTTTAATACTTTCAAAAACTGTTTTTCTTCATAATGTTTAAATCCGCACTCGCTCACGATTTTAGTGGCGTTAAAGAAAAAATATTTGTTCAGTTCTGTATGTAGGTCTCAGTCGCCTGTGTGGTGTGGTCGGGTACGCACGCGCATTTAGCATACATACCGCGATCTTTTCTCACACATACAGTAAGACAGTGATGGAGGTAGCCGGAAATTATTTCGCGGTATGAATGCTAAGCCAATCCAAGGTTATGAGCCTGAGATCCATACTCGCGTACTACCTTTTCATCGCAATTGCTATCATAGGAATGTTCTTTTAAATTTAGTCCTAAAAGTTTTAAACAGAATTTTATACAGTACCTAAGATGTTTTTGAACGCCTTGTTTCATGAAACAAAGCAGATAATAACAAACCATAAGACATTATATACTTTTCGTTTATTGTCTGAATTTGAACCAGCTACTTATAGGAACTCAGGCTCACAATTCGACAGAAATAAAACATTGAAGCTTGACTTATTACAAGTGAATCAACGCTTAAATGTCTGATAATGCATTGTGTATCGCTACTGGTAAACCTGTGGGTCAGGAAACTGATAATATGTGGTACTGTTCCGTTAGACATATCTATTTTTTCTTCTTAGCAAGTTATGTCATGCTTACGAGACTGGACTCCACTTGCAAACATTATACTTAGTAATTTATTGTCCGGCACTTAATCTTGATAAATAAGTACTTAAACCCGTTTACGATGTTATAATATTAACAGGAAATGGTCGTCCACGTCTCGTACGTTTGGCGTGCTTATTTTCTAGTGTTGTGACAATAACTCAGATGCTACAAGTGAATGACAGGTTGTGCTGTTGTATTTATTTATTTATGGACGCGTTCGGTGAGCCACTGTGTTTCCGTTTGCCAGAACAGTACCACGGTCAGAGGCTATGTACAATATTCCGTGTGAGAAGACCGGGACGGTCTGCCATGTCTCATTTGATCTCTGCTTCGTAGCCCTCCGTCGCCTCTAAAGACATAGTCGTACCCGCTGCGGTGTTTCCTTTCGCAGTTTGGAAATTACATTGTTGGCTTTTCAATAATGTTTTACATTTTATAATTGTCTACAATAAAAATCCGCTCCATACTTGTGTATTGTATATTTATTGTATTATAAGATTGATCTTATTTTTAAACAGAAACCGCTTTTGATAAGCAATAATAGATAATTATGACTATTTGTAGCTAGTGGATAAATATACAAATGATGAACAAGCTCGAATTGTTAAAATGTAAAGCTGGAACTGATGATGAAATAGCGACATGTCTGCGTTCTGTCTCCCGCGCCTGGCGGCCCGGCGCCGCTCCCTGCAACCTAGTCATACACTTAGGCAAGTTGGCCAGTGTTGAGGCCCCGTGTGTATTTCGTAGTAGTGCATGCAAATAAACTTGTGTTAGCGTCTAAGGATTAAAACAAGGAGCAAGTAAATTCTGAGATTGGTAAAAAATGTACCTGTTTTCAGTGGTTCTTTTGTTAATTTTTGACTATTTATTACTTAAATACATGATTGTCTTAGCATCTATTTTTGTCTTTTTTTTATAATCTTTTTTATTTATTTTATTCCACCAATTGGCGATAAACGAAATGCCCCATCAGACAGAAAATTAAAGACGAAAAGTATTAAAACAAAATATTAAAAAATTACACAGTATTTATTAAAAATGTATACATGTAACTGAGGGTAAAAACCGCTTCTCACTAAAGCCTTTTAACTCATAACTCTAAATACATTCCAGCTGAAAAATCGCCGTAGAGGCTTTCCGAAGCTTGGTGTATGAAAACGGACTGTACAATTTTAGAATTTACATTACAAAGTAGACAAATATAATGTTATTTATACCTAGATAACCAAAACAGGGCTGCATTAAATAGCGCGTAGCGACCATACGAGAGTTATGTACTGAGTGATAGTTTCATGTATGATCTTGTTCGTCATTGTGATGTTGAATCATAGCATATTATTAGGCTGCGTCGTGGATGCTCAAACGGAATATATCGTGCTGCACGTAAAAGGATTCTCCAAGCGGCTTCAACACAAACGTCTGCATATACGCATGTGGGGGATCTTCGTCACACTGAAACAGAATGAAAAAGTAAATAGAAGAACTTGCGGTAAACTTCTAACGGGCCTCTGCCGTTTGATCGTGCGCGATTATCCAGCGTAGGGATTGACTATCATCTGAAAGCACGGAATCGTACTTATGCCTTATGCGTGCGTGCTTCCGAGTACCATAACGTGTGTTCGTGTTTGCGTGCTGTACAATGCGACAGCACGAAATCGCATTATTTCATAAGCGAAATCATTTTCTATTCACCTATATACTCAGGTCATCATTTCGTTTTTAGTCTCATTCAACATATCTCGCTCTAGGTGAGTTCTATCGCGCGCTGGAGCACTCAGCAAGTCAGCCCCTGCCATTTTGGCTGTGCTAGACATCACCGATGCTGGGACGCACGATAGCTCTCCCGCTGCCCTTCTCGCTCGCGAAAATGACAAACCCTAAGTGATAGAAAAGGATATGAAAATGCGATTCCATGCCCTACGTCGTCAGGTACAGTCGACATCAGTTATCCTGTTTGGAGCTCGAATCGTGTGAATAGTGTAATTACCAAAGGCTAAATGAAGGGAACGCATCGTACCCTCTTGCTGTTTTCAGCCTTTAAATTCTAATAGTTCAAAGTCCAAACAGGACAACTTACTGTCGACAAAAAGTGCGTCGCGCAAGCGCCGCTAACGTGTCCCATGCGCCTCACCGCTGGAGAAACGCGTACACCCAATAAATCGATCCTATGATCGGGGTCTTATCGTCTATCCATTATAGGTCCTGTCACGTAAAAAGGAAGAATGAGAAAAAACAAGAAAAAATATATAACAAATTAGCGATATCAAGTGCACATAAACCTCCCTCCACTGTCGCTCAGCGTTCTTTTAACGTGACTTAATTCCAGGCATGTTGTGACTGCACCAAGCTGACCTGCTTCATGCCTACTATAACACTGATTGACTAACTTATCCTGCAAACTAGAACACTGTTGTCTCTTACCACCAGGTGAGTTGGCTAGTCAAATTGTAAAAAAAATACTACAGCCTATAACAGCGCACTGCTGGGCTTGAGCCTCCTTCATATTTCTGGAGTGTTTGGTCATAATATCCAGTTTTGGCAGGCATGTTGGAGATTTTAGTGTTTAAAACATACAACAGGTCCCATTCCAACCACTCTGTTAAAAATAACCGAAGTAGTGAATAGGTAGGTGTGCAGTAGGGAGAGCAATGGGGGGGGGGGGACAACTGAGACGTTGAAAACCACAAGCATGAAGGTGCTGTCACAAAAGAACTGAATTATGATATATAATTACGCAAACGGAATAAGAACTAATGAGCCTTTACACCCCTCCAGAACATAAACATGTACAAGGTGTCTCAAAAGAAAGTTTATATTTATTTAGTTTACTGCGTGAACGCGTGGCGCGGGGGTTAAGTCAATCGGTAGCCTGGCTCTTGGGAATTCAGTCGCTATGGAGCGTTTCTCAGGAGCAATCCGCGCGTTGTGCGTGCGAGAGTTCTACAAAAACGGTGATTCGGCGACTGTAGCGCGTAGGAGATTCTGCAGTATTCGAGGTTTCCGCCACTCAAATGATGCGCCAAGCATTCCTCTTATTCGAAAACGGGTCAAAAAGTTTGACCCATTTTTGAATAAGAGACCGGTACAACGCTGGAAAAACCAAAATCCGGGCGACCAAGGTCATCAAGAACGGTAGAAAACGTGGAGAGTGTTATCAGTCTGTTCGTGATGACCCGAACCTTTCAATTCGGAAGCGCGCAAGTGCTTTAAATGTGCATAGATCATCATTACACCGCATTTTGCACAAAGATCTAAAGCTGCACCCCTACAAAATTCAATTGGTGCAAGAAATAAAGCCCCAAGATGCCAGTCAGAGGCTTGACTTCATAAATCACGCAATTGAGCGCTTTTCAACGTTTACCAACATTTTGTTTTCGGATGAAGCTCATTTTCATCTTAATGGGCACGTAAATAAGCAGAATTGCCGCTACTGGAGTGCAACGAATCCGAAACGCAAGCATCAGAAACCCCTTCATTCGCCTAAAGTGACCGTATGGGCAGCGATGTCGACGCGAGGAATTATCAGCTCTTACTTTTTTGAAGACGAAAGGGGGCGTGCAATTACAGTGAATTCAGAGCGTTATGTGGAGATATTAGACGACTTCTTGGTGCCTGAACTGCAAAACTTTCCTGGCTATAACCAAAGAACATGGTTCCAGCAGGACGGAGCAACGTCACACACGTTAAATATATCTCTGCCACGAGTTCGTTAAATTTTCTCGGGCAAATTGATCTCCAGGAGAGGTGACATAAATTGACCTCCACTCAGTTCTGATTTATCCCCTATGGACTTTTTCCTATGGGGTTATCTTAAATCTAAAGTTTAAGCCAATAAACCGACTTCCCTGGCGCGTTTGAAACAAAATATCCGTCACGAAATGGCAGCCATCACTGAGTCCACCTGCCGAGCCGTCATAAATAATTTTACTGTTCGATTAAATGAGTGCCGCGAACGCGAGGGTCTACATTTGGACGATATTATTTTTAAGAAATAAATTCCCAAATTGTGTATTTTTATCAATAAACATTTTTTCGATACATGGGTTACTTTTTTTTTAATCGATCCACTAAATATAAACTTTCTTTTGAGACACCTTTTATAAGTTTGTACCAAAGGTTCAGCCACTCAAATTGAAGGTTATTTATTTTATTTAGTCTCTGGAGCAGTTTCCAAGTACATACATAAATAACTAGGAATTACAGAAACAAAATAAGGTCAATGAAACTTGCAATATCTAGTTTATTGCCATAATACAATATTATCATTCCAATGTCAAAGTCTCTTGACCTGATAAATGCAGTTCTTGTTTCATGGCAATGTTACTTACAAAACTCGCATGATATGCAGACACTGAATACAATCTGACAGACACAATGGTAGTGCAATGACACATCCACTCCACAGCAGTAGTTATACAAATAATAATAAAATTGATTTCCGTAAATAAATATTATTTCATAGGGATGTTGACTGATAATGAATACGTCATATATATGAAAAAATAGATAGCTATATAACTATAACAAACACTGAAAGCGAAATGAAAGTGAGTTATACACAGCACTTATAAGATCTTAAAGATTATTGTCTGTCTCCTTGCAAAACGGAGTTTACGTATATTTTACATTGCCAGAGTGGTCGGTGATGTCGCGGACCGCTAATATCCTCTCTGTTGAATTATGAATTCGAAAATTATCCTATTTTTGGAGATATTAAATAACTAATATTACTTTTCTATTCATTAAGTAAAATGCTATCAAATAAAATAATAAAAAATGTAGTCAAAATGCCTGTTGAAATTCAATTTTGTATTTTTCATTGATATTTTTTTGCATGATAATACTAAAGTGAAGATAGTACCGAGCATCATAAAATTATGCTAGGCCAGTGTTATTCTTATTTCAATCATATTGTACATGTCAAGGCAAGAGTACTCTAAACCAATGAGGAATAATGTGGAAGAAGCAAGTTAGGTTTATCAAGACCATAACAACTGGAATAATATGGTCTCTGCCTACCCCTACGTGAAAAAGAAAAGTTATGTTATGTATGTACCTTTAATAATATTTCACAAAGTATTTTAGACTTACCTTCAGCCTGCCTAAAACATTAATTAGAACACCTCCATCAAAAGTAGGTTGTGAATCAACCGCAGTAATTATCCTATGGATTTTTTGAAACATCAAACTCTGAAAATGATAATATTTATTCATTAGTTGAAGTTGAAATATAGTTTTTGTTGTGTGGTAAAGTCTTTAATAGTAGTCATACTTTAAAAAATCATATGAAATTGTGTCCCATGTCCGGTTTTCTATTAATGTTGATAATTTATACTTGATTATTTCATTTGATGTTTGTTGTATGTATATCTAAAAAAATAGCGAGACATGGAATAGCTCCATGTCTTCACTTGTGAAAGAAGAATAATCTTTTTTAATTGATTAAATTGAAATATCTATAAGCAAATTTAGAAGAGTCAGAGCTAAATCTGACAACTTTACAACTTACATTTAATTTTTCCATGATTTTTAACGAACCCTGCAATTGTACTCCTTCAAAAGTCATGAACGATGTCTCAACCTGAAAGTTCAATAGAAAAAGATTAATGTAGTGTTATGATGACCTCAATGTTGGATGATTCATTGTTGTGAAGTATCATATTGAAAGGTAATGTTGGGTGGGTTATGTTCTTCTATTCTAATTATATTATGGCTTCCATTGTCATTGGACTATGATTTCGGCAATGACAATGATAACACATAGTTGATACTTATGAAATTGGTAATGCAGATATTTCACATCAATGCGCATTGTGACACGATGACCACCAACGCAGTCTCGGTCCCAATTACGCGGGCTAAACTAAAGTAACCTAAAAATTATATGTATCGACTGCATTTTGATACGTATACATCAGAATAGATAATTAAAAATGCAGACTGAAACATGATATTACACAAGCTGGTGAAAACACTCACGTTGTACATATTCGCCAGACTTGCCCGCTGTACCGGATCGTCGAATAATGCATAATATTGTTGTACAAATCCTTTTCCAATTGCATCGTATTGCGGGTTTAGCGCCATTTAGCTGAATTAAATTTCAAAAACACAATAAAAAGAACCACAATTCACAAAATTATAAGAATCCAGGTATTTTGCATACCTCTCGCACAATGACGGAAGAAAGATATAGTGCAACTATGTAACTCAGTAGTTTTCGCTTGGCTGACGTATCGTTTTCATTCATTTCGATACCTACGTAATCAGACTCTACTATAGTGAAAGAAGCAACGAACTGCTCGAGTGTAAAGTAGGAAGAGTTATTATATTGCTTGTCTTAAGCTGGGTAAACATCGCCCCAACGGACAACGAACGCCAACAAATAGGTTTGGCATCCGTCCAAACTACGTTTTGTCAATTGCTTCTATGCCTTTGATTACCGCCATGCTTCGGATTACCGGCACACGCCAACGAGCGATCACTGGTGTTTGCTAATCGAGCCACCCATTTGTTAGCGTTCGTTTGGTTAGAATTTACGCAGCAGTATAAAATTGAAATACACGATTCGTAATGAAAGCGATAGTGTTCGCAATGAAAACGATAAACTGAATTACGTAGTAGCACCAGGACCACAGAAACTCGAAGCAAATGCTGCCACAGTACAAAATGTACTTAGAAAAAACAAAAAACATCTATATGTTGAAACCCCCCTATTTTGATTAAACGCTTATTATTTATTGAGTACTAATTATGTACCAAATATTCGACTAAATTTTATCTAAATCCGGTGTTTCTATCAACGCAATCTACGCAATTATAAACTTTATAAACAATACGAAACGTAATACGATCGATTTAGCGACTCTCTATGATTGATAAAGTCCCACAGTCAGACTTGTTTGTTAGTCATGGACTACACTGACCACAAATACATTTGTGTGTTTGGTTACTAATCCGTGGTTTATTCATTGTTTGTTTGCGTATTATGTTTTGATCATTTTCATTGAATTAAGACTTGTTTTCCACATTAATTATTGAAGATTTTTAAATTTCATGCAATATGTCTTTAGCAGACGAATTACTTGCAGATTTGGAAGAAAACGACGACGTTGAACTAGATCCTGCCGTCGAAAGCCAAACTTCAAACGATACTTCTCATGAATTTGCAGTACCTCATCCTGTTATTCCAAAGGCAGAAGATTTAAAAAATGTGTCGATTAGAGAGTTAGCGAAATTGAGATATTCCGATCGCCTCGGAAGAGTAAGTAACTTGACCTAACCTCAAAATTTAACATTTATTTAGCAAAACTTGTCATACATACTAAATGTACTACAGATGTGAATTTTTATTAATAATTTTAACTCTCATTCGAGGCTCGAACTGGTAGTAGAAGGGAATCGAGTTATGAGATGCAAGTTTTAACAGTCTCAAGTAAAAAAAGATTCTTAATAAGTACTTAAAACAAATTAATGTCACAATTTAAATGTTTTTTCTTTCAGGTCTTGACAGAAATTGAAAGAAATATTGGTAATGCCCGAAAAAAAATAGAAGTATCTGGATTGATGGAATCTGACCCTGAATATCAGCTTATTGTGGAAGCTAACAACATTGCAGTAGAAGTTGATGGCGAAGTTGGTAGGTTTATTTATTCATATTTTTTATTTCATGGAACAATTTTGCTATTGCTTTACACTTGAAGAGGTTGTTCCATGATTGGTATTAAATGTTGGACAAAAATATTATTTTCCAGCTATTATTCACAGATTTGTGCGAGACAAGTATCAGAAACGGTTCCCTGAACTTGAATCACTTATTATCACACCCCTGGAATACATAAGGACTGTGAAAGAGCTTGGCAATGACCTTGACAAAGCAAAGAACAATGAAATACTTCAAAGTTTCCTGACACAAGCCACTATTATGATTGTGTCAGTTACTGCATCAACCACTCAAGGGTAAGAAAAGAAATAATTTTTTTTATTCTTAGTTTGTAAGCTGTAAACTTAGTTTTGCTAGCTCGTCTTTTATTGTCAAAATTCAGTTACTGTTAACTTAGAAGTTAGGTTTATTAATAGCTATTAGGTCTGAGGTAGAACCTACTTGCTTATCGAACATTGTCCAGAGAGAATTCAATTATAGGTATTGACTTATAACCGTAGTTGGTTATCCTAATTCCATCATCATCATCACCGCCCATAACAGTTCGCCTGCAGGACTTAAGGGAGAACAGGTAGGATTTTGCCACAATCTCCATGCTTGGCAGGCGGGTAGGAGACGTAGTGTTATAAATCGAACAGTGGGAAACATGTAGACTAGATCATTTGCCCCGAATACATTAGCCACCTGATACGACACACATGAGTGTAAGCGGTTGGTGTTATTCGACTGCCGGACACCACACCAATCCAAATCACAGCATATCCTAATTATTAATTACATAATATTGTTTTACTTACATGATCTTTAAATTCAAATCACAGTAACAACTATCTTTAATTTCAGGAAGCTTCTAACTGATGAAGAACTTGCAGAAATATATGATGCTTGTGATATGGCCACAGAGATAAATAACTTTAAGTCCAAAATCTATGAATATGTGGAGAGCCGCATGACATTTATTGCACCAAACATAACTGCCATTGTGGGTAAGTTAAGTGTTTAATATGGTAGAACCTTAAAGTCCTGAGTATTATCGTAACCTCTAATCATTAATTTAAAATTACCACAGGTGCATCCACAGCGGCAAAGATCCTTGGTGTGGCTGGAGGCTTATCCAAGCTCTCAAAGATGCCAGCGTGCAATGTGTTACCGCTTGGGCAGCAGAAAAAAACACTGTCTGGCTTCTCACAGGCGGCTTCTCTGCCACACACGGGCTTCATTTACTTCTCACAGATAGTGCAGGACACAACACCAGTAAGTATAGCCACAAATGAAGTACTCTTTGATTATGAATAAGTTTGTTTTACTGCATGTGTTTGATGTTCATACTTACATACTACAAGTATTATGTGCGGTTATTCACAGTGAATGGGCACACCCAGCATAATTTAATTTTGCATGTACAACTGCTAAAGAAGGTAATTTACTCTAACAAACTCTAAACAAGGTCTCTGCTATAACAAACGTAGATCAGAAGCAGCAGTACAGATCGGACCCGAACGCGAACGATCGGTCTACTTTCGGCGATGTTGAGCCTTTAGTGCACTTGGACTCATTCTCGACGGCCGCCTCAACAATTGAGTCCTAATCGGCGTTACGCGACTCGTCTGGCCGGTCCATACAAAATTGGCGCTACGCGAGTGGGCGCCGACTCATATGGCCGGTCCATACAAACTCATCCGGTCTCAGTCGGCGTCGATCAGCGCACTCGCATAGTCCCAACATGGTTTCAGCTGGCCGGGCGTCCGCACTCGCGTGTGGTATATTTCGGCGGCCAAACAGCAGCTGTGCGCACGACTCCTTTGGCCTCGTTTTGAGCACCGTGTCTATATCTTTGATATCTGGGTTAATAGCGAAAGCGTTAAGGTACGTACTGATTTGACATGCGCGGCTTAACTGTGAGACTCCTGGACCGCCAGCAAGCCCGAGCCACAAGGTGGCGCTTTTCGAAGCAATGCGCTTGCGGACGATCCGCCTAACGTCATCAAACGACGACACAGGGGACGCTGGCGCGCCTCAGGCTGTGGCGCGCCTAGGGCTGTGGCGCGTACGCATTTGCGCGCATGAGCGACCACGACCACTCGACCACGGGCTGCCTCTAATCCGTACCCATACTTAGCATAAACTGCAATGTAACCCAACTCAAAATCTCCACCCAGGAACTCCGCTACAAGGCCGCCAAGCTGGTCTCCACGAAGCTGACGCTTGCGGCGCGCGTGGACGCCTGCCACGACAGCACGGACGGCCGCATCGGCCGCATGCTGCGCGAGGGCATCGAGAAGAAACTGGACAAGTTGCAGGTATGAGGATGTTAAGTGCGAAATGACAAAGCCGATTCTGAGACAAAATTTTTTTTGCTGGCACCTAGTTGGAACCTGATGGAAAGCGCCACCGTCGTCCGAGGCCCTTATAGAGCAAAAAAAAATTTATACTACGCATTGACAAACGAGCTGGCAGCCTACCTGATGGTAAGCGGTAACTGTCCGCCAGAACATCTACGACTAGCTTTACCCCGCGATTTCGTCTGCGTAAAATTCGGTTATGACGTTCCAGACCCGTACCCGCGGGAACCACATTGAATTTCGGAATAAATTGTAACCTACATGCTAGGCTGGCGACAACTTAATGTTAGACCATGCTGTTCATAATGTAATCATCCAATCTGTAGTAGGCCTTGCAACATAAGGTAATATTAATTGATTTAAATTTATTTATTCTCAGCTATAAGCTATATTACTGCTAAGTTTCATAAAAATCCGTTCAGTTTTTGCATGAAGGAGTAACAAACATCCAAATATCCTTACAAAGTAGGATTACAATTTAGGTTGCAGGCAATAAAAAATGCAGAACCGCAAGTGCGTTGTCACTGAGGACCTGGCATGGCATGAGGCCTGTTTCGAATTTCGAAAATTCTTTTACTAACAGGAAGCTACACTATTCTCGAGCGTCAAAGGATAATTTTGATCCCGGAAAAAGAATACGATTCCGCGGGATAGTTGAATGGTTACGGATATCCGAACTACGCGGGGTGAATACTGCAGGGATTGGCTAGTTTATTATAAATACCTAGCTTCGGTGGCTGAATGGTTAATGTATCCGACTCGTAAGCACCGGGTTCGAATCCCACTGAGAATGTACCAATGACTCTTTTCTAACTTATGTACTGTTGAATGCTAAGCAATGCTTTTACGGTGAGGGAACATCGTGATGAAACCTGCATATTCAGGCGACTGAATGTGTAATCATGATCCAATCTGGTCAGGTTTCTCTGGTAGCAGGGTAACGGAGATGGCAATCGCTCCACTTTAATTATCTGATTATCGGCCAAATCCTGGATCATGGTCAAGGCGGACCCCAGGCCCTCGTGAGCGAGAGCACAACCGGAACATTACGGCAAGATTATTATTTTTTTGTCTAGATTGTTAGAAGTATGAATAGAAGATTCATACATGTGGTTTGAGGAATGGAGGGCTTGGAGGAGACCTTTGACCGACAGTGTACGTCTTGTGTGTGACTAAGTTCTATGCTATGCCACCACATCAGTTTCGTAGTTGGAAAATAGCAAATGTGGTGGAGGTTCATACGAATGTTGGCGGTGGATTTTGGTACAGATTTAGGTACTTGTTTTTTTACACAGAAGGAAATTTCGCACCACGTTGTGGTTATTACCATACCATGCGCAACCCATAATTTGAATTTTACATTTGTGCAACAACATTGTGTGTTATGACGAAATCATTAGTGATGTCGCAGACGTCCGCCCCTATCACCAAAGTGATATTTTTCTATAAACATCACTTTTGCATTTAAAAACGGCTAATTGTGTCCGGGCTTTCTCAAGTGACGCTTTTGCTCAAGGACAGTATTAAGCTTTTAATTTATAATCGTTACCTAGCTACAGATACATACCTAATTAACATAATGATTAATACAAATGTTGTCAAAGGTTTTGTTTTGCGTTGCACACTCACAAGAATTACATATGACGCCTATAGATAGATAGAGCCTTGTACACCGTCGCATTGCCCAAGTGTTTCGTCTCACAACACATCGGAGCGAGCCTAACAACACCTGTTTCCAATTCAGCTCTCGATAGCAGAAAACGCGTGACGCGAATTGTAAAGGCTCACTTGTTTGCACACTTTCGTCTCAATTTCTCACGCGTCGCACCCCCGTCTGCCTTGACCCACTAGTGTGTAGTTGCCTTTAGAAATCCATCGTCTTGGATCCTGGACTTGATTAGCTTTCCTCAGATTGACATTACAAGGTCATCCTGTCTCATCGATCAGCGATCGTTTCTCTGCTTCGCCTAGTTTCTGCTTTGATATTGGCGTTCGATTATTATGTGGCAGAGAAGCAATGTCATGGTCGCAATATAAGCATTTGATTTGGGAAATAAAAGGTATACGTTACGATTTTGTACGGACATTTACTTATTTGAATTCTCAAACATTTGTTCAATCTTAACTCGCATTTATTCTATTAACAACTTGATTGTTTCTATTAAGTTATAACCGTGTAATTTGTGTACGTCACTAGTTAAGTAATTAAAAGCTTAGAAGTTTATAAGTGATCTACTTAGGCGTGCTTTCTTGTTGCAACAATATGTAAACAAATTCGCTAAAATTATCTCAGAAAGAGGCGCTGTACTAATTAATCTATGTAATAAGCATCCACTTATGTTTATTCTGAGAATGCCCTTGACATGCCACCGTCGGTTGGTACCACACAACTGCATGTCTATTTGTCAAGCAACAAAGATGACACGTTTGCGCAAACTACAACAAAAACTAACTGATGCCATGCCGTGACGTGACCGTGAGGGGAAATGGGAACAGGGGTCGTTTGCTGTTTACATGCTTTGTTTATTATATACCTCCACATTAAACATACGAGGCTGCTCGTTACATCTACGACCTAATAGTTAGTAACAAGGTAACTCCAGTTTTAGTTTTTGTATTGTTCTAGTTAGTACCTATTGCGAGATAACAAATTTCTTATTTAAAAAATGATTTTGTTTCAATTGCGTCTTAGTACCTAGATTACGAGCATGAGCAATTTCATCTTAATCGTCACAGTGGCAATGAACCTGTGGTTCTGCATTTTTGTTACCTGCAATCTAAATGTATGAATGTCATGGGCGACAGTTACCACTAACCATCGTGGGCTGTCTACTCGGTTGTCACTGAATAGCATAAAAAAAGATTATTTTTAGTGGACAATTACAGGCATTAGGAAAGACATCTTAGTCCTCATAGTATAACGCACCACAGGTTCTGCATTTCTAAATCGTAGGTGTTACGGACGACATTTACCGCTGTCCCAAGTGGGCTGTCTGCTCATTTCTCACTAGCATAAACAACTTTTCTGTCTCACCGAACCAGGAGCCGCCGCCGGTCAAATTCGTGAAGCCATTACCGAAGCCGATCGAGCAGAGCCGCAAGAAGCGCGGCGGGAAGCGCGTGCGCAAGATGAAGGAGCGCTACGCGATGACCGAATTCCGCAAGAACGCCAACCGGCTCAACTTCGCCGATGTGAGTTGCTTTGCTTGCTTGTGTCATATCATTTTACAGTCTATCCATATCAGGGGAGGGTTTTGTCGTAATCTCGCGAGACAGGTGGGTAAGTGGAAGGCTGACATTGACAGGTGGCTTTCTTCGCCTGTAGCGAAGTAACACGAACGTTAGAGAATGTTATCAGCTGGCCGCACTGCGTGCTGGGTACCAATATTATAGCAAGATTTTAGCCTAATACCCTACACAAATATGGAAGACGCCAAGTACAGCAGTAAAGTTCGCGAAGCCTCGAGCAAAATTGTATTGTTGCATGAGTAGTAATTTTTAGGCTATCATAATTGTCATTAAATACAAGCCCATATTTTTAGATAATTATTAGGATTTAGAATCATCATCATCTGAGTGGTTAATCTTGACTTTTGCAAGTCTGCTCTCCTGCTCTTTCTCCTCCACATCGCCCGGTCTTGAGAATCTTCGCTTCGTAAGCCGGTGGCTCTCGCATCCGACTGTGCCATGTCAATCAACCAATAGTTTTTGGGATATTTGTAATTAAGTAATCACATATTCAGTAATCAAATATTTGTAATAAGTATTGGTCTTCTCTCATTTACTGTTGATGATATTTGTAATGATATTTGATCAATTTCAACTAATATTTTCGGGTTTGTTACCCAATACAGTTTGTATTCTTAAAACCTATAAAAATTAATTTGTGTAAGATACAGTTATCACCTTAAATATTAGGAGCCCTATCGGAAATCCTTACTAAGATTATAAGTTCGAGCCACCAATACCAAGGATACGGTCCGCCGTATTCACGTAAATGTGCCTATCTTTTGCAATGACTAAACTATTTCGGCGATTTTGATTAGTTACGGTATGTATTTAGATAACAATTTGGGGATGGTATGGGGATTATGAGGTGGTCTCTGGCAAAATCTACCGCAAAAATAACATACAAACAGTTATTTGTAAAATGTTATAACAAATTCTACAAATATTAAAATGGGAGCAAATGCAAAATTATATCATAAATAACATTACACAGTTACGTTCCTCGCAGTAATCGCAATAAACTCAAATTATTCCTCTTCCCCTAATTGGAAACAGATATCATGAGTGGCATTCCTTACAGTTGGATGTAAAACTAATTGAGAAGCCTAGGCTCCAGATGCATTGTTTAAATTGTGTATCACTAACGAACCTCGTTTGTACATCGATGGCTACGCTTGTTTCAATAATTAGGGTTGCCACCCGCACTACATTCTTTATTTAGTTTATTAGATGTCGCTGCTGTATAAATAACGGATGCTCAAACGCTCTAGCTTTTGTGAAATTTGGTCGTGAGATTAAAATACGGTAAGTGTCCCCCAAAAGTTAGTAGGCGTTGGTGGATAACAGTTGTCATGCTAGATTCCACCAAAGCCTAAAATGCTCTAAAATCTAAACCAAGGGGCCCACTGAAAACCAGCATCGATTGTCGTGGCACATGCTGAGTGTGGTCCCATTGCACTCTCCACATGGCACATCTAAGAAGATTAGAGTATCTATTTTTTTCCGTTTATGTCTGTTTTACTTGTTTTTATGGTTTAGAATGTTGTGTCGTGTTTTGCTTTACTTACTTTACTAATTACTCAAACAGTTTATTTAATGAGATGTGCATACACTCCGGTACCACTACAAAACTATCGTATGGAAATATGTTTATACAATGATTGTCACCTAATTGGACAACAAACAAACGCGATTATTTGTTTTGTTAGAATACATAGACGATACACTACACAAACCTAAACATCGATACGGCATTTGATTATGTCTCTTCTTTATCGTTTAAAATGTGACTTCCGCTGAGTTGAAATCATTTTTCCGAAATAAATATATTAGTTACGGAAAATACAGTTCAAGCACAAGAGAATACAAGAATATTAGCTTTTCTAACGCGTCCGAACTCACCAAATTGAATGAAACTTGTGTGTAGAGTATGCTAAAGCAATGACGTTCAGCAGTAAGAAAATTCGTACATTGACCTGTTACTACCTGTCTCTGTTGCTGCAGCGTAAATATATTTGTATCACGTTCCAGCAATTCAAGGACGAGACTCGGGGAGTAACAGAGATAGGTAGTAACAGTAGACTAATTGAAATTATAACTATTGCGATTCCGTACCATCGATTTCATGGGTTCAGCTGCTAACAAAGCTGAAACTATTAAATAGATCATACGTAATCGCAAAAGTGGCCGTCGGTGGCCGAGCGGTTACAGTATCCGATTCGTAAGCCAGAGGTCCTGGGTTCGAATCCCGCTCCGGCCATGTACCAATGACTTTTTTCTGAGTTATGTACATTAGTTGAATACTAACCGATGCACTTACGGTGAGGGAAAACATCGTGATGAAACCTGCACATTCAGGCGACTAGATCCCCTGGTAGCAAGGTCATGAAGGTCAGATGGCAGTCGCTCCACTGTAATTACCTGACCTGCCAAATCCTGGATCATGGTCAAAGCGGACCCCGGGCCCTCGTTCTCGAGAGCACAACCGGGACATTAACGCCAAGATGATTATTTTTTATACGTAATCGCAAAAGTATCAATTTCAATCATTGAAATCAGAGAATTGTTGGCAACAGAGTTACGTAATTAGCCCACAGATAAATTCACGAACTTCTTTCTACTGAACTTCTTAACTATATTTTGGACCCCGTATACTACAAAGTTGTCTACTACTGAGACTGTCGTGACGTCACGGTCTGCGTCGCTTGCGAATCGCCACCGCCGCGAGACAGCCCCCGTTTTTCCGCGCGCTCAAATAGACCGGAACTCGACCCGTGCGGACGTCCGCGCCGGCCCCGTTGGGTGCGCGCGCGCACGCCGGCGCATACGGGTGTGGCGACGAGGCAACTGACTAATGATCTTATTATAGTGTAGTAGAGACCTAGCGTGATTTTCCTATTGAACCTACTCCATAACTCGGCGAACCTGTGTCTGTTTTACGTATTATTTGCAAATAAAGTTGCACAATTCGCAACTGACGCTAGCAAAGCCTAATATAAGGTTAGGTATGATTTATTTATTCTTATTTATGATGCATATTCCATAACTATATTTGCGACGCAAATAAAAAATAATCGATACTTTTTCTATCTTTGTCTATTATTGTAATATCCGTCATAGTACTCTATCACAAACGAATATAAGAATAAGAAATATTTATTTACACAAACAGAAACACCAGAACACAAAAATTTGGAAAACACGACGTTTATAATATGTAATATAGACATGTAATTTATCACAGTTCGCCGTTCGCACCGTCCGTGTGTCCGTCCGTATATCGTCTGGTGCGCCTAATAGCGGTGCTCCGTTTGCGAAGTGATTAGATGTAAAACGGTGCTAATGCTTCGCGATCAATTTCGAAGCTATTTCTATTAAATATGAAGTCTGTAATACTTTCAGTGTAGTCGAGATAGGAGCGGTCTACTTGGGATAATCCGTATCCATATTTATTATTTGACGTACTAATAGTGATTTATGGATTGTTGACTAGTTTCGTAGTGTGTAAATAGTGTGTGACGGTGATGATTCACCTGATCGTCGTACGGTTAATCCTTAATCCGTGCTTTAGATATTTTGTTTTGTTTGGTAAAGTTTGATACTTCGCCAACATATTTATTCACCATTCTTGCTAAACATAAGCCGTAAGCCACAGTTTGCCGCCTTAATAGTGTTAAAAATATGTGTCGAGTTCATGGTTGACTTAAAATAGTCATATTTATTTAACTCTTTATTGTATATAATAAAACATAAAGGAAGAAAACACAATTATAAACGACACAACAGGCATTTACTCTCTGAGACTGAAATTAGGAAACGACCCTCAGGGGGAATTTAGACTTCTAAATTTATAATTTGATTCGAGCCCGTGAGCCAGTCAGACACTAATATTGTAACCTTTAGCATTCTAGCATTTTGTAGAACTGAGTACCTAAAACGCTTCAAAACCACGTCTCCTGACCCCTATTCCCCTTCCCAGATTGAAGACGACGCGTATCAAGAAGACCTGGGCTACACGCGCGGCACCATCGGCAAGTCCAGCACCGGTCGGGTCCGCCTGCCGCAGGTCGACGAGAAGACCAAGGTCCGGATTAGCAAGACCTTGCAGAAGAACCTGCAGAAACAGAACCAGCAGTACGGCGGCGCGACCAGCATAAGGCGACAGGTGTCTGGTACGGCGTCGTCTGTGGCCTTCACACCGTTGCAGGTTAGTTTAAGTTTGTTGTAGACGTTTCTTTTTAATATAGATGGAGGCAAACAAGGAAGCTGATCACCTGGCGGAAAGTGAACATCGCCGTCCATAGACACCCGCAACATGCAACACCCGTGGAATTGTGTATGCCTTGCCGGCCTTGCAGCGGAGGAATGACAGAGTGGGAGTTGATTTGATTGATATATGGATGTTATTCACTGCTAATTGTTAGATTCATGTCCAGGACAACGTCTAGTCCAAGTGGGGATAATGAATTCAAACAACAGACTGGATCACAGAAATTTAAATAAGGTAAATGAAAATGCCGCGTGAGGCGCCAGACGATGGAAGTGGACACCACTTCGGCCACTACTGCGCATAACTGTAGTACTGCGCATTAACACTCAGGTGTCAGATACTATGGGCAACTCTCCGATTAACTGCAAGACGCCAAAGATTTTTATTTACGAGGCCGCTGTGGCTGCATGCCGTTAAAGATTTATGTGCCCTGCATATATCATTATTTAAATTCAGTTAGGTTGGTGTCGGAGCCCCGCGCGAGGCGTGATATATCCGGGCAGATCTCGTTGGGCCCAGTTCAACGATCGACCTGCGACATGTATAATCAATCGACTACCGGAAGTGCATAATACGTAGCCGCCTACTGCATTGTCACTCAAGTCACACACGCACGATACATTTATGTTTTAATAGACTAAGTCAATTTAATTCCTGCTTAGTCAGAATGTATAATAGCGACTTGTCGACGGGTTTTTAAGATTTTTGAGTTTCACGATGGGTGGATCAGCGGGGCTATTGGCAACTCAGTGGGCGACTGAATTTGACATTTCATAATTCTACACTACTTTATGTACGTTAGCCACTGGGCATAGCGAACACCAAATTAGAGTGGTGTAGGACTATCAAATGTGATATTTAGATAGCCAATAGGCCCGCCGGTGTCTAATTTGTGGATTTTAAGGCTTACACTCTTAGAACTTATTATTTCATAGAAACAAAGTCGGTAAATATAAAATGCCAATTAAGGTGTCCACTTATTAAAACGACAAGCAACTGACATCACCCACTAAAAAATTGCAATTAAAAAACATTTTGTCAAAGGTTACTCGTTTAAGAGTATTTATAATAAGCAGATAACAGGAACAACCGCCGTCTTAAACACAAAATAATCGTTGTCCATTATCTTGAAATAATTGAAAAATTGCATGTTTTGTGAATTATATTTTTGGCAAAAAAATATCGTTCGTAATATAGATAGGTAGGTACACAAGAAGCGCTTCTCAGATTGTAACAATGATATGCATGTATTACAGTTGTAATGCTGTGTAGGATTCAAATTGTATACGTGGAGCGGAGATGCAGCAAAAAACTGTGTCGATGTACCCTCGACGACCGGCATTGTCGTCCGTGCTGTGTGATGACCGCGTAGCTTGGAGAAGTCGCTTCTCTACGTTACGAGTTCGTGCTTCTCAGCTTCGTTCTCCAATGTACGCATCCGCTCTCCTTAGGTTGCCGACATCCTGGACAACGGTAGCTGCTTTTCGTGAGGTGTACCGTCTGACCGCGTACCTTCTTAGGCAATAAAAAACTCCTCCACGATGGTGCTCCAGCCGACATGCTATTGCTTTCCGCGATTCATGAAGTATTTTTTCCCATTTGTAGAAATCTAACTCCAGTGGTGGCATAAACAAACGGTTTTAGGCGTTGCAAAGTAGTTAAACCTGCCTCCGATACATTCTTCAAAGCAATAGCCACAAAATTATAAAACGTATTCATCATATACTTTGATTTGTTTATATTAGTGAAATGTAATTGCGTCCTGTATAATAAGATAGCAGCGCCTCCTGCGGCGTTTTTTGTTGTCACATCTTGTTTTAAATATGAGGTTTCTTGCCACGCTCTATACTTCACGTGCTGCTTGTGGCGTTCACCCCCATTAATATAAATACAATAGATTTCAAACTGAATGTCTTATTCGAATCTTAGTGAGTATTGAAGACTTAACAACGCATATCTAATCAGCACTACTCTTAAGTCGTCCATCTCGCGCTGATGCGCGTCAAACGGCTGTCGATACCTTTACATTGACCGCGTTATGATTATAAACGCATTCAGAATCATAGTGCGTGTCGACAGATGTGGTCCAGCCATAAATCATTCATGAACTAAAAACGCTATATTCCTAGGATTTTTGTTCGGTGTGGCCTCTCCGCCATGAACGATCCCCACATAAATAATCATGAATACATTATCTCACGTATTCACTTACACGACAATCGTGTTGTACCTACATATGTCTAAAAGAATTATCCGTGCCGTCTTCCCATTATACGTAATAAATTTTTTTCTGTCTCTTATCTACTTGTGATTATCAAACAATAGATTCTCGGAACTCGTATCGTCAGCCCCTATCCTCTAATGGATAAAGTTCATAGTTGCTTAGAGGCAGCAGTCAAACATCAACTGACCCGAAATTCAAACAATGGCGTAATTGTATACCTACTTTATCACTAAATTGACGTGCTTAAAAATGCTTGTTAATGTTATAATTGATGAGTGTTTTGTGTGTCCGTATTTGCGTTGTGTCAGGCAGGAGAATAGCAAGGGATTTGCAACTATTGCAGTTTCCTTTTGTTTTGTTCCAAATTGTTTTCAATTATTGGAAAGGTTTAAAACGGTTTCCAATACTCCAAGGCGTAGAAAAACTAGATATGTCTTCGTAGTGGTCGACGTTTGTCTTAAATGCTCCCACACCAGATGTTTTAAATAGTTTACAAAAGTATGTCAATACCGGTATGGTAGCATCCAAACACACATTTTAATTCATAACTTCAGGAGCACGTTACATTTTCTTACACATACTTTTGCCCAGTATGTTATAGTCTAAGACGGCAATTTACCGAATTTCTGGAGAAAAATTTACCTAACTTTTCATCCTAATCCTATTCGCCGATTCAAGGGCAAAATTCATAATTAGTTTTGTGATACCTCGAACTACATACTTTAAATGTCATTGAATAATATTTGGTTATTGTACATTAGTACTACGTTAGTAGAGCGTTGTCTACAGCTTGTAAATATTTCCGGCTTTTGTACTCTGTGAATAGACTGTTGATTTGTCTCGTAACGTTTAAACACCCACATGTAACTCGTTTTGGTAGTCATTCTCATTATTATTACGGTTGAGGTCAACTTTGATGAGAACTCTATTTATATTCACCTCTTTGTGAGCATTCACAAGTACCTGGAAACTAGTGTAAAGAATATATGAATATTAGGCTTCTAGCAGAATTGCAAATCAACTCTGTTTATGACACACATAAGATCTGTCGTCCTAGTTCTCATAGTATCATGTCAGCGCATCTGCAGTTCTGCGTTTTTGTCACAAGCCGGCAATTCCGGTTTAAGAAACCAAAACTATGGACGACATTTACCAATTTCCACGTTGTCTGCTTTATCCAAGCGGAATAAGCAAAGCTTTTTGTTTTCGGGGGCGATGTTTTGGGGGCTTGATTGGACGGGGAATTTGTCGGGGGTATCTTTGCATTTTGGCTACTCCGTGAAAACCCATTTCATCACGTTCATGAAGAACTATATGCTGCACTCTCTAGAGAAAACGCTTCAGAGACATCATGCCACAAACAAAGTGGGAGAAAGCACCTCTGTAACCGCACAGTTCGCGACCATACGCACACTCTGCAGTACAATACAAGTGCAACAGTTGTTCCTCTATACCTGGTAAATTACATTCTCAAAAGTAATGTTATCACAAAGCCGATGCTAAAGCAACAACATTGTATATGCGCTGATCGCTAACACCGACGCATACATTCCCGGGGCACTGGCAATCACCGCAATCAAACGTGGATCTGGCGTCGCAGGGCGTCATTACCGAGCCTATCGCATAAATCTCGCCCTTGACTAGCCCGCAGATATCCAGCATTCAGATAGATGGTTCTCGCTTCGAGTTAGCAGACTAGATTTTCAAAGGCCTAGCAAATTACCCACCATTTATTACACGCTGGTTCGCAACAAAGAAACAATGATTTTATTCCCCCTCCATACACTGTACTTTGTATACACTATTTTGTTATGCCTCGGCCCTGTACAGAGATCGCGAAGGTATCATGCAGATTCATGTAATTGTATCAAGCAGTTGTTCGTGTAGGTTGAATGGTGTTCTGTGTACATAATTTAGTAGCCAGCCTGTAGACAATATTATGGTGCAACAAATGGCAATGAATTGTTATTTGATAATCTGATTCAAAACATTGACTCGATTGGCATTTTCTTTGTTTGAATGCGTCGTTTTCTGAGCTAGCTTTGAATTTGTTCCTGTAATTCATAATTACCATTTTTGCTGTGATCAGCTTTATCGTTCAACAATCTTATCGGTGGAGAATACAGGAGTTTGGTTTGGGGTCTTATCCATGACTTGGTCTTATCTGGCCTTTTATGAATAGTCTAGAGACGGGTTGAATGTCCTAAGGACATGGGTACGTTAGCCTACGTGTAACACCTCCTTTGATTATTCCACATTTATACGTCTTCTCATACATTTACATCGGTGGAGTGTACTCCGGACCTCCCCTTTTTGGATCAGTATTATGTCCTCCTCGGGCGCCTTTTGTCGACCCTTCCATTCACATTTGCACGATAGATATCTTAGGTAACCAGCCTTTCATCCATCCTCTCCACAGGTCCAAATTATCTCTCTCTCTCTCTCTCTCATATTTTGTTAAACAAATATGCCTATCAATAACTTAAAACTTTTACGGAAACGTGAATACTCATTGATTTTTAACCAGATGTATTTCAGAGAAATCTACACACTAGCCATGCAAAGCATTTTTATGAGCAACGTACCTTCTTATTTTTAGATCTTCCATAGTCATAAATCCCACCTCACATCAACACGATAGCAATAACAACTAAGTGTGTAAAGAGGTTTATGACTCGCGAATCATTTAAATTGGCCATATTTTATTCAAGTCTGTTTCTCTTTGATTGTGCATTTGCATCAAACTTTAATGATTATTGAATGAGTCTGTTTATTTCTATGGGTTTAGGTTAATCGTTAGTTACAACTACGCGGGAAGACGCGCGGTAGTGCAGAATTATATTAATTATTGTCTATTAACATTTGCTTGAACTTACTTAGTAAAATTCGATAACTAGCTAAAATATTGCTGAGCACTTCCCAAGCGACTAAGCGAGTACAACATCGAGTAGTTCAAGTAGGGTCAAAAGTAGTAGTTCAAAAGGCTTCTACGAACTCGCCAACGGCAATATGCGGTAACTGTTTGTGAACCGTAAGCCACCTTAGTGGTTTAAAAAAACATTTCAAATTCTTCGTAAAGCTATATGAAAGTGTATCTAAGAAACTTACAAAGTCCAAGGTGATAACGGGCACCACAATATCCACTTCTTACAGAGCCGCTAACGTGGAACGCCTGGCATTATCTCTTGGGCCATTTAGCCAGCGTTTGCATATCTGCGGCGAGGAAATTGCCCATTGGTATTTCAGAACGCGATCTTGTTCGGACTTTCACCGCTTACTTGTTGATTTTGCGACGGGGCGGCGGCGACGCCCTTTGCCCATAACATTATAGCGCATAAATTGTTCTAGTCTACATTCTAGATAAACGACCGATTGTTTATCTGGAGTAATGAGGCTTTAATGTATTTATCTACAATCTGAAGATGAAGGTACGTCCTTTCTTACCCGTGGCACAACGGCGTGACACTACTAGTAGTGCCATGGCACAATAAGTTGTACTACAGGGAAGTGGTGACGGACAGTGTATTAACGCGTGTCGTAATAGACAACTAATGTCATAGACGCAAACCATCTCTGTAAATGAGAAAATGAGCAGTTGCATTTTCTGTTAAGTATTTTCAGCATTCCAAGCGGGCAGATTATGGCAATGTGGTCCACTAATGTGCAATGGGCTGTTTATGTGATACCTATCTACGTAAATTGAAAACTAACTACGCCCGCGACTTCGCCAACGGAAAGTGCGGTTGTTTTTGGAGATAAAAAGAAGCCCAGGTTCTTTTTTAATATTATATCTTCTTTTATATACCACTAATGTGGCAACCTTGTGGCCTGTCTGATTGGAACCAGTTACCGCAGCCTTTGGACGTCTTCTTGCCAAAGGATATTTAATATTTTACTTGGGAGGAGGTGTATGGCCCTCCCGCCATTTTAGGAATTACCCACGGTAAGAGCATGTAGCGGGGAAATAATTTTTGTATGGAAAATTAACGATTAAGTATACAAAAACACATGCACACAGGTCAGGTATGAACATCTTTGATGAAAGTCTGTCTAGTAAGTAAGTAAGTAAAAACTTTGTTGCAACAACTTAGCCTATGGGCCAGTTTAGCCTTTTCGGATATACAATAGTTAAATATGCTTACACTACAACAACATATACAGTTAACTTAATTAGTAAAATAAACTATGATAATGTACAAGAGTTAACAAAACATCATTTATGTTACTATAACTATAGGTATGCACCTAAACAAAAACATGCCATACCTACGTAACGACACAGAGAAAGATTGAAAAAAAAATACTACATGCGAGTATTATACAAGACCATTAAATTGATGACAAAACGCCATTAAATTGAACACTAAAATCTAAAATATTATGTAGTTAAGTAGGTAAGTACCTACTTATTTTGTTAATAGTAGATGTTTATTTGTCAAAGTATTATTTTAAGCTGTAGAAAGTTTTAGAATTGATCCACGTTTTCAGATTGTTTTTAAATTTATTACCCTCTAACATTTTTATTTCTAGTGGTCTATTTTTGATTGATGGTAGATCTATTTTTTAAGCAATAAATATTTCAATGTCACCACAGATATGATTTATATGAAGCTGCAGTTCTCAAACGGGGTATAGCATCAGCAACATAACTGTATACGGTAAAATACCATATAGATCTAATAGGTTTCTTGACTGCAGGTTGTCATACATGGTATATATAAATATATGTTCCGTATATGTGGAATACTTGTATGATTCAATAATTATAGTAATATATGGCTAAATATTGTAAATATTCTGTTATTATCGATGTTTGAGTAATATGAAAAACTAGCTATTCTCAGCGGCTTTCACACGCACGGAGGTCTCTGTAAACAATCACCTTTCCCGCGGGTAGTAATGCAGCATTCTATTATAAAAAGAGTTTTTTAAATCGGTCCAGTAGTTTTCTTATTTACTAATTACAAACAAAAATAGTACAGATAATAATAATAGATACAGTACCAATTATTTATAAATGTAGCCAGTTTGTTTGATCACCAAGTATGAAATCTTTTCGCAAGTGGATCCGAATGGTTCCGAGTCGACCGGGTCACCAGTCAGGCCCGTAATCACAATTGAGGGCTCACGTCGAAACATCCGTTTTGGATTAGTCACTGCATAACTGAATGCTCGATACGCGGGTCCCTGAAAATGGCGTCAGGACGACCAACAATTATTTTAATCTATTTATTAATTAAACGTGTGACACCCATTTTCTACCACGGACGTATGGCGGATCTCTGAAATATAAATAAATCTAACTACAGATACATGATACAGATAAGTACAGCACGGTTTTTTTTTACCTAAGGTCTTAAGTTTTTCCAAACAGGCGGTTATTATCACGTAACTTAAAAATAAATGAATGAATTAATAAATCATTTATTATCACCTGGACACACACAATCATACAACATAAATTCAAACAATAAAAAATAAAAAATTAAATTGATATTTCCTACAACTAAACAACTTGGCATTGCCGTGCTGTGGCCCTCCCGGTCGATAAAAGGACCTCAGCATGAGCCGAGGCCAAAGCCACGGCGCTAGTCTTCCGCGGGTCCCGCGGAGTGAGGTGCAGACCCCTACCCTTACTACGTGCGTTTTTCGCTTTGTGTAACCGTAGATTTTTAAAGTTGGGCGTCTTATTGATATTCAGGCTGCAGAGAACATTTTCTAATATGGACATCCATACTGACCGTGTCGAATACACGTGACCTAACCGAGAGACTGCCGCGATCAGCAACTTCGACGTCCTCAGGGCGACGTTAAGGCACATCTATGGCATTTGTATGCCTAGTTAGACGCCTTGAGCGTATCTATGGTGCATAATAGGCACTGACCACACGGCCGGACGGAAATAAATTTTGTTGACTGTATGCCCGTGGCGGTAACTTAGGAATGGGGTTTTGTGCTTTTGCGGTCGATGCAAATTGTGTGATTTGACAGTGATTTAGTCGTTTTTGAACGTCACAACTCTGTTGTATAGTTTATTCTTGAGAACAGTTATCCTCTTCATAAATTCTGGAAGTAGAGATTGGTAGTGTTTCTTTTTTGTTCACGTTCATAGGACTGTCAAGCCTGAGGAGTCTATTAGGATGAGTATCGCGCCGTCTTATATTTGCCGCCAAGTAATAATGCTTTAGTTGTTGTGTTAGTCTGCGTAGTCATAGGCATGAGGTATACCAATCTAGACTTCTAATCCTCTGCTAGTATGTCCCTATGAGGTTATACCCTTTTCCTACCCTAAGTCCAAATCCCCCAGGGGGCATTTAATATTTCTCCAGCAAACTCCCAGAAGTCTCATCCGGCGAGGATAGCAACCCAATGCATATGCGAAAAAGTTTGGCAGACTCGGCGGTTCAGCAAGGCAAAGTGACTGGCTTAGGGCGACGGTAGAGGGCGCATACCTACCGTCGGCCAGACACACCATCCGACCTCTCCTTTATCCGTAACGGTTGTCTGTTCTACTGAACCAAGAAGAGGGAGGACCATATGTGCACCTGGCGTCTGCGCGAACGCTAATGCACCTTTATATATATGCTGCATACATAGCTTCCGCTTCCGTATAATGGACTCCATGGAGCTATCTTCGTGCGCATCAGCGCAGATCTGATTGAGGATGGCAGAGGTCGCCGAAATCGGCCGGAAGAGATAATAATAATATGTATGTACATACATGAAACCTAAGTGTTATCAAGTGTGTTAGGTGTTAGGGCAAGTGTGCTGTTGACTCGTTTGTCGTTGAATATTGATAAAAAAGTACAGTATCTTAAGCCTTTATTCGAATATCGAAAAGTCTTATTTAGATGAGTCACTGTAAAAGATTTATTATTAAGATTGCCAGTTTTGTGCTAGGTAGTTGCTCTATCGCCGATCGCTTTATCGGTGCAATCGATTTACTGCCGCCCATATTGGTTGCTCCTGCGAAAGCGCATGTAATCTGGAAAATACGCAAGCGCCTACACTCCCTTAGGCTGGCTCTATTGAGATTCAGCGAATTCATACTTGCAAATTGCGCAAATGGCCAGGTACTCCTTTACAGTTTATATTCATTCATTCTCGGTTCTGCAATTCTGGCGTGCGATTTGTGTTTGTTAGTTGTATTAGAAATAAACACACTTTCACATTTGGATTATTACTTATGTAGGATTTCACTGCCCATCTTACTTGGCGCCCACAAAGGCGCGAAGTGGCGAACACGGCTTTAGTAATTGCGCTAAAGACTTTTAACCCACGCCCTCAGGTCACACGCAGCAAGCACTAAACGTTGGCTGGCATTTATTGCGACGCACATCTTCTAGTAATGTGAAACCTGCAATCGATGTGTTTTTCTCTATCAGCAACCAGATGCTTTAATTGTCCGGCAGATCGATCGTGCGTAATAATTTCTTTGAACGTGAGAAACGGAATAGGGTCGTTGTAACGTCTCGTCCGCCGGCCGTGTTTGTAATTAAACGTTGGCATGCGCTTTTTCATGAGATCATCTAACCGGGAAAATATTACAATTGTTTCTCTAACCCTAGGCGAAAAAAGGCGATGTGGTTTTCTTTGTTGGAAAGCCAGTGTAATCGAGATGGTTCTTAGCTTTGTTTCATTAAAAGTTAAGAAAATATTTGAGTATATGTTTACTTGGTCGGGGGTTTTCCGACGTTTTTCTGTCGGTTAGTTTATTTATTCAATAAATGAATACGACACCATAACCTACTCTCAAGATGATTAAGGTGTAATCTTCCCAACTCTACCGCTCATTCCAAGTAAACATAAACATATTATCTTCAACACACTTGAAATAAGATTTCATTAAATGATGATTTGTTAAAAAAAACTCACGTGCCAAGTGACCATTAAGCAAACATTGAACACGGCGCCGTTAATGGCGTGTTTCACCGTTTGTTGCGACGACGCCGAAGCGGTGCGCAGGCGCAGGCGCCTCTAGGCTGTAATCATAATCATGGACGATCTGCGTGGTAATCATACAGAATGACAACGGAGTAATGCCACCGGACTCACACACCGGCCGGTGCTATCTCGTTGACCTGAACTACTCTGGCCAGACTTTGATTCAAAGTGTCGTTTTTCCCAACCATAAATCCTGCTACAGACCTATTAAAACGCCACCTTTATTGTTGGTTCATTCGATACGAATACTGTAATTTGCAATCGGTAAGGTGGTTAATGGAGGAAATAAACCGCTTTCATTTGATTTGCGAATTCCGATTTGAACCGTCGAGATAACTATGTTTCCGAACGTTATAGACGTAAAGCTAGGTGTGCCACTTCGGTATCGTATAGCTGTCATGGGATCGTATGTTTATTTGCCTCTTAATTTCTAACGTATAGCTATTTCTTGACGTAGACCCTCTAGAATGCTCTGTAGTTTGGATTGTAATTAACCAAATAGCTATTTGTACGAGTATATGTCTTTTATTGTAACGAGCTTGTTGTTTATTGACTGTAATCTGAACCGTGGAGGTTTGTAGTAGTAATTAATCATCATAAGTTTACAGACAATTTTTTTTATACCACTAAAGTGGCAAACAAGCTTACGGCCTGCCTGCCCGGTACGCAGTCACCGCAGCCTATGGACGATTGCAATACCAGGGGCATGCCCATTTTGCCGTCCCCGTAAAAACCTTTTCACCCCTTTCTTTAAGATTTGCATGTTGTATTCACCAATTAAGATTCAAGCAGGCAATATTACAAAGCAAAACTTATACATATACGACTCGAAGAACTAACAGTATTTTTCTCTTCAACAGGGCCTGGAGATCGTCAACCCCCAGGCTGCCGAGACGCGCATAAACGAGGCCAACGCCAAGTATTTCTCAAACACCTCTGGATTCCTCTCCGTAGGCAAGAAGACAACGTGAAACTGCACTTCGAAGAAATACCATCAACGGCTAACCAAATAAATGTAAGAGTTAACGATCTGTAAGTACTTGACATGCATATATGAGTCTTATTTCGCAGACTTGAGAGTGTAATTTGTATTATTAAGTGATTTAATTAAATGTATTCGGTAGAAAATGAAGAGCATTTCATTTCAGTGGGCGCTGTCCGCGGAGGCCAGCGTACCGCGAAGTCGGTCGAGAGCCACAAACGTAACCTTGGATTTTGAAGGAATGTAATCGGTCAGTTCTGTTACCCAGTAATATTACGCGATATTTACTGTTTGCACATTTCATAATGAAATTGGAAACTCGAGTAGGGTACTTACATGCTTTTTCGAAAATTGTACACGTAACGAAACAGGATTCAATGGAATTGCTTAATGTTTCCATAACGTTAACGTAACTTGCTGAGTTTGACCTACGAATTAACTTGATCAACGCCACGATCAAAGTCGCGATGCGGATGATAAGTACCGATGTTTGTTGTAATTAGAGAAATGGAAAAGTTAGACATTTATACTTACTTTCTTAAATTGTTCTTGCCAAAAAGAAACGGTTTTTTATACCATTAAGGTGGCAAACAAGCTTACGGCCTGCCAGTCACCGCTGCCTAACCTAGTCTAGCGTAGCCTATTTTGTTGACAATTTATATATTGTAAAGATAAGATTAGGTCATGGTTCTAACTACAACTTTGTTACAACTTTCCAGATTCATGTGTATTGATAATAAAAAGACATAGTAGTATTTAATACAATACCTACAACGTTTCATGGACAAAAATTAATTGAAATAGACGTGCCAAAGTATCTTACTCTAATGACAGCTCGATCCATAATAAGCGGTGAACCTGTTGTCCATAACAAATTCTTCGTAGGCGTCGAACCAACGGCGTTAGTATTAATATTCTGTGCCAACGGTCAAGAGTTGTACCTACATACTTCTCCGTAGGCGTTGCAAACGTTAACAAAATAAATACATTTTCATGTACAAACGAACGTAAACAAACACGGCTCACGATCGGAATTCAATACGGCGTGCCGGCATTGATGGATTTAGATCAGCACTATCGATCACTTGGAGGTTACCCTTTCACGACCCACCTGGCCTTCCACACCTGTGCGGTTAGATCCTGAATACGCAGAATATGTAAATAGTAGGGTATAATGTATTAGCCGTGTGGTGTCCTGCAGATAGAATATTGCACCTACCCTTTCGATTGATGGGTGTCGTACAGACCCAACAGAGGTCAGGCCGCCTAACTCGAATGCTATCGCTTATGACTAGCAATCTCGCTTGCTCGCGAAAGGCACCGCATATGGAGTGAGCGATATGAATTCGTAAAGAAGTTATGAAGTTAGGCTGCAAGGCCACAGACAGGACCTTAGTTAAGTAGACCACAAAGTAAGTAGCCCAGTGTTACTGTTGTGTACATTGCGATCTCCAACCCGTCTACTATTTACTAATGTGGAAGAAGCTCAAGTCTAGCAGAGGACTGTTATAGGCTGTTAATCATTTATACAAAATTTAAATAGTAAGAGTATAGAACAAGTCGTAATTTGTGTTTGTGTGCTAAGTTCTCCTGAAATAACGGACGTTAATACTGTTTTCGTGAATGGACACTGGGACAATTTTATTGATAATCTCAGCTTAGGAATAAATATCGTCCATTTCATTTACCACGTTTGGGATGGTGTCGTTAAGGTATAGGTACTTACATTTTGTAGAATAGGTATACTAATACTTACATTTTATGGCAAACAACTCGACCGATATTTCTCCATTTAGTAAGTTTAGCTAAGAAGTACTAATATGTTTAATTAACCGTGTCGTGACATCTAGTTTCGTTCAAGTCCACAGACAGTGTGATTAGCAGCCGATCGATTATTAGTCGTTTAGTTTACAGTGGTTTGGCTTCATACTGACCGTCCATCCGGTTAAAGAGTCGGGCGTATGCACCGCTGAATGCATTCGTGTTCGTAGAGTTTATTGGGTCGAGAACTGTTGGTTGGAGTTAGTCCCCACAGTGTCAGGCATATGGCACTACCTTATCCTTCAAACCGGATTAGAACAATTTAAGCAGTATTGCTTGGCGATAGAAATAGAATACCTTGGTAATAACAACCTGGTGGGTCTGTTGTAGAAGTTCTCTGGCTTGACAGAGTCCTAGCACCAGGGCGAGCAGTTTGAAGACACTCAACTTAAAAACTCTTAAGTAGCATCCAAATGTTTTTACTGCAAGTCGAGGATAGGTAAAAGGGAATTTTAACTAGGAAGATCTGCGTTTTCAGGTGACAAAGCGACGGAGTGATGTGGAGCCAATGAGGTAGGTATATGAGTGGGACTAACTTTGAGTGACCTCTTTAAAGTGTGTGATCTAAACTACATTGGTGTTTAAAACCGTCCCAAGAAAGGCATTTGGATCCAAGAGTACCTAATGCGGTTGATACAAAAATTGCACTCGAAACATTTCCTTGTATTACACAAAATGATACGCGCAGACTCTTGCTAAATACTTGCGCATACTGGCGTGTGGGTGTCAACATACGGCACATACCTCCATTTGTTTTGTTTTTCCTTCCACAACACATTTATCATCGTGATCTCCTCGTATCACGTTATAGAACACTGCATGCAAGTGCCTTTTTACGTCACAGCGTGCTGAGGTAAGCTACGCAACTGTTATACATATTAGGCAGTCATGATGACCTTTAGCTTATTACGATTACTAATTATTATATCGAGAAATCTTCAACAATGGCTGGATAATGATCTTCATTAATCAAAATTATTGTTAACGTCAAAAGTAAGTATAAAATAATATTTTGTTTCTTTTTCCTTTTCATAGTTGATAGACAGTCGATACAGCGTGTAGATAGCTAGTTATAGCATAGCACAAAGGTGTTAATAATCATCAATACTGAACGTGCTTAGTGGCAGTTATTACATTTGCAATTGGTGCGATGTTTTCGGCGTAGGGACGTGCTCTTGTACCTTTACCTTTGTAATTACCATTGCAGTCGGCACCTGGCCATCACAAAAGATTACCATAATTACTCCGAACCTCTTTTAAACGGTCAAAACTAACGATTTAATGCTACCTTGCAAATCCGTGACGTTACCTATTCCTAGATTTTTAACTAGTGTACAAATTGTGTATGGCCGAGAAACTTGCACATTTAACGCTTTCTGCATTAATAATTATAAAACAACGATTCTGGCGCGGTAAAACCATCTTTATACGAATGAATTACAGTGTTGCATTCTCATCATGAGTTTTAATTTCTATCGAATTCTTATTCATGGGTGTGACACACTTGTCTAATGAAATGTTTTAATTTATACTTACTTTTCGCATAGAATTGTGGTACTATTATGTTCAGTTGGGAAGAGAGTGAGTGCGTTTCTGTTATATCAGTAAAATTGCTCTCCTACGCCGGAAAGTCACGAGAAAGTTTCCCTTTACTAATTGTTTAGTTAAATTACGAAGTAATTGTGGCTCGACGTCTACAGATGGTTTCCTTGTGCTGTCGCTCGAGAGTCACTTGCGGTGCAATTATCAAGTCGCTGTACAATTTTATGCGAAGAGGAAGTCCTTAGACGAAAGTGAGAAATTCCCAAGGCATAAATGTTGGGCCGGTGTTTCTTGGAGTTATGGTAACAGTCGGGTGTTGACAAAGGAGTCGGAGAGCGCCACGCTGACCGCGGTCCACGCAGCGTGGGCTCGCATAAGGACGCCCGGTTAACGGCCACTCGACGTGCCTCGCATACATTCCGCAAACTAAAATCTTGATTCGAACCGCACTCCGCTTCGCCGCCCGCGCCTACACAAAACGCCAAATCGCTTATCGTCGCCATCGGAATTGAAAAGCTCGCGAATCCGGTTCAATTTTTGAACAATTGCAGCGGTTCTATTGTGGCATTGATACGGTTCGCGATGTTACGTGACGAGGACGGAGATAAGGCGACGCTGCACCCGACGATGTTAACGGTTCATTGAAATCGAAAGAGTGGATGTTGTAAAGGCGCGCGGGAACAGGTTCCGCGCGACATCCCGGCGCGCGCGCAGTGCCCCGCCGGTCGCTGCAGCGCACGCGCGTCACACACGCCGCCGACTGCTCCTCACACTATGTATTGACTATCTCCTCAGCATACGCACTCACCCTATTTAATAACAGTGCAACGTCCGACTTAAAAACTAAAGGTTGTGTTATGGACATGTGACGGTGCCGCTCCGTGTGGAAGTGCCAGTGCTAACCGACACCGTTTGAATGGATACGTTGTGTGGACTGGTATTCTGAAGTGGGAGTGATGGCGAGCTTCGAGGACCTCGCCTTCGACTGGGGGACGCTCTGCCAGGAGTGCCCCGAGTGTTGGACCACCTCAGGTGAGTGACCCCACACACCCTGTTCCATTCATCGACAACAGCCTTAAAACCAGACCGATTTTTACCTATCCTATATTTTAATTTAAGAATGTTAGGTATAACTTAATAATATCCAAAAGAATTTAAACACCCACCTTGAATTAATTACGTAGCCAAATTGCAGCAATTTTGCAAGAAAGTCGTAACTACCCGCAGTTTATCAAGACCATATCTCAGTTTTAACACTTTTATTAACCTTGTCTAAACTCCTAAATTGGCTTAACGTGTGTTTAATTCGTAATAAGCGGTGGCCGTAAGCGCATCAAGGCTCGCTTTACCGTTATTTATTTGCTTATCATCATTACGTTACACACGAATAGCACAATCGATTATTATTATTTACGTTCGGTTCTGTATGCATGCAGGTTAATATGCATGACCAAGTTCAATGATTATGCTTTGTGACCGCAACTTCTAATTGCGGGTTCGCGGCTTAAGTTGTATTTATTAACGGATTTGTGTAATGACTGAATTAACTAGGTGTTTACGATTTGACAGTAGATACTGGCGGGTTACCACTAAACCTTTTTGACATTTGGAGACCACTTCTTTATTTGAATACCTCAAGTACAGTGTGCATACATACACTACGTAGTTCATAAGTATCTACGTAGTTTATATTTTCGAGTGGGAAGTATTCTTACATTTTGAGAAAAGTTACCAAATTAAATAAATTAATGACCAATCGGTATAATCGCCCCCAATTAGGGCGTTAACCTATGAAATTGCCAGTTTTTATTGTTTGATTATACTTACCTCAGTAATATGTAAATAACATATTACAATCAATGCCTTATTTCGAGAAAGAGTCTCCTTTAAATTTTACTGTGAATACCTTTAAAACGTGAATAGATACTCCAACACCTAGCATCGGTTTGGATACCTTACTGTTTGCGTCCTCTACCTTTTGCACGGAAAATGTTCTAGAAAAATATATAGCTGGGTGTTACCGCCACTTTTTCTACCATCGCACCCACCGACGACGATGTGCTAAATCACACATCCTTTCTACCACACACATACAACATGTGTGATATTTCTTCCGAGGTGGTATTTTTGCACTATAACTTGGAGTTCTTCAAACTGGATTTGTAGATATCAAGAAGTGCGTACGCCCAAAGAGTCACCGACAAGTGAGCGCATCACTTGTGATTAGATCAGACGTGGTCCGCATCTATAACCGAAAGGTCGACAGGACCCTAGGTGGAAGTATTTAGACCAGATGTTATTGATGGAGAATGTGTATGTGGCTTTATTTTTTCTGATCCTCTCCCTTCCAAGTTTCGTGTTAGATTGTTAGTTCGCATTTCCAAGATTTTTCCTTCCTTTCGCCATACAAAAGGAGGTTTTCATAGATAAAGACCTAATATGTGCATGTAATAGATATCCTTTCCACTGTAGATATAAGTGGTAGTTTCGATTCCGTCGCGGATATGGTTGGAACTTCATCAAGTAATATAAGGGTTGATGTTTAATAATTGGTTTACTTTATAATATGTAGTATAGAATGGTAACAATTTACGTTTCTATGTTTTGTATATTCGTAAACGTGTACCATAATCACTAAGTTTGACGACTACTTAAACAAATTAAACTACTTAATGTTTATTTAAGTAATTTAAAAGCCTCACGATTATGAAATTTTACATTAGAATACACAAACATATCGCACGCTTCCTCCGCATTTATGTAAGAAGTTTTAACATCGTGGCATCGCTTTACTTGCCTTTTGAGATATAGGAAGTAATTCCAAGTCATTTGGTTTGTATGTATTTTGTGAAAGTGTTTGTTTAAGTTTACTTTGTAAAGTAATTGTGATAAATAACAAGATGTCGTTGGCCTTGGTCGCTGAGTTATTTGTTACGTACATTGCGCCATGTCGTGAGTTGTTTGACCAATATGTTTGCACTGCGACACCCATGGCCAAGCTTTCCGTCTGTCTAGGTAGGAGATACCTGTTAAATGTAAAATTAACTTGTTTTGCCCGGATGTATCAGTCATTAGTGAGGCAGAGGTAAAATTATGATCTCTTAAAATTGTTTAAGTTATAATTTTAGTAGAGGATACAAGTAGAAAGTCGCTGATAATCTTTAAATAAAATATTTAGAGACCGGGTTATTTCTCGCGCTTGCTTTGCACAATTTGTAGATAGGTAAGTACGTACCTAAACCTTTCTCGTGAATAGTTCTATCCATTGGTGAGAACTGTATCAGACGTCAATAGCCAGATTGCTGTTCTCGTATAGCATTTTTAAATTTATTACTTGCACATTGTATTGTATTGAGTGAATAGGCTGTTCCCAGACAGGCATGCTCCATCTTTGGCCGCCTCATCACTTACTGGTTCGGTCACAAACTGTTTATAGGCAAAGTCAGTCCTTTAGTTTTAATATTAGTTGATACTTTATTCCACGATAAAATGTAAAATAAATTAGATGATCGTGGGCTACAGCAAGCAGTCTCTTCCAGTCAAAAGGTTTTATTTATAATCTGGAAAGACTACCCTGAATGTGGAAGAAGCGAGAGAGATTTGCCAGGACTGTAGCAAGTGGAACAATGTGGTCTCGGCCTATCCGTATGGGAAAAAGGCGTGATGTATGTGAGTAAGTACTACCCTACCTATACGTTTTACAGTCAGTCTGTATAGCCGTGATTTAATGATAAAGTAACAAACATTATTGCGAAATAACCTACGAAATGTTTATATATGTAATCAGCTTCAATAATTTCATCATCTGTCCTATTTGATACTGTACCTACTGATCTTCTACATTATACTGATAACGCTAATCTGTATTGCTATCTGTAGGTAAAAGTACGTAATTAATAACTTAGATAAGTATCTATTTGATTTGAATCGGACATCAATTTGTAAACTTAATGTATTATGTGTAATGTAGCGCCAAGTTGCACACCTACTTCATGATGGCTGCACATAATATCAGCGTCTAGCTCTTCTGTATAACATTTTTTACCTCTATGGTCTAGCTATACCTACAGACAAGTGTGTAGCTGACTTTAAATTGTCTTGTCACTGTAAGGCTGTCTTATCCTTCAAACCGGAATGGAATACTACCATTGTCGCTAGGCGGCTAAGATTCGGCATTTGTGCCTAGCCAAGCGGATTCCTCAGGCTAGACAGAGTCCTACCACCGATGAACCACCTACGGCCAGTCTCAAACCAATTTTCCATAGATGTAAAGAAATGGAACAATTAAAATAATAATTATTGATGATTTGTAGATCGTTGCTTACAAAACTGAAGCAAAATTAGTGACCGATGGTGTAAATTCACATCTGTTCTTTTATTTTGACTAGTTTTTAAGGATTTAGGAGTACATCAAAATTTTTTCTGTGCGATTTGTGGGTTTTAAATCTTACGAAAATATACATACTTGAGTCCTACACAACCTCCACGAAATGCAATTCACACCTTCCCTTTCATTTCACAAAGTCTCACCCTAGAGGTAGAATTAAATATTCCGTAATATAACAGAATACTTATTAATACTGTAATAGTCGGTATAAACCACCATTCGACCAATTACACGATAACCCGCGATTATTACGATTCAATTTAACGGTATATTCACACGGTTTTCTCACGCTTTAATTGGCCCATCCGTCATTGAACCTCGAATTTGGTTATTATTCAATTTTAAGAACTAATCGATGTAGATATGTAATGGATGCAGTTTAATTGTAGTAATTTTAAGCTATGGTACGTAATGGTTTTACGGGGTCCGGCGCCTGGCAACACGCAAATGATGCCCCTGATAATGCGATTTTTCTCCCATTCTTTTCCAGTAGGAACGTTCCTGGTAGCAACTGGGAATAAATGTAGTAAACTTACCATCAGCAGCATCAGACTATACCTAGGCTTAACTTTTTTTTGTAAGTCCTGTCGGGTAAAAAGAAAGCGGAAAATATGTGAGAGATTTGTAAGAATGTTGTATGAAGGAAGGCGACATACACATCCTTTTCGATTGTACAGAATGACAGTTTCTCGCCGAATTCGGACAATTGGCTCTACCTCGGTCACTAATGCAAAAGTTAAGTCTTCCGTCCCATTACTGTCAGGTACTTACGTTAAAAGTTTCTACCGCCCATTACCTACTTACTACTTAAGCAGTTTAGGTTGGTGCGATACTTTGAGATGTCGATACCTTGGTCATAAGCTTTGTGAGTATTTACTTACCAACTTCGGGCAGGACACGTAGGAAGGTGTGCCTTCCCGTGTCGAAGGCACACCTTCTTATCCCCAATAATTATAAAAGGTCCTATAGAATCTTGCAATGCTTTCTTGAACTCTTAAATGTTCGTGGATTTCTTGAGATTCCTTGATTATTTTACCATGTGTTTATCTAGATTACCTTAATGCTACAGTCTTTCATTTGTTGACTTTGTATGGAAATGTTGCATTGTATTTTTCAGCTAAACTTTACACTTCCTTAGAACACATTATTATTTGGCGTGATCTTAACCGCTTTAAATAGGCCACCACACAATATTTGTTATTAGGCTTGTCATCACCCACATCATCATTCTAGCCCGTAACAGTCCACTGTTGGACATCAGCCTTCACCGCGTTAGGGTTTTGCCATATGTAACCGCCACGCCTAGTAGGCAGGCTGGAAATCTTAAGATCTCCACCGTGTGACAAAACAGAAAACGCTTTTGCCATTTACGTAGGCTAGTGTTAAAAGCTCAAGTTAAGTTTCCACCACAAAGTTCACAAACCACAACTAAGTTATTGCCGTTCATTGTACGTCGTTCGTTAACCGCAAGATCATAACCCGCAGTCCCATAATATGTCACTACAAACAAATAATAGACTTACTTATTTAGTTTTCTTTGTCACTGATTTTGCTGTGAAAGCAGCAAACTATTGTTATAAAGATTAATGTTAACGCGACGCCTCAAAAGCAATAAATTGTTACCCACGACCATGTTATTTGTCTGCACATTTTGTTTTAACAGTTTTTTTCCAAGTACACCTCGTATGGAGGTTGATATTGCTGAACGGTAAACAGTCAATATGGTGGCTGTCTCTATAAATTATTTTGTATGGTTCGCTTTTAAAGGGCCAGGGTGTCACTTGAATAATTATTAGTGGGTCCGTTACCAGACAGAATGCCAGTGTATCCGAATTCTTGGCCACGCCGGGCCCCGGTCGGGCGCGTGTCGATTCTGTGTAAATGTTTGTATTATAATGGTTCAACATGCTTCAGGAATGCGGTGGAAGTCACGGTGCGGTTCGTGAAATGCCGGTGTTGTGTCGCCACTTTTAAATATTAAACACTTATTGTTAGAAAGAAGAACATGGAGGTTATACGTGGTTTGGTTGCCTAAATTAAGGCTGAACGTAGTAGGTCTCTTAAAACAGAGTCTATTAACTTCTGTTAGTTTGCTTGCTGACTCCTAAACCAACCAATGGATTTCAATACGACTTCACTTATTTGGATATGGAAATTGTGTATTTAAATGGATAATTTGCAGCAGTATTCATTGAAATTCACATTCTAATCTAAGTGTTTCGTAAATAATTCAAGACATCAAAATTCAGTATACGTAGGATAATTGATACAGCACGTCGTGATTTTGGGTATTGTTTGTTCACCAAATAATACAAGTCATCTAGACGGATAGATCATAAATGAGATTAACATTTACGTGTAGTAAGTAGGTATATAATTGTACAGGGGTTGTATGTGAGTTCATAATATGTGCTGTAGAAAGTTACTAGGTAGGCGAAGGGGCTTGTTACTAGAAAATGGTCGTATGCACATTAGCAACACCACACTGCAGTTGCCAACCTTTCAAACGCCCTAGCATCAAATATGCAAGCGTGTACTATCAAAGTGTTCCCGATGGAACACTTTCTTATGAGAATTGTTACTTATCTGCCATATTGTTGCATTCAATTAGCGTTCGCCTACGTGTAAACTTAGTATAGCTCGGTTGCACTACAATTATCGTTTTTACTCGATCATCTTGAACCAATCATCTTTTCAATCTCTCTTGCGCTATAGTTGCTCTCATACCCACTGATGCTGAACCTATTCACTGTGGGTGAGCCTACCTAGCCATATGTGCATGCTAATGCGCTATGAGTACCTACTGCAACACTAATGACGTTTTTACTGATTCATACATTTTCTTAATCACTTCCACATAATGAGTACAACGGACTTCTGTTGACAAGTGCTAAGTTCTTTCTTTAATCAATATTCTTGTGTTCGTGTATTGTGCCTTAGTACTAAATGGTCGTTTAAAAACTATCACTATATATTTTGTTTTGCCTTGACCTATCCGTAATTTGATTCGATTATGACTTTCAGCTAGATTAATTTTGACATTACTTTACATTGTGTAATGTAATGTAGATGATGTCTTAAAAGAGAATGCATGCTGAATGCTTGATGATTTAGCAATAAACGTGCTTCATCGCGTCGACGTCCCATCTCGGCAACGATAGAGATTTTATCAATAGATCATCTGCGCTTTATTTGTCCACAAATTGGACCATAGTTAGAAAAAGGAATGGAAATAACATTCTTGTTAGGTGCTGGCTCTTTTGAAATCGACAATGTACTGTTGCTGTAATATTTGCTGTGAAATATGGTAGATACTATTAGGTCGGTACTATTAAGTGTCAACACTTGGCATATGAGACTTATATAGTAACCTGTAAGTATTATTACTAACTTAAGTGTACCTTATATTCGTACACTTTTTTACTTAAAATGTGTCTTGAACTATGACGATATATAACCCAGACTCTTTCAAAGCCACGGTGAATAAATAGGCTGTTTAAGACAAGCATGCTCCACCTTCAGTCGCATCGTCGTTTCCCATCAGATGAGATGGCGGTCAAACGCCTGCCTAATTAATTGAAAAAAAAAACAAAGACAGGTTTTCCCAAAATTGTCCATCATAGTAACCGTTAACAATTCATAATCCCCTGCCCTTATAGGTGGAGTCGATCCAATATGTCTCCAATAAATCCTAAGCAGCACTCGTCATTTCGGCATTAATTCCTTTGACAGACACTGGCACATTTTCAGTCAACTGGAGAGAAACTGGATGGACCACCGAAAACGCAGAACAAATGCTTCATCTTCAGTCCAACATTTTCCAGTCTCTCCTTCCATTTTCTCAGCCTGCTCTGGACCTCGAGTGCATTATCTCGAACAAAAACAATGTCATTGACGAACAGCGTACAGCCTTCTCTCCTATACTCGTATGTCCGATGTCTGTGCATCAATCAAGAGAAACAAGTATGTACTTAAAACCGCTCCCTGGTGTAAGTCTACAGCCACATCGAACTTGTCAGTAACTCCGGCTTCGGACCGGACGCGAGCGAGTAGGCACTTGTTCTATTCTAAATTGCTCTTATTATCTCCACAAGCTAACCATTTATTACCTAGGTATAAAGAGTTGTTTAATAACAATTTGACCCCCTACATAAGAATGGGCGTGTTAGATAGCTATAACTTTGACAAGTGGATCTGTCTGAATGGGCCATTTATTTATTTTTATATATGCCAGTTCAGTTGAGATAGTTCCTAACTTTGTTTCTTTAAAAGTGATTCAATAGTTTGGGTAATTTTGAAGCTTATCTATGCAGACTTTGTCGTGGGTTCCCGACGTCTGTAGCTTGTACCTTAGTAAAACTCTTTATTGATCTAGCCGATGGATTATTTATTTATGTCCTTCAAACCTTTGAATAACATAGACCACAACTAAAACAAAATAAGAGTACCTAGTACCTAAGTATCATGCATGCAGTTGTGACAAAAAACGTCTTAGTTATTGTGCTCTGATGGTCCATTGTTAGTCCAAGTATCCCATGCTGTGATTTTTGCGTAATGCTTTAACTTGTAACTTGAGTGTGGGAGTTAGCCCCACTGTGCCACGAAGCGGATCGACTGATCTGTAAGACGTAGCCGGTGTCCTGTATCTTTTATGATATAATGCAGCGGCAATAATAGAACGGAGTTGATTGTCGTGGTCCATAAGTAATAGTTTTTTTAAACATGAATGCATAACGGCAAATCATTATAAATAATTAGTATCATAATTACACTGAAGCGACTGCCATCTGACCTCCGTGACCCTGTTAACAGGGGAACCTGACCAAATTGGATCATGGTTCTCACTCAGTCGCCTAAATCTGCAGACCCGGTACCTTTCGCTTACCATTCAGACCCCTTAACCTTTAGGCCACCGCCGCGCCTATAACGGCAAACCATTGTGGATATGAAATAGGTATGTTTTGCTATGTCTAAAACTTCTTATTTGAGAAATTTTATGATAACATCGATATAAATAGGTACTTACAATAAATATGAATGTACAAAATCTAGGTACGCAGTTTTTCAAAGCAAATCCTTATATCACTAGGAATCTGTAGATACTGTAATCTATAGATACCTCCGTCTAACGTTAGATAGGGTACTAACTGTATAAGCAGTGCAGTGTGAAATGCACTGATGTCAATGCCCATAGGTACGGGATGTGGTGAAGCAGCTTCTACCACTTGCCTTTGGTGCATCACGGTTTATTTCAACACGTAAAAACATAGCAAACCTGTTTGTACAATACAAGAGCATAATACATTACCAAACATATTTTCCTTTGCAGTTAGGATATTTTGTGTTTCGTTAGGCAAATTTAGTTTTCTAAAATAAGTGGTCACTAGCTGTCCCTTACGCCCCAAGAACGCATCCTTGACATCAAGGTTTTTCTTAAAAAAAAAAAAAATTTATTTTTTGAAATTCCATAATTTGTCCTAAAAATATTAAGATAGGTATAGCCTCCAACAATCACAAATACCATTCTCAGATACATACTAGTGTACACACTGAAGTGCATACTAATATTTTTTGTTGGCGTTACTTATTTCCCAAATAAGTATGACTATCGCTGCACGATGTAGTGTCGCACTGTGCCAGTGGGGCTGCCGCTGTAATGTAGCGTGTCAGTGTATTTTTAATATTTCAACAGGTGAACCTGTCCACTTTTAATAATTTATTGCATAACACAAAAGTGGCGGCTCCTTATGTAAGCAACAGCAAGTAAACGTACTTACTCGTCCGGTAAATGGGCAAAATTGTCAATGGCACAATTTACACATCCTTACGAATTCTTTGCTTACTTTGGGGCTAGATGGCGGTGTGTGAACTTTTTAAGCATATTTATTTATTTATTCAAACAAAAGAACCAAAAAAACTGTCGTACTATTCAAAAGAATTGTCGTTAGTTTAGTTATTAACTTTCCTTTTGACGGTTGTTTTCGTGTTTTTTTTAAATACTCATCACCCACAAGTCGCCTTTCTATTAAGACTTTAGATTAGAAGGATAAAGTCCAAACTTGACCACCTGCACTAATCTAACGTACGCATCTTAGAATGGGGAGAAAGTCCAACTTTTAATCTCTAGCTTGATAACTTCGCTATCGCAGTGATCGACAACCGATGGTAGGTGATGTGAGGTGATAGGAGGCAGGATGCGGGGCGACGCGAACAGGTTGGCTCTGCGCCTGCGCTTGCGCACCTTTCGGTATCATTCGCCGGCTGCATTCCGCGACGCGATTTGCGCATACTGGTATTAGTCCGTGTAATTGCCTGGTATTGTCGTGCCGTTGGTTTTATTAGGTGCAAAGCTGGCGTGAGAACTGAGGTTCTTTATGACAGCATGGTGTACACGTTGTTTCGCTTTGTCTATGCCTATGCCTCTATGATAAAAGTGCTACTTGTTATTATAGATTGGTACACCTATGTATATGTATTAAATTTGTTACACATAAATATAAAAAAGTTCGTGTTGGATTTAAGTTAGTACCTAGGTAAAGTAGGTATCTAGGTAAAATTTAATATATGTAAATTATCGATAACTATTTAACTAATTATGTATAGTTACGTAGATAGTACTTATTCCGTGGGTTGCGGAAAATATCATTAATGTTGAAAGTGCATGGTCTTATTATGAGAAATTGAGAGTTGACAAAACTGCAACAAACTAAAAATAATATTTTAACACATCATGACATAATACTCGTTAAGCTCTTTCACAGTGTAAATTGTATGGTCTCGTTATTGCGGCAGGTACCTGTTTCAATCTGCTTCTCATCTAAAGTTCACTGGATCATCACGATAAAGTGCTGTCATACAATATTATTTTCCAAGTCCGCACCTTTTTATTGCTTAGCAAGCGAGAAAATAAGTGTAATCAAAGCAGTTAATAGCTGAATTTTTTATTAGCCGTTTAAAAATTAGAACTACGTTATATTACCTATTTTATTTTAATTTCTCTATAGGTACTTAAATAAGAAATAATTTCAATGCTATCTTAAAATCTATCTATTACTATACATATACATACTCAGTATATAAAAAAGTTACTTCCCGCCGTCTGACCCTCGGTTTGTTTGTAGGTACGCTTAGATCTTTTAATGCACTATTACAGAGAATTTCTTCGGGAAGGTTAATACAATACATGCATATTATAATAGAGTAACCCCGAGAAAACCCGCGCTAAGGGTCGGGTCGCTAGTTACATTAGACATAAAAAGAAGCCAACTATATTTAAACTATTTCTAATGAGAAAGACTATCACTCCGAACGGTCGAGTGTGCTACGTGACGCCGAATTCGACGATACTTCGATTATCCCATCCTCGAAACTTCACCGGACCTTGACCTTTTTAATGCATACGGATAAGGAATGGAATGCTTTGCCTGCAAATGTGTTTCCCGAACAGTACAATCTGGAGTAATCTGGACTCCTTTTAGACAAAAGTTAGGTAGGGATGTTTCTAGACAAACATATTCTGTTCCATTCTCCGCCGCATTGCCGCTTTCTATCAGGTGAGATGGCGGTCAAATCCTTACCTACCTAGTTAAATGTAAAAAAACAACTTATATCACTAGACCTGCACGCACTGATCTTTTATTAACCACTCATATTGTAATATAGCTATTACTAGAATGTGTTATATACTTCGTGAGCTTGGTAATTGTGGCTTATACTTTCCAAATTATCCGTTGGCTCTGAAAAGTGTAATTTTATATCAGCAACTTTTTTCCTTTTATCATCTTTTGTGGTTCGGTATCTTTGTTGGTTGCGAGCCTTTACTGGCCCATTTAAAAGTGCGTTGATATGGTAATTTTGGTACAACGGGTGGTTCCGCGTCAACCCTCTAGTATCATCACCGTAAGGAAGTGGGGGGTATGTTGTGACTTTTGGTTTCGCCTGATCTTGGCCGTCTGATTTCTTTTTGCTTTTGACTTTACGATCAATAATAATAAACATTTTTTGCCATTTATCCTCTGTCTCATCGTCGTCGTAGTAATCTAAGCGATCGTTCTCTGATCGATACGGTGAGCCTTGTTCTGATTTATTATACGTGCCATAGGTGTTATACTTATAGCTCTGTATTTGATCTCTTTCATTCGCCTGTGCTAAATTATGGTATATATTTGCTTTTAAATATTCTTGGTAGTTCTCAGTATTAATGGGATTGTGATACTTGTCATATTGTATTATGTTGTTTTTGGGCTTTTTCTTAGGCGACCCACTATGATAGTAACTCTTAACGTAGATTGAATTTACTGCACCAGAGTTGTTACGACTGCTTAAAGTTTGGTGTCGATTTTTTTTCTTATTTTCAAGTGTTTTTAAATATTCATAGTTTTTAGTCCTGACTGGATATTTCTGCTTGTTGTTGCTATTAGTAATTTTCACTGCTCCTTGACTATTAATTGTTAATCGGTTCCTGTCGGTGTAAAGTTTTTCAACAAGTGATCTTAGCCAGCCTTTATACTGTGGTGATATGGGATTAAGGGCTTGAGGACCATCTTCCTCACCATGCTGTGTATATGTGGAGTAAATGTTGTCACTTTTACCACGTATTGGATTCTTAAGCGTTCTTTTAGGCGTGTAATCAGTTCTTATACGGTTACGTGTCTTTGACTTGGGTAAGACAATTCTATGAGGTGGATTGTAGGGATATTTCTCTTCAGGGGATTTTTCGGCACTCGAATCATCAGCTATTAGGACTGAAGGGCTATCTTCACAAGCTCCTAGGTTATATGCAACAATTGTTGGATCTCGAATATGAGCCCTTAATAGTTCACATGAATTAGGGTAGGTTACACCGTCGGTTCCACATACTAGTTGGCCAGAATCCCTCAATTTGCAAGCCTCGTAACTCTGAATCAGTAACGTTATGATTAAACTGACTGCAACAAAGTAAATGGGTTTTAAAATTTCAAGAAAAATGTTCATATTATTATCTTAGTCCGTGGTATTAGCAGTATAGTAAGACCACGCTAAGACCGAATCACATATTTTAAAAAACTCTGTATGGCAACTTATGACAAGTTTTTTAAAAGTAATAGAACGTCATTCATAAAAGTCATAACAAACAATTTGATTTCTGTAGGATTGTTTATTTTCGTGAGTTATGAAAAACATTAAATAATAGGCAAAACAATTAAAAAGAAAGTGAGAGTTATAATTTTCAGCATGATTAATAATTTAGTCAAACAAAATGTACAAGTTCAAGCCAAATATCTGAACGTTAACAAAAAGGACTGACAAGGACAGATTATCCCCAGATTATTGCCATATCCACATTTTATATTTTTTTCTACTGTCAGTCGATTTGGACTTATCGTGGTCCTAAAATATCTAAGATCACAAGCACAGATAATAAAAATAAAAACTATGGTAACTTTATACTTTATAATTTTGAAAATGTGTCTAAGTAAACATTTAATACAACTTCATTGTCAAATTGTTTTATTAAATGCATAGTTGCATGCATGCAAGTAAAGACATTTTAAAGAAATTGATGTTAAATAATAAACTTTTTTTATGACATACGGTAGGCAAACAGGCAAGCGGGCCACCTGATGGGAAGTGGTCACCGCTGCCTATAGACATTAGCTACACCAAGAGTAACGCCAATGCGTTGCCCGCCTATATAACATGTTGCTCTGGCAGCAAAAAGGCTAATGCCCCTTCACTGCCAAAGCCACGGTTCCCCAAATCCCCACCCCATAGAGCACTGAAGACCTTACTGACCGGCAGAAACACAATACTATTTAAAAGAGTATTGTTTAGCTGCAGTAGTCTGTAAGGTCTAGGTACTTCCCCAGTCGGGCGGCTCCAATTCGAACGGGATATCCCGCTATGCCCTACCTCTCATAAATTTGTTACCTAATAGTTATTTTGGAAAATATATCTATATCCTATTTTTGCTTTTCCATACCGGGTTGTGTGGGTCGCCGACCACACGTAAAAAGCCAAAACACCAATTTTTTTTTCCGAAACTACTTTCAGTAAACCTGAAAGTGCTTTCTTAACAGAAGATCTGACCCTGGCTGGCAGATTTACCACTTGGACGAGAAGAGTAATATACGGCCGCTATAGCCTTTCATCATATCAGCCGAAAGACGCCCAATGCTGGGCATAGGCCTCCCCAAGAGATCTCCACAAAGGCCGGTCCTGTGCCTTCCGCATCGAGCTGGTACCAGCGATTTTAACCAGCTCCTCGGTCCACCTTTTGAGTTGCCTATCCACGCTGCGTCCTCTATTGATTTTATAAACGTCCATTTCGGTAAGTAATAATATAGTTATAGCTTTAAATAGTAAATATTGTGGGCAAATACTCACTCAGAAATGGCATGATGGTGACATGTAACAAATTTCTATGTTAGCACTCCCTTTTATAGTGAGCTGCGTGTGTATGTTTTATATAATTTTAATACATTGAAGTTCCGTCATCAGAATAAGGGAACGCGCGCAGGGCCGCCGCGCTTCAGATCAGCAAAATGCATACAATAGCTTTAGAAACAAACAGTCATTTTAGTATAAGCGTCGGTGGCCGAGTGGTTAAGGTATCCGACTCGTAAGCGACAGGTACTGGGTTCAAATCCTGTATGTATTAATGACTCTTCTCTGGGTTATGTACAATAGTTTAATGCTAACCGGTGCTCTGGTTAGGTTCCCCTGATAGCAGGGTCTCGGAGGTTAGATGGCAGTCGTTCCACTGTAATTACCTGACGTGCCATATCCTGGATCATGGTCAAGGCGGACTCGTGCGCGGGAGCACATCTGGGACAGATTATTTATTATTTAATGTTACATACTTACACATTAAGGAAGTAACTACACATATTTTCTTGAATTTCGTATGTATAATATTATTAAGTTAAGAGTATAGTGGTTAACTTAACAAATATAGAAGTTACATACACACAAACATGCACAATCATGGCCCAATCCCATGGGATCAGACAGTTACTCGAGTGTAAATTCTGAAAAGTTCCTATTTATTGTTCGAAGTGCCGGTAGAAGGCTCCCGAGAAAGAACTTCACCGACCCAATTTAATACCTCCGGTATTGCAAACTTCCAGGTTGCGGTGACGGCTTTCCATCAGGCAAGCCATATGCTTGTTTGCCACCTTAGTGGTATATAAAAAAATACGTTTAGTGGACTCTCACCCTTGTTGCTTGCTAAAATGACCCTTTATCTAGTTGATGAGGCTCTTCGTGGCCTAAAACGGCCCTGTCCAATTTTATTACCGTATGCGTACTCAGTAATATTTAATACACTCTCAACATTTCATTCGTACGGTTGCGTACGTAATTGAACTATGTTAGTGCCAAACATACATTTAAATTATGGGAAACATTATGTGAAAATCGAATTATGTTTTTCAATAACTATGAGCCATGTTAATCGTTTATTATACTGCACAAATTACTGTGTGACTGAAGAAACAAAGTTTTGCGGCAAAAGATACAGGGGCCATTTTAGTTGACTGGCGTCACTCGCAAACGATCATTCCCGTTGTCCCCCAAATATATCTATCTCTTTCAAACTCGTCGCAACTTACCACAAGTGTGAAGATACCAAGAGTGTGAGGTAGATTTGGGAGACAACATTTGGGGGACAACGGGAGTGATCCGCTAAAACAATGATAAGTCTAAAAAAATAATATCATTAACGTTAGAACCTTCATCACATTTCACGCACATTGGTATTTATTTCAATATTGACACTTCACCTTGGTTTATTTTCGAATATACGTAAATGTTTTGTGAATTTATATTTTCCAGACTGTAATTGTTTATGTTGTAAGTTGTTATTGTTGACTGTCTGCCAATTTTAGTTCCTTTGTCATCCATGAGCAATACTAAACCATAGGTCGAAGGTGTAATATATTAATATATATTTAAATAAAATTCATATAACTACAGATTCATGATCGACACGATGTCAAAAGAACTGTCAAATTCTGTAATCCAAATATTAACGGCTTTTGTTTTAGATTATATTTCATCGCTTCATTCTTCAGATATAATACACACATGTAGTACTTTTATTCTACAGGCAACATCGCACACGTTAAAAGAAAGGGTACTCTGATTTTATTTTAACTCAAAATACCCTCATTTCACAAGCCCTCTTCTTCCATCGGTCGGTAATATATTTCATTATTTTATTGTGCGTGGCAACAAGCACATGCTTTCTACCTTACTAAATTTATCTAGTGTAGTGAATAAACTGTAACTTTCATTCATTATGCCTAAGCGAAGTGCTGAAAGTAAAATAGATTATTATACGAAAAAACTTGAGTTTTTAAATAGACAAGAACAGGAAAAAGCCAGGAAAAGACGTCGAATAATTGTTTATTCGTCCAGTTCATCCTCGTCCGATTCTGAAGAAAATGAAGGTATGTAATAATTTTTGCTACTAAGTGCCTCGATTCCGTTTTTTCGACACACGATGCATCTCTAAGCTATTCAATATGAATTAGCATGATGCGTGATATAAAGCTTTAACACATTGCATCTCTAAGCTAATCAAGACGATTTAGCATGATGTGATGATGATGGTCTAATAGATTAAGACTACCTACTTAATCGAACGCAATTTAAATATCGTGTTACGAAAATATTTTAGTTTAAAAATTCAATAAGTAATATTTCCTTTTTCGTTGTTTTAGAAAACGGAACGCCTACGGGTGAATTATCGAGTAAAGATATTGTATCTTTACCGGAGCCTAAAGATGATACACCTGTGTCCAATGAACAGCAGGAGTCCGGTATAATGGATTCTGCTTCTCGAGATCTGCCTGAATTAGACCCAGACCTTTTGGTGGCGTTAGGCGATAGTACCGCCGAAGCTTCTATTTATGGTGAAAATATACACCACAGTCTAGTCGAGCGATGGCTCCCAATTCTAAAGAAGGGGTTGCCCAAGGATACAAAACAGAATCTTTTAAAAGAATATAAAATTCCCGATAATTGTAGATTATTAAAGGCTCCTACCCTCAACCCGGAAATTTCGGCCGCGGTATTGGACGTTGTGCGTAATCGAGATAAAAATATTCTTGATCAACAAGATCAGCTAGGTTTGGGTCTGGCCGCTATTAATAAGGCCATAACTGTACTTCTCTCAGGGGACGATAAGATACAGGCAATTAAAATTCTGTCGGATGGATGTCGAATCCTGACGGATTTACATTTTGTCGAGACTAGTGCTAGAACGAAATTAATCACACAATGTCTTGATAAATCGTTCTTACCTATAGTTAAGGATTTAGACAGAGATGAATCACTCTTTGGCGCTAAACTTCCTGAAAAGATTAAGGCGTCTAAAGTCATACAAAGACAAGGTCTGCAGATAAAAAAGCCTGCAACTACTTTGCGGTCCACTAGTTCATCCTCAACCCCAATTGGATCGAGCTCGACATCAAGACCTCGACAACAGGGAAACTGGATGGGCCCTCCTCGTTACACTGCGTCGAACAGGGGGGGGCGAGGAGGTCTGAGCCGGCCAGCGGCTTCGTATCGCAGAGTGTCAGCCCCGGCCCAGCAGACGTCGCAGCCGCGAGCTCCGCCGAACCACAACAAGCCGCGTGCGCCGGCACTACAGTAGCTCAGGTACATGCCGGTAGACTCCAACATTATTATAATTGTTGGCGTCAAATAACTAATAACCGTGTTATTTTGGACTGGATATGTAACGGATATAGTATACCGTTCTCAAAGCCTGTCGCTCAATCTGTTATTCCCATTACTAAATGTTCAGCTGCTGATAAGCAAAATATGAACCTTGAAGTACAGAATCTGTTAGATTTAGGAGCAATCTCTTTATGTGAACCACAAAGAGATCAATTTATATCGAAAGTATTCTTAGTTCCTAAATCAACCGGTGGGAAACGGTTTATTTTAAATTTAAAATTACTTAATAAATTCGTTATACACACGCATTTCAAAATGGAAGATTACAGGACTGTCTCCAAGATGATTCCAGAACATGGTTTTTAGCGACAATTGACCTTAAAGAGGCTTATTTACTTATACCTATGTCGCCTCACCAGAGGAAGTATTTACGTTTCCAAATTGAAAACGATAATTTAGACACAGTTCTGTATGAGTTTAATGCTATGCCTTACGGCCTTACAACCGCACCCAGAACCTTTACAAAGATTGTAAAAGAAGTTATGACACATCTTAGAAACCGTGGTTTTGCGTCAGTAGTATACCTTGACGATATATTGTGTTTGGGTCGATCTCATGAAGATTGCTTGAATAATATCAACGAGACAATTAAATTACTGAATTGTTTAGGTTTCGTAATAAATTTACAGAAAAGTTCTTAGAAACCAGTCCAAATATGCAAGTTTCTAGGATTTGTTTTTAACACAGTCGATATGACAATGAGTTTACCTATCGACAAGCGGGACTACATAGTAGCTCTCATAAACAAATTTGTACCTTTACCACGCTGTACAATAAGAGATTTTGCACATCTGATCGGCGTGTTGATAGCGGCATGTCCAACTATACGCTATAGTTGGTTATACACAAAAGTACTTGAAAGGGAGAAGTTCCTCGCACTTCAAAGGTACTTCACATATGACGCTAAGTTTAGACCGTCGCCAGCAATCTTACCAGACTTAAAGTGGTGGAAGGAAAACATATATTTATCTGCTACTCCTCTTAGGCCTACCATATTTGACATGGAAATATTTACAGATGCCTCCAAATCTGGCTGGGGAGCTTTTAGCGCGGGTAAACGTGTAAATGGTCACTGGAAGGAACATGAGAAAATTTACCACATTAACTATCTCGAGTTACTCGCAGTATTTTTTGGGCTGAAATGCTTCGTGAAAGATATAAATAATGCTACAATATTGCTTCGAATTGACAATACAACTGCATTAAGTTATATAAACAGAATGGGTAGTATACAGTTTCCATTCTTAAATGATCTGACACGAAGAATTTGGCAATGGTGCGAGGAGCGAAAGATATGGTTAGTTGCGTCCTATATCAATACAAAGGATAATAAAGAAGCTGATGAAGAATCCCGTAGGGTCAATTATGATATTGAATGGACTTTAAATGATAGCGCCTTTACTAAGATATGCACTAAACTTGGTGAACCGGAGATTGATCTTTTCGCTTCTCGCATCAATGCCAAATGTGAAAAATATGTCTCTTGGAAACCAGACCCAGATGCTGTGGCTGTAGATGCTTTCACCGTTAACTGGAATACTGCATTCTTTTACGCGTTCCCACCATTCACATTGATTTTGAAGTGTCTACATAAAATCATAGGAGATAGGGCTGAAGGGATTATTGTATTTCCCTATTGGCCTTCCCAGCCTTGGTTTCCATTGCTAAAATCATTAGTTATATCAGATATTGTATTTCTTAATTCAAATAATAATATAGAGAGGCCTCCTTCCAGACGGCATCACTTCAATCAGTTTACCCTGGCAGCAGCGAGGCTCTCCGGATCTCGTACACTCGTCGAGGCATACCAGACATTTCCTTAAAGCTCATGACAGCTTCGTTGTCAAGAAATACACTTTCCCAATACGGGGTATGTTTTAAGATATGGTGGCAATATTGTAATGCTAATAACATTGATCCATATGTAGGTTCCTTGGCTTGTATACTATCTTTTTTGACAGAGCAATTCGATAAAGGGGCGGCGTATGGCTCTTTAAATAACCATCGTTCTGCATTATCCTCTCTACTAGATAAGGAATTAATGTCCGACGAATCTATAAAAAGATTATTAAAGGGCGCTTATAAATTGAGACCAACATGCCCAAGATATTCATCTACTTGGGACCCACAAGTCGTTCTTAATCATATTTCTAAGCGGGTACCCAACAGTAATTTATCATTAGAGAAAATGACAAAGAAACTGACAATGTTACTAGCGTTATGCACGGCACACCGTGTACAGACATTACAATCAATTAAATTAAAAAATGTTCATGTTACTCAAACTGGAGTTAATATTTTGATTACAGACATTATTAAAACATCTGCTGCTGGGCGCGACCAACCAACACTTTTCTTGCCTTATTTTCAAGAAAACCAAGGTATTTGTCCAGCTACCACATTGATCAGTTACATTTCTATAACCGAAAAGATTCGTTCAAGGGATACGCAGAACCTGCTATTAACATATCGTGCACCGCATCGCGCGGCGACCTCACAGACTCTCAGTCGGTGGGTGAAGCAGGTGCTCGCGGAGAGCGGCGTGGACGTGGCGAGGTTCCAGGCGCACAGCGCGCGGCATGCCGCCACGTCCAGGGCAAGCTCTGCCGGTGTACCCCTCGACATTATTAGAAAAACTGCTGGTTGGTCGCGAACATCCGAGACATTTGCCAATTTCTACAATCGACCTGTCATTGATCAAGGCGTTTTTGCAAGATCAGTTTGCAATATTGTATCTGAATGATAATAAAACACTCTTAGTTTTGTTTAATTCATTATTAGCTTATAATTATCACCTAAAAATTAAGCATAAAATTTATGATAACAGTAAATGAATAAATACTTAAACAAAATTTTTTACTCTTAACATCTACATGTGTGTATTATATCTGAAGAATGAAGCGATGAAATATAATAGATGATCAAACGAACTTCTCAAGTGAAGTTCGATCACTATTATGTGAATCGCTTCATTCGAAGATATAATCACCCACCCTCCCATACCCCAATAGGACAAAATTTTGTTTGCGGACTCTAAAAAATGAAATATATTACCGACCGATGGAAGAAGAGGGCTTGTGAAATGAGGGTATTTTGAGTTAAAATAAAATCAGAGTACCCTTTCTTTTAACGTGTGCGATGTTGCCTGTAGAATAAAAGTACTACATGTGTGTATTATATCTTCGAATGAAGCGATTCACATAATAGTGATCGAACTTCACTTGAGAAGTTCGTTTGATCATCTATAATAAATACATGACTGTCGACTATTTAATGACAGCATTGCTGGTCGACCGCTTATGATAGTCGATCGCGCAGCTGGCTGGCTGTAATTTGCACCGTGCCTTTTTTAAGTGCAGCCAATTCTGAAATTATTAAAATTCGAAATTTCCAAATTTTAGACTCCAGGCATTTTTGAAGAAAAAATACATTGTAAATTGAATCTCTGCGATACTTTAAATTTTTTTTTTAAATTAGAGTGTCTGCGAATGTAGGTACTCTTATTTCTAAAAACAAACATTCAGTCGGATTAAAAACCTCCGCCTTTTTGAAGTAGACTAATAAAATAATGTGTCTCTTGATTATTATGAGAGAGCTATCTTTAACTGTTGTTTAGAGAAGTCTCCCTCCGGGTACGGTTCAAATTTACACCCTGTACTTATATCTGATTCAGTCGTAATCGTTTACCTTAAGAGGTTTAATTTTATTATGGTTTCATTAGATATGGTTTTTGTAGTATCAAGAAAACAACCGCCTTACATGCACGCACACACACCCACATTTAGATTTGAGTGATTTTAAGCTGATTCCCAGATTCACATCTCGTTCGTTATTATTCAAGCAAGCAAACATGAGTAAGCAAGTGTAAGTATTTGGGAACACAGAATAGTAGATTATAAACCAAGGGGATAAAGCAGTGTCTTAAGTCATGGGCAGCTCATTGAACCCTGAGGGAACGAGGCAGAGTCCTGACTAAAACGAGGGGTTCAAGTCGGCCAAGACTAAGCCAGGAACTATCCCAGAGGTACTCTACTTTTTGCAGCTTCCATAATAACAAGCGATGGCCTATTAAATAGTCATATCACTTTCCTACTAATTTATAAATTAAATGTTCATAGTGAAATGGATATATTAAACCAGTTATAGATGAACATTAATTTGATTTGTGTTAATGAAACACAACACATGATTTTTGTTTCACTCTTTGCAGTCCGCGCGATGGCGGACGGAGGCGATGCGTTTGGGGTAGAAGTTGTTTGTTGTTTGTTTGTATGTATGTTTGTTACCATTTTCCTCGAAAACCGCTACGTCGATTTCTCTGTTTTCTTTATTCAATAGATCATATTTCAGAGCAGGTTCTCAGACATGTTTTATGGCAGTGAACCATCAGGGGCGTAGCAGCAGCCTGATAGGTCTGCATTTGAGGAGTTCATATAAACTACTTAACCGATTACGAAGCTGTATTTTTGTATTCAAATGTTATCATTTCAGAGTAATTTCGTGTTAACATTGCAGCATTATTTAAAGAACCCACGACTTGTAAAATTGTTGTAAACAAACAAAGATTAAATAGCAGACTCCGACTAGCAGATCGCTGGAAAAATCTCTCGGGGGCTGCCATTTTCATATTCTATTTTCAATGTGTAGTTTCAATTAATATCAAACTTATGAGAATCCAAAATTTTATATATATCAAGGGCCATATTATTTCCACAGGACTGGGAATGGCAGCCCCCGACGGAATTTTCGAGCAATCTGCTCAATCTGGTCAATCTGGTCGGGGTTCCACAAATTATTTAATACTTTTTCATTTACAATAATTCTAGCCATTACGGGGTTTTTTTATTTTATCTTTGTTTTTATTGTGCCACTCCGGTTCGTATCCGTATTGCTCTATATGGTCTGCAGAAAAGAGTGTGATTTACTGTAATGTAAGTGTACATAAAACTTTTTGGTGGCCAATAATTTGCATTTGCGAATAAATTATTTTTACAATGCCCATTGCCCATATAAATGCTAAGAGTTTTCAAACATTCTAAATTCAAATCACTTTACATAATCCCTTGGGCATATTTTCGCGTACTGTAAGTATTTACAGTACACGAACTTATAGGTAGGGTATCTCGAATCAAATTCAATTATAATTTAATAAACTATTTTAAATATTTTTAAACAGTAAGCACTATATTTAAAATTCGTGGAGGCGGAGAAATTTCGTGCTGATATTGCATTACAGTACCTATAACAAAAAAAACCTTCGTTACATTCGTGGGCTTAATGAGAAGATATAATAATTGACCACCATGCTTCGCAGTACCTACACTCATGAGATTTCCTAAAGAACTGCAAATGCACTTGCCGGGAATATGTTGCAGGAGCCCATGTGTAGCAACCGCAGGTTTTTCATCTTGCGCCATACCCGCAGATATTTACAAAGGTTTCCGTAGGTGACCAAGTCGCTCCCGCAAAGTGGATCCCACTCGTCGCCGCAGTAGTCGCTGAGGCATTCCGTCAGGGAAGCGATCTCCAGTGATAACTTTCTACTCCTCACTACTTCGAAGGCGCAAAAGTCCGGGAACACAGTGCCGTCCGTACTGCATACAGGGCCGAAAATCCGATAGGAGAATGGACAATACGGCTGCCAGCTCACCGTCGCACTAACTGCAATTTTAACCTGACTTAAACTACACTTTTATGAGTAAAATTTGCGAACAAGACGTACTGATAATTCACTGAGTTCGAACAAATATAAAGCGAAAATGCAGTTCACAAATACCTACCTAATAGCACTACTGTCAACAAATGACTTGTGCTCGACATCTTGGCGAGACTGACTATGTTGATGATCCCACGCATTACTACGCCAATGTTTTCGTTTGGCGGCGCACAGACAGGCGCGATTGACGATGCTTATTATGGGGTTTCTGTCCTCGAAGAGCTACTATCTCCTACCAAATTGTTAATAGCATTTAAGCTAAAGACAAATTCAAAATTTCATACAAAATGCCGTTAAACGTTAACCACTAACCCACCGACGCTCTTTCTAAACTGCCATATGAAAAACATCAACGCGCTATTTCTGTATACTGCCAAATCAAAGAAATGAAATATTTTTCAGAACGCATCAGCACTATTTAAGATAACAAGCCATCACCGCTGACCGCGTCTGTCTGTAAACATCTCCAAAGGAGACGTGTATTAAACAATTCGTATTATAATGTAAATATACCATACTAATTTAGAGTTATCTTTGAATGAAATTACTTAATTCTACACATTAAATTTAGACCTCTAACAATGTCCTATTAACATTAATCAAATTACGTAACGGAGGTGCATTTAGATCAAACGAATATAGAGCAGGAAAGGATGATAAGTGTTTGTTTATTAAACACCGTCATCCAGGACTGATGTCCTGGATGACGGTGGCCGCTTTGACGTGGATGAGCTGGTGGATATGGAGTCTGATCGTGTACCTCCCTCGCCCTTAAAAAAAGGGAACATGATAGAATGAGCTGTTGCTCGTTTGGTCCTAAATCCATCGTAAGATCAACCAATAGGATTGTTGCGGTTTCCCAATACCTGTAGAAATGTGGAAGTAGAATAATTAATTATGATGGTAATGAATTGAGTGTTTGATAATTTTGTCATAGATAAAGTGACAAACAATGAGACAATGTTCACTATTATTATCCGAGGCCGAGGATATGTAATTTTAAATGTAATTTGGTAGAATCCTCTTGGTCCAGGGTCTCAAAGCTCGAATTATTTTGTTCAAACATATGAATTCCAACATGGGAAAAGAAAAAGAAAAAAGGGCATAAATAACAACATGTAGTGTTATAGCTCTGTGCTCATAACATAGTGTACTTTATTAAGTAATCAACGGTGAGGCCCTGAATACAAAAACTTTTTATTCCTATCTTATAATAGAAGCATTGGATACGGTCATTGTCAAACTGAATCAGTTATAATGCACCATTCATAGTAACATAACAGTAAATAAATTACAATAATTTAAATGCCAACAGGAACATTTATAACTTTATGCAATTATTTTGTTTTACAAAACAATTTATTTTTAATACAATCCATTTTTAAAGTTCGCTGTTTGGTGTTCGGCAGAGAAGGCGACTAAAGTCATAAAGGCTGTATATGACCAGTTAGGACCTCCTTAAACCGGAAAATCGGCAGCAGTTTTTTCTGTTGTGTGTACTTGAAATACACACAACAGTGTGTATTTGAAGATGACAATGCATTTAGAAGTTATTATAAAAACACTTGCTTTCAAATTCCGCATTGTTGCGTGGAGGAGTAACAGATATCCAAATATCCTTACAAACTTTAGCATTTATATGCAAAAAATATATTTTAGGATAGGGTTATATTTACTATTTCAGCAACAGAGTTAGAGATAACTAGCGACCCGCCAAGGCTTCGCGCGAGTTTCTATATACATATCAATCTTCCTTAAGAAATTATCTAAATACAGTGAAAGCCGCATTAAAATCCGTTTAAAAGTTCAAAAGTTTAAAAGTTCTAAATCTAAAAACAGATCGAGGGACAGACGGCGGGAAACTTTGTTTTACACTTAGTACAGATGTAGTCATCATAATGTTCATAATTTAAGCACATTATGACTATAACACAAACTTGCGCGGTACATAACAGTCGTTGCGCGTTTCTTGCCATAGTTGCAAGCCCGACAGACAATTTTCTGGTCTACAATTTTCTGTATGACTTGTTCCAGTCAGCCCAATATAGGTAGGTGCACAGTTTGGTGCACATTGTAACACCTCACGCACCCTAGCATATTCATACTATTTAACTGGCTGGACGGTGACCTTGGTTAAAATAGCGGTCTAGAAAGAACTGTAAATAGTAGTTAAACATGTTTAACTTTAGTAGGTATGTCTACTTAATCGACCGGCTACACAGTAAAGACCCTTCCATACATTTTGTATGAAAGGCTTACGTCTTTTCTGTGTGGCTGTGGCCTGAGTGCATTTATGGGTATGTAGGTATGAGCACAATATCTTATCCCTCGCAGGGAAAACGTACTGCCATTATGCATGTATTACACGTGACCTTTGAGTCATATCTAAGTACTATTTGAGTTGGATTTAAGTAGGTATCAGGACCACTACCCTCCATCCAACTAAAAAGCTATTTCATGATTTTTGCGACCGAATGGAGAAAGTTACGTAAAGGCGGATTATCCTGCAAACCAAACGAGTTTACCAGTCAATCGAATCTTCACAAGTATAAGGACTGTGGACCGCAAAAGATCAGCGCTTGCAACTGCGTTTCCCATGGCGGCTAGTCCGTAGCGGGAACAAGGGTGCCTGCGCAGTCACGATTCGCGTTCGATTTTCGAAAATGTTAACGAGCCGCACCGCGATCGAAAGCGAACGGCCATTGTTCAAGGAACAGGTGTTACAGATCCGAAGATATGCTCCCACGCCTACGATTCCCCGTAATAGTTACACAATTACTTGTAAATGTCGAAGCAAGCACTTTTCGTTTTGCTTCAGTCAGATAACGGTGATATAGTGGCAGTCGGAAGCTTTGGATCTAGGCAGACAATGCACGTTTCCACTTTCAGAAGCACCTACTTGCACTTAAATTTAATTTCCGTGCTTACGTAATGCTTCGTTCGACATTTTCACTGACTTTATTTTATACCTTCTTCGTACTTTGGTACTTGTTTTCGATACATTTAGTAAGCATACTACCTATATGCGTATGAAATTTCCATAAGCATATAGATAGTAAGGGTATACTTATTTATTTACATTTGTACATTATCGTTTTTTTCTACTGATGAAGAACGAAATTTGTGATCACTCGAACATGAACATTATTTTAAAATGTATATATGTTATGGTATCATCATGACTAGAAAAGGCAGGAGTATGAATAAATAGATACGCGAGACGCGAAACCTTGCGTCATTACACCACGAGAAAAACGTACGCAACACTGGGCGTTGGTTGACTTGGCTTTAAAATGTGCATAAATTATTCATTTGTGTCATGGAGCCTTGGGCAGCTGATTTCGATCGCTATATTAAGCATCAGATATACATGGACAGGTTAGACATCTTTGGCTTGCTTTTGTTTACAAATTTTAGTATCTGGTTACCTCGTACTTCTTCATTGTTGTCGACCTTGAATAAAGTATTAGATAGGTGGTACTTATTATGTAATTACAAGCTTATTGCGTATCAATTAGTTAAATACATTTTGTTATTTTCTCACTTAATATTAATTAACATATAAAACAAACTAGGCCGAAGAATTGCCAAGCTTAAGTAGCAGGGCACATAGCTCGAAGAACAAATTTCCGATGGGGCAAGAAAGTTCTCAAGTGGCGACCACATACCGGAAGACGCAGCGTGGGTAGGCCTCCCACAAGGTGGACCGACTATCTGGTAAAGATCGTAGGTACCAGCTGGATGCGGAAGGCACAAGACTGGCTTTTGTGGAGATCTCTGGGGAAGTCCTTTGCCCAGCAGTGAGCGTCTTCCGGCTGTTATGTGATGATAAAATAAACTTAGATACATGGCTCGGAAAATTACAACGATGCGGGGGTAGTCGAATATTAACAATGTTTCGGACTGAACAAGGGTGAAGAACGCGCTTACAATTTACGTTGGAAATTCGGCATCATCTAGCTATTCTAAATCGGAACTGCAGCACTCAATCAAAATGCCCAGTGCCACGTAGTAGTAAGTATTGAAAATATCGTAATTTAAATACGATAGACATTAGTTATGGATCGCAAATTAAACTTTTCATTTCTACATCATAACAGAGAGTGATTAATCGCTGTTTCTGACCCACCCTGTATGGATGAGAAACATGTTCTATTTAAATATGTCAGTAACGTTAGTTTTACCTACTTGATTTGATGGAAACAAATTTGATTAAGCGTAATTTTTCATATAAGCCAATGGACTAGTTATTTTTTATAACGTACAGGTTTTATTTCGTTTCATATTTGAGTTTACTATTTAAGAATAATAGACAATAACCAATAATAATAAATGTTTCTCAACTACTGGAGAAAAGTCACAGAGCAGAAATCAGAGCCCAATAAGCGAAAGTATGCATCACTCTCATCTCATTACTATATCAGTGTTGAGGTGATACGAGTAAAATTTTTCTACATGTCCATCTCGCACCGACATTTCACTAATCTGCATTGTCGAGTTTCGCTTTCTTCTGTGCGCCATTAACACACTTGTTAATAAAATAAAAAAATCATCTTAGCGTTAATGTCCCGGTTGTGCTCTCGAGATCGAGAGCCTTGACCATGATCCAGGGTTTGGCAGGTCAGGTAATTACAGTGGAGCGACTGCCATCTGACCTCCATGACCCTGCTACCAGGGGAACCTGACCAGATTGGATCATGGTTACACATCCAGTCGCCTGAATGTGCAGGTTTCATCACGATGTTTTCCCTCACCGTAAGAGCATCGGTTAGTATTCAACTAATGTACATAACTCAGAAAACAGTCATTGGTACATGGCCGGAGCGGGATACGAACCCGGGACCTCTGGCTTACGAGTCGGATACTGTAACTGCTCGGCCACCGATGCTATTGCATTAACACACTTGTTATTGTTGGTTAAAACGCTATCGCCAAATAAGACGTGCGGCCAAATCGTTGCTATTTTAACAAGCAGTTGTCAGTTCTGTGCGCAAGCGCAAGATTGCACAGATGCGCGGTGCTTGATGAAGTGACTGGGGGCACAATGTAACTGGAGGTCTGATTGATCAACGCGTAGCCGGCAGCCTGGACTGGATCTAGAAATTTGATATACGAGCATTTTCACACAAATGTCACCTTGTTATTTTCTATTATAATTATACAGGTTAAATGTCATTAAATGATTGTCATACTGTTATATAATTGTAGATTTAATCAGTTTTAATAAGTAAGTACCTACTTACCTATCTATAGCAAAATGAAATGACATTTATTGCGTAAGAGAGATAATGATAAAGGTATAGGTAGTAACCTATATAATTATTTTCTTACGCAATAAATGTTACCTCAGCTAATGTAGGTACTTCCTTATTAAAACATTAAAATGTTTTTTTTTTAATCGTATGTACACTTCCATCAAAGCAATTCCACGCTCAGTTTATAAACAAATATTTTCTAAAAGCAGAGCATTAGTTATGAATACATAAACAATATTTAACTAATTGGGAGTTAAGTTTATTTTTTTTAATGCAAAATTTAATCTAGAATATATGCAAAACAGGCCAATGACCGTCTTCATTAGATACTTAATTCTTAGCTTTTAGCTTTATTTTGTGCAGTCGATTTGTGTTTTTAAGATTAGTTCGATAAGCCAATTTACTTTCGACACTTTCAATCCACTAATGGTATAAATTAAAATAGTTTCTAGACACATTAATGCCCGATTGCACTAAACTTAGGCTAAATTATTTAAGATATTCGTAATAAGAAAAAGCATTGCGTCATCACCAACCTTAAGTGAAACTTAAAGTCCCTAACTATATGACACCGATTTTGTGATGCTTAAATAAAAAATTATGGTTAGGAATATCTTAAGGCGTCCACTTAAGCATCCCCTAAGTTCAGTGCAATCGGGCATAAACTTCTTACACAGCACCTATATATATGTACCTAAGTAAACTAAATATTCGAATACCCATATAATTTCTCCTGGATACCGCCCTGGGCATCTATTCAACCGTTTGTCGGACAATTGCGCGGATGACGCGTTATTATGCGCCAACCGTTTGACCATTAGATATGATTCAGACCGGCAGCGCAGGCGCACCCTGACAGTGATATGTAGCTTTGCTGGTGCGCTGCTTAATCAACAACCCATCTTAACTGTCCACTTCTGGACACGAGCTTCCAAGACTGGACATGTGATTGCAGTTGAAAACGCTGCAGTCCTTTTTCTAAGCTACGGAGATGTTAGCTGATATGGATTTAGAAATAGAACATAGCTGTCGTCTTTTACGCCTTCATATTTAGCCTGCTTTAGTAGCTTCGACTACAAGTAACTGAACTGGTAGGACATAAGTAAGTCATCATATATTTAATCTATAGGTCATTCATAATATTTCTCTGGCTGGCTTAGTAGAAAAATATGTGTTACACCGCATCGGAGTAGTATAATTTTAATAAAATGCTGATCTTATAAATAAGTTGACTTTCCCTTCACCTTCTCCGTTTGATTAATTTTATGAATATTAAATAATCACTACCAATTCATATACCTGCCTACTGAATATGAATAAATT